>JBAIAC010000002.1:83795000-85091250 GCA_037349315.1 Chelydra serpentina
AATACTACAGAAGCAGCTCATTTGGTCTCTGATAGCTCTTGTCAGTGCACTTGCTTCTTGACAGACGATGGTCCTTTTCCTCACATCCTTTTTCTATGTATAATAAGCTTTCAAGTTTGGACTTCTTCAGTATTCTCCTCCCTATTAGTTCTTCATCCTTTTACTGGAGATCTCCATCCCTGTCATAGCATTGTGATAAGGTTTCATAATCCCACTTGAAGGTTGTTAGTGGCTAAATTAAATAGGAGAGTGTAGAATGGACAAAAATCAATCTTTGAACAAATGAATATTTCTACTGCAGTCACACAAAGCTCCTACTGCAGCTGATGACAGAGCTTTCGCAGCTGGGACTGCAGGACTCAGTCTTTAATATGTGGTACCTATTCGCAGCGATGAATAACAGTTAAAAAAAAAGTCTGACATCTCTGTACCAAAAAACTAAAAGGAAATCCCCATGAAATTGACAAAAAAGAGGAAAACATTGGAAGCCAAAGTGGGAAATGTTGAAGCCAATTGACTCTGTATGCTAATAGTATATTTGATCATCTCCAAATCAAATGTATACATTCATGACAAGGTGAGAAATATAGCAGCAAAATTCA
This sequence comes from Chelydra serpentina, assembly GCA_037349315.1. NCBI lineage: Eukaryota > Metazoa > Chordata > Testudines > Chelydridae > Chelydra > Chelydra serpentina. The sequence continues at coordinate 83,795,603 of JBAIAC010000002.1, forward strand.
CTTCTGCCTAATTGAGGAAAAGAAACAAAAGTGGGAGAAAAAATGACTCAGGAATTTTAGTAAAATAGAAGTTTTAGGAAAATTCCCGCAGTCCACATATCAGCTCTCTGAAGGCCAACTCTACCACCCCTCCACTCTGCCATAGGCGCTGACTCAGTGGGTGCTCCGGGGCTGGAGCACCCATGGGGAAAAATTGGTGGGTGCTCAGCACCCACCTGCAGCTCCCCGCCAGCCCCGGGCCCGCACCCAGCTCACCACACCACCGGGAGACGTTGCTGGGCCCCGCCCCCGACGCTGGGCGACGCTGCGTCGGCATCAGGGGTGGGGCCCCGCAACATCGCCCAGCGTCAGGGGTGGGGCCCGGCGTCAGCCCCCACCGGCGCCGACGGAAGTTGGCGCCTGTGCACTCTGCCTTAAGCTCTGATTGGTTAGGGCATAGGTAGAGAGTAGGAGCTGTCCTCTCCACCTCCATCCCCCCATTTCCTGGTTGGCTAAAAATATGGCAAGAAATCATACCCCTGAGTTCCTACTGCCCTCTCTCCTCCCTTTGGAGGATGGGAATGCCACTCAAGAAGAGACTACACAGGCTGTTTGATGGGCATGTGTTGCTGCTCCTGTAGGGATGGATAGAGCCAAAGCTCATTGCTGGGAGACAGGCCTAGAGAGCAGCCTGTATGTGGCCACTTGGGTTTGCACTGCATTGCATGCAAGAATGAGCCAAAGCCCCAAGGTAAGACAGTTTAGAAAGGAGCATGAACTTTGGCAAATGAAGTGTAAAAATATAATTAGGAAGGCCAAAAAAGAATTTGAAGAACAGCTAGCCAAAGACTCAAAGTAATAGGGAAAAAAATGTAAGTACATCAGAAGCAGGAAGCCTGCTAAACAACCAGTGGGGCCACTGAACGATTGAGATACCAAAGGAGCACTCAAGGAAAATAAGGCCGTTGCAGAGAAACTAAATGAATTCTTTGCATCGGTCCTCATGTCTGAGGATGTGAGGAAGATTCCCAAACCTGAGCCATTCTTTTTAGGTGACCAATCTGAAGAACTGTCCCAGATTGAGGTGTCATTAGAGAAGGATATGGAATAAATTGATAAACTAAACAGTAATATGTCACCAGGACCAGATGGTATTCACCCAAGAGTTCTGAAGGAATTCAAATGTGAAATTGCAGGACTACTAACTGTCATCTGTAATCTATCATTTAAATCAGCTTCTGTACCAAATGACTGGAAGGTAGCTAATGTGATGCCAATTTTTTAAAAGGGCACTGAGGAGACCCCGGCAATTCCAGGCCGGTAAGCCTGACTTCAGTTTTGAGCAAACTGGTTAAGACTACAGTACAGAACAAAATTGTCAGACACATAGATGAACATAATTTGTTGGGCAAGAGTCAACATGTTTTTTGTAATGGGAAATCATGCCTCACCAATCTACTAGAATTCTTTGAGGGGGTCAACAAGCATGTGGACAAGGGGGATCCAGTGGATATAGTGTATTTAGATTTTCAGAAACCCTTTCACAAGGTCCCTCACCAAAGGCTCTTAAGCAAAGTAAGCAGTCATGGGATAAGAGGGAAGGTTCTCTAATGGATTGGTAATTGGTTAAAAGATAGGAAACAAAGGGTAGGAATAAATGGTCAGTTTTCAGAATGGAGAGAGGTAAATAGTGGTGTCCCCCAGGGATCTGTACTGGTCCAGTCCTATTTAATATATTCATAAATGATCTGGAAAAAGGGGTTAGGGTGACCAGATGTCCCGATTTTATAGGGACAGTCCCAATTTTGGGGTCTTTTTCTTATGTAGGCTCCTATTACCCCGCACCCCCGTCCCAATTTTTCACACTTGCTGTCTGGTCACCCTAAAAGGGGTAAACAGTGAGGTAGCAAAATTTGCAGATGATACAAAACTACTCAAGATAGTTAAGTCTTAGGGGCTACAAATGGATGTCTCAAAACTGGGTGACTGGGCAACAAAATGGCAGATGAAATTCAGTGTTGATAGATGCAAAGTAATGCACATTGGAAAACATAATCCCAACTATACATATAAAATTATGGGGTCTAAATTAGCTGTTACCACTCAAGAAAGAGATCTTGGAGTCATTGTGGATAGTTCTCTGAAAACATCCACTCAATGTGCAGCGGCAATCAAAAAAGCAAACAGAATGTTGGTAATCATGAAGAAAGGGACAGAGAATAAGACAGAAAATATCATATTGCCTCTATATAAATCCATGGCACACCCATATCTTGAATACTGCGTGCAGATGTGGTTGCCCCATTTCAAAAAAGATATATTGGACTTGGAAAAGGTTCAGAAAAGGGCAACAAAATGATTAGGGGTATGGAATGGCTGCCGTATGAGGCTAAATTAATAAGACTGGGACTTTTCAGCTTGGAAAAGAGACAACTAAGAGAGGATATGATAGAAGTCTATAAAATCATGACTGGTGTGGAGAAAGTAAATAAGGACGTGTTTTTTATTGCTTCTCATAACACAAGAATTAGGGGTCACCAAATGAAATAAATAGACAGCAAGTTTAAAACAAACAAAAGGAAATATTTTTTCACACAGTCAACCTGTGGAACTCCTTGCCAGAGGATGTTGTGAAGGCCAAGACTATAACAGGGTTCAAAAAAGAACTAGATAAATTCATGGAGGGTAGGTCCATCAATGGCTATTAGCCAGGATGGGCAGGGTTAGTGTCTTTAGCCTCTGTTTGCCAGAAGCTGGGAATGGGTGACAGGTAGGGTGACCAGACGTCCCGATAAAATCGGGACCATCCCGATTTTTGATCATTTGTCCCGCGTCCCGATTTTCAGTCTTCTTCCGTTTTTTTTCCCCTCGACAATTTCCAGCGGCAGAGGCTCTTCCGTTTTTTTTTTTTTGCTTGACAACTTCTGGGTGGGAAGTCCCGATTTTCGGGTCTTCTCATCTGGTCACCCTAGTGACAGGGCATGGATCACTTGATGATTACCTGTTCTGTTCATTCCCTCTGAAGCACCTGGCATTGGACACTGTCAGAGGACAGGATACTGGGCTAGATGGACCTTTGGTCTGACCCAGTATGGCCGTTCTTATGTTCTTATACGTTCTTCTGTGGCTCACGCTGATGAAGTTGTTGGAGTAGATCTCTGCGCTGGAGTGATTCCTAGGTTTATTCCTGCCTCTTCAAATGTTTTAGAAGGGTTTGCAATCCCAAGCCAATGGGTGGGCATTTGGAATAACCTATCAAAGAGGGAAGCCCCCAACACATTTTACTATATTGCTATATTGGGGACTTGTCAGAGCTGTAGTTCTGCAAGTGTCCACCCATGTCATACAGGAGATTGAGTGTCCTGCAAGGTGGCTTTTGTGTAATTGACATCTGGCTTTGACTACAATGACATTTGAGGGCACTCAACAGGATGTGCTCAATACCTTTCAAAACTTGACCCTTGTATTTTGTCCTGAACTATTCAATGCGACAGAATTTTAGGGAAAGAAACAAGAAACCCACTGACATATAAGTGACTTCAGTGCAAAAGATATGTTTAAAACCACTCTACAATGCAGATAAAGGGCTGTTATCATTAACATTTACAGACTTATTAAGCAGGATCTTTATTTTGGTATCAGCATGAGTCATGCATCTCAGCACAGGAAGTGTGTGGTTGTTTCATTACTAAAGCAAACAAGAAACCTTTGTGTCAATGTTAGTTCCATAATTTTTATATGTATAAGTCAGCACGCTTTGTTCTTCACAATTTGTCAGTGGTTAAAGAAAAGGAAAACACCAAAAGACTGACAATGTATAAAACACCATCAGATGTAATTAGTCTCAGGATTAAGTTACCAAACATTGTCAAATATCCCTATGTGCGAGAGTCATTTCCAGGAACCACACCAGTAAGTACAGGTCAAATGTTTAAAAAGATGAACAAGAGTTCTAGTGATGGGAGCAACGGGCAGTCAGCTATAATAAGAAAGATTTTTGCTCAAATTGACTGACGCCTCAAAGCAGTTGTTCTTTGTAATGGAAGGCAATCCAGGAGTAGTAGTTTCCCAAGTTCACCAAAAGCCTGCTGAGAACATGGCTGAATGCCCACAGCTGCAGCCAGTAGCCTGCTGATGTATTAAGAGCTACAGTTCAAGCTACAGTAACAGTGCAAGTCCATCCTGAGGGAAGTGCAATCCATTTCTCCTCTCTTTATTTTTATGTACAACACTCTTTGCTTATCTTTTTTGGAGATGATTGCCCATTGGATGAGGAGGTTGGAAATATAGGAATCACATACTGTAAGGTCAGATTCATCCCTACTGTAATTCCATTCAAGAAGAATTTCCAAGCTAACCATTACTCTTTGACACTGTGCTACTACAGTCAGTAGGAGTAGTGCAATTAAGTCCCTCCACCCTTGAGAACTAACTGGAAATTTACCCCACTGGGTCAGAGACCAACAATTAGCATGGAAGTTCCCCCAGCGATCTCTCATGTCACAGTAAATATCTCAGCATTGTTAACAGACAGTTAAGAAGGTTCTGATTGAAAGAGAAGCACATTTTGTTCTCTTTCTTAGGTCACTTGACTAATCTTACCACTAAATTTGTGTGTTGCAGTTGTTGCTCTCTGCTGGCCTAGAAGTCTTAAAAAGAAAAAAAAGAAAGATCAAAAAAGCTTTCAAAAATTACCAAAAATAAAAAATATTCTCTATAATCACCATTTTCTGCACAGTAAGTATAAAGAGTAGGCTACTCCTGTCAACACTTCTGCTTTTGGAGTTACTGAAAATACTGTCCTCATATATGGGCAGCTGTTGAGTAGTAAACTGATAGTGTAACGGTGCAATCACCAACTATGGGAAGGCATTTCCATCCTTTAATATTGTGACAGATGTGAGACCTAGGACGTGTAAAGAGTTCAGATGTTTATATTGAAATGTGTCAGACAAGCATGAACTTTTGGGACAATATGTATTAAAAGGATTTCCTGGGGAGTGGGTAATGCCACAACTCTGATTATGCAAAAAACCAGCTTTTTGAAGCTACACCCTGAGGAGAGGGCTAATTACCCGTTCCCGGGGACTGGACATCAAATGCCCAAGGAAATAGTTGATCTGCCCAACCTTGGTTCTGGTTCCTGATATAAAGACTGATATGAATTTGTAACCACAGGGAAAACTCAGTTGTGGGATTTGAAGGACTGACCTCTACCAGAGCCCTGTGTTGCAGTTCGGGGTGATCTCTGGTAAACTCTTTAGCATGTGTGTAGATTTTTTTATTGTTTTAATATGCTTAATGTGTAATGCTTTCACCTTAAGAATAAGTATGCTTGCTTAGAAGGAGCTGGGTGGTAACTTGTAACTATTGGCAGTACACTGGTTATAGTCTTCGGAAAGAAAGCAAAGCAGAGGTGCTGGCCTTTTAGGCAGACTGGCTTGCTGGGGACGTCACAACATAGAGCAGGGAGCTGTGCAGCCTTAAAATCCATGGTCAGTATAGAGCGAGACACAGGTCTCAGCTCAAGAGAAGTGAAGGCTGGGAGCTAGAAATCTTTAAATGGGTGCCCTTGAGGAACCACAGAGGGGGAATGCAGGTGCAATTACCATGAAATTGAGACATATCTTTTTATCATCATCATGAAAAGAAGTGTGGTCCAATGGATAGCTCGCTGGACTGGTACTCAGAAAAAAAAGTGTAGCTAAACAGAAAATCATCTGTACTGTTCCAAAGACAAATAAAAAACAGGATATTTTGAGATGCACCGGACTTTGTGTTGTAGATCTAGAATGAAAATATGGCCATAAATACTGTAAAGGCAAGACTTAGCAACTATTGAAAATTCCAAGTTAATGCTACTTATTTATCTAAAGCTATTGACATGTTTTAAGCACAACCAGTATAAATAATATTAAAGATATTTGGGGTTGATCATACCTTCTGTGAGCATACACATTCCATTGGAGAGAATAGATAAAACAACTCTGAAGATCATAAGGGCTGATAAGCAGGACATGAAAATGCCCCATTTATGTGGTCATTGTGAATCTGGATCCTATTGCCCATAAGAATAGAATTATGTAGAACAGGTTGAGGAAGTGTTACTGAGAAAAATGGTTTTAAAAATTAAGTTAGTTTGGGAAATGAACTGGATGATCTCATAGGACTTTACTCTTCCCAACTTCTATGATTTACAAGACGTATTTTTTTAATTATGCATCATCTCTTTTTCTTTTCTCTTTTTGACATATTGCATATAAACACTTTGGCAGTGTTACTGCAACATATGTTTTTGTATGAATAATTCAGTGATTGGACCATTCTGTGTCGCTTCTGTCTATATTAATGTGAATATGGGGAATATACACGACACTGACTAATATAGAAAGACTTGGATAGAAAACAGCACTATGAAAATGTGTCTGACAGAGATGTTATTTTATATGTAAAATGTCTGCAGTTCTTTAAAACCAAAGAAGAATTGGTTTTATTTTTAAATGATTTATTATTATTAGTTGAACATGCACAAACTATGGAGAAAAAGAGGACTCCCTGACCTTCCCTACAGAGATTTTACAAGCAAATGACCAGATTCTGATATATTACGCACTCTAAATACAACCTTAATCTGTGTGTGTCCCATTGGTTACTCTGCCTCCCACATGTGTGGATGGGGAGTGAGCAAGCGGGGGGCAGGGAGAACAGGACGTAAAGAGTAGTGGGAGCCTTGGAACAGCTGAGCCAGGGCACCATGGCAGCATAACCACTGTTAAGGGAAGTTAGCATATGTGACTCCATTTTGAGGCTCCTGCCGCCATTAGCCAAAGGCGAGCACACCATGTACTAAGGAGGAGGGGGGGCAACGCCTCCAGAGGGGACATCTGGAGTCAGTCTACGATAAGGGGAACAATGGACACTGGATATAAGAATGTATTGCTTGTCTCTTACTTTGCTGTGTCAGCCTGTTGCTGCCTGCCTAAGGATGTTGCTGCTTCAGCATGGGTGCACGGGGTCGTGACCATAAGGGATTGGCCATAGATAAGGGGAAGGCTCGTTTATTGGTGTGAACCCCCGATGCACGCAGGCAACATGCTTTGCCAATAGTATATAACCTTTGTGTATTCTGTAATCAGGGTCTCGTGCTGCTTAACAGACGATACCACATTTGCAAATGTAATAAATCTAGTAGTTTTGGAAACACTCTGCAGATTGGTCTTTATTTGGGAGCCTCAGCCTAGAACGAACCGTACGTGTCCTAACAGGAGTAATTCGTACCAACTGTACATGTCCTAACAGGAATAATTCGTAACACCACACATTGCCCCTTGTGTGTGGTGAAACCACAGATGAGCTCACAGTAAGGTACCATTCATTTTGAATAAGGGACTCAGAATCAGCCCCAGAGGAACCAACCCCAGAGGAACAGAACATTAAGGGCCTGATCCTAGCATTCTGAATTTAGTGCAAGTTGAACTATTGCTTGCTTTAATGTGGCAGATTTCCCTCTTCAAAGGAGGCGTTGACAATCTCTATTAGTATGGGTCCCAGGTGTTCACTGTTTTCTTTCATCAACCAGGAAAGCTAGGGTCAAAGTTCTCTTCCATCCCCGTGTATTTCACTGTGACAGCACATCGACATGGGGGGATGATGTTTTGTCACAGAGATGCAATGTCATATATTACAAAAATAGATACCCACATTCAAAACCACATCAGTAACCCTGAAAAATACCCCCTGAAACACGCAACCAGCAAGGCTAGGATTGATTAGAAACAAAACAGAACATGGTTAGGGTGAAATACAAATGCACAGTGTAAAAAGACAAGGATCAAAATATTTTCCAAAAAAGGTATAAGTAAAATTAAGTACGGATATACAGATGGAATTAACAAAACACGTGCCAAACACCTGTCTGATCATTTTGCATGTATGTTATATTCTGCTTCCATCCCTTTGGTTATTTGCCTGTCTGCAAACTATTTGGGGTAGAGCCAATGTCTTCCTATATGTGTGCATTTATACCAGTTTAAATTCATCTGTATTCAGAGGGTTAGCACAAATCCCAGGCATTTTTAAAGTCCTATTTAAAGGGAAGGTGGCCAAAACTGCTGCAAATCAGTGGGTGCTCCAGTGTTATCAAAACGTGGTATCAATACATTGCCTGTCATTAATGTACTTTGAAAGGGGGGGAATGGAGGAAAACTATCTGATGTTGAAATGCATTCATTCAGCCTTTTGTCAGCTTCAAGACCATAGTGAGTGCGTGATGTGGCTTTCTGCTTTTGACCTCTGTTGCTTTTATGGATGCCAGTTTGCTAAAAGGGGCCACTTGTGCATCAGACAGAATGCCAGTCATCCATCTGAACATTATTTTGTAGTATTTAATCTGGAGGCCAGATTGTGAACCTCTTACTCCCAGTGCTGAGGGGTTATTTGCATAAGTAGTCTCATTGACTTCCATGGGACTACTCCTCAAGTAACTTCTCGCCAGTGGGTATAAGAGATGCATAGTCTGGCCTTCACTAACTGCAAAAGAATCTAATTAAATGTATATTTATAGCTAATTCTTAGATCATTCTTAACAGGGTTTTATTTATTATATGAGGGCTGCAAACTACAGTATCCCAGTCAGCATGCACCACTGTTTCAGTTACCTGTAGTTGTTAATATTAGCACAAGAGCTTTTAACTGCCATGTATAAACTATAAACAAGTTACAAAGGTTCTGACAATGCTTAGACTTGACAAATTGGCCTTCCCCCGCCCCCCTAGGAATTGTATTTTAACCTCTTTGTACATGTATTTTAAGCATTAAAATGAGTAGGACCCAAACAAATCAAAATAAATTGTGCGCTTTGCATGTTAACAAAAATGTATAGAGTCATTTTAAAGGAATTGCCAGAGTGAAGGAAGAGAGAATTTCCATCCCATTTGATGCTTTTAATTACATTTCTTATGAATGGTCTGAATCTTTCATACCTGAGTTGCTGCATCGAGCAAGTTATTTTTAGTAGCTGTAGCCAGAAGCTACTGTTGCTACCCTACAGTGGCATATCCATAGATACATTTTCCATTCTGCAGTTTCAGGCTCAGTAGGTAGATTAAATGCATTACCTGATAGAGCATCTTTAGTAACAATTAACAAATATTGGACAAATATTAACTGAAAGGAGAGGGAAGCAAAATAAAGACAGCCACAGAAATTGCCTGCTTTGTTTGTTCAAAGATGCCTTAGATACATAAAGCTCAAAAAGAACAGATTCTTTTTAAGGAACAGAGAAATCAAAGCACTTTGAGAATTGCCTTTCTTCTGAGTACACAAAAGAACCACATTTTTTATTTAAAAAAAAGGAGTTTTCAGAGTTTTCACATTCAGGTGAAATGTTGTATAGAAAGTGATGTTCTGTTTCATTTTAGTTGTGCTGGGTTTTTTGTTTTGTTTTGGTTGGTTTCAACCCCAGTGCTAGGCAGTTGACTGAGAAAGTGGTCTCTGCTGTAATGAATTAGACAGCTTCTACAGTACAAAGTGCATTTTCATTAGGGTGAACAAAGGAGACTGCTGGGTGGAATTTGATGGGTAGCTTTAAATCGAAGGACAAGCTGCATTTATCTGAAGGCAATGCAAAGGTTTATAATGGGCAGCAGGGCCTTTGTCTTTTGTAACAGTCCTCCTGCGAGTAGTGCTATGATTCAGAGTCAAATTATAGGCATTTCCTATTATGAAGCCCATTTTAACAGCAAGGTTCACAAACCACTGTCTTCAAATGTTAAATGGCACTAGTGGGCTTGCTCCCATTTTTTTGTGTGCCCATTATTACTGGTTAAAAGTAAATAAATAAAATTAGTCCTCATTTTGTCTATTTTATTTATTTCTTTTGAGTAATAAGCTGAAGGATGCTGGCAATCATTTATATTCAGATTGTTCACCCAAATTAAAAAAAAATGTATTTCTGCTACAAGATCTGAATGTCTAATTAAAACCAGTCTTACAAAAGTGCAGCTGGAGATGAAGAGTAAGCTCACTTAAAAAACAAACAAACCATGTAATGAACTGATTGTAAAGTGCTTTGAGATCCTTGAATGAAAGTCACTATAGATCTGTTCATGATTATTAACAATCCAAACCCCTCTCTACCTAAAGGCAAACAGTAAATTGGCAGCAGGCTTAATCTTCTAATTTACATAGGGTATGTCTTCATTGCAGCTGACAGAGAGTCTCCCAGCCCTGATACAGAGACTCATGGTAGCTCGGCTTGAGCTAGCACACTAAAAATAGCAGTGGGGATACTGCAGCAAGAGTGGAGGCTCTTTTTTTCTTTTTTTAAAAGGAATGGACAAACTTAGAGCCCAAAGATTTAAGCCTATTTTAACTCAGCTCAGGCTAGAAGAAAATGAGTAATTGAAAGTCTCACAAAGCTCACAGTCTCACTGTGACTTGCCTGGCGAGTCCAGGCTCCAGTGCCTTCATACCAATCATTAATCTGGGCCTTAAAGGGACTGATTTGGGGATTGGCACTACATTTTAATTTTCCTGTCAATCAAATGTACATTGCTTTAGATTGCTCGCAACTTTGTGAAGTGCTCAGAGGTAGCCAAGAACATTTTTGGTAGCACAAGAACAAGAAGAGGAAAACCCAACGCTTCATCGGGAACTGTTTAAATTCATTTCAAGCACTGGTTCAACAAAGACTTAAGCATGTGCTTTCCCATTTACTTCAGTGGGATCAAACAAGTTCTTAGGTGTTTTGTTCAATTAGAGCCTAAATGAGCCTCCTGCACACTGCTATGCCCTTTGCTACATGCTGTCATTTTCATCTTTCCTCTGTTTATCCCCTTCATTGGGGTGGGGGAAGACTCTCTGTGCAGCCTCAACAGGGAAGGGAGAAGTCCAAAGAAGCCAGTGTCAGGAAGAAAAGCCTGCCTCCATGTTGCCTAGGATGACTAGGGTTACAGTGATATCAGTCCCATGAAGCCAACTGCTGTATTCAATACAATGGGAACGGAAGCAAACTTGGGTGGCCACTAGTATTACAACTACTGTTCCATCAGACATCCCGCGGAAAGGCACAGGGTCCTTGTACATAGCAGGGGTGTCATTTGCTATAGGGCAAGGGGAGAAGTTGCTCTCCAGACCTTGATTTGCGAACTCAGACTTTTTATAGGTCTATATGCTCCATTATGACTTTCACTTCCCCTTTTCCCCACCCGTGACTTTGAAGGATATAATATAATCACATATAATGTTCTATATTCTGACACAACTTTGCCCTCCACAGAATTTTTCTGAAATGATACCTTGGTAGGTAGCCTCCTGGGAGTGAAGACATTTGATGGTTTATGGGAGAACATTGTTGATTCTTCCTGCTTGTAAGCAAAGGTGGGCATGGACCAAAAATCTGGATTTGAACAACCAAAACTTTGGGAAAATTTGGATCCAGATTCAAAGCTTGGTGCTTCAAGCCAGACTTTTCTTTCAAGTCCTAGTGCCCACCAGAGGAAGATGCAAACCTGTTAATTCTGCTCTTTTGTATCTCACTAACCTTAGGGTCATGTAGAAGTGAAAGCTTTCATATTGGAGTTCTGCCTGGTAGCCTTCTAGTAGCTGGATAAGAGAGTACATATTACAGAGGCTTCTGTTTCAGTGCTCAGAAGGGGTGAAATTTCCCCCTTTTGTAGAATGCCAACATGTGCCCCTCAAATGGGACGTAAGTGGAGCATAGGCCTGGGGGCTGGCCCTCTACAGAGGACTTTTACCCTCAGTGACAGAAGCTTGGGCCCTTTTCTGGCTAATGTTTGGTCTTTTGTTGATTCTGCCCATGTTTTCAGAACTGGCTAAGTGGTGGTGACATTTGCTTTACAAAGAGTTACTATTCTCCGTGATGATAAATGAGGTTTAAACATTATTAGTGCTAGGCGATCAAAGTGCCTGGGGGACAAAATAAATAAATAGCAAGTTGATCATGCTGGCACTGTTTCAGAATTAATATGGAGCTGAGGTTACACTTTCTGAGCTTGAAAATGTCCCTGCTTAATCAGTGCTAATTAGATGCAGATGTAGAAAAGACAAATATTCTTTACACCAATTAAAGCCTAGTTTTTCTCTCTTATTTATCCTTAGAGTGACTGTCCTAGCTATACTGAAGTGTGGTCCTGTTTGTGCCAATAGCCCAACTGCAAATTTTACGTGTATTGTTATTATTTATTGTTGTTGTTATTAATAACAACAATAACATTTAGAAAAAATAGCAAAAGTTAGCAGAAACAGGCAAAGGAGATGTCAGTGTCGGAAGATAAAGAGATTCTAACTTATCACAAAAGGCTACAGTGAATTAGAAAGACAGCAGAGGCTTTTTTTCTTAGAAAGAAGAGAGGCTAAAGTAGAAGAACGGAAAGAAAAAAGTAACGACGGGACAATTGTGATAGGAATCGGAAGAAGGAAGTGCTCGGCTGCCAGGTTGGAAGCTGAAGCTAGACAAGTTCAGACTGGACATAAGTGGCAAATTTTTAAAACAATGAGAGTCATTAAACATTTGAACAACTTATTTAGGGCTGTGGTGGGTTCTCGATCACTTGTGGTCTTTAAATTAGGACTGACTGGCTTTCACAAAGGGATTGATGCTGAAATTACTGGGCGAGGTTCTTTGACCTGTGTTATGCAGGTCAGACTAGATGATCATAATGGTCCCTTGTGGCTTTAAAATCTATGACTCTGTCACAACTAGGGGCTCCAACAACAACAAAATGGGAATTACCTTGGCCAGATCTCCAGCTGACATAAATCAGCATGCAGCTATTGCTCTATATATCAGCTGAGCAGCTGGCCCCACTACTTTAATAAGGCCCATCCTGCTGTCCTTGTGCATATAAAGATGCACACAGATTACATAGGCTGGTGACTCATTTATCGGGGAAAACTGTCATCCTGTGGGCTGGATAAAGTGATTTTCATTAATAGGTTTCATACACAAATATAGCCTGAATCAGAATATAGCCTGAATAAGCCTGGCCTGGCCTGCAATTGCAGGGGAATGGACACAATCTCTAATTTCTTTGGACTAGAGTCTGATCTCCCTGTTCATATTGGACCGAATCTACAGCCCAGTGCAGTCACTGGGAGTCTTTCCAGTAGTTTCAGGGGGCTTTGGATTAGGCCCATTTTACATTTCCTTACTCTGAGGACATGTTTACATTGCCCTGCAGTTCAGACTTTTTCTTAGCATATGCACAACATGCCTCAGGTGGCACGTGACCAGGATTCATCACCCAATTGGGTCCACTGGTTGGATCGCTAGCTTCCTCAGCCTGGACCGGGTACTGACGGGGAGTGCGACGTGAACGCTGAACCATGCCCCCCAGTTCAGACTAATGGGGCATGAATAGCAGTGCACACAAAAGTGCTGTGATGTAACGTCCCCGAGTGGACACCCCTAAGTGAGCACTTTAGTGTGCACTGCTGTTGGCACCCTCTTTGTCCAAACTGTTGGGCAGTGACGACATGCCCTGAGAATAGTCCCACAGAGGTCAATGGGGTCACTCATGGAATAATAAGATGGTAGTTAGTATGAGTAAGGGATTCAGAATCTGGCCTTTTGCTTGTTTTCCCCTGATAAAAATGATTGAAGCAATTATTAAACATTTCCCATCCAAGGATATTTGAAATGAACTACATGTAAATTGAAATAGAGCTGAAATAAGCAATTTTGTCAACATTTAAAACATCACTACTTATACCCTTACCACAGTTTCCGCAGGTCTCTGGAAATGCCTGCTGTGTGACTGAAATGATTATTCTTCAAAGATAATGGAATCTTTGATTTTAGACAGCCTGTGAATTATACATAAGGATTTTTCCCCCCTATCTGGTCAAAAAAAAGCAACTGCAATTTTTCTTTTTAGGAACAATCTGGTGCTTCCATCTTCAAAGCTGTTATTTACATATCAACAGCTTTGTTCAGTTCCTCTATTCTTTGGCCAAGTGTGAGATTACAATGAAAACTAGAGAGCAGGGATGGCACTTCAAGAGTCAGATCAAAGGAGGCAGGAAAGGAGTAAACAAGTCTATTATGAGAAGTAAACAATGGTGCTTAAAAGGACACAACCAAGTATTTTGTATTTTGTTTAAATTGATTTCACATTTCCTTGTAAAATCCTCTTAGAAGCTTTAAAATATTTTTGTTTCCTGGAACCAATTTGATTTTTTTCCATTTGGCAAAAATGTTTTTTTTCTCTGTGTATTGAATGAAAATAAAATAAATGTGTTTATGATGGGGTGTCTTTGTGGCTTCCTTACTGGAGGACCCCTGCTATACTACACTCCTCCCTAGGAAATCACCATCTGGGAGGAAAAGAGCAGTGAGTATTAGACCTCCAGTCTTGCCTAGAGAGCTGTTTCAAGAGCAGCCATTTTGGGGAACCATTGTGAGGTGTTCCTCCAGCAGCTAGAAGGGCTGTGGACCATCAATAGAACAAGCCAATCAAGGTCTAGCAGGCCAAAATAAAAGAAGCTGGCTGCTGCTAGCAAAGTCAGTTCCTGTTTGAGTCCATGGAGTGAGGAGAGATGCTCTTAGGCTCCAGCCAAAGAAACCAGGCTCGCCCAGGGCCTGTTGCTCACCACAATGAGTGGCAGGAGTTCAGAAGGAACACTGCCGATTCAATTCTGGAGAGGGAATTTAGCCCAGGAGGGTAAGGAACCATTTTGTTTATAATTGGCCCTGAAGATCAAGGAACTGCTTCTGTTTAAGTTTGCTGTGCCGTGGAAGGGGTTGGACTGTGACCAGCTAGAGGGCTGAGCCACAGAAGACCTGCAGAGGTAGGTAGATGGCCTACAGGGGACAATGAGAGCTGAAGTGAACAGCAGCTCTGCCCCCAACAGCCAGGGAAGGTCAGGGAGGTGAGGACAATCTTCTACAGTTTCTGTTTGTTATAGGTACAGTGTTGGATGGTACCTCATCAGAAAATACCTTTGTACACCACCATTGTCATTAATTGATGTCCATGCATCTCTTGGAGTAGTATTTATTAATGAATTGTTCCAGTGCAGCAGGTGTTGAAAAATGGGTTCCTGCAGTGGCACTAGAAGTGAAGTGAATTTAGCTCAATGTGTTGATGTACCTCCTACAGCAATAGTGGCCTTTGGTACTATTAAAATTTCTCAGTGGTGAAGTGGGAGATGCTTTAAAAAGTAATTCTGGGGGGAAAACCTGACTTTCTTACTCAAATCCTTCCTATAATTAATGGGAGTTTGCCTCGTTAAGTGCTGAATAAAAACTGAATAAGACTGTTTGCCTAAATCTTCAAAGATATTTAGGTACCTAACTCCCATTGAAATCAATAGGCGTTAGGTGCCTAAATACTTTTAGGATCTAGGCTTTCGAGAGTTAGCAGTAGGTATTTATAAAGCAGAACATTTCCCCCATCAGATTATAACTGCAAAAATAGGTCAAATTTAGGGCTGGACAATTATGGGCCAAATGGGATCTGTAGAAATCCACTGAAATGTATAGGCGTTGTGCCCCAGTGCAGTATTGCTTGAAGATACTGAAACAGACTCAAAGATGAATTAAGATCAAGTTAAGAGAAGAAAAACAGCCTGGAGTGGAAAACACTAACTCCAAGCAAACTGACTACCAGGAGTTAAGAAGATGATACGGGACAAACCCAGTATTTTAAATGGCATGGCAATGGAATGCCAAAGTGCAGCATAGTGTAATTCCACAGGCAAAATGTGAGTCCCTTGCTACACCTTGTGGCTATAAAACACTTAAGGGAGTAAGGAGCAAACACACATGATAGTGAGAATAAGTTAGAATTCTCTAGCTGCCCCAAGAGAGGGTGATGGGGATGACAAATCAAAGAGCTGTAAAAGAGGAATAGCAGTGCTAAATGATAAAAATCTGATCTCCTTCTTTTACTTTTTGATTTTCTTATATTGTATTTTACAGTACAATCTCAGCACCTAAGTACAACTGCTTAGGCTTTAACATGGGACCAGGCTGCATTTTGAAGGCACTGGCCTCCATTGTGGCAGGGTAGCTCCAGGAGGCATTGTGTACACGAGGAAGGATGGAAGGGGGAAATTGTAGGCTGTGGGAAGAATGGTGCAGCATACTCCCCTATCGAGATCCAGCTAGCAGGTGGCTAGTGCAGATTGCGGAACAGGGCCATGTGTTCACCTCTCTTGAGGCTGCCAGCACATCAAGGTACTAGGAGGGAATAGTCACTGCATTCAGGACGATGCAGGAGCTATGATTGTAACTGGATGTTATTTTTCTGAGCAGCATTGAGCCCTTTCCTTCCTCCCTATGCTTTCTTATTCCTTGCACAACCATGCAAGGAATAGCCACTATCCAGGCCATTGAATTCTTCTGTAGATCTCAAAGCTTTTTACAAAGAAGGGTAAATTTCACTATCCCCATTTTACAGATGGAGAAAATGATACACACAAAATTTGGGTTAAATACCTAAGGTCACTGATGAGGCAATTACAGATCATGGAGTAGACCAAAAACGGTATATACAGGAATCTCATTAGATATCACTAAAACTCCACTGGAGTGGAATGCACCTTCCTAACCACGCACAGCACCACTCTGCAACATTTTAGGATGCAAAGTGAATACCTCATCCAACTGAAACCAAAAGGAGAAATTTACATGTGCAGAATGCAATTAGCCAAATAGAATTGAGTTAGGACACCTGGGTTTACTCCCCATTTACAAAGCACGAAAACAAAATATGTATCAGTTCCAAGGAATTATTCTTTTCTGTGACTAATTCTGATTGTCTATTTAAATTTTCTGAACCACATACATCATTTATATTTTCATCCTAATTTTTGAAACCATACTCGCTCTTAGCCCTATAACTGAATCATCAAAAGGAAACACCAGAGACTATTTCAGAGCTTTGGAGCAAATTAAATTGAGACAGAGACCAAGAATATTGGATACTAAAACCTTTTCATACTTTCATTTCAAACACAGTTAACACTGAAAAATACAATGGGCTACATCCTCAGCTGATGTACATCAGGAGACAGCCTCCAACATCAGTGGATCGATGCTGGCTTACACCACTTGAGGAGCTGGAGAAATATCTTGAAGCCTCCCAAATTGTTGATAAAATCTGGCCTCTCTTCCCAGCCACCCCGAGCATGGGTCTGACTTCAGCACCACAGGCCAGCTTGAGTTCATGGCCATGGATTGCAATCTGTATCCTGAGGAGAAGGCTACTACTCCCAGGGACTACTGCCAGAGGCAGTACTCAAGTGGTGGAATCTAGGACACTGCCCTGGGCCTTTGAATTATGATGTCAGGGAGCTCATAAGAACGTCCATACTGGGTCAGACCAATGGTCCATCTAACCCAGTATCCTCTCTTCCGACAGTAGCCAATGCCAGATGCTTCAAAGGAAATTAACAGAACAGAGCAATCATTGAGTGATCTTTCCCCTGTCATCGACTCTCAGCTTCTGGCAGTCAGAGGCTAGGGACACCCAGAGCATGGAATTGCATCCCTGACCATCTTGGCTAGTAGCCACTGATGGACCTATCCCTCCGTGAACTTATCTAATTCTTTTTTGAACTCCGTTATAGTTTTGGCCTTCACAACATCCCCTGGCAACATGTTCCACAGGTTGACACTGCGTTGTGTGTTTGTTATGTTCATTGGGGATCCCTAGGTTCTTGTGTTTTGTGAAGGGATCAATAACACTTCCTTATTTACTTTGTCCACACAGTCATGATTTCATAGCCCTCTATCATATCCCCCCTTCATCTTTTTCCAAGCTGAATAGTCCCAGCCTTTTTAATTTCTCCTCATATGGAAGATGTTCCATACCCCCAATTGTTTTTGTTGCCCTTCTATGTACTTTTTCCATTTCCAATATATCTTTTTGAGATGGGGAGACCAGAACTGTTTGCAGTATTCAAGGTGTGGACATACCTTGGATTTATATAGTGGCATTATGATATTTTCCGTCTTATTATCTATCTCTTACCTAATGGTTCCTAACCTTCTGTTAGCTTTTTTGACTGCTGCTACACCTTGAACGGGTGTTTTCAGAGCACTATCCACAATGACTCCAAGAGCTCTTTCTTGAATGGTAACAGCTAGTTTAGCAGTCTGCAATGCCTTGGTCGTCTTAAGTGCTCCTTTAGCACCTTGATCATCCAGTGGCCCCACTAGTTGTTTGGTAGGCTTCCACTTCTGATGTAATTAAAAAAATTTCTGATGTGTGTTTGAGTCTTGCTAGTTGCTCTTCAAATTCTTTTTTTGGCCTGCCGAATTATATTTTTATACTTGACTTGCCAGAATTTATGCTCCTTTCAAGTTTCTTCATCAGGATTTGACTTGTGTGTGGGTTGGTTTTGTTTTTTGGTTTTTTGTTTTAAGAATGCCTTTTTGCCTCTAACTGCTTCGTTTACTCTGTTTAGCCATGGTAGCATTTTTTTGGTTCTCTTACTATTCTTTTTGATTTGTGGTATACATGTAATTTGAGCCTCTACTATGGTGTTTTTAGAAAGTTTCCATGCAGCTTGCAGGCATTTCACTTTTGAGACTGTTCCTTTTAATTTCTGTTTAACTAGCTTCCTCGTTTTTGTACAGTTCCCCTTTCTGAAGTTAAAGGCTACTGTGCTGGGCTTCTTTGGTATCCCCTTCACCGTTCCCCACAAGGATGTTAAATTTAATTAAATTATGGTTGATATTATGGAGCATCTGTAGTCACCTCTTAGACTAGATCCTGTGCTCCACTTTGGACTAAATCAAGAATTGCCTCTCCCCATATGGGTTCCAGAACTAGTTGCTCCAAGAAGCACTCACTAATGGCATCTAGAAATGGTGTCTCTGCATCCCATCCAGAGGTGACATCTACCCAGTCAATATGGGAATAGTTGAAATCCTCAATTATTGAATTTTCTATTTTTGTAGCCTCTTTAATCTCCCTGAGCATTTAACAATCACCATCACTGATGTAATTGAACGGGACTTTTCCATTTGATTATTTCTCTTCAGTTCCTACCTATATTCTATCAACTTCTATCCTGCCTCTGTATGAACACAGCCCTCTCAGCTGCAGAGAAACAGGATGTTAGGTAATTGATAGTCTGCTGTGGAAGGGCTGCACAGTCCAAAGAATGGTATTAGATAACCACTCTGAAAGAGCATTTCTACCACATAAAGCTCAATTACTTTCACAGTCAATTTCATCTATATGGGACCTGATTTTTCACAGGCACTTAGCATTCACAGTTACCATTGAGTTCATTAGAGCTGTAGATACTCATCTTCTAAAAATCAGGCTCCTGGGGGTCTTAAAATCAAACTAAATAGGGAAATATAATTGCAAAAGTAACAAGTGACTCCATCCAGAGAGAATTCTGAATGTGATTTCAGTGCAGCCTGCTCCCTAGGGGACATAGGAAAGTTGACAAATTTGTGGAATTTCTCTTGGTAGTGGAAAGGATTAGGCTAGCTTCTCAGGGGAGAGGGGAAGTAGAAACCCTCATACACACACAAATTTTTTGTTAAGGTAAAGTATGGAACAACCTAGTAGTGGAAAAGCTCCGGGGAAGGGAAAGGCAGTTGCATACATTTTTGATGAGGAAGAAACTGAGGTAGCCAGGGCGGCATTATCTTTAATGCACCCATTTTCTGTATTGAATTGAAGTCATTCAAGCTATTTGGATGTGTATGCATTAGAGCATCAGATTACATTTTTAGATTTGTACCTGTTTTCACTTTGTTTTTTCTTTCGATCAATCTTCAACAATTGGCATAGAGTGAAATTCACCCCTATGACTAGATCCCTGCACAGCCTGTGTAAGCACTGCACCGTTCACATAGTTCTTTCTTTGTTCTTAATATTTTAATGTTAAAAACTCTAGTAAAAACATAAAAGGAAAATAATAAAAACGAACTGGGGACTGGTCTGGTCAATGCAGCTAAAATTGGGCTCCAACAACTTGGCACAAAATAGGCCTCTGATAATTTATACCTTAACAATTTCTAGTTTGGTGCAGTTCAACAAGAACAGATGCTTGTAGGCTTACCTTTGTAGATAACAAATATGAATTCCTGATATTGATCCGCACTATCAGGTTGTACATTATAATTGATTGGAAATTCATGTCATAATTCTTAATTGATAAATCATTTTAGAAGGCACAGATCATTTTTGTTGCCTAATGTAGACTTCATTCTTTAAACACCCATATAATGTCTGCATTTACTTTTTTAATGTTACCTAATACTGTAACTGTGACTGTCATCTAATCCAGCAAACTGATTTTAATAAATTGAGTGCATGAGTTAATAAGCACATTGTAAATTTACAATAAATAGGTTATCAATTAGCACAAGTGTTGCATTTTCATTTGAGTGGTATATATACTGCAGGGTAGATATACACCCATACAAACAAATTGCACTCCGATTCTGACAGCCAGATCCTGATCGCAGTTACACTTATGTAAATCTCCTAATTTCCATTTTCTATCAGTGGAATTACTCCACTCTGTGTAAATGAGATCAAAATTTGGCCCAAAGTCTTCAGATTTAGCTCTAGTTTTTCAGCCTGAAATTCTTTCTTATAGGCCTTTGGCCTCATTCTGATCTTGCATAGCAGTTTTACATTGATGCGACTCTGCTGATTTAAATGGAGGTACTCCTGATTTATCCCTAAATAAGAGATCAGAATCAGACCATTGTGAGGAGTGTGGTTATAGTTCTGTGCCCATAACCATGCTGAGGGATAGTCTACAGGATATATATGCCCCAATCATGCAGTAGGATGCATTTATTTTATTTTGATGCACAGAGCTCGCAGTTTGGAAACAGTAATCTTTTCTGTCTATACAGCAATAAGGGATGCAAACTTATGTTTTTGTCATGTTTTAGTGATGATTTTAACAATTCATGCTGGGCACCCTGCACTGATTTTTTTCCCCTTAACCACAGCATCTCTGAATGCAGTTGCTTATGAAAATTTTAAGGAAGCTTTCAAAATGTTTGTTTCCAGGAGTAAATGCTGAGCACAACAAAGTTCAAGAGGAATGCCACTTGAAGTCAGATACAAGCATGATCCCTGTGAAAAGTCATATAGATTTAATTTAAACATGCTTTTTATCATGATTTGATTCAACAATTTTCTCAGTTAACAGCTGTTTACCATAATTGGTCCAGCAACATCAAACCAGATATCCACTGCCAACCCCCTCATGTTTACTTTAAATTTATACTGATGATTTGAACATGTCAGGTAGTACTGTTTGGGTCCCATCTACTTTCCTTACACTAAATAAAAAAAAAACAGGCTGATATCCAGACACCTTTTTTATTACTATTGTTTTATTCTACTCAGGTCCAATGCCATGCATCAAAATGTTGAAGCTATAAAGTACATTCAGTTTTGAATGTGTCAGACCAAAGAGACGAGGAAGACTTATTGGCCAGAGATCAATGCCATCTTTCTAGATTTCCAGCTCTTGGATCAGGTTGTCAGCAAAGCTTAGCCCTTTTTCTTGGTCTCTCTGCCCTTAGGATCAATCAGTTGTCTTGTTGATCATGCAGGCATTTTATTTCTCACAAAAAAGAATTAGCTACGTTCATGGAGGATAGGTCCATCAATGGCAATTAGCCATCATGGTCAGGGATGCAACCCCATATTCTGGGTGTCCCTAGCCTCTGAATGCCAGCAGCTGGGAGTGGATGACAGAGGAAGGATCGCTCAATGGGTACCTTGTTCTGTTCATTCCCTCTGAAGCACCTGGCATTGGCTACTGCTGGAATACAGGTTACTGGGTTAGATGGACCATTGGACTGACCCAGTATGACTGTTATGAGACAAAGAAAGAGGACTAGGCAGGAAGAGAGAGTTAGTCAGTGGCAGTCTGTACTACACAACAGTTCCTGCCTCTGAGTCCCATACTCAGTCAACTAGACCATCCTGTCTATCCCTTCATTATACCACTCATAAAAGAGAGCATTTTTGAAAAATTTAATTTATCCCTAAAGGAAGCCTCAATACACTGAAAAGCGTGTTGTGCAGCTAGACCTCTGCTCTGACATGAGGGGTTTTTTTTTTTTTTTTTTTTTAGTGTTTGCCCCACATAATTTATATCTGTTTGATATGCTCAGCTCAGTAATAAAAGCTGGCCAATCAAATACTGCTGCATGTTGGATATAGGCTCATTAGTCATTTATATTGCTTACTATAATGTCTAGACAGCAAATTGGTGCTCTATTCAGCCCTCCCGGGAATTTAGAGTTGGGGGGGAAAGAAGATAAAAGGACCCCTGGTTCCTGAACTTACTGTCAGGAATCAACTTAACACATACAAAATTGCTTCCTTGGGGGGAAGACAGGTTGTTATTTCTAAGTAATAAGAGGACCTACCTCCTGATCTACTCTGGTGAAAATTCCTGTGGACTCTATTAGAATCATTCAACTAGTTACTTGTCATTTCTGCTGCTGTCTGATTTTTTTTTTTCTGGTCTTTATTGGTTTCTACTGGAGGGGCCATAACTGCAAGAATCAGCTGACCAAACAGACTCAATCCACTGTTCCATGCCTAGTTGGCCAACTAGAACCAACGGAAAACTTTTAATTGGAATTTCCAGAACCTAAATATTCAAATCTGTTACTCAAAGTTTACATGTGGTCATGCTTCCAAAATACATGTTGAAATTTATAGGGTTTTGTAAAAATACATAGTTTTACATGTCCTCAAGACCTGTGTAAAACTAGGGCTTGTTCTGTTATATTTGAACAAATTATGTTACATATCTCAAAACATATCAGATTTAGTATAGTCAATATAGAACTGCATAGTATTTGCAAAATGCAATATAACAATTAATGGGTATGGTAATATGTATTATTACACTTTAACATTTTATTATGTACATAGACAGAATTGTATAGTCCCCACGCAAAGTACCTTGTCTCAAATGCATCCAACTTTGTTTTTGTGTAGAGTGGTCACCTCATTAAGGGTCTGTTTGTGAAGTCCTTACTGAAGCCTACAAGGTTACTTATGAAATACTGTACTATTCATTGTAAATAAGGATATCAGTCTGGCCCTACGAGTCGGCTCCAACTCCCATTGAAGTCAAGGAAGGTTTCTCACTGACTTCAGTAGAAAAGTGATCAAGCTGAAAATGCTACTTTGCAGCAGAATGACAGGAAAGTGCTTGAAAACATGTATGATGTTTTCATAATATATTTTTGACATGATTTTGTCTTGCATTGACTAGATTACACATCACTTCATTTCAGCAGAGTTGCAGCTGAGATGAATTTGTGCTGCACCAGACCCAATGTGTATTGCTATTGATTTTTTCCCATTTTAAAATCAACATTTTTTTCTCATTTGAATTAGTCTCTGTAGTGACAGATTTCAATATCAATAACCCATTTTACAATATGTTTGCATTAGCAAACAAAAGAAAACAAACACACCCACAAGGAAATAAATTAAACAATACTTAGGCATGTCTAAGTAACACAGTTTGTTATGCCTCAGAGAGCAGTTAGCAGTACATCTGGAGCTTTTTCTTTATCATTTCCACACCATTTACCACTTGCAGCTTGCCTATGTGATGTCATTGCTACGTAAAGTTCATGTTTACTTTCATCTAGAGATGGGCCTGAACACTTCTGAATCTTGTAGAGGGGGCTTTATATCAGAACCTACATGCAAACTTTATGGCTGGCCATTTTCTCTATAGTGGGACAACCCCAGATTTGAATAGCCCCAAACGACTTGTGCTTTGAAACTTGGATCCAGATCCAAATTCTGTTGCTCAGCTTCATCTGGTCTTATCCATACATCCTATTACTCTTATTTTACACCCTTTCTAAAGTTGTTACAATGGAAAAACTCCCACTGAAGTTATTTGCATGGCTATGCAGAGACTTAAGGATCAGACCCACAGAACTGAGTTGCCCAGCACTGTAAATATGACAGTTATTGCGTGGAGGAAACCACGCACTTTTCTCCATCCTTAAAGTACAGGCAGGTCTGGAAATTCAGGTTGAAATGCAAACTTAAGCCCTTTTGCACAATTAGTGACCATGTAAGAATAAGCAGCATATTGTCAAGGACCTTCAGTTTTTCTGAGTGCTCGCTTGAACCTTCAGGGAAATGAGAAGGTGTTTATAATCAAAGGAAAATGGATAAACCAGAACTCTAGCCTTCAGCTGTCAGCACCAGAATACTATGTCAACTGGAATAAGAGTTGGCTTTGACAAGCATACATCTTGCCTGCTTTAGTCAGCCCAATTTGAAGCGACTTGATTTAAGTGCAGGTTTTTACTGCAGCAACAGGATGCTTATCAGCAAAATCTATTAGCTATGAAAGCTGTTGCATTGATTTTTATTTTTTTTGGAATAAAATGCTGCTGCAGGAAAGGAATAATATTCTAGTATCCTCACTGTTGACATACTGTATAAGGCTTAGCCCTGACTTACTTCCAAAGCATATTGGTTTCATAGAGTAAAAATATCTTGTCTAGCTAGCTTTAGTCACCAGCTTGATAGTTCTAATGGGCAACCAGTACATTTAAATAAAACAATATGGAATTCTCTGAAAGAAAGCAGATAACATACGAACAAAGCAGCAATATAAGATTGTGCTTCCATTGGGCTCAGTCCTACTCTTGTCCTTATTCCATTAATTCCAGTGGCAAATTTTCCCTTAGTAAGGAATGTAGGATCTGTCTGGCTCATTGCATATTTTTACTAGTGCTTTGTGGGAAATGGGAAACATGTTGCTACCAGGAAATATCCTGCGTAGCAATAGATTTCTGCTGCTCCAAGTCATTCAGAAGGTAAAACTAATTTTATATTACAGTCTGGATTCATTTTAAGTTCAGTTTAAAAGATTTTTATTTACAAAAACAGAAGTTATAGGTACAGATCTGCAGCAGGTATAAATCACCACATAGCCATAGACTTCAGAGTAGTCAACCCGTTAGCTCTCTGAACTAATGGAGCGAGACATGCCCAGGCATCAGGGTGTGTGTCACTTACATATGTTGGGAGATCACACTAGGAATCGACTGTATTGTGTCACAATAAGTATGTGAACCACATCACAGAGCAGCAGCCATTGTTCAGTGCAGATTATTACTACTTTGGAAAGGAGTCACATAAATTAGATCATTCCCACCACTATGAGCTGTGAAGTAGACAGGAAGAACACTATTGGTAAAGGACTGAATGCTACAAGTTTTATTGTGGCCAGAATATTTTGCTCAAAAACCAAATTATTTGACACTAAAGTTTCAGCGTTTACTAATAACTCCTAATCTCGTATCAACATGATTTTTGGAGGGCATCTTCTGAGTGCTATAAACAAGTGTTAATTTATATCTAGAATTATTACAAGGGAGAATTATGTATCAAGGAGCTAAGAAGGAGTAACTGACATCAGAGTTATAAGAGAATCCCCTAAAGTCTTACATTCGAGGCTTATACATAAAGACTGACTTATCTTGAGTGGTCTCAAGAGAGATCAGCTGCAGAAATCATGTTACATATTTATTTTAACTGATCATCAAAAGTTTTCTAAGAAACATGCACAACATATTTTTAAACTTTTATTAAAAAAACACTACACGTGAACTGTGAATGTCACATCAATAACCACTTCTATATTTTAAAGAATATTTTGAGTGGCAATAAGAACCAGCAGTGAAAAATAGTTCTGAAAGTACAATATCTGAATGGGACCACTGCAAAAGTAGCTAATAATTTGAGCATACTAGTCTTCTTTTAATAAAACCCTCCGACTATGCTTCATATTCATGAACACAGTGCCTTTGTTTTCCCATGATAATTATTTAACTCCACCTTGTACTGAGCATTTGGATTTCAAGAGGAATTTGTCTTTTTTTTTTTTTTTTTTTTTTGCCAAATATTTATTTTTGCAGTGTAGAACTTTATGCTCATCGGCCTTTGCTTACAGTTAACAAGTAAATGACTACAAACACCTGCTTCAAATTTATCATAACTCTAAAACAGTGTAGAATCACACACTTCATCAGTCAACGAATACTAAATTAATGCTTCATTTGTGCTCTAGTCATTTATGTTCACTAGTGTCAGCTAACTAATTGGGCTCAACCTCTGTTACCCTCAAGACAAGGGAAAGGACCCCAATTAGTTATAGTGTGCAGTTGGTGAGGGGCAGGGGGGTAAATAATTGCCTCCTGAACAGAGGAGGCAGAGCTAAATATAGGTAGACTGAGGGAGCTCAGTTGAAGGGAGAGACTACAGAGGAGACAGGCAGGGCTGGCACGCCCACTAGGCGACCCTAGGCGGTTGCCTAAGGCGCCAGGATTTGGGGGGCGGTTCGCCGCGGCTGCCTCGTGGCTCCGCGGCTGAGCCAGGAGTCGGGGGGGGGGGGGGGGCAGCTGGCCACGGCTGCCTCCCGCCTCTCAGCTCCACGGCTCGCTGAGGCTGCCTCCCGGCTCCACGGGCGGGGGGCTGAGCTGCCGGCCCGTGGGGGGGGGGGGAGCCGCCGCAGGAGAGAGACTGGCTGCCGCGAGGGGGGGGTGTTAGCTGGGGGGGGGAAGGGCTGGTGCAAGGAAGTTTCACCTAGGGCGCGAAACTTCCTTGCACCAGCCCTGGAGACAGGTCTCTGTGATGGAGAGAAGCCCTGGACTAGGGCTTACCAGGCAGGATACAACAAGGGAACTATAGTGAAGCCTGACAGGGGTGGAAGGTCAATTAATTTGAAGACTTGTTTGTGCTAACCGGTAAGGGGTTTAGACTTTTACGTGACTCAGTCAGAGGGTCAAGCCACAGAATACCCTCAGAGAGAATTGGGAGACAATGCAGGCAGAGCAAGGGCATTGCAGGTCTGAGAGAGAGTCCAGCAGGAGGTGGTAGAGTTGAGGACCCCATGCAATGAAGTGATGAGAGACCAGGAGGGGCCTATTAGGTGAGGATGTGTGCCCACAGCATAGCAATACCAAGCAAATATACCGGTAGATAAAATCACACACAGAGAGACTATGTTAAAATAACATAATTAAGGTTGCAAAGTCAATCACTCAAAGCAGAAAATCCAGAATTAAGGTTGCCTGTGTAACTGTGATGGCCTGGCACCTTGGTTAACACTCCAGGGATTGAACCAGGCCTCTCCAGAGCTGCTACAGTGTGAGTTGAAGGGAGTCATGTCTTTGTAGCTGCGGATGGTAACAACTCTTACCATCCTCTGCAGAGTGGCACCGTGTAGAACCTATAACACACTCTCCCCATTTAGTTACACAACCTTAACTCAGCCTCCTTGTGCATTTGCATTATGATACACTTTCATTACATAATCACATACTATTTTTTCATATGACCCCTGCCTCATTCAGTGCACAGGATGGAGATGGTCAGGAGATGGTTCAGAAATGTGTGATGAAGGAAATTGTTGTCTATAGGACTGCTGCTTTACATGTTGCAGAAGTTAGAAGTGTGTAGTGAATGAGGCAGGAGGTTACAGGAAGAGAAAAGAAGGTCTCATGGATGACAGTTTAACTCTGTCCTAGAGGATGGAATTCTGTCTCTGCCATTGCTACTGAGTTCCTGTGTGATGTTATGCAGGTTGCTTAAACACAACTTTTCAGAGGTGATTTCTAACTGTCTTTCCTCATTTTCTGGGTGCCTGACTTCAGATCCTGGGGTCTGATTTGCAGAAGTGCTGAGCACTCACAGTTGCAGTTTAATTCAGTGGGGACTGTGCTTTGAATATGTTAAGTACTTATAATGCTACCTGCTCTGAAAAAATCGGGCAATGGGCAACCTTAATTTTGGCATTATCTAGCTTTTGACTTTGCAACCTTAGTTTGAATATATTTATATATATATATATATATATATATATATATATATATATGAGTGTGAATATATCTATATATATTTGCTAGGTTGTGGGGTTTTTTTTAAAAAAGCAAACTGAAAAACATATTCCATCATGTGACCTCATATTGATACCCACATGGTTCATCAGCAAGGTTGCAGCCTTTAGCTATACCACACAGATATCTGCCACTTGAGCTAATGGAGTAATAGATAGCAGTAGTACAGTGTCATCCTCTATTTGGACCAGCAGTAAAGAGGGATAAGACTCATATAGACTTTAAGGCCAGAAGGGACCATCATGATCATCTAGTCTGACCTCTGCACATCACAGGCTACAGGACGTCCCCCACCCACTAGGCCCATAACATCTGGCTGAGTTACTGAAGTCCTCAAACCTTGATTTAAAGACTTCACAATTCAGAGAATCCACCATTTATTCTAGTTCAAATCAGTCAATGGCTCATGACCCATGCTGCAAAGGAAGGCGAAAATCCTAGGGTCTCTGTCAATCTGACATGGGAGGGAAAATTCCTTCCCAACTCCAAATATGGTGATCATTTAGACCCTCAGGAAATGGGTGAGACCCACCAGCCAGAATTCTCAGTAGTAACTCAGAGCCCTCCCCATCTAGTCTCTCATCTCCAACTGTTGGAAATATCCACTGATAGCTGACATGGCTGGGTCATATGTCATTGTAGGCAACCTCATCATATCATCCTCTCCATAAACTTACCGAGGTCAGTCTTCAAAGAAGTTAGGGTTTTTTTACCTCACTTCTCCCCTTGTTTCAGAACTTTATTTCCCTGGTGGTTAGAAACCATTTAATTTCAAGCCTAAACTTGTTAATGGCCAGTGTATATCCATTTGTTCTTGTGCCAGCATTGGCCCTTAACCTAAACAACTCCTCTCCTTCCTTGGTGTTTATTCCTCTGATGTATTTATAGAAAGAAATCGTATCTCCACGCTGGCATTGTTTTGTTAGGCTAAACAAGCCAAGCTCCTTAAGGCCTCTCTCATAAGGGAGGTTCTCCATTGCCCTGGTCATCCTAGTAGCCCTTTTCTGCACCTTTTCCAGTTTGAATTCATCTTTCTTAAACATGGAAGACCAGAATTGCACACAGTATTCCAGATGAGGTCTCACTAGTGCCTCAGACAGTGGCACTAACATGTCCCCATCTCTACTCTACGCCGTCTGATTCATCCTAAGATTGCTTTAGCCTTTTTCACAGTCACATCACATTGGTGGCTCATAGTCCTCCTGTGATCAAAAAATATTGTTGTTAGTCCCTAGGTGCATGATCTTGCACTTTACATGATTAAATTTCATCCCATTTCTATTACTCCTGTTTTCAAGGTTGTCCAAATCTCCTTGTATGATATTACAGTCCTCCTCCATATTGGCTATACCACCCAACTTTGTGTCATCCACAAATTTTAATGGCACACTCTCACTTTTTGTGCAAAGGCCATTAATGAAAATAAGATTGATACCAAGACTGATCCTTGAGAAACTCTACTAGTAACCTCCCTCCAGCCTGACAGTTTCCCCATTGTTGCGTCCCTTTAACCAGTTACTTACTCACCTTTCAATTCTCATATTAATCCCCATCTTCACCAATTTGGTTTATAATTTCCCATGTAGAATTGTATCAAATGCTTTACTGAAATTGATCGACTGATTGGTGTGGCATGATCTACCTTTTGTACATCTATGTAGTATTTTTATCCCAATTACCATTTACCTCTGTCTTTAGTTACTCTTTCAAATTTTAGCGGTAAATATGCCCAATGGCCTGTGATGGGATGTTAGATGGGGTGGGATCTGAATTCTTTTCGGGTGACTGGCTGGTGAGTCTTTCCCAGATGCTCAGGGTTTAGCTGATTGCCATATTTGGGGTCGGGAAGGAATTTTCCTCCAGGGCAGATTGACAGAGGCCCTGGGGGGTTTTCACCTTCCTCTGCAGCGTGGGGCACGGGTCACTTGCTGGAGGATTCTCTTCAACTTGAAACCGTGATTTGATGACTTCAGTAGCTCAGACATAGGTTAGGGGTTTATTACAGGAGTGGATGGATGAGATTCTGTGGCCTGCATTGTGCAGGAGGTCAGACTAGATGATCATAATGGTCCCTTCTGACCTTAAAGTCTATGACTCTATTTTGTTCTAAAACTTTGCATACAATTGAGGTTAAACTAACAGGCCTGTAGTTTCATGGATCACTTTTTTTCTTAAGTATAGATACTAAATTTGCAACCATGTTGTGTTCAGTTTGTTGTGGACTATAATATGGAAACAAACATAATGTGCTTTTTCATGGAGACTTTATTTTTGTGTTTTCATGTTGGTTTGTTCTCGGAATCTAAAATATACAGTTGCTTTGAGTATGAAAAACATTAAAAGGAATCTGTCCTTTTAAACAGGCATCATATTGCATCCAGACCATTGGCCTTATTTCTTTTTACTTAAAGAAAAGGAATGGGACCTAATTTTGGTATGGCATGGATGTAAAATACATCTACTTGCTTTAAGTAGCAAACTCATCTCTCTGCCACCAACCAGCAAGCAAATATATATTATTTAGCAGCGCTCATCAAAATTACTCTCGGTAGTGAAGAGCATCTATAGTTAGAAACCATCTGATTTGATCATTATATCGCAACATAAGTTTCATCTGTCCAGAAATAGTGCTCAAGCATTTTAATTTCCATGTGTGTTTCCTGGAAAAGCAGATATGGAGGGATCCGGCTAACATCCTCTAAAATGACATTGAAGCAGTTGTTTCACAAGGGAGGATGTATACAGGACTAGTGGCTGTGCAATTGTCATTCATACAGAGAGTGGTCATCGCCGTGTGAAGTGTTTTTAAAAGCTTTTCCTCTCTACATATGAATGCCTCTGGAATTAATCCAACATAATTCTCTACCAGGTTCCTTACTAGTTGTTTCTGGCCAATACCTCACACATTTCCATCAGGGGGAAGGGTAGTTGAGCAGCTGGCATAGGATATTCATGTACAAGGTAGTCAGCTGACTTTAAAGACTGATCTGAAACACTGAGCAAAATAGCCTGTGTCATAGGCGCCGACTCCGTGGGTGCTCTGGGGCTGGAGCACCCACGTGGAAAAATTGGTGGGTGCAGAGCACCTACCGGCAGCTCCCCGCCATTCCCGGGGCCCGTGCCCAGCTCCCTGCCAGTCCCGGGACCCGCGGGGACCTCAACACCGGGAGACGTTGCGGGGCCCCGCCCCCGACGCTGGGCGACGTTGCGTCGGCATCGGGGGGCGGGGCCCTGCAACGTCACCCGGGGCAGGGGCGGGGCCCGGCATCGGGGCTGGGCCCCGCCCCTGACGCTGGGCGTCAGCCCCCACCGGCACCACCGGAAGTTGGCGCCTATGGCCTGTGTCACACCAAGGCCTCACAGAGTAAGAGCTTTGTCTAAATAATCATTTCCCCCTTACAACTTCACCCATTCAGAGATGGCAGTCATCCAGATTATGGTGGGGCAGCCACTTCTATTCTCTAGTATTCCTATGTCCTGCTATCCTAGTGATTATA
This sequence comes from Chelydra serpentina, assembly GCA_037349315.1. NCBI lineage: Eukaryota > Metazoa > Chordata > Testudines > Chelydridae > Chelydra > Chelydra serpentina. The sequence continues at coordinate 83,826,995 of JBAIAC010000002.1, forward strand.
GTCTGCTTAAGAGACACCGGCCAGGGATCAAAGTTCACCACCTGAATAACACTTATCCTCATCTGTACAGCGCTTTTGAAATTGCTCATGGGGTATACAGGTCTTTTGCTGCCTTGAAGCCTTGCCAGAGCCCTTCAGTCAGACCTTTAAGAGGCAAAACAGAGAACAGTCTGGGGATTTAGGTGTTAATTCTAAACCAGGTTTCAGAAGCACTCCAAGCAAACAGCTAATTAATGCAGGTGAATCCTTTGGGATCAGCAACATAAACAGGGGTGTGTTTTTCTCCTCTGGTTTACTCTGTTTCATTCTTATATTATTACAATAACTGAGGACAGCGTTATGAAAGTATCCAAATGCTCATGAGAATACCGTAGTGATTGTGATAATGGTATACATAGAATCCCCTCAATTCAGGAGAATTTTACCTTGGAGTCTTGAGTTTCTCCTGAATAGACCCGAGCTTTATTTGAGTTTCCATTCTGACAGAAAATATTTATATTACAAATGTTCAGTCCTGGCCTTTTTTTCATGTATGTCCACTTTTGAATGCCTCCATTTGCTGGTTGTGCCTGCAAAAGTCTCTTGAACTTGTTTTGGTTTTGCAGGCGTTCTGTGCGTGTGCCAAAGCTGGTACCCGAGTGCCTTTTAGAGCTGGACAGAAAATGTGAAAGAGGATAATTGTGGAAAAGTTCTAAAAATTGTTTTTCTTTGTTAAAATAATTTCAGTCTCATGTAAAATGTTTCTTAACAGTTCTAGAACTGCCTGGTTTGTGAACTTAGATGAGGGAATTCCCCAGGTAGCCAAGAAGACCATATGCCAAAGAGTTAATTTTTAAGCTCTGAGAGTCTGCCAGCTTCCTGCCTTTTTTCCTCTATCATGCCTTTGTTATGGTGTAAACCTTTCCTAGAGCTGCCATAATTCTTTCACTGTAGCTATCACTCTGTACAAAATCATGCTCCCTCTCCCCTTCATCTAGATTATTTTAGGATTTGGAACAAGTCATGCCACCTGATAGTTTCCCAGTTTGTTATACTGCCTGTCATCTGGGAAGGTGCTAACTGAAACCTTACACAATTGCCAAACAACCATTAACCTGCCGGAGAAGTTTAGCACAGAAACACTGTGGTGTAACTTGACTCTTCTCTGTACCACCACCTCCCCCCAGGTTTTTGCTTCTATTGTAAATCATAATCACCTTTAAGTGAAAGGGAAGTCTTGCTCTGACACATGTGGATGAGATGCAGCCTATGTACCAAAACAGAAGGAGGTAATGCTCAAAAAGTAGCTTAAATCTGTGTTTGGATAATTTGTTTCAAATGGAAGCATTTCAGTGCAGTATTTGTTTTCAGTTGAGGTACTGCAGAGCTATTGAATCAGCAGCTGAAACAACTTCTTCCTAGCTTTGCAAGTCTGCATAAATGTTTTGATCAAATGAAGGTAAGCAGTCTGCTCTTCAGAAACCCTGTTGAGTTCCAAGAGGACATAAGGGTTCTCAGCTGCAAGCCGGCCCATGTGAAGCTGTTTGATCACTTACAGTTCAGTGACATACCTATGAGTGCTTAGTTTGACTCTTTAAAATGGGTTCATTTTTTAATCCACGTGTTTGTGCTGCTCCCTCACAATTGAACAGAACACTTTCAGTTTTTTCCTCTAATTTTTCAGATCCACTGACTGGAAAAAGCATGATTGAATGGAATAAAAGTAGGCAGCCCCTGGGATTGCCATTAGATATGGTTTTGGATACTCATCTAGTTCTGTAGATGTGGCAGGTTCCATAAGATCTTCCAAAAGCTTGATGGTTACTTTAAGCTCAAGACCAAATCTGTCTCAAAACAGTTAAAGGGCATAGGTTTTTTTAGACCTTAAAGCTTGTCTGTGTTAAGTTTCATCCACAGCATTCAACATCTATGACAAGAGTTCTCATTAAAACTCAAGTTCACCAGAGTTTAAGCAAACAGAGTTTTACTAAAAGTATAAGGATTATTATACTTGCCTGTTGCCTTGTGATATCCAGTGTTCCCTGTTAAACAGCCACAAGTGGCATTTATGTATGTGTGCACACTGCATATTAATCTAGTTGAAACTCTAAAGTGAGGGAGGATAAAGCTCTTGTCCTTGCCTGTTTTGCTCTCTGTTCCTTATCTGTCTGTGGATAGAAAAATGTAGCCTGCTGTATAAGCCCCATATTTTATTTTATTCTATCTATTCTATTTATTGCACAAATCAACTGGAAAGACAGGTGTTTGATAAGCCAGCACATCATTCTATTACTTAAGCTCCTTTATAAACAGAACTGCAAGAAGGTAATAAAAGAAATTGAAAATTGGTTCGAACCTCAACAAAGTAAGGAATATTTATAAAGACTAACTTACTGCTTTTCAGCAGGCCAGTGTGAGGACTGAGCACCACTTAAGCCCCAAACAGACCTTAAGTAAGACCTAACTAGTGCTTGGGCCGTCCCTCTCTACACATGGATATGTTTGACTCAGTGTGTTTGGAGAAAGTTACTTAAAAATTACATCAGTGAAATGTGAAGGGAGTTGAACAAGAGAACACTATTTAATTCAGTGGAAGAAATTGTCAAAAAGCACTGCTATAATGTCTGGCACCTGACTCCACAAGATTCTGTCTTATGCCATCAGAAGCCAGTTCTTCTTTGGGCTGCTCTAACTTACATCCCTAGCCGCTTTCAGAATGTGAGAAACTTATAAGTAGCCTAAAGCCACCTTTGCATCCCTTATTCCTGTGCTAAGCACAGCGTGGCCAGACAAGGCAGTGTGGTCCTGAATGTGCAATGAATAAAATTAGAACAGATGTCCAGGCTGATTGACAGCTGTGAATCACAGCAGATGTCATGCAACCTATGCAGTGCAGCACATGCAGTGAACTACAGCATTTTACCAACTAAGTAAATCAAATATTAGTATAATCCTGCATATCGTTTCTAAATATCTATGCTGTTATAATATAGTGGTTCCAGATATGGATCTAATTAAACCATCTAATTAAAGCATTACTGTGTGTTGACTAAACACAGTATCAATGATACTCACTTAGATTAATAAGAACATATTTATTGAAGATTCACAGCTGTGCAATAGACATTTTGATCAAATGACATGCAGCAAAAGCCAAAATATCTATTATTGCTGTTCATCCTCGACTATGTTCTCAGTCATCTAATCATTCAAAACACAGCAATGGTCTTATTACGTCAAAGTGAAAAGAGTGGTGACGCCAATTAACCTGAAGAGTCACCCAGGTTCTTATAAACCAAGGGCCAGATCCTCAGCTGTACTACAACCCCACTCAGTACTGGTGAGGAATAAGGGGTCCAAAGACAGCTTTAAGTCACTTACCTCTCCCAATACTGAGGTCATTATAGCTTAACTCCAACTGAACATGAATAGACATTCAAGACTAACAGCTATTTGTTCATTCACTGTAGGTACCGCCTAACTTGGGCTGCAAGTAGAGAAGCGTTTTGCTCTTTTGTTTCACAAATTTCTATTTAGTTTAAAAATGAAAAGAAACCATTATAAATCTGGGGAGGCACCTCTTCATAGCCCAGCAGCTGTCTCGGGCTGCCAGCACCAAACTCCCGTTGTCTTACCTTTACTGAAAGGCTGTTCTAACACACGTAGGGCATTATTGTCAGACACTTGCTATGACTATTACATCTGGGCAACATTTTTCAAATTCTCATATTTTGACAAAACAACACAGGAAAAAAGTTAATGACATTAATTTTCATGTGTTTTTGGATTGTTCTGTGCTCTACAGAAATAGTTCTCAACCAGGGGTCTGGGGCCCCCGGGGGGTCTATGAGCAGGTTTCAAGGGGGCCTCCAAGCAGGGCCAGCATTAGACTTGCTAAGACCCTGGGCAGAAAGCTGAAGCCCCACCACCTGGGGATGAAGCCACAGCCTGAGCAACTTAAATTCACTGGGGCCCTGTGGCATGAGGTCCCAGGCAATTGCCCTGTTTATTACCTACCCCCTAATGCCAGCCCTGGCTTTTATATGCAGAAAACCAGTTGTGGCAGAGGTGAGCCGTGGAGTTTTTATATCCTGTTGGGGAGACCTCAGAAGGAAAAGGTTGAGAACCCCTGCTCTACAGATCTTAGATTCATAAGAACTCTAATGTAGGGTTGAAATTAATGTGACATGAAAAAGTATCAGAAATCATATGATACATGGATAGGGCCTCTAGCAGGGTGGCTTGCCCCATTGGCTGGAATGCCTGGTGCTAAGCCAACCTGATTACAGAATGAGCCCCATCTGGGGGAAATCAGGCAATTTCCCCATAAAGAGCAGAAGGTGGCTGCAGTAGAGAGGGAAAGGCAGGCTTAAGTGGTAGTAAAGCTGGGGGAAAGAACTGGTGGGAAAGCCAGGTGGGAAACTCAGAGCAGTAAAGAAAGCTCTTCAAGCAGGGAGGCCTACTGGGAGAAACCCTGATTAAGCAAGGAAGAGACTGGGCGACCCACAAAATAACTTGATAGGCTGGGTAGGATGTAGGGTGATCTGGTGTCCGGTTTTTGACCGGAACACCTGCCTGTAAAGAGATCCTGGTGGCTCTGGTCAGCACTGCTGACCAGGCCATTAACTGTCTGGTGGCGGTGCCGTGCAGCAGGGCTGGCAGGCTCCCTGCTAGCCTCCACTCAGCACAGTTCTCAGGAAGCAGCCGGGATGTCCGTCCCCCCCCGGCTCCAGCTCCTAGGCGTAGGGCATGGGTGGGGAACCTAGAGCCCATGGGCCAGATCTGTCCCTGTGGTTAACTTCATCTGGTCCGTGGTGCCCCCCCCCCCAGAGCTCCCTTCTGTACCCCAAACCCCTCATCCCTGGCCCCATCCCAGAGCCCGCACCCCCAGCCTGAGCCCTCAACCCCTCTCACATCCCAACCCACTGCTTCAGCATGGAGCCCACTCAGAATTCCTAATTTCTGGCCCCACCCTGGAGCCTGCACCCCCAACTGGAGCCTTCACCCCCTCCCGAACCCCACCCCCCTGAGCCAGCCCAGTGAAAATGAGCGTGGGAGTGAGGGTGGGGAGAGTGAGCGATGGGGGATGGGTTGGAGTGAGTGGGGGGGCCCTCTGAGAAGGGCTGGGATATAGGTGAGGCCTTGGAGGAGGGGCGGGGCAAGGTTGTTCAGTTTTTTGTGAATAGAAAGTTGGCAACCCTAGTAGGCTGTGGCCCCGGGGAAAACCATAGCATGGGGTAAGAGTAGACCTAGCTGCTCAGTACATGGCCCTGGGCCAGAATCTAGACTAGAGGGTGGGAATGGGTTCCCCTAGTGGGCCCTAGGAAGGGTGTATATAAGCCCATTGCAAGGGTTTTTAAGCCCATTGGGGGGCTGCAACTAAGCCCTGGGAATAGATTGAGGAATAGCCCCAGAGAGGGAGGAAGGATTTTGTTTGTGTTAAAGATGTTTTGGGGTTTTTAGTTTGGACAGTTGTGACTCTGGAAGGGGCAGACTTAAGATGGTGACCTTGGCCAGAGGGCCAAGTCACTGGAAGAGATGCCATCGCAATGCTGGAGCCACTGTCTTTAAGGGGGCACTCCAAAGCGAGAGAGCTGCTATGCCATGCCTGGCTAGGAGCAGGTGCTCCAGCAATGAGTGGACTCTGTTAAAGAGCCCAATTAGAACGGGTCAGAATTTCCTGAATTGAACATTTTTAACAAATATCTTCAGAGAAAATTCAATTTTCACAAATAACAAAAAGCCTAAAAACTGTGGGGGTTTCAACCAGTTCTAACCCCAGTCAATAATCCTCCTTTAGCAGCTTTTACCTATGGAAAATCCCCATCACAGTAAGCTAGACAGTGACAGAGAACTGCCAGAGCTGGCTCTGTACCTCCCCAAGCCTGTCTTAAGGCCCTTGGAATAGGGGCATTCTGGATTCAGAGGTGTGGCTGGGGCAGGCAGTCCTGTGCGTTAGCTATTCCCCAGATGCTAAGACAACCCTCAATATTGAGGGGACACAGACTCTGCACCAGCCCAGGGACAAATTAGGTCCCAAAGGGCCAAATTCAGTTCTCAAAGTCAATGGAGTTGGACCCACTTACACCAGAGGTGAATTTTACCCTTTGTCTGGACCCTGAAAAATCATGTATGTTTCATCTGTGTGTCTTGATCTATGACTTGAAACCAGAGCAAAGGATCAAAATACATCTATTGGAAAGGAAAATGTTTTCCCCCCACTCACTCTTTTTTTCTTTTTTTTTTTTTTTTTTTTTTTGCATACTTTCTAGCCTATCATAAAGAAGGTTATTGGAATGAGACGTAAAATGAAATTGTGCAGGAAATGCATACTTTAACACAATTTCTTCTAATTGAAGTAGGTTTTCCCTAAGGGAGGACAGTGCCATTTAATCATATTTTTCCTGACATTTCATTTTACAAGACCGGGGTTTTATGGAGATTCATGTCACGAATAACACATGTGCTGTTTTGTACTGATGTTTCCAAGAAATTTGGAAAGTTTTCTAATAAAGCTTAAGTAATGCAGCCATCTTTGCCTGTCTTAAAATCTCACTTTTTTTAAAAACTGCTTGTACAGTAGACAGTAGTATATGGGATTTTTTTTCTGATTATTAGAGACTCTATCTTGTTGTAGGAGTATGGAAAGGGACATACCATTAAAAATATGGTGAGCGCAGAGGATAGAGAGGTCTGTTAGAGTGCACCCGAATCTCCTCTCACTCCATTTCATTTCTGTTGAAACATTGTTTATAATTGTCTACAAAATTTTACCGACACTCAAAGCAGCAGATGGAGGCATTTTTATAAAACGTACCTTATTATTATTTGTGTTACAATATTGCCCAAAGGCCCCAGTCCTGATCAGTGGCCCACTGTGCTATGTGCCATGCAAACACACAATATATAGTCCCTGCCCCACAGAGTTTACAGACTCACTTTAAGATGCAACAAGTAAGCGTACCCAACAGGATGCAAGAGGAGGAGGAGACAGTGAGAAGAGGTTCTCCCTACACTGCTGGCTAATGCACAGCGTGATACTAGCTTAGTTCTTTTTATTTAAAGAACATTTGACCATTTGTATTTTACCCTCAGCCTCTTTCCAACTCTCTTGTTGTGTTTATAAAATTATGTGGACATTACTCTTTATAGAAACATGATTTACTGGTGCAAAGGTTTATCCATTTCCTGCCAAAACAATAGATTCCAGCTACATCTACATGGACCCTTTCCCCCTCTGGGAATTTCTTCTGTAAGGGAAACTACAGTCCTAGTCCCAGTACTTTCGGCTTGGAAGGACTGAAGCTATCTGGTGCTGTCCATATTCCCAAGACGATAATGTTCCCCACTCCAGCCATATTAGGCTATAGAGCAGGGTTGATTTAGGGGACACATGGATTGCTGTATTTTAAAGGGCTTCTTGGCTCCTTCTCTGACTTGTTCTCCTAACACTCCCAGAGGCATTTTGGTTGATTCAGCCAGGATACTGCTGGGGATTGATGTAGGCCAAAGTGGCTCCACAGCCACTCACAGTTCAGTTGCTGGCTCTAACAGACCAAATAGACCAGAAATGTGTATATAAGAACAAAATACCTTATAATAGGACAGCTGTTAGCCCTTTAAAATGTAGTAAAACAGCAAGCAGTATGATCATTCACTTTATGCTAATATCATGGATTTGTAATTACTTTAGCAAATATCAATTTAATAGGTTACAGATTTTCAAAATGTTTAATTTTTATATTATCTGGTCTATAAACAAAAGGCTCGGGTCAGGTCAATCATGTGAGGCCTGCTACTGGTACTATGTAACACAACACAATACAATCTGCTGCAGATTGGGTGCTTGGCATCTAAACCAGGAACCCCACCACTCAGATCACATTAAGGCAACTACTCACTAAGTGGTGGGGTTTTTGCTGGAATGGAAAATAATATCCACAAAGGAGTAACTCCTGGTGCTGCTGTCTTGCAGCTAGTTCTTGGTTGAACAAAAGTTATGGCAAAAAATCCTGAACCAAATCCACTGTTGAGAAAGTTTCAGGCAGTAGCCAACATCATAAAGCTGTATAAAAATGAAGGAGATCGGAATGATTGCAACAACTACAAAGGAATCTCTCTTAGGGTATGTCTACACTACGAGACTAGTTCGATTTTTGTTAAACCGAACTTGGTAACCCGATATTGCCAGGTCGATTGTTCGAATCCACATCAGGGATCTTAATTCGAATTTACGAGTCCACAGTAAGGGGGCAAGCATCGACATTGCAAGCGGTGCACTGTGGGTAGCTATCCCACAGTTCCCGCAGTCCCCGCTGCCCACTGGAATTCTGGGTGTAGCTCCCAGTGCCTTGTGGGACCGAAATTGTGTCAAGGGTCGTTATACGTAAATTTCGTCACTCGACCCACACTTCCGCCTTCCCTACGTGAAAGCGCCAGTGGGCAATGAATTCGCGCCCTTTTCCTGTGGCTGATAGCTCGGACGCCCTCCGCGATTATCGCTGATGTTCTGTCCGTAGCCAACACCTCGCGCCTTATGGCGCACCTTTTCCAGACTCAGATGCAGAGAAATCGGGAGAGGAGACAACGGAAGCTCTGGGAGTACTTTAACTCTGAGAGGGGCATGGACCTCTCGCAAAGCGCTGGACCCCGGCCCCTAGACATCATGGTGGCAATGGGTCACGTTGATCCTGTGGAACGGCGATTCTGGGCAAGGGAAACAAGCACTGACTGGTGGGACCGCATAGTGCTGCAGGTCTGGGATGAATCCCAGTGGCTGCGAAACTTTCGGATGCGTAAGGGCACTTTCATTGAACTTTGTGAGTTGCTGTCCCCTGCCCTGAAGCGCCAGGACACCCGGATGCGAGCAGCCCTGAGTATCCAGAAGCGAGTGGCCATAGCCCTGTGGAAGCTTGCAACCCCTGACAGCTACCGGTCAGTAGCGAACCAATTTGGAGTGGGCAAGTCTACCGTGGGGGTTGCTGTGATGCAGGTAGCCCGTGCAATCGTTGACCTGCTGCTCCCCAAAGTAGTGACCCTTGGAGACGTGCAGGTGATCATAGATGGCTTCGCTGCGATGGGATTCCCAAACTGCGGTGGGGCCATAGATGGGACACACATCCCTATCCTGGGACCGGAGCACCAGGGCAGCCAGTACATTAACCGAAAGGGCTATTTTTCTATGGCACTGCAAGCATTAGTGGACCACAAAGGACGTTTTACGAACATCAATGTGGGGTGGCCAGGCAAGGTTCATGATGCTCGAGTCTTCAAAAACTCTGGTCTGTTTAGACGGCTGCAACAGGGGGTTTATTTCCCGGACCGCAAAATCACTGTTGGGGATGTGGAGATGCCAACAGTGATCCTAGGGGACCCTGCCTACCCGCTAATGCCATGGCTCATGAAGCCATACACGGGAGCCCTGGACACTGAAAAGGAGCTCTTCAATTACCGCCTGAGCAAGTGTAGAATGGTGGTGGAGCGTGCCTTTGGCCGTCTCAAAGGCAGATGGCGAAGCTTACTGACTCGCTCCGACCTCAGCCCTAAAAATATCCCCATTGTGATTGCAGCGTGCTGTGTGCTCCACAATCTCTGTGAGATCAAGGGGGAGACGTTTATGCTGGGCTGGGAGGTTGAGGCAAATCGCCTGGCAGCAGATTACGCTCAGCCGGACACCAGGGCGATTAGAAGATCACAGCGGGACACGCTGCGCATCCGGGAAGCTTTGAAAGCTCGCTTCCAGACAGAGCAGGGTAACCAGTGACAGTTACACTTCCAAAAATAGATACTGAACCTTCCCCTGTTTCTTTACAAACTTTCCGTTGCCCATCCTCTCCCATTACCAACCCCCTTCCCCCTCCTTCGCTCAACGCTTTAAAGTAACAATAAAGGAAACATTTTTCTACTTGGGCCGTCTCTGGTACTGGTTTCTCGGTTATGGTTTTAACCGTGGACGCATACCGCGGTTGGGGAGCGGGTGGAGTGTGGGAAAGTATGCTTCAAAGCTTGGGGAATGACATGCTCCTGCTCCCAGAGCGGTCCTAAGTGCTGGACTGCTTGTTTAAAGGGAGCCATTAACCTCTCCTAATCGCAGGTGTGTGTGCATTGCTCTATCATGCAGGCTATTGCCAGCCGCTAAAGATCAGCGGCCACCCTCCTCCACCAGACAGTGAATCACCCAACCACCAACCCCACGTAGAGAACCTGAAAACCCACACACACAATGACAAGTGTGCTTACTGCATGCAAGTGTTACTGTGCGTTTCAGTTGATCTGTTACCCTGTCTGTACCCTGGGTTGTGCTCCAGTCCTTTGCACTAACGAACCCCGTTAACAAATAACCCAAAACACAAACGGTCCCGTTCAAGACACTCAGGGAAACATCAATAAACCAAAAAAACAGTTTTATTAAACAGAGCTGTTCTTTAACATGAAACCTGGGAAGGGGGGTGTTGAGGGGTGCGGCTGGAGGGATGGGAAGGAAGAATCTATGGTTTGGGGAATGAGAGCCTTCTGCTACTGGAGCAGTCTGCAGTGGTGGAGTGAATATTTCCACGGACCCTGCCTCCCCTCGTCCTAGTGACTTTGGGTGAGTAAACCACTGGACTTGGTGGCGGGGGTGGGCGGTTGAACAGAACATACAGAGGGGCTCTTTCCTCCTGTCTCCTGTCCTGGAGAACATCCACCAGGCGCTGGAGCGTGTCTGTTTGCTCCCTCATTAGTCCCAGCATTGTTTGGGTCGCCTGCTGATCTTCCTGCCGCCACCTGTCCTCGCGCGCTTCAGCCCTCTGCTCCCGTTCCCTGGCTGCTCGCTCGGACCGTGAGACGTCCTCTCTCCGCTGTGCCGCCTCCCTTCGGGACAACATCATCAATTCCGAGAACATGTCGTCCCGGGTTCTCTTTTTGCGCCGCCTTATCTGTAGTAGCCCATGGGAGGGAGAAACACGGATAGGGCGGGAGACACTCGCAGCTGCGGGATGAGGGAAAGGGAGTGAATTCCTCAGAAAGATACTTTTTCCAGAACAATGCCCATACTCTTTCACCGTGAATAGGACCAAACACAGTGGCTATCACATGTAAACGTACTACAAGGTCAAAAATTATGCCTTAATGCTGAGTGTCTGGAGTCCCGGTATATGGATCCCAGAAGCCTTGCCGAACAGTGAAAATCACCTCTCTGAAGACCATGGTAAGGTGATGATTTAGGACTGCTGAGAGATTGCTTCACAGCAGTGCTCTACTCCCATGTCTCACTCACTGTTCCTTGCGGCGGGCAGGAACTGCTGCTGGCCAAACCGCTAATATACAGCGGCTTTCCTAACCCCCCCCACTCCGCGTGGTCGCTCCCGGAACCCAAAATGCCCGCGAACCGCTCATCAGGAATGGCTCGCCCACCCTTCCCCGCCCCCTCCGTGTGGTCGCTCCATGGAACCCAAAATGCCTGCGAACCGCTCAGCATGAACGGCTCGCCTACCCTTTCCCCGGCCTCGCGTGGCCGGTCCCCAGAACTGTCCCTGCCCGCGCACCGCTAAGTACTAATGGTTTGGCTCCCGACTCCCTACCACCACGCGTTAACGGAAACAGCCGGGTGTCTTTCTTTAAAGGGAAAAGGAAGCATTCACTATACTAATTATACCACTCATTCAAACCAGGACCCCATGACTGATATCACTCTGATGAGGATTACCGAGACAGAGAAATACTGCATGCTGCGTCAATGCCAGCAATCCCCTGGGCCGTATGCTGCCATGCTATGCAAGGCAATGATACCAGAGTACCTGCAGCTTGCATGGCGTGGGAAAGTATCCTACCATGGAGGAGACAATAAGGCCGCTCTCCCAGTGAACGTGCTAAACAAGCTCTCACTGTACCTCAAGGAGAGCTTCGCGGAGCTCTCAGATGGGGATTACACCTCTATCCCCATACATATTGACAGACTTTTTGAATAGTTGCACGGGAAAGCGACTCCAAGCTGAAGCGCATAAGGCCAATTAAGGCATAGTTACACAGCGCTAACACACCATACCTATTGTATTGCAAATAAATGTCTAACACACTGACCTGATGATCCTTCGCCTGATTCCTGGTCAGGAATGCTGCCTTGGGAGTGTTCATAGGGCAGCTCAGTCAGGGTGAGGAAAAGTTCCTGGCTGTCTGGGAAATCAGAAGTGAGACCGCTGTCTAGTGCCTCGTCCTCCTCCCCTCCTTCCTCTTCTTCGCCGTCCGCGAAAACCTCCTCCGACGTGGCCGTAGATAAGACCCCGTCGTCGGAGTCCACAGACACTGGTGGGGTAGTTGTTGCAGCACCACCGAGCATGGCATGCAGTGCCTCGTAAAATCGGCAAGTGTGTGGCTGCGACCCGGAGCGTCCGTTCGACTCCTTGGTCTTTTGGTACGCCTGCCGCAGCTCCTTGATTTTCACGCGGCACTGCGTAGCATCCCAGCTGTATCCTCTCTCCGTCATAGCCTGGGATATTTTTTCGTAAATCTTTGCATTCCGTCTTTTGGAACGGAGCTCTGCTAGGATTGCCTCATCTCCCCACACAGCGATCAGATCCAAAACTTCACGATCACTCCATGTTGGAGCCCTCTTTCTATTCTGCGATGGCATGGAAACCACTGCTGTAGAGCTCTGCATCGTTGCCAGTGCTGCTGAGCTCGCCACGATGTCCAAAGAGGAAATGGGAGTCAAAATGGCCACACAGGAAAAGGGATTCAAATTTTCCCGGGGATTTCTCTGAGTGGCAGGTCAGAGCATCCGAGTACAGATTACTGCCCTGAGCGTCCACTCAGTGGTGCATGGTGGGATAGCTCCCGGAGCTATTACCGTCGAATTCCGTCCACAGTACCTACCTTTCGACATGGCCATTTCGAATTTGGCGCTACTCCCCTCGTCAGGGTGGAGTACAGAAATCGATTCAAAGAGCCCTTTATGTCGAAATAAACTGCTTCATAATGTGGACGGGTGAGGGATTAAATCGAGTTAACGCTGCTAAATTCGAAATAAAGTCCTAGTGTAGACCTGGCCCTAGTGTTTCTGGCAAGGAATTCCCATGTGTTGTTCTCAAAGGACAGCAAGTTCTTGCTGAACGTTTATATCCAGAGAGTCAGTGCAGGTTCCGTACCAGTAGATTAGTTATCAACACAGTCTTCATACTAAGGCAACTACAAGAAAAATGTCAAGAACAAGAAAGACTTCTCTGCATGGCCTTTATAGATCTTACAAGCATAGGTGCCGACTCCATGGATGCTCCGGGGCTGGAGCACCCACCAGCAGCTCCCTGCAAGCCCCGCGCCCGTTACCGGAGCACTTACCTTTGCCCCGGACACCGGGCGACGTTGCGGGGCCCTGCCCCCGACGCCGGCCGACATTGCGGGGCCCCGTCCCCGACGCACCCAGCAGAGCCGACGGAAGTCGGCTCCTATGCTTACAGGGTCTTTTGACCTGGTCAGAAGAAAGGGTCTTTTCCAGTAGTTAGAGAGAATTGGTTGCCCCCCACTTCTCATCAGTTTGATTTAGGCCTTCTGTGATGGGATGAAGACTACAGTCTAGTATGATGATGATAAATCTGAAACCTTCGAAATCCACAGTGATGTCAAACGGGCGTGTTCTGGCAACAGCACTCTTTGATGTATTCTTCTCTCTGATACTTCATCATGCTTTCTCATCTGGCACTGAGGGTGTACATCTCCATAAATGACCGGATAGGCAATTCTTCAACGTTGCACATCTAAGAGCAAAAAGCAAAGCCAAACAACTTATTTTCACCAATGATGCAGTGCTCATCACATAGTGAAGAGGAGATTCAGAAGCTTTGCAATAGCTTTGGACTAGGTTGTGATGCATTAGGACAAACCATCAGCCTAAAGGAGACAATTATGGCATAAGGTGTGTTGACTGCACCAGAAGTTTCAGTAGCTAACACCACTCTAGAAGTTGTGCACAAGTTCTTCTATCTAAGATCAACTGTATCAGAAAATTATTTCTAGATGACAGGCCTAATTATTTTTAATAAACATACTTAAAAATGTGGAAGCATTCCATGCTTAATGTAAATGCCTAGCCTTGCATGGTACCTGGTCAAAAATGGGATTCTGTTATTGCTGGATCTCAACAATATAAAATACATTTATACTGTCTATTTATATCAGGTGGGACAGATCCCTGGTGTTACAACTGACTTCTGTGATGTTACCCAGGAGTGATTTGGTCTAAAGCAATAATCCTGGAAAGTCAACTGCCAGATTCAAGCAACTCACCAAGATTGTGTGGGATAACAGGAAACTAACATTGAACACCCAAGATATGGGCCTACTAGACATGCATTCTGAGCATACTGCTGGATGGTGGTGAGCCCTGGACCACCTTCATCAGGCACTGGGCTGACCGAGGCTCAGGTTCAAGGTCATTTGCAAGAGGGACTATAAAGCTTTCAACGTCAACATTGCAAGCCGGGAATATGCCGCTATCAACAGGCCACTGGAGAGCAGCGCTGCACCAGGGAGTCAAAGAGGCTGAAGAGAGTGTTTGAAAGAGAGGAATGTGAAGACTAATATGCAGCAGGCCTCAAGTGATAGTAGTGCACCGGCTTCATCCACTGGACCTACATAGAGCACAGATAGTGCACTATCTATTGCAAGGATTTTTGCTTAAGAATTTGAGGTTTTTAGCCATTCAGTGCTGCAGCATGACAGATAATAAGTAGGGCTGTGAAGCAATTAAAAAAAATTAATCACGGTTAATTACATTAAACAATAGAATACCATTTCTTTACATATTTTGGATGTTTTCTACATTTTTAATATATTGATTTGTTACACAGAACACAAAGTTTACAGTGCTCACTTTATATTTTTGATGACAAATATTTGTGCTGTAAAAAACAAAAGAAATAGTATGTTTCAATTCACCTCATACAAGTACTGTAGTGCAATCTCTTGATCATGATAGTTGAACTTACAGATGTAGAATTATGTACAAAAAATAACTGCATTCAAAAATTCAAAAATAAAACAATGTAAAACTTTAGCGCCTACAAGTCCACTCAGTCCTACTTCTTATTTAGTCACTCACTCAAACAAACAAGTTTGTTTATATTTGCAGGAGATAATGCTGCCTGCTTTTTGTTTACGACGGCACCTGAACGTGAGAACAGGTGTTCACATGGCACTGTTGTAGCTGATGTCGCAAAATAGTTACGTGCCAGATGCGTTAAAGATTCATATGTCCCTTTATGCTTCAACCACCATTCCAGGGGACATGCATTCATGCTAATGAGGAGTTCTGCTCAATAATGATCCAAAGCATTGCAGACCGATGCATGTTCACTTTCATTATCTGAGTCAGATGCCACCAGCAGAAGGTTGATTTTCTTTTTTGGTGGTTCAGGTTCTGTAGTTTCCACAGCAGAGTGTTGCTCTTTTAAGACTTCTGAAGCATGCTCCACACCTCATTCCTCTCAGCTTTTGGAAGGCACTTCAGCTTCTTAAACCTTGGGTCGAGTGCTGTAGCTATCTTTAGAAATTTCACATTTGTACCTTCTTTGCGTTTTGTCAAATCTGCAGTGAAAGTGTTCTTAAAATGAACAACATCATCATGTGAGACTGCTATAACATGAAATATATGGCAGAATGCAGGTAAAATGGAGCAGGAGACATACAATTCTCCCCCAAGGAGTTCAGTGACAAATTTAATTAACGCATTATTTTTTTAGCAAGCGTCATCATCATGGAAGCATGTCTTCTGGAATGGTGGCTGAAGGATGAAGGGGCATACAAATGTTTAGCATATGTGACATGTAAATACCTTGCAATGCCAGCTACAAGAGTGCCGTGTGAATGCCTGTTCTCACTTTCAGGTGACATTGTAAAAAGAAGCGGGCAGCATTATCTCCCATAAATGTAAACAAACTTGTTTGTCTTAATGATTGGCTGAACAAGAAGTAGGACTGAGTGGACTTGTAGGCTCTAAAGTTTTACATTGTTTTGTTTTTGAATGCAGTTATCTAATAAAAATCTACATTTGTAAGTTGCACTTTCACGATAAAGAGATTGCATTATGGTATTGTATGAGGGGAATTGAAAAATACTCTTTTGTTTATCATTTTTACAGTGCAAATATTTGTAATGAAAAATAATAATATAAAGTGAGCACTGTAAACTTTGTATTCTGTGTTGTAATTGAAATCAATATATTTGAAAATGTAGAAAATCATCCAAAAATATTTAATTGCCATTGGTATTCTATTGTTTAACAGTGTGATTAAAAGTGTTATTAAATGCAATTAATTTTTTTATCACAATTAATTTTTTGAGTTAATCGTGTGAGTTAACTGCAATTAATCGACAGCTCTAATAGTAACTGAACTGCTTTGGTGCTTACACTATCAACTTTTGAGACAGACTGCTGCCAATTAAACAAGAGGCACAAGTATACACCACTTGGTGGTCTGATGTATTCTTCCCTCATATAAAAGAGTTACATCACTTCTTTGGTAGAAACCAAACAGTAAAAAGTATATTCAAATGAACAATATATTGTTCTACTATCTCTCAGTATCAGAGACATGTCTCACAAGTTGCACACTAGTATTAATTAAGAACAATGCACAAGGCTACGACAGTTCCTAACTGCTTAACACACAGAGCTACACTTTTATGTCAGGCTTTCTGCTCTCTCCTTTGCAAGCATAGTTAAATTGAACTATTACAAAACTAGCATCAAGGTCATTGGCTTTGCAGGGAAGACTTTCACTCTTTGCTCTCTGTGGGCCTACTTCTGAGAGATGTTGAGCAGCTAAACGGTTTATTTTTGTTGCGCAGGATCAATTTCTTTTCGTCCACTTAATTTTGTATATAGGATGTGCTCCAACATTTGAGGATGAAAGGTCTTCTACAAATGACAGGATAATCAAAAGATACCACCTCATATAAACCTTGATTTATTTGACTTCCTTATATCTTAATAAAAGTCTTGCTTTGAATTTTCACTAGGGGGAAAGTTGAGGCTGTAAAAATAAAATTGTAAAAGACAAGACCTAAGTAATTTGTACATAAAAAAATCCATTCGTAAAAATCTTATTTGCAACCTGTTTTGAGACATTTTGGGGACTATTTTTAAAAAAAAGCCATCTTCTTTGCTTTCTTGCTTAACTCACTAACTGTTTTTAGTGTTGGATACAATAGAGCGATCTGTCCATTGAGAGAGAAAATACCTCATTTTTACCCAAAATCTAATTAAACATGAGTATGATTTTTTTTCTTAAATGCTGTAATGCAATGCCTCAACCATTAAACCAATCCAATTTACTATATACACAAATTATAAAGCAAAACCAATTTCTGTGCATGATGATTTACTAAGTATCAGCTTAAAAAGTCTTAATGAGCACAGTGGAATTGGTCTCTGACAGAGCTATAAACTAGTGATCTGAATATAAAATCAAGAGTCAGGAACCTCATTGATTCTGGATATTAGCTGTGGCTCTTCTTTTGGGATGTTGGGGGCAAGTTCCTTAATCCCTCAGGTTTAGTTTCTGTCTATGAAATGGGGGTAATATGGCCTATTTCTAAATCTAGGATATTGTAAGACTTGTTATCTAAATTGTGTAAAACATCTTGAAGAAAAAATCATATTAAAGAAGAAAATACTATTGGTGCCTTTTTAACACAATTTTGAATAGCCCGAATTCACTTAACTCTCATTTTCAGTTTGCAGGTGTCCTATCTGCAGATTCTGTTGGTTTTACCTTTCAGGTGCACTGTTCCCTCTAAGCTGTGCGTGTGGGCGTTCGCACACAATCCTAAACCCCGCACCCACGGCAACACACTATGCGCACAAAAAATGAAATACTACATTGGAGCCAGGCCGAAATATCATTTATGGGCAACTTTTGACATTGTTCACCTGCCATCTGTCAACACAGCCAGATTCTACTAGCTGGCAAGGGGGGGAAAGGGAAAGGAGGGCAATGAATCGTACCCCTCCCCACCAGTATTTTGAACGTGGAACGTTGATCATGTCGGGATGGGTCAGAACCCACACATCTCCTTGTATAAGCATTTTACTCGCCTGGGCGCATTTGCCTCATGGCGCACAAATTTGAACTCTGCTTCAAAAATTTGTACAAAAGAAATTTTTTGCGCACGTGGCCTGTCAAAAATTAGAGGGAACATTGTTCAGGTGAAAGCATTTCCCTCTTCCTTCATGCTCACCCTGGAAATCTTGATTCCCTTCTCTCAAGAACAGCAGGCTCACCAGCTCCTGTAAACACAAATAAAGAAGATGCATTACCAGTCCAATGTTTCTTGAGAGCTCTGATTTCCCATAGGAGGCTGATTTATCTTCCTCCACGTATTCAAAATTTTATCATTCAGTGGATGAAAAATACTTGTCTCTTGTGTGGCATACGGCTCCTGCCATAACAGCAAATGAAAATTTTAGCCCTGGCCCTCATAATATGAGGTTGCTAAACCTCATGACATACGGTGTATCTTTAAATGAGGTTTTGTTAACCAAGGTAACATGAGTCATTTCTGATAAGCCTTCTCAGGCTATTCAGAGTAGCATAAGTATAGTTAGCTTATTGACATTTATTTCATCTCCAGCAGTTGGTGTACTCCAGAAGAGCTAGGAACATTTTGTTCTTTGATATTGCTCTTTTATATATCAGCATGTATTAACAGTGACCACTGTTGGTCAGCATTGACCAGCAGTACCACATAGTGGTATCTGAGAAACGACAATTATTTTGCCTATGGGGGAGAAGGCACCATTCTATGTGGGGAATGTTGTTAAATCTTGACTCTCTGAATAGCAGTACAGTATCTTGTAAAGTTAACTATTGCACATTTGAGCATAGGATTTAGTCCTTTATGCAGTAAGTCATAGGACCCACTGAACCACAAGAAGGATAGACATTCTAGTTAAATATTTGCTGTGGCAGGTTTCTTTCCCACTTGATGGTCCTTTCATTTATTTATTTTTCTCTTTGGACACCATTCTAATTAGTGGGAACTGTCCATATGTCTCAAGGGCAAAATATGATCCTGATTATATTAATAGCCATGAGAAGAAAGATGGGGAAATAACTGAGTTTTTAACCCACATGGGTTTCATTGCTACGTCCTCGTGAGCAGTCAGTTAATCCAATGAAAAGAGGTGGATGGTGGTTACAACCAGAAAAAAAAACGGCGGGGTTCAGAGGAATGTAAATGTCATGATTTTTGAGTGGCTAGGAAGCTTTGTGCTCAGGCGGTCTGATTTGCCTCTCACTTACAGCAGTGTGGAGGTGGCAGGGAGGGAAACAGTGTAACCCAGTTGTGAAGTTATTCAATGTCTGGAGAAGAATCAGGCCCAAGGAATGAGTTAACTTTTGTTTCCCTGGATTTTGTGAGGAATAAATAAGCATAGACACAATATTCACAAGATTTATCTATAATTATTGCAGGATATGACTTTTAGTAAAGATGGATCTTAAATAACAGTAGAAGCATTCTTAATTAAACTGCAGCTCATAGAAAACTACTGAATTCCAAAAAGAAATAGTCCTGACTAACTATAGTTCATCACTGCTTCTCTTAAAGGAGAATCCTGTGTGTGCCATCCTTCTCTTCTGCTAAACACATACAAGTTTAGAAGTCCCCGGATGCAGTAAAACTGGTGTGGTTCCATTGTGCCAGGTGAATTGGTTGCACAGATGGTCCATAATTCTTGAATGCAGTGGTGGCCCCCTGTGCAGTCAGGTTTGCTGTGGGAGAAGGGACATTGTATCTGTTGCTATATTGATCTGCCAGTCATTCCGCCAACCCCCTTTCTGAGGGAACAGTTGAGCCAGAGAGCTTTAGCTATTGGGCTAATATCAATGCTGGTTTAAGTCTGTCCAGTTCAGTGGAGTTATGGGAGCAGACAACCTCAACCACAACAACCTCATGGCTGTAATAACTGCCACTCCAGGGCCTAGGGGAGAATTCCTCCCCCTCAACCACATGATGATCCCAAAGATCTATTTAGTGCTGACCACTCAGACTGCAGGAAAACCTCTGGGATTTTGACCTTAGTTTCCAAAAGACTATGGACCAGATACTTAGCAGCTGTAAATCAGCATGACTCCATTGACTTCAGTAGACCTTTGCCAGTTTTACATTAACTGAGGATCAGACCCTCTGTCCTTTCCCCCTTTCCCCCCAACAGTAAGACTCTTTGTTTTTATGAGCATGTGATGCATCCCAAGTGTCAATCATCTGAGAGAATACCCTTCCTCTGCTTGCATAATTTTCTCTTGCCACACGAAGGAGATTGCCTATGGCAGCATTGTGGTTTATTTTAATACCTCAATGTTTCAGAAAGATTTCTGCTCAAAATAGACAAAATAGCTGCTATTAACCCTCTATATCTCACATAGTGCCCTCAGTTAGTCCATCATGTTACAGAGTTGAGAGGATGACTCTTGCGGTGTCAAGTATGAAAAGACCAGGAGTAGTAGTTGAAAGGGTAGAATGCTTTCTTCTGTCCTTAAGATTTGTGCACTATTGTTCAGAGCTGTTGGTGCTCTTGTCATGGGTGCCATATGAGAGAAATAAGTAGTAATAAACCATAATCAGAAAATAGAGATTTTTGTGTGTAAATTAAATACTGTATATGCTTCATTTTAAAAAATGGCATGCTCACTTCTGTAGCATTTTCATGCTTTTCACTCTAATCCTGATACAGAATGGATCTCACACATTCCCTGCCTTGGTGGCAGTTTGAGGTGCATAGCATGTAGCTACTGAATTTCAGCCAGATAAAATGTTTTGTGCCAGTTTTGAGTCTGAAGGTAGCACATTGGTGCACACAGTTCTTTATAAGCAGACAACATGTACTATACCAGCCAGAGATGAAAATTAGTCCCTGAAACAGTACCTTACCTGTAGTTAGGGTGACCAGACAGAAAGTGTGAAAAATCGGGACAGGGGGTGGGGGGTAATAGGAGCCTATATAAGAAAAAGACCCAAAAATCGGGACAGTCCCTATAAAATCGGGACATCTGGTCACCCTACCTGTAGTAATGCTCTTTGAATCAGCTTTAGATGAGCACTTTGGCACACTGTTCTCTCATTCAGGTCCCTTATAAGGGAATGCGCAACAGAATGAGGAAAAGGGATTGTCAACTCAATGACAGAGTCTCTTTTAATGGAACCAGTTCAATAACTAAATCAAAGTATCATTCCTTTTCTGAATTTAGTGCTGACTAATAATTTCCCCATTAATTGGGAATGCGGAGAAATAGATGCAGCATTGCTCTGCATGATAATGAACCTTTAGCTCCCTGAAGCTGTTTCCCAGTACTCTTACAAAGCATGTCAACAAGGTTATCTGACAACATCTTCATTTCTCCCAGCAAGTTGTACTAAAAGTAGAAGAGAGGGACTCTCAAATACCCACAGTTTAATAACTGAAAGGAGGCAGGTTGAAAAGTCGGTAGAAATACCTGTAATTCAGAGGAATGGAAAGAGGCCAAATTCTGCAGTTTTTAATCAAGCAAAGCTCCCAGTGCAGCTCAAGCCCCTCTGTACCTAAAGCTATCCAGGGCTGGTGCAAGGAAGTTTCATGCCCTAGGCGAAACTTCCTTGCACCAGCTCTACGCGCCCCCTAGCCCGCGCCTGCGGGCCGCAGGAGCTGAGCGTGGAGCCGGGAGGCAGGGGGGCGGCTCGCTGCGGCTGCCTCCCAGCTCCACGCTCAGTGGCTGAGCAGAGAGCCGGGATGCAGGAGGCAGCTGCCTGCCGCCTCTCAAATCCTGGCGCCTTAGGCGACCGCCTAGGGTCGCCTAGTGCTAGCGCCGGCCCTGAAGCTATCCTTTCTCTTTTCCTTTCTTGTCAAAAACTAAAATCTCGTCTTTTATGACCACTGCTAATATCTCTAGCTATGCAAATGTCAATAAGATTTTTTCATCTTCCAGGGCACAAGTGATCACCAGCAAGGGTCAAGAAGAACCTCCCACCCCACCCCTACATAATCAGCTAGCTGTTTTGTGGGTCTTTATTATATCCTTCTCTGAAGTACAGAGTATAAGCCACTGGTAGGAGTGTGAACCAGGTGGACCAATTGCCTGATCTGGTATGCAGATCCAGAAGTGAAAGACTCCGTTAATTACACTAGTTTAATAACTAGACCAACATTTCATTGTCGTTAATGGGTAACATGGTCATGGGGAAAAATTGACAGGAATGTGATAGAAGCAAACATGAACTAATTGACAAGCACAATTGAAGAGCACAAGATCAGCAACTTAAAGGTGGGTTTTTGTTTTGTCCTGTGACAAATTAAACCCTAGAGATAAAGGTGAAGAAATAAATGGCTGGTCCTGACTTCATATTTATTAGAACTTGTCAAAATTGGCCTTTTTCTTAAAGATTTTTGTGGGAAGACTTACATTTCATTGAAAAAAATATTTCAGTGAAAAATGGAAACATTTTCTATCTTCTAAAACAACCAGCCATTCTTCTATTTTGGGGTTTTGGTTCTTCATCAAAAATATTTTTTTCATTTCTTTCAAAAATAATGTTTATGGAAAATACCATTTTCTGAGCACCTCTAATATTTATCAAACCATATTACAACAGTGGTGAAGAGTTCACCACAACATCTGTCAATGCACTCCACCTCTAAAATTACAATAGGATCTAGACAGCCAATTACGGTTGGCCCTGAATAGATGAGTTATAGAGTAGAGAGAGTTCCTAGAGCCCCATACTTTTGCACACTGATCCTGTACAGGAGTCAGCCATGTCTTGGCTGCAAGCATTGGGGAGTGCTAGGAGGTGTAGTGAGTGCCAAAGGCCACCATCTCAGAGGGGGTATGTTTAAGTGTCGTGCTCAGGGCCGGCTCCAGGCACCAGCCTACCAAGCACGTGCTTGGGGCGGCACCTGGAGGGGGCGGCATTCAAGGGTTTTTGGTTTTTTTTAATTTAAAAAAACCCCTAATTTTCTTCTGGCGCCCCTGCCGGGGGAGCGGGGGCAGCAGGCGTGCTCCGCGCCCCGCCGGCGCCCCGGCTGGGGCAGCATGGCTGCCGGCGTGCTCCGCGCCCCGCCGGCACCCCGGCCGGGGCAGCGGGGCCGCCGGCGTGCTCCGCTCCGCTCCCCGCCGCCGCCCCGGCTGGGGCAGCAGGGCCGCCGGCGTGCTCCGCTCCCCGCCGCCGCCCCGGCCGGGGCAGCGGGGCCGCCGGCGTGCTCCGCTCCCCACTGGGGGAGCGGGGCAGCAGGCATGCTCCGCTCCCCGTCGGCGCCCCGGCCGGGGCAGCAGGCGTGCTCCGCTCCCCACTGGCAGGGGGAGCGGGGCGGCGGGCATGCAGCCCGCCCCCCCGCCCCCGCTGCCCCCCCCCAGCGTTTTGGCGGGGCGGCGTTGTTGGGGGGGGGGGGTGTTTTGGCCGGCGTTGCCGGGGTGGGGGCGGCGCTTGTGGGGTTTTTTTTTTTTTTTGCTTGGGGCGGCCAAAAAGCTAGGGCTGGCCCTGGTCGTGCTTGCATGGCTCTGCATATTAGAAAGTATCAGCTGGTCAGGCAGTGCTACAAGAGTGCACCCTACTGCTTTTTAAAGCTGTAGCTGAAGTCACTGCTCACCACATTCCTACCAGCACCCCTCATACAGACATGATGCCTCCCTCTGTACTAAGTGGTAGTACCGGAGCACACCCCACCCCCTTTACCACTGTTCCGCTGGTTCACCAGGTTATAGTTGTGTAAGTTACATTTCTAGGAAGCAGGAATGGTGGAAGTTGTATGTCTAATTCAATCATGTACACTAGATAGGATTTGACAACTTTGGGAAAGATTACATTTAGATATCTAAAGTAAAACTTCACCCCATCCTCCAAATGTGGTAATTTTCATAAACTTAGTCTCCCCAGATCCTCCGAAAATATCCCTTGCAATAGGTTGTTCATTTGGTATCAGTTATTTTGAATATTTGCTGGTCTTTTTTTAAAAAAAAAAAAAGAATTGCATGCCGTGCTATTTAAACAGCAATCTTTAAGCTGTTTAAAGGAGGAGAGTGCAAAGCGCTGGATTAATCTGCTTACAGCCCATATGGCCAGATGTTCCAAGGACTGTAGAGGAGCACAGGTCACAGTTAACCCGCGTTCAAATGGCTTTCTCAGCAAGAGGTCTTTATTCCACTTGATGAATCAAACTGGATGGCATTTTTATCTCTAGTATGGGTCACAGTATTCTGCTTTATCAGGGAGAAAAATGATGCTCATGAGCATGCCCTTGGATTGCGCACCAGGAGACACTGGGAACCATCCAATAAGTTGTTATGCTTTATACAAGTCAGCAGTATTTTGGCAAAGATATAAGTGTAAAAATGGTAATGATTATTGTCATTCAAAGGGGTGGTCAGGAAAATAAACTTCTGCTTCAGGAAGAACACACAGATACATAAGTGAATTGCATAACTAGTGAATGTAGGCAGAAGAGTAAGGGCTGAGAAGGAACTGTACTGTAAATTAAAACATCCTTTTACGAACTGATAAACAGAGCACAATGAATAACATTTTAAAGATACAGTTAATGTATATTTCCATTAAGCATTCACTCCAGCCACACTCTTCCTGATATCTCATTTCCCTCTAAAAGAAGATGACTTCAGAAAATGCTTGTTGAGTCACTGTACAGAACCAGTATTTGGCAAATTGGCACCTTGGGTTTCTGTATATGTCACATCTGTGTTAGATTCATTCAT
This sequence comes from Chelydra serpentina, assembly GCA_037349315.1. NCBI lineage: Eukaryota > Metazoa > Chordata > Testudines > Chelydridae > Chelydra > Chelydra serpentina. The sequence goes on from JBAIAC010000002.1 coordinate 83,851,690, forward strand.
TAGAGTTCTAATCACAAATAGGTTACAGCTTCTCATGTTGTTTTCTTAAACATATAGGAGTTGAGCCAAATGGCTTTGCTCTCTGTCTGAAAGGGGAAAGGGTATAAAGACTAACATGTCTTTAGCTTAGAAACGGTACATGGCAAATGCTGATTGTACAGCAAGTGATTTGGGTGCCTTTTAAAGGTGTAGAAAATCAATGTAAAGATTTTATCTCCTAACCCCTATAACTTACAATGTCCGGTATAAAATGAACAAGCAGTTTGATTCCAATGTTGTTAAAAGGAAGGTAATGTTTTTCACATCACCCAGCTGCACAGAGAAATGTTAAAATTTGCAGAAAATTTATTGGGAAGTAGAGTTAGGATTAATATGTTTGATCTGATTTGCTTCAAGTTACTGGAAATTGTAAAATCATAATACCACACTAAACTCCCACAGTATTAATCAGAAAAGTACTAATCTACAGTAAATAAACTGCAGCCTACTAGATTATACTTTTGTGACTAAGCAAAATAATTTTGTGAGATGAGTATGGAAAATCAGTAATAAGGTTGAACAATGAACATAAAAAGAATAAAACTAATCCAACTTTGCCTGTTTGTATAGGTTGATATACTCCCTGGAAGACTTCTGCGGACTCCCAGGTGCACACATACCCCTGGTTGAGAACCACTGATTTACATAATGTAGGGGTTTTTTCACCAGATGTATTCTTTTACAGGATGCAAGGTCCAATCCTAATTTCAGTTGAAGTCAATAGTAAAATTCAGTTGACATCAGAGGAAGCAGGATCAAACCCCATGTTATGATGGCAATCTCATATAATAAATACAGCATAAAATAGTTAAGCAATTACTAGTTAAAGGGAAATATCAAATTGTGTAAGTTCAAAATATGACTTAAATGCTGAACATTTCTATTTATCTTTTGCCAAAATCCATGTAGTTGTTTATATGTTCTCTTTATTTCCCCTAACAAAGTGCAGTTTCATCAATCATAAGCAGCCCTACAATAACTAACCAATAGGTCATATTTTGATTTCATTTACATAGTTGTACTCCAGATTTAGCCTTGTATAAATCAGATCAGAATGTGGCACATTATGCTCAAGTGACAGACAAAATATTAAACACTGTGACAGTCTCCCTTTATTTCACATGTTTACATAAATGTCACTTTTAAACTCTCTGATGTAAATTTTCTCTTTTATGTGAAGTAATTACAACCATATTTTGAACCTCTTCAAACTTTTTCTCTTATGGAGGTCCAGTAACCACCCTGGTCAGATTTACCGCAAGTAAGTGCAGAAGGGGACACTGTACTGTACTTAATGTGCACATCTCAGGACATTGACTGTAATATCTCAAAAAACCTGCACTGACTGGATTTAGCTATAAAACTAATTGTCTACACAGTGTGCAGTACGCTGGACCACAGTGGGACATCTTCTATTTGTGCAGTGTTGCTAAGTCAACTATCCATGTCACTGTTCAGCTGGGAGAGTTGACCTAAACAAATAATAGATCTCTGTGCAAAAGGATTACATTCCATTGATAACTGCCCATACCTGTTCTTTTTACTCTCTTCATAGTTTTAATTTAGTTAGTGTTATACCACAATCACTAACAATACAAATAATACATAGTAAACAAAAAAAAACCTTGGAACTAACTAGGGCAATGCTAAATATACCTGCTTAGTAACTCTGAGTGAAATTCTGGTCCTAATGGCAAAGACAAAGGCAAAACTCCCATTGACTGCAGCAGGACTAGGCTTTCTCTCTGTTTTTTTTTATCTTGTATTCCTTCCTGCATTCCTTTGTTGGATCTTAAGACCTTATTCTGCGAGAAGGCGAACACCTCCTGAGAGATGGACTCCATTGCCATTGAAGCCAGCACCTCTCCGTAGTTTAAATGGAATTACTTATGTGAGCAACATTTCTAACCTGCAGGAGTGTTTGCCCAATCAAGGCCTTCTATTGTAAGCTGTTTTGGGCAAAGGCCTGTTTTTAATGTCTGTAAAATACTATGCACACCAATGGCATTGTAGACATACGATTGCATGGCCACCAGCTGGTAAAGAATAGGCCAGTACAAAGATATGATAGCAGGTGCCATCTTTATGTAAATAATTTTAAAATGTGCAACTCTTAAAAGACGTTGAAAGAGTGTGATGTTAGTCATTATTGATGTCACACATGTAATGTCCCAAAGTAACTCCCTCTCCCCCGGCCCCCAAATAAGAGAATTTATCAAAATCAATGTATTTTTTCTTTGTATGCATCTTATAATAGCAATACTGAGCAAGCCACAAAACATTTACTGGAGATAGAGGACCATGTGGGGTTAATGGCTAGAGGTTCTGCTCTTCTCGGGAACAACTCTGCTCCTCAGATATTACTTTTTACTTCCAAAGTTTGTTAATTGAAACTCACATTTGAACAGAGTAGGAGATGCAAGAACGTTACTATTCCCAATACCAAAGAGTGTAAAACAAGGAGTTGATGAAACTATGAAAAGTCCAAGTGATCTTCCATGGGCAGCAAATTATAAGCCTGTGATTAAAGCATAAAAAACTCTTTCAAACGAAGTCTGGACTCTGGAAGACTCATGTGGCGCACTGGGGCTCTGCTGAACTGCACTCTGCTTTCCCAGATTTTCTTTTGCAATGCAGTAATTTTGTAATCTTTTTGTTTGGGATACTCACTGAGGGTCTGTGGCTACAGCTGGTGAGTGGGGAGGGGCATTTGGAGGGGGAAGAGGCAGGAATGCTCTAAGGAAGAGACCAGATGATACACCACTGTGCAGATCTTTTGTTTTATCCCCTTTGCAGTGGGGATGTATAAAGCATGTGGAGGGTTATTACAGCCTGTAAAGGCCAGTGAAATTATCTTTTTGCATAGTGTCCCTGTATTCAGTTTGTGACCGGGTAGGAGACAAGGAGAGTCCTCCTTTCCAGGTAAGCAGCAGGTCCCTGCGTCCACCTGGTACTTGGACTGCAGGCTGAAGATAGGATGTTGGCCTATGGGGAAACAGAGAGAAACCTCTTAGACCCTGATAATGCTCCTCACTCAGGCAAAAATCCCATTAATTCCTATAAATGTGGTGCTGCTGTAAAGATAAGGGGTGTTTTTTCTGGTTGGGTGTGTTACAGACTTATTGCGGTGTTTTAGTTATTCCTAAGCAGCTTGTCATGATATTTGGAGAGGCAGGGTCTACCTTTGCTCTGAAGACTTCTACCTCAAGACTTTCATAGAACAATAACGTATCCATAGCCACTCGGGACATTACAGTTTTCACTATAGTCCTTACTATGGATGCTCAAACTTCACAGCAACAATGGATACAGAACTTGACCTTCCTCTTCCAGGAGCACAGGTCTTCTCCATTGTTTTAGCACTATAGGGCTAATGAAACAGCTGAGCAGTTCTGATTTTCTCCAGTAGAAGACAGTGGGTATACAGACACATTCGTTTATTCATTATAGTAATATTAAAATAGTTATTTTTTACAAGGGAAGAGGAAAAAACAACCAATTCATTTTGATACAAATAGAAGTAGTTAATGTGGTAAAGATGGCATTGATAGGAAATTTATAACTAGCATAGGCTGAAAAGTTGAAGAATGGAGCTAACTCCCAGAGATTTATCAGAGTGCAAAGTATAGGTGCAAGTGTATTTTTAATGGGACATGGAATCCATGTTTCTTTATGGTTAGACACTCTGAGAAGTAGTGCCATTTTGAACATTGAGAAGGCGTTTTAGGTTCCCGCGTCTACTCAGCAAATTTTGATTGGGATTGACATAGGAGAAATCAATGATTTAGTTGAGGAAATGTAGTAAAATCTCATTTCATGGACAGATCTTTACTTCAGATCCAACTTCAAGCTGAAAATCTTTACATTCAGCTTTGTTTCTGAATTAATTTGTCCTTTGTCCCCTCCTACTCTCCCAGCCCTCCTCATATGTCTCCAAGACATGCTCTATTAAGCAATCCTCTCCCACAATATACACCTACAAACAGAACTTCCTGACCTATCTCCAGAGGGATATTAGACTTCATTTCCTAAAGGGGGATTTTCATTGGAAGCCAGAATTCTTATGGGTGTATAAACTCCTTAGTCGATCTTTATTTAAATGTATGTATCTGCCAAAGCCCATTTTAAAGGTACCCAGAAGAGTGCTTTCTACTCTGTTGTGCATGTCAGTGCATCGGTGGCAAAGAAAAGAGGAAAAACACAGTTTATCACATCATAAAATTCATATTTTACCCATCTAACTCAGGCAAAATGCCACAGGCTAAATTCCTAGACCAGATTTTTATTGGGATCATGACAGATGTGACATTATTATGTCCTGGAAATTTCACATTGTATGACTCATAAGAGTATAAAGCACTATGTTTTACGGCTGGGATAATGATTATGATAAAAAAATGCTGAGCTAATATAAGTGCCATTTGAACTATTTGCTGTAACATCTGTGGGGGATTCAGAAGAAGATACAGAAATGTATTTGGGGACATTTCTTCTAATCGCTAAATAAATAAATACAAAGCAAATGGAAACTACCAGTTTACTTACTAGGTAGGGGAAAGTCTTCTGGTGTATTAATAGAAATGGGCTCAAGCTTCAAAGTTCAGAGCCAGATCAGGATATTTGGTACTTCACAGTCTGCAGATGTTCAGATTCAGGCATTTGGTCGATTCCATTATAAAGATTGATCTAGGTTCCCATTTTGACCACTCCAAAATGGGATCTTTGTTTGGACCTGGCTTTTGCTTTGGGCCCATCTGTTCCTAGAAGTAAAAGAATAGTGGTTTTCAATGTAATTGCTTAGACTATTTTAGTTGTAGTACTGAAGTACTTGGTATTGTTGTACCATAGTTTGACTTCTCCAGAATCACTGCAATATGGACTTGTACTAAATATCAAATGTGTATATGCAGAGCTGTATCACATAGATTAAAGGCAGATTTTGGTTGAGTTTTGTTGATAATTAAAATGCCCCTTCTCCATGATCTGTGGTGCAGAATTTGTGAAAATAAGAATAATTAATAGATTAAATCTTTGAGGATGGAAAAGTGGATAATAGGAAAATCAAGTTTGCTGATAAAGTAGTGGATAGTGATTTTTTTTATTCCCTTATGTTCTAGTTGTATAAGTTCAATTAAGTGTTACTTTAAGATAATTTTAATATGTATATAAGATAAATTTTTAAATATGAATCTGGATGATTTAGGGGATTGTTAATAGGTTCACACAGCTCTGTCTATACATAGCAAAAAACGTGATCAGCCATTGACCATTGAGTCGTGTGTGTGTGTGTATATGTATATGTACAAGGATGACCCTAACAGTGATACAAGGATGCAGCAGTATGTACCATTAGAACAATAATAAATGTACTCTTGACACTAATTATTGCCTTCCCATCATGCTGCTCAGCAAGACAAATGAGGGGCTTCCAACTCGTTTACATCAGTACATGACATAATTTTAAGTATGGGCAGAAATAGATAATGCTCCTTTTACTTGTCAGGCAGCACTCAAAAGGAGAAGGGAAGTTGTTCGTCAATAGAGCTGGTTAAATAAATAAATTTGTAATGAATAATTAATCCAACTAATTTAGGCTTTTATTCTGATGCTGGAATATCCATGCAAGCAGATCATAATTTCCATGAATTTATCTGTTAACATTTATTCAGCTAGTATTTTTAGTTCACAGTCAATTCTGCTGATTGATTGTGAACAGTTAGCTGTGAGTATTCACTATTCAAAACTGGAGCTGTTTTGGTTAGTCATAATGGGTCAGAAGTTTCTGTTGCCTCATTAAACAAGCATTAGCAGTGCAAATACTGGTACATACAAATTTAGCATTCAGTTTCCACAACACTGATGCCAAAAAAATCTCAAACACTTGGAAGTTCAGAGAAAGCAGCACAAAAGGGGCACAGGTACTGCTAAAGCAAAGTCATCTAAAAATCTGAGTGAATATTCGTGGCAGACTTTTTTTTCAGTATCCTCCAAGCTCTGTTCATCCGTCAGGATGACAGCACCTCCCTGACACCAGCAATTGATAGCAGGTGATGGGGAGAAGCTGGAGACGTCACAGCCTTAAGAAGCTGGGAAGGGTGCGAACAGAATTTCCTAAACTGACTTTATCAGGCAACGTTAGATTTCTAAAAACACTAAAAGTACATAACACAGAAAAACAACACTGTTCATCAATAGGAGACATGGTTATTAACAGTGAGACAGTTTTCAGTATACTGTAATAAAAACAAATATCATCCCCCAACATCCTAACAGGTCTCGTACTCCACAAGGGGAGCGCCTTAGAGGCAAAGGAACAACTGCCTGTAATGATCATCCTACAGTTGGTTTGAGAAGGACTTGAGCCACTTCAGGACACTTCCATTCATGCCTGTAGCCTCAGAAGTATTTGGTGATCAATGAGCGGTCCAACAGGATAATGATAGATTTCTTCCTTTAATTGTGGTCAAGAGGAGATCATCCAACACAGCAACAAGTGCTATCTATGTTGCCTTATGTCCTTGTGAAGGGTGTTCCAAGCATTCACTCCCCCTGCTGAAGATCCTGCTGCCTTGGTGCACCCCTTTAAGAAAAGAGTGGCAGCAAATTTTGGACCTTCAGGGTTGCCGAGAAAGCCTTCCCTAGGTGTGTCGCTGATGGAATCGGGGAGTCTGGGTCCTCCAGCAGTTAGAAGGGCTGGGAGCAGATGACAGCACATCAGGGCTGAAGTCTTAATGAGTACGTTCTAGGATACTGGGAGCAGACAGGTGCATTGGAGACTCTTTTGTGAGCTTCCCCATTACCTTGCTTAAAAAGAAAAGTTAGACACCAACTAGCAGTTTGCTGTACCGCTAGCTTTCAGTGATGGTTTCTCTAGTATTATTTGGAGAATTGCATTTCTCAAGGTTATAGGATAGACTCTCCTCCTCAAAGGAGGTACTGACAGTCCACCAGTGGGGATCCCATATGTTTTCTACTTGTTTACCATCCAGAAAGGGCAGTGGTCAGAGTGACAGGTGATGGTCCTGTTTGCCATCATTGCTTCTATCACTACATCTTGTGTGAATGCATCCAATTCTTGAAAGGGGCATATGGGGGAAAGGTGGATAGGTTCTTCTCTACCTGGAAGACATTGTAAAGGGTTATGTGTTCTAAGGCTGACATCCCTCTTTCTAAACTTTGTGACAAGTTGGCAGTAACCTCCATCAAATCACCCTTGAATTACAGCCCCTCTGTTGACATTTGTTAATACTTTCCCAGCAAGGTTGAGTGGTTGCTACCAACTCACTGAGGCATGTTGTTCATTCCCCACCACATGGCTATAAGGGAAATACAAATGGCTTCTTAGGGAAAAGAGAGGTGCGAGCTGAGCAGTCCTGAGCTAGGAAACGTAAGAGCAATGAAGGCTAGGAAGGAGGTTTAAGCTGAACTTTGTTGTATTGTTAATTCCTGTGTTTCTGAAAACAGACTCCAGGAATGAGGTAAGTGTGTTAGAGAGCAGGTTGGGAAGAGCATCTCCGCACAAACATGGTCGTGGACACACACAAGGGCTCCTGGGCCATCAACCTCTTCTGCTCACCTCCCACCCAACCATCAAACTACATGGATGAAGGTGTCCCAAACTGCAGTCAACATGGGAAAGTCAAGGTCCTGCCAACTTATGTGAGCTTTTGTTTCTTTTATTAAGCAGTTGTATTCCTCTCCCTTCTTATGGATCAACACAGGGGAGCTAATAGAACTATAGAAACATGCACAGCCTGCTTTTTCCTAGAATAGAGAGTTGCAATTCAGGGAGGCTGGAGGCTCCATCAGCCCTCTTTGCCTCTGATTAGATCACACCACTGCACAGCCCAGCATGTGTAGCTTTTCAGTACATGCATGTCCCAGAAAGCTGTAAATAATTTTTGACAGACAGGGCTTTTAAGCCGTTCAGTAGTGCACAAGCCTTGTGGTTTCGGATAGGCCACATCTTTTGAATAAGGAATTGTTTTAAAATTTGGGGAAAAAATGGATGGGTAAGTTGTTTGTTACATGCTGTGTTATGTGATGCTTGCTCCTCACTGTACTAGAAAGCTCTATGGTTCAGCAGTTTGAAATGATGCATAGATTTGGAAAGATAATGTCCCTTCTCATTGCCAGCACTGCCATCTCACAAGGAGGAATGTGTAACTAATGGCCCAGACCGTATGACATCATGACACATCATAAACCTATTGTGTAACTCCTAATTAGAAGCAAGCAAAATGCAGCTCATGCAGCTAAGCAGCCAGGTTGTAAACTATGGAAAGATTTTATATTAAATAAGCTGCATATGTTAAACCAGTGATTCAGACTGCCCTCAAAAGAAAGGCATAATCCATTCAGCACACCATTCAGGGAAAGACAGCATGCTCTCCACTGTCAAAGCATCAGGAAATTGCTATATTTGAGTTCTCAAATTATAGAATGTGGCTGTTGTATAATATTAAAAGTTAATGCTGAAGAATTTGGCTTATTCATCAAGGCTACAACCTGGAGTAAGCTAGTGAAGTTCCAAGGGATGGCATTTAGGAAACAACTCTAACACTAGAATCTCTCCCTTGCAAAGTATGAGGGAGATTGGTTATTCCTACCCATCTCCACCTCAGTGATTATGTAGGCCCCAAATTTATTCAAGCATATGCCTAACTTTATGCAGATGAGTAGTCCCATTCATTTCAACTTAAAGTTAAGCATGTGCTTAAGCATCTCATTGAATTTGGGCCCTTAGATTACAAACTACTTGCAGTATTGGGCCCTTAGATTACAAACTACATGCAGTATCTCTCATATTGTGTTCACAATGTCTACCATGGGGCCCTGTTCTTTGAGTAACTAGGGTTGCCAACTCTGACTGAAGCTATTTTGGGAGGTTGGTTTTTTTTCCAACATGACATAATGTCATTTTCTTAAAATATCCTATTAAAATCCCCTAGATTGCTTTCAATAGTCACTGGGAGATCAATTCCGATTCTGGGAGACTCCAGGCCAATCTTGGCAACCCTATGAGCGGCATTTGGGCACTATCACAATACAAATAATAATAATTAATAATTTATGATTGATACCCAACCTGTGGGTCTAGAGAGCCTCCATGTGTCCATTTACTACCTCAGTTCATGAACATGGTGTGTTTCTCTGTGTGTGCTTCTCATTCCCTCTCCAAACTCAGGGCTGGTCTACACTACCTAGTCAGGTCGACATAAGCTGCCTTCCGTCAACCTAACCATGGAAGTATCTTCATTTAAATTTGGCTCCCGCTGACTCTACACTGATTTAGTAGCACCACAGTCAATGTAATTAGGTCAATGCTGTTATGTTGATTATTAGTGGCTTTCAGGAGCCATCCCACAATGCCCCACACTGACAATGCAATTGATACAAGTGCTCCTGGTGAGGTCACACACCACCAACACAAGGAGCCAAGTGTGCACACACAAGTGATTTAATAACTGCAGTGACTGTATGCCGATGTAAGTTAGGTTAACATCATTTTGTAGTGTAGACATGGCCTCAGACAGCAACTTTCTCAATGTTATTGAAGAGTTGCAAGGAAGTAAGCTTTATTGTAACAGGAACTTAGGGCTCTGGGCTCTACTAAGTGGTTTTATTTATAACTTTCTTAGACATCTGTTTGAAAATCTGTAGGGTCTGGTACTAACCCTGCCAGAGATTTGTCCACTTTGTTATTGAATTGCCAGGAGCATACCTAGAAAGGACATTTCATTTAAGGAAGACTTATGAGCTGAAGGCTTGGAGGCTACCTAGGGTTCTGAAACATCTTGAGGATACTCAGGTTTCATCTAGAACATTCTGAAGTATAAAATTCAGACTTTTTTATTTTGAAGTTAACTTTCACCTGTTCCTGAGGGTAAAGCAGTGGCTTTTTTAAGGTTGTCCTGTGTGCGTTTCAGCACTCCCAGTGTCTGTTTCACTGGGTAGGAAAAATATGATGTGATGTCACAAAAGGGGCAAGGCTTCATTCTTAGGATTAATTATGTCCCCTAAGAGTATAAGCCTTGCTGTGGAGGTGGGGGGAGGGGGAGAAGAGGAGGAGATGCACTGGCCAAACAGAGATTCCTGGAGGCATTATGCTTTTGTAAGAAATAATGCGTCTGTGAGAGCACTGCATGAGGTGAGACTTGCTACACTTAGGAAAAGGTACAGCTAGGACTCTTCCAGCAATGCTGGTGCATTAGGAGATGGACTTTCAACCCAGACATACCGCATTAAGGACCACCCGTCAACAACTCGCTATTCCAAAAACTATGCCCCAACAAAGTCAGCTTGCAGATTCAGCTAGGAGGGTGAAAGATTTCCTTAGCCTCCTGGGTCCACCAAAATTATTTTTCCTTGAGTCATAAACATGGGCAGGCAGTTACAATTTTCAGTACTAGAGAACAGATACAGCTATAGAACACTGTGGATTTCTTAATGCTCTGCTGAACTCAGAATACTTCTTACTCAATTATCTTTAATACTTTAATAGAAAGGTTTGATTTAGGGTAATTACAATAATCCTGGTGTTGTTCCAGATAAACACCCTGGGAAATATTCTGTGTTTGATTGTCAAAAAGCTTTTACTACAGGTAAGGAAAATGTGTCTTAAACTGGGATTTGAGAAAGATGGAGGGTCAATGAGGTGGGGAAAAAATTCAGATGCTTAAAAAAAGTCCATATTAAAAATTGTAGATTACTGTACTAGGACCTAATATTGCTCCCACTGAAGTTAATGGGATTCTTGGTTTGTCTTAAATGGGAGCAAATTGAGCCCCATGAGGCTTTCAATTGTAACCCTTCTGTATGTAATTAAAATTCGGGTTAGCCTGCTGAAAACAAATAATGTACCAGGAATTTACCACATCATGATTTTCACGTTTTTCTTCTTCTTTTTTTGCAGCACTCTAGGGTCTTTATCTATATATATGCTTTATGAATGACATCAACCTTTTCATCAAATTCTTTAGAATACCTTCTGCATCCTTTCAATAGACAAGTTATTCATCTGGTTAATCTGCATTTGCAGACTTCCCTTCAACCCAGGCACACAAGACTTCCCGTTCCACTGTTTCAAACTTAATTGAATAATATCCGTCTTGCTATGGATATACCAGTCGCAGTGCTGTCACATGAGTTTGTTTTGTGCCTCCCCTATGAAATAAGCGTCCAGGAAAATGTGGAAGTGAGCAACCACCTTTTCCAATTCTCTGCCAGGTACCCCTACGGAGGGAGTGTTTTGGGTAGTTTAATTCCATTTTTGCCTAAGATTTTGTTTCCTCTTGGGACCACTTAATAAAGGTATGAGGCACATGAGTGCTGATGGGAGACTGAACTTTATTTCCCGGCCTCAGTCTTCAGACATAAGTCAGTCTTACAAATCATGGATATAGTTGGGGGGGCGTTGTTCCCCCAAACTGCAAGCCTTGGGAAGGTGCAGAATATGCTCCCCCCCCCATGCATGGTTCCATTGGCCTGACTGGAGCTGCCCCCACCCCAAATTAGGGTGACCAGACAGCAAATGTGAAAAATCAGGACAGGGGGTGGGGAAATAATAGGAGCCTATATAAGAAAAAGACCCAAAAATCAGGACTGTCCCTATAAAATCGGGACATCTGGTCACCCTACCCCAAATATAGAAGTCAAACTACGTCCATAGTTATAATAGGTTAATATCCCTGTCACATGACAAAAGTCACTATCCACTGACTCTAATGGTACTGTTACACGATGTGCAGAATCCAGAGTTCTCAAGGAGCCTACATACTGGAAGAAATATTCAATGCTTTATTATGGAACCAGTCAGTAATAACAGTTCCGATACTTTCTAATCTTAAGGCTTTCAGAGAGGCCTGTCCAAATGAAAACATAGCATTTTGTTACAAGCATCATTCGGTGTGCACACAAAAGAATAATCGTGAAAGTTTATGGTTCCAGCGTGCACAGGCTCCAAACTGATCAAAGAAAACAATTTGCTTCCAAAGTACTAGAGGTTAACAGGTCTCTGGTAAATATAACTTATGTAAGCTGCAATTAATATGGAAGAAGTTGTACCAGGATATATATCTGCAAGGAAAAGTGTGATGTTTGCATCCACCTCCACATTCAGCCTCAGCCAGCCCATATGCTGCAGCTTTAGCACATTTTTTGTGTATGAATGATGTATCTGGCAAGAAGGCCATCAAGGACATTGTAAGCCCCAAGATCAGACATCCAGGGGATCACATGGAGAATTCATAGTCCTAGTTCTCTACTGCCTTGCAGAAAGCATGTAAGATGTTACTAAATGCATGTAAGATTCTGCTAAATGAGAATGAAGGTATTTTACACCCAGTTTGCATTCACTTTGCAGAGAGGTAAATGACTACGTAAAATGCAAGGCAGTTGACAGCAGTAGCGTAGGCAGATCCAGAGTACAGGGGGAGCGGCGCTATAAAAAGGCACCTCCCCAGGTTCCCGCTGTACTCACCCGGCGGTGCTCCGGGTCTTGAGCGACACTTCGGCGGCGGGTCCTCACTCGCTCCGGGTCTTCGGTGGTACCCGCCGCCGAAATGCCGTCAAAAAGAAGCGGCGCTTCCTTTTTAAGGCGCCGCTTCTGCTCACAGGGGGAGCGGCCGCTCCCTCTGCTCCTCCTCGGCTACACTGCTGGTTGACAGGCCGTGTATGTTTTTATACGTCCAATGTAACCCAATCTTAATACAAAAGAGCTGGATAGAAAAACCTTCAACTTCTATATAGCATGTTGTTGGTGTTAATATTGACTTGTAGGAAGCAAGAAGGTGCTTATGAATAGTTGAAAAGTTTCCAACAGAACAATTCTGTGTTTGGAAAATGCTGACTGGACAAATTCAAAACTTTTCATGGGGATGTATTGATTTCATCAAACTTTTTGATGGGAAAATATCAAAACATTTTGTTTTGACAAGGTCAAAACACTCCATTTTTGATTCTATTGTTTTGACTATAATTTTGAATAGAGTACAGTAGTCAAAATGATAAAGTCAAAACAAAACATTTTGACCTTATTGGAACAAAACTTTTTGATAAGGTCAAAAAATATTTTGGAATATTTTTTTCACAAAAAATTCAGAGATCTCAATTTGGGACTAAATGTAATTTCAAAATCTCAAAAAATCCCACAGGACAGAAATTCGAGTAAAACCATATTCTACCAAAGGGGTGCTGAAGAGCGTGGTCTGACTGCCTCTTTAAAGTTTTGGGTAACTGTCTCTCACCATGTCAGTAAAGGTTTTATAAAGTCTGTGTCTAAAAAGAGGTCCTGAAGCCGGGTCTCTTTCGCACTAACAAATGGCACAGTTGCCAAGCTACCAGTCTGGGTTTATTTTATCAATGTTTACTATTTTCCTTTCAGTCAAAATAAGATTGTAAAACCATCTGAGCAGATAATTATGTAACTGTGAAAGTTCAGAGCACACTGAACAAAACAAAATATGTTTTGACTAATTTATGCAAATGGAACATATTGTAAAGGTTCTGAAGCAGTCATTCCAAAATCTTCAAAAAATACTAGTTTCCCAAGTAGCCTGGCAGCAGAAGAATTACATCCAAACACTGTTCTGTCCTCTGAAACTGGAGAAGAGATTGCTAAACACTTCAGCCCCTCGTTGTCTAAATCTGATTAGTTTACTTTCACCACTCCAGTATAGCCATCGCCAAGAATTACAAAATCATTAGTAAGGGTCCTAAAAATCATGAGTTTGGCTTAAATCGTGAGGTGGTTTTTTTTAATACACTTCAGATTCATTGTATTTACATTCTGGTTGTTGAAACTTTAGGGTCCATTCAGGTCATGTTTCAAGCTTTTCTCCACAACCATAAAGGTTAGAAACATACTTTATTTTTTAAATGAATGCTGGGATTCTCATATAGTGACATGACTCCAGGAGCTGGAGCTTTAAGAAATACACCAAATATCTGAAGAGTTGGCAACATTGCCACTTGAAGGCATAATTTCAAGATTATTAGGCCCAAAAGTCAACCTACCCACACATTTGTCCCATATTGTTTTTATTAGATATCAGTGATGTGTTGGTCGTTAGGTCCTTGGTATTGCAGAAAATGAGAGAAGAGACAAGACTTTGGAAAACTGGATTCACAGCCAGCTCTTTACAGACTTCCTCTGTGACCTCGTAACATGTGTACCAGATTAAGTGTTCACTAATTTAGCATGTCTCCATTTTTGCGTGCTGAACATAAATCTGAATTTCAGGGGTGATGAATAACTTGAATCAGCTTCCCTGTTTAGGAGTCTAAATATGGATTAAGGCACTAACTTTATGTGCCCAAATTGAAAATTCTGAACATCAAGAATATTCAAGAATTTCAAAGTTCTTGACAAAGAAAGCAAAGTATAATTATTCCCTTTTTCAGAAGGGGACTTAAGTACAGAGAAGTTAAGTGATTTGCCCAAGTTCATACATTTTGTCAGTGGCAGAGTTGGGAATAGGTCTTCTAATTTCTAGTCCCCTTCTCTGCAGTCCCCTTCTAGCCTGCCTCCATGCTTCCTTATCTGAGTAGTTGTTGCACATATCAGATAGATCCAGCCTCCCATGTACCAAGCACTCTTGTTTTGCATTTCCTCACAGGTTACCATTTACATTTACAGGATGCAGGAGTTTTACTTTTTCTATTTTCCGGTCTTTGCAAAAGACAGACGAAAACTCAATCCTGACAGAATAGGCTTCCAAACTCATTCTCCTCTCAGTATTACATCTGTCCATGCAACACCCTTTGGTGTTGCACTGAAATTTAATTTTTCATGATATTAATGGTGGTGTCAGAGATTATTTCTCCAGTCTAACTCAGTGATAACTCACACACAACCTTACAGTGGTTGCATACAGTTGATTACCAGTCTTGAAACTTGTTGAAAGTTGCTGAGGACCCTTGTATTTAAATGTCAGATATTCATTTTGCTTTTGCCCTCTAGATTTTCCATTTTTGATCACTTCTTCTGATGTTTATATCCAGACCATGTCCATGCTTAAATATAAAGTAAATGAATGTCTGGTAGGTGACTGTCTCTGATCCACTTCTTTTTCATTGGTTTCAGAGTAGCAGCCATGTTAGTTTGTGTCAGCAAAAAGAACAGATTACTTGTGGCACCTTAGAGACTAACAAATGTATTTCAGCTGAAATAAATTTGTTAGTCTCTAAGGTGCCACAAGTAATCCTGTTCTTTTTCATTGTGGCTTGTGTAAGGCTTTGAATGTGACTATATATTGCCATGGTGAAATCCAAATTGAGTTGATTAGTGTGATGTGACTAGAGTCTTTGCTCAAGCCTTTTTATTCAACCTCCTGGATCTTTCTCTCACTGAAGCATATGACAGAGCTGTAATTGACTTCATTGTAGGCAGGGGTGTGTCCATTATGATAGGTATAAGTATTCCAAACAGTTTCCCAAATTCCAGCCAGTCAGCCAATCTCTGGCTGGCAAGATTCAAGGATGGAAACTTTAATTACATCAATGCAGTGCAGGCTCACAGGAGAGGGATCCTTATTAATTATTATAGTATTCCTTCTCAAGTAACTAATATAATTCCTTAGAGTTCTACTCTCCATGTAGCTGATGATTGTAAAATGCATAAAACTCAGTGTAGTAATATTGTGCTCATCTTAAACACTTGCAAATTTTGCCTCAGATAGAGAGACAAGATTGGCTCAGTATATGCATTATTCCCTAAAGGAATTAAGAAAGAATCTTACTATCTATTTAGGGTAAAATTGGCCAGTTTTTTAGGGTGACCACTGCACTATGCATTTCTAATAGTACCTTTAGTCCCAGGAATTCAAACGAATTAAAAACATTAACGAATTAAGTTTTAAAACACTTCTGCCGGTATATCCCTATTTTACACCTGGAGAAGCTGTGACAGAGGTTAAGGGTAAAATTTTCAGAAACACCTAAGTGACTTAGGAACCTAAGTCTAACTGAAAGTCCATGGAGCTCAAGCTACAAAGTCAATGGGACTTAGGTTCTTAAGATGCTTAGGACCAGAATTGCAATGGTATTTAGTTGCCTAAAGGTGCAGTTACATGCCTGTTAGTATTTATAAAAATGCCTAAACAGATTAGGCACTTAATGCCTATTGAAAACAATGGAAGTTAAGCATTTAACTCATGTAGATGCTTGTGAAAATCCCAGTGGCCTCTAGCTGCATCTTTGGGTGCCTAAGTACCTTTGAAAATCTGGCCCTTAGGCACCTTTGAAAATTCTACCCTAAGTGACTTGCACATGATCATACACAAGAGTGTATATGGCAGAGTGAGTAGTAGAATCCGGCACGTCCACAAGACTGACCTTCCCCTCTTATGCAGAATTATATGCAGGGCAAGACTATGAAAGTGCTACTTGCTCTGCCTCATCGGAGCAAAATGAGGCATTTTACCTCAGTGATACATAGTGCTTCCATCATGCAGGGGAAGCATGCCCACGAGATAGTATGTGCTGCCTTCTGTAGCCAACCAGCTCTAATAGACACTGTGGCAGGCAACGGGGCCATGCCTCTTCCACACTCCCTTTGAGGTGACTTGCACCGCATGAGGTGCTGTAGGGGCGCAGCCCGCAGTACACACTACCAGTGCTGCAGATGTGCCTGCCTCGTGCACGAAGATACTACAGTGGTGAGGGTGGGAGATTCCTTGTTCTTTCCTCTACCTCTTTATGCAGCTGGTCACAGATGTTTAAAAAAAACCCTCAGATAAATGCTTGATTTCAGGATGTGGTCTCTCATTTGAAAGTAAATCGCTTGGACACAGAAAGATCAAATGGACCATGTGAGAGTGGGATGGAATCTTCTACCTCATTCCTTCATGTTCACTAATACAGTAGAGACAAAGCAGGTGAGCTCTGTATAAAGCTCTGTATAAACTTGAAAGCTTGTCTCTCTCACCAACAGAAGTTGGTCCAATAAAAGATATTACCTCATCCCCTTGTCTCTCTAATGTCCTGGGACTGACACAGCTATAACAACACTGCATATAACTAGTATAATAGGCACTTGTGGAATAGTAACAGATGTGCAGAAAAATACCTGAAATTTGGGATTTCAGAATTCATTTTAGTCAGTGTGAAAGAGTTAAAGTTCACCTTTGCAGACTTATGGGTAATTCATCTATCCCATGGCCCTAGCAGAATGTTTTGCATTGGGTGTTGGTTTTTAAATGTTGGCATTTGATTAGTGGAGCTCGCCTAATCTCATAGGATTTTGTGAGAGAAAGGGCAGATTTGAGGCTGCAGGGTTTCAGTATTTATCTAGTTTAAGTAATGCTGGACATATTACAAAACAGCACATGGACTTCCATCTGTCTGCCCTTTTTATGAATCTGTTTTCTAAGAGGAACTTAAAGATTTATTACATTAAAAATTTGGAAGGATATTATAGAATTTTTAAATAGAGCAGTGAAGCCTGTCTAGGCTACAGGCAGAAGAGAAGAAAGGAGTGGATTACACCCAGCACATAGAATGCCATAGAAACAGACGAGCCCTGAAGAAAAAAGTTTTAGACACAAAATCCCAGAAGCTAAAGGACAAATACCACGAGCAGTATAGCAAGGCACACCGGGAGGTCAAACGACTTGTGAGAGCGGACAAATAGCATTATATTGATAATCTGGCAACACAAGCAGAGGATGCAGCTGCTCATGGTGAACAAGGAGCCATCTACAAAATTACGTGGCTTATCAGTGGTAAACAGAAGACACCAATAAACACTCTCATCAGAAACAAACAAGGACACCTACTAACAACCGGGGGGAAAAATACGCTGGTGCATGGCGCATTCTGCGAGCATATGCAATTCCTTTCCGTATAATCAACGTCATCAAAAGCTTCTATTTCAACCTTACATGCAGTGTTGATCACAGTGAGCTCAGTTTTGAAGTCAAAACAGGAGTTCATCAGGGGTGTGTCACGTCTGCAATCCTCTTCAACTTTGCCATCGACTGAGTAATGCGGCGTACAACAGAAGACATGCCAAGAGGCATTAAATGGACACTCTTCTCATCCCTTGAAGACCTGGACTTCGCAGATGATGTTGCACTCCTACCACATACCCAACACCATATACAAGAAAAAACAACTTGACTCAATGCATTCAGCCAACAAATTGGACTGAAAATCAACTCCAATAAGACAGATATCATGACCTTTAATATTGCCTCGCCATCACCAGTATAGACAGAGGATTATGTTCTCGCCAATGTAGAAACATTAATATATTTGGGCAGCACCATCAGCCAGGATGGTGGAACAAGCAAGGACATCAAGAACAAAATCAATAAAGCCAGGAACACCTTTGGGAGCTTAAATACAGTCTGGAAATCATCAAAATACAACACCCAAACCAAACTCAAGATTTATCTGACCTGCGTACTTTCAACACTATTTTATAGTGCAGAATGCTGGGGAATGAGAATGTATGACGTCAAAACATTCTTCATTCCATACAACATGCCTCCGCCTCCATATCTTTTGGCCCAGAACAATCTCAGACGAAGATCTATTGACACAGTGCAGCCAAGAGGATCTGAGGACCATCATTGCCAGGAGGCGTTGGAGATGGATCGGTCGTGTGCTTCAGATGGAACTGATTCCATCACCAGAGTAGCGATAAGATGGACACCTGAAGGCAAGCGAAAACAAGGCCGCCCGAAAACAACATGGCGAAGAGTTGTGGAGGCTGAGCTGAAAAACCTGGGGCACAGCTGGAGAACCATTATTTGCCAGAACCAGACTGCCGTAAAGTTGCTGAAGACCCTTGTATTTAATCACTGCCCTAAACGCCAGAGTCGTAATAGGAACATGATGATGATGATGATGACTATAGAACTAATGCCAAGCCATGATAATTCTCTTTAAATAACAAGTGACAACAAATATAAGTTTGAGCCTAGAATGAATCACTTATTTCTAGAAGTGTCTCGATACTGAAAAACACTCAAAGGAAATGTATCCCTTTTACTAGTGTTCCCTCTTAAGAAGAATTGTTTATTCTATTTCATAGATTCTAAGGCCAGAAGGGATCATTGTGATCATGTAGTCTAACCTCCTGTAGAACACAGGCCATAGAAATTTCCCCCACATAATTCCCAGAGCAGATCTTTTAGAAAAACATCCACCATGACCCTTGGCAAATTGTTCCAACACTTAATTAAAAATGTATCCCTTATTTCCAGTCTGAATTTGTCTAGCTTCAGCTTCCAGCCATTGGATCATGTTATACCTTTCTCTGCTAGACTGTAACCCAGTCACTCTTTAACCTTCTCTTTGTTAAGCTAAATAGATTGAGCTCCTTGAGTCTATCACTGTAAGGCATGTTTCCTAATCCTTTAATCACTCTTATTATTCTTCTTTGACCCCTTTCCAATTTATCAACATCCTTCTTGAATTGTGGCCACCAGAACTGGACACAGTATTCCAGCAGCGATTGCACCAGTGCCAAATACAGAGTTAAAATAACCTTTCTACTCCTACTCAAGATTCAGCTGCAGCCAAGAATTGCATTAGCCCTTTTGGCCACAATGTCGCACTGGGAGCTTGAGTACACCTGATGATCTATCATGACCCCCAAATCTTTTTCAGAGTCACTGCTTCCCAGGAAAGTCCTCTGTCCTGTACACATGGCCTACATTCTTTGTTGCTAGATGTATACATTTACATTTAGCTTTCTATGTATCCCGTGACCCACTCAGTCTTAGGGGTACCATTTTCATGATGTTTCAATAGGTAGTTTTATCCCAAAGATAGCCATTGCCTCGGTGGCACCCTGAGAGGTAGAGAAGCATTATTATCCCCATTCTAGGCTCAGAGAGACCAAGTGAATTGTCCATGGTCACACAGGAGGTCTGTGAATTGAACCTTGGCCTCCCATGTACCAGACCAGTGCCCCAGTCATTGGGCCATCCTTCCTCCCATGCATTTAAGCATATTAAAATTGTTCGCACCCAGCTTACCAAGTGATCCAGATCACTCTGTATCAGTGACCTGTCCTCTTCATTATTTACCACTCCTTCAATTTTTCTGTCATCTGCAAACTTTATCAGTGATAATTTTATGTTTTCTTCTAGGTTAATAATGAATATGTTAAATAGGGTGGGGCCAAGAACCTATCCCTTCAGGACTCCACTAAAAACACACCAGATCGATAATGATTCCCCATTCACAATTACGTTAGCCAGTTTTTAATCCATGTAACCTGTGCTGTTTCTAATATAGTACCACTTTGCTCTGACCCTCAGCTACTTTTAAAATGAATTCTGAACTCTATTCTGAATTCTGAACTCAATTCTAAAATGAATTCTGAACAAGTGTACACTTTTCTGTAACAGGAGAACTTCACAGGCATTTTACACTGGTGATGAGAGCAGTAGTAAATGGTCAATGGGGTTAGACAGTTCATTGCTGCAGCTATTCTCTGAAGTGAATAGCTGCCAGTGAGATTTCTAGGGAGCACTGGCCTCTTTCCTCTACAAAACCCCAGTGAAGGGAGAAAAAGTAGGCTGAATCCTCCTCTGAAATAAGTTTAGCTGTCCCATAGGGAGTACTTGGCAGTTCCCTGGGCCTGCTTTGCTGAATGTGGCTCAGAATTATTGAATCCAAAGAACCAGGTCGTAAGAAGTACAACAGAAAGTATTTATATGCTGAATATACAGTGGAAGAACGTATGTATCTAATAATCATAGGTAATTATATTCAGCCATGGCCATTGTATTGCCTAAGTCATGCCTTCCCCTTCCAATACTGGTTTTCTTGTCTCTCAGCCATTCTGTTGCTTTTGAGAAAGAAACCAGAACACTTAAAAGTGGCATTTATGCCTTAGTCTTTACACTCACTTCCTCCCTCTCAATTCCGCTGACATTTTTTAAAAGCATGGAGCTGAAAATTAGAGTTAAAGCAGAAACTCAGATGAATATTTGTCCACAACTGGACCCTAATCCAGCCCAACTTTTGTTATGTTTTTTAGGTTCAACAAAAGTTCACTTAACCTTAAGTTATGTTTTCACTCTCATGTACAGTACAGACCCATTTACGCACAAATCCGCTTAATGCGCGGTAGCGGCATGCCTCCCAGTGCTACCTATTTAACACGCGAGACTCTTTAACACACGGTACAGGAACTTGCTATGTAGCGCTACAGATTTACTCTCTGACATAGAAATCGACAGGAAGAGCGGAGCGGAAACATGTTGTAGGCCTACTGGCATTTCCTTTTCCTTTTGATCACCAATATTGGTAAAGACATATCACACACGCTTAGTCATTGTCATGCTTAAACTGGTACTTTTTCAAAGTTTTAGTGATTTACTGCATATTTACTGTTTGTATTAGATTACACATTTGAATTTATATTCTTGCAAAGCGCCGTTAATAGATAGGCCTGCAGTATTTGGTATACTGTGAATACGTATGTAATCCTAGATAATTAGACATGTGTGTGTGTATATAGATATCTTAAGATATTTCAGCATGGCTCTCTTAACCCGCGGTCCATTAACACGCAGTCGTGACAGCTTGACTCCCAACATCCGTACATAGACGGGTCTGTACTGTATTTCTGTACTTTCTAGCAGCAGGTGGGGATGGAATGCTAAAACACTATGAGCAAAGTTGTTCTTGCATTACTGCCATCCTAGCTGGAAGAAAGAAGGGCCAGGATTCTTGCAAGAAAGCTTGTTCTCACTCAATATCCTGCACAATTTTGCAGGTCCACGTGGTTTGAAAAATGATTACATAAGCTCCCAAGCCTGTGATTGAGCTAAACTTCAGAGGTTCACCCATTGCTCATGGAGCTTTGGTGTTCAGTCTATTTTCCTCTCTTCCTCACTTCCTATATTAGGCACTGATCCTATAAGCTGCCAAATACCTTTTGGGCAGTCCTTCAGCTTCAGTTTGTCTGGTCCTCAGAAATGCAGGTGCAGAGTGCCAAAGTAAAGCCCAGTCCTATGAGGTGCTGAACACTTCCTGCTAAGTAATGAGTACCCTCAATACCCAGTGAGATTAATGGAAGCTGAGTTTGCTCAGGAACTCCAGAAGGCCCATAACTTCTGCACATGTGTTTGCCAGTGCACCAGTAATATTGTGAGACTATATAGTGGAGGCAAGATCATGTCTGTTCTTTAAGTGGCAAAGGCCCACATTTTAAAAAGTGCACTTACAAAAAATGTGCATGCGACCTTGCGTATATACAGGTTTTGGGTGCAAATCACCCAGGGCTTAATTCTCTGCCACATTACCCCAGTGCAACTTCATTGCGGTCTATGGGTAAAACTGGTATAGCACAGAGGAGAATTAGGCCGTAATGCCCGTGAACAAGCTGATTTGTGTGAACACAAATCCCCCACCTGTGTTTGCATATGGGGCATTGTGTGCACAAAAAAGTGAAAGTGCTTTCTAAAATGTCACTGCTGCTCTAACCTTAGGCTAAGCTGAGGTTCCCCATAACAAATTATGTTCCAAATGTGATTGTTTTGCTGTCGTGACCTCCTTCTGAATGCTGACTTATTAGGGACAGATTTGTGGCACTCAGCTGCTGGCATATTGTGGAAGGGGAGAAAGGGCCATACAGAGGCTTGAATCTCTGGAGGAAATCTGCCTGACTTACTCAGAATTCCCCCAATAGCTCTGAGGGTGCACACATTGCACTCTTGGGATGTCAAGGCTCCCTCTCCAGCATGCACTTCCCAGAGCCCTGGGAGTAATTTTGGAAGAAATAGGAATTCTGGCTGAATTGGCTCCTCTAGCTGGTGTGGAAAGGAGACTGTTCCCTGCCACCTGTGGAGTAGGCTGTCACTGCTAGCAGCACCAACCTAGTGCAAGGTGTGTGTGTGTGTGTGTGTGTGTACGCTCTCCATGATGACTGAGGCTGACCTCTTTGCAGGTGCAGAGAAGAGTGGGGTAGCATTACTGTGCCCGCTCATCTCCTCACCTATCCTGGATGTCCATGCAGTGTCAGTCACAAACTGGCCCTTACTGCACGAAAGCAGCTTGAAGAACTAATCGATTTGCTGTCCAGCACTATGTGGTTTCTCCCTTTCTTTTTTGTTGATATATGCTCCTTCATTCTTCTGTTACTGCAAAACAGAAGTCAGACATAGGGTCACGGGTGATTTGCCATCCATAGTTGTGAACTTGGCTCACGTGCAGTTCCCCTTGTTCGTCCCACTCTGCAGTGAGCTCAGTTAGATGCTGCAAATGAGAAGGAAAATCCTAACCAGTGCAAAAGCAAATTTATTTACATTTTTATGTTTGAAAAGAAGCAAAAATAATGCGAGTTCTAGCAATGCAAAGACAACGCTGATGGCACCAAAAGGAATATATACTTCGAAGAGTGATGGTGGAGAATGAGGTTTCTTCCTTCAGCATGAATGTTAGGGAAAGTCATGAAATAACTATGCTGCCGGTAGGCTTTCCCCTATCTTAATACAGATACCTTGGGGCATCTCAATGTTTAACCTATGAGTTAAATCTGAAGTTTTAAAATATAATAGGAAGGGGGGAACGTTTTCCCCACGTATAAGGATCCTCCTTTGTAAGCGGAGGGTAGGGGGAATGGAAGAAGAAGGATATAAGCCCTCTTTGCACCTTTCTTTTGTTTTTAGGACCATGTTCTACCCTTGGACACACAGGTGACTTCTACTGAAATCATCTGAGGGCATAATTGGACCATTCAGATATCAAAGGCTTGTAAGAGAAATTGGAGGCAAAAATCTGACCACCCTCATTGCCATTATCATCACAGTGTCCTTCTGACCAAGGACAATGGCTTCACACTCAGATGTTTTGTAAACCCAAAGAGATTTTTGCCTTTGTTTTTTACAAAAGGATGAAATGTCTGAGTTTGGATTAGCTTTTCATTCTACTGTCGGCTGCAGTTTCTTTCAGCTCTGTTAATCATGAAAGGGCCAAATTTTCAAAATCTTTTGGTTGGTTGACACCCCCCAAAAGGCCTGTTTTCACATGCAAATCAAATACTTATGCATATAAATGTGATATATCTTGATTTAAGTAAGTCTTTTGACACAGTCCCATGTGACATTTCTATAAGCAAATTAGAGAAAAGTGGTCTAGATGAAATTACTATAAGATGGGTGCATAACTGGTTGAAAGGCCATTCTCGAATAGTAATTCTAAAGGGGTTACTATCAAACTGGGAAGGCATATCTAGTGCGATCCCATAGGGATCAGTTCTGGGTCTGGAACTATCCAATATTTTCATTATTGGAGTGGAAAGATTTAGGTTAGATATTAGGAAAAACTTTCTGTCAGGGTAGTTACACTCTGGAATAGACTTCCAAGAGAAGTTGTGGAGTACCACTATTTTTTTTTATCCTATTATATGTCTGTCATACCGCTCAGTCCTTTTTGTTTGAAATTAATCTGATTCTTTCTTCAGTATTGCTTTTTTTTAAAGACTCATTAAGAATATCTTATACTTATTACCCTAGGCATAAAGCTGTCATCTTATTCATAGTTTTATAATTTATAAATTATGTGTCCTAACATTTTTCATGTTCCTTGATTTTTTGAAAAGTTTGGATTTGTTCTGTCAATCCTCTCTATACTGTTAGGAACTTAAATTAGATCACTATAAAAGCATCTCTTTCAGTGAATATAAACCATCTTCCTCAATCTGTCATCTGAAACTTCAATATTTAATGCAAGTTACCACTCTCTTTCACTGGAACAGCACATTAGTGTTAAGGGATTTTTTTTACATGAATGTCCATACCATATTTTCTTGTCATAATATCTAATAAATGTAAATATGTTTTTATATCTCCTGCTTTTCATTGTCCAGACTGATTTGTGTTAAATTGCATATGCCAAACACTGTATTCAGATGATGATGTAATGAGATATACTGGCCATATAAGACAAAGGATGGTGCTATTCCATTCTAGAGTTGTTTTTTTCAAACTCAGAGCCAGGGGACAAAGGAAACAACCACTGACAGAGAGGAAGTACACCTGGAGTTGCATTTTGCAGCTTAGGAAGAAACCTGGGCTGGTAAGTCTGTTCAGAGCCTAGGACTGGAGCTTTGAAGTATGGCTTTGAGGCATGGCTTCCCTCTCTCTCGTTCAGCCAGTCAGGAAGAATCCTGGGATTTGCTAGCCTCTTCACTGAGACATGTTTGGGAGGGAGGATATAAACCACCTCCTTCGCTCATAGGATGGGAGACTCTGAAGGGAATTGGAGGAAATGGCAATCTCCCAAAGCTAGGGAGAACTTTCCTCTCTCCCACCATTCACTCAGTAGTATTGCTGCCAGTCTCTGGGAGGAAAATGGATCCCCAGCTAGTACACCTGGAAGAAAGAAACCCCAGGTAGGAGCCATTTTGTTTGTTTTAAAATACTCCATGAGAGAGACCTCTCTGAGGACATTGGCCTTCTATGGATAGAAACTATCCTGTGGTCTAATGATACCCATTGGGTTCTGCCACTACAAAACTGGACATTCAACCCCACTGTTCAGGTCCTCAGTTCACTAACCCCACAAATGCATTACTTCTAACTCATTGTATACTTCATTACCATTCTGTGGTTAACCCTGTATTCAGAGTGCCAGTTTCTCCCACTGCTTCACTGTCCTTGGTGTTAAATATTAACCTCCCATGTGGAACTCTAGCATCTCACCAAATGATAATAATACATAGCCCTTATATAGGTCCTGTTTCTGCCACCCTTATTCACACTCTGCAGCGGATACCAATGGAACTGTTTGCAGAGCAGGGTAGTACCTCAGTGTGGGTCAGGCTGGCAGACTGGACCCATTGTGCTCTCCATGTTCTAAGTGGTTTACAAATAGTGTTCAGTTAATCCTCTCAGCATCCCTGTGAGGTAGATAAGAAAATGTTTTATTCCCTGTTTTACAGGTGAGGAAACTGAAAGTGACTTACTTAGACCACAGAGAGAGTTAGTGACAGGGCTGGGATTAGTATCTGGGAGTACTTAGATACTTTGGTGACAGGTGCTCTGAAAGAACCTAGATAGATATAGCTTGATTGCCATGCTACGCTCAGACCATTAGCTAATGTCTCTCTCTGTGCCATTGGATTCTGCGTCCTGCCCTGTCATCTCTATAAAGAATTCAGACATATTAGTGAGGTATAAATGATCTCACCCTTCAGAGGCTCTTTGGCTATTCTTTACTCCTTGATACCAAGATATTCAGGCTATTTCTATAATGGTGTTTTCGTCCCTCAAGTACCCTCGTAAGATGTGTGAGTTGGGGGAGGGAGGGAGGCTTTATAAATAAAATGTATTATCATGCCTGTAATCGAAAGTGAAGCATGCTGGGGCCCAATGGTTGATGTTTAAGTCTCTCTAGACTTTAGTTACCAATACCTCTCATAAGAACTTCTGTCTGCGAGCCTCAGCTTCATTTTAGAAATAACAGTCAGAGGGCTGTGTTATCAACTTGCCAACCCTTCACAACCTAGCTTCAAAGAGAGAGCTTGGAAAAGATTATGCGTAGAACAATTTTTATCTTTTGACCTAATTCCATCTCAGCATTTTGGGAGCCTTCAAGCTTTCTGTAATCATTTCCTCTACTTGCAGGCATTAGGCCATAATATAGCAATCTACATTAGATCACTTCGTATTGCTGCATTACACTCTGTTTTATTAAGAACTACTATCTGAGTCCAGCACTCTGTGGTTTTATCACATTGACTTCATCTTTAGGGGAGAACAACATACTCATTTTTTATAAAAGGGCTTTAACGATAATGAGTTAATATCTCTTTTGAGGTGGAAAATGGACAGTAAGATTTTTAGAAAATTGAAGGGGATTGAATGACTAACATTGTAAATAATTACATGGGAAAACTGCAGTAACTAATACGTGATTTTTTTTAACCCCTAAAATCTGAAACATTTGTTAAAGCTTATTTTCAGAAAGGTACAGTGAGTTTTCCCACTACTTAGGAGATTAAGAGTTCTAGACCACATGCTTATCCCTGTGAAAGAGCATTGTTGCATTTACTTCAGTTCAGTTATTGCTCTGGGGACTAAGTCATTTGTAATGCAGAAAGTGAAGCCCTCTCATTACAGTAATTGTCTTTTCAGAGAACACTACCCAACAGGTTAGGACAAGAACTAAAGACAAATATCATATCCAGATGAATATTGTAGAGCTTATTTTAGTATACGGTATAAATATCCATGCTGGAATTTGACTAAAACACTAAGATTAAAATACTAATTTTTGCAAAAACTGTCACTGGATCTTTAATTATCACCACTGGTCATAACCTCTGTTTTCTCTCTTATGTGAAAGATCTTCCACACACAATGACCCATATCTCCATGCTGAGTCATTGGCTCAGTATTGTAAGAGACCACTTGATGTGGCACATAGGTGGTCTCCATGGAGGTCTTCCAGCCAAGTATTGATCTAGCCCAACCCCGCTCAGTTTCACAGATATGACAAATTTAAAATTCTACATACTAAATATATTAGCCCTACAACTTTGTGGTGTGATTCTAAACTATGCAAAAGGGAACAGGATTACTTGTGGCACCTTAGAGACTAACCAATTTATTTCAGCATAAGCTTTCGTGGGCTACAGCCCACTTCATCAGAAGGGATGAAACTGATGAAGTGGGCTGTAGCCCACGAAAGCTTATGCTGAAATAAATTTGTTAGTCTCTAAGGTGCCACAAGTAATCCTGTTCTTTTTGCTGACACAGACTAACACGGCTGCTACTCTGTAAACTACACACGTGAGATTAAATTATAACCTCTCTTCCTTCTCATATATGTGCTTCCACCTTGCTCTGGTGGTACTGTCTCTAGTGGTGAAAGGGTAGCTCATTCTCCATGCTTATTCATCCCCCACTGAGAATGCCAACAAAGAGGCCAGTTAGTGAAAATCAAGATTAGTTTTTGTGTTGTAGACATTTGTCTACCAAGAGCTGCAGTTGTCATTGACTTTTTGACTCTAAGTTGGCCTGGATTTGAAACAGTGACTTAGGGCTTGCCTATAGGAACAGTTACTGCATAGCATGCTGGGCTGTAAATCTATCCCACAATAGCCTGCCGCACATTAATTGTCTGCGTGGCCCCTGCTGGCTGCACACTAAATGTTCCCTAGTGCACGTTTTTCTACCCCCACCCCCTTTTGAAACGGGAGTAGATCAAAGCATAGTAGGGAATTTATTGTGTGCAGCAGCAGGGTCCACACGGGGACAGTTAATGCACGGCAGGTGAGAACAAGGTAGATTTACAGCCCAGCTTCCCATCATCAGCTGTTCCTATAGACAAGCCCTTTGGAGGTGAAAGTCTCTGTGACCTCCCATTCTTCCAGTTTTATTCCATGCATAGTTTGGCAATTATATGGATTTAAAATGAAATGTAATAATAAAAAATGTATTAAAACAAAACCAGTAAGGTTTTATGGATCAATGATGCAAGTGAAACACATTTTTTTAAAGGTAAACATCTATTGGAGATGTTTAGATTTTGTTAATTTCATTTGTCTGGTTAACATTAAATAAAAAGTGAACCAAAGAAAGCTACACACACATTAAAATAAAGCTGAACATCTGACTTAAAGTTCTTAATATAGACTGTATGTTATGAGGCTCTGTTACCCAGAAATTTGTTAAATCACTGTTTTCTAATATAGATAAGAGGCTGAAATGGTAAGAATTAAAACGTTACTGTTTCATGCAGATCTACATGGGAGGAATAAATCCATCTGACTTTATGAATGTGCTGTACTGGTGGTTTGTTGCATTCACTGTGGAGTTCTGTAGGCCCCAATTCAGCAGTCTACCCCTACTAGGCAAAGCATTTAAGCACATGCTTAACTTTAGACAAATACTTTTATCCAACTGACTTCAGAAAGGTTTAAGCACATGTCTAATGTTACTGACTTGGGGCCTTTTTAAAGATGAGGCATAACAGTGAAAGATCTAACAGGGAGCTAAAAGGCCCCCGGAAGTTTCAAGTGCAGCAATAAACCGCTGAGACTCGTAGAGTTTGAAACGACAATAGATAGTGTTAGTAGTTTGAAGGGACTGCTGAACTGGGAGAGTAGGTTTAGTAATGTTATGAGACACCTAGACTGTGGTTACAAGGTGAACTTTCACCCACACGTTTGATTTTCTCTATTGAATGTGTATACTCTTCATATTTATGACTTGCTATTGCATTTCTATTGTTACCCTCAAAATAGAAGTTATCTCACTCTTCAGAACCCTTAATCTTATGTACATTATTAGCGAGCCTTTGCTAAAGAAGCTAACTTTTAATCCTGTTTGTGTATTGATAAATCTGTCATGGTCCCATGTGTTTACAAACAGTAGGATGATTGCCTCCTTCAAGATATGACTTATTACTGGAGAAAATTGCTCTGATATACTTCAAATGATATCAATACTTCAACTAGTTCATACATATTTTGAAAGAGATCTCCTTTTACGATCTAGGATTTTTAAATGTATTCTATTTAAGGGCTGGCTCCCATGTTTGGTGAGTGTCTACTCAACTCACTGCTGTGCAAAACTAGATTTGGTGCAACTGTGGATAACTGAATAACCCCAAATTTGCTGTACCAGACCAAGGTTTGGTCATGCAACTCAAAGTATTTTCCATCTCCTCCATGGTGCCCCCCCCATATGACAGCACTACCATCACCTTTGGAGGATGGCAGACGTGCTCTCTATGTTGTAATGAGAATGAGGTGAAGGAAACTGGGACAACACTGGAGATGAAGAAGAGGGGATGGTGCCAATGCCTCTCTCAAAGAAAGGGGGACAGTCCATGCTTTCATACCTCAGTTCTGAACTAAAAGTGCTAAGTAATCTGTAACATTTTCTAGCAAATAAGAAGCCTTCCTGGTGGACAATAGTTCATGCTGAATGGAATAACTAATTATGGGACCAGAAAACTGCTAGGACTAGAAACAGGGTTTCACATATTATTAAAGCTAACATGATGCCATGATTTAGATACAGAAGCAAATCTGATTATGCAAAGTAGCTGAGAATCTGTTATACCACTAAGCAAATGTAAGCTGTGCTTTCTTACAATAGCACATTTCCTACCACCTTCACTGATAATATTCAAGAGTGATTAACTTGTGTGTAGCCAGCCCAGAGCCTTGAATTGCATTTTGGAGGTGAAGAGGGAACTCACTAATGAAGTAGCTTGCATAATCTTGCTTTATTTGTATTTTCTTTCTTTCAAACCATTAATTCTGTTCTTTCTCCACTCTGGTGCACAGTAATACCTGCCAAGGGGAGACTGAGGAGGTGGATAATCAGACTACTAAGGACCCTTATTAAACTAACGGATTAAAACACTGAAATTCATCTGGGCTCCAGCCAGCTGAACTGCAAAAAGCTTCTAGACAGAATTGTTGGACACTAAGGGTCTAATCCAAAACCCATTAAAATCAATAGAAAGATTCTAATTGACTTTAATGTGCTTTGCATCAGGCCCTAAGTTTGGTTTTCTTCTTCCTTAGTAAACAAATGTTTGAACATTTCCTATCCTTAATAGGTTCCTATTTGTATTAATTACTATATAGCTTAGTGGGATTTCTGGCTTGTCTATTTTGGGGTTATTTAAAAAAAGACTCTTGAAGGATCAGAGTAAACCTTTGTATGCAATTACCATGATAAAGCTTATCCATTTTAGATAGTGGGCCAAAAGGGGGCCTCAACCTGGCCTTCATTTGTGTGCACACTGCGTTGAGCTCGCAACCACTTGGATGGCCAGTTTTTGCTCATTACCCTTTATGGTTCATTGGTATGTGATCACTGTTTCCTACATGCACTCAGAAAATAGTGTGAATGCCCAAAGTCTAGAGTTTTGATCATTTGCCCTCTAGACTCCCTTTTAGAACAGACTCTGCAACTGAACAGCACAGATCTTTGGAAATACAATCCTAGCAAAACACCATATCAATGATAATATTTGCCAAGCCAAAGACCTACTACAAACAAATTGGACTAAATTAATCTCTGCAATGAATCTGGCCCACTCATTCTCTTTTTGAAATAGGAACATATGCCTCTGTAAAAGTCATGGAATCAAATTCTGCTCTCATTTACATCATCTGGAACTCCACAGAAACCAATGGGACTGCATCAGATTCCAGTCAATGCAAAAGCTGGTCCTTTGTCAACTCCAAAATTAATACAATGGCCTGAGTCACATGACTTTCCATTTGGCCTTTAGGATGGCATAAGAACTTGCTGGAAGCCTGCCAGTTCTAGGAGTGTGATGAATTAGATGCCATTTTGCACACAAATAGATACAGTAAGTGAGGAATTTTGGTGCTCTGAAGTGTCTGCAAATCTAGCTGGTAATTGACTCAATTAATCTCTGATCCTGTTTCAAAAAAATTATATACTTTGAACATGGAAAGACTGGCAGTGTCGAGGATGATTAGAGAATATTGCTATAGTGAGCCTTACAAAAGTATGAACAGTTAAATGACCATTAATCTCCTGGAAAAAAAGCCGTGCTCTCCACTCGCAGTCAGGAAAAAAGGATTTTGGCATCAATGAAGAATTTTAAAGAACTGTTAAAAATGTAATTAAATACATTGATGGTTAGCATAATGATTAACCATCTATGGAATGTGCAATCAGTCCGTCGCTAAAAACAACTTTTATACCTTTTGCAGGCCATGAATTCTTCAGAAATTTGCTTTTTGGGCAGCTTAAATGGTGCCTAACCCTTTTCTGAAGATTTTCTATTCCATATATGAGTTGTGTTAATGGCCCACTCTGGCTCAGTGAAATAGTTCAGTTAACACAAAAATAAAAATAGGTGTGGTATAAAGAACCCCTACCACACATTTAAATATATAACAGGAGATAATGAACGTGGATAATGTGTGTTTGCTTGGAAAAGAGCTACAAACTGAGGTCAGGGTGGGGATTTTTATGTTTTCTCTGTACACAGACAAGTTCTGGAACATTATTTACCAATGGAGATATGGAGGACACAGAGAGGAAAATACTGTAGGAAGGCAAAGGACAGTTAAGGGTAATTGTAATAGGATTTCTATATATAGCAAGGATGTGAAGCCACTCTTAGTACTTACTCATTCTTTCTTTGCACAGGTTGACAAACCATCTGATGTTTCTTCAAGAGCATTTTAGAACTGAACCATTTTCAGGCTTTATAGCATTGTCACTTAATCGAATGTCGCACATTAGATCCTAGTGCATTAAAATAAACACAGATATGACTGTCAATAAAAAAGAGTTTGATAATTGGAGCCCTTAAAGTGGATAGGCAAAGCAGTTCATTGTATAGATTATTTTTCAATTACACAGAAACTGAAAATAGGCTTATTTATGTATTTATTTTTAGATGTATAAAATGTGTCCTTCCACAAAGCTTATCTAGGTCATGCCCAGATGACTGGCTATTAGTAATAATGAATGCCGTGAGATAGATTATGCTTTGAGGCAGCTTGGTCTGTGATACTTCTGCTGTGCAATGGCTAGGGTTCCGGAGATTATTTTTTGTCATTTGTACAACACTGTAGGTGTATATGGTGTTTTACATGACTAAAATCACAAGCCCCTGACCTGAGGGGACTACAGTTGTAAGTAGACAAAGCACACCAAAGGATAACAATAAGCAAAGAGAGGAGGGGAAATGTGGGAGGAGAAGAGTTAAAACAGTGGGAAAGCACGGTATATACCTCTGATTGGTTATTCATTTCACCAAACAAAAAAACATGTATGTTTAGCACAAAATAATGTTAATATGCTAGGGTTTGTGGATAGGGTGCAGAGTGGGGCTCACCAGTAAAAGGTGAGTCTTCAGAAGGGTTTTGAAGGAGGAGTGAAGTTTCATGGCACACTTTATCAAGGAATGTGTTCCACGAACACTGAGAATGCCTTGAATTAGTATCTGGTTGTCTGAATTAGTATCATTGCTCCAGTAGTGTATAGTTAATAGACTGTTTACAGAGTATAGTCCACACTGCAAGTGAGCAACCAAAGCCTCTCTGTTTCAGGTATTAGTAAGGCCTCTGTCCCTTGTCATCTAAGGGCCTGATCCAACTCCCCTTGAAGTCAGTGGAAAGATTCCCATTAATTTAGATTCCTACAGAATAAAATCCTGGCCCCACTGGTCAATGGGAAATTTTTCAATGGAATCAGGATTTCACTCATTGACTTCAAGGGGAATTGGATTGTACACTGTTTCTGTGTGAGGTTAAAAAAGTAACCGAGCAGGCTGACAGATACATTTGTTTCCCAACTGTGCACATAGCAGATCTGGAGGAAAAGAAAGCTGAATCCATCTAACTATTGCCTGCTTTTAACTCACAAGGTTTGTACAGACTGTGCTTGTCTACCCCCTACCCCCCCACACACACTATTTTTTTCTATACTCAGTATAGTATCTTTCAACATTCTTAACCTGTACTTTTAACTCCTAAACCTTATGGTACATGGCAGATACATTCAGTACGCTTTGAATGTCATAAATGAATGTGCTATTGTCAGTTGCTATACAGCAAGTGTGTCAGACAAAATGCTGCTTCTGGAGTGAGTGCTAATATGCTACCACAGTTTTTCATCTCCTCTGTTGACATCTCTGTGGCTAGTTAACTTGACTTTACACAGACTTGCATGTGAAAGTGGGGTTTATATTAAATGCAGCCTAGGGTGACGAGACAGCAAGTGTGAAAAATTGGGACAGGGGGTGGGGGGTAATAGGAGCTTATATAAGAAAAAGACCCAAAAATCGGGACTGTCCCTATAAAATCGGGACATCTGGTCACCCTAATGCAGCCTCACACACAGTTCTCTGCCCAGAGCTGCCACTGTGAGAGGAATCAAGTATCAGAGGGGTAGCCGTGTTAGTCTGGATCTGCAGAAGCGACAAAGGGTCCTGTGGCACCTTATAGACTAACAGAGGTATTGAAGCATAAGCTTTCGTGGGTCAATACCCACTTCTTCAGAATACCTCTGTTAGTCTATAAGGTGCCACAGGACCCTTTGTCACTTCTGTGAGAGGAATGTATGCAGTGCTTGGACAGTGCCCATATCCAGGGAGCAAATAACTGAATAGCATAAAACCAAATTCCAAATAACATTTCTGTAAGCAAAAGGAAGAGACATAGCTGTCAGACCATTAAAGATACCTGTAATAGTAATACATTGTTTGTAAGACATTGAAAGACCTATGTGCTTAAACATAAACTTTTTGCTGTTCAATTTAATTCTTTAAATGAGGCCGAATGCTCAGCGTGTGTAAATCACCATAGCTTTATTGACTTCCAAAGAGCTGTGCGGATTGATACCAGCTGTGGATCTGGACCATATTAACTACAGAAATGGACATTTATGTATTTCTCATTTCATGAGGGATTGAGAGAATATGTTAATAGTCCTGTTTTTCAGAGGTGTTGAGCACCTGCTGCGCCCATTTGAGCTCAGCTGGAATTATGAATGCCCAGCACTTCTGAAGAAAGAGCCTTATTTGTTTACTGTTCATTACAACATATTACTCTGGCTTTACATTTTCAACAGCCAACCATAAGCTTCTCGTTTCATCTTACAAATGAATTAGCTACTAGGAACTAAATGCTACATTCGATTACACCCAGAGTCACAGCTCCGAAGTCCCTGGTGAAACTGAGAGCAGAGTCTGGTTCTGGGTGTCCAATATGATGTTCTTATAGAATTGTGTTCAACAGTTTTATATTAAGTTTCAGAAAGAAGGTTGTTTCTAAATACGTCTTCCTTGGATTAATTTTAACTCTGTGCCTCAGATAAATATTAGAATGTCCTCCAGAGTACTGAGAATGCATTCTGATGAATTTTAGACTATGTTCCACTTTTCTCAGAAGAGAGGAAAATAATATAAAATTCACCAGAACATCTATATCTATATATCCCTCCAGCAGCTCCCAGAGCCCTGGATTCCTTAAAAATCATCCCTTGAAAAAATACACTACTCCTTTTCCAACTTTACCATCCCCACCCTCTTCCCCCAAGGACTGATCTATACGGCTTTTAGCCTCATGACATAGTTATCTTGACAGAACTGAGAGGCAGCGTTAAGGGATGGAGTTGTCAGGCAGCTTACTGCCATCGAGAAAGGCAGCCACCAGGGACTGGGATAGGGTCTTCTAAGCATCCAGGAAAGCATAACTACTGCTTTCTCTGGTGCAACTAGTGCTGGGAAACTCTCCTACCTACTTAGTCTCTTTAACCCCCATCACTTAAGTTCCTGAGCACATCCCAAGTGTTTAGCAGTAACAAGTTCTTTCCTCCTTCCCAGCCTGAATGAGAAGCAGCGTGATTAGTTTATAGGTTTAGGGGGTTGCTTGTATAAAGAACTTACTGAGGGAGCTCCATGTCAGAGTATTGAGTTTTGTGTGTAGTTCTGAAAGTGGTGAGGCCAGTGGCCACTCTTACTTCTTGCAGAATTGAGTGCCATCTAGGCCCAGTTTCCACACTCATGGTTCCAGTGGGATGCAGCTGAAGTTGCAGAAAAATAATTTGATAGTTCAGGCCAATCCAGGGACTCAGGAACTAGGGGAGCTGGGATAAGGCAGCACCCCCTGCCTTGTAGGACTTAATACATAGCTTCCATCATATCCAGGGTTTACAGTTCAATGGCTTTCAGCACCCCCACAATAAAAATTGTTCCCACACTTCTGGGCCAATCCTGTGGAGGGCTTTGAATTTTGAACAGACCTGAAACTGATCTCTCTTCAGTTGAGAGCCAGTGCAGGGGGCACATCACCATGCCAAATTACTCATGGTAACATGTCTTGCTCTCCCTACTGTTCCCTTCCTTCTCCAGTCCCCATTATATCTGGGACACAGTGTCTTCCCCCAGCCAGGACCTGCTGCTTTCTCTCCCATTCCACTGGGAACGTGCTGCCCCTCTGTCCCCTCCCCCCAGTCCTCTTGCCTCTTCCTCTATGGTCCACTGGAACCCACTGTCTCGTCTCCCTCAGTTCCAGTGCTGCTGCTCCTCATTCCAGCAGGGACCCTCTTTTTATCCCTGCCCTCTATCCCTCTTTCTGCCCTCTGCTCCCTTCTCCCACATTTTTTGCTACTGCTCCTCTTGCTTGTTTTGCCCTTGCCACTTTACCTGGCATATTGGGATAGCTGAAAAGCTCTTCTCCAGCGCCCAGTTACCCAAGCCAGCTGCTTCACCAGTGACTTTATTATGCTGTTATGCATATGCACACAGCATACCTGCCAACAGTCAGGGGACACTGGCTGGGACCTCATCTCCACACAGTGAGGTTTCAAATGAGGACTGTGCCATCCAACTCAGGACCTTGGCCAGATAGGTAAAGTTTGTATATTTTTCAAAAATTCTCTTAACTTGTTTGAGCTTGAAATTTGATGGAACTCTCAAGGAAAAATGAGCTTTCAGACGAACTTTTCCATCAGACAGCAGAATACCACAAAAACAGGCTCTGCTGATAATGTGTAAGGAAGTGTGTGTTCATATGTTTGGGCGGCTAGAACGACACTACTCTCCTACAAGCCCATACATATCTATTTACTGTCTGACTTCCTGTGCTGTTATCCCCAATATGATATCAGTTCTGCCAAGGGCCTGATTCTGATCTCACATTAATGCAGATCAGAAGTAACTCCCTTGAAGTCAATACAGTTACACTTCAAACTGGTGTGCAAGGGGACTTCGGACTACTGGGAGATGTGTTAGTATAACTGGTTGACTGCCCAATTTGGTTGAAAAAGTCCAATGAGTCAGAGTCAGGGATGGACTGAGAATCAGAGTCAGACATATATTCAGAATAGATATGGTTGATTTGAGGGGATTTCTCAGATTTGTTTGCTTGCCATCTTAAAGAGATGGACGTATAAACTGACAAACAGATTCACATTTCGCAAAGGTACATTTATTTGTATTTTAATCCCAGATTGTTTCACTGAGATTTTACTGAGCAAGGGTCTTTATTTTTAAAACAATATTTGGCCCATACATCTTCATACTGCGATGGCAAAGTAAATCCACAAATATAAGATGGAGAAAGGAGTTTTCTTTTTAGTTTTTAAAGAAAATTTAGTGCTTTAGAAAAGTGCTGGATTGATGGCCCCTCGAGTGCTCTATTTATCCACACAACAGGTTTAGCATTGGCAAGCTGCCCTGCATTGCAGCTTTTTGAGTGTTTGTGTTCTCAGAAAGAACTGTCACACAAATCTACTTGCATCAATAATAATTATTTAAGACACAAGGTCAAAAAAGTTCCATAATTCATCTCACGATTAATGTTCTATTCCAATAACCCTATATCTACCATATCAAGTGATTAATGACATTGGTTCTCTTCTTTTGGTTAATGAATAGCTCTGCAGAAGAATGACAGCTGCTCAATGTAAATATGTGCAAAAACTACTTTCTTAATGGCTCACAAAAATAAAACATTATATGCTTTAGTCAAATTGCAAACAGCTCACTTGTAAGTACATGTAAAGTTGTCCTTAGAAAATGGCATTGTCCACCCCTTCAGAGTTGTTGTTTATTATTTATTTTTTCTAAACCAAAGTTGATAAAAAGGGACCATTTGATTCACTGTAATCATGTGGAGTTTCAGCCCTGCTCAAACAGAGTATACATATATTGTATACAATCCAAACCTTTCCTCGGGGTTGGCTTTGCACATAATTCAAATAGCAATTGCAAAACATTAACTTCAGCCTCTATTTTCTCCTCTAGTATGGCTGTTCCTAGTGTTTTTTCTTGTAGGACCTCCTGTTTCCCAGACCTTACTTTCCTCTACCCTTCAGCAAGAGGCAATCCATCCCGTCTAATATTCTGTTTGACGTTAAGATGCAGCTGCAACTATGACTCATCAGCAATTACTCTGCATCTTTATATAGGGTTCTAGCACTTGGCATGAGGAATAATTCAGAGGAGCATTGCATTTCTGTGCAGGGTCCTACAGCCTGCCACCCTGTTATGTACCTTCCTTCTCCAGAGTAAACTCTCTGGACCAGCCAATTGACCACAATTCCCAGAGTTCCTTGCTGATATCAGAAGATGCAGTTTTGCAGACTTGACAGGTTTGGATAATTGAGATCATTTTTCCATAGCTACCCAAGGTTCTGGGTAGTCCTTTCAATGAGGCCTCCAAATCTTTTGAAGTTTGCCCATTATAAAGTTAAAGTATTTCCTTCTTAATGGATCAAGAAGAACTACTGAAATATAACCAGGCATGACTATGCCAAAGTCACATGGCTAGTTGAATTTTTGAAATTAGAGGAACTCTCTTTGTTTAGATACACATGATCTCAGAAGAAAATCCGTGATACATGTAATGGCAACATTTTTTTAAGTTGTTTGCTGTAATACACTTGCATCTCTCATCTTTACAATAGCTACAGTGGACTAAAAATGTCGACCATAAGAATATTAATATTGTTTATTATTGGGGGGGGGGAGGATAGCTCAGTGGTTTGAGCATTGGCCTGCTAAACCCAGGGTTGTGAGTTCAATCCTTGAGGGGGCCATTTAGGGATTTGGGGCAAAAATTGGGGATTGGTCCTGCTTTGAGCAGGGGGTTGGACTAGATGACCTCCTAAGGTCCCGTCCAACCCTGATATTCTATGATTGTTACTGATCAGCAAACTAAGGAAAAACAATGTAATAGTCTATGAAAATTCTGGACATTGAATACTTTCTGAATAGGTTTTTCTCAACAATCACCGAGAAATTCATTCTGATTTTCATTTTGGCCTTTCTCAATTCAAGGATATCTTCTCAGCATTTTTTTATCTGTTCTAGTAAACCCTTTCCTACCATATTTCAGTTTGAATGTGCAATCTACCACTTTGACAAAGACAGAAAATTGTTCTTTAGATGCAATTTATAATTATGGTATTTTAGCTGTGCCTTTTCGCTTCCTGTACTAAAATCAATTCCTGCCACATCTGGCAAGTCAGCATGTGTGACATTTGGTATTTTATGGTAACAAGATGTTCTGCTACAAGGAACATAAAACTACTTTCCAAAATGGGCATCTTGTGACTCTGTAATAAAAATATAAAAATCTTGGTAGGTGCTTTCATTGTGCTATCATATATGTGTTTAGGATCCAGTTCTGCTACCTTTACCCACCTTTACTCCAGGAGTTTTGAAAGGTATTATTCAGCATATGCAAGAGTGGCAGACTTATGTCCTTAAAGTGCTTTTGTACTCAGAAGTGCAAATCTGTAAAACAAACAAAAAAAGCATTTGGGGTTCCACGTTTGTTTCTCAGTGACTCCATATCCAAATTTTCTCTGCTTGCAAGTAAAAAGATGGCTTTTCTAACTATCAGCCCCAAGGACTTAACCTGAGACTTGGATGTCATGCTCTATTGTTTCTGGTCCTTCCATCACCAATAGTAAAGATTCTATAACTGGAACTTCATTGACAAAAATGTTGATGATGTTTGAAACAGCACAGAATCCAGGTCACTTTTCCACACTGGCTAGGGTGACCAGATGTCCCGATTTTATAGGGACAGTCCTGATATTTGGGGCATTTTCTTATATAGGCTCCTATTAGCTCCCACCCCCTGTCCCGATTTTTCACACTTGCTATCTGGTCACCCTAACAGTGGCTCTACTGCGCTAACAGGAATAAAAAGTAGGCACACTTCTTGCTCAAACACTGTACTGCAAAATTTATGCTGTGGCAAAAAGAAAAAAAATTATATAAATCCTAGTTTCAAATCACAATGGCCAACTTTGTTTTCTGTTTTTATCTGGGAAGGATGTGAGAATAGAATAGATGGCACCTATGTATAGTCAAGAAAGTGCAATATGTCCCACACATCCTCCCCGAGTTTAATGTGAGAATTCATTCATTTGGAAGATACATTATAATCCTGTATATATCATCCAAAACCAAAGGGAACTTAACTGTAAAAGCAAGCTGAAGTTACCACGCTTGTTGT
This sequence comes from Chelydra serpentina, assembly GCA_037349315.1. Taxonomy (NCBI): domain Eukaryota; kingdom Metazoa; phylum Chordata; order Testudines; family Chelydridae; genus Chelydra; species Chelydra serpentina. Next base: position 83,891,678 of record JBAIAC010000002.1, read on the forward strand.
TTAATGCATCTTTATTTTCTTTACATACCATATGAAACTAAATAAATACATACAATGTCAGGAAATATAATAAGCAATAAGATGAATTAATCCATAAGACTGTCAATGACTTACAATGTGTAGCAGTGTAATACATAACACATATCTGTGAATTAGACTATGGAGATCAATTTATAGATGTAGAAATTAATCAAAAGTAACCAACAAGCCAAAATGTGCTTTCCACCTGAAGTCATAACATAATTAAGGCCAAAACATCGCAGAGACAGATCACTGCAATAACAACCATTTTGAATTGGGAAGAACCAAAGATCTCTAGTTATCCCCACATTAAAAGGATCCATAGAGCAGCAGTGCTTATTAATCCTTTTGTGTAATATAGATTCCCTTCCTGGAGCTCAAATTTGATACTAGAAGCCTTAACAAAACAACCACTGAAGCCACTGCACACTTGTTTAGCCTACTTTCTGTCTCTCAAAGTGGCTATGTTCTTGGAGAATTTTTCAGCATTGGAAGCTGTCATTCTGGTGTTCCTTTACCAAATTATTTTCTTTTTTCATTAAAAAAAAACAGCCAACCAAAAAAATGGGGGGAGCAATTTTTTTGAGGCATTCTAAAATTGTCCTGGAGAATGCTTACCATTTTCCAATCAGCTCTAATTTTCCATATTTCTGACACATAGTGAATGTTGAGGAATTTGGAAAGACACATGGGTCTGATTATCCATTCTGCTACATCAGTTTTATGCTGGAAACTGACAGAGTTGCACCAATATGGAACTGGTGTAGCATAGTGGATCTTTTTTTCCTTTTGTGAATATGACGGTGGCATGCAACAGTAGATTTATTCTCTTCTCATGCAGCCAGCATGGCTTCCTAGTGATGGTGCTTCAATTTGCTAAATGAGAAACCTGAGTTTGATTCCCAGTACAAGTCTTATTCTAAAGCCATTCTGCATGACCAAAATAAAAGCTGTACCAACAGTTCTGGAAGAAGACTCACCTAGTCTTCCTTACCCATAAAGATGGAGTGAGACCAGCTTGGAAAGGGGTGAACAAAATGAGGGGATCCTGGGGTTATGAGAAATACAATGAACAAACCAGGAAAAAAAATGGATCCCAAATGCGCATTTCATTGGATATAGAAACCTGGTATGTTAATAAAATTAGACTGAAATTTATTGAAGTTTAACAACCCTGAGATATAGTCTATATGTATTTATTTTATAAACTCTAATTTTAAATCTTCAGAGTCAGTGGGTATTCAACATGCAATAGATGTCTTTTTATGTTGAGACGTTATTTACTTTTTCTTGCAGTTCTTTTGCACTTGGGACTCTTTTGTAAGTCAGTGGGGACTGAGTACATGGAAGGATAACAAGACCAAGTCCTAACAGCATGCTCTCTTAACCATTGTATGAAAGGGAGGCTTGAGAAAAGACTGTTCTGGGTCACTGATTGCACAGGGAACATATAAAGAAACTTTATTTTTCCAGTAGAATCATTTCATCCCAGGCCAACCCTATTTGACTATTAACTGTATATTTTTAATTACTTTAAAAAGCACTAGCGATCCAAATTAAGCTCCAGGAATTTAATGTTGTCTCAGACTCCCAGAGCTGACATAAATTAATTAAATCTTCCAAACCAATCCACTTTGTTACGTTTGGCACATCTGCACATTTTTGTATAATAAAACATTGCATAAAGGATTTAGTAAATTTATTTAGCACTTGCCAGTAGAACTCTAAATGCTACTAAATTAAAATCCTGGTCTCTCAGTACTATGGATATTAACAGGACAATATATATACTGACAGCTGGTGTATTTGGAGCATAAGTGAAGATAAGCTTCCCTGGGCCCTCCCTTCCCACCTCGTCCAAAAAGAAGAAGAAAAAAAGCTGGACATTCCCAGTTTTGTGATTTTAGAAGTAATTTCATATAGGAAGGATAAGTATGAAGAATGCAGAAAGAACTCATCCCACTGAGTAGAACTGAAATGAGTTAGAAATGTATTTTCACCATCTGCTGCTTTCATGAAATCTGGGGATTTACAAATTGCAGTTTTGTAGAAAACTAAATCTGAGGTTTGGTGACTCTGCTGCAAAATCTGTAACCTCAGGGCAATGTTCTGATATTTTAGACCTCCATATCAGACATCCTAGAAGATTAATCTAAGTGTCTTATATGGGCCATGTGGGGTGAATTGTCTGAGTGATTAATTTGCCCTCCCCATTTTTACTGTGCACAACCATAAGTAGTAAAATGGCCAAATTCTGCTCTCATTTACCGTGATATACACATGGAGTAATACCTAAGTAACAGAGCAGAATTTGGCCAAAAGCATATAATAGGGGAAGTCAATACAAATGGCATAGGTGACCTGAGGCAGCTACAGTTGATTTAGCAGATACTTGCTGTGACTCAGTACTGAACCATCACCACAGCACAGTGTAAGCATGCAGTTACAAGCAGATGACACCTAAAATTAAGCTGCATCTTTAAGAGGCCTGCAGCAAATTACTTCCAGAGTTTCTTCATTCGTCTGTTGTGACGAGTGATATTTTGTGGTTATCCCAAGATCTGCTGAGAGAAATGGCCATCTGTACTGAAGCCCCATGGCTCTACACTGCTACCAGGCCCCATTAGTCTCCTGGTGGCTCCAGCGCTACACAGTTTGGATAGAACCAAAGTTTCAGGGACTTCCTTACCGGCCACTGCTTTCAAAACCCCTTCTCAAAAGGTGTTTCACAATATAGAAGGGGAGCTATCACAAGATAAAAATCAGGGTCAGCATTAACTTGCATCTGCTTGGTCTTTGGGTATGATCATGGAACAAAACTACAGAAAGGATTTACCCATCCTGGTTTCAAATACAGACCAGCAAAATACCCATGAGGACCTAGGGAAAGCATAGGAAGCATGCATGGAGCAGGGACTTCCCCTTTCCACACCCACCCTGACCAAATTGACTGGGCTGTACTACCATCCACTTGTGGAAGCTCAAAGTAATGCTAGATTCATGAATCTCTCTTGGGCAGACACTAGGCACATAATGCTTCTTGCTACATAGTGGTTTTATGATGTGCACAAAAGACTAAGGAAGACCACTAAACTCACTTTCACTCATGACCTCAGCAGAATATGGTTTAGGAGCAGTATCTTGCTTCTAAATTTCTTTTAAAAGCCCCTACTTACGTATATTACTTTTGAGGTCAAACTTTCCATCAAATCAGTATCTCTGAGGGTATGGAGTTGGCTTTGTTCTTCCTATACAATCTCTGTTCATACCACCAATTATTCCTACAGCACAGCTACTTGTATTCCCATTCCTGCTTCTGGGTATAGTTAGCTTTAATAGTTGTGGGTATTATACAAATAAGATGGTTTCTTATCGTTTCAATAAGAAACTAGGTATGATCTACCATAGACCATGAAGGGGCAGTGTATTTGATGGAGTATAATGCAGCTTCTTTAGTTTTGGAAATATTCCAGAGAGAAACCTAGCACAGGAAATCCCTCTTAAGTGCCCATTAATGTTTAATAAACTGTATTCTAATGACATATACCAACCAAGTTTTATTTGCATCTCTTGTCCTCTCTGTTTGGCATTTGTTTGGTTTTATTTAAAGTGGGATATAGATCAATACCAGTATTCTTGTTCACTACACAGCACTATAAATAACCATGCATACAAAGCAATAGGTAACATTTTCAGTGGTAATGTAGGCTTTCCTGTACAGATTTAACCAACTGGTCCAAAACACCATCAGCTGCTCTCACACGTTTTGAACACAGCATTCTGCAGATCAGCTGTAAGTACCATCAAAAAGGCATTTATATTGAAAGAATTCTGAAATTTCTGTCCTGATTGCATTCTGATTACTAAAAAGACAGGTGTGGGTATGGGTGGGTGCGTGTGTGTATGTGTGTGTGTGTGTGTTTCTTGTTATACACTGTGTCTTAATACAAATTTCTCGATAGCTACAAAGACATCAATGGGAACTAAAAAGCTCAGATAGGATGCAGTCAAGATATGGTCCACTGAGAACAACTAATAATGTCAGTCTTCTGAGCTGGCTGATGCGGGTGTTAGGGGGAGAGAAAAAAGATAATTTTCTGTTGTTAATATTCTTTTCTGCAAATGGACCACGTAGAGACTCTTTTTTCCATGGAATTTGCATAAAATAGCTGCAAAAACTATTCAGTTTTGCCAGAGCTGCTCCAAACAGAGTTATTGTCAGGGCAGAGGGCAAGAATCTAGAGATGTGCCAAAAACTGACAAATTACTCTAAATCACATCATCACAACTGATACTAGGGTGACCAGACTGCAAGTGTGAAAAATCGGGACAGGGGGTGGGGGATAATAGGAGCCTATATAAGAAAAAGACCCAAAAATCGGGACTGTCCCTATAAAATCGGGACATCTGGTCACCCTAACTGATACAGTGGTGACCAGATCCAAACACATTGTGCTTTGGTGTTTAGCCCACTTCAAGTACTTTTTTTGTCCTTGGAGAAGATCTTTATTTCGTTTTGTGGGAGGGGGAGAAGGAGGAATGGCTATCACAGTTGGTTTTGAGCCTGATTCTAATTTAAATTAAGATTCCTCTACACTGTGCTGGTAATTGCAAAGGGGCTTTAAAGTAGGTGTAAATATAATTTATAAAGCCTAAATTACCACTGAGAGTAGTAAATCAGGCTGCCACAACAGTGTAAAGTGTACTTAGTGTAACTGAAAGCACTTAATCTTTAAACTGCTAGAAGTCATGACATTCTGAACTGTAGAAGCATTCCTACAAGGGGTACTCAACAAACACTGTATAGAGCAATTAAGTTTGACCACTAGCTAGGTAACTAAACTTGGCAATCCTCCTTTTCCCATTCTCTTCACTACTATGTTTATTGCTATCCCATTCTGTGTCATGTCTAATCTGGATACTTAAATCCTCAGGGCAGAAGTCTGTCATTTTATTTGTCTATAAAATTGAACTGGTAATACAAATGTATTGTGTAATGCCATAGAGTCATACCATACAAAGGAGGACTTTTTAAGAGTGATATAACAGCCAAGGTAAATACTAATTGGCCCAAGAGACATCTCTTCCAGTACCTTCTATAAATTATTAGTAACGGTATCTATCTAGTTGTTTGGATTGCCCCCAGCACAGTTCTGAGTGCCTACTGGTCAGGATAATAACAATGCTTCAGTCATGTCAAAAAAGATATATTGGAATTGGAAAAGGGTCAGAAAGGGGCAACAAAAATTATTAGGGGAATGACTTCTGTATGAGGAGAGATTAATAAGACTGCGACTTTGCAGCTTGGAAAAGAGACGATGAAGGGGGGATAGAGGTCTATAAAATCATGACTGATGTGGACAAAATAAATAAGGACGTGTTATTTACTCCTTCTCATAACACAAGAACTAGGGGTCACCAAATGAAATTAATAAGCATCAGTTTTAAAATAAACAAAAGGAAGTATTTCTTCACAAAGTATTTCTTCAACCTGTAGACCTCTTTGCCAGAGCATGTTGTGAAGGTCAAGATTATAACAGGGTTCAAAAAAGAACTAGATAAATTCATAGAGGATAGGTCCATCAATGGCGATTAGCCAGGATCGGCAGGAATTGTGTCCCTGGCCTCTGTTTGTGAGAAGCTGGGAATGGGTGACAGGGAAAGGATCACTTGATGATTACCTGTTCTGTTCATCCCCTCTGGGGCACCTTTAGTCTGACCCAGTGTGGCCATTCTTATGTTCTTATGTTCATGCCTTTTGTTCATGGCTCTTAAAGCACATTACCAAACTTAATTTAGCCCCACAACACCACCTGTGTATTTGGCAACTATTATTATCCCAATTTTACAGGTGAGGAAGCTGAGACACTAAAGGGTAATTTCCCCAGGTAACTATGGGCTTATTGGCTTCAGTGGGAGCTACAGGTTTTTGGCTCCTCTGAAAGTCAAACCACTTTTATTTTGGAGGCCAAATATGCACTTGGATGCCTAATTTAAGGTATCTGGTTTTGAAAATGTTGGCCTAGCTGCAAGTTTTGATAATTCATAGATTAATGACGCTTGAGTGACTTGTGATATCTTCACAACCATGAGATGTTTTTTGTAGCTTTATTCACAAGGTTTCTGTAAAGTTTCTGATATATTTAATAAATCACAAAAAAAATATGGACAAAAACCCATTTCTCTGTATATTCATATATGAGATGTCTGTGTTCCCTCTTTCCCCCCTGAAATTTCTACTGCTAAAGATTCACTTTTACAAGAAAAACAAATTATGGCTATTGGGGACAGGTGCTTAGCTGTTATAAATTGGTGTGGTCCCATTGACTTCAGTAGAGTCATACTGATTTAAAACAGCTCAGGATCTGACCCGGCAACTCTGCCAATTCAATTTCAAAAGTTTTTTTGGAACAGCTGAATGCTAAGTGACAGCAAAGGTGACTCAGCTATTCAGAATTTGATGTATATCTTGATACATTAATCCATTTGTATACTGTAGTCTTATTGATTAAAAATGCATATTTAACTGAGGTGACATTACAGCTGTGAAATATATCTTTGTTTCAGCTACTTAGCCAGTTACAATATTGTTTGCCAGTACAAGGTGCACTGATTCCTGCTGTGTTGTCATACGTGATTTAATAGGTCTTTTCCACCTCTAATTTCTATGCTCCAGTGATTCTAAATAACTTGAAATTTACCATGTGTAGCAGGAATCAATAACAATAGGTAGTGTACAGAGACAAAACAGAAGGAACGACTTCAGGCCCAGTTTTTAGATTTTGTTTAGAACACACCAATGTGGTGTAGGATTTGAATTTACTTTACTATCCTTAACTTGCGCTTTATGGACCCAATCCAAAGCCTGCTCATGTTAATGGGAATGTTCCTATTGACTTCAGTGAGTACTGAATCAGGGGCTGTGTGTGTAGAATGTGTATGTAAAGATGTACTATAAATGCATTCACACAGGCAGAGTTACAAACATTCCACAGTTTAATCCCTTAGTTCTGGTGGATCAAAGCTCATAGTGCTTAAGTGCTAATATCCTAATCCCAACTCCCAGTACCAAGAGGTCACTCCTTCAGTTATCTTTGATAAGACTGACTCACATGTTAGGCCAGAATTGATGGATCCATTTGCAAATGGAAGGCCTGCTGGAAAAAAATATACAACTCATTCTTAAACTAAATCCGATAAGCAAATAATGTAAGTGATATACCAGTTTCTAAAGCCATGAGAAATATATTAAACCAAGAGGCAATTTTTGCACACACCTAACCAGAGAGTTAGAAAGTAAATGCATTTTAATAAATGAAACTATATATTTGTATATGAAGGGAAAAGTAGCTTTTGCCTGGTTTGAGAAAATATATAAGAACAGCTATACTGTGTCAGACCAATGGTCCATCTAGCCCAGTATCCTGTCTTCTAACAGTGGCTAATGCCAGGTCTTTCAGAGGGAATGAACAGATCAGGCAATCATTGAGTGATCCATCCCCTGTCATTCACCCCCAGCTTCTGGCAATCAGAGGTTCTTGGGACACATCCCTGACCATCTTGGCTAATAGCCATTGATGGACCTATCCTCCATGAAGTTATATAGTTCTTTTTTTAACTATATAGTTTTGGCCTTCACAACATCCCATGGCAACAAATTCCACAGGCTGACTGTGCATTGTGTGAAGTAGTACTTCCTTGTGTTTGTTTTAAACCTGCTGCCTATTAATTTAATTGGGTGACCCTTGGTTCTTGTGTTATGTGAAAGAGTAAATAACACTTCCTTATTCACTTTTTCCACACCATTCATCATTTTATAGACCTCTATCATAGCCCTCCTTAGTCATCTCTTTTCCAAGTTGAAAAGCCACAGTCTTTTTAATCTCTCCTTGTATGGAAGCTGTTCTATACCCTTAAATCATTGTTGTTGCCCTTCTATGTAACTTTTCCAATTCTAATATATCTTTGTTGAGATGGGGGGACCAGAACTGCATGCAGTATTCAAGATGTGGGCATATCATGGATTTATATAGTGGCATTATGATATTTTCTGTCTTATTAGCTATCCCTTTCCTAATGGTTCCTAACATGCTGTTAGCTTTTTTGACTGCTGGTGCTGCACATTGAGTGGATGTTTTTAGAGAACTATCCACAGTGTCGCCAAGATCTCTTTCTTGAGTGGTAACAGCTAATTTAGACCCCATCATTTTATATGTATAGTTGGGATTATTTTTTCTAGTATGCATTAGTTTGATTTATCAACATTGAATTCCATTTGAATTCCATCTGCCATTTTGTTGCCCAATCACAGTTTTGTGAGATATTTTTGTAACTGTATCAGTTGGGCCCTTCTTTTCCATTTCTGTGAAGAAGGAAAACTAGCCCCTTACATTTCAGGTTTCATATTTGTTATACAGTTAGTCCACACCTGTACTACTAGTGCTACTTATGTTTAACACTCTAGGTGAACTTTCATTTGCATCCCTTCATTTATCAGCGCCATTCACTGTATTTAAGTGTGAAAGGAAGCAGTATAAAAATGGAAGTACAGTACACTGGCACCATTTTCCTCTTTGGAACTATGCTTTCCACTGAGAAAGATTCGGAAACTGTTTTCACATTTTTTATGGTTTCTCTGGCCTGTAGGGGAATATTTTCCCCAAATCATGCTGTTCTGAAACAAGCCTCCTGCTGATAAAAATCCATAGAAGTTGCTTTTTGTCTTGTTGAATTATGTATGGTATGCTTCCCCAACTGATCCATTATAGATGCACAGCAATAGCTCATTGGTGCTATGTGTGTGCCTATCTCTCGTGATTCAGACTCACTGTCAAATTTGAGCCACAACATGTACACGAGGAAATCTGTGTGTGGCAGAGCAGACGATTTCTGCTCTAGTCTGGCTTTACCAAAGCACCTCAGGCCTTCTGTGATAGAAGTGTCAGAGGGGAATTCCAGGGAAAGCCAAAAGCCCAGGGGGCACAGTTTACGCTTTCATACACAAAAAGAGAAAGATGCTGTGACAGAAAATGATGCAACCTCCCCTTTCCTAGGAGACTCTGAAAGGGCCAGTGCAGTCTGCAGTGAGGGGAGTGCACAGGTAGGATATATGATGAGCCCCACCACCAATTAGAACTACTTCCTCAATCCCCAGCGCAGCCCCTGAGTGAGGGTCAACTCATCTGCCAAGTGTCGGAGGAGCAGACTAATGTAGGGAGGTGTAATTACATTTCCTTGAGCCAGTTTGGGTGAATCTAGTGCACTGAGAAGGGAACTTCAGAGTTTTTCTGATCATTTGACTCCTTCTGACTCCTTCAACTTCATGTTGCATGAATTTTTGCACCTTGATATGACAGCAAAGGCAGCATTGCTATTGAGTTGCTTTCAGATTAATGTTAACTCTCCTGTTACTAATGCCACACTTATGGCACCAACGACAACAAATCACTTACCTCCCCCCTTTTATCCTTCAAATGTGCATGGGACAATTATAGAAGCATGCACTTCAATTATTGTAAAGATAAATCATTTCACATCCAGAATCCAGCCACAGTACAATCACTGTGTTTCTTTTAATAGCAATGAAATAAATCAATGTCTATTGGCTTGCAGGTACAGTAAAAACAAGTATTCTCTGATAAATATGTGTTCCTCATTACTTTTATGTACAGAGAATATTATCAGGCATGGACCCTTAATACAGCAGCAAAGTTACAGCCTGCAGAAGAAATTATAAATAACTTGTCTTCTGAAATAATGTAACTTTGTGCTGAAATAGTGCCGTCTCAGAGAAATCATATAGAAGAGTATATAGTAGTGCTCTATTCACTCTCACATTATGGGCCAAATTTATTCTGAGTGTAACTCACTGATACTTGAACTATGCCAGGACTCCCCCTAAATGTATGTGCTGCGCACGTGTCTGTCTGTCCGTGTCTGTGTGTATGTGTGAGAGAGAGAGACGATTAAAAGACCCATGAATTTATCATCTTTCCTCCTACAGTAAATGTTAATTTTCATAAAGATTTTCATAACTTTGGTTAATATTTCTTATTGACTAATCAATAAGCAGATTCTGACTTTAAAGGCTGTCTTGTCCAATGCTCAACCCCCGTGTAAAGATACTGGCAAATAGAGGACTCCATCATCCTTACTATCCTCATTTTTATGGGTGTGGTTTATTTAAAATACAGCATTTTTAATGTAGACGTAAGCTTTGTGTAATCTCTGGGTAGAGATAAGCAACATAAACAGCCTCAAGGTCTCCATTTGAAGGAACAGCTCTGAGTCTTTGTCATAAGTTGCCAGATGCAGGCAGTTAAAAGAAATAGATATATTTTATAGTCATCATGTACAGAACAGATTTCCTGAAGGCACAATCTGAGTATAATATATTTATACCATTTTCGTGGATTCTTTGAAGAGGAATTTCATTGTATACAGTGTTAACGGAAATAGCCGCATTATGATTGTGTTCACCTGAAGAATTTATTTTCAGATTTGTTTCTTTTATAAAGGCTCTGTTGAATTGTAGACCTACTGATTCACAGCCACAGTCTTGGGTCTCTATGGCCTGGCAGTCAACTGTACAGTCAGGAAGATTCAGCAGACATTTTGGTCCCTTTCTTGTAGCCACACAACACTGATTTTCCCCTTTGCAGTCAATTCCTCGTTGTTGGTGCTTTTGGGGAACAGTGCCTGGTAATAAGTCTTTTCAGGATTGAGCCTTAGATTTCCTTCTTATATCCCACATTGTTCCTGACCCTTACATAGCTGTGCAGTGTGGACGAGGGACTAAGGAGACTTCCCTACCCTTGCATGGCTGGCACAGGGGTCATGAAGATTTGCACTCCTCTGGGCATGGAGACTGCTGCCTCATTATTCCCCCGAGGGAACACAGCATTTTAAAGGGGCAGTCTGGGGCAAAAAGTAAGTAGAATCTTGGCTCTATTAGCCCCACTTGCCAGGAGCAGAGCAGGCTACCATGTGCACTGTGTGGATGGAATATGTTGCACCCCATGAGGGACTTTAGTAGCGTGCACATGCATTGCTGTCTCTTGAGAAGTGCTCCTTCTGAAGAAGTCCTGCCCCTTAAAACAAGGCTGTGCCTAACTGGCACAATCAAGCACTAAATCACTGAATAGGATCATGTAAGCTACACTGCAAGCTAGGCAAAACTGCCCTCGACTCCATCAGGCCCTTAAAGATTTGTAATATACTTTAACTACTATGAGAGACAATTTCAAACGTTACCAATGTCTGAGGAGGTTTCAATCCAGTGAGCACAGAATCTGGATTGAAGCCCCCACAAACATTGATGCAGTTCAGAGTTTGAACCCAGATCCTGATCCAAATTTTGCACTTGGCCCTTCTCTTTATAGTGGTCTGAATCCAACAGCCCAAATGTGAAGACCCTTCCACATTGGAGAACCAAAACTCGAGATTCATATACTAATCTTGTGGCTCTAACCTGTAAAACAAACAAGGGCAAAGACTACAAAATTGTCTTCTGCTGCATGATTCCTAGAAATATGGTAAAAACCCGACACAATTTTAAAACATTTCTATAATTCAAGAAAAGGTCAGTTTTACAAAGATTTTAGAATACTGAAATTTTTTCTTATTTCTTTGGGGAAACTGATGGGGAACATCCACGTATATATATTAAAAATCATTGTGTCAGGTTTTGATTTTTTTTTCAATATTTTGTGTTCTGAATCACTGTTTTTAAAAAAATAAAAGCATCATTATTTATGTCTCTAGATAGTGATATGGAAATAATGCTACCATATACATTAATGCCTTTTCTTATGCATAGGGATGTGGAGCAAAAGCTAGTAGAAAATAATTTTTCTACAGGATCTTGAAATTCTCCCATGGAATTCAATAAAAATTGAATATCCATGCTATAGAATTCTGTAGATGTGGTTCAAAAAAACCTATTCAAGAGTTTTATCATTCTCTATTACAAACTATAGATTTTTTATTAATTTTAATAAAATTATATTAAATTATCTTTCATCCCTATTAATTTCTATAGGACTTTTCCAGAAGGGTGATTTTCAGAGGTGCTAAGCAACCACAGCTCCCACTGAAGCCTCCAGGAGCTGCAGATGGTCAGCAAATCTGAAGATCAAGCCAGGATTGATTAATAGAATTAAGGCATTTCTAGATTTTAATATATATATACATACCATAGAACAGATTACTTCATGTGTTATTACAGCAGAAATCTTGGTAACCTTGTCAACACCTGAATGATAAAACAGAGACATCTGCTGGTTAAAATAGGGAAACTTTCTTGAATGACTGTGAAGCTCTAGCTAAGGCCTTGTGAGATCTCCTTTCACTGATGTCTCCGTACCACTATTAAGTTCCAAAGTCTTAGTTTTTTTGGCAGTAAAGATCTCATGTTGCTGTTAGTCACTCTTGAAGTAAACATTACCAATACATGCAAGTACCATCTGGGGACCCAGTACTGCTCCAATAAAAATAAATAGCAAAACTCCCAACGATTTCAACAAGAGCAGAATCAAGCCCTGAAGTGTGAGAAGGATGTAATGATATGGAGCGTAATAGATATTTACAGGCAAGTAGATATTCCAGACAAACCAGCCCCCTCCACAGTGCAGGAAGGGTGTAGCACTGCTCTAGGCCACGCCACCATTTGGGAGGAAGAATTCTTTCCTCGCCCATCTGTTCAGAACCTGACTTGGCTACTCAGGGCAGATGCTTAATCTGAAATATGGGCCTAAATTAGGAGCATTCACCTAACTGAAAACCATCTTTCCTATTTAATAAGGCAAGCCATTAGTTTGAGTTCATAGTAAGATAAACTGATATATGATGGGTGGATAATACATTTTGTATATCAAATCTTTAGTTGGTACAATCTGATCTTTCAAAACATGATATGACGACATTTAAATATTTGTTTTAAGAATTAAAGTAACTCAGTGGCTGCTTCATGAATTTCATCATGTCATGGTAAAGGTAGCAAATTATTGTATGTAACAAATTGCATAATTGTGGATGAAGTTATGGGAGGGGTTAAATAATATTCTGGAGTAATGTATAGACTAGAGATGGGTTTGAGCGCAAACCCTGGGTCTGAACAACCCCAAACATTGGGGAAATTTGGGACAAGATGTGAACTTTTTTAGCAGAGAAATGTTACTTATGTGCTTGCAAAACATCACCTTGCCAGTGTGTGACTCTGGATGATCCAACTGAAAAAGAATTACACAATGACCCTGGGCACACTTTTAGCAAGAGCAGGGAGTGTGGGGTGATCACCCAGTATCGCCCTCCATACATTCTACAAGAGAACCATTGTTCACCTGTAGCCTGGCTGTGAATTCACAGCCTCAATTCAGTGCAGTCTTCATATTAATAGTAGGAATCTGTGTCTGTGCACAGCCCTTCCAATTCCCAGATTATTCCTACTAAGAATAGAGATAATCTGGGTGGAAAGGACTATGTATAGACACCATTGCTAGGTTAGGGAATATGCAATCATTAATATATGGACTATGTACACAAACACTTGACCATGCCCCAATGTACACTGCAGCTGCTGTCATGGAAGGTCTACAAAACAGCATATCCACACAGTTTCAAAAAGTTCACAACAGGGGCATCCAGCTTTTATCCCAGGTTCTTGCTCCTGACTACAGGTTTGCTTACTTGTGTCTCTGCCCACCCCTAGCAAGGATCTGACCCCTTAATATTTAGAATCAAAGAATCTATTGAGGTTGTAAGATACAGAAAAGATTAACATGAAATTCACCGCTATAAATATTTGGCCTGCTTACATTGGCTCAAATTCACTGATTTGACCAGGCTGTTCTTGCCGCAGGACACAAAAGGGCTTTATGCCATTTTTTGAAGCTCCCTGATCTTAGGGATGATGCATGGAACAATTTAGAGTAGCCTCCAATGTGAATAACATTCACTGTGAGGCAAACCAGGTAACAGAATATCTGTGTTGGCAGCATTTATATATATAAAATTAAATACATCCATTTTTCTGCTTCAAGTAAAAGCTAAAAAACTACAGGGTTCCTGTATCAAAATGAGTAATGTCAAAATAAATCTGTACATCAGATAAGACGATTCCCATACTATCTAGTCAACAAACCATATTACAATTAATTACAGCTAAATGATCGTTCTTATTTGATTTTTCCTTGCTGCTACTTGTTTGGCTCTGCCTGGTTTTCCCTGCCATTTATAACAATCTGTTTAACAGCAATCAGTAAATAGAAACATTTCACCTCTGGAGACATTTTCCAGCCTAGTTCAGTGGTATTCTGTCTCAGAAATAAATCTCACTCCAATATAACCCTTATAAACTGCTAGTATATTTTCATATCTTCATTTATATAAGGAGATGATAGCAAAAAATCTATGTTTATACAAGGCATGGGAATGGAACTATGCAATGTCAGTGTTATATCTGGTAATGTGCCATGGTAAGTTATTCAGCACCACCTTCATGGACAGCTCCATAGAGCTTTGCTATTTAATGTTTCTGTTATAGTCTGATTCTATCTGTTTGTCTAGATACATTATTATCACCATGTCAGTACTCCTTGGTCACCTAAAATGCCCTTAAGGCCAGTAGACTTTTGTGGTGTGCAAGGAATGCAGAATAGTGCCAACAGTGTGGAATGGTAATTTATGCAACATCTTTTATGTGGAAGTTCCAAAAAGTCTAGCACATTGTTGGCAATGATAATACTAAGCTTTGTCCAGTCTGGCAAATTAGTAGAACTGTGAAAAGCTTTCATCACAAAATCCAAACACCAGTAAAACTCAAGTACTCCTGTTCTGATCATCAAAGACTTGCCAAGGTTTGTGGACCTTTTGAGTGAATGTGGGCAAAAATTGTAGTGAACCCACACTTTTTCCCCATAGGTTTCAGGGAGAGTTTTAATGTTTCATTCAACATTAGGCATAAGTCGGTAACATTGGCTGATTTTTCTCAGAGTCTCTGGTGTTTGTTTGAACCCCAAAGTGAAAGTGATGGAATCCAAATGAAGACAAACAAAAAGACCCTTGAATTGGCAAACACTTTGTAAATGGAAACTCCTGGTTTTCATGCCACTCTTAAAACTTATCTCTTTTGCTTTTACATATATTTTGGAGCAACATGACAAATTACATTTTAACTATATTTGTCCCTTATAGTACCAGTAAACTTTAGCTAGAAATATATTTTATTTTTCTTTTAATCTGCATTACATTGAATCATTGTATTCATTAAACAATTTGTGCTATATTTATAAACTAGTATCAACACAACATATGTCAATAATGTGATATTCATGTTCAGCGCTTGATCCAAACCCCACTGATGTCAATGGAAAGATTCCTATTGACCTCAGTGAATTTTGGATCAGGTCCTCGGTTATTAGAATGAACTAACATTTCTTCTGCATTAAATACTGCCTGTCAGTTTGCTATTGATTTCATGTCTCCAGCTGAGATGGCCTTTCACTATCAACAACAAAATTACCATAGCTGATTTGACAGGTATTTTTATCCTAATAGGGTGAGGCATAATTATAATATATTCTTCAAGTATTAACTGCAATACTAAGACTTCAATAGGAATATTTCCTATTTAACACATTATATATGTTGATCAAAACATGCAGGAGAATGAAATGGAGACAGGGATGAATTGTAAAGGAGAAGGCTGCACCTGCATTCACTCTTTACTTTAATGTGGGGGTTAACCCAATCCCCAACCTAAAAAAATGTGTCAGGCATTTATGTGGGTCCAATGCTATGTTACATGGCTTCGTGCCCAATAACCAGTATTCAGGGTTGGACCCCCTTCCGTCTAACCCCTAGGATTCATCCCACCTCTGAATCCTCTCCCCCTGTGAGGGGGAACAAGGGTACGCCTAAAAACCGCTTAACTCTGAAAATGTAAGATCTTCCCTTCTTTCTCCAGGCTAATAAGATCCAGCAGTTATTTCCCAGGTCTCTCGGTCATGTTTACCTCTGGCACATAGCCCCTGTATTGGCCACTGGAGGTGCCAGTGAATGGTTTGGCCATCCCTCCTCACTTACCTCATTGCCTGATATCTGACTCTGACCAATTCAGTCTCCAATTTATCTACACCACATATTGGCCCCTAAAAAGAACAGGAGTACTTGTGGCACCTTAGAGACTAACAAATTTATTTCAGCATAAGCTTTCGTAGGCTATAGCCCACTTCATCGGATGCATAGAATGGAACACACAGAAGCAAGATGTATATATACACACAGAAAAGGTGGAAGTTGCCATACTAATTCTAAGAGTCTATTTAATTTAGATGAGCTATTATCAGCAGGAGAAAAAAAACCTTTTGTAGTGATAATCAAGAAGGCCTATATCATAAATGTGTACATCCTCCCTGTAAAGTTCAGGAACACTGTACCTGATTTTCTTGTGTATGACCACAGTATCACCAGTGTCCAAAAGGATTCTGGCAACTTCCTGGTTCACCATCTTCCAGGCTTAATCCATGTGACCAGGAATGATTGCTCCCTGTCACACCTGCCTTGCAAGCATCTCAGATCAAACCACTTTTGTATTCAGCCACAAGTGGGTGATCCAGCCCATATTCCTGCTAAATCCTGATGCTTAAATTCACCCTGGGGTAAACTGGGCCTTAAAATCTAGTCCAGCCAAATACAGTGTATTGGGCAAGAAGATGAACAAGAAGATGCAGCATTGTATGTATGGGAAGATCAGTGTAGAAAGTCTTTGTGAACAAACTGGAGGCTAAGCAGGGATCTGAAGGAATAGAGATCATGGTTCTTATTACACAGGAAATGAGAAACTGTCCCAAGCATAGGGGACTGTAGGACAGAAGTTGTGAAACAGAGAATGGTAGAGAAGAGAAAGGGGTCTTTTCCCACACATCTAGCAACTATGCACAATGTTATTTAAGGAGGTTATAAAGAATGAGTGTCTATAGATTCAGTCTTCAAATCCTCAATCAAAACTCCCATTGAGTTTGGACTCAATAAGGACTTCTAGACTGAGCCTTTACCCTGACATTCACCTGGCACAGAAAGCCAGTCAAAAGACCCTGTGTACCACTTACATGCCACACAAGTGCTGCATTAAGTGATTCGGCCCTTGAGCAGGCTTCTACATTGGGAGTTCATGGCATTCTGAATGCATATCTCTTCAAGGTCAATGGAGAAATTTCAAGCTAAGTCCTTTAAAAAAAACAACTGATTTTGGGAAAAGTTGAACTTTTGAAAGGTCAGGAATTTAAGTAATATCATCAAGGAAAGAGATCATGAGTAGCGGAGAGAAGCTGTTCAGTAATTATACACACTGTCAAAGTCTCATCAGATGTGCTAATTGTAATTGTAATATCGGTTTGATCAAATGTATGTTGTTCTGTTAAATTATTTTCCTCCCCTGCATTGTGTTTAGACTGCCACAGGAGTCTGAAGTCAGAGATCATGTTGGAGAGATGAACTTTCAAAAGGGAAACTTTAGGAAAGAAAGTGCTGCTACAACTGCATTGTCAAAGTTCCATTACAAATAATGGTTTGTAGGCACAGTAACACACACAGCAACATGTCATACATATAGTGAGAGCTCATGGCAGGGATGAAATCAACTCGTGTCATCTCTGTACTTCATATAGGGTCAAATTCTGCTCTGACTATTGTGTTGTACACTAGTGTGGGGGAGCGTCCTTGAACCATCCCACAGGATGATTCATAGGGTTGAGACACAAAATAATTGGGAATGCTCCTTTCTGTTAGCACCAGGTGCCAACAGCAGCATCTATACATGCTGTGCCAAGAGCTGGGCCATGCAAATAAACCAGCTGATCATGCTCCCATGGAGCATATCTGGGAATTCTACCCAATATTCAGTGGGGCCCTAATGGCTTGATCCAAAACCTGTTGACATCAGTGTTTTCCATTGATTTCAGTGGGCTTTGGATCAAGCCCGGGATGCATATATCTTCCCTAAGCAGATGCCTTAGGGAGAGAGACTCCCTGCACTCTAATGCACCTTCACAAGACATTTGCTCATAATATAGAAGATATTAATAATGCTTCAAAAGCATAATGGGCTACTGGTGTTTGTTTTCTTCTTTTCCTGACGAAAACATTTAGGAGCCCATAGGTCCACACTTGTACCTGCATTCACATTAGCTGCAGGCAAACATTGTAGGCTGTAAATTATTAGACTTGGTACAAATATAATTGTCTATAGCTTTAGTGCTTGTGAAAGCCAGGCTGCCAGGGCTGGCAACTGAAGTTCTGTCCACAGAAGAGTACAAGGAGGGCAGTGACAGTGCAGATTTGCCAAACCCTCCCCCATCAATGTGCATCAACTCCCTCCCAGAGGATAAAAGGGTAGTTTTGGTTTCGGTGCCCATTTGGTCCTTT
Source organism: Chelydra serpentina (assembly GCA_037349315.1). Lineage (NCBI taxonomy): Eukaryota > Metazoa > Chordata > Testudines > Chelydridae > Chelydra > Chelydra serpentina. Next base: position 83,910,122 of record JBAIAC010000002.1, read on the forward strand.
CCCTCTGTGCCAAAAAAGATGCCAAATGTGATGGTTGTATGTGTGATGCAGACAAAAAATGTGAAACTGGACCTCAAATCAAAGGGAATAATACAGCTAATCTAGTTTTACCTAATTGCAAATTTAAACTAATTTAAGCTGATTTCCTATACTGACTGATTCAGTTCAGCTCTGAATTTTCTCTTGGCACAGTGGCTGCATTTCAGTGTGGACCTAGTGTGTCCTTTCCACCACTTCATGCAATAATTTGGTTTTAATGAGCGTGACCTCAGAAGTAATTTTATAAAAAGGGTTGTTGCAGAGTGAGAGGAATGCAAGAATGCTATTACATTATGCCTTTATGTTCTTCCTTTCTTTTTGTACCCCTTCTATGTAATGATCTTCAGATTTTGTATCATAAAAAAACAAAGTTATTCTATGTCGTTGTAATAATGGTCGATGAGTTCGAGTAAATTAGATGCTTAGGAACAAAGCCATTTTTTAATGGCAGTTTAATATTGGAGATCTATCAAATTTCCTACAGATTGCTGCTAATTCTTGCCATAAGAATATTGAAGCTTCAGTATCTACAGAATCCCACTAAGGGTCTGATACTGCACTTTTGACAGCAGTGGGAGTTTTGCTATTCACTTCAATAGAAGCACGATCAGGGTTTAAGTATTAGTCTATAGAGAAAAGATTTCTATGCACACATTACTTCAGAAACATTAGGCTAGCAGGAAATATTTAAAACACTGAATGAGGTTTTATTTTTGTAGCTAAATAGTATAGGTTGCCATTAACACTTTATCGATAGATGATATGGATATTCATTTTAACGCAGAAAGAAAAAATTAAGTAAACTATTTCTTGTCTTGAATTATAGTTCAACTGCCATGCTGTTTCAAATGTCTTTTGTGCTGCTGTTCTAAACTACTCAGAGAGAGAGTAGGTTTTCCAAGAGTGAAATGTGGAGTAAGAAAGAACCAAAGCAAATTTCAAGAATAATGTGGTTTGTGTGTGAAAACTTACATATGTGCCTGTAATGTGTGTGGGTGTGTTAAATGAATACACCTTTTAAAAGGATAAAATGTACAGTAAATGGGTCTCTCTGTTCACAGGTTCTTCTGGTTTTTATGGCACCTACTCATTTAATGCTAAACATGGTACTTTATTCTGTAGGTTGGTTACTTGATCTCCTAATTAATCACAAAATTCTGGTTTGACATTTGGCCAAGTGGCCCAGCCGTATCTCAGGTTATGTCTACACTATGAAATTATGTCGATTTTATAGAAGTAGATCTTTAGAAAGCGATTTTATACAGTCGATTGTGTATTTCCCCACTAAGCGCATTAAGTCAGCGGAGTGCGTCCTCAATACCATGGCTAGCATCAACTCACAGAGCAGGGCACTGTTGGTAGCTATCCCACAGTCCCCGCAGTCTCCTCTGCCCATTGGAATTCTGGGTTAAGCTCCCAATGCCTGATGGGGAAAAACATTGTTGCAGGTGTTTGGGGTACATGTCGTCAGTCTCCCTTCCCTCCCTCTCCCCCTCCATGAAAGCAACGGCAGACAATCATTTTGCGCCTTTTTTCCTGGGTTATCCATGCAGATGCCATAGCATGGCAAGCATGGAGCCTGCTCAGCTCACCACTGCTGTTGTGAGCATTGTAAACACCTCACGCATTATCCTGCAGTATGTGCAGAACCTGGGTAGGAGCCGCCAGCATGAGGACGATTGTGAGGAGGATATGGAAACAGACTTTCCTGAAAGCATGGGATGAGGCAATTGGGACATCATGGCGGCAGTGGGGCAGGTTGATACAGTGGAACGCTGATTCTGGGCCCAGCAAACAAGAATAGACTGGTGGGACCACAAAATGTTGCAGGTATGGGATGATTCCCAGTGACTGCGAAACTTTCGCATGCACAAGGCCACTTTCCTGGAACTTTGTGAGTTACTTTCCCCCGCCCTGAAGTGCAGGAATACCAAGATGAGAGCTGCCCTGACAGTTGAGAAGTGAGTGGCGATAGCCCTGTGGAAGCTTGCAACGTCTGACTGCTACCGGTCAGTCGGGAATCAATTTGGAATGGGCAAATCTACTGTGGGGGATTCTGTGATCCAAGTAGCCAAGGCAATCACTAACCGCCTGCTAGCAAGGGTAGTGACTCTGGGAAATGTGCAGGTCATAGTGGATGGCTTTGCTGCAATGGGGGTCCCTAACTGTGGTGGGGCGATAGATGGAACGCATATCCCTATCTTGGCACAGGACCACCTTGCCAACCAGTACGTAAACCACAAGGGGTATCTCTCAATGGTGCTGCAAGCACTGGTGGATCACAAGGGACGTTTCACTGACAGCAACGTGGGATGGCCGGGAAAGGTGCATGATGCTCGCATCTTTAGGAACTCCGGGCTGTTTCAACAGCTGCAAGAAGGGACTTACTTCCCAGACCAGAAAATTACTGTTGGGGATGTTGAAATGCCAATAGTTATCCTACCCCTTGCTCCCATGGCTCATGAAGCCGTACACAGGCAGCCTGGACAGTAGTAAGGAGCAGTTCAACTATAGGCTGAGCAAGTACAGAATGGTGGTAGAAAGTGCCTTTGAACATTTAAAAGCTCGCTGGCACTGTTTGCTGACTAGGTTAGATCTCAGCACAACCAATATTATCATTGTTATTGCTGCTTGCTGTATGCTCCATAATATCTGTGAGAGTAAGGGGGAGACATTTATGGCAGGATGGGAGGTTGAGGCAAATCGCCTGGAAGCCGATTTTGGGCAGCCAGACACCAGGGTGATTAGAAGAGCACAGCTAGGCGTGCTGCACATCAGAGAGGCTTTGAAAACCAGTTTCATGACTGGCCAGGCTACGGTGTGACAGTTGTGTGTGTTTCTCCTTGATGCACACCTGTCCCCTTTGTTGATTTTAATTCCCTGTAAGCCAACCACCCTCCCCACTTCGATCACAGCTGGCAAAGGAAATAAAGTCACTATTGTTTGAAACCATGCATTATTTCTTTATTAATTAAAAACAAGTGAGATAACTGACAAGGTCGCCTGAGTGGGGTGGGGGAGGAGGGAAGTACAAGGCCACATTTTTGATTTGTAGCCACACTACAAATCAAAACTGTTTGAATGACAGCCTTCTGTTGCTTGGGCCATCCTCTGGAGTGGAGTTGCTGGGTGCCCGGAGCCTCCCCCTTCCCCCCCCACATTCTTGGGCATCTGGGTGCGGAGGATATGGATCTTGGGGAGGAGGGCAGGCGGTTATACAGTGGATGCAGCAGCGATCTGTGCTCTTGTTGGCTTTCCTGCAGCTCCACCAGATGCCTGAGCATGTCCGTTTGCTCCCCCATTAGCCTCAGCATCGCCTCCTGCCTCTTCTCATCACGCTAACTGTATGCTTTCCTGACTTCTGTCACTATATGCCTCCATGCATTCAGCTGTGCCCTATTAGTGTGGGAGGAGTGCATGAGCTCGGAAAACATGTCATCATGAGTGCGTTTTTTTCACCTTCTAATCTGCGATACCCTCTGGGAAGGAGATGATAGGGGGAGCGTAGAAACATTTGCACCTGCAGGGGCATAAAAAGGGAGAGTAGAATTTAAGAAGATACATTTCTGAGAACAAAAGGGAGACTCTTTCACAGTGAATCAAGCAATTCATAGAAGACAGCACATGTGCTTTAGGTACAAGGTTGCATTTTGCCTTTTATATTGAGTGCCTGCCGATATGGTGACACATCACACACGGCTGGGCAATAGAATTCGGTTTCCAGGCAACCATGGTAAGCCAAAGGGTGCGCGGGGTTGGCTTCTTCCGCCTTCATAACATGTGGGAATGATTTCAAACTGCAGCGCCCTCCTTTCCCATAGCAAGCAATGCTGGTTGGGTTGGCCATTTAAAAGGAGGGGCTGCGTTTTTTGGGTGGATGCGTAGCACACACCTCCTCACTCTCCTGAGGCTAACACAGAAAGATATAGACTGAATGTTGCTTGAATGCGACCAGAACCCAGGACCATTCTCTGCCATGCTTTGTGCTGCAATGATTCCAGACTACTTGCTACTGGCTTGGCGTGGTAAAGTGTCCTACCGTGGAGGGTGGAATAAGGCAGCCCTCCCCAGAAACCTTCTGAAAGGCTTTCAGAGTACCTCCAGGAGAGCTTCATGGAGATGTCCCTGGAGAATTCCCATTCCATCCCCAGACTTTTCCAGTAGCTGTACTGGCCGCAAATGCATCCCAAGTCTTTAGGGCAAATCAAACATTAAACACAATTGCTTTTAAACCCTGTAGTGTAGTTACAAATGTACACTCACCAGAGATGCCTTCTCCGGCTTCAGGGTTCGGGAACCCGCCTTTGGAGGGTATTGGCTCCAGGGTGATGAAAAGGTCCTGGCTGCCGGGGAGAACAGATTCTCCGCTTGCCTGCTGTGCATTCTCTTCCTCCTCCTCCTGTTCCTCATCCACAAAATCCTCCTCCTTGTTGTGTGAGACTCCCCCCTTGCAGGTGTCCACAGACAGTGGTGGGGTAGTGGTAAGGTTCCCCCCTAGAATGCCATGCAGCTGATCATAGAAATGGCATGTATGGGGCTCTGACCCAGAGCGACCGTTTGCCTCCTTTGTCTTTTGGTAGGCTTGCCTGAGCTCCTTAACTTTCACGCTGCACTGCTGTGTGTCCCTGTTGTAGCCTCTCTCCACCATGCTCTGAGCAATTTTGGCTTCCCAACATAGCAGAAGCTCTAGTGTAGGTGCAGTTATGCCAGCAAAAAATACATTTTGCTGGTAAAGCGTATTTTGTTCAGGCTGTTGGTATAAGGCAGGGGTTCTCAAACTGGGGGTCGGGACCCCTCAGGGGGTCACGAGGTTATTACATGGAGGGTCGCGAGCTGTCACCCTCCACCCCAAACCCCGCTTTGCCTCCAGGATTTATAATAGTGTTAAATATAAAAAAGTGTTTTTAATTTATAAGGGGGGGTCGTACTCAGAGACTTGCTGTGTGAAAGGGGTCACCAGTACAAAAGTTGAGAGCCACTGGTATAAGGTATATCAGCAAAAGAACTGCTGGTATAAGCTGTATCGCCACTAGGAGGTGTGACAGACCCAGACAAGTGGGGTACAGAAGTCTGATAGAAGGCAAATATACTGGCCATTGGATGAATAGTTTTCTGTTCCCTGAGTGACCAGAGCAGGGGGCTGCACTAGAACAAGCAGGAACTTTCTGGAACCAATTTAAGGCTGGATAATTAGGACACCTGGAGCCAATTAAGAAGAACCTACTAGAATCAATTAAGACAGGCAGGCTAATCAGGGCAGCTGGGTTTAAAAAGGAGCTCCCTTCAGTTTGTGGCGTTGCATGCAAGGAGCTGGGAGCAAGAGGCACTAGGAGCTGAGAGTGAGAGGGCGTACTGCTGGAAGATCCTGTGGTGAGGATAAAGAAGGTGTTGGGAGGAGTCCATGGGGAAGTAGCCCAGGGAGTTGTAGCTGTCATGCAGTTGTTCCTGAAGGCACTCTAAACAGCTGCAATCCACAGGGCCCTGGGCTGGAACCCGGAGTAGAGGGTGGGCCCGGGTTCCCCCCCAAACCTCCCAACTTCTGATCAGACACAGGAGGAGTTGACCTGGGTTCTACCAGAAGGAAAGATCTCTGAGGCAAGCAAAATCCGCCTATAAGCGCAGGACCCACTGAGGTAGAGGAGGAACTTTGTCACAGAGGGTAAAGCTATATTGGCAATCCCTTTCTTGTGTAGACAGTTGCTGCTGTTACTATTGCTCCCCTACCAGGCTTTGCCTAATGACTTGTAAAATCTAATTAATTGCAATACCGGGAGTCCTCGGACTTACGACACAATTCATTCCTCAGAATTGCGTTCTAAGTCAAAACGTTGTAAGTCTAAACCGCTTTTCCCATAGGAATCAATGGTATGAAGGGGGGATTGATACACTATTTTCACCACAATAACCCAGATTTTTTTACTAAATGAATTATAGATGACTAATGCTGCAACATCAATGTATTTACTGTACACTGTATTTTGTAAACAGCATTCAGATAAACATATAAACTCACATATGCTGCTCAGAATGCTGACAACACAGGCTCAGAGAGCCAGGGAGAACGGCACACATGCTGAGCCTCAGCCAATCACTGTTCAAGCTTTCTAATTGGCTGAGCCGAGGGCTGGGAGCCAATCAAAAACAAGCAGCAACCCTATTTGGCAACAAGCTATCCTGCTGCCTCGAAGCCAATCAGAAGTGACCACAGTTTTAATTACACTGCAAAGTCCCAATGAAATAAAAACTTTAAATTCTTGCATGCAAAGTACTCTACCTAGGAAGGAACAATCAATTGCACACATACAAAATGGAAATGACTGCCTAGGAAGGAGTACTGCGGAAAAGGATCTGGGGGGTCATAGTGTATCGCAAGCTAAATATGAGTCAATAGCATAACACTGTTGCAAAAAAAGCAAACATCATTCTGGGATTTATTAGCAGGAGTATTGTAAGCAAGACACAAAAAGTAATTCTTCTGCTCTACTCCACGCTGATTAGGTGTCAACTGGAGTATTGTGTCCCGTTCTGGGTGGCACATTTCAGGAAAAATGTGGGGAAATTGGAGAAAGTCCAGAGAAGAGCAACAAAAATGGTTAAAGGTCTAGAAAAGATGATCGGTGAGGGAAGATTGAAAAAATTGGGTTTGTTTAGTCTGGAAAAGAAGAGACCAAGAGGGGACATGATAACAGTTTTCAAGTACATAAAAGGTTGTTACAAGGAGGAGAGAGGTAAATTGTTCTTGTTAACCCCTGAGGATAGGACAAGAAGCAATGGGCTTAAATTGCAGCTAGGTCAGTTTAGGTTGGACATTAGGAAAAATTTCCTAACTGTAAGGGTGGCTAAGCACTTGAATAAATTGCCTAGGGAAATTGTGAAATCTCCATCATTGGAGATTATTAAGAGCAGCTTAGACAAACACCTGTCAGGAATATTCTAGATAATACTTAGTCCTGCCATGAGTGCAGGGGACTGGAGTAGATGACCTCATGAGGTCCCTTCCAGTCCTACAATTCTATGATTTTATGATTATAGGAAACTAAAATCATTTCCTTTGCACTAACCATCCTTCAAGAACATGAACAGGTATATAGCTGACAACTATAATTCTGCAATTTTGCAAATCTGCCATTCCATGTGCATTTTCAACTCTTACTGAAACCCCTGGTGAACACAGGCTTTACATGTTACCAGCAACTGGCACCGAAAATGAATGACTCAGAGATAACAGGTAGCATCACCTTGATTCACTAATTGCACTCTCTTCTCTGGACAAGAAGGTCATGTGTCCAAGTTCCAGAAAAGGGTTTGTTCTTGTATGTAATGCTAACACTGCAGTGCAGTGCTATAAGGGGTGCTGTACTTCAGAGTCACCCATTCCTCAGATGAGATCTTCCCTTCTCCAGTCCTACTGCACATTTTGAAAAGTGCATGAGATAACCCCTATATCCTGGCCAGCATCCCCTACCTTTCTTATTTCCATTGGGGTCAGTGAGTCAGCCGTCACATGTAGGACAGATTTGTATATTGCTTTATTGCACTCCACATTTTTTTGTATATTAGAGCACTTCTGGCTGCCTTATTGTGTCTTTGGAAGAACACCAAACATCAAAAGATGGTTTTAAATGAACCATTTCTGAGAAATGAGAACAAATGCTTTTTGACTGAGCACCAGTTAAATAGTAAAGCAGAAAATAATTAACATTAGTACTTCTAATGGAAACCTTGAGTTACTTATCGCTTTTTTAAAAAAAATATGCTTATCCAAATAAAGTACTTTTATAGATTTGTTTCTCATAACTTTTAAACTTTCATAAATAATTTCAAGGCTGCCCATACTCCTTTATCTTACAAATAATTGAACTAAATGCTAAAACCATTACATTCTGCAATATATTGTGTTCTTTTATCATAATGCTAGCTGTCTGAAGGAAAATGACCAGATATTACTGTCAAAATGAAAGCGACAAGACATTGAAATGCCTGTTTCCCATTAAAATTAATGGCAAAATGTTTCTCCTTAGACCGAGGTCAAGGCATTTTTTGTAAAAGGTAACAACAATCTGTGGAACTTGTTTCAGACAATGATCTGTGAGAACCTGATTTTGTTTGCCTTCAGGCTACTATATAAGGCTTTACTTCTCAACCAAGCTTTTGCCTAATCAAAGGGCCGTTTCCTTCATTCTTTAAGTGCGCCCAAACAGTCATAGGCATCACAGCGATGCAGGATCAGGCTCTTAAGGCATTTGTTTTTCTTTCCTTGTTTAGACTTTTCTAGTTTAAAAATTGATGTTTGATTTTATATGTGGTGAAATGAGAGATGTGTGCACTATGAATTATTAAATTAACTAAACTGAATGATTAATTTCAGAACATGTTAATCAGTGTAATAGGGTGCTTGGTGGGGTCAGGTAGCCTAGTGGTTACCATCCTTAACACCATCCTCTCTGTGGGTAGGATTTGCAGTCCAGTCCTTCTCTTAATCAGAGGTGCACTGAGGTGGCAGGAGGTCTGTGTCCCTCCTGTAATAGGGGTCATTGGCAGGGCTGCCTGGACCCACCCACTCAACCAGGCTCTGACCCATGACTCTAGGAGGGTCAACCATGTCTAGCCCCTGAAGGTTCCTTCTGAGTTACCCTCCCTGGGTCACTTCCTACTGTCTGCCTTTCTCTGTCTGATATGAGGCAAAAAGAAAAGGCAACCAAAACCGTCAGCCCCAACCAGGCTTAACACATAGTCTTCCTCCCTCTGGAAGGCTTCTCTGGCATCCTTGTCAAGAACCTTCATGGAAAGTCTGTCCTCCCCAGCCTCCCTCCTTCTGAGCTGGGTTGCTCCTTTTTCAACTCTTTCTTCAGTTGGAGCATGCTCTGCAGATCTGGAGAGGTGGGGCTATCTGGGCCCAGTACAGCCCTTTAACCCCTTCAAGCCCAGTGTGGGGTCGTTTACCCCATCACAATCAGCCATTCAGTTTCTCACCAGTGAATAAGGTTTAAAATAATTACATTTAATGCTGAACGCTGAAAGATGAATGTTTAACACAATTACAGAAACTGTGGCATTTTATATTCTTTGCCTGTAGAATTAATTTGTATTAATGAATACCACCAACCTTTTTATTTTAAAATTGTAGGCCAAATCATGCTTACCTTACTCATAAGTAGACCCTCTGGAGTCAGTAAGAGAAGCCATATTTGACTTGGTGTGGGTAAATCTAGAGCTTTTCGCTGTGAAAATCAAAATAAAGAAGGGGGCGGGGATTTTAGATAATTTTGACTTTATTTGGAGCACATAACACATTTTTTAAAGAATACAAGCAACCACTTACAAATACCTTTACTTTTAGCTTCCAGGACGGTTTGCTAACCAGAGCCTTGTTTATTTTGTTTTACAGATTTTGGCCATTGTATCCATTCTGTTCATCGTACTGTCCACCATTGCTTTGTCTCTCAACACACTACCTGAGCTTCAAGAAATAGATGAATTTGGACAACCAAATGACAACCCCCAGTTAGCACATGTTGAAGCTGTGTGTATTGCTTGGTTTACTATGGAGTACCTTCTGCGTTTCCTGTCTTCACCAAATAAGTGGAAGTTCTTCAAAGGTCCATTAAATGTGATTGATTTACTGGCCATTTTGCCATATTATGTCACCATTTTCCTCACAGAGTCCAACAAAAGTGTGCTGCAGTTCCAAAACGTCAGACGTGTGGTTCAGATATTTCGTATTATGAGGATACTAAGAATCCTTAAACTTGCCAGGCATTCAACAGGCCTTCAGTCTTTAGGTTTCACTCTCAGGCGGAGTTACAATGAATTGGGTTTGTTGATATTATTTTTAGCAATGGGAATAATGATCTTTTCCAGCCTTGTGTTTTTCGCTGAAAAGGATGAAGACGCTACAAAGTTTACCAGTATACCTGCATCGTTTTGGTGGGCTACCATCACTATGACCACTGTAGGATATGGTGACATTTATCCTAAGACTCTACTCGGAAAAATAGTTGGAGGACTGTGTTGCATCGCTGGAGTGCTGGTAATAGCCCTGCCCATACCAATCATTGTGAATAACTTTTCTGAGTTTTACAAGGAGCAAAAACGGCAGGAAAAGGCCATTAAAAGAAGAGAGGCCCTTGAGCGAGCTAAAAGAAATGGAAGCATTATCTCCATGAACCTGAAAGATGCTTTTGCGCGCAGTATGGAACTCATTGACGTAGCAGTGGACACAGGAAAACCTGGCGATCCAGCCAATTCAAAGGATACACCTGATGATAACCACCTATCTCCAAGCAGGTGGAAGTGGGCCAGAAGGACAATGTCTGAAACAAGTTCAAATAAGTCTTTCGAGAACAAATATCAGGAAGTTAGTCAGCAGGGCTCCCATGAGCAATTGAATAATGCTGCTGCTGCTGCTTCCAGCCCACAACACCTGAGTGCTCAAAAACTAGAGATGTTATATAATGAAATTACTAAAACACAGTCTCAGCCTAATCTTAATGCTGGCTATGAAGATCAGCCAGTAAAACCACCTGAGTATGAGGAAGAAATAGAAATGGAAGAGGTTACTGGGCAGAGAGATCAGTTGCCAGCTGGTCATACAGATGTAATAACAGACATGAGAAGCACATCTAGTATTGATAGCTTCACCAGTTGTGCAACTGACTTCACAGAAACAGAAAGGTCACCCCTTCCTCCTTACCTTGGCTCTCACCTGCAAATGAGATTCCCAAGTGATTCTGTTAATCTAGAGGACAACCAAAGAACAAAGAGTTCTCAATTTGTATCACTCACAAGAGAGAAAACGTTTTCCCCTAGAGATATCACTTTTGACTATAAGCCAATTGACACTGCTGCAAACAATGATGGTTGTGGCTCCCAAACTGTCCTACATGGTCATTTGCATTTTGACAGTGCCATGGAAAGCCCCAAAAGTTCTCTAAAAGGTAACAATCCATTAAAACCTAGATCCCTTAAAGTTAACTTTAAGGAAAACAGAAGCAGTGCTCCACAAACTCCACCAAGCACTGTGAGGCCATTGCCAGTAACAGCAGGAGCAGACTTTACACAGTCTACATCTCAGCATATTAGCACCATTCTTTTAGAAGAGAATTCACCCCAAGGTGAAAGACCCATCATGCTGGGTGCTGATGCCTCGATGCTTTTCCAGGGACCTCCTGAAAGATCGTCCCCTCAGTTTCCCAAACAAAAACTTTTCACTTTCCCTTCAAAGGAGAGGAGAAGCTTCACTGAAATAGACACTGAAGAAGAAGACTTCATGGAAATCCCTGGTGTGAAACACGAAAAGCAGCAGGATAGCAAAACAAATTGCTTTGGGGACAAACACAATGATGGCACCCATTTAACAGACGAGCCAAGAGTCAGCTCTTCTTCACCCAAAAGCATGGGTCACAACTGTACTCAAGACATTTACCATGCTGGGAGTGAAGTAAAGAAGGACAGTAACCAAGAAAGTTACAAAATGGAAAACCATTTATTTGCCCCAGAAATTCATTCAAATCCAGGAGAAACTGGTTATTGTCCCACACGTGAAACCAGCATGTGACTAGTCACAAAAGCAATAAAAAAAACTCTTCTTAAAACCACAGTTAGTAATGCCTGTGAACTAAAACATGGAAGCCTCAAAACAAAAACAAAAAAAAGTGCATAAAATTGTTATTTTTGCATGGCATGAAGAGTTGTTTAGTTTACATACTGTTTAAGTAAAGAGTTCCAAGACTGCTTTTTGTAACAAACAAAAAAAAGGGAGAAAAAAATGACTCAAGAACAGTGAGTAAAATAAAGAGAGCTCTATTAGGAGCCAGTGTTCTGCAAAGTCTGACATTTTTGATCCTTTCACTTTATGATTATAGACAGATTTTAAACTCTGAACTTTTTTTTCTCTTGGTTACAATGAGTTTTAGAATTTGCACATGAAAGGATTAAAAGTCAATGCATGCATTCATAATGATGTGAAACAAGGTGCTTTGAGCTTGCAAAATGAATATATTTGTAAATAGTTTGGGGTCGGGGGGAGAGCTACTGTTATCAAGGATCTGTGGACATCAAGTTTCCTGGGACACAGGTACTTCCTTCACAGCACATTGCCTGGAGGATTTGTACAGACTTATGTTGCAAAATTGCAACTTCTGCTTAAAGCATCTCACATATCTTGCTTTCTGTTAAAAAGCTCATGAGTATATCTGGTTATTTAAGGGACTACAGTATTTTTAGTTTATCTGTGCTGTAAATTATAGTATTTTTTATTTGCATAAACTTTGTTTTGCATTTGTAATTTAAATTAAGGATTCTTAAGAAAAAGTAAAGATTTAATGACCAGAATTAAAGCATATGATATTTTATATAAGCACTGCCAAAATTTCATAATTTATAACAATGCCCCATCATAAAATAATAATAAAAACCATACAATTATTGTTGTGGCAATAAATAGGGCCAAATGGCCATCAAGAATAAAACAGTTTATATCCAAAGAGTTCTCACTCTCAATACAATTCTTTTCAATTCTTATTTTTGCTGAAGAATTTTTTTCTTTCTTTTGTTTTATTTGATGATCTCCTGAGGGCCATTTTTTAGCATTTCCCCCCTTAAACCTACAGTTCTCTTTTCTCTTTAACTATGGTGCCCATGTTCCAGCTGGAGGGCAGAGGAGCAGTTATCTTGAAGGCTGTTGCCATTGCCACTCCATGGATCAACAGAAAAAAAGCATTTAATTAAAGGAAAATATCAGCCAACCCATTCCCCCCGATGCCAAAGCATCTTTATTTTTAGGGCGTACTTGAGCTCTGTCTCAGCCTTGGGAAAGAAAGATCCTGAACCCAAACCTAGTTTATAATGCACCCTTGAAGCTCCTGCATGAATGAAGCTATTCATTTTTTCTTATCCAGTACCAATATTACACGTACTAAAGAGCCAATAAATCTTTGTAAATACATGACTCACCTAGTAGATTTTTTCAGTTCATAAATCCCCAGATGTCTGATGAATAAGCAGATTCACAATAATATAAACTAGCCAATATTTTTCCTTGTGAAAAACAAATAATTTCATTTTGATATTTTCCTCTGATTAGTTCAGAAATATAGAGCCTGATTCTCTTCTTACTGACACTGGTCTTACAATGGTGTGGGCCAGCTCCTTGCCTGAGATGAAGGATTTTCCAGTGGTAAGGGAGGTAGCCTTGTACTGGAGACACCCAGGTTCAGTCCCTTGTTCTACCACAAACTTCCTGTGTAACTTTAGGCAAGTCAGTTAGCCCCTCTGTGCCTCAGTTCCCCATCTTTAAAATGGGAAGAACAATTCTCACGGGGTCTTGTAAGAAAAAATATATTAAAGCTTGTGAGGCTCTGACATACTGTGGTAATGGGAGCCATAAATGTACTTGAGATAGAGAGCTGATGTAAATCAGCATAGCTCTCTTCATCTCAGTGGAGCTAGGCCAATTTATAGAAGCTGAGGATCCAGCCGTGTGAGTCCATTCACTTAAACAGAGTTGCCTCTCTCTTAAGTGAGTGGGACAATCCGGTCCATGATGTACTTCTCTTAGACGAGAGGACATTTTTGTTACAAAGCTGCCTTCCCCAAAAGACTGCAGAGCTGACCATGCAGAGCTTACTCAGGTCTCACCCATGTAAGGGCTGCAAGATAGAACCCCAAATACCTGTTCAATTGGCTGGACCAAATAATAAGCACAGCATAGTTCTTTGGTTTAAAACAGAAAAATCTTTAATTGTTGGTCTTTTAAGGACTTTTTTTTTTTTTTTTTTTACCAAAATGAGTCCAAGTGTTACTTGTGTGATTTGAAACCTTGGCGTACGATATCATTTCTCCCAATCAGTGTCTGGTCATTAATTCTCAAAATAAAAATGCACTTTCTGTCCTTAGTTGCAGTCCAGGTAACCCTATTGCTACATATAATTTTACCTATTTCTATGGCACTCTGCTGAACACTTTTCAACCATTTGTTTCACTGTTCCAAAACTTATCTCTTGAATGTTTTCTGGTTGTTAATCTTCTATATTTATTTGTATTGTTTACTGGTAGATATTTTCAATGACTCAGACTAAATGCCAGTCCATTTTATATGCCTAAAGTGTTGGTCGGTCAGTATTTTCTATGTACAGTTTATTAAATCACACAATCCTCTTTGATCTGCCTTTAGGTTCTAGCCAACAAAATGAAAAACAAGTTTAGTCCAAATGGAGCCCAGTCCTTTAGTCTTAACCTAGGGAAAACTCCCATTCCAGTTAATGACTCTGTTCAGGCAAACCCCCAGGTCTGCAGTTCTGATGCCACAATATGCTCCACACCGGTGGACCTCTGAACATGGTCAGAGCCCCTTTGAAGTCAGTGGCTTTCTGTATAGGAGCAGGAGTCTGACCACGTGGCGCTCATTGGAGCTTTAATCCTTAAGTAAAGATCACAAGACCAAGCCCTTACTCGCCATCAAATTTGAAACATTTTCAGAGACGCACAGAAGCTTCGAATTGAACAGGCAAAGCCAATGCAGTTCTCATTAATAACAGTCACAGTAATTTTAGAATCTTGAGGGCAGAAGGATCAGGCTTTAGAAATGTTTTTTATGATAGTATAGTTCACATAGCACAGTGTTGATCGTGCTGAATTATATTTCCAGAAACACAGGCTTGCACAGTGAGCATTGCCAGCCTAGCCTAGAAACAAGGGGCCCAGTCCTGAACACCTAACTCATGTAAAACTCCAAATTAAAATATTGACCTGAGTAAAGGCTGCAGTACTGGGCCTGTCTCTCCTCCAACAGGGAATACATCAGAAGCATGGTCCTGGATGATTTGATTCAGTAAAATTAATCCCTTTAAAATTATACAAAACTACTTGACCTACATTTTTTTTCTGCTTTTCCTGAGACTTCTGAGCCATTTCAGACCCAATTCTGCTCCTATTTGCCATATATTACAATAGAAGGAGACCTTTTAGAGTTTTGGGGCCAGATTGTATATTAGTATAAACAGAGAGACTCTGGTACTCTGGTTACTCTAGATTTACACGCACACCCATGCAACTGAAACTGGAGTCTGGCTCCTGGCATCCCTGGAACATGAAGATCATTCATGAAGATGATTTTGAAACATAAGCAAAGAGTATTTTTTAAATTTTTACACAGATTTCAGAATTCTGAATCAAAGTTGTGATTAATTTTCCATGTTTTAGCCAAACTTACATGTTTAAAAGAGATTTACATATCTATCAGAACATTTTCTGATTGTCTAAATGACACTATTCCAGATGAGGGGCGGAAAGTAATATATTGCACAAAGTGCAAAGTAAATACGTATGGTAAACTATGGTTATATGGGAAACATATGGTCTTAAGAATATAATATGGAGGATAAAGTTATTGCACTACACAATTTGTGTAAAGCAACTACATCTTTATTAATAAACACAAAAGGCCTTTTAAACTTCATTTTATAGAACATGTGAACACATGCTGATGCAGCAATATAATGCACTGCGTTCTCATTTCACAATTGGGCTTATAAGTCAAACATCGCTAAGGTTAAAGAGGTGGTTTGCCATTTGATACAAAACCAAAGCAACTGAGTTGAACAGCTATTTATTTCCACTGCCATACTACATAAGCAAAAATATGTATCTAAAACCTTGTATTTTTGTTTCTAACCTTTAAATCAAAGCAGTCATTGGTTTCTTAGTTCCTATTAACAATAGATATCATCTGGTTTCTTCTAGATTAAAAACATTGGCATGTTTTAATGGTTGTTTTTTATACATATGGATCAAAAGCTTGTTTAAGGTTCTTTATGTCTATTTGGAATGATGTTTATCCTGAAACTAAATCCCAAACATATAAGTGAAAATAGAAATAGAAATTAGTTATGTTTACAAGCAAAATGAATTAGAAATGAGAGAATTCTGAACACAATGTTTAGACTCTTTAAGAATTTCATGGAATATTGAATTTAAAACAGTTTGACCTTTGAAGTTCTTTTGCTTGCATAGTAGCTCATTAACTGCTTATGCTACTGCCTTTTTAAAATAGCTTTGCCACAAAGGCTCAGTTCTGTTGTCATTATCAGGCCAAACTGCAAGCAAAGTCAATGGGGAAAGTTGCAGGTTGGCCTGATAAAGGCTCCCACCCTAACTGATTACATGTTTGTTTTCATTAATGCACAATTTTGACTTTGATGGCAATGAAAAGATTTGACACTGTAAAACATTTTAAATGAAACAATGGCAGAAAGAGGCTGTCTCACAGTAGCCAGCCCAGGTCCACCAGGAAGTGCAAATAGAATAAAGGGGAAGAAAGGCAGAGAAATTGTAAGTAAATAAGGCATGTTGTCAATTAAAAACATATATGTTGTTCTTATACATATATGCTATATGTCTTATCCATAAAAATATGGATATGACATATAGCATTAAGGCTCTAATTCTGACCCTAACTCTCTTACTGTGCTTGTACAGCAGTTCCTATGGTTCTTCATTGAGTCTCAAAACAGTGAATTATGTCTCCATCTACCTAGTCTGTCTACCTGGGCATTTACACCATGCTCATTATAATATTTGAACACTTTCCTGAAAAATAAATTCACAGTAAAGTCTCATTGTTGAGCTTTGGTTCTCCTCCCATTACCCCCAAAAGGCAAATACGGCTGTGCAAATATATAGAGAAATTCATTATTATTTATTTATTAACGGAATTTATCATGAAGGGAGAAGTCTTTCATTTTGTCTTGTGAACAGAGATTTCATGCTCAGTGTAACCTCTCATGGAAGGGAGTTAAATTTCATCCTGTATTCACTGATGAACCACTATAGTATCCAGAACACCGGGATACTTGCCACACTTTGAACCGGACAGAGCGCTTTCAAAGCTGTTGCCCTCATTTCCTGTTAACACATGCATTGTAGCAGTCGAGCAATATAACTATGGCAAAGTCAGCATACAATAGGCTGGGGCAACGGCATAACTAGAAGCTGGTGTTTCTGGAAGGCTTTAATTGCTATTTGTGCATATCGGAGCAGTAAAAATGCCAGGATGATTCCAAGGCTATTGACTGTTTATATGATTGGTGCTGGTAGATCCATTCACTTGAGGCTGATGTGCAGGTTTTGGGTAGATTTTCAATGAGACTCGCTTTCCCACTTTCATTTTCCCACTGTCACTTTCCCACTGTCACTGTCCCACTGAAGCAATGGGCTTAAATTGCAGCAAGGACGGTTTAGGCTGGACATTAGGAAAAACTTCCTAGCTGTCAGGGTGGTTAAGCACTGGAATAAATTGCCTAGGGAGGTTGTGGAATCTCCATCATTGGGGATTTTTAAGAGCAGGTTGGACAAACACCTGTCAGGGATGGTCTAGATAATACTTAGTCCTGCCTTGAGTGCAGGAGACTGGCCTAGATGACCTCTGGAGGTTCCTTCCAGTTCTATGATTCTATGATTCCATTTCCTCAGAGGTTAGCTTCAGATAGCTACTTTTCATCCAGGCACTGATCTCTTTTAGATGCAGGGTAAATAGGAGGTGGAATTGTTAGCATTTAATCTGAGTGACAAGCAGAGCTGGATGCCATCTCTAGCTATTGGTATTTGAGGCTATATGTCTCACACTCTCCCCAAACAGTTTTACATATATTTTTAATAAGATAGGCTAGAGTCTCGCAACACTTCCCAAGTGAGGCCTGTGGCAGAAAAGGTTCAGTTTCCCATCACCATCCTCTATGATCGTTCTCAGAAGCTCAGTGGATTTGCTCACCCCTAACAGGTCTTTGTGGCATACTAGAAGCAATTTTTAGTTGAAAGCTATTGAGAAATCATGCAGCATAAGTATGGATGTTTGTCTCTCGTCCATGGACTAGAGGAAATCATCAACCTAAGCCATCTCAGTACAGTGTGTGGTAAACCCTAGTTGAGAAGGATCTAGGATTCTAATGCAAGTCAAATGTTCTTGGAGGTGACTCTTTCCCAGCTTCTCCATCACTTCGCTTAGGGAACAGAGATTAGATACTAGGCAGTCGTTGGTAATACTGGTTGCATCACATGATGGCTTCTTGAATACTGATCTCAGCCCAAAGAATATGGTTATTCCATATGAGATGTAATACTAGTACAAAGGGGTGAGTCAAGGGTGGAATAACAGACATGTCTGTGTGTTTCCTCTGCTGGGAGTGTAAATAATACCTTTGGGAAATGTCCCACTGATTTAATCAGAATTACCCATTAGCTTCACTGAGGATTTCTTCTAAAACATCAGTGGCATCATTTGGCCCTGTACTATTACTTTAATTATTATTTTGGTATTTAATTTCCTTTATGAGGGCTAATAGAGGACCATGCTGATCCCTTTGTAGAGTTGGGGACTAACACACCAATGAATATTGATCTTCTTAATTAAATTTTTCCAGAGAACACAATACTAATTAATTCACCTAATTCAAAATAAAACAGTATGCTGCCCAAACCTGCTAATTAAATTTAATAGTGATGTTTCATTAATCTATGCATTGTCTGTACTCTTATGGTTAATGTAAACACTCATAAAATCTCTGCTGAACAAAAGAGTGGTCTGGGCTATTAATTTCATCAGGCTAAATTTTACCCTCAAGTAACACTTACTGCTTCCATTGACTTCAATGGGAGTCACACACAGTGATCAGAAGGAAGAACAAAGCTCAGCATGAACACTAAAACAAAATGAGTATCCTAAATTACAGTGTCTTCAAAGGACATTTGCATATCTACACGGCAATTAAACACCTGAGGCTGGCCCATGTCAGCTGACCTTGAGCTCATGGGGCTCAGGCGGTGGGGCTGTAAAACTGTGGTGTAGACATCTGGGCTCAGGCTGGAGCCTGGGTTCTGGGACCCTGCCCCTTCATAGGGTCCTAGAATCATAAAAGATTAGGGTTGGAAGAGACCTCAGGAGGTCATCTAGTCCAACCCCCTGCTCAAAGCAGGACCAATCCCCACTAAATCATCCCAGCCAGGACTTTGTCAAGCTGGACATTAAAAATCTCTAAGAATGGAGATTCCACCACCTCCCTAGGTAACCCATTCCAGTGCTTCACCACCCTCCTATTGAAATAGTTTTTCCTAATATCCAACCTACCTCCCCCACTGCAACTTGAGACCATTGCTCCTTGTTCTGTCAGCTGCCACCAATGAGAACCGCCTAGCTCCATCCTCTTTGGAACCCTCCTGCAGGTAGTTGAAGGCTGCTATCAACTCCCCCCTCACTCTTCGCTTCCTGTGCTCCAGCTCAAGCCCAAACGTCTACTGCAGTTTTACAGCCCAGCAGCCTGAGCCCTGCAAGCCCAAATCAACTGACTCAGGCCAGCCACAGGTGTTTAATTGCAGTATAGACACTGAAGTGCTTATACAGAGTCTGACAGGGAATGTCGGGACTGTGACAATAAAACTGTACTCTTGAAAGGCCTGATTCTTCAAACATTTGTATCTGAGTACCCTCTTATGTCTCTATCTGGAAAGATATCTGAATACCAACCATCACTTTTCAGGGATATAGCCAATCCTGCAGTCCTTGACTGGTCCTGCTCCTCTTACTCATGCAAATTGCACCATTTGAAATCAGTGGAACTACATGTGTGTAAGGAAAGCTGGATTTGACCATTCGCAAAAGTGAAATTCTCACCACCTACATTCCTAGTTATTCCAAGTGAAGTGAACTGAGGAAGCCCATGTATGACATTAGGTAATGGTTTGATCCCGTGACTGTTGAGATTAGCACTTCAGGCCTGATTCTCCAGTACTTTGCACCTTCAGTGGTCATTTACCCATGCAAAATGTTACCAAGTCGATATGGGAGGCTAGTGGTGGAGCTAATGGAGTGGGCAGGTGACTGCATCCTATGGTGGCTATACATTTAGCATGTAACCCCCTTGTCTTCAGTAGAATTACTCTTGGTTTACACTGGTGTGAATGAGAGCAGACTCAGGCCTGAGGAGCATTACACCTACTTTTCACAAGTATAAATGGCTACCCAAAATGGTGGAGAATCAGGCCCTTGGACTGTATGTTTGTGCCCATCTGAAATGAGCGTGTAGGATAGTCCTCTTTGACTCATCAGTTTATATTATAATATATATATTAATGGATTTCAGTTGCTTTGCTGTAAAGCAAAAATCTCAAAAACAAATAGCAAAAAATGACGTTTACTTTTTTACAATTACAAGGGGAAGTACATATATTTTATACTGGTACTTGAGCTAGAAGTTCAGAAAACAAAATATGTTGGCCCAGATCCTCAAAAGTATTTAGGCTCAATGGGAGTTAGGTGCCTAAATACCTTTTGAGGATCTGGGCCATTATTCCTGTTCCTGCAGTCTCTAGGGAGGAAGCCAATGGGAGTTTTGCCTGTGTAGAACTGAAGAACTGGGCAACTTATTACGTCTTTAGACAAACCAAACAGTATCTATCACATGTTGCAAAATGGAAAAATAAAAAAGCTTGTTGTGGGACAAGCAAGGGCACATTTGATAAAGGCAAAGTTTTGGATTTATACCTTTGTATTTTAAAAGAGTTATGCAGAGTTTAAGCCATGTAACTCCTGTTAAAGTTAAGGGGAGTCATGCACATAAAATGAAACATTTAGGGATTAGTGTACAAAAAAGCTGAGAGCTGACTACATAACCTATTATTTTAAGATCACTGTAAATATCAACTAAAATATGTATTATTTCATCTTTATAAGTTATTTATTGTATTAGGTACAGTAGCATGTACTATAATTAGTTTTACTGAGTTTAATGAATTTTACTTTGTATTCTTTTGTGAATGCTCTGAATGCTGCAGAAAAAAAAAAGCACAACAGTATTTTTTCAAGTTCTCTCGGCACGATAGCAGTGTCCTCACCTTGTTTCATTTTACAGGATTAGCAGCATTTCATTGTAAAACACTCTGTTAACAACATATCTCTTTCCTTACAAAAAACTGTCGCTAGACGATAAAGGCATAATGTGATAAGTCTTGTCTAACCTCATTCATCTGCCTTTACAAAATGCCCCAGACGTGTGGGAGAATTTGCTGCTTTTGCTTCACATGTTGCTTGTCTTGGGGTGCAGTTGGGAATTATAACATAGGGCATTTTGCATTGGTAATTGCATCAAACATGCTTTGTTTCATTATTATTATATTTACTAGAAATGTTTTGATTTCATTTCTTTCTGCAGATAATACCATTTAACAATAGTTTACTTTTTTTCAGCTCCCCACCTTACACCATTAGTATAATAACTTCTCACATTTAATGGTATTCGTATCAATGTCTCCATATCAGCTGCATTTTAACCTCATAAAAAAGGAAATGTGATTTTTTTTTTGTTGCTATACTAGATTTTGCTAATCAACTAAATATTTCTGCACCAATCAACATATTAATATGCATGTGGTAGTCTGTACAATTGTTCAACATCAAAATACCTGTTTGATTTATGTCAAATGTCTGTAAAATGAATGGCATTGTTCTCCATTTCAGTCTGATAGAATAAGCGGGATAGTAAATAAATGTGTAAATGAACCATCTGTGTCTCATTTCAGTTCTCTGCATGAAGCCACTTTACATTAAACATTGCATACATGCCAATACAATAATCCATAGTGTCTTTAGATTTCATTATTTTACAATATCATACAGAGAGCTCTGGTAGAAAATGTGTACGGAAATAAATTAAACGACTATGCAAATAAAGATAGAATCCATTATTTTTCCAAGAAAGTAAATACAGGGCTTCTAAGCTGTTTGTTCTCTCTATATAACATTACTACTACTACTACTACTTTGCATTTTTATAGATCAAGGACCTCAGCACTGTACAAATGGGTAAATATTATTGTCCCCATTTTACAGATGGGGAAAGGGAAGCCTAGAGAGATTTAGCAGTGTCTTCAATTTTCAACAGTGTCCATTAATCTTGGGTGCCTCGCTTTTTGGACACCCAAATTGAGACACCTACGGGCTGATTTTCAGAGGTGCTGAGCACCCAGGATTCCAGTTCAGCTTAACGGGAACTTTAGGTGCTTGACACCTCTGACAAATAAATATTAGGAAGCCTGAGCATCCAAAAATATTCCACACTTCTGACAATGTTAGCCTTAATGCTTGGAACCCTGGCATCCTCTGCATGGGGGCGGGGGGTGAACCCAGCTTCCTCCACCCCCCACGACTCTGAAAGAAAGATAATCTGGAAACTACTCAAGTGAAAACAGCAGTAGGAATAACTTGCACTGGGGATCGTGTTTCCTTTTAATAATAGTTTTTGATATAACCAAACATATTTTGTATATGAAAAAGTATTGTTTCATTTTTTTTCAATATGCAGAGGTATTAGAGAGTCTATATCATTTAAAAACTAATGCATACAACATTTTCCTCTCCAAAATGAAATCTGTTTTTGAATTTCTATGTCTGATCTGTAAAACAATGAAATAAAGATTTAGGGCCAAATTCTGCCCTTTAATGTGCATGTGTAACTCCTACTATTATTGTTTATATCACTGTAGAAGCCCCATTCAGGATCAGGGTCCCATTGTGTTACATACTGCACAAACACATATGTAGACACTTTCTTATAATGAAGAGCCTTTTTGTGTTGATTTTTAACTTCGGGCTACTTAATGCATAAAGCACATAGATCTTGGTAGCACAGATGAGTACGTTTTTTTCTGCTCTTCTATTATTTTCAATAAACAACCCTCCCTTTCTCTCCTGGCCCCAGAGGAGCCCTGAGCCACCCCTCTTAGTGCTCCTCTAATTTAGCTACCCTGCCCTCTGAGTGACACCATGCACACAGAGAAAGAAGATTTTGGTTTGTATTAAATAATCAAATCTAGTGATTACTCTTTGCAGTCCCAAGTATTTCAAAGTATCTCCTAGCCCATGCACCAGGCGTAGGAGACATTTATGTCCTGGCCTTCCCCTGCCCCCTGCCAACAAAGTGCAGCAGTCCTTTTGTGCCCATTGCTCTATGAGTAGAATTTCCACTGACTTCAGAAGAGTCTCTAGGATCTAAAAAGGAGCTGTGGGCCAATGCAGCAGCATATGCAAAGTGATTATACTTGTTGCATCCCACACAGCATTTGATAGGAATGGACTTGATGCTAATAAACGATAAGTACAGAAAATTTCACTATTGACCTGGTGTCAGTGCAATTGATCTGCAATTGAACATGAAGTCAAAGGGGATTCAGTGTTGGAAAGCAGACAGGCGCTAGACCAGGCTATTTCATGAGAGGCATCATATCTGAAATGTACATGGGATGGGAATTAGATAAACAATATCTCCTACGGACTGTGAAGGTGGAAGCATCCGCAGAAGTTCAAAAAGGGAGCAATGTCCAGGGGCCAAACTCAAACAGCATTGAGGCTAGTGGTTTTGGGTAAAGAGATCAACTCAAACAAGCAAAGTTGAAGCATTACCTAAGGGTCAACATTGGAGAAAAATAGTAAGAAGGCAAAGAACCATAAGGCAGGTTGTCATTAGAAGCAGCCTGAATGTACTGTATGGTCCCAACACTAAGGGCCTTACTCAATTTCCACTTAAACTTTATTCAGGCAAACCACCATTGAATTTAAAAGGCTGAATTAGAAGCTGGGCAAAAATTGAATAAAGACCTCAGGATTTGACCCATATGAGGATTTGAGCCTTCTTCTATCCCAAAATAGGATATAGATGGGAAAACATAATAATGAATATTAATAATAATAATAATCACTTTTAAAGTGCTTTTATGCTGAAATTTCAAAATGCACTAAGGATGGTAAGCATCATTATCCCCACTTTGTGATGGGGAAAATGAGGTGCAGAAAAGTTTTCTACAGTCACAGCAAGTAAGTTTCAAGGGCAAGGGCTAGAACCCAGGTTTTCTGACTACTAATTACCTGCCTGAAGCACACTGTGTCCCATCAAACCCCCCTTTCTACTTGGTATATTCAAACCTGATTGTTCATACGGCATGTTGTGTTTATGTTGACAGTTAGCCAACAGGCATCGTATGCAACGGAAATAACTAAAATCAGCCATACAGCAACTTTTGTTTGTTCTGACAAATGTGCATCTGTGCACTAAAGTCCCAGCAGGTTGAATTAGTGGATGCATTAGGCTATAGCAGTGGTTCCCAAACTTTAACAACCCGTGAACCCCTTTCACTAAAATGTCAAGTCTCGCAAACCCCCTCCCCCTAAAAATGAATATTTCCAGGGATTTTCTCCTTTACCTGAGTATGAATTATAAAAGCAGTGATCTTGGAAATATAAAATTTGTTTTTATGACATGCTTATTACACACTATTTATTATTAATATTTATCATTACAGTATTTTTATTACATTTTGAAAACGACAACACTCTTCCAAGATCTCACTTTTATAGCCTGTATCACTTTGAATAAGCCTGTTAAAGACAAAGGTCCTATGTTTCATCAAGGAGTATCAGATATGAAACAGCATGAAAGTATTTAAGAAGCCAACTCAAAAAGTTCCTTCTACACAAGCATTCAGGTCTTGAGCAGTCGAGGCAAACAACACACATTACAACAAAGCTTAAAATTGTTCTTCATCATAATTTTAAAAACAATACTAGCTGCCTATTTAATTTTAAAAAACAGCAAAAAATATCCACCTCCCTTTCCATTTCTTATAAGGAGTGTTGAAGTTTAAATCTCCTTAATGTGATAGATATGCTTGCTTTGATCTGCTTAGCTCTTGGAAGTCCAGGGGTTCCGGGCTGCTGGCCCCGTGTTGCCTGGGGTCCCTAGGGACAGCTCTGTCCGCCATTAGGGAATTTTTTCCCAAGAACCCCCTGTAACATTTCGCAAACCCCCAGGGGATCATGAACCCTAGTTTGGGAACCATTGGACTATAGGAATAAGGTTATCACAATTCTATGCATGTAAGTAGGCAGCTATCTAGCAGCTTCACTAGTTCCAGCACTACTACTCCTCCAATCAGTCAGGACTATTGAAACATAACTCTTTATTTTTTAACCAAATCATGAGCTTCTTACTCAGTTTTTTTTCCTTAGCCTTTACTTAGGCAAAAACTCCCTTTGAAGTCCATGGCAATTGTGGGCACTCAGCACAACCCAAGAGGACCTGAGCTTCCTGGTAACCTAACATTTACCTTGACTAACTAACACATGTGAAAACTACAATTGCCTTGTCCATACTAGGACTCTACCACATGTTTAGGCACCATGTGCTAACACTTTTTTGACTAGCAAAGGCAAGGCCTTTGTGTCTGGATAATTACGCTGAGGGCTGAGGGAGTTAGAGAGCTCTGCATTAATGGATGTTTTCAATGCAAAGAGGAACAAAACTCCTGCTTTCAAAACTATTTCTTTTTTTGAACAAATTGCTACACAATCCAAGGACCACACACAGGGACCCAGGCCAGAGGAGCAGAAACATGTTGCTAATTTGCCTTCAGATGTGGTAGTCTGCATTTTAACATGCACTAACAAGGCTTTTGAACGGTGTTAAACTTATGTAAGTGAGCTAACACAATAGAAAACTACACCTTTTGCCCATCGAGGCAGGGCCTTATTTGCAGCATAACATTACAAAAGAAACCTATCCATTATTATGATTTCTGCTTCTCTGTTATAGCTTTTAGATGGCATACATAGAAGTGTAATCTTCATAATCTCCTCGAATGTCACTTTATTTCTAGCAGCTGGATCAGTGGCAGGAGGTGAGTGATGCATGCATCTGAAGAAGTGGATATTCACCCACGAAAGCTTATGCTCCAATACGTCTGTTAGTCTATAAGGTGCCACAGGACCCTTTGTCGCTTCTATAGCTCCAGACTAACACGGGTCTACCCCTCTGAGAATAAGGACAAGGGACTTCAAAAAACGCAGACTTTAACAAACTCGGCAAATAGTAGGTAGGTCCCATTGAAAGAAAATCTAAGAGATAAAGGAGTTCAGGAGAGATGGCATATTAAAAGCACAACTGCAAACTATCCCAGAGATAGGAAGAATAGTAAGAAGCCAGTATGGCTCCATCAGGAATTCTTTACTTACCTAAAAATCAAAAAGGAGTCCTACAAAAAGTGGGAACGTGGATGAATTGTTAAGGAAAAGCACAAGCATGTAGGGAAAAAATCAGAAAGGCTAAGGCACAAAATGAGTTACACCTAGCAAGCGACATAAGGAGAAATAAGAAGAGGTTCTGTAAATACTTTGAGAGCAAGAGACAGGTGAAGGAAAGAACAGATCCTTTATATAGTGGGGAAGGAGAGCTAATAACTGATTATATCAAAAAAGGCGGATGTGTTTAATGCCTATTTCACTTCAGTCTTCACTAAAAAGATTAATTGTGACAAGATACTTAACACAATACTAACGACAAAGGAGGAGGAATGCAAGCCAAAATAGGGAAAGAACAGCACAAAGATATTTAGATAAGTTAGTTATATTCAAGTCAGCAGGGTCTTATGAAATTCATCCCAGGGTACTTAAGGAATTACTAGCTGAAGTAACCTCAGAACTGTTAGCAATTATATTTGAGAATTCATGGAGCACAGGTGGTCCCAGAGGTGCCAGAGGACTGGAGAAGGGCAAACAAAATACCTGTCTTTATAAAGGGGAACAAAGGAGATCCAGGGAATTAGAGACTTGTCAGCCTAACTGTGATACCTGGAAAGATACTGAAATACATTATTGAACAATCAGTTTATAAGCACCAAGAGAATAATAGCATTAAAAGGACAAGCCAGCATGGATTTGTCAAGAACAAATAATGCTAAACCAACCTAATTTCCTTCTTTGACAGAAATTATTGAGCTAGTGGATTGGGAGAAGCAAAAGACACGGTATATCTTCATTTTAGTAAGGCTTTCGACAGTTCCAAGTGCGAGTCTCAGGGAAATATAGTCTAAATGAAATTACTATAAGGTAGTGTGCACAACTGGTTGAAAGACCATACTCAGATAGTAGTTATCAGTAGTTCCCTATCCTAATGGGAGGGTATATCTAGGGAGGTACTGCAGGGATCAGTCCAGGGTCTGATACTACTCAATATTTTTATTAATTACTTGGATAATAGAGTGGATAGTATGCTTATAAAATGTGTGGATGACACCGAGCTGGGAGGGGTTGCAAGCACTTTGGAGGACAGGATTAGAATTCAAAACAACCTTGAAAAATTCGAGAATTGGTCTGAAATCAACAAGGTGAAGTTTGGTAAAGACTAGTACAAAGTACTACACCGAGGAAGGAAAAATCAATAGCACAACTACAAAATTGGGAATAACTGGCTAGGTGGTAGTACTGCTGAAAAGTACTACCTGGAGGTATAGTGAATCACAAATTGAATATGTCAACAATGTGATGCACTTGCGAAAAAGGCTAATATAATTCTGAGGTGTATTCACAGGTTATCATATTAAAGAGATGGGAGATAATTGTCCCACTCTTGTCAGCAATGATGAGGTCTCAGCTGGTGTATTGTGTCCAGTTCTGGGCACCACACTTCAGGAAAGATGTGCATAAATTGGAGAGTGTCCTGAGGAGAGCAACAAAAATGATCAAAGGTTTAGAAAACCTGATCTATGAAGAAAGGTTAAAAAAGCCAACTGGATTTGTGTTGGTAAAAGTTTATACACAATCCTACACATTTGGACTTTGGACTTAATAAAAGAATGTATGATTAAATTAGTATCTTGTGGTCTCCAATATTAATAATTTCTAATATTATTAATAATACCAACAGTATATGATGGCCTAGGTAATCAAAATCTAATCAGTCATGGCTTCCAAAGTTAGATGTTTCTCATGGCAGCAGCTACAGAACAGCTGCTCTGGTTCTCCCTGTCTTGAGGGGAAGATTCTGCCAGTTCTCTGTCCCCACTGGGATCACTTATGCAAGGTCAGTTTACTCAGGCTCTTAATGTGGCTCCAGATTTTGTACCTTATAAAATATTTGAAAAATGTACTGTTTGGGGGAATGGGGTTATTCAATATTTTAAAAATGAACAGTGGGGCAGCTCTAGTTCTTGAACAGGATAAAAAATAAGATTGTAATAAATATAAGTAACAAAGAAGTTAGCAAACAACAAATCAGTTATCTAGAGCTATACAATAAAAAGACGAGTATATTTATGGATTTTTCCATAATGTTTCTGAATCCCAGGAGGATGAGGATATCATTTAAAATATGTACCAATGTATAAATTGTGCAGACAATATCACTGTGTGTGAAAAAAGTTTCACTTGAAAATTCCCAAAGGGGAAAATTTAGAGGGATTTTTGGCTAAATTAGCATTTCCTGTCCCCCTAGAATTGCCACATCATATCACAGAAATGCTTGTAGAGCACTGAATGAAAAAAACTGTAACCACCTGAATGTATTATTATATATTAACTTGACATTCATTTTGATATTTCTGTCAGAATAAACCCCTTTCTTACTCATATATTTTCAGTATACTTTCAGAAGCATCACCTTTCACAAAGATTAAGCTTTCGATGATTGACATTTGAAATAAAGCATTAAAAATAATAGTGAAAAGGAATTGTATCAGTTTTAAACTTTTAAATTTTTAAATGAAAGAAAATGGTTCTTTCTTCATTTGGAATCATAGAATCTCAGGGTTGGAAGGGACCTTAGGAGGTCATCTAGTCCAACCCCCTGCTCAAAGCAGGACCAATCCCCAATTTTTGCCCCAGATCCCTAAATGGCCCCCTCAAGGATTGAACTCACAACCCTGGGTTTAGCAGGCAAATGCTCAAACCACTGAGCTATCCCTTCCCCCTGCATTCAGTTTTGTTCAATAATTCACATCACACGCTTTGCATCCTCGGGCATTACTTCAACCTCTGATCCTTTCTACCCCTTTTAGATGTAGCCTGATAAATCTATTTATGTCTCTTTCTCACTGTCATCGTTTTCAATGCTTTCACAATATAGTGTTGAGCCAATCCCCAACCCCCTACTTTCCCTCAAGCCTTTTAACACACACAGTGTTCAGCTAACCAATGCAGCCAGAAAATCACAATAGTTTCAACACCTTATTTTCATGGGAAGGAAAAGTTTCTGAGCTGTTAGTTGCTAGTGTCTGGTAAACTAAGCAAAGAATGTAAATTACAGACACTAGAACAGCTGGAATTTCTGCCTTCTAGACAAGCAAAGTTTCCAAGATGTTCCTAATAACCATGTCATGGAAATGTTCATGATCTAGAGCCACATTCTGGTCTGAGTAACAACAGTGTAAACTGGAAATAATTCCACTGAAGTCAATGGAGTTACTCCCTATTGCTCCAACATAACTGAGATCAGAATCTGGCCCATAGTTTGAAAGCCTTATTCTGCAAATCCTTACTCAAGCAGTCTTTAGCACATAAAATGAATTAACATAAGGAATATTTAAATGAGTAAGAGGTTGCAGAATGGGCCCCTATATTTGTTTAATCTAAGGGCAGGTCTACACAACTGCTTAAGTCGATCTAATTTATGTGGCTCGGGGGTGTGAAAAAGCCCCCCATCCCAGCCCCCAACCCCAGCAACATGAGTTTCGCGCTGTCCACACCAGCGCTATGTTGGCAGGTGATGGTTTCCCGCCGACATAGCTTACACTTCTTGCTGAGGTGGAGTAATTATGCCGATGGGAGATCACTCTCCCGTCAGCATAGTGCGTCTTCACTAGACGTGCTAAAGCGGTGCAACTGCTTTGGTGCAGCTGCGCCAATGTAGTGCTGTAGTATAGACTTGCCCTAAGTGCCTGACCCTGGAGTCCTTGCTCAGGTGAAACTCTGATGAAGTTCATCAGAAGTTCAGCCTACGGACTGCAGGCCATGCCCTAAATTACTGTAAAAAAACATGGGAAAGGGTCCACAAAACTGTGAGGAATACTGGTTTGTGGAAAGAAGAGGGACAGTTGCCAGTACTCGACACTGGGTTAGGTTACCATTGTTCTTGTTAATGGAAGTTTCATATACTAAACTATCAACACTGGTTGTGTACTCATTGCCACAACTGTGCTAATGGGTATAGTTGGTCAGACAGTCAGCTGCATTCTCTTCAACTTTGTTTGACTCTTGAATGTAGCTCCTCAGGAAAACAGTTGGGTTAATGTGGTAGAATAAAATACCCTTGAACTTCTTTTGTGTGTGTGAATTAATCTTTGCAGGGGGGAACTGATCCCCATAGAGTTTGTTAAACTGAATCCCCTAATGTTTGTCTCTGCAGCTACATCACATTAAGTGAGAATCATGCTACCGATATTCTTTTTGTAATAAATATCAGGTTAATGTTCCATTTAAAAGTTGTTTAATATTTAATAATGCATAAAGAGGAGTGAAGCTATATATGAACTTCAGAAATCCCACAAAATTATAAGCAAACCAAATCAAACAAGTGCTAACAATATTCACTACGGCATCTACACTACAAAGTTTGCCAACGGAGCTATGTTGGCTAAAAGTGTGAAAAAAAATCACACCTGTAGTTGATATAGCTATGTTGGCAAAACCCCCAGTGTAGACAAAACTATGCCAACAGAAGAGTGCTTCTGTCATCTTAGGCCAGGTCTACACTAGGACTTTATGTTGAATTTATCAGCGTTAACTCGATTTAATCCCTCACCCGTCCACATTAGGAAGCAGTTTATTTCGACATTAAGGGTTCTTTGAATCGATTTCGGTACTCCACCCTGACGAGGGGAGTAGCGCCAAATTCGAAATGGGCATGTCGAATGCGAGGTACTGTGGACGGAATTCGACGCTAATAGCTCCGGGAGCTATCCCACAGTGCACCACTCGGTAGACGCTCAGGGAAGTATTGTGTACTCGGATGCTCTGACCTGCCACTCAGAGAAATCCCCGCGAAAATTTGAATGCTTTTTCCTCTGTGGCCATTTTGAATCCCATTGCCTCTTTGGACATAGTGGCGAGCTCAGCAGCACTGGCAATGATGCAGAGCTCTACAGCGGTGGTTTCGATGCCATCACTGAATAGAAAGAGAGCTCCAACATGGAGTGATCGTGAGGTTTTGGATCTGATCGCTGTGTGGGGCGATGAATCAATCCTAGCCGAGCTCCGTTCAAAAAGACGGAATGCCAAAATTTACGAAAAGATTTCCCAGGCTATGACGGAGAGAGGGTACAGCCGGGATGCTACGCAGTGCCGCGTCAAAATCAAGGAGCTACGTCAGGCGTACCAAAAGACCAAAGAGTCCAACGGACGCTCCGGCTCAGCGCCTCAGACTTGCCGATTTTACGAGGCACTGCACGCCATGCTCGGTGGTGCGGCAACAACTACCCCACCAGTGTCCGTGGACACCGATGACGGGGTCCATTCTACGGACACATCGGAGGAGGTTTTCGCTGACGGCGAAGAAGAGGAAGGAGGGCAGGGGGACGAAGCGATCGAAAGTGGTCACCCTGGAGATTTCCCCGACAGCCAGGAACTATTCCTCACCCTGACTGCGCTGCCCTTCGAACACTCCCAAGCCAGCATTCCTGACCAGGAATCAGGAGAGGGATCATCAGGTCAGTGTGTTAGACATTTATTTTCAATACAATAGTTATGGTGTGATAGCGCTCTGTAACTGTGGCTTCATTGGCCTTATGCGCTTCAGCTTTGAGTCGCTTTCCCGTGCAACTATTCGAAAAGTCTGTCAATATGTATGGGGATAGAGGTGTAATCACCAGCAGAGATCTCAGAGAAGCTGTCTTGCAGGTAGAGCGATAGTTTGTTTAGCACGTTCACTGGGAGAGCTGCCTTATTGTCTCCTCCATGGTAGGATACTTTCCCGCGCCATGCAAGCAGCAGGTACTCTGGTATCATTGCCTTGCATAGCATGGCAGCATACGGCCCCGGGGTTTGCTTGCATTGACGCAGCATGCTGATTTTCTCTGTCTCCGTAATCCTCATCAGAGTGATATCAGTCATGGGGTCCTGGTTCGAATGAGTGGTATAATTAGTATACTGCATGCTTCCTTTTCCCCTTACAGACAGACACCCGGCTGTTTACGTTAACGCGTGGTGGTAGTGTGTCGGGAGCAAAACCAGTACCACATATCGGTGCGCGGGTAGGGACAGTCCCAGGGAGCGGCAACGCTAAACCGGGGATAGGATAGGCGAGCCGTTCATGCTGAGCGGTTCGCGGGCATTTTCGATTCCCTGGAGCAGCCACGCGGAGGGGGGGGAAGGGTAGGCGAGCCGTTCATGCTGAGCGGTTCGCGGGCATTTTTGGTTCCCTGGAGCAGCCACGCGGAGGGGGGGGAAGGGTAGGCGAGCCGTTCACGCTGAGCGGTTCGCGGGCATTTTTGGTTCCCTGGAGCAGCCACGCGGAGGGCGGGGAAGGGTAGGTGAGCCGTTCACGCTGAGCGGTTCGCGGGCATTTTTGGTTCCCTGGAGCAGCCACGCGGAGGGGGGGGAAGGGTAGGTCAGCAGTTCATGCTGAGCGGTTCGCGGGCATTTTTGGTTCCCTGGAGCAGCCACGCGGAGGGGGGGGAAGGGTAGGTCAGCCGTTCATGCTGAGCGGTTCGCGGGCATTTTTGGTTCCCTGGAGCAGCCATGCGGAGGGGGGGGAAGGGTAGGCGAGCCGTTCACGCTGAGCGGTTCGCGGGCATTTTTTGTTCCCTGGAGCAGCCACGTGGAGGGGGGGAAGGGTGGCCGAGCAGTTCATGCTGGGCGGTTCGCGGGCATTTTTGGTTCCCTGGAGCGGCAACGCGGACTGGGGGGTGGTTTAGGACAGCCGCCGTAGATTATCGGTTTGGCCAGCAGCAGTTACTGCCCGCCGCCAGGAACACTGAGGGAGACATGGGAGTAGAGCAGTGCTGTGAAGCAATCTCGCAGCAGTCCTAAGTCAGCACCTTACCATGGTTTTCAGAGAGGTGATTTTCTGTGTACGGCAAGGCTTCTGGGATCCGTATACCGGGACCCCAGACACTCACTCAGCCTTAAGGCATAGTATTTGACCTTGTAGTACGTGTACATGTGATAGGCACTGTGTTTGGTCCTATTCACGGTGAAAGAGTATGGTCATTGTTCTTGAAAAAGTATCATTCTGAGGAATTCACTCCCTTTCATTTATCCCACAGCTGTGAGTGTCTCCCGCCCAACCCGTGCTTCTCCCACCCATGGCCTAGTCCAGATAAGGCGGCGCAAAAAGAGAACCAGGGACGACATATTCTCAGAATTAATGATGCTGTCACAGAGGGAGGCGGCACACCGCAGAGAGGACTTTGCACGGTACGAGCGAGCAGCCAGGGAACGGGAGCAGAGGGCTGAAGCGCGCGAGGACAGGTGGCAGCAGGAGGATCAGCAGGCGACCCAAACAATGCTGGGAATCATGAGGGAGCAAACAGACACGCTCCGGCGCCTAGTGGATGTTCTCCAGGACAGGAGACATGAGGAAAGAGCACCTCTGTATGTTCTTTCAAGCCGCCCTCCCCCGCCACCAAGTCCAGTGGCTTCCTCCCCAAAAGTCACTAGGACAAGGGGAGCCAGGGTGCGTGGAAATACTCAATCCACCCCTGCAGACCGCTGCAGTAGTAGAAGGCTGTCATTCCCAAAACCTTAGACTTTTCCCTCCTCTCCATCCAGCAGCACCCCTGAGCACCTCCCTTCCCAGGTCCCATGTTAAGTTACTGTTCTGTTGAATAAATCTGGTTTTTTGGTTCACCGATGTTTCCCTGAGTGTTTTAAATGGGACCGTTTGTATGTCTGGGTAGTGGTTAACATGTTTTGTAAGTGCAGATAATGGGAGCAGAAACGAGGGTGCACACAGGGTAACTGCTGAAGTGACAAGCACAGTACACATTGCATGCATTAAGCACACCTTTCCTTCGTTGTGCAGGTTTATACGTTGTAAACGTGGGGTTGGGGGTTGGGTGGTGCACTGTATGTTTGGGGAGGGTGGTCGCTGATCTTTTGCGGCTGACAGTAGCCTGCTGGATAGATCAATGCACCGTGGGATCCGTAGGCGATAGTCACTACGTAAAAGGCACATAGACACCACCACACACACATGGGATTAGGAGAGGTTGATGGTCCCTTTAAGCAAGCGGAACACCTCTTGGCACTGCGCTTTGGGCAGGATCAAGAGCTTCCCCTTTGAAGGGAAGTGTCCCCCAACCAAACCGCCCCCCAACCGCCGTATGCCTCCACGGTGATAATCATTACCCAATAAGAAGTACAGGAAAAGGTTCAAACAAAAAAATCTTTCCTTTACTGTGACTTTACAGCGTTGAACCAAGGAGGGGGAAGGGGGTTGGTAATGGGAGGATGGGCAACGGGACATGTGTAAAGGGACAGGGGAAGGTCCAGTATCTGTTTACGGAAGTGTAGCAGTCACTGGTTAACCCGCTCTGTCTGGAAGCGAGCTTTCAAAGCTTCCCGGATGCGCACCGCCTCCCGCTGTGATCTTCGAATGGCTCTGGTGTCTGGCTGAGCGTAATCTGCTGCTAGTCGATTTGCCTCAACCTCCCAGCCCTGCATAAATGTCTCCCCCTTGATCTCACAGAGATTGTGGAGCACACAGCACGCTGCAATCACAATGGGGATATTTTTAGGGCTGAGGTCGCAGCGAGTAAGTAAGCTTCGCCATCTTGCTTTGAGACGGCCAAAGGCACACTCCACCACCATTCTGCACTTGCTCAGGCGGTAATTAAAGAGCTCCTTTTCAGTGTCCAGGGCTCCCGTGTATGGCTTCATGAGCCATGGCATTAGCGGGTAGGCAGGGTCCCCCAGGATCACTGTTGGCATCTCCACATCCCCAACAGTGATTTTGTGGTCGGGGAAATAAACCCCCTGTTGCAGGCGTCTAAACAGACCAGAGTTTTTGAAAACATGAGCATCATGAACCTTGCCTGGCCACCCAACATTGATGTTCGTAAAACGTCCTTTGTGGTCCACTAGTGCTTGCAGAACCATAGAAAAATAGCCCTTTCGGTTAATATACTGGCCGCCCTGGTGCTCCGGTCCCAGGATAGGGATGTGTGTCCCATCTATGGCCCCACCGCAGTTTGGGAATCCCATTGCAGCGAAGCCATCTATGATCGCCTGCACGTCTCCCAGGGTCACTACTTTCTGGAACAGCAGGTCAACGATTGCACGGGCTACCTGCATCACAGCAACCCCCACGGTAGACTTGCCCACTCCAAATTGGTTCGCTACTGACCGGTAGCTGTCAGGGGTTGCAAGCTTCCACAGGGCTATGGCCACTCACTTCTGGACACTGAGGGCAGCTCGCATCCGGGTGTCCTGGCGCTTCAGGGCAGGGGACAGCAACTCACAAAGTTCCATAAAAGTGCACTTACGCATCCAAAAGTTTCGCAGCCACTGGGACTCATCCCATACCTGCAGCACTATGCGGTCCCACCAGTCAGTGCTTGTTTCCCTTGCCCAGCATCGCCGTTCCACGGGATCAACATGACCCATTGCCACCATGATGTCTAGGGGCCGGGGTCCAGCGCTTTGCAAGAGATCAATGCCCCTTTCAGAGTTTAAGTACTCCCGGAGATTACATTGTCTCCTCTCCCGATTTCTCTGCATCAGAGTCTGGAAAAGG
The DNA here is from genome assembly GCA_037349315.1 of Chelydra serpentina. Taxonomy (NCBI): domain Eukaryota; kingdom Metazoa; phylum Chordata; order Testudines; family Chelydridae; genus Chelydra; species Chelydra serpentina. The sequence goes on from JBAIAC010000002.1 coordinate 83,945,704, forward strand.
TGCGCTATAAGGCGCGAGTTGTTGGCTACGGACAGGACAGCTGCGATAATCGCGGAGGGCTCCATGCTCACTGTCCAGTGGCGTCCGAGCTATCAGCCACAGGAAAAGGGCGCGAATTCATTCCCCGCCGGCGCTTTCACGTAGGGAAGGCGGAAGTGTGGGTCGAGTGACGAAATTTACGTATACCGACCCTTGACACAATTTCATTCCCACAAGGCACTGGGGGCTACACCCAGAATTCCAGTGGGCAGGCGGGACTGTGGGAACTGTGGGATAGCTACCCACAGTGCACCGCTTGCAATGTCGACGCTTGCCCCCCTACTGTGGACTCGGACATTCGAAAAAAGATCCCTGGTGTGGATTCGAACAATCGACCTGGAAATATCGGGTTCACAAGTTCGGTTTCACAGAAATCGAACTAGTACCGTAGTGTAGACATACCCTTAGCTAATGCTATAATGTAGTGTAGCTATGCCAGCTGAACTCCTGCTGATTGACATGGTGTCTCCAATAGGGGGCTCTGCTGGCATAGCTATGCCAATGAAGACTGTAGGTAGACAACACAGAGTGAACTATCTAGGCATTCATTTATTTTAAACTCCTTTTTTTATTGCATGTCCACATGTTATACACAATTATAAACAAAACAAAATAAATCTATGTTACAAGAATCTTATTTAGGTTGCAGAGTCAAGCACTCAGAAGTTAAAATGCTCGATATACCTTTGCCCATTCAACCTTAATTTTGCCCATGCACCCAACTGGAAAAAGATTTTTAAAAAGGAGCTACAAGAATGATTTGAAGTCTGGAAAGCCTGCCTTTTACTCAGAGACTTAAGAAACACAATATATTTAGTTTATCCAAGAGAAGATTAAGAGATGACTTGATCGCAACCTACAAGTACCTACATCGGGAAGAGATTTCTGATCGTAGAGAGCTCTTTAATCTACCAGACGAAAGCATACATAACAAGTTCCAATAGTTGCAAACTGAAACTATGTAAATTCAGACCAGAAGTAAGGAGCAAATATTTAATAGGGAGGGTAATAAAACGTTGGAAAAATTTACCTAGGTATGAGGTGGATTCTCCATCATTCAAGAGTCTTTAAATCAAGACTGGATATCCTAAACGATACGCTATAGCTAAAGCAAGAGTTATGAGAAATTATTTTGTGTGGTTCTATGGACAGCCATTATGTAGGAAGTCAGACAAGATGATCATAATGGTTCCTTCTGGCCATCACGTCTAGCAACTGGTTAATCCTGTGCACTGAATAAGGCAAGGATCCTGTGAAAAAATGCTATGTGATCATATAATTAACGACTGGACCATAATGCATACACAGAAGGAGCAGAATTAAGATGTTGCCCAGGCAAGTGTAAACTTGGCATTTCCTAACTTTTGCGTGCATGACTTTGCAATCTAAATAACATTATTTTACATATTTTTATAGATATTCCTTTTTTTTAATTTCTCACACCCGAGTGATGTAGTTATACTGATGTAAGTTTGTAGCATAGACTTGGCCTAACTGCTGCTCCTGACAGAATGTCCCTCCTGCAGCTCTGTACGCCCCAGGTAGGTGTCCAGGGAGGGCTTCAGGCAAGAAGTGTGGGTGTACAGGAGGCTGTGGAGGCGCCGGAGGGAGGATGTGAGGTGAGCTGCAGCGGGAGGTAGCTGCAGGGGAGAAGGGCAGCACGGAAGAAGATGCAAACGTGAGCAGTAGAGCGGGCACAAGGGGGCCAGGGGCGGCACCCGCGGCTTTCCTAAGGCGGCAGGGATTATAAACGGAAGCTCGGAGTGTTCCTCCAAACCCAGGACACGCTGTAACCCCCTTCGCTGTTTGCCTGGCGGGGCGTGTGTGGTGTGTGACGTCACCGTTCCCTCCAGATCCTCCCCCGCCCGGGCATCTCCCAGCCAATCAAAGCCCCGCTCACGAAAGCGTTGTATTGACTGAACGCTGCCGTGAACTCGCCCGTGTCCCCCCATGCCCCCGTGACAGGACGTGACGTTAGTAGGGGCGGAAGAGGCTCTGCAGCGGCAGCGTTTGGGGGCATTAAATTGAAGCAAACGGAGGCCGGGGTTTACAGGGCGGAAGAGGCGGAGCCTGAGGGAGGCGCACACGCACGTTATTGGCGCGCGGGTTTGAAAATACAAAGCGGGGCCGAGGCGGACAGTTCTGCAGCCTCCGTGGGGCGATGGACGGGGCCGGGGCGGGCTTCTCGGGCGGCGGCGAACCGGTGTCCCCCGGGCTGTTCGTGGAGACGGAGGCCGTAGCCGCGGGCTGGATGCTGGATTTCACCTGCTACGCGCTGTGCCGGCACTTCCGGGAGGGGCGTACGCGGGACTTCGAGCGGAGCCAGGACACGGCGCAGGGTGAGCAGGGCTGCGCCGGGGAAGGCGGGTCGCGGCCGCTCCGTGATTGCCGATATCCTGCGGTCTGGTCCGGGCCGCGGGTGCGTTGCGGGCAGCGCGCTAGGCCGGGCCGCGTCTCGGCTCGTGGGGCCGCGGGGAGGTTCCCCCGCGCGTGATGATCCGGGCTGGGCACCCACACGAGCGTGGCCACCCAGGGCCGCCCCGCGTTGGCTCTCGTCGCCGACGGAGCTGCCGCCCCTCCCTGCGCTGATCCCGGCCCCGGTGCAGCTCGCTGCTCCCGCTCCCCTCCCCCCGTTAGCATTCCCCAGTCTCAGGGGCCGAGCCCCGGTTGCCGCTAACGGTCCGGCTCGGTGAAACACATCGGCTCGCTGCTGAGGCTCAGTCTCGGGGAGCGCCCGGCCCGCGCTGGTCTTCGCTGGAGCTGGCTGCGCCGTGGAGACCGCACACACACCCCCTCCTGCCGCCGGAGATCCTCAGGGTTGAACGTTTTTCCCGATTAGGTCAAAAACATTAAACCCGTGAAAAGGTGCCTGATTCCATTAACCTTGTTATCTCAAAACCTGATTCTTGCCTGTATATTTATACCTGCCTCTGGAGATTTCCAACACATGCGTCTGACGAAGTGGGTCTTCGCCCACAGAAGCTTATGCTCCAATATATCTGTTAGTCTATAGGGTGCTACAGGACTCCTTGTCACACTTGTGAAAGTTATTGTGGGTGTTCCCCAAACGTTTGTCCTAGGGTACAGACACTTGTAGTTCACCCTGAAAAAACGAGGAGTCCAGTGGCACTTTAAAGACTAACAGATTTATTTGGGCATATGCTTCTGTGGGTAAAAAAACACTTGTAGTTCACCCTAAGGATCCGATCTGTGGGCTTCTCTACATTTGAAAGTTGTTTGGGGATATGTTTTTCCAGGTTAAGTAATTTGAAACCACTTTTTTTCCAAACCAGTGCATCCACACTGCTTTCTTATCTAAGCTAATTTCCTTGTTAGTCTCTAAGGTGCTACAAGTTTTTCTTTCTTATTTTCGTTTTGCTGACACAGACTAACACGGCTACTACACTGAAACCTGCATCTATCCTGGTCAGCATCTGCATGCGTATTCTCCCTGGTATCCACAACATGCCAAAGTTCAACTCTTTGCAAAAGTACAGGCTGGCTCCTCTTAGCCCAGGGCTACACTGGGGGGGCGGATTTCCAGAGCCGACGGGGCGTGCTCGGGGATCGGTTAATTGCGTCTAAACGAGACGCGAAAAATCGATCCCTGATAGATCGATTGCTACCTGCCGATCCGGCGGGTAGTGAAGACAAGCCCTTAGTAGCTGCAGACTGCATGAACTCTTCCAAAGGGCTTCTTATTGTTCCTGATGCTTTTATAACTGATGCCAGAACTCCTTCTCCATTTGGCCAATTCTAGATCTGGGCATTCCAGTGACTGCTATTCAGATGGTTCTGGGTATGCTCTTCTCCCCAGAGGGCAAGGAAGTCCAGGAACTCAGCCTGGGGCATGGCTGCTCTATAATTGGAATAAGATTCTGGGTCTGAATTGCAAAGGGATACACCTGGCTACACACCAGCATTTGACCCTTGACGCCTTTGAGGAGCAGTGGGCGCTGTCCGGGGTTCTCTGCTCGGTGTCCCCGTCAGGCTCCCTTCTTTTAACCCTGTGACCGCACCCCTGACCCTGTTATTTCATTAGTTGTCCCCCGGACTCATTTGGATTCCAGGTCCTGTGGATCCTCCCCTTAAATTAGGGGGGGTCCTTTAGCAGTGGGCGGGCTTCCGCCCGCCCACTTCCCGGAACCCAATAGGTACACACCAGCATTTGACTGTGACATCTGGTCAAGATGACCCCAGAGCAGTAGGAGGCATACATGTGGCCAGCAAAGCAGTGTGGGATAGCAGTGGAAAGACTGCCTGAGGCAGAACAGTGGATATGAAATATTTCTGAATGTCAATTAACTCACTTTGAAAGTGAGTTAATGTGTATTGAGATACCAGATAATTCAAAACAAAAAAAGCTAGGGTGGGGAGGCAGGATAGTTTATCCTGGAAAAAAAATTAAGTATAGAAACACATCTTCTGTCCATTGTCTACATTAGTCATGCTGATTTGAATTTTGAACCATTGCCCATCAGCGCTGTTCTGCAGTTGCAGTGTCCTCTGGATATGGATCCCACAGTTTCCAAATATTTGCCAGAAGCACTGGGGGTCTTGGAGATTTCAAAAGGCCACTAGTGACCTATGGGACAGTTATGGAAGATTAATTAGATTCTCTTGTGCCTTGTGAACAAGAGGCAATCTAGTGTATCCACTTAAGTCCGTCTACTGCAGTGGTCCCCAACGTGGTGCCCGCCGGGGCATTTATGTGTGCCTGCCGTCAGGGCTGGTGCCAAGGAAGAGGAGAGGAGCATCCACCGGAGAAGCGTTGCCACTGAAATGCCACCACGCAATGCTTCCGGCGGAGAAGTTTTTGCTGAAATGCTGCCGGGGTGTGCTTCCGGCAGAGAACCATCGCCACCGAAATGCCGCCGAGAAGTGTCGCTGCCCACCACACTCTGATTGAAGGGATGAATGTGCACTTGGCCACAGAAAGGTTGGGGACCACTGGTCCACTGCCACGCGTCTTGTTCAGTTGTCGTCTGTTCCCATGATAGAGACATCTTTCTCAATATTTTGTGTGGGAGTTTTATATGTACAGTAATAGGAAGTGACTCTCTGTGCTATTACACCAGCAATTTCCCTCCACACTGGAAATAAAACAGTGTAGGTGAAATCTGTATCAGATTATATTACAGAATCCAAGGAAGTATTCACAAGTTTTTTTAAAAAACAAACAGGAGAAAAGGATGAAGTTGAGTATATGCGCTACAAATGGTGTGGCCCACTTATTAAATGTAAATATTTATAGGCTAATAGTTGTAAGTCTACAACAGTAAACTGTTAATTCACATGAAAAGTTTTATTTGGGGATTAGAGAGTTTGTTAAACTCGGCGATGGCATGTTTTGAGTTCTGTTTTAGTTCTGCAGCAAACCACCATTGATGAACAGAATTCAAAGCATTAATTTACTGAATACCTTTTTCCTCTCATCTTTACATCCACCAAAATAAGCCCCAATATTTACCCAGAAAAATTATGAATAGTTTTTTCTACTGATTTTCACCTGTTTTGTTGTGGTAATAAACACTGATAAATTCCCAGGAAAAATTAAATAAAATAAAAACTGAAAACAAAGGACCCTAGATATTTGGCAAACATGTGCACCAGCTCTTTGTGTGTGTGGCTTTGTTTGTTTTATTTTTTTTATTTTTTTTTTCCCCCAGCATTCTAGGGGTGCCAAACAGTTCTTTGAGAAATTCGCCTGTCTGGTATAGTCAAGACCTGAGAAGGACAGGACTCTAACTGCTTCCCTTATCTCTGAGGATATCTGCTGAAAAATTTGGGGGCGGGGCAACGGTCATAGTGCATAATCAACCGAACATGAGCTTCTAGTGAGATGCTGGGCTAAAAAGGCTAATGTGATCCTTGATTATATATATCGAGTAGGGAGGTTATATTACCTATGTGGTGGTCACACCAAAGACAGATACTGAAATACAGTGTCCAGTTCTGGTGTCAACAATTCAAAAAGGATGTTGAAAAATTGGAGAGAGTTCAGCGAATAGCCATGAGAATGATTAAAGGGTTGGAAACATACCTTATCATGAAAAGCCCAAGGAGCTCAATCTCTTCAGTTTATCAAAAAGAAAGTAACGGAGGAACTTGATCAGTCTATAAATATCTATGGAAATTTGATCGTAGCAGGCTCTTCAGTCTATTAGGCAAAAGTATAATAAGGTACAATGGGTGGAAATTGAAGCTAGACAAATTCAGACTAGAAATCTGCACGTTTTTAACCGTGAGGGTAATTTACCATTGGGACAATTTACCGAGGGCTGTTGTGGAAATCTTTTACATTGAGATTGGATATTTTTCTAACAGATGTGTTGAGTTTCAAACAGAATTAATTCAGGGAAATTCTATGGCCTGTGCTATTCAGGAAGTCAGACTTAGATAATCTAGGAACCTGTGCTATTTGTGCCATATCTCTCGAGAGAAACTATGGACCAGCGAAGTTTTCTGGTCTTGGTTTAAGCAACCTAAATGTTATATTTCTGGTTTTGGTATAAACAGTTTTCAACTTGCTGCAATATTTGTCTGAAACTCTTACACTGAACTTTTATTATTTCAGTATCACAAAGCATTTTTAATAAGATAACTACCTACATCATTATCTTCTGAAATTCCATCTGTTCTGTTAGTTTAAAGTATGTTGATCAATTTATACCCAAACGGTATGTCAGATCATCTAAGTGGAAAGTGCTAATGTACAGGAACAAAGGCTCAGGGCTGTCCTTAAGATTTATGGGCCCTATGCAGTATTATTAAATTGGTGTCCCTATGCCCAATGGCAACCCGAGCTTGCAGCCTGGTGGGGGAGAGGCACCTCATGGTGGTGGAGTGTCACAGTTCCTGCAGAGACCCCCGTACGCTTTCCCTCATGCAGAATGGATATGCAGAAGGTACCTAATTAAAAGCACTAAACTTGGGAATAAAAAATGTCAGTCACAGGTGTTTTGATATGCCCTGAAGTTGGTCAGACTTTTCTTTGCAAAACCTTTGTAATAAGAGTGAGTCAGCTGTCTTGCTGAATACAACATTCAACTTCATGGAATACATGATGCAGCTCTTCTCTGTTTTACATTTTCTTAGTTGGTATTTCTAAGCTGATTTTATATTTTAAATGTACTCTTAAGCCTTCATAAAGTAATCATTCCAGATTACTACATATTTAACTCATTGAAACAAAGACATTATTTTAAATTAATTAGTCACAGACATTTAGTGTGTTCATAACATGCTTTTAGAAAAAGGGAACACTAATTTACTTTGTGTGATCTCCATAACAATAGACCTGTTTATGAAACGTCACCAACTTTAAAAAATGTTTCTAAAGATTTTAGGCATTGCAAAGGATTTTCTTACTAAGGTACTGATTTGCTGGAGGTTCTCTTAGGCCTTGGCTACACTTGTTGATGTACAGCACTGTGAGTTAAACCCGTCTTCGTACAGCTGAGTAGGGAAAGTGCTGCAGCCTGTCCATACTGGCAGCTGCCAGCGCACTGACATGGCTACATTTGCAGCACTTGCAGCGGCTTTGGGAGAGGTGCATTATGGGCAGGTATCCCACAGAACACCTCTTACCCCATGGCACCTTTGCACAACCCATGGTGCCAGAATGGGATGGTGCATTCTGGGTCCTGTCCCAACGCCCCATGATGCATCGCTTCGTATCCCAGCAATCCCTGTGTTTCCGGACACATTTGGGGCCATCTTTCAATGGTTTCTTTGTAGCGCGATCTGTGCTCCGTTTCGGTCAGCGGAAAATGGATCCCGAACTGAGAAAAATACTGACGAGTCTCGCCAGCACGTCACGTTTGACAGTCAAGCTCTTCCTTAAGATCCACAGTGATGGCGAGGAGTCCGACGATGACAATGAAATCGACTCGCGTAACGCGTACGACACGAACTTGCTTGTGGCATTCACGGACATGCTATGCACTGTGGAACGCCGCTTTTGGGCTCGGGAAACCAGCACAGAATGGTGGGATCACATGATCATGCAAGTCTGGGATGACGAGCAGTGGGTGCAGAACTTTCGGATGAGAAAAGCTACTTTCATGGGACTGTGTGAGGAGCTCGCCCCCGCCCTGCGGTGCAAGGACACGAGATTGAGAGCTGCCCTGATGGTGGAGAAGCGGGTGGCTATTGAAATCTGGAAGCTTGCAACTCCGAACTGCTATCGATCAGTAGTGAACCAGTTTGGAGTGGGAAAGTCAACTGTTGGAATCGTGCTGATGCAAGTTTGCAAGGCCATTAATCGCATCCTGCTCAGAAGAACCGTCACTCCAGGTAACGTGCAGGACATTGTGGCTGGCTTTGAACAAATGGGTTTCCCTAACTGCGGAGGGGCGATAGATGGGACGCATATTCCTATTCTGGCACCACCCCACCTAGCATCCAAGTACATTAATCGGAAGGGGTATTTCTCCATGGTTCTCCAGGCGCTTGTGGATCACCGTGGGCGTTTCATTGACATCAACGCAGGCTGGCCCGGAAAGGTGCATGACGCACGCATCTTTCGGAACACTGCCCTGTTCCAGCATATGCAGTCCGGGACTTTTTTTCCCGGAAGATCACGATAGGGGAAATTGAAATGCCCACTATGATCCTTGGAGACCACGCGTGCCCTTTAATGCCGTGGCTCATGAAACCCTACACAGGGAGCCTTGACACCAGCAAGGAACGGTTCAACTACAGGCTGAGCCGGTGCCGAATGACTGTGGAGTGTGGCGATCTCTATATGGGAAGCTGGACTTGGCCGAACACAGCATCCCCACGGTTATATCCGCATGCTGTACCCTCCATAATATTTGTGAAGGGAAGGGTGAAATGTTCACTCAGGGGTGGACCTCAGAGGTTCAACACCTGGAGGCTGAATTTGCACAGCCAGAGAGCAGGGCTATTAGAGGGGCCGAGTGTGGGGCTGCAAGGATTAGGGATGCCTTGAGGGAGCAATTTGAGCCTGAAAACCACCAGTAATGTCTGCTGCCCTGCACGGCCCTGAAGCGAAGTGGTTCCAATGTTATTAGTAATCTGTCTTTGCTAAGCTGATTTGTGTTTGCTCAGCTGACTTGCGTTGCCTGTTTCTTTCCTGGGCTAAGGTATCTTTTACCTTATGCAATAATAAAGACTGTTTTCACATCCATTTATTAAAGAGAAAATACATGTATTAAAAAGAAACACAACACAGCTGCTTGTGAGACAGAAAGGGCAAGGGGGTGGTAGGTGGTCTGGGGAACGGTTCAATCACAGGTTATGGTATGTCCTGCTTTCATACTCGGCCTTCCTGTCTGGAGTGCAGTGAGTGCTGCACTTCAGGATGTCTAAAATTTAGGATGGGGGTTGAGTGCAGTGGGTAAGGGTCAGTTTCCAGGGCTGGGTGGTGAAGCTACAGGTGTTTGGAGGCTTCTGGTGTGGGCGATAAGAACCTGGATGTTGGGTGAAGTGGGCAGGAGGTGACACGGGGGCACAAGGCAGAGTTTTGGGACAATGGCTGTGGGGGGGGCGGGGGCGTGGTACTGCTCCGCCTGCATGGTGACGAGCGCCTGGATAGAGTCCGCTTGGCGCACCATGATGCTAATCAGTTCCTTTGTGCTTTCCTGCCGGAGCTGCATGCTTTGCTGCTGGTGCAAAGCGTTTTCCTGGCGGAGCCTGCTTTTGCTCTCCCTCCACTCCCGAGCCTTTTGATTCTCTTTAAGAGATTGGTTCAAAACTTTCTGCAGCATGTCTTCTTTCGTTCTTCTGGGCCTCTTCCTGAGCCTTTGGAGTCTCTCAGCCGGTGATAAGGACGACGGTGGAGATCTCAAGGTTGCATCTTGAAGGAAAAATGCAACACTTAACAGAGGCGTCATTGTTTTATGCCAGACAGAGCAATGATTCCCCCACACTTAAGGAGGGCGCACACAGTCTCCAAAACAGCACAATTTTCCCGTCTCAAACAGAGCGCACAGAACCCATGGGAGCCCCAAAATGGTGAGTAAGCACAGGGTCAAGGGGAACTGATTGTTTCACGGATGTACTGTCCAGCAGGTTTCTGTGCCTTGGGGAGAGCCAACAACTGCAGGGGGAACCTACACTGAACACTGTCCCCACATTTTCCACAGGAGTTCGTCCTGGAAGATATCTCGCTGCTGAGGGTGACTGGGGAAGCAAGAGAGGGTCTTCTACTGCAATGCGGCTTCTTCCCTGGCCCATATGCAGCTTGCCTGTGTGCAGCAATGGTCTCCCCCCCCCCCCCCCCCCCCGTCCCTCGCGGCACAGTGGTGCGGACACGTTACTCTGACTGGAACAAGAACCACGGTGGCTCTCCCAATAAACCTGTGCAAGCGCATTGCCCACACTCTGGCTGAGACTTTTGAAGAGATTACAGTGGCCGATTTCCATGATGTGATAGACCACATGAATGTGTTCTTCCTCATCTAGGCATGCATGCAGCCCAAACCCTCCTCGCCCAAGGACCCCGCACCGAAAAAACTCCTTCCCGAAAATAAAAGCTGCTTACCGCGAACCTGCTCTTCTTTCTCCTCCACCACGTACTGGCCGCTGCGACTGGCTCCTTTCCTCCTGGCTCAAGAAGAGCTCCTGGCTGCATGTCCCCAGGGAGTCAGGGGTTTCTCCCCCAGCCACAGCACCCTCGCTCCTGCTTTCTTTAACCCCCTTCTCCTCCTCCTCCTCCTGCTCTCCCGTGTCCACGGTGGTGCTCAGAACGGAGGTGGGGTCACCCCCAAGTATCGCATCCAGCTCTTTGTAGAATCGGCAGGCTGTGGGGGGAGCACCCGAGCGGCTGTTTGTCTCGCGGGCTTTGCGGTACGCACTCCGCAGCTCCTTTACTTTTATCCTGCACTGCATTGCGTCCCGGTCATGGCCCCTTTCTATCATGGCCCTTGATATCTGGCCGAAAGTATCGAAATTCCTCTAGCTGGAGCGCAGCTGGGACTGGACAGCTTCCGCCCCCCAAACAGTGATGAGGTCCAGCAACTCGGTATTGTGCCATTCTGGGGCTCGTCTGGCAGGTGGAGGCATGGTTACCTGGAAAGATGCCCTGAGAGCACTCCACGCCTGGCTGAGCAAACAGGAAGGGGATATTTTAAATTCCAAGGGAATTTAAAGGGTGGGACTGGCGGTTGGTCACCTGAGGCCAGGGCATTAGAGTTCGAACTGATGACCAGAGTGGCTAGAACAGGCATTGTGGGATACTTCTGAATACTTCTGGAGGCCAATAAGAGCACATTGGGTGGCCACACTGGAGCCGCAGCGCACCAGTGGCAGCGCAACATACGTTATTCCTCTCGGGGAGGTGAAGTACCTGCAGCGCTGTACCTGCGGAGATGCAGCGCTGTACGTGCCTTGCAAGTGTAGACGGTTAGTGAGTTACAGCGCTGTAGGCAGTTTTATTGCCCTGTAACTCAGGAGTGTAGCCAAGGCCTCAAAACTAGTTCATCAGATAGTCAGAAATAAAGAAAGGGGAACTCTGTCCAGCTATCAGGAAGGAGAAAGGGATGGACAGGAAGACTTAGTTTAAAGAAACAAACACAAACCTTCCAATCGTAATTAAAATGTGTATTTTAGAAAAGGGTGGTCTTTTGAAGGATTTATTTTAAAAACTGTCTGAAGATCCAAGCATTTAAGGCTAAAGATTGTGCATCTGAAAATCTATGCAAGGATTTTTTTAGAGATGTGATTTTTTTATAATCTTCAACTCACTAATGAAATATTATTAAAGCAGATTTTAAACCAAGGTTTTGTAGACTGACATGTTCTGAGTAAATATTACAGTAATGCACAACTGTTTGTTAGTAAATTCAGAAACTGACAGTATATACCTGGGTGTTCCCAAATGCCTGTTAAATGGCTTAATTACCTCTTGAATGACTCTTTAACAGTTTTGATGTTGTGCTAATAGGTCTGGCAGGCTGGAGGCTTTTTCACTTTTAATTACTAGTTCCCCCTCCCCATGCAGCTGCCTATGTTGCCTATGCCTGAAGATAGAATTCAAGCTAAGGTCAAAATACACTATATTACAACTGCACAGTACAGGTCTGAAGTCAAAGATCTGGAAAAGATACAGTTGCTGAGGAAACTGGAATGTCTTGCACACTTTAACAGGTCCAGTGCAAAGACTCTTAGTTTCACTACGCCTCCTACAGCTAGAGAAATACAATTCTTACACATTACCTGTACTGCAGTTATTTGAAATCTTTTAACTCGAATTTTCTTTAAAATCTTCTGAACTTTGGCTCCATCTACAGGATACGGTAGCTAAAGAATGCACTGTTTGTATTATGGAAATCCATTATCTACAAAGTCCCTATATTACAAATGTAAAACTTACAGTAAAGTATTTGTTTGAGGGGTGCTATCCGAAACCAAGTTCTAGTTTGTCTAGTCTATTTTGGTTGAGATGAGGAAGGCCAATGAAGTAGTGAGAATAAATTGTGGAACTATGTTGCTATTCAAAATTATATTTCTCTAGCTGAAGTCTAGAGTTACAGTAGTCCCACTGCTCTTGCTCCCCCTGTCCACACTTCAGTAGAACTGTAAAGAAATAGTGTAAAGGAAGCCTGGAAAGGAACATTGGTTTTTTTTTTTTTTAGGTAAATACATCTTAAGTAAAATAGACTGACCATGGCTGCATACAGTGTGGTCTAGTGACGTTAACACTGGGTTTTGGGAGTCGGGAGCTTCCAGATTCAAGCCCCAGTTAGCACAGCATTTAAGTGCTTTGCTGTTCTCCAATCCCAGCTCTGCCTCTGATGCTTGTGTGGTCTTGGACAAATTTACTTGACCTCACCCGCTCCTCATCTTTCTCTTCCCTCTTCCCCCCCCCCCCCCCTGGTTTTACTTTTCTCATTTGGATACTTACGCTTTGTGTTGTGAGGGTTCATTAATTCAGGTTGTTCGGCACCTTACAATAAATATGAACTTTATTAAGGTAATATGCACTGTAACTTTACCTTGCTATTTGATTTCTTTTTTTAATACTAAACTGCATGTGTATATTAAACAATGTTAAAATGCCATCCACTTCCTGAATCTGGTATTTTTAGCCCAAAGAAATGTCTCCTCTTTCTACTTGACCCACCCTGATTTGGTCTAATATTTCTAATGACTCTGTTTAGACTGTGATGGTCATAATCCCATGCTGCTTTAATTACTTCTTTCCAGAAACTACTTTCATGCTAATAGGTATAATAATATATGCCCTCCTTTCCTTGTGAAATGTTGCAAGAGGATTTCCCTTGCTTGTGCTTTAAGATGCTGCTGTTGCTGTGGTAACTGACAAAGCAAGAGTAACCGCTACAATTAATTTTTTTCTAGGTAATTCTATTTCCTTTGTTCCTTGTCTCTGAGGTAGCACATGGTTTTGGGATGTTCCCTAGAAATGTCTTTGAAGTCTTCAGTTGTATTTTATTCATCTCACTTAAGATTCTGAGCAAAACAAAAGCTGCTATTTACATTGGGGTATTGTGCAATTCTGAATTTAGCTAAATATTTTACAGAAAACCTTTGGTGTGCTCAGTCACTTCTAGTTTGCTGCTGTAAACCTCAAGTCATCTGTCTTAGGATGTAATCAAGTTCACATTTATTTGTAATGGAGAAGAAAGTTATTTACTAATGCACTTTTGAAAATGACTGCAAATACTTTTAAAAAGTGTTTACTTTGGTTAGAAAACTAGTAAAGTACTTTAAATCGGATAGGTATGGCAAGTTCTGTGCCTCTCTTACTTCTAGCCACACTGTGGCACTGTTGGAACAAAACTGATTAAAGTTTACTCTTTCCTTTTTCAGCTATTATTAATGGCCTGTCCAAAATAGCTACTCATCAGATGAAAACAGTTTACCTGTGTCAGTTTTTGACACGAATTTCAGAAGGAAAAAAACTTGGTAAATATTTAACTCTTTTTCTCATTTTTAATGTAATTCTGATTTTAAACTGTTTGGATGAAGCTGATATGCTTTTCTCCACTAACTTGGTATGGTGCACCAGATGAATTCTTCTTTTCCTTCCTCCTCCCCCAATCCCCACTTTTCTTTGTAATTGTGAATAATTAAATAGCTTTTCTTAGGTATATATTTTTCCACCTGATTACATTCAGACAGTGTTCAACTTTTTCTTGTTTTTAAATTTAGTGTCTGGTTTTTCCAATTATCAAAAACAATCCTGCATTGTCAAGAGAATGAATAGGACTAGTTCACTGATCTTTTTGTGCTTGTCTTGTTTCTAGAGTACAATAAACAGATCACAAGAGGTGGTCCTGTGTTACACAGTAAAAACTGATAATCAAATCAGTTTCTATACCGAATTTTTATACTTCATTATAGGGTATCCTTATCTTGTCTATTTTACACAACAATAACTTTTACAATGAAAAGGGATGGTTCTCGAATTACCATGTTTTGTCATAAAAAGAAAAATTGCCATTATTTTAAGAGATTGCATTGCACAAACTAGAGAGCACCTGTCAAATTTGGTAGTCTGACTAAAACATTTTAAAAAGAAAAGTAGAGAACATAGTTGGTTCAAACTGAACTATACTAATATCCAGATTAAGCATCATCTTTTAAATCCATTGTGAATTCTTCACATTTCTTAGTAAGTATGAATTTTATTCCACTAGGCCAATTACATTGCTACAGGTTTACAGTAAGCGGAGTCCATCCTACTTTGTCTTTGGCAGCATACATCTTCAAACCAGTAGAAGTAATTGAGTCAGAATTTATTGTGGGCAACTGAAATTACATTTCCATCTAAAAGATTTAGCCCTGGTCTACACTACGAGTTTAGGTTGAATTTAGCAGCGTTAGGTTGATTTAACCCTGCACCCATCCACACAAAGCCTGTTTTGTCGACTTAAAGTGCTCTTAAAACTGATTTCTGTACTCCTCCCCGGCGAGGGGTTTAGCGCTAAAATCTACCTCGCTGGGTTGAATTTGGGGTAGTGTGGACGCAATTCGATGGTATTGGCCTCCGGGAGCTATCCCAGGCTGCTCCATTGTGACCGCTCTGGACAGCACTCTCAACTCAGATGCACTGGCCAGATAGACAGGAAAAGCCCCACGAACTTTTGAATTTCATTTCCTGTTTGGCCTGTGTGGCGCGCTGATCAGCACAGGTGACCATGCAGTCCCAGAATCGCAAAAGAGCTCCAGCATGGACCGAATGGGAGGTACTGGATCTGATCGCTGTATGGGGAGAAGAATCTGTGCAGGCAGAACTCCGTTCCAAAAGACTAAATGCCAATGTATATGCCAAAATCTCCAAGGGGCATGATGGACAGGGGCTACAACAGGGGTGCACAGCAACGCTGCTTGAAAATTAAGGCGCCTAGGCAAGCCCAGAATCGTAGTCCTCTTCCCCCACCCCACAGAATCGTAGAGCATAGAATGTTTCTATGCTCCCCCTATCATCTCTGTCCCTGAGGTTATCGCAGATTAGAAGGTGAAAAAAACACACTGGCGATTACATGTTTTCTGAGCTCATGCAGTCCTCCCGCACTGATAGGGAACAGCTTAATGCATGGAGGCAATCAGTGGCAGAGGCCAGGAAAGAATTAAGTGAGCACGAAGAGCGGAGGCAGGACGCAATGCTGAGGCTAATGGGGGAGCAAACAGACATGATTAAGTGTCTGTTGGAGCTGCAGGAAAGCCAACAAGAGCACAGAAACACACCCCCTGCATCCACTGTATAACTGCCTATCCTCCTCATGTTCCATAGCCTCCTCACCCAGATGCCCAAGAACACGGTGGGGAGGCTCCAGGCATTCCACTCCAGAGAATGGCCCAAGCAACAGAAGGCTGTCATTCAAACACTTTGCTTATTGTAGCCACACTGAAAATCAGTGTGGCCTTGTCCTTCCCTCCTCCCCCATCCCACCCGGGCTACCTTGTCTGTTCTCTTTTAATTAAGAAAGAATGCATGGTTTCAAAACAATAATTACTTTTATTTTGAAGGGGGGAGGGAATTAAAATCAACAAAGGGGGCAGGTTGGCATCAAGGAGAGAAACACACAGCTGTCACACCATAGCCTGGCCAGTCATGAAACTGGTTTTCAAAGCCTCTCTGATGTGCAGCGTGCCTTGCTGTGCTCTTCTAATCGCCTTGGTGTCTGGCAGCTCAAAATCAGCCACCAGGCGATTTGCCTCAACCTCCCACCCCGCCGTACACCATGCCCTGGAGGTTGCTAGGAGCCGGGCAAGGAAGATGTTTCCAGAACCCCCGGCCAACCTACATGTCTTACGAGGACCGCTACCAGTCCTACTGCACCGTCTGCTGCAGAGTTGCAGGAGAGCAGAGTTGCAACAGAAGTGGTGGAGCCATACACCATGGACAAGGACGGCTAGCAGTCCTGCACCATCTGCTGCGAAGGCACCCAGGAGCTGCAGTGGTGACTGTGAGCTGAGCGGGCTCCATGCTTGCCATGGTATGGCGTCTGCACGGATAACCCAGGAAAAAAGGTGCAAAACAATTGTCTGCCATGCTTTCACGGAAGGAGGGGCGACTGACGACGTACCCAAAACCACCTGCAACAATGTTTTTGCCCCATCAGGCATTGGGAGCTTTTGTGTACTTCTGGTGAAGTACACCAGAGGCCAGAATTACAGTGGGCGGCAGAGACTGTGGGAACTGTGGGATAGCTACCCACAGTGCACCGCTCTGTAAGTCAATGCTTGCCAGGGTAGAGAGGACGCACTCCGCCGACTTAATGTGCTTATTGTGGACACACACAATCAACTGTATAAAATCTCTTCTGAAAAATTGACTTCTATAAAATCAACCTAATTTCATAGTGTAGACATAGCCTTAGTGTTGCTAGATGTAAAGCTTTAGCTGCTAAATTTGAAAGAGTAAAACACACTTGAACAGAAAGGATTAAAGTGTTTACAGCCAGATTCACATCTGCCCACGGTGTAAACTGCTTCCATCTGTACCTGCTGGGTATTTGCTTTGATGGAGACATTCCTTCCAGGATAGGGCAGATAGCGGTGCCAGGTTATTTGTATCGGTAGGGAAAAGAGGTGGCTTTAGTTTGTCTGGGACGATTTAGGAGCTTCATAATCAGCAGCTCCCCAGGAATTGTAATTTCCACGTTGGTTAGCCGTGCCCATTGTCTCCCAGTTTGACCAAGCCCATTTTGTTGACTGTGACACTGTACTCAAGCTTCTGGCAGACTTACTATTGCCAGAGCCTTTCAGCCCTTTTTTTTTTTTTTTTTTTTCCCCCACCAGAAGTACACAAGAGGCTAATCCAAGCACTTTGTAAGTACTAATGTAGTGTGTGTATTGATCACGTGTTCTCCAGAAAGCCTACATACCAGTGTTCTCAGAATTGATAGCTTCCACAGATCTATACTTCAGAATTGTATGCCCAGTCATGTGAACTACAGAAGACTTTCAAGCAATGCAGCAGTAGAGAGTATATATTCATGCTTCTCAGATTCAGTATCTTAGAATTGCTAACTGTGGGTTCTTGCACCTTCCTCAGAGACATCTGGTACAGCCACTGTCCTAAACAAAATACTGGATTAGGTGAATCATAGAATTGATTCAGAATGGCAATTCCTATGTCTCCCGCTGCTGCTGTTCCCCATACAAAAATCTGTTACTCTCACTCTAGGACCATCCACCTTTACCGAGTTCCTAGGGATCAAGGCATAACCAGGTTGATTTAGGCACCCCTCTCCCAGTTACTAGGGCTCCGGGTGAAAGGCACCTACCCTTACCCAATTCCTAGGGCTCAAGACATACTCCTCTGCAGGTTTGCGGGGTCCTCTACCAGTGAAGGAGCCTTACAGAGTGATATCTTACTTAACCTCTATTTATTAACAATCACCAGAACAAAATGCACACACTACACATACCATGCTCAGCACTCCCAGTAAAACAGATGAATTTTTCTTGATGGCCTGTCAGGATCAGGTCCACCTGGGGGACTACAGTTTCTGCACAGTGTCGTTGGCAGAGTGTTGAGGTCTGGCAGCTCTGATCTTTGGGGCTGTGTCCTGAAGCTGGTTCCCAAAACTTCCTTTCTTTCCTTTTGGACCTCCAGTTTATATAGTGAAACTTGAGTCCTTATGGGCAGTTCTCTCCTATTCAGCTATGTAATTTGCATCAACACAGATGCTTTTTGGCTTGCTTTTGGATCTAAAGCAGCTCAGCGACGGTATTAAAAGGGACATAATCAACTTCCACCAGAGTTCCGATCACTTTTTACTTTTAACTCCTGCTTCCAAAACACACAACCTGCCCTGGCCCCGCTTCGCTCCTGGAAGCAGCTGGCACCACATCCCTTTGGCCCCTGGGTGGGAGGGGGTGCAGAGGACTCCAGGTGCTGCCCTTGCCTGTGGGTACTTCCCCCAAAGCCCCTAATGGCCATGGTTCCCCGTTCCCGGCCAATGGGAGCTGGGGGGGGGGGCCTGCAGGCGAGGGCAATGCGCAGAGCACTTTGCCTGCCTTCTCCCCCCCCACCCCGTGGGGGGTGCAGGGGCGTGGTGCCAGCCGCTTCCGGGAGCAGCGCAGGGCCTGCGGCACCATGGGGGTGGCAATCCCGCAGGCTGGATCCAAAGCCCTGATGGGCCAGATCCGGCCTGTGGGTCATAGTTTGCCCACCCCTGCTCTAGCAGGTCTCTGTGGAGAGTAGCTGTCCTTAGTAGGTGGTGCAGTTGCTTCTAACATGTAGCACAGCACTACCTTCTATTGTGTCTCAACTGACTCAAACATGAATGTTGAACGCTTTGCATCATTGGATCTAGCACTAGATACAAAAGATTCCAGATAGCCAGTATTATAACATCGGAGTATGGGTGAGATGTTGACAAATTGAATTACTACTGAGGAATTTTCCCATTTATACATTTAGCAGTTTGAGAACTTCAAATCTTGGCTTCCACAAATGCTGGTTTAAATTATGTGATGGTTCAGAATGAAAGTAATTTGCAATGTTAATGGTTTTTACCTTTGAATATTTTAAGTTTACCTGCTACAGGTTTTCTTTCCACACTTTTAACAATCCAATAAATATTTGGGTTCTGTGGAGGACATTATAACTTAGTGTGATTGTATATCCAGTCACTTAAGCAAGGTGTTTATATGTTCAAACTATACAGCATGCTTAATCTGAGGATAAGGAAATTGAACTACACCGCTTAATTTTAAAATGTATAAGCTACTGTTTTAGGATCGTGTTTCTTCCTTGGACCCTAGTAAAGTTCAGTGGACCTCTGACTTCAAAGGGAGTTTTGCCTGAGTGAGTTAGATATGCAGAAAGAGCTTCAGAGATGCTGTCTGACCAAGCAAAGCCAGAGTGACACTTGTTTACAATATCTAATTTCATATTTCTGCAGCACAGCATCTCCCACAATTCTGGATGTCTGGGCTGCACCCCTCTCTCTGCAGCTCATGAAGGCGGATCGGTGTTGTGGCACCATGTCTCCTCTGCTCCTGCTTGCTGCCAGATTTTCTGCCTCTTCAGCAGAAACCACCATTGGCTGCTTTTGCTCTAACCCTTGCTCCTTTGCATTTAACCCTTCTGCCCAGTTTTTTGGGCATTGGGGAGCAGTGTTATTCCTCCTCCTTCCTGGGTTGGTTAACCCCTTGCGGGATTAACCCTCCCTGAGCCTCTGCTGCAGCATCTCCCTGCCGACTCCTCTGTCTCTTCCATGCTTTCTTGGCTACTCTGCTATGCCTGTATCAAATCCATGATGTGCCCTATATGTGAGGCAGCCTTCTCAGGCTTAGCAGATGGCGAGGTGTGTGCACCCAGCCTTCCATCCCTAACTCTGTACAGTCCTGGGGCTACGAGTTGCACAGGCAGATGGAGTTCCCTACAAAGTTCCCAAGCAGCCGCAACTCCAACGTGGGAAAAACTAATCAGGAATCCCCATGAAGAGCAGCAAGAGGCTCCAAAAGCAAGGAGGATGCTGGCCATTCCATTCAGGATAAGTCCCATGAGACCCCTTCAGAACAGAGGGGAGGTTTATGGGGCCACAAGTCTTAAAGAGGGTCCTGAGCATTGTGGAAGAAGATGCAGAACTTTAATTCAGACAGCGGAACTACACAAAAATGAGGTTAAACAAATTAAAAGGTACAGCACCAAAAGTAAATCTCTGCAGGCTGCATGAAAACTTTTTAAAGACACCATAATAGAGGCTTAACTTAAGTGTATACCCCACATTAAACACAGAGAACCGAAAAAAGCCACTGTGGCTAAACAATAAAGTAAAAGAAGCAGTGAGAAGCAAAAAGGCATTCTTTAAAAAGTGGAAGTTAAATCCTAGTGAGGAAAATAGAAAGGAGCATAAACTCTCTGGCAAATGAAGTATAAAAATATAATTAGGAAGGCCAAAAAAGAATTTTGAAGAACAGTTAGCCAAAGACTCAAAGTAATAGCAAAAAAAAAATTTAAATGCATCAGAAGCAGGGAGCTTGCTAAATAACCAGTTGGGCCACTGGACAATTGAGATACTAAAGGAGCACGGAAGGATAAGGCCATTGCAGAGAAACGAAATGAATTCTTTGCATCAGTCTTCACAGCTGAGGATGTGAGGGAAATTCTCAAACTTGAGCCATTCTTTTTAGGTGACAAATCTGAGGAAATTTCCCAGATTGAGGTGTCATTAGAGGAAATAATTTGGAAAAAATTGATTAAACAGTAATAAGTCACCAGGACCAGATAATTTTCAACTAAGGCTACGTCCACACTACCCGCCCGATTCGGCCGGTAGTGATCGATGTTCTGGGATCGTTTTACCGCGTCTCGTCTAGACGCGATAAATCGATCCCAGAGCTGCTCCCCGTCGACACCGGAACTCCAGCTCCGCGAGCGGAGGAAGCGCTGTCGACGGGGGAGCCTGCCTGCTGCCGTGTGGACCAGGGGTAAGTAATTTAAAAATCGATCTAAGATATTCGACTTCAGCTACGTTATTCACATAGCTGAAGTTGCATATCTTAGATCGATTTCCCCCCCCACCCCCCCAAGTGTGGACCAGCCCTGAGAGTTCTGAAGGAACTCAACTGTGAAATTGCAGGACTACTAACTGTTGTCTGTAACCTTTCATTTAAAGCAGCTTCTGTACCAAATGACTGGAGGATAGCTAATGTGATGCTTATTTTTGAAAAGGGCTCCAGAGTTCTTCATGGCAATTACAGGCCATAAGCTTGACTTCAGTAGCAGGCAAAGTAGTTGAAACTTTAGTAAAGAACAGAATTGTCTGACACATAGATGAACACAACTTGTTGGGGAAGAGTCAACATGGTTTTTGTAACAGGAAATCATGCCTCACCAATCTACTAGAATTCTTTGAGGGGGTCAACAAGCATGTGGACAAGGGAGATCCAGTGGATATAGTGTACTTAGATTTTCAGAAAGCATTTGACAAAGTCCCTCACCAAAGACTCTTAAGCAAAGTAAGCTGTCATGGGATAACAGGGAAGGTCCTCTTATGGATTGGTAACTGGGTAAAAGATAGGAAACAAAGGGTAGGTCTGTTTTCAGAATGGAGAGAGGTCAATAGTGGTGTTCCCCAGGGGTCTGTACTGGGACCAGTCCTATTCAACATATTCATAAATGATCTGGAAAAAGGGATAAACCATGAGGGGACAAAATTTGCAGATGATACTAAACTAAAGATAGCAGTCTGCCTGGGATTTAACTAAGAGCTACAACAGGATTTCTCAAAAGTGGGTGACTGGCAACAAAATGGCAGATGAAATTCATTGTTGATAAATGCAAAGTAATACACATAGGAAAACATCCCAACTAGACATGAAAAATGATGTGCTCTAAATTAGCTGTTACTACTTGTAGCAAGGCGGGCTGGCGCCCCACCACCCCGCAGAGTGAAACACCAGCCCAGTGGCCAGAGTGGGCGGGGCCAGGAGGCTCGGGGCCCGCTCCGCCCAGAGACAGGCCGCGACCCGGAAGTATAAAGGCGGGCCTGCGGAGCTCACTAGGGAACCAGCCAGCAGGGAGACCAGACGCAGCCGGCTTAGCTCGTGACTGGGAAACCCCTGTGGCCCCAGGTACCCGCCTAGACTGGTGGGCCCGCCGAGCGGCCCCTTGCCAGAGGAGCTGCCGGACCTGCCAAGTGACCGCGAGTCGGACGAGGAGCCCATGGGGCTAGAACCCGCCGAGGACACCCCCTGGACTCAGGTACCGCCCGAGGGGGAGTTAGGAAGTGGCCCGGGGACAGCCAACCCCAGTCTGGCTGCACCGTGGCCAGAGCCCATGTCAGTGTGTTGCGGCCAGGATCCCCACTGACGCAGCGGCGGATCCTTTGCTGCTGTTAGGGCCCCGGGCCGGGACGCAGTGGAGTGGGTGGGCCTGCGTCCCCCCTGCCACCCAACGTGTGGGTGGCAGTCTCCCCCTCTCCCAGGTTCCCCAGAACCAGGACCTGGGTTTGCTCAGCCCCTGCTTGAGGGCCTGAGCCCTAAGCTACTCTGCTGCCCCGCCCTGCCCAAGGGCCAGGGCTCCCTGACTTAGTGTTTGCTCAGCCCCTGCTTGAGGGCCTGAGCCCTAAGCTACTCTGCTGCCCCGCCCTGCCCAAGGGCCAGGGCTCCCTGACTTAGTATTTGCTCAGCCCTGCCTGAGGAGCCGAGCCCGTGACTAATTACGTGTTGTCTGCCCGCCCTGACTCGGGGCCAGGGCTTAGCCGCTACCGCACCAGACCCGACCCGAGGAGTTCGGGTCCGAGACCGCAGATTCCCCAAGATAATCGACCGAGCACAGCGAGGCGGGCTGGCGCCCCACCACCCCGCCGTAGACTGAGACTCTTACACTACTCAAGAAAGAGATCTTGGAATCATTGTGGATAGTTCTCTGAAAACATCCACTCAAACAACGTTGGGAATCATTAAGAAAAGAATAGCTAATAACACAAAAAATATCATTTTACCTCTATATAAATCCATGGTACATCCACATCTTGAATCCTGCGTGCAGATGTGGTCGCCTTATCTCAGACATATTGGAAAGGGTTCAGAAAAGGGCAAGAAAAGTGAGTAGGGGTATGGAACAGCTGCCATATGAGGAGAGATTAGTAAGACTGGGACTTTTCAGTTTGGAAAAGAGACGACTAAGGGAAGATATGATCTATAAAATCATGAGTGGTGGGGAGAAAGTAAATAAGGAAGTGTTATTTACTCCTCCTTATAACACAAGAACTAGGTCACCAAATGAAATTAATAGGCAGCAATTTCTTCACACAATGCACAGTCAACCTCTGGAACTCTTTGCCAGAGGATGTTGTGAAGGCCAAGACTATAACAGGGTTCAAAAAAACTAGATAAATTCATGGAGGATAGGTCCATTAATAGCTATTAGCCAGGATGGGCAGGGATGGTATCCGTAGCCTCTGTTTGTCAGAAGCTGGGAATGGGTGATGGAATGGATCACTTGATTACCTGTTCTGTTCATTCTCTCTGGAGCACCTGCCATTAGCCACTGTTGGAAGACCGGGTACTGGGCTAGCTGGACTTTTGTTCTGACCCAGTATGGCCATTCTTATGTGCTAATCCCCTTGCATCCCAAGCTCTGTTAATGAGTTCTCCCTCCCAGGAAGCATTGGGACTTAGTAGGGAATCCTGTTTCCCAGGGTTATGAGAGAGATCTCTTGCAAGCCTAGAGGCTCCAGGCCCTAAAAAAGGCAAGCCCAAAAGGCTTTACTAAAGCCACAGCAGATCTCCTATGCTCCCAAAGTGCATTAAAAAGTTTGGAATATTTGGGAAAGGAGTAAAAGCATAAGAAGTCCCGAAGATGAATCCTCTGGCTCTTGTTCCTCCTGCTGATCCTCCACCGAGGAAGGTGATCTATGAAACCCTGAGCAGGCTACTGAGAGTAAGCCTTGGGTTAAATTTCTCACCACAAAATCCTCCTGACGCTGCACTAACCCTTCACTCCTCCAAGGACTTTATTAGGGATGAATGAAACAAGCCTGACAAGGGCATTCATATTAACCAGTAACCTCAGGCTCTATAACATTCAAGAATCAAGGGGCACTATTACTGAGATACTGAAGATTGATGTCATTGTACTATCCCTCACCAGGAATATGGTTATTCCCTCAGTGCGGGAGTTCTAACCTAAGGAACCCATATATAGAAAGATGGAAGCCACTCCTCAAGAGGGCTTTGAATCCTGGGCTGTCGTCCTCTGAGCGTCCCTGGAAGCTACTTGCTTTTCAGGAGCATCTCTTTCCTGTCTGGAATTGCTCAAAGATCTTAAGAACAGAGACCACCCTGACTTTGGTTCCACATTAAAGAGAGTCTCCCTAGCAACAGTATTTGTAGCTGATGCCTCAATGGGCGCAATGCAGTTCTCAGCCCGAGCCCTGGCTTCCATTAACCAGGAGCCACTGTGGCTTTGACCATGGAAGGTGGAAACTCTAAGCTGCTCCTATGTTCGGCAAAGTTTACAGGCTCCTTCTTTGGAGAAAAGCTGGATAAAGCGGTGGCTGACAATGTGGCAAAACCCAAACAATTTCTTCCTTCCCCACTAAGGGCTCTTTATGAAGGCTGGTTTATATTCTCTGAGAGGTGCTCCTTGGCCTCATGAAGGTACTAGTGAAGGGACAACCAATTCCCCAAGGGAAAGTGGTGGAATCGGGGGGGGGGGGGGGGGGAATAATCTGGAGGGACCTCAGTCCCCTCCAAAATCCACTTTGACAGAGATCACCTAGGTTTCCACCCAGAGCTGCAGCTAGAGGGCAGGATTTCTATTTCCTAGAGGAATGGTTTTTATTGACCACAAACAAGTGGTTCAGGGAAACAGTAAGACGGGGATACTCCCTTGAGCTGAGAGTTCCACCCCATCTGTTCTTCATCCAGTCACCCAGCTAGACAATAAAACACAATCTGATCGAGAACAAAATATCTCTTGTGCTTATGAGAGTATTTAGTGTTTCCCTTAAAAGCAAAGTTCTTTTGTTTTCTGCTGCAAATTCTTCCTTGTACAGAAACACACCAGGGGCACGTATGAGAGCCATTCTCAACCTTAGAAAGCTCAACAAGTGGATGAAGAAGTTTTGGATGGAGGCTGTGATGTCATCCCAGTCCTGGAGGGAGGGTGAGGATTCTGACTTCAGTAGATCTAGCAGACATCTCCATATCCCCATTAGACTCTACACCAGATTTCTGAGGTTCACCTACAGCAGGAAACATTATCAGTACTGAACCCTCCCATTTGGCCTATCCTCGGCCCCCAGGGTTTTTACAGAAATGTTGGTCATGATAGTAGACTCTGATTGCAGGAGATTCACCTGTACACCCTCATGGATGACCTCTTGATCAGAGCTCCATCACAGTGAACAGCACAAAGGGCCACATCTTGGATGTTGAAACTCTTCCAGGCATACAGCTTCATCATCTGTGCCAGGAAAAGTTCTCTGGTGCCATCCAGTATTGTATTTCCCTGTTGCAGAGCCACAGAATACTTACCATCTCACTATGCTTCCAAATGCTAGGACTCCTGGTGTCGTGCATAGGGATCGCTCCATGGGCACAACCACTCATCAGAAGTCTTCAGGCCTTCGTAGGAAAGGTGTGGGACCACTTCCTCGATCAAATATGGGTTCCTTACGATGATGGTCAGCCCACCACCATGTGTGCAAAGGCATTCCAGATCCTTTAGTCGTCACAAGCAATGCAGATTCAACAACTGTGCCAAGAGCACAGTTCATATCCCAGAAATCCAGGAATACTAACTATTCTTGACTTTCTCCAAGAAGGCATAGACAGAGGCCTTCAGCCCAGTACCATTACACATCAGGTGTCCGCTCTTAGTAGTGTGCTATTTGCAGTA
Source organism: Chelydra serpentina (assembly GCA_037349315.1). Taxonomy (NCBI): domain Eukaryota; kingdom Metazoa; phylum Chordata; order Testudines; family Chelydridae; genus Chelydra; species Chelydra serpentina. The sequence goes on from JBAIAC010000002.1 coordinate 83,971,544, forward strand.
TCCTCAGGCTTCCTGGCAGATAATCCACAGTGAGCTAGATTCCTTCAAGTAGCCAGACCGGGGGCAGGCCACTTTTCCCAAAATGGGACTTATGCTAGTTTTGGGGGTCCTGACAAGCCATCCCTCTGACTTCACTGGAGACCTTTTATTTACCCATTAAGACTTGTTTCTCAGTAGCTGTCACATCCGCCAGGTGAGTATCAGAGCTGGCAGCCTTGTCTATACAAGAGCCTTACTGCATGTCCCAAAAGGACACGGTGGTGGTCAGGACACCAGAAACCTTTCTTCATTCTGTCCAAAACTACAACATCCAACTGAAAAGGCATGGCACACTTTTAGATTTTCAGAGTTCTTCTGACATTTATCTCAAGCATACAGAATCCACGAGAAGCTTGTGCTCCTTGTTTGTGTCCTTCCACTCAAGATACCAGGGGTCCAGAGCTTCCAAGTCCTCCATCGCTGGATGGATTACACCAGAGTGTCTTAATCTTTCCAGACTACTGTACCCCTTTCAGAAGTCTGACTGGTCTTGCATACTCCCAAGTTTCACCTCACTTAAAAACTACTTGCTTACAAAATCAGACCTAAAAATACAGAAGTGTCACCGCAGGCGATTACTGAAAAATTGCGTACTGTCTCATTTTTACTACATAAACTACAAAATCAGTTGCAATATAAATATTGTACGTAGTTTTCAGTGTATAGTATATAGAGCAGGATAAATAAGTCATTGTCTATCTGTATGAAATGCTAGTTTTGTACTGACTTCACTAGTGCTTTTTATGTAGCCTGTTGTAAAACTAGGCAAATATCTAGATGAGTTGATGTACCCCTTGGAAGACCTCTGCGTATCCCCAGCGGTACACGTACCCCTGATTGAGAACCACTGAATTAGACTGTATTGTGGAAGCTTACAAATCATCAGAGTGGATCAAGGTGTGCTCCCCAAAAGATCAAGGCACACTCCATGAGATCTTTAACAGTCTCATGTGTAGGATGAGCTAGTGGATCCACTTCTGAAATTTGCAGAACAGCCACTTAGTCTACAGCTGACACCGTCATTAAGCACTGCAAAATGCCTCCGTTGGCAGGAAGGTGCTGCAGGCAGTGGCCCAGAAAGATTTCTTCAGACTCTTTCTTTTTTATAAATGTCAAAACAGGAGCTTTTGAGAGGCCACTAGTTGCAACTAAGTTGCAAGTTTAGTAGTAACTGAAGCAACAATATGAAGAGAGAGAGAGGTGTGTTTTATATAAATATTTTTCTACTCTTGGAAATTGAGGGCACTTCAGTTTTCTTTGAGTCTCCAGCTCTACTGTAAGTGATATCAAGTGTGACTGACTTTAAAACATTTATCTCAGTATTTTCAGGAGGAATGATAATCTGTCTATCGCTAAGAAAGATCCTAAAAAATAGAAGAAAAAACTTCCAAAACTAAGTAAGATACTACTCTGTATGGGGTATATGCAGAAGAGGGAGAGTCAGAATTTAATCAGTTGAAATTAAGAGGAAAAACTGAGCCAGATTCCAGGTACATGTAGACTAATATATCCAAAATAAAGAATTCATACAAGCAATCCAATTTAAAACTTAATACCTATCAGCAAGAATACTGAGCTAATCACAACACTGGAAGTATAACTTGCTTTAAAAACAAAGGCACAGTAGTGCAGCTACCAGTATGTGGGAGGGAGTTCAGTTCCTGTCGTGTTTTGCTAACATTGAAAAGACTCTTATTCAGCTCTGCAGAACATATCTTAAGAAAATGTGAGACAGCAAATCCTCCATGCACTGAAAATATTTTGGAGACATGAACTTTTTAAAACACCAATACTCATTATGCACAATAAAAAAAATTACATACAATTTAAATATATCTAATGTGATAATTTCAGCTGTTAGGAAAATGATGTCATGCTATTACTATTTGCCACTTCAGAGGTAGCTCTTCCTTCTAAACTTTTTTTCATTTTCTCCTTAAGGTCGTCGCTTTGAAAGTGATCAGAGAATTTCACCTTTGGAATCTGCTCTGTCAATTTGGAAATTGCTTGAAGAAGAGCAAAGCAAACCAGATAATCTGCATGAAGATATTCATCGCTTAATTTTGATTCAGGTATATGTGTTGATCTGCATAAATGTTTTGAACAATCTAGCAATTCACATACTCAAAAGAAAACTGGCTGAGTTCTAGTTCAATTTACACTTTATACTCCTGGGGGAATTCTGCATATTTTATTAAAATAACACAATTTAGTCACGTTCCCGTTGTCTGCCCCCAGCAGGAGTGCTGAGGGGAAATCACAAATTCTGCGTGAAAAAGTAACTAACAGGGAATGTTACTACTTCAGGGAACATTAATTCAGTGCAAATTGTGCATTGGGTAGTGGCACCGAATTACAGCAGGAGTAATTTAGTATCTGGTCTGTTTAGTGAAACAGTAGCCGAATTGAATTGAGTTTGCGTTCCAAGTTCCTATTTTCAGGCCCTTATAGTATCTGACTAAATTGCTGTGTTGGGGTTGAAATTTTTTATGCTTGACTTAACCTAAAGCCCTTTCTTGAAGTTCTTGATGAAGCTCCATTTTGCTATTCTATTTCTCAAACATAAGGTCAAGGTTGATGTGGAAAAACTTTCATTATGCTGAAGTGATTATTTATAAGGCCTGGTCTACACTAGGACTTTGTCGCATTTAGCAGTGTTAACTCGATTTAACCCTGCACCCGTCCACATTACGAAGCTATTTATTTCGACATAAATGGCTCTTTAATTCAATTTCTGTACTCCTCCCCGACGAGGGGAGTAGCGCTAAATTCGACATGGCCATGTCGAATTCGTGTTACTGTGGACGGAATACGACGCTAATAGCTCCGGGAGCTATCCCACAGTGCACCACTCAGTGGACGCTCTGGATAGCAATCCGAGCTCGGATGCTCTGACCAGCCACTCAGGAAAAGCCCCGGGAAAATTTTGAATTCCTTTTCCTGTTTGGCCAGTTTGAATCTCATTTCCTGTTTGGACATCGTGGCGAGCTCAGCAGCACTGGCAATGATGCAAAGCTCTGCAGCCGTGGTGACCATGACATCGCAGACTAGGAAGAGAGCACCAGCTTGGACGGATCGGGAAGTCTTGGACCTGATCGCTGTGTGGGGCGATCAGTCCGTGCTTTCGGAGCTGCGTTCCAAAATACGGAATGCGAAAATTTATGAGAAGATTTCCAAGGCAATGGCGGAGAGAGGATACATCCGGGATGCAACGCAGTGCCGCGTGAAAATCAAGGAGCTGCGACAGGCATACCAGAAAACCAAAGAGTCCAACGGACGCTCCGGATCGCAGCCACACACATGCCGTTTTTACGAGGCACTGCATGCTATGCTCGGAGGTGCTGCCACCACTACACCACTACGTCCAGTGTCTGTGGACTCCGACGGGGTCTTATCTACGGCCACGTCGTCTGAAATTTTCGCGGACGGTGAAGAAGAAGGAGAGGAGGAGGACGAGGCAGTCGACAGCGCTTTCACCGCTGATTTCCCCGACAGCCAGGATCTGTTCATCACCCTCACCAAGATCCCCTACAAACCCTCCCAAAGCAGCAGCCCGGACCAGGACCCAGGCGAAGGCTCGTCAGGTTGGTGTTTTAAACATTTATTTTTAATAGAATAGGCATTGGTTTGTTATCAATGTATTTTTTTTATTGCTTACTTTGCAATAGGCGCTTTAGTTTTCAATCTTTTCCAAGGCAACTACTCGAAAAGTCTGTCAATATGTATGGGGATAGAGGAGAAATCCCCATTGGAGATCTCCGCGAAACTCTCCTGGAGGTACAGTGAAAGCTTTTGCATCAGGTTCCTAGGGAGAGCGGCCTTACTGTCTCCTCCATGGTAGGATACTTTTCCGCACCATGCAAGCTGCAGGTACTCTGGTATCATTGCCTTGCATAGCATGGCGGCATACGGCCCCGGGGTTTGCTGGCATTCATGCAGCATGCAGTCTTTGTCTGTCTCCGTAATCCTCATCAGAGTGATATCCGTCATCGTGCCCTGTTTTGAATGGGTGGTTTTGTTAGTATAGTGACTTCTTGATTTTTCCTTTAAAGAACGACACCCGGCGGTTTCCAGACACGCGGGAGGTGGGAGCTGTGAGGGTGCAGTGCGCAGGCAGGGAGAGTTCCCTGGACCGGCCCCGCGAAGGGGGGGGGGGGGGGGTAAACGTGTAGGCGAGCCGTTGTAGCAGAGCGGTTTTGCCGGCATCAGGAACTGGCCACCGCTAGGAACTGTGCTTGAAACATTGGAGTACAGCACTGCTGTGAGGTTAGCTCACAACAGTCCAAAGGCAACGGCTTACCATGGTCTCCTGAGAGCCGTTTTCCAGTGTCCAGCTCCGCTTGTGTGATCTGAATACCAGGACCCCTGGCACTTAATACAAAGACATAATATTCGACCTTGTACTGAGTGCACATGTGAGAGATAGTGTGCATGGTCTTGTTCACAGGGAAAGAGTATAGGCATTGTTCGGGAAAAAGTATCTTTCTGAGGAATTCACTCCCTTTCTCCCATCCCACAGTTGCGAGTGTCTCCCTCCCTACCCATGGATCGCCGTCCCAGAGGCTTGCGCAGATCAGGCAGCGCAAAAAAAGAACCCGGGACGACATGTTTTCGGAACTGATGGTCTGCTCCCGAAATGAGGCGGCACAGCGGAGAGAGGACGTCTCAAGGTCCGAGCGAGCAGTCAGCGAACGGGAGCAGAGGGCTGAAGCTCGCGAGGACAGGTGGCGGGTGGAAGACCAGCAAACGACTCAAACGCTGCTTGGACTAATGAGGGAGCAAACAGATATGCTCCGCCGCCTTGTTGACGTTCTGCAGGAACGGAGGCAGGAGGAAAGGGCACCTCTGTATGTTATTTCCAACCGCCCTCCCCTGCCACAAAGTCCAATTCCCCCATCCCCCAAAGTCAGTAGAATGAGGGGAGGCAGGGGCCGCGGAAAAAATCATTCCACCCCTGCGGACTGCTCTAGTAGCAGAAGGATCTCCTTTCCAAAAATTTAGATGGGTCCTGTCCTTCCCTCCAAACGCACCCAGCCCCCGTCCAAGTTTCATGTTAAAATTGTGCTCTCCTTAATTAAAAATTGTGTTGTGAAAATTGCTGTTTCCTTGACTATCTTTCAAATGGTTGTTCGATTTTGGGGGAGGGGAGGGGTGGTTTGTACTTTGAGACGATAGGTGCTGATAACAGGGTGGAGACAGGGGGAAAGGTACAACAAAGTCACACTCACATTGCATTCACTAGGCACACTTGTCATTCTGGGAGGGGGTTTTCCTGTTCTCTGGGGGGGGAGGGCTGTCACTTTCTGGAGGGGGGAGGGTGGCTGCAGATCGTTGGCGGCAGGCAATAGCCTGCATGACAGACCCATGCAGCAGGGGATCAGTGGCCGCAATCCCTGGCCAAGAAGTCTCCCAGGCCCCCGCTCACAGAGTTGCGAACAGGAGGGGTTGCAGGCTCCGTTGAAACAAGCAGTCCACCACTGCGGACTGCTCAGGGAGCAGGAGCCTGTCATTCCCCGAGTTGGGAAGCCTCCTTTCCATCACTCCACCCGCTCCCCAACTGCAGTAGGTATCCCCAGTTAAACCCTTCACCGAGAAATCATTGCTAAAGAAGACGGTGCTAATAAACAATGTTTCCTTTATTATACTTTTAAAGCGGGGACTGAAGGGGGGGGGGGGAAAGGGTGCTGGTAATTGGAGAGAATAGACAACGGTAACTGGGTAAAGAAACGGGGGCTGGTTCAGCTTCAGTTTTAACAAGCGAAACAGTCACTGGTTACCATGCTCGCTCTGGAAGCTAGCTTTCAAAGCTTCCCGGATGCGCAGCGCGTCCCGCTGTGATCTTCTAATCGCCCAGGTGTCTGGCTGAGCGTAATCAGCAGCCAGGCGATTGGCCTCAACCTCCCACCCCGCCATAAACGTCTCCCCTTTGCTCTCGCAGAGATTGCAGCTTGCTGTGTGCTCCACAATCACAATGGGGATATTTGTTTGGCTGAGATCGGAGCGAGTAAGTAAGCTTCGCCACCTCCCTTTGAGACGGCCAAAGGCACACTCCACCACCATCCTGCACTTGCTCAGCCGGTAGTTGAAGAGCTCCTTTTCAGTGTCCAGTGCTCCCGTGTATGGCTTCATGAGCCAGGGCATTAGCGGGTAGGCTGGGTCCCCGAGGATCACTACAGACCTCTCCACATCCCCAACACTTATTTTGCAGTCCGGGAAGTAAATACCTTCCTGCAGCCGTCTGAACAGACCAGAGTTCCTGAAAACACGAGCGTCCTGAACCTTGCCCGGCCATCCGACGTTGATGTTTGTAAAACGTCCTTTGTGGTCCACGAGTGCTTGCAGCACCATAGAAAAATAGCCCTTATGGTTAATGTACTGGCTGCCCTGGTGGGCCGGTCCTAGGATGGAGATGTGTGTCCCATCAATAGCCCCGCCACAGTTTGGAAATCCCATAGCAGAAAAACCATCTATGATCACCTGCACGTCTCCAAGAGTCACTACCTTTGAGAGCAGCAGGTCAACGATTGCATGGGCTACCTGCATCACAGCAACCCCCACGGTAGACTTGCCCACTCCAAATTGATTCGCGACTGACCAGTAGCTGTCTGGCGTTGCAAGCTTCCAGAGGGCTATAGCCACTCGCTTCTGGATAGTCGGGGCAGCTTGCATCCGGGTGTCCTGGCATTTCAGGGCAGGGGACAGCAACTCACAAAGTTCCAGGAAAGTGCCCTTACGCATCCGAAAGTTTCTCAGCCACTGGGATTCATCCCAGACCTGCAGCACTATGCGGTCCCACCAGTCAGTGCTTGTTTCCCTTGCCCAGAATCGCCGTTCCACAGGATCAACGTGACCCATTGCCACCATGATGTCTAGGGGCCGGGGTCCCGTGCTTTGCGAGAGGTCTGTGCCCCTCTCAGAGTTCATGTCCTCGTGGAGCTTCCGTTGCCTCCTCACCCTATTTCTCAGCATCTGCTTCTGGAAAAGGTGGATGATAAGGCGCGAGGTGTTGACAACGGACAGAACAGCAGCGATAATCGCGGAGGGCTCCATGCTCGCTGTCCTGTGGCGTCCGTGCTGTCAATCACCAGAAAAGGGCGCGATGTAATTTCCCGCCATCGCTTTCACGTAGGGCGGGCGGGAGTGTGGGTCAAATGACGACATGTTCCCAAAACCATCCTCGACACATTTTTGGCCCCAGAAGGCACTGGGGGCTAGACCCAGAATTCCAATGGGCAGCGGGGACTGCGGGAACTGTGGGATAGCTACCCACAGTGCACCGCTTGCAATGTCGACGCTTGCCCCGTTAGTGTGGACTCTCAAAGTCGAATTAATGTCCTTGGTGTGGATTCGCACGATCGACTTTGTAAAATCGGTTTCACAAGTTCGGTTTAACATAAATCGAACTATTCTCGTAGTGTAGACATACCCTAAGATACCAATCTTTACATTTGGATTTTTGAACTAGTGTCATTTACACATTTGAAGAAACTTATTTTGGTAATAAATTACTAAATTGTTTATTGCATACATGCAATATATGATTATAATTTCAGGGGAAGGTGTGAGATACACCACAATAGACAATTGTGGGATAATCTGCACCTGCAAAAATTTATATTAACCACCAACTGAGGTTGACTTAAGCCCTCAGGCATGGGATCATTTCAAAACTTTTTTTTTTTAGTATTAACTATTTCTTGCCATCCATATAAATGTCCAATCATTCTTTGAATCTTGTACTTCGTGTTTCTGTTTCTTATAGCAAAGTATTTACCCACACTGTACCATAGCTAGATGCAGAAAAATAACAAAATATACACCCCTTTTTAATGAACTCCCTTGCTCTAAAATTAATAGTAAAAAAAAATTCTCCCACTATAGTATCTTATCGTGGGGAATCGGTTAAAACAAGTTCAGATTTTAAGTAGGAGACCATCTTACTATAGATTTGGTGCATTGTAAAGCTGCAGAAATATGTTTTATACTTCCAGATTTTCTGAATGGTATTGCATTTTAGTATATCCTGTAGATATAATTTATTTACCCTCCTTATAGGCTGTAGCCGTCCACCTAGAGAAAGGATACGTTAAGGAAGCTACAGAAGTCCTTAAAAGACTATTTGCAGAATCAGAATCAAATAAGGTAATAATGGTAATTATGGGTGTCTTGATGCTGGAGTTTTTAAAGTGTTTTTTTTTTTTATATATATATTTTCACCTTTGTGTAGAATTTAAGGGGGGGGAAATAAAATCACGCTGTTTAGCTTGGGGTTTGTTGTTTGCTATATTCACTCTGACAGCTGGCTCAGTGAGAGAGGAGGCTGAAAGTTAATCTTCGAGGAATAGAAAATACAGCTTTGTCTAGATTAGGATTTCACCAGTGTAACTGGAATTCAGTGAACAATTTTAGTGATTCACATGCAGAAATAGAATCCACCTCATTCCTCATAATAGTTGTCAGTACAATTCAAACAGGAGTAAAGAACAATAAAAACGTATTAGTCGCTAAAGCAGATGATACTCGTCATTCATAGGGAACAGATTTGATCAATAAAGACTGACATTTTTATGTAGTTTCTTATGAGCAGAACCACAGTCTAAGAAAAAGAACTTCAGTAAATATTCAATCACAAGCCAGGCATGTGGTGATGATTGTGCTGAGAAACAAGGTAAATCCATACATTCCTCTGCATGGATTGTGATGGGTTCCATAGCAACTTTGCATTTCCAAGAAACTTGAAAGCTTTCTAGAAGTCTGGCACCTGAATTTTATTCTGGTCATATTCAAGAGTTTTTCACCTGAACCATCGCAGAGTGCTCTATTCACTTCCTCTCTTATAAGTGATATTTGCACTCTTATGGGGGTGTCAGTTACCACAAATTGCAGCACAAGGAGGAGTTGGAATTTAAAGCTATGTCAGCTTCCATAACATGAATTTGTAGTACTGTCTGCAGGATTTGGAAGGCTGTTGCCTGGAGTTCAGGTCACATCTTGACCCAACTTTTTCTCATTGCTTTAGTACTAATTGGCTCTTTTTCTGAATATTACTAACAATTGCTAACCTCTTTGAGTGGTAATTTGCAGAGGCAATGTTATTTACTAACAACTGCAGTTCTCTGAATTGTCTGCTCCACTCTCCTTTTCCCTATTTCCTTGGAGTCATAGGATTGGCTTAAAGAAGGTGAAAAGGAAATAAGGGTCATTTGGAAAGTTTTGGAATCCATAGGTTAATGTTCATGCAACCCGAACTGTAAACTCTTTGAAATGGTTCTGGAATGCTTATGGCATGGTACAGAACCCACAATAAGGACCTACGTAGGCAATACCTTCAGAGGACTCCAGTTACTAGTAAATAGCCTTCCTTTCTTGTACATTTTTGATAACTGTCATTCCCAGCCAGTGCAGAATAGAAATTTGGGAAGTGATATTAAGCATATTAAATATTTGCGTGTTCCAATACATGAATTTTTGGTATAAGTATGTAATCTGAATTTTCTTTCTGTTATAGGCTTTAAGAATGAAGCTGGCCTTAATAATTAATGGGAACGATCCAGATCTACCTTTCCTCCAGAGCTTCAGTTATAATCTCTTGATCGATAAAATCAAGTCTTACATTGATGTTTTCTTGAAAGAAAACTCAACGAACTTTCTAATCAAGGTATGTTGAGTAAACACAGCTGATAAACTAATAAAAATGGTGCATGAGGAGGCAAAATAAAGGGGATGGAAAATATCCAGGAGATGAGTTGAACTAGAACAGTAACTTGAGCACTTTAGGAGAGAAGCGCCTTACCTGGTCTCACATGGTTCTGTTAATAAACAAGGTAAAGCACGTGCTTGAGAGATGAATAGTAGAATAAATTTCACAAAAGTTACTACAGAAAATAGGTTCTTAATGTGGGAAATGAAAGTATTGCACAAGAAGCTTTGTTTAGAAAAGAAATATGAGAAATAAGAATTGTATGATTTAAAACTGAATCCTTTTAAACTTTTGTGTATGGGTAAGAGGACCACTTTTTGTCATTTAGAACAGACTTTAAAAAATAATGTAACTAGATATTTCATGCTTATTTTTTCTTTAAGCCTATAAAACTTAGTATTATACCACTTAGACGTTTATTGTAGGTTAATATCGGATTAAGGAATCAAATTATTTTCACTTCTCTCTAATGTTCCTTATGCACCATCTATCTCAACAATGATTTCAGATAGGAAGGAACAACACTTCTACCGCAGTTTGTCTTCAGGATGACACTTTAATAAATTCCATCTTTTACATAGATATTGAAAAGATATATTCATGAAAACTATACCTAGTCAACACTGAGGGGAAATTCTTTAATGTGTGCTTTTATAATTGAGTAATTCAGAAGATTGCTTCTAAAACTTTGTGTGGTGTTTCTCTCTCCTTTAGATTTGTTAAATAAGTCTTTAAATCAATAAATCTGAGCTTCTGTAACTTTTTTAGAAGCAGAGACCAGAGGAGAGCATTCAAAGTGGCACTGTAATATGGGAGTCTATCTGTTAGTGTCCCCTTACAGTAGAACGGGGAACTACGCCAACCTGTCTCCATTGCTCATTATGCTGCACACCCAACTCTGCATTTGTGACGTCATTGTCAAGAACTGACCCCTCCTGGCTAGGTCTTCAGTAGTCTCTGTCCCCTTTAGGATAATAGGGGAACATAAGTTGTGTGACTCCAGTAGGAGCTAATCAGTCCTAATTCTCCTGGAGGTAGGAGCTTTTTCTGTAAGGGCAGGTCTACACTACCAGCCGAATTGGCTGGTAGCGATCGATCTTTCGGGAATCGATTTTTCACATCTAGTGTAGACACGATAAATCGATCCCCGATTGCTCTGCCGTCGACTCCGATAATCCACCCTCGCGAGAGGCGGAAGCGGAGTCGACGGGAGCAGTGGCAGTTGACTCTCTGGCGTCCTCACGGCATGGTAAGTCAATCGAGGTACATCGACTTCGGCTACGTTCTTCACATAGCTGAAGTTGTGTACCTTACATCGACCCCCGCCCCTAGTGTAGATCCTAGTAAGAGACCCTGGGTAGGGTAGTTAGGGGAACCCAGATGCATCCACTCCACTGGGTTCCAGCCCAGGACCCTTGTTAGTAACAGCCAGCACTAGCCCTTCACAGATCCTTGCTGTTCCCTGAGTGACTTCCTACCTCTGTAATCTTCCCCAGCTTCTTGCCCTGTTTCTCCCCCTTTGGTGGGTTGGTTTGTCTAGCAGCTTCTCACCAGTCTACTGGAGGGATCCTTTCTCTGCTATCCCTCTGTCTCTGGCAGTTGCCACCCTCCTGCCTTGCAGCCCCTTTATCCTCACAGCTGCTGTGGGGCTGCCAGTCAGCCCTGGTTGAGCAGTCAGTTGCTTTGTTAATCCATGACAGGCTGTGTTCTAACTTATTTTTTTAATTAGTTAAAATTCAGATTCCTGTTAGGGCACCAAAGAAAATTTGTTTAGACAGTTCCCTGCTGTTGCTATGTGTCTAAAGTAGAGGTGAGACAGGAAGGCCCAGGAGCTCCACACCAAATGTTCTGAGGCCCACAGTATACCACTCCCCCTTTCCTACCCATCCCTGTTAACCTCTTCAGGAGCATCGCTGAAGTTAGTCTTTTCAATGTCCAAAGTACTTTCTGGTACGTGCAGAGGAATCCCGGGGAGCGAACAGCCCTCTTCTATTGCACAGTCAGCCGCTTTCCCCTCCTGTGCATACCCATGGAGATGACTGTACTTCCCTGGCATAGAGAAGTCCCACAACTCCACCTCACTTGGCTGCATTGTTCCCTGGTACCGTGCAGAGAGGTGGGTAGGGTGAAGGGGGCCCATATGTGGGTCAAAGTGAAGGGTATCTTTCTTGACTACCACCAAACTCAGAATCTTCAGAAGTGCAGCTGCTACTGCTATTGGTGAACTCCTTGCAGGGCCTTGAAAAGAGAAAGTAGGTAAGCTGTGCCAGAGCAATGTGTAGGAAGTGTCATCAGGCTAGTACTGAGACGGGAAGTGCCATCAACAAAATCCATCTGAATTCATACACAAACGGGATAAAATATATATTTGTCAGTTACAATCTCAGGTTTTAACTTTTAACAATAATAGGTACAACATTTTCAGGCATAAACCTGATTTTGAAATGTGTCCCTTTAACTTTAAATTTTCAAACCTTATCTGACACCTTGATGGTTTTAAATAGCCGACTATTAATAATACACATTTTCTGCTTCTCTCCACTTGTGTATAAACACACAAATATATCCTGATTGCCTTAGGTAATATTTGTTATTGTTACAGCCACACCAAAAGTGTCTTCTGTACATGTCGTACCAATATTCTTAAATTCTGAGCTATCATATATTTAGTTTTAAATTTAAAATTACAAGAAAGCTGGTAGGATCTATTCATACAAGCAGTACCATTGAATCTGCCTTTATAATATTTGCTCCCTTAGAATTGCTCTAAAATGTACAATGTGCATCCCCCACATACCCTTGTTTATTTGAACATGTACTGTATAACTATTAATGTACATAGCATCAAATGTGTTTCTCTCTTAAAAGGTCTTTGGTTATTGAACTTTGATAAGTGTTCTGATGGAACTTTAGTTCTATGTGTAACCTAATGAAATATATTCAAAGTAGCAAAAAGAACAGGAGTACTTGTGGCACCTTAGAGACTAACAAATTTATTTCAGCATAAGCTTTCGTGGACTTCGGATGCATCCGAAGTCCACGAAAGCTTATGCTGAAATAAATTTGTTAGTCTCGAAGGTGCCACAAGTACTCCTGTTCTTTTTGCTGACACAGACCAATACGGCTGCTACTCTGAAACCATTCAAAGTAGCATTATCTTAATGGCAAAATGTTATTAGAAATTTCTTTAAAGTAATTACTTTAGTATACCTAATGCATTGTAACAGTAATATATGTTACTTAGCTGCAGTTTGTGTTCAAATAAATGCATCACTTGCTCTTACAATCTTCATAGGCAGCCACAAAAGAGGTGGAGACTAAAAGATTGGAAGCAACAATGTCACACAATAAACTTGGAAATACTATTGAAACAAATAATGAAAGTAATGTGGAAACAGAACAAAGGTTTGTAACTGAGCATCATACCGGTAATTTATCAGTACTTGAAATCAGCTTAGCGAGTAAAATTTACTTCGTTGTGGGTGAGGTAAAAAAACAGACTGCGGCAATTTGTGGGAAATTTTTTTTTATTTTTTTTTTTAAATGTTTTAATACTCCAATTTAAGTGAGAGATAGAAAGAGACTTGTCTGTTATAACAGGACTTTGTGTTTTTATATGATTTAAGCAAGATTTGTTTTATTCTTTTAGTGCTTGAAAAAAAGTGTGTGAATTCCATTTATATACAGTGTATTAACCAACTGTTTGTTTTTTTTAGTAGCATGGGGGAATCTCTCTTGCGGGATCTAAGGTTTTTGTGGGTGGGAGCAGGATACAAATGCAAGAAACAATGTGAGACCAGGTATTAAGGGGCAGGGTGGGAGCAGGATTAAAAAAATAGTCCTGCGCAGGGCTTTACTACAAGGAGGTAAAAGAATTCTTCCAAAAGATAATGTCCAGCAAGTTGGTATATTTTGGCACGGAATTGGTAAGTATTTGTTGAAGATGCACATTATTAACTTGAACAAATATTGTCAGAGAACAAAACCTTGTGACAGTTAAACATTGAAATCTGTTTAATTTTTCTTTATGCTCAAGCTTTTTTAGTCCTGCCCTGCAAATTCAGGGCATACTGGTATATGAAGAGGAAAGAGCAGGGAGACAAGGGTTTCATACCCTGGTATGCTTCTGCCAAAGTGGGGGTGGGGAACCTGTCACTAGATCACTGATGGCTCTAGTAAATTAGGTCATCTGTTTACTAGCTGTGGTAATAGTGTAGAAAGTAGTTGGGTCTCTTCCAAACCACTAACCTGAAAACTGATTTGGAGTAGAGCAAACGGTTTAACTTCTTAAAGCTTCTGTTTGAAAGCACTGATATGCTTTTAATAATGAGGGATGTTGTGGACGTTTGACGACTAAACTTGTAAATTTGGAGGCCGTTCACCTTTCATTCTGACTGAATGTGCTGTGGTGATTATTGAAATCCTTCGTCTGCTACAAGTTCTTTCCCACTAAGAAAGATGGTGGGTGTAACGGGGTTGGGACTCACCACTGCAGCGCCTCCTGCTGTTACGTCCAGGAATTAGCTCAGTTCATGCAGCGTGCCCTCTGCCGGTGATGTACCGACCATCTCCCGCCCTCGGTTGGCGTCCTCTTCAGGACACTGCCCTCCAGCAGTGCCCCCTAGTCCTTTCTCTCCCTCCTTCCGGGGGTGGGAGGTTATCAGCAGTCTCTCCACGCCGCAGCCACAGTGGCCAACCACACCCCAAAGTCTAACCCCTTGTGTCAGAGGTCTGGTGCAGTCCGCTATCGCCACATCCAATGGCTGGGTACATGTGCAAGAGGGAATGGGGGGGACCCAGGTCCGCCCTCTACTCTGGGTCCCGACCCAGGGACCCTCAGACGGCAGTCTTCCTGCCCTCCTCCTTTCTCCTTGTCCACCTCTCTTCCCTGGGCTGCTTCTCCTTCGGCCCACCCGCTAGGCCCTTTTCTCAGGGCCTGTAGCCTGGCAGGTCCCGGGCTGGAGTTCCCTTCTGCTCTCCCAAGCCTGTCCAGCACTGCGCTGTCCCAGGTGCTGGTCTCCTGGTCAAGAGACAGACGTTCCCCTCTAAAGGTCTGGGAGAGAATGCCTGCTCCACCTTGGGGCAGCCCTTGTATATGGCTGAGCCTAGCCCTGATTGGCTGACTTTCTCTGCCCTCATTGGCTCTTCACAGGCCATTTCTGATTGCTGCCGCCCTGCACAGCCTCTCTGGCCTGTTATAGCCCAATCTAACATAGGGGTGGGGCAGCCGCCCCACCACAGTGGGCTAGATGATCTTCATTATGGATGTAGTCCTCACTGCTACTGTTTTATGCTTGATCTGAACATTTCATTAAGGAAGGTAACCTGGATACAGATTAGACTGTTAGTGGAGAGTAATTGTAAAATGTTGCAAGGATGGTGCCTTACACTGATTACATCTCTTGAGAGAGAGTGATAGAATACACGATAGGGAAAATTTAGTTGAAGAATACAAATGGTTTCGATAGGTTGTCTGTAAGAAAGGTTTAGAATTAAAGTTTGAAAATATGGGCATACTATTCTTTGAAGGACTTCTTTATAATTAATATTTCAATTTTAAGCATGTATTATATTGTCACATATTCTTGTTTTTTTGGCAGACCACGGGATTGCCACTAGTCTACTTTTTTTTTTATGCTTTGGGTAGATTTAAGGATAGGCTAATAATGGGTCTCTAAGGAGGTTAATGGTTCTACATAACTAACCTCTGTATAGTTTGTTAGAAGCTTTATTAGAGAGGGTAAATTCACTTGGCTAGACAGAAGGGCTGAAGTCTAGGGGATGATTTTTGGCTTTTAAACATTTCTATCTTTCTTTTTTTTTCTTTTCTTTTTTTTTTAAAGTACTCTAGAAGATCAGAGAAGTATTGCAAATGAATCATCAGAGAATGCAAGAGAACATCTGAAAAGCTAGAGAATTCTTTTGTTGTTGTATCTCACTAGAGCTGGGTGAAATTTTGATGGTAAATTTGCCAAAAAATGCAATTTTGAGGCAACCAAAACTATTTGAGAATTCAACCCAAATTCTTAAATAGTTTTGGCTGATTCAAAATTTGTTTCCTCATATTTTTTAAAGTCAAAGCAGCTTGTTCTTCTGCAAGCGATGGCATGTGTCAATTCCACTGTAGATTTGTGTGCACCTCATGCACAGATTTTTGGAGATTTTTTTTTTTTTTTTCCCTTTCCCTCAGCAGTACCCATCAGGGAAGCTTTAGGGCTCTTTCTGGCTACATGCTACTGCGTGCTGGTATAAGAGGGCAGAGCTATCCCCGATCCCCCTCAGTTCCTTCAAACCGCCAGTGATGGTTGTCCAGAATCTACTTCTAAATAGTAGAAAACCCTCAACCAGAATCACTTACCTGCCCAAGTGGAAGTGCTTCTCCATTTGGGCTCATGAGAAAGGTGTCTCCTCACAAAGCACCCCCGAAAGCTGTGCTGGTCTACCTTCTAGATCTAAAACAGAATGACCATTAGTTCCATAAGGGTACATTTGGCTGCTATCTCAGCTTTCCATATACGGGAGGATAATAGGCCCCTTTTCTCCTACCCCCATTGTTAGTCAATTTCTGAAGGGCGTAGCCAGATTATATCCTCAAGTGCAGGACCCCATCTCTCCTGGGGACCTTAATTTAGCCCTGACTAGTCGAACAGAATTAAACTTTCGTGACTTAGACCTTCCTTCACCTTTTCATGAAGGTAGTATTCCTAGTAGTGATCACCTCAGCCAGAAGAGTTAGTGAGCTGAAAGCTCTAGTATCAGAACCACCTTATACAGTTTTTAAAAGGATAAGATTTATCTCTGTCCACACCCAAAGGTCCTTACAAAAGTAGTTTCTAGTTTTCACGATAACCAAGATATCTTACCACATTTTTTCCAAAACCCCATCACCGTAAGCATGAAGAAAGACTTTACTCACTGGATGCGAGAAGAGCATTAGGTTTCTACCTAGTGCACAGTAAATCTTTCCGAACTTTCTTACAGCTGTTTGTCACAGTTGCTGATAGAGTTAAGGGCAATCCAGTTTCTTCCCAGAGAATCTTTTCCTAGATCTCTCCATGCATCCTTTGTGCTACCAACTGTGTAACACAACCCTACCATCTCCAGAACTGGCACATTCTACTAGAGCACAAGCAGCTTCTGCAGATTTCCTGGCTTGAGTACCAATTGTTGATATTTGTAACGCAGCGACTTGGTCATCAGTCCGCACTTTCACTTCTCATTATACCATCGACTGTCAGTGCAGAGATGATGCCAGTTTCAGACGGGTGATCACTGTTTAGATGCAGAAAGGTAAATAATAATTTCTTCAACAGTTGTTCTTTGAGGTGTATTCCACAACTTGCCTGCCTTCCCCTCTCTATTGGAGTCAAATGGGTACCAGGGAGCAGAGAGGGGTCAGGGTGGCTCTGCCTTCTTATACCAGTACACAGTGCCATCCGGCAACAGAGGGCGCTCAAGCTGCCCCAATGGGTACCACTGAGGGGAGAAAATATCTGACATCTTTGCAAGAGGGCGCAAACACCCCTCTAGTAATGGAATGTACATGTGCAACACACCTCAAAGAACAGCAGTTACGGAAATGTAGGTAACTATTTCTTCTGAAGCTTTCTAAACTAACAGTTTTGAAATGTCACTTCAGATTGATAATTTGTTTTGGCAAGAAAAAATGAAAATTCAGTTTCAGTTGGGCAGGGGGGGATTCAGTTCTGCGACCAAACTGAAAAATCAGCTTGCATAGCTGTGCCACACACATTCCTGAATGTTTCAGCAAGTCTAGTTGTTCTATCTTTATGTATCTTGCAGGTCACGCAAACACCTTTATTCCTTAGCACAGCACAGCCTCTGGAAGCTAGAAAATGTGCCTTCTAATGGGATAACAAAACACAGAAAAACCAGTTGTCTTCAAAGTGAGTGTGCTGTGGCTTTCATTAAGACTTGTGGTACACAGAATGCAATATAAGGATTCACCGATAATTTATCTTGACACTCATGGGTTTTCAAAATATTACCTACATGTCTGTTTTCCTCCTTTGAAATTTGCTATTAACTTTGTTCTTCAAGTACTCCACCATTTTTTGTCTTCCTTTGAAACAGGAAAGGAGCAATCATGGTGCCTCAAGGTTCTACCTGATTTTAGATTTGGGGGCCAAATTCTAAAACTTCAAGAGCTAAAATTTGTAAAATTATTTGAGGGCACCAACCAACCAAAAAGATCTAGGAAACAGTTGATTATGCTGTCCATTTCATGATTTATTCATGATTTATTGCACTTTAGAGTATATATTATTTATAAGAAAGCAGTTAGTGCCTGTCCTGAATCTCTGGCCAGGGTAATTCTGGGGAGAAATTCCTCATTTTGTGGGGGAGGAAGAAGAAACAGGTAGGCAGTGACTAGTTTAAAAAAAAAAAAAAAAAGCTGCACAGATTTAGGATATTAAAATAAGCCATGGGGAGATGGGTAGGTGGACAAAGGTGCATGTAAATAGTTACAAGGTAGATTTTGTACTGTTTTATTTGGAGTAATGGAGAAATGTTTAATGCTGTTCAGAATTCTTGTTTATTAAATATTTAAAGTACAAGTAAAATTCTTTTACTGGTACAATCTCTTGCAGAAATTTAGTGGCCATTTGTAAGTATCCTTTTTTGAGTTCCCCAACAGACAGTCAGATTCTCCACTGTGCTTATCCCGCATAGACATGTACAGCAGTCCAAAGTAAATGTAAAAGGCTAACAAATCAAATAGTAATATTCTATACTCACTTTGTTCTTGCTTCTCACGGGTGTAAATATTACAGTGGAGAATTAGGTTCAGAATGTTGACATTTATTGTTCTTTGTGTGCTTAACTTATTAATTTAGGTCTCAGTGATTTGCAGAACATTGAAAATGGTGGAAAATCTCTGTCTCATAGGCAAAGTGGCCGAAAGAAGCAGGTGTGTATTGGTTTTACGCTGTAAATGGACCTAAAATTAATCTACAAAATTAGATTCAATCAGAGGAAATGTAACGTAACATTCTTTCCAACTTTAGTTACTGTGCAGCATGTTGCTACAAGACAGCAGTTCCTGGCAGGAGCTTTGGACAAGCCAACACCAATGATTTTGTCACGCAGGGGCTTAATGTTGGGCTGTCACCTTAGTGAACAAAGTGCTCCATTGTAAAGGTGAAAATACATAATTGGGATGAAGTTTTCAAAGTAAACCTATTACAATAGTCTGATAACAGGCAACTAAAGTACCACCTAACTTTGGGAAACCTAGAAATGTGAGTTTAATATAGGGATGTTATTAAATGAGTATTTAAAGTGCACTTGACTTTGCTTGGGAACAAGACTCTACTGTTGTGAAATAATACATCTGGTATACAGTAAACTTTCTGAAATGACTCATGATGACCTTAGAAGATTTTATCATTATTTTAAAGCTAGAATATAGGCTTCAGTTTTCAACATAGAGGGACACTCTGAAGAGATAATCAGAAAGCACAAGATTGTTGTAAATCTTTTTGAGTCTCCAAACTGTCATTTACAACAGTCTGACACAAGCTGTTTCATCCTTTTATCTTGAGTTCATCAGGAAAAGATGAACTTATTTTTGTGAGCTCAAATTTTTAAGAATAACTAGAGAAAACAACTTTCCTATCAATTTACTGTGGATAAATGTCTTCCTAGCTCCTTTATTCCTCCCTTCCTTAGCAGCCTATATTGAAGTCAAAGTACTGATTAAATGTACAGGTACATCCAATCCTCAAATTAGACCATCTACTAATAAGCGATCCATTGTTAAGCCACCAACAGCCATACCCCAGAGACTAATGTGATGCCTGTTCCCATATCTAAAACACTGAGTCGAAACAATTTATTCCAAAGCAATGCTTAACTGTGGCAAAAACTTTACAAATAGTTATGAGACTGACAATCTCCATAGAAGCTACAGATGTTTTATCAAAACAAAATGTTAGAGGAGCACATTGACAATGTATTGTTTGCCTTAAAATATTTATCCCCTTCTTACAGAAACAGCCAAATTGCTCAAAGCCAATGCCCCCTTTCCTCTTGTTTCATTACTGTTGAAGGTAGTAAAAACTGCCACTTAATGACATGAAGAATATTGGCACATTGCCACATGATTTACAAAACAAAACAAACACTTATACTGCACCTGGTGCAAAGTTTTCATTCCCCACTAATACAGAAAAGCTGTATATATTATCAATATTTTGTTCTTTGCTATGGTAGTTCTGCATCAGAAGTTAATTACAAACACATTTCCCAGACTTGTGCTGACTTCAATAATGCTCATGAACAGATACCTTAGGAAGACTAGAAGCTATGATGGTTAAAGTTGTTAACTATATAGTAACGTCAACCCTATTAAAAACACAGAAACCCAACATACAGAAATGGATAAAAGTTGGTAGGGGGTGGGGAAAATTCCTAAATTCTTATAAAGAATGGAAAGAGAAAAATTCAAATTCTACACAATTGCGCTCATGAACCTATAGAATGCATACTTTATCTCCTTGCTATTTCTGTGCAGTAGTCCTTGTCAGTGGGATCTCTAGTATCAATATTACAGAAAACTTTTTGGAATACCAAAAACATTGCTGAGTCTGCTCATCCACATAATTATGTGGGTTATATAAGACTGTCTGCATGCATGAAAGAATGCTGTGAATGTCACAGAAAGGGTTGTTGACTTTTAGAACTCCCTTTTCCATGCAGTCCCTCTTTCAATGTTGGCTTTGTTTTGCTCTTGTTTTGTAATGGCATTTCGTTGCAATGGTTCAGTGCTCGTTTTCAGCTTTTCATAGCAATGTTTTTCAGTCAAGCTACATATTTCAGTCTGATGCAACACTATTGAAAGGAGAATTTTCTCTAATTTCTAATGCCTTTCAGTAGTAAATTGAACTCTACAAATGCAAGTGCCACTTAGTTATTTAGGGTGCTAGAAGGCTCCATTTTATACCCCTTTTTTGTGTGAGAAGTCCTTTAGTGACATAAGTAGCCCCACTGAAATCAGTAGGGCTTGCTGCTGAAGCAAGGGATCCAGAATTGGACCTTTATTTATTTGTGTCAAAGAAGAACATTCACATTTGGGGGGTGGGGGATGGGGAGGATTCAACTCAACTTGCAAGGATGTGTAATACTTGTTTCCAAACATGAGCAATTATACGTAAAGGATTTAAGAGGAGTTTATAGTAGCTTATCACAGAGGATTTAATCTGTTAGTGTTGCTTTTTGTAATTTATTTTGTCACCAACTTTTCAGTTGTGAGTCAGTGCTGGCTCACTCTTTTTGTGGTCAGATTCACCATTTGGCTTAACGGGTGGTAACTAGGAGCACTAACCTGGAACACATCTAGCTCTGAACAAATCTAAGCTATTGAGTCTCTCAGTGTTTGTAGAGTCTTTCATCCTACATTTCAGGAATGAGCTTTGGTAGGGGACACTCAAACTGTATAAGGAAGCTTGACATTTTTAAACTAAAATCCAATTTATTTGAAATAGAAATTGAAATATTTTTAGGAGAGGAACTCTTAGATTGTAAACTCAGGGTGGGGTCGGTGTCTGTGTTTTTACAGCACTTAACATAGTGAAGCTCAGGCTCCTATCCTATTGGTACCTTCTGGGTGCTATCACAATGTGATTTTTTTAGTAGAAAGGGTCAGGTGGCATAAATCATGTAGTTTAGTGTGCTGGCAATGCTGTGGTTATCTTTCTGGTAGCACTTCTAGAATAATTCACCCTTACAGGGTTATTCTTTTATCAAAAAAAGGCAACTGATGAGTACATTTAGATTTATATTACAAATGTGTTCACCTTATGAAAGAACAGGGCAGAAGCGGAGGAGGTAGAATCCAATTCTGAAATCTGCCAGTTATTATTACTGCTGTTGCCTCGTTATCTAGCAGATAGAGAATGCATTCTCTATGCCAGTTTCCTGCTCTAAGCAGCTTACAGTATTACTTAAGATATGTTACAGCAAGGGATGATGCAAACTGTAAAATATGAGAATGAACAAGATAACAATAAAAATTAAAAAATCAAGGGGTATATTTTAGTTCCCTCTTACTCTGTGTGGTTTGAAAATCAGTTTAATTCTGTATACAGTATGCTGTTTGAGAGACTGATAAGATTCAGGGGTGGACATCAGCATTGGAAGGCTAGCTAAAAGTGAGTCTTTAGTAGGGCTATACATTTCCAAATGGCTTGCTTCGGTTTTTTTATGAATGAAATGGTACCTGTTAGAGCTATAAAACTAGGTTCCATTGGCATCCCATTTGTTTCTGGATGGAATTTGAGATGTCTGAACCTGAAACATAACAGGCTTTATAGTTAGAGTATTTTAAAGGTTGGCCCTCTCCATGCTTTACCCTGAAAGTTAAGATCAGCTGAGACACTTGAGCTGACAGTTCCCCTAGATTTGTATGTCTTGAGAACAGGGAATTCCCAGAGGAAGGGCTATGTTCTGGATTTTGCTTCTCCTATTCAACTTTCCATTTGTCCAAAAGAGTTAAGTTGCTGTAGTAGTGTATTACAAGAACATTGTGTTTACTCCTTGGTGGATTGATTTTAAATCACCAATTTTAATCATGATTTAAATAAGTAAGCAGGAAACTTTGATTTAAATAAATTTGTATCTTTTGCTTTTGTACTTTTTAGTTATTTCCTAAAGAAAGGTTGACTCTCATTGATTGGTAACTATTCCAGCATGTTGATTTTTTTCATCTAAAGATAGCTTTACACTAAGCTTGGTATTACTTTTTACTAATCAGGAGGCTGCAGCATATCTATATACACTTATTTAAGAAATATTATAGCTCATCTTTCATTTATTCAGATTCATTTTTTTATATATTTTTAATTATGTTTAAAAATGGTAGAGGATGCATTTCTTTACTAGATTTTTTTTTTTTAACTTGTGATTTGAGTCAAGCTCTAGTTGGATGGAATTTCTAATATGATTAAAATTGCACACTAAAATAGAATTTTAAATAGTTTTATTGAATACAAAAAATCTTAAATATGCTGGATACATAAGAAAAAGGTTCACCAAAACATGTTTTTAATTCAAAACCAACTGATTAATAAAATAAAGAAAGTATTATCTGCAGTTAGTAAATTGAACTGATTTTCCTTCAAGATTTTAGAACTAATAGAGCTCATCCTCTCACACTGATCATAGATCAGAAGAAGAAAAAAAGTTTTCATGATTTGCAGCTCTGTTGGTTTCTTGACTCTGAATAAACTTTTTAGTCACATGGGCTACATGAGCAGTTGTGCAGCACCTCCGCATGCCAGATACAGAAATGAAATGGCATCCTCCAGGCAGTGTGACCTCCCACGAACCATACGTACAAGGTCCTACCATACAGAGTACACCATTTTGTAGCACAAAATGACATCCTCCAGGCAGCGTGACCACCCACACATGGTACGTGAGAAGTCATGCCATGCGAAGGATGCCATTTTGTAGAGCAGGTCTCTGGCATGTGAAGCATTTCACTGCAATGCTCTCTACATTCCAGGCAGCTGCTGCTGGGGGAGTGGACACCATGGGCACCAGAAGTGAACTGAAGTAGTTAAATAAACTGAAATGAAAAAAAATATTCTCTCTGCATGTACAGAAGAGGCTACTGCTGTCAGAAGTTAGTTTAGCACTTCAACAAAGTCTGATTCCAGGTGCTTAGCTTGTAACTTCCACCAATTCTTAATTTAAATTATTTTAATAGATTATAGTAAGTTTCAAATTGAATTTTAAATAGGTTTATTTTAAAAGTATACCTGTATTTAATTTAATTTAAATTTAAAAATCCATTTTTAATTATTATTTTTTTAAATCATGGATTTTTATCCAGCCTGATCATTTAATACATTGGTCTAATTTCACTGGCCTACAATTTTTGAGAAGTCGTCTGCTTCAGAGATAAAATGTGCTATTTAGTATGTATTTTGATGTGCTGAATTCAAATATGACAATTAAAACAACTGATTGGCTACTGTTTCTAAGATATTTAAGTTTTTACATTTTATTTCTATGTATATTGTGTAGATAGTAGAGTTTTCATCATAAATTGTAAACCTAGGTCTTTTCATGTGTTTATGGTTGCTTTACATGATACTATTTCACCTGTCCTGTTTGCTGATTTTTAAAGTGTTACATAAAGGGGTTATATAACTAAAATTTATTATGAAACAAAAGGCAAAAAACTATTAGGTACATAGTTTAGTCCTATTCAGTGTCTACTTGGCGCTTCTTGGCTTGTCTCTTGTATTCATTAGATGGAGCATCTCTTGTCACTGTCCAGCAATAGTCTGCAAGCATTGATGGGCTCCATTTGCCCTGATAGCGTTTCTCCATTGTTGCAATGTCCTGGTGAAATTGCTCGCCGTGCTTGTCGCTCACTGCTCCGCAGTTCGGTGGAAAAAAAATCTAGATGAGAGTGCAAAATATGTATCTTTAGTGACATGTTGCAACCAAGGCTTTTGTATGCCTTGAGGAGGCTTTCCACCAACAACCTGTAGTTGTCTGCCTTGTTGTTTCTGAGAAAATTTATTGCCACTAACTGGAAGTCTTTCCATGCCTTTTTTTCCTTGCCACGCAGTGCATGGTCAAATGCATCATCTCGAAGAAGTTCACGAATCTCAGGACCAACAAAGACACCTTCCTTTATCTTAGCTTCACTTAACCTTGGAAATTTTCCACGGAGGTACTTGAAAGCTGTTTGTGTTTTGTCAATGGCCTTGACAAAGTTCTTCATCAGACCCAGCTTGATGTGTAAGGGTGGTAACAAAATCTACCTTGATTCAACAAGTGGTGGATGCTGAACACTTTTCCTCCCAGGCGCCAATGACTGTCGGAGTGGCCAATCTTTCTTGATGTAGTGGGAATCTCTTGCACGACTATCCCATTCGCAGAGAAAACAGCAGTACTTTGTGTATCCAGTCTGCAGACCAAGCAAGAGAGCAACAACCTTCAAATCGCCACAAAGCTGCCACTGATGTTGGTCATAGTTTATGCACCTCAAAAGTTGTTTCATGTTGTCATAGGTTTCCTTCCTATGGACTGCATGACCAACTGGAATTGATGGCAAAACATTGCCATTATGCAGTAAAACAGCTTTAAGTCTCGTCTTCGATGAATCAATGAACAGTCTCCACTCATCTGGATCGTGAATGATGTTGAGGGCTGCCATCACACCATCGATGTTGTTGCAGGCTACAAGATCACCTTCCATGAAGAAGAATGGGACAAGATCCTTTTGACGGTCACGGAACATGGAAACCCTAACATCACCTGCCAGGAGATTCCACTGCTGTAGTCTGGAGCCCAAAAGCTCTGCCTTACTCTTGGGTAGTTCCAAATCCCTGACAAGGTCATTCAGTTCACCTTGTGTTATGAGGTATGGTTCAGAGGAGGAGGATGGGAGAAAATGTGGGTCCTGTGACATTGATGGTTCAGGACCAGAAGTTTCATCCTCTTCCTCTTCCTCGTCTGACTCAAGCGAGAATGATTCTGGTGGATCAGGAACCGGCAGTCCTTCTCCGTGGGGTACTGGGCGTATAGCTGATGGAATGTTTGGATAATGCACAGTCCACTTTTTCTTCTTTGACACACCTTTCCCAACTGGAGGCACCATGCAGAAGTAACAATTGCTGGTATGATCTGTTGGCTCTCTCCAAATCATTGGCACTGCAAAAGGCATAGATTTCCTTTTCCTGTTCAACCACTGGTGAAGATTTGTTGCACAAGTGTTGCAGCATATGTGTGGGGCCCACCTCTTGTCCTGATCTCCAATTTTGCAGCCAAAATAAAGGTGATAGGCTTTCTTAACCATAGTGGTTATACTGCGCTTTTGTGATGCAAAAATCACTTCACCACAGACATAGCAGAAGTTATCTGCACTGTTCACACAAGTACGAGGCATCTCTGCTCAGTTTGGCTAAACAGAAATGTGTCCCTTTGCAAAATCAAACACTGACAAATAAGAGCACGACACTGTATGATTTCTAGAGCTGATATAGGGCAATTTGTTCAGCAGAGTGATGTAAGCTTCGTTATGATTGCATCATCCATAACTTCTAGGAATAACATGATGCAATTCCTATCATGTATGACGCAATACCAGCTTCAGATTGCATCATTCATTGTTTTGCCTTAAAAGCAAGTACTGTCCAAACCCAGTCATAGATTTATTCATAGATCCAGTCAAAGATGTATTTTAGTCATTTCTGGTTTAAACTGAGATCCCTTCCCTTTATAACTCACTTATCCTCTGCCATTCCCAAGTCAAGGGTCGTATATACTGACCCAATAGCATGTCTTGAAAACTAGAGCCAATCAACAATTTTAAGCATCATTTTCGTTCTCCGTGACCCAGAATTAGTAAAGTTTGACTACATTTATTTCAGAAGCATTTTGGCTGTAGAGCAGTGTTTCTGTTGTTTTTTAACTCTGCAGGTGCTAGGTGGTGTTGGTGTCTTTTGATATACAGGAGGTCAGACTAGATGACCTGGTTGTCCCTTCTGGTCTTTAACTCTGACTTAAGATTTTTTTGAGGGTTAAGTTGGGAGGGTTTCTAGCTTCATTGGGTTTGGAAGTTCTTTTGTGTCATATTTGATAACTCGATGCATTTTGTATGTTTTAAGTTTGTACTTGTGGGCCTATAATGATAGTTGCATTAATAGCAAAATACACTAAATATACTGCTGTAGTCTTAGATTAGTTTAGACATAGCATGGTCTTCTGGTTAGTGCACATGACTAGATATCAGATGGGTAATTGCTTTTATGACCTTGAGCATGTTGCTTACCCCTCTGTCTTAAATGGAAATAATACACACGTGCTTGTATTTAAAATCCTGGATAAAAAGCACTAAACATATGAAAAGAACTAACATTTGAAATGCCATTGGTGTTGATACTCAGCATCTCCTTTTGATACATATTTCTCAAGTGAAACTGTCACAGAAATAGCTACTTATGTATCGTATGGACTAAGTACTGTTTAAATGTCCTAATGGTCATTCTGTATCTCAATTAATGTTAGTCTTAGGCTACATCCACACTACCCGCCTGATTTTGGTGGGTAGCAATCGATGTTCTGGGATCGATTTATCGCGTCTAGACGAGATGTGATAAATCGATCCCAGAAGTGCTTCCCGTCGACACCGGAACTCCAGCTCCGCACGAGGAGTAAGCGGAGTCAACGGGGAAGCCTGCCTGCTGCCGTGTGGACCGCGGTAAGTACTTTTAAAAATCGATCTAAGATATTCGACTTCAGCTACGTTATTCACATAGCTGAAGTTGCGTATCTTAGATCGAAACACACACACACACACACGCCCCCCTAGTGTTGGCCAGGCCTTGGTCATCACTGATAAAATTTCAAGAGCCTGCCTAGCTTAGGCTCCTTAGTAAATTTTGAAAGCCATTGGGTAGAATTTTCAAAATGCACTTATGTCCTTATTGTGTGACGTTCTGTGTGAAACAGCAGCAGCCCAAATTTTATTTATTCTAAAGGGGTATCTACTTATTCTTTAACAGCTAAACTGGTAATCTTTAGGCTGGATGCATATAGCCTCTGGTATTGTGGTCCTTGAAATAAAGTGGTAAAACCGATTTAGTGACTGCTTTAAAAAGTTTATGCTGTCTGACAATTTGAGCAAAACCGTGTATAAGTGCCAGCGCTCCACAGCAGCTGTAACAGCAACTGTAATGTTAATGCTTTGTTGGTAATGTGCAATAACATGTGTATAAATCCTCCAAACCCAAACAGGAAAATATCTCCTAAAGTATCAGATATAACCTGGAAATGTAGAATTGACCTACCTTTAATGTAGCATTATATGAATGCATGTAAACTAATAAGTGAAATATAACATACATTTTCATACATTTCTGGTATTTATATTAAATGTGTCAAATTAGAACTCTCTACAGAGAAAATTTGGTGTTTACACTTGTTCTTTTCTTTCTAAAGCGATGGACTTGGGAAGAAGACCGTAGACTGAAGGATGGGGTAAAGAAGTTTGGAGTGGGAAATTGGAATAAAATTCTGATTCATTATGACTTCAACAACCGAACCAGTGTCATGTTAAAAGACAGATGGAGAACTATGATAAAGCAAGACATTGCTTAGTTGGACAGTGAGAACTAACTTCAACTCTTGCCCCACTTTTCCCATGAAGATTAATGTTATTTGGACACCTATCTAGCTTTTCCCAATAATTTTGGTTATAAAGTGTTGTGGGCAGTTTAAGTTGATATAAAATAACTTCCTGTGTGTGAATTCATTAATACAGTAATGTAAGACTAATGTTTCTCTCTATGAATGTGTATATACTAGGAAAAGCAATAAATGATAATGTAAGCTCTTAATCTTTTATTCCTTTAGAATTATTTAATATTTTGAATTTTTTAATTCTGCAAAGCAAAAGGTACTGTAGCTTGTTGGTTCTGGTTGGACAAGGTAAAGTCTCAAAACTAGCATCCTGAAAGTGGAACCAGAACAATAAAAGGTATACATCATCTGTATATCCTCTTGTTTGAGTATAGATCTGTAACAACATAAAAGATGGCATTTATCTGTATTTGTATCCTTATACAGATGTGCATCATTTCTAAAGCATTTAGTGATAGTCGCATCATAAAGGCTTGCATCTGCAATTATTGTTTTTGTAATCATCAAAGAGAATCTGATTAAGATTGATACTGCATGACCTATGTGATGTTTTTGATCTCTGTCCAGCATTTCATTCTTGAGATATCTTGATCAAAGTGGCTCGTATACTTATTTATCTGCAGGCATGACTGCACAAAAATCTTGCATTGCTAATTTAAGATACTTTCCAAATTGTCTGCAAGGGTTTTTTTTTTTTTGTAGAAATACTCATGGCATTACTCCATTTGTAAAGATGCCATTTAGAAGTTACCTACACTGCTGCCACAACTGAAAATTAATCTTGGTTGTTCTTTCACAAAAGAGGAAATTGGCGTGGGGTGGAACGGGAGTGGAGAGTAATATTGTGATAGCTACTATCCCTCACAGGTCACATAATCCTCTTGTGGGTCTCTCTTCTCCCATCTCCCCATTGCAACCTTGACTCTCTGTTATGACTGTACCAATCAGGATGCAGAAGGCTTGAGACATATGGTTCGGTATCCTGTTTAGTCGGACACATGGCAGGCCACTGTGCATAGGGGACCATACAGCTGGCTCAGAGGGCTGCTTCTGTATTCTCTCACTGTCAACTAGTGAAGATACATGAGCTCCCCTTCCCAGCCTTTAAGTGCATCAGGATGCTATTACTTCATATGAAAAGAGTGAGTAGGATAGCAGGCCACCTATTGCCTTTTAGGGAGCATCTGGGCTGTCTCTTCAAGTCTTAAACCTGTAATACAGAATGCCACAATCTCAAGGAAAAGGCTTTGTAGGTCAATGAGAAAACACATACTTCTCTGTCCACCAGGTCATGTTAGAAATTATTGTGGAATCATTAAGTTGCCTTCTCACCTCTTTTATAGGTTAGAGAAGTACCACCATGATGGGTCTGGCAGGCAGCTATGGTTCACAATGACAAACAGCTGCTTTAATGGTGAACTGCCTATTCTTAGGCTCTTTAAACAAGTTGCATTAGGCTCTTCAAAATAACTCTCTCTGTCAGAAGTTTGAGACCGCCAAATAAGATTTCCTGCTGCATCTCGTTAATACATCAGCATTCCATCAGAGCTCATGGGTTCAGGTGTAAACTAGTTTTTGTCTGAGATCCTCTCTGTCCCATGAGCAAAGGAAAACAGAAGTCAAAAGATTCCAGAAGTGAGCTGCTGCCTAGGTAAGTGGTGTAGGATGGAACATTGGTCCACCTTCTACAGAGGCAGGAGGACCTTATATTTTGGATAGCCTCCACCTCAACAGAAGGGGGACTAATCTTCTCAGGGACAGACTGGCCAGAGTAGTCAGCAGGGTGTTTAAATTAGTAATAAAAAAGGGAGGCTAAAAAGAGGAAGAGTATGAATGAGCATTCAGTACAAAATCAAGATGTAGAGAACAAAATCAAGGAATCAAAAGTCCTGAAGAAAAAAAATTAATTGCCTATACACCAATGCTAGAGCCTGGGTAACAAATGAGCAATTCCAATTCCTATTTATTAGCATAAATTT
This sequence comes from Chelydra serpentina, assembly GCA_037349315.1. Classification (NCBI taxonomy): domain Eukaryota; kingdom Metazoa; phylum Chordata; order Testudines; family Chelydridae; genus Chelydra; species Chelydra serpentina. Next base: position 84,001,445 of record JBAIAC010000002.1, read on the forward strand.
GATCTAGCTGGTGTTAGTGAAGGGGGTGGGATGATTCCCATTATTGGAATGTTAAAATCAATGGTTAATGCCTATTTGGAAGGATCAAGTTGGCAAAAGGGGTTGGGGAGTGGCATTTTGTCAAAAATGGTTTTACCTGTTTCCAAGTCATTTGTAACTCAGAAGAAAATGATCTTGAATGTTTACGCATCAGTGTCCTAACAGACAAAGCACAAGATTGGGTATTTAGTTTGTGTCTGCTGCAGCCTACCAGATTGTACTATGCAGCAGGCTGACTGGCTTCTTATATACTATCAACAATGCGTAGGGGGAAAAGCTGCATGATCATGGGGGACTTTGATTTCAGTGACACATGCTGGCACTCATGTTGCTAGTACTAAAACATCCTTGGAATTTCTAAATATTATAGATGACAATTTCTAACTCAAAATGTGTTGCATCCAACATGAGGGAATTCTAAACTTTGTCTTTAAAGGTAAAGAGGAATTCATGAAAGAACTATGAATTAATAGTAACTTAGGTACAAGTGATTGACTTGACCACATTTATCAAGTGCAAACAGAATAAAGCCCACATCAGTGACATATATACATGGAGCTTTAGCAGGACCAATTTCATAAAGCTGAAAACGATTGAGCCAAATCAGCTCAGGGGAAGAACTTAATTGGAAAAAATGCAAATGATAATTGGGAATTATTTAAGACGAGTTTACTAAATGCCCAGAAAGCCTTCTTCCTTGATTGTGGCTATACTGGTTAAACCAACCTGATTCAGAGGGGAAGTGAAGGCAGCTGTTTTTTTGTTTGTTTTTTTTGTTTTTTAAAGGGAGGGGGCAGGGGGAATGTTGATAGTAATTAATATAAATCAGACGCTAAGAATTGTAGAAAATTGATAAGGGAAGCAAAGGGCTACAAGGAGAAATCTATGGCCAGAAGAGTTAAGGACAATAAGGAGGATTTTTTTAAGTGCCTGTTAGGAACAAAAAGAATCCTAACTATGGCATTGTTTCATTACTAGATTGAAATAGTAGAATTATCAATAACAATGCAGATAAGGCAGAAATGTTCAATAAGTATTTGGGGGAAAGAACTGATGATGTAGTCATAGAACACTCCTTTCCACTAGTATCTGAGGATGATGTAAAAACAGTGGCTACTAAAGTTAGACATTTTTGAATCTGCAGGTCCAGTTAACTTGCATCCAACAGTTTTAAAAGAGCTGGCTGAGGAGCTCACTGAACCATTAATGTTGAATTTTCAATAAGTCTTGGAACACTGGGGAAGTTCCAGAAGATTAGAAGAAAGCTAATGTTGTTGTGCCAATATTTAAAAAGGATAAATGGGATGACCTGGGTAATTATAGGCCTGTCAGTCTGACTACAATCCTGGGTAAAATAAGAGAGTGGCTGCTATGGGACTCAATCAAGAATTAAATGAGGGTAATATAATTAATGCCAATCAACATGGGTTTATGGAAAACAGGTCCTGTCAAACTAATTTTGATATCCTTTTTTTGATGTGATTACAGATTTGGTTGATAGAGGTGATAGCATTGATGTAATATGCATAAACTTTGAATTGGAACTGCATGATACTCTGATTGTAGCACTAAAAGGATATAAAATTAACTTTGTGCACATTAAATGGATTAAAAGCTGACTAACTGATAGGCCTCAAAATGTAATTGTAAATGAAAAATCATCATCCAATGGGTGTGTTTCTAATGGGATCCTGCAGGGATCAGTTCTTGGCTCCACACTATTTAACGTTTTTTTACTAATGGCCTGGAAGAAAATATAAGATCATCACTGAAAAGTTTACAGATGACACAAATTGGGGGAATGGTAAATAATAAAGAGGACAAGTCACTGATTCAGAGTAATCTGGATCACTTGGTAAAGTAGGCCCAAGCAAAGAGAATCCTAAGATTAGAAGGGACCTCAAGAAATCATCTAGTACAGTCCCCTGCACTTGTGACAGGACTAAGTATTATCTACACTATTCCTGATAGGTGTTTGTACTGCACCTGCTTGTTCACCCTGTCTAGAATGTCCACCATTCTTTCATCATAGAAACACTTCCTCTTGGACTCTTCAAAATCCCAGGGTCCTGCTGAAGTGTGGCTAAGATGCTGAAACACAAAGACCTACACAGGCTGAAAGTAGACATCAAATCGTAGAAGTGTAGAACTGGAAGGTACCTCATCTAATCCAGTCCCTTGCACTCAAGACAGAACTAAGTAATAACTAAACCATTCCTGACAGGTGTTTGTCTAACTTGTTCTTAAAAACCTCCAAGGATGAGATTCTACAACCTCCCTAGGCAATTTATTCTAGTGGTTAACCACCCTGACAGTTAGGAAGTTTTTCCTAATGTTCAACTAAATCTCCCTTGCTGCAATTTAAGCCCATTACTTCTTGTCCTTTCCTCAGAGGTTAAGAAGAACAATTCTTCTCCCTTCTCCTTGTAACAACTTTATGTACTTGAAAATGGTTATCATGTCCCTTCTGTCTTCTCTTTTCCAGACTGAAAAAACCCCAACCTTTTCTATCTTCCCTTATAGGTCATGTTTTCTAGACCTTTAATCATTTTTGTTGCTCTCCTCTGGACTTTCTCATTTGTCCACATCTTTCCTGAAATGTGGTGCCCAGAACTGGACACAATACTCCAGTTGAGGCTTAATCAGCATGGAATAATTATTTCTTGTGTCTTGCTTACAACATTCCTGCTAATACATCCCAGAATTATGTTCACTTCTTTTGCAATAGTGTTACACTGTTGACTCATATTTAGCTTGTGGTCCACTATGATCCCCGGATCCCTTTCTTCCTAGGCAGTTATTTCCAATTTTGTATGTGTGCAACTGATTGTTCCTTCCTACTTTACATTTGTCCTTCATTTGTCCATGAATTTCATCCTATTTACTTCAGACCATTTCTCCAGTTTTTCCAAATCATTTTGAATTTTAATCCTATCCTCCAAAGCACTTGCAACCTCTCCCAGCTTGGTATTGTCCGCAAACTTTATAAATGTACTCTCTATGCCATTATCTAGATCACTGACGATATTGAACAAACTGGACCCAGAACTGATCCCTGTGGGACCCCACTAATTATGCCCTTCCAGCATGACTGTGAACAACTGAAAAGTATTCTCTACTACTTTCCAGCCAGTTTTGCACCCACCTTATAGTAGTTCCATCTAGGTTACATTTCCCTATTTTATTTATGAGAAGGTCATGCAAGACAGTATCAAAAGCGTGACTAAAGTCAAGATATAACACATCTACCATTCCCCCCCCCCACCCCAGCCACAAGGCTTATTACCCTGTCAAAGAAAGCTATCAAGTTGGTTTGACATGATTTGTTCTTGACAAATCCATGCTGTTACTTATCACCTTATTTTCTTCTAGAGGTTTGCAAATTCATTGCTTAATTATTTGCTCCATTATCTTTCTGGGTACAGAAATTAAGCTGTCTGGTCTGTAATTCCCCGGGTTGTCCTTATTTTCCTTTTTATAGATTGGCACTATATTTGCCCTTTTCCAGTCTTCTGGAATCTCTTCCGTCTTCCATGACTTTTCAAAGACTTTTCAGCTTGCCATACTTCCTCTCTTTCCTACGCAGTGGGATAGTTTGCTCTTGTGTCCTTAATAATGTCTCTGAAAAACTGCCAACTGTCTTCAATAGTTTTTCCCCTTAGACTTGCTTCCAGCGGGATCTTACCTACCAACTCCCTGAGTTTGCTAAAGTCTGCCTTCTTGAAATCCATTGTCTTTATTTTGCTGTTCTCCCTCCTACCATTCCTTAGAATCATGAACTCTACCATTCCATGATCACTTTCACCTAAGCTGCCTTCCGCTTTCAAATTCTCAACCAGTTTCTCCCTATTTGTCAAAATAAAATCTAGAACAGTGTCTCCCCTAGTAGCTTTCTCCACCTTCTGAAATAAAAAATAGTCTCCAATACATTCCAAGAACTTGTTGGATACTTTGTGCCCTACTGTGTTATTTTCCCAACAGCTGTCTGAGTAGTTGAAGTCCCCTATCACCACCAAGTCCTGTAAAAGGCCTCATCCACTTCTTCTTCCTGGTTAGGTGGTCTGTAGTAGACCCCTACCATAACATCACCCTTGTTTTTTACCCCTTTTATCCTTACTCAGAGACTTTCAACAAGTCTGTCCTATTTCCATATCAACCTCAGTCCAAGTGTATACATTTTTAATATATAAGGCAACGGCGCCTCCTTTTTCCCCTGCCTGTCCTTCCTGCGCAAGCTGTACCCTTCTATACCAATATTCCAGTGATGCATATTATCCCACCACGTCTCTGTGATGCCAACTATGTCATAGTTGTGTTTATTTACTAGCATTTCGAGTTCTTCCTGCTTATTCCCCATACTTCTCACATTAGTATACAGGCTACTAAGAAATAATGTGCATTTTTAATAGGCTAAATGTAAATATAGATCTAGGAACAAAGAATATAGGCCATACTTACACTATGGGGGTGAACCCTATCTTGGGAAGCAGTGACTCTGAAAAAGATTTGGGGCTTGTAGTGGACAATTCGCTAAACATGAGCTCTCCGTGATATTGTGGCCAAAAGGGCTAATGCAATCCTTGGATGCATAAACAAGGGAATCTCAAGTATGAGTTGAGTGGTTATTTTACCTGTGTATTTGGCACTGATGTGACTATTGCTGGAATACTGCAACCAATTCTGGTGTCAACAGTTCAATAAGGATGTTGATAAATTGGAGAGGGTTCAGAGAAGAGCCACAAGAGTGATATTAAAGGATTAGAAAATATGCTTTATGGTGATAGTCTCAAGGATCTCACTCTAGTTTAACAAAGAGCAGTTTAAGGGCTTACTTGATTAGTCTCTAAATACTGCACAGGGAACAAATATTTAATAATGGGCTCTTCAGTCTAACAGAGAAAGGTATAACACAATCCAATGGCTGGAAGCTGGAGCCAGACACCTTCAGTTTGGAAATAAGGCATACATTTTTAACAATGAGAGTAATTAACCGTTGGAGCAATTTACCAAGGATCATGGCAGATTCTCCACTATTGACAATTCTTAAATCAAGATTGGGTGCTTTTCTAAAAGATATTCTCCAGGAATTAATTTGGGGAAGTTCTGTGGCCGGTGTTATACAGGTCAGACTAGATGATCACAATGGTCCCCTTGGGCTTTGGAGTCTATGAATCTATAAAACTAAAGAAAGCCTGTCCACATCAGGCATCCATGATTTCAGGAGTGGGCAAACCTAAAGTGTTGTGCTGCAATAGGAGACTTGTCTTCCATAATGTTACACTAGTGAAACAGCCAAGACAGATGTTATATTGAAAGCAAGGATACCTGCAATTCATTCTTGTTCAGTGCTATTACAGCAGGAATTTCAAGTGTCAGTTCATCAGTGGGAAGAGAGCTAGACCAATATTCAGTGCTTTTGAAAATCCTACCCAAGACATTTAGCCAGTGAATAGTGGTTCAAGTACAGTTAGTCACTTATTTCACTGCTGTAACCCAGATACAATTTTAAAGTAAATGAGCATTTTTACTTTGACATGAGTCAGTCACCTGTTACATCACTGCAGCAGGACAATAGGACAATGCAGTCTAAATTTACATTGCTCGCCACTAAAGAATACTTCTTTTCAAGACTAACATTATGAATTATTTGCAATTTGGTACATGGGTGTTTTGTTTAGCATCATGTGCCAAGAAATCCCTTTTGTGGTAAGTGATATTAAGTCCTGGAGGTTTTCCATGCAAAAAAGGAAGTAAACTCATTGAGTAGCTTTAATTTTTTAATATGGAGGTGGTAGCCTGCATTGGACAAGGGGAATACCTACAGTACTAATCCACCTTCTTTAAATGTTTGTGTTCAATAACATCTATAGCTGCCTAGACTTGTTTGAGACGGGGCACAGTATTTGAACTGAGATGCAGTATTAGTTCCTCAGTTTGTCCACTTTAAGCACTTCTAGTGGATTAATGGTGCGGGTAACTTTTCCCACATTTGAACAGAAAACATTAGCCTGCCTACTGTGGAGCAGGGTCTGTACCTCTGATAGTGTAGGGTGCCTTGTAAGAGATGACGAGGTAAGAACTGAAACTACTCACGTTGGAGACATTTAATTTTTTTAATTACAAAAAAGAGAAAAAAGGTAGCTCAGAGTGTATTCAGCAGTAAAAAGATTCATCTTAATATCTGGGTACAAGGCAAACATACCAGAATGGCTCCTCAAGTCTTGTCTTGTCTTTTTAAAAATTCGATTAAGGTTCAGCAAGCAAGCACAGCAGAAAAGCAGAGTTCTTTGGGCTTCACAAAGTGTTAAATTGATTTAAAGATGTTCGCAGATATTCTTCAAAGTTCTCTTTCCAACTTTTATGTAAAAATAAAACTATGCACAACAGGACATGAACATTGTTCCAGTTGACGAACTTTCTTCCATGTTCCTTGGCACCGAGGATTACCAACAGCTTGCCACCGGAGAACTTTATTTCTGAAATGTGACAAATTATTTTTTTTTTATTTTTTTTTTTAATAATTAAATGTGGGTTTACAAATACTTATTTTGAACTATAAATTTTACTTTTACTACAGTGTTGGATTGGATGCTTTTAGTAAATAACACTGACAGGTCAGACTTGATTAGAAATGTTTTGTTTCAAAGGCTAGATAAATTAATCTTATTCCTTATACTGTAAACTTTCTGGAGCAGGGCCTTTCTCTGTACAATGTTCAGTGCAATAGGGCCTCATTCTCGTTAGGGTGTTTGGACACTACCATAATATACATGTTAATATATACTCAGGATTTTAGTTTGAATTATTAGAATACAAAATTGGATTAAAATCTATTCCAAATAGTTGATGATTTTTAATCCCTGTTTGGTTAACCACGTTGGGTGTATGGAGTTCGATGGAGTAATGTGCCAACCTCTAACTGCTAGAGCTTGGGATCAAATTCAGATTAAAAAGTGTGGTGGGCCTGCAGTATCATCTAGTTCGGTTCTGTACAGAAGATGCACCATTCCTCCTTTTTCATAGTACAACCGAAAGCTTTAAAACCACTACACTTGGCTGCATGACATAGGAGAGATCCATCTAAAAATAAAATGAGATGTTTAAAGTTCTAATATGCACTTACTAAATAGCTTGGCCCTGGTCTCAGCAGCTACTGTAAATAAAGCATAAAGTTCTATCAGAACGCCTAACATAATGGATTTAGGCCTGGAAGAAGGGTTCCTTCTAGGCCAGGTCAGAATGGAGAAGTCATCTCAGCTACAGCAGCTGGTCAATGCGAGCTATTTCAGTTCAGCTTTTACATGTATCTGTCACCATTTCACTTCTCTTTAGCCACTGCCTAAACCCTGAGCATTCTTACCTTCTATTCAGCTGGATCACAGGACAGAATGTAAGTGAAATTAGAGGTTGGTGTTTTATGTTAAAACTACTAAACAAAAAGCATTCAGATTCCTAAAATTGAAATATAGCTTCCATCCCTTACCCATCAGCACCCAGGCCATCTCCAGAACAACGACGGTTGCCGGTATTCATAGCTGGAGGCTGGCAAGCTACACACACAGTATATCCCTCTCGTAGATACTGCATCCAGCGGGCGTATGGCCGATTCTCCACAGTGCAATGGTGAGAGAGTGATTCCGTTTTAAATTCCACACAATATCTGCATGGGGGTGGGAAAAAATAGTACCACTTTAACTGGCTTTAGTATTGATGAGCATAACTTTGTCAGACATTAGGATGTGAATCACTTTTATTCTATATCCGTGCATCATACAAAAGGTATTAGTGATACAGAGCTTAGGAAAGAGATGCTTATGAGTCATTTGCTGAACAGTGGCTAAGTTATACACCCTTTCAGCCACGACCAAACTATGGATGTTGGTTCTGACATTGATGCACAGCCCAAGCATGACATAATGTACAAAGTTTCTTAAATTAGGATGAAACAGTAGGATGCAGTCTCCCAATCATTCCTATTTTTAATTTAACAGTGCAAGATAAAACTCAACGTATGACTAATTGTTTTCAGACTGGCTATTGGATTCATTGTCCCAGGGTAAACCGAGTAAGATAGAGCAGTAGAGATAGTGACAGAGCTGAGTAGATCAGATCTGTGAGCTACATATTTGTACAGCTTCTGCCACACAGCCTTGATAGAGCAGCCCTTGGGACTGGAACATTCAGCCAATTTTGTTTATGCAGCGATCTATATATAACTTCTCAAGCTACTCATGGTTACAAATTTACTTGACTTTGTGTTAGCTTTTTTTTTTTTTTAAAGCAGTCACTCTACAAAATTTTCCATTACCTCAATAAATGTCTAATTCAGAAGAGTTAGCAAATAAAATAATGACCTGGACTGACACAGAAAATAAAATGCAGTACAGGAGGAGAAAAATTAGATATGTGGTTATTTAGGGCTGTGTGCTGCCCTTAAATTATTTCATATCAAATTAAATTTCTCTGTGTAGATAGATACTTTCTACTTAATAAGATGACCAAAATGTACATGTGAGAGATTACCCAGCTTCCTCTGTATCTGAAGACCACAGTGGAGAGACAGCTCGCCTTTTTCTTTCCTTACTGTATTCAGAGGTAGTTATGAAAGCAGGAACTGAGGGGGGGGGGGGGGGGGGAAATAGTTAGAATAAGAACACAACCTTTGTGAAATAAGGTAGACATCTAATCTATATTTTACTTATAGCATCAATTATGTTGTCTTTATTAGAGAAATGATGGCTCACTAAAGATGTCAGAGATGGAATTCAGTGGTTTATTGAAAACACTTACAGCCTGAGCAAACTTCTCTACTCACCCCTACCAATGTCCCTCCATTCCGAAATGAGGAATGAGTGCAGTCTAGTCTCTGAGATAGAATGGGAAATGTCTAGGTTACATTGTGAACTCCATTTTGTAACCTCCATTTTCAATTAGACCTCCATTTTGTGTTATGTGCTAACTGCCTAAAAAAGGGGAGGGGGGTAGATCTACGCTACAGAATTACTTTGGTATAACTATGTCTCTGAGGGATGTGAATAATCCACACCCCTGAGTGACACAGTTATACTAACCGAAGCACAGGTGTAGACAGCGCTATGCCAGCAAGAGAGCTTTTCCCACTGACATAGCTACTGCCTCTCAGGGAGGTGGATTAACTACACCTATGGGACAGCTCTCTCCTGTCGGTATATAGCCTCTTAATTAAAGTGATATAGTGGTGCAGCTGCCCCGATGCAGTGTTTTAAGTGTAGAGCTACAAAAGTTATGAAGTATTCCAGTCAGCTACTTGCCCAGAAAAAATGCTTGACACATCATTGAAAGACAATCTCTGAGAAGCCCTCAAAACAACAATCTAGGGCCATTGATTGTCTCTCAACTTCTGGCCCAACCACATGGTATGGAACAGGGGTCAGCAACCTTTGGCACCCGTCCCATCAGCATGAAGCCGCTGGCGGGCCAGGCTGGTTTATTTATCTGGAGCGTCCATAGGCATGGAGCACTGCAGCTCCAACGGACCGCGGTTCGCCGTTCCCAGCCAATGAGAGATGCGGAAGCAGTGGCTAGCACGTCCCTTGGCCCACACCGCTTCCCGCAGTTCACATTGGCCAGGAACAGTGAACCACGGCCAGTGGGAGCTGCAGGGCTCCGTGCCTGCGGATGCTCCACATAAACAAACCAGCCTGGCCTGCCAGCGGCTTTACCCTGACGCGCTGGGTGCCAACGCTTGCCGACCCCTGATATGGAACAACAACTTTTCAACACAGGAACTTGGAGAGGGAAAGGGACAAGGCTGCCAATGGCCAAAAGAAGAGAGTCAGGGCTTGTCTACATTTGAAACACTGCTGCAGCACTTCAGTGTGGACACTCACTGCGGCAATGGGTGGGGTTCGGCTGTTGACTTTTGACTCAGAAGGGGTGAGATCTCAGGACTTTTATTTTGGAAAGTTCTGTACTTGCTAATGCCTTTGAAGAGTACAGTGACTGTGGCTAAGAAATTCCCTGGCTATGCCTGTGTTCCTTGCTTTCACACTGTCCCCAAAAGGGTTAAACTAAAAGGCAAAATGCCCCCAGCTAGGCAAAACTGTGGGGGAGTGTATGTGAGCATCTGAGGCTTGGGCGTTTCAGAGACTAGCATACTTCCCAACATTCCCAGTAGCTAAAGGGGTCAGGGCCGGCTCCACTGTTTTTGCCGCCCCAAGCAGTGCACCGAATTGCCGTCGCAGGTGGCTGAAGAGAGAAGCTGCCACAGAATTGCTGCCGCCGCGGAAATACACGTGTTGCCCTAACGGCACACGGACTGCCATCCCTTGCAGATTGCCACCCCAAGCACCTGCTTGGAATGCTGGTGCCTGGAGCTAGCCCAGAAAGGGGGATAAGTCCTGCCCCTGGGGAGTGGAAAGCCTGGGTTTTGGGGGGGTTGGGTGCTGCCCCTGAGGAATGGGAAGCCCTAGTGGGGAGTTGCAGAGCAAACCCATCCTGCACTCACCTCACAGCAGCAGCTCCTGTCGTGTGGGTCTAGATGGGTTGACTCCCACTCCAGGCATTGCAACCCGGTCCCTGGCACAGGGAGTTGCAGTGCTGTTCACATTTGGCCTGTCCCCTGGATGAGGGGGCAGCTCGGCCAAATTTTAGTGAGTGGCACTGCTGAACTAGGGTGACTGGACTGTGAAGTCCCACTTTCCAAGGAAGGGCTCAGCCAAGAGGTCAGCCTGCGAGTGCATCCTAGAGATGCAGAACAGTGACTAGACTACCCAGACCCAGTGTGTGAGCCAGCATCTGGGTCCACTTACAACAGACTGATGATCATCCAGAAGGGGCACTGGGCCAAGATGTAACGGTCTCCATGCCCAGTCAGTCCTAGCAAATACACTGCCAATTGTGCCAATTGCAACTGGATTTTTTTTTCTTTTTTGGTGGTGATATGGGCACCTATTAAGTAGGAAATGGATTGACACAAATTCATTTCATATAAGCCACTAAATTGGCATCTGATACCATGCAAACCACACATCCTCATTTTGTTTTGACAGCCACACGTTCAAGTCAATTAATCACATGCCTGAGTACCTAATTTGTTGCAACATGCACATTCATTGTGTTGGTGCACAGATTGGAAAAACCTTTGAAAAATTGCTTCTAACCTTCTACAACGACAAAGAAACATAGCAGCTTAACTTCCTTTGTATTTCCAGTTCGGCTACAAAGGCCTTCATTTGCTTCTGACTCTACTCTGTTCCCATTGCCACTAGTATGGCTGAATGGGTAAATAATTGTTTTCATCTGTTCACTAGGCAGGGGTAGTCAATCCAGATGCAGGACTTCTGTATACTGTTCCTCCCCAGCCCTACATGCAGGTCAGTTGTTTTCCTGCCTCACTGCAAGCAGCTGCAGCTTGTGTGTGTCTAAGATGCCACCTTCTTCCATGACTAAAAGAGGCTCTAGAATGTCATAGAACAGGAGTACAAAGGAAAGAGCCAGGCAAGAAGGGCTTAAAATGTTATTCTTGTGTCCCTCCCACTGCAACCTTTTGGCAGCAGGCTTTTTCTGAATCTCGCTCTCTCTCTCTCTCTCTCTCTCTCTCTCTCTCACACACACACACACTCTCTCTCTCTCTCTCTCTCTCTCTCTCACACTCACACTCACTCTCTTTCATGTAAGTGCAATAGCCAGGCCTGAGCCACAAGGTGCATGATGCTGAAGAAGACCCACATTCCAGCAGCCCCCTGTGGATTATAGACACCAGAAGGACAGGTCCCAAGGGACTTTTAGGAGGAACAGGGCTCAAAAGGACTTCTGGGAGATAGGGGGTTGCTGTCTCTTTAGAACTACCCTAATCCCTCTATTTTCATGAGAGTTCTTTCATCTTGGAGCCATAGCAAAGATAAACTGGGCCTCTGCTGCCTTCATTGCAAAGGATCCTTTTACCTCACAGCTAAGACAATTTTCCTTCTTTAGTAAGGGAGCTCCTGGCTCTACCATGACCTATTGATCCTAGAGGCAAGAAAAGCCTTGTCCTTCATTTTCCCTTCTTGAAGAACCTCCCAAAGGCGGTGAGCTAGATTTGGATCTGGGTCACCGAACTGTCTCTCTCATTGTAAAAATACCCTCAGAAGGTCACTTGAGAGGAATAGGGTTGCGTGGTCACCCACATAACAAAAATATCATGGTCTCGAATGGAGCAGTGAGACTCTCTATTTTTTTCCCAAGGCAGCTTCTCTGGGGTGATTCTGCTTACCTCCCTCTCTTTTGGGAAGATGGTGGAAATAAAGTTAGCACTCTCGATTCAACACCTATCCCAAGAACTTACTCAGGCACTGCAGGTTGAACACTGACTTCCATAAACTGTGGTTGTCCCACCCGAAGATGGATTTATTGGTGGCTTTCCATTCTAAGCCCATGGACCTACTTCTGGAGGCTAACATCCTTTTGTGATTCCATGTACAGGTAAGTAGAAGGGGCTGTTATTTAACAAGTTACATGGGAGTGGCACTATAATCTATGCCTCACACGCCTCTAGAGTGGCCATCCCAATGGCTCATGAAGATCTGAGCGGACAAAGCCGTTTGCTTCAAGCGGCCCTTTATGGTTTGTAGGAACCTCTTGAAGTACCTCATCTCAGTTGAATCCTCTCAACAACATGTATCAAGCTTCCATTTTCCTTTGGAGCCAACTTCTTGGGTGCTTCTGCACCGGCTCAGAGAGCTTTCTGGATCTGTCTCTGGGATGGGGATATTTCCTCCAAACTTTATTTCCTCTCTCTTCCCTTTCAGGGTCCCAGGCTGTTTGGAGATATGTTGGATAGAGTCTTGGAGCATCCAATAAGGAGTGCCAGTTTTGTGAGTCTGACACATTAGTGCAAATGCTTAAAGGAATACATTGTAAGATGGGTTTAAAAACTATTGAGTGACCTGTCAGGAAAGTGAAGGGGAATATGTAGTTATAGTTCTTTGTACAATAAACTCCTTGTAAACACTTCCAATAATAATATATCCTCTGTAATTTAGGTGAGGTGCATTCACCTTATACCCATTGTTTCCTTTTTATCGGGGCTGATGCTGCAAGATGTTAGGAGCCTTCTGTGAGATGTGGAGCATTCTTAACTGTCACTGAAATCTAAACCTGGCCCAAAATGTGTAAGTAAATATTTAAGTCAGAAAGAATAAGCAGCTATGAAAATATATGAAAATAAAAGATAAAGTTTTAAAAGGGAGGTCTGAGGACCCAAAGAAGAGCTCTGTGAAGCTCCAAAGCTTGTCCACATCTACCAACAGAAGTTGGTCCAATAAAAGATATTACCTCACCCACCTTGTCTCTCTCAAAGTTTTAAAATGTATTTGTACTATGTAGACTTTAACTGCAACTTATTGTCATCAATGCCCGGGGGCAGGGGAGGGAGTGAAACTATTATTAAGTGGTGACAAAAGCCATCAGGGCAATTCAAATAAATCAGAGTGAGAGTACCGTGTTCGTGTCCGCAGTCCTGCCCCTGGTAAGTCAGGTATTCCAGGCAGCCAGACTTCTCTTCCAGTAGGGGGCAAGGTTCCCCACCATTTTTAGGTTCCTGCTTCACATAGCGCCTACGCATTCGCAAATTAGGCTTACACTGCTCTGCACAGCCACTCCAGTGACTCCACTCTCCAACGATGCACGGAAGAGCTACAAAGCAATATTTGAATATTACTAGCAGTCAATACCACTATCTTATTACAGTAGCACCCTCTAACAACTGTAGTATTAAGGCTATCTGGGAATGCCCCTTTACTAAGGGGTTTAAGATGAAACTTTCCCTTTGGGAAGATTATTCCATATCTGTCCACTTCAGAGTTTCTTTCATGTTTCTCAGAATCATCTGGTGCTGGCCATGCTGGAGACAGGATACTAGACTAGAAGGACCTGTGGTCTGATTTAGTATGGCAATTCCTGTATTGCTAAATTTGGTTTGAAGGAGGAGAGAAATAAAACATAAAACAGCGGCGTTAGGGGGCATCTGCTCTTCACCCCCCTCCCTCCTTGGAGTTACTGGTTTCCCATTTTTAGAGTCTTTTTTTCAAGATGACTTTGCTGCTGGTAACTTTTTCCCAAAGTTGGTAGAAATTCTGCCTCCACTTTGTTTTCCTTTTGTTTATGTTGGGTGGTCCCTGTTTGCTTTGCATGACACTAGGTCAAATTGCCTTGTAATAATACTTTTCCTCTTGATTCACCTCAGAATACTGTATAAGAATATATATTATTGAGATCCCCTTTTAATCATTTCTCAAAAAACACAGTTCAAATTTCTCTAACCTTTTTTTTGACTGATTTGCCTAGATTCTACCGTTACTCCAGATTTAGATTAGTGTAATTCCAATGGCATTACGCTAATATAACTCAGAGCAGGATGTGAATGGAATTTATTTTGATTTCTGTACACTTTGGTTACCCCTTCTCTGCCTTCATGTCCTTTTCCTTTTCACAATTAGGTGACAATTCACAAGGTGATGCACAAAATTACAAATTTGGCCCCACGAGTTCACTCAGATAACCCTAGAATATTTTACACTACCTTAAGTTTGTCAACGTTTCCCATTATTATTAAGCACCGTGCTGAAGCTAATACTGCCCCAAGAAATTGCTCCTCTGTATTTCAAAGGCCACATACTCCTAGCAATAAATACTCTTTGACATCATGCTGCCACTTGTTCTTTCTTTGTATCTTTGGGTTTTGAGGGGGAAAGTGTTCTGCTGTGTCAGTCACAGTTTGAGTGATAGAGGGAGGAAGAACTCCAAGCAGGCACTGTTCTTTAGTTGGGGAAAAGATGCATGGAGGCAGACACAGGCCTACACTTAAAATTTAGGTTGACATAGCTATGGTGCTCGGTAGTGCGATAAATTCACACCCCTGAATGCTGTAGCTATACTGACCTAATCTCTGGTGTAGACACAGCTAAGTCAATGGAAGAATGCTTCTGTCACCCTAGCTGCCATCACTCAGGGAGATGGTGTTCTGACATTGATGGGAAAAAAACCTTCTGTCAGTGTAGGCTGTGCCTACGCTACAGGGTTATGCCAGCATAGATATGGCACCTTAGCCATGCTGCTATAGTCCCCATAGAGTAGATGTGGCCACAGACTACTGTATTCCTAGTCTGTTACTCCCAAGAATCATCACTTTTGAACAGACACTGAATGGCAAAAGCAACAAAGTGAAGCAGCTTAAGGCAAGAGGTTTGAAAATAACAATACAGATAAACCAAAGTTCTATTAATTCCAACGTTAAGAATTTCTGTTTAATCCAAAATGCCTCTGGGTCCCCCCAGACTGTAAACAGGCTACTGTATTTTGACATGATGTTGAAAATCTCAATTTTACAAGCTTTGGGTGCCATCTAAGACCATTAAACATCAGACTTGACCAATAATAATCATTAGTACACTGTACTTCCATAGTATCTTCCATCCACAAAGCTCAAAGCTCCACAAACTTTATTAATGAACAAGGCAGTGGATGTTTAAATGCCTCCCCGAGTACCTGTTAAGTGATACTAGTTTGGGTATGATTGCAATACCTGATTCCATTTTTTTAAATGAAATTGTATAAACATATTGCTTAATTTCTTTATCACTTTTACATAATATCTCTTGTGCATGCTTCTTTGCATGGAAATTTTGTTCTTACTGAAAGGCTCCTACAATACAGATATTGTACAAGAGCTTTGTTTTGATTGTTTGTTTGGTTTGTTAGGCCATTTTATTTGTCTTAGATAAAGGTGCACTAAGAGTTGTCTGAAGAAGTTCTGATTTTGATCTGGTTCTGTTAATATAAATATGAAGACTTGATATCACTAAATTTACTGGAGACAAAATACTTATCACTTATATAATGCCTGTCATCTTAGCTTCCAAAGTCCTTTGTCATTATTCCGTTTTACAGATGAGAAAATGGAGGCACAGAGGATCAAAGTGATACATAGTCACATAGTTAATGGCAGAACCAAAAAGACAACTAGTTTTTCTGAGTCTCATTCTTTGTGATTATCCCCAAGATGAATTCTAAGATATATTAAACACAATGGATTAACTTCATTCCTGGTCTCCCTGGAGTAATCGGGACTTCCCACAAAAAAAAAAAAAAAACGCTCAACCGAACTTGTTGAGAAAAAAAACCTCTGAATCCGGAACCCGGAAAATCGGGACAAAAGGCGTCCCAACCAGCCATCGGTCGGGACGCGGGACAAATGGTCGGAAAATCGGGACCCGGATAAAATCGGGACGGTCCCGATAAAATCGGGACGTCTGGTCACCCTACCCTGGAGTCACACCAAGGCTTAATTGACTCAATGTGATTAGAATTCATTTAAAAAGTGAGGTTTCTAGTTAAAAGTACAAAACTTCACATCTCTCAAAAGCTTCGTCTTCAGGTTCTATGGAAATCGTTCGTTGAAATATTGAGTGTGACACAGTATAACATGAATTAAATTTTTGACCACAATGTGACTCATTGGGAATTCAAATACCAGTTCTTATGCACAAATTCACAAACATCTTGTGAATCATACTTGGAAGTGTTCACACAGCTGCACTTCAAACCTTTCCAAAAGCATCTTCTGGGGAAAAAAGAGCCATTGTTTTGAAAGCAGATTTTGATTCAGAAGAAAAATTATTTTTCAAAGCAATTCCCTCAGAATTTGAGGAATACCATTCAATAAACAGCACATATGCCACGTTTTCACAGAGAGCTTATAAATCCTGTTGTGTTTATATGTCCTACCTCAAACCAGACTAATACGGTCTTTACTTTTCCAAGGTTCTAGTTCATTTTTCACCAGGTAAAATGAGTTTATGTCATACAAATATTGTGTGAGGAGAAATACCAGAACACATGGTCAGCTCATTGGCGATTTCAATAGAAGAAAAAAGGAAAACACTGTTCAATTAGATAAGACTTTTGTTTTGTATTATACAGAATTCTTCTGACACCTGCTGGAATGTTTAGCCCAAGTATGGCCTTGCATACTTTTTATGCCGCCGTATAGATGTATTGGATGGATCAGACAGCCCTCTGAATCAGTGCAGGCTGTAAAGACTGGACCATAAGACCTTGTGTTGATTACTTGGGAAAAAGCCTTTCAGGGTGAAAGTACTTGTGATATAGAAGATAGAATTTAGGTGGTACACTAACCAGCTTTTAAGTTTTCAAAGGTGACTCAATGATAGTGCCTGCAGAAGTTCTTAGTAATGGATCTGTTATATCTGATTCTTCCAAACTCTCTCTTTCTTTATCTGCAATGCTTCCTTCTCTGGATGCATCCACTAAGGATTACATCTTCCTTCCATCTCTCCTCCATATTAATCATGATAAGCTTCTTTCTGCTCTATATTTTCCCTTTCCCTTGGATTTCCCATTCAAATTTTGACAAAACAGTAGCTCTGTCTCATTTTACCTCTAAAAGCACGATACAAATAGTCTGCAAGCTGCTTGAAAGAAAAGTTTTAGCAGCTTGTTTCCCAGATTCCAGAAGCAGGTAATGGATACATTATCCCAGGGTAAGAAACTGCCTAATGAAAAAGTCTTTGCTTGGTTTGCCCTTTAACAGCCACCTTACAGTAGACAAACCCACACCAGCGTGACACACTGGCATGAGTTCAGCTTTCCATAGCCTCATCTCACCAAGACACTGAGAGTTACAGATTTCGAAAACTGTGCCTATATGGCCTGCTGCATATTTATTTGTTAAATTGTCATAACGGATTGTATGGGTCTTTAAATTCTGTTCATGAGATGATTATGTATATTACCAGAGATGGCCCGAGGCTTTTACCTGATGCAAATATCTTCTGTGACTGAGTGGAGAAATGCAGGCCTAAACTCTCTGCTCTCTAACAACTTACACAGTGCCACTTGTTTATATGATCAGGACAAATCTTGCTCCTCTTACTTACAGGAGTGGTCCCATAGGGCCAAATTTGCCCCTGATGCAAGTCCATTGACTTCAGTGAACTTGCATCCCTGATGAGTTTAGTCCAGCACCCTATTTCCGCTCATCTCCATCCATTTTGACCAAAGTGGTGTGGCAAAATTATTTTCCTCTCCTGCCACTTTGCCCATGTCATTCCTTCTTCAGATGTCTTCACTGCTCTCCTCTCTTCTTCCATCTCAAATTCAAGTTTCTTGTTCTCACTGGAGGTGCTATTCAACATTTCCCCTGCTTTTATTTCTTCCTTCTCCCTTCTTGAGAAGAAAGATAGTCTTGTGGTTAAAGCATTGAATTAGGACTCAGGAAAATGGTTCAAGTCCTGCCTCAGGTATAGATGTCTTGTATGACCCTGGGTAAGTCACCTAATGTTCCTCAGCTGTAAAAAAGAGGATGATGATAATTCCCTCATTCACAGGGATTTTCTTTACACATCTCATCTAGTACTTCCTTCCATTCTGCACCTTAGCACTTGGAATGATCCCTTCTGTTTGTGAGCCAACACAAACATTCAGTGCTCCTTTAAATCCCTCCTTCAAATACACAAATATCTCCACATAACATCACACCTGCACGTTCTTGCCATCCCCTGTCAGAGGCAACGCATAGGGGGACATGTGGGGTCAAGTGCCCCTCCAGATTGGTCTGCCCAGGGGAGGGAGCAGGGCCAGTTGCTTCTCATGCCTGCCACTCTGGGTCGCTGCTCCAGGTCCGGCTGCTGGGGACAGGGGCCCAGCTAGCCGTAGCTGGAGGCCCCCCAGGCACATTTCTGGCTCACTCTGTCCTGTCTCCAGCAGCCAGGCCCAGGTGGGGAGCGGGCAGCCACCGCCAGGCTTTCTCAGGCAGCTGCTGCGCTGCACAGAGCAGCAACCTGGAGCAGCCAGCTTCAGCCATGTGAGAAAAGGTTCCGTCCCACTGTCCACCTGCCAGGGAGAGCAGCCGAAGGGGGGGGGAGGGGAGAGGAGGAGGCACAGTGGGAGAAGAACAGAGTCCTTCCCCCACCCCAGGTAATGTGGGGCAGGAAGAGCGCGGCCAACCTAGGCTGGGCGCAGGGTGGGGAGGTCGCTGGGCAGAGGAGACACGTGGGGTGGTCACGTGTCCTCCCCTTTAGATCAGGAGGCACAAGTCATCTATGCCTGATATACTATGTGGCCTATCTTTCTGGACCATATTGTCAGCAACTTGGGACAGGAACCACGTCATCATCTTGTAAGCTCTTTGTGGCAGGGGGCCGTCTTTTTGTTCTGTTGATACAGATCTGTGTTTGTACAGCATCTAGCACAATGGAGTCCTGATCCATGACTGGGGCTGCTAGGCATTTCTGCAATACAAATATGCTAATGTTATTATTGCTGAATGCTTATATAGTGCAGTTTGTACACTGTGGTTACTCCAGAAATAATAACATATAGCTCAAAATGTCATATCCTGTGTAGTAGGTGTTTACCAGAATCTTAATTGCTTTAACGTTAGGCATCAACCTTTTTTTTTCTAGGCAAATGAATGTAGTACAAAAAGCCTATAAGGCATACATGACAAGCAGAGAGTTAGTCCCGGGGGTCATGCACAGGCCACGAGGTAAGACTCTCTACACCTGTACATGAAAAGGGAATGGAATGTACTAAGTACAAAAGAATATCTGTCTGTTAGAATCATTATTGCCCTTACAATATTTTCTGTATTTAGGATACAAGATACTGTAATTTTTTCTCACACAGCCAGATCTGAAGCCCATGGAAGTCAATGGAAAGATTCCCGTCGACTTCCATGGGCTTAGGATCAGACCCATCTTCAGTATTAATTTTCTTTCTCTGGGATTTTTTTTAATGCAATTAGTATTCATTTCACATCTAAGTACCAAGTCCTATGGGAACTGCATGCATACATCCAAGGGAAGAATTTAGCCCTTTGATTAAAAATTGCAATATTTATACTATGGTACCACATAGGAGCTATTTTTCCTTTTTTCTAATCATTCTGTAGTGACAGTTCCATATCCATTAACATCTCAGTTGCCTTACAACCTACATCTAGACCACTCATAGCCAATTTTTTTAAATGTTCTTTTACATGTATATGTTGGTATTATGATAGCATCTGCTGGTGCCATCTGAGATTATGGCCCCATTGTGTTAAGTACAAACACATAGCGAAAAACAGTCTCTGCCCCAACGATCTTACAGTCCAAATAAAAAGGTGGATAAAAAGTAGGCAGGGAAACAGAGGCACAGAGAAGTGAAGTGCCTTGCCCAAGGTCACCTTGGGCCATTGGTGCAGCTGGAATTAGAACACAGGTCTTCTAACTCCACTGGGGTCTTGTGACCAATCGACTAGATCATGTTTCCTCCCAAAATATCATCAAATATCAATGTCAAGTTTTCTGGTGCTGTTATTTTCTCAATAAAATAGTATTCAGTGTTGTGTAACTGAAATACCAGCTCAGTAATTATTATAAAACATAATGGTGAGCATATTGTCATTATAGTTTCTTATTGATATGGAAATCTCTTAAATTGTGTAAATTTTAATTTTGTCTGCATGTCATTTTCAGATATTAATCATATTTTGCTTTTCTTTTTCTAGTCCTTTAGAGGTAGCTTTTCAATATGGTGTTTGAGAAACGAAATATAAATCACATTACAGTTATTGGGCACTGTGCCTCAGAGTCACTTTGAATTATTTTGAAATGTAGCCCTTATTCCAATAGTAGTTAAATTAATCTTTCCCCCATCCCATCTACATTTTCCCTTCAGTGGACACCACATGTACACAGTGTACACCACATGTTCTGGATCGTTATTTTTCCCATATTTCCTAATTAAATGTTAAGACACGGGGAAGATTTACAGCTTAATTTATAGTAATCTTCCAGCACCTCTTTTCATATAGCACTATGTAGTCACAAGTGCAGACTTTACTCCCACTTTAGTCTCCATTGCTGTTTTATGTTGTCATCTTAAAAAGCTCATTAATAACATTTATGAGGTCATTAATGGCTATCAAAATCCCAGACAGTATTTACTCCCTTCTGTGCTCCTTTGCTGAAGAAAGTTATACAGCTTATTTAGAAAACATCTGGCAACTTGTCGAAATTGTGCATAAACAGTTCAGTTCATTTTCTTGAGCAAGTGCAATGACCACAGAAGTCGTTTTGTTGATGCTCCACACAGTTTTTCCAGCCTCAGATTACAATGTAAATTATACCATCTTTTAAAACTGCAGTTGATGCATTCTGTGTTACATCTTCTTATGACTGTTTCTTCTCTGATAGTATCAGGAAGGAAGGCTGGTTTGGTGATTAGGGCACAAGCCTAGGACTTCGGTGACCTGGGTTCAAGTTCCTGCTTTACCACAGACTTCCTGTGAGACCTTAAGCAAATCACTTACTCTCTGTGCCTCAGTTTACCAGCCATAAAATGGCGATAATAACACTGCCCTTCCTCACAGTGGTGTTGGGGGGATAAATACATTATTGTAAGGCACTCAGATAATAGGTGATGTGAGCTCTATAAGTAACTAAGCTAGACAGCATCACCAGTCAGCCCAACAAAACATATTGGAGCAAATTTATCTCTGGTGTGCCTGCCTCCATTAGCTTTGTGATCCTATGTCCTCATTGTAACTCCTTTACAGCAGGAGAGAATTTAGACTATGGCTTAAAAATAAGATCCATAGTATTATGGGGTACATAAAAGTGGGCAGGCAAATTCCAGGCACAGCAACTACTGTTGAACACAGAAACGGGATACACATCCAATGCTGTGTGGAGGGACAGGTGAAAAGATTCTTCAGTCTCACTTTTCTGCCTAATGCAACTCCTAGCTGCTATGTTCACACAGGGCCAAATCCATCCCTGTCACTTCACAGCTTGAGGGTGAGTGACATCAATGATCAATTTGTCCCACCGTGTTTTGCCTTCTAAGGAAAAGTCAGAGCCTCGTTCACATCATCTTAAGCCTATTCCCTAATACAAACAAGCAACAACAAAAAACCCCCAACAGGTGGAACATCAAGTGCGTAAGCCACCAACATGCAACAAATAATGTTCTTTTTATCCTTCCATCATTTTTACACTATCTTTACATCATCCATAAACAATAATGCCAATGCAGTCCCTCTCCTGGACTAAACTTTGCAAAGGAATAGAAGTTTGTTTCTCTGAGCTGCACCCCTGCACTGTAAAAAATAACTGGCCACTTTGAGTCACTTCCTTGCATTCTTTATTCTGGTGTGACTCACACCCTGTAAGAATTGGAAGAAAACTGGCTTACTCAACTGCTACTAACTAATGCCTCAGGTGGCAGGAAATGCCACAGGGTGCAGTTATTGTACCGAGCAGCAGTGGGAGCATGAACAGCTGGTAGCTATCAAACCCCAGCTGCCTGCACTTGCCTGCCCTATGCCGGGGTGGGTGCTGATTGACCTACCTGGGCATGCCTGCGAGTAATCATAGCAGCAGTCCCCCGTGAGCTTGCAGGCTTCGTCACAGAAACACGTCCCATAGACTCTGTCCATCCTCCAGCCGGTGCTGGCACAGCTTGGGTCCCGGCCAGGGCAGCATCTTCTCTCTTCGGAGCAGCCCGCTTCAGCCCGGTGCCAGAGTCTCCACGGGGCCAGCAGCACCATCCAAAGGACACTCGCCAGGGCCCTCGCGCTCATTGCTTCCCCCTCAGCAGCGACGGGTCCGGAGTGAAGGATTCAGACGCTCCCGGCTCCTTCGCCCGGCTGCGCTGCGGGCCCCACCGACCGCCTCCCACCTAGGCCGCCTACTGCAGCATCCCGGCTCGGCTCCCCCAGCCCGGCTGGCAGCACCGAGTCATCGCCGGGTCCCCGGGTGGCCCTGAAAGCTGCGCCGAGACAAGCTCCGGGGCCGGGATCCGCCAAGCCCAGCGCGGGAGGGTCAGACGGCGGGCAGGGAGCGCGCGTGGGAGCAGGGCAGGGGACGGGGCGCTGGGGACAGTCGCTGTCTGCTGGCAGCGGACCCGCAGCTTCCCCACCGCCGCCCGGGCTTGATCTCTGAGGCTCGCGCGGCGGCTCCCTGCAGCCCGGGCGGGGCGGGCAGAACACCCCGGCCGGCCCTGAGGAATGCGGGGCGGGTGGGGGCTCGCGCTGTGATCCGGGGCTGGCTCCATCCTCCTAGGGCACAGCGAGGAATGTGACTGGCTGCCGGCCAGAGAGCAAGACAGGGCTGCTGGCAGCAGCGGCGGCTGCTACTTACTGCTGGGCCTTCTGGCACCACTTCCCTGGTCCTTTTGTCAACCCGGCAGGAGCCATTGCAGCCCCCAAGGCCTGGCTGGCCGGCTCGCCGCAGGGACTGCCCCAAATGCTCCTGAAGTGGCCCTGGCAGTGAGTAATTTGTGCCAGGGCTGAGTCCCTAGACTTGGCAGTTCAGTCACCGGCACCTCTGGCTTTGCCAGACAGTTAGGAAAATAAAAAAAATTGCTTGAGTCCGAACACCTGGTTCCTTACAAATTAAGCACTGGGCCCCAGCCTAGTTCAAGATCGCAAGCTAAGGAGTCAAGTATCAGAGGGGTAGCCGTTAGTCTGGATCTGTAGAAGCGACAAAGGGTCCTGTGGCACCTTATAGACTAACAGACATATTGGAGCATAAGCTTTCGTGGGTGAATACCCACTTGGTTGGATGCATCCAAGCTTTGTCGAAGCTAAGGAGTGAGTTACATTGGAGGACAGCTCCTGAAGCCCTTACAGGCAAAGCGCTCTGGTTCATTAGAAGCCTGACTGAGTGGAGAATGAGAAAGGCTCTCAGGATTTGGACCCAAACAGACAGAGAGCCTCACACTGCTCCCAAAGCCACAGCTGGCAAACTCTTCCTGCACTGGCATGGCAGCCCAGTAAAGTGATAGCTGGAGCCCTTTGTGCCACCATGAGCTTGTGAGGGTTTCTGTTAATAAATGCCATACTTTCAGGAAGGTGTAACTCTGCTGTGGGAAGTTGTTCTTGTCTACAACATTGTCTCCTGGGAGGGGGGGGAGTTTACAACTCAGTTGTGCCCAACTGTGAACATTTAAATTGATAAAAAATGATTAAAGATAAACATCAATATTATCCATCAGAATTATATTTAAAAAAAGTTGAATTCTGCCAAGCTTACTTTTAACCTAGAACATGTTTTATTTACTATGTTGCAGTAAGAAATAAAATAAACCAAACAAAGTGTGTTTTTCAGTCAGTTTCTATAAAATGTGAGTAGTGCATGTGAGCATCATTCTAATCTTTTCCCAATTTCAAAATAGCAAAATAGACCCAACTGTGTTTCAATACTGGACATTTTAAAAAAACTAACCTAACCCCTCTTTGGGCAATAATTTACTGTTTCTTCTTCAAAATTCACTGTAAGCCATGTATTTCCCAAACGCAGTAACTATCTAGCACTACTATGCACCTCTGTCCCATAACATTTGGAAAAATGTCAAGAAAACTCAAAAGTGCCATTTGCATCTGGGATAAGTTCTTAATGTTAAGTCAATAACTTACATGATTCATTTTAAAATACCTTGCTCTTATTTTTCAAATTTAAATTATAGTCTCAGCAATATGGAGGCTCAACCTAATGATAATTCAGTTCAACGTAAGAATTTATTTTAGATATATTGTCTGTCAGTGTGGATCATTCTACACACACACAAGTGAACTCTCTGGAAGACCCTAACTTGCACAAATAGAGGGAGCTCATTTTTGTTTCCTATTAAAGGGGCTTATTTGATCAAGAAGAGGAGACTTCAAATAGTTTGTTTTACTATTATTATTATTAAGACTTGTGTTTGTCCTGGCCTATCTATTTCATTTTCAGAGATCGCATTCCACAAAAAGGGACATTCTGTTATGGCCGGGTTGTTGTCGGTCAGAGTTTGCAGTCAGGATACTGGGAGATCAGAAGCAGGAGACAAACTGCAGATCAGAACCATGAGCTGGGAACCAGAATCAGGCCCGGTCATGATACCAGACAGTCAGAGCTTGGAGCCAAACTGGAGGTCAGGAACCACAAGTCAGATGCCAGGAGACAAGTAGAAGCACTAGATCCCAGTTGTTCAGACAGCTTCCTGTTCCTACTGCTGGCTTAAGTAGGATCAGCAGGCCAATCAGCTGCTCTGGGATTCTGCCAATCAGACTTCCGGGGAAGAGCCTCACACTAGGGCTGGGCTTCAGGGCCCCAGGTAAGCAATAGTCAGCAGGCTGCCAGGTGGAGGGTTTGAGAGTGGCTGCTCCCGTGGGTCTGGCCTCAAAACCCATAGGTCATGACATATTAATTTTTTAAATATAACAACACAGTAATTTATGTTGATACAAAGTCTACAGAATGTCCCCACTTCTGTATGCAAGGGTGTGCTTCCCTTAAACACCATCACTATCAATGCACTGAGTTTGTCTTGGGGGCAGTGGGCGATCTTGCTCCTGTTGTTCTGAAAAAGCAATCCTCTACCTGACGAGAGTTAATTTCCCTCTAAACTGAATAATTAAAGCACAGTGTTTGCTAGTATAACAGTCAGGCAACCTAAAGAAATAACAGCATTTTGTAGTTCTAAAAAAACATCATAAAGAGGTAATTTGTCTTCACTAATAATCACCCTATAACAATAAATACATATAAAAAGCCTTTCAATGGTTTCCTGGCCCTTGTTGTTAAGAGGAGAGTACTCTGCTGCTCTGATCAATAGCTTAAACTATGTAGGTAAAATGAAGGCCAACCTGGATTGCTCTTAAGAAAACATTATAAATAGCTTGTCGTGTTTTACAAGGGCTACTGCTGCAAAACAGCCTTTAGCTTGCATCTATTTTAGCTGGTAAGTTCTAGCCAGATGGAATTTCACCATGGAAGCAAAAGTTGCCAGCTACATCGTAATTCCAGTCACTGGTGTTGGTCATGGCAGGCAATGATTCATGAAATGGACAAAACTCCACTTAATTTTTCGATCTCAGGATGAGCTTGCATTGCTACCAACTAGCACATTTTTATTTTGGCTTATAAAAGGCTCAAGCCTATGGCTGCTAAAGGAATGTGAAGAACCAAGGCATTAGCATAAGGGTTGTTGCCAAGCACCTGTGCAGAGAAATCTGAGCAAAGATTTATGCCTTGAGTGAACAGAGTAGCGGTGAGCACAGGAGAAGCGATTGTGTCATGGCAGAGACAGGTGCTAAAGTGTAGCCATTTTTAAGATTTCCAGTTACTTCTATTGGCAACCGGGAGTACAGTGTGCTCATGAGCTGCACTGAGAAGAAGCTGAGAGCAGAGGCTACCATAATGGCCAGTCATTGACAGAAACGATTCAGACGTTTCTAAGGCTACCTCATCCCTCCCATTCCCAGCCAGCTGCTCAGTGACTCATGAGCAAGTGGTCTCAGATATCCATCATTTGCTCTTTTCCTATTCACACTCAATGCTATCCAGCATTAGCTTATCTCTTAATATCAGATTGCAGGGAGATTGAGGTATATTGCATTCTATGTGATAACTGTTAGAATGTCACTATTCTAGTGACATTCTAACCTGATTTACTGTATGAGCCATGATTAGGATGGAGGTAACTACTGGGAAAAAGGACGGTATGCCAGAAGCCAAGAAACCACAAAATGGCTTTGATTGTGTTGAGAGAAGCATAGGGCTTCTCCATGCTCTTCATTTTCTCCTTTTCACTCCTGCACATGAAGCAGCATTTTATGGTAGGGGGAAAAGGCAGAGAGAGAGTAAACTCCTGACCAGCAAAACACTTAAGCTTGTGCATAACTTAAAGCACATGAATAGTCCCATTGACTAAACTGGAACGACTCATTTGTTTAAAGTTATGCCGTGCTTAAGTGATTTGCTAACCTTCATGCATCTGAAGAAGTGGGTATTCACCCATGAAAGCTTATGCTCCAATACGTCTATTAGTCTATAAGGTGCCACAGAACTCTTTGTTGCTAACCTAGTGTATTTGTATCTTGCCCAAGGTCCCATTGAAAGTCTGTGAGAGAAGTGGGAATAGAATCCAGCTTCTCTTATAGTCTCCGTTGTGTGCCTTAGTCACACAATCATCCTTTCTCCCACAGATCTATAGTGCGCACGTTGTTCTGTAGACTCTAGAGCAAATATTAGTCCAGGTAAGGCGCATTCAGTCTCACATTTTGTCAGATTCTAGGTAATTAGATGAACTGAAGATAGGAGCAACCTATTATCAAGTTTATTATTATTTAAAGTTCAGTTGTACTCAGAAAAGTGACTGTGAAATTGGTTTGTGGGATTGATTGTTTGTCTCTCATTAACTCCATATCAAATTGTGTGTGCGTGTGCATGTGTGTACTTCCAGCACTATAGGCTCAACTAGAGATACAAGCTTGGTTCTTTCCTTCTCATGCATCATCCCTGGTAATAAAGATTCTGCAACCTGAAGTTAATGAACTGTTCTGATGATTGTGCATTAATTAGCCAGAGTAGAATCCTGCTCACTCTCGCACAGCTGTTGGCTGTGTAGTGCTAACAGGAATAAACACTTCTTTTTGTCAATAATGTAAGCAGAAATGGCCATGATTTTATTTAATTTGGGAGCTGATCTGTTAAGAAAGAGAGTCACTTTTCTGAGCATAATCCTACTTTTAAAAAACCTCTGCCAGTCTTTCTACTGCTCTGTTGAAAAGGGGGATTTTGCTGACTTGAATTATTTTGAAAGTAAAAGATTACTGTGGTGTACATTGCCTGGCAGTGGAAACTGTTTATATAATTCTGGGTTTGCTAATAACAAGCTCTTTGTAGCTAGAAATGATGCCAGTGAAGCCGCTGGCTATGTAAAAAAATGCTTTTGCATTTCCTTGCTTTTTCTTGTTTTCTGTCACAGCCTGTTTTCTTTTAATTAGTGTATGGACTGTGTTTAGTGTCCATGGACAAAAATGCATTGTGCAAACTAAAATGTGGCAAGGTAGCATGAAATGTTATTCAGGGACAAATATTCAGGGCCAGAATCTGTCTTTGGATATAAGAGTTTTGCATGCTGAACCCAATTAGTTACACCCATGCAGAGCTGGATCAACTTAAAGGCTTTAGGGGTTGTAGCTGAGGGCTTTGGATTTTGAGGGACCCCCCAAAATATATATAATTTGCTCTATGGATCAGAACAACACAGCTGTTTTATCAAGCCATATTCAGTTGGAGCAGCAAGTGCCTGATCATATGACCCCCCCTTTACCTGCAATCAAGTCACATGCCAGTTTTATCTGGCAGGGCCGTGGCATGAACGTGACACAGTGTAGAAGAACCCATAAAAAAGTCTGACAGAGCATCTAGAAAGTATGAGAGTGGCACTAAAAGGCAGAACACACAACAATCATAGTGTCTTCGCAGGGAAGATATTTAAAAAAAAACCTCACAAGCTTTTTAATAAAATATCAACAAGTCTATGTGAAGGCACCAGTTCTTCAGAAAATACATTGGAGAAAAATCAACAGAAGGAAATGACCGGTGCCGATGTCTGGTGGAACATATCATAAGGCACGTTACCTCTGGGTGACCTGCCTTTAGCTTCAAGACTTTAAGAACATAATTTCAAATATACATACACATATCTCCTTGCATATTATTCACACATATATTTTGTAAAGATGATGATGACTAGAGTGACACAGGCTTTCAGTAGAGATCTTACATCACACTCTTTGGTGAACTAATATGTAAATATCAGACCCAGGAGATCCCTGTAACCCTTATGAACTCCTGTGTCTTCCACCAGTTAATATCAAGAGGACCTTGGGACACGAGGAGTTAGGCACCTAAATACTGGGAGCTGGGATTTTTAAAAAAGACGCATACCCTCCGGAATTCTTAAGGTCCATAACTTCTATTTAAATAAAAAAAGCTATACAGAATCAAATTCTGCCCTGATTTACACCCACGCACAGGTGTTCTTGAAGGCAGAGTAGGATATTGTGAGCCATGATTCAGCTTGCAAGGAAGGCAAAGTACATTTCCATACATATTCAGCCTCCACAGATGGGAGAGTAAACAGACATTCTCTATATTGGCTTCCCATAGAATTTCAAAACAAGTTCAAGGTCTTGATCGTTATCTTCAAGGTATTCTGTGGCTTAGTCCCCGGGTATCTAAAAGATCAACTAAAGGACCAGGCCAAAGACTGAGGTCAACAACTCCACTTGTCTGGCACAATGACACACCCTACAATAAGGCTAAAGCTCGTTTGTGTGGGAGACAGCTTTCTCAGGAGCTGGTCCAACATTGTAGAATGAACTCCACCAGGAACTAAGGACCATCACAAACTTCACCACCTTGCCTTGCATTTAGTGCAGACATTTCGTTGACCTTGCCTTCTTTAACACAGCAATATGTACATTGAAACAAAAAATCTACCACAACAAGACACTCCATTGCACATGCTTCTCTCCCTGGGGATGGGGGGAGGGAGGAGAGAACAAACTACACATGACAGATGTTAATCATGTTGCTTACTGCATTATCCTCTGAGGCCTCCTTTCTCTCCTTTTCCAGATTGCCTCCTGAGTCCATCATTGCTTGCTCCTCCCTGCTGGCCCCATCTCCGCTTTGCTTTGTGTGCTCTTGGCATGGCTGTATACACCCCAGCAGCCTTTGAACTCACATACTGTATGGGGGGCACAAAGGGTGTGATGCATCTGAGTGGAGAAGGCCAGCTGAATGTGGGGAAGGTTTTGGATGAAACTCTCCATATCTTACTGCATGCAGGGCCAGCCCTGGTCTTCAACTTCAGCACTGTCGCTTATGGAGTTAATCGAAATGGTCTATTAAAGACTGGCAGAAGGGTACAGCTGAAGGACCTTGGAGAGAGTTTATGTTTTGTTTGTACTTGCTCCACTTACAGAACTATCCTATGCTTCCTTTTTTGGAATAGCAGTAACAGATACTTCCTTATTTGAAATACTAACCAAAAGTGCAAGCAGAGACCATGATCACAGGACGACACAGACTCAACGTCTCTGTCACGGCAATGTAAATATTACTGACTGCTTTGCAGTTTCGCTTGCTAATCTGGATATTGTTTTAAAGACAAATAATGTGATCTTTAAAAGAGGGCCAGATCCTCAGCTGGTGTCAATTGGCATAGCTCCACTGACTTCAGTGAAGCTATGCCAGTGGATACCAGCTGAGGATCTGGTTTAAAATGTTTTGACTTTTTTATGCTCTCTTACAATATCTGCGCTTTAAAGTGGCACTGAGCCCAAATGACTTTCCACTCAGTTTAAACTCCTTGTGGTAATAGCTATATTTCCTTCCCCATTTCAAAAGGAGTCTACATACATTAATAAAGTGTTTTTGAAGGCACATCTGCTCAGGTGTGAGCTGTGAGCATTGGATGTGTGAGAATCACAAGAAGAGATGAGGACTCACAGCTACAACAGACAGTGAGAGGCTGTTCTCTTCACCATTATAGTTAATAGTCTCAACTGCCATTCTTTTGCTCATGCCTTGCTCTATGTTGACTCCACTACCCTTCATGTACTGTTATGTTCCCCTTCCACAAATGCCTCTGTGCTTTCTCCCATTCTGCCTCCTATCTCTGCAGTGACTACTCTGATCTCATGCTCCAGTCAACTTTTATCTCCTATATATCGTTCTTCAAAACCCTCTTCTGATTCCTTTTCCAATGCTGAAAACCCAGCACCAATTTGTAAAGATAATTAAAATTTAAAAACTCAGTAACCATTTACAAATTGAACAATAAGCAATGGGATCTCCAGGATGGGAATCTTACACATATTGATAATATTAGGGTCACGATTGTGTCCATCTTGGCTTTCCCTCAACCCATTGATGTTTGATGTCATCTTTTCCCACCCATCTCTTACTTAGATTGTAAGCTCCTTGGAGCAGGGATGCTGTCTTCCATTTGTTTGTAAAGCACCTTGTACTCCCACAGCACTCTATAAATAACAAATTATACATCATTATATTGCTGTTAGAAAAGTCAGGGTGTAACAAAGCCAGTTATATTTTCTTTTACGTTAATGAACATCCCAAAAGAATGGTGTAACTAGAACAGTTGATACAATATGAGCCCTCACACAAACCTCATACAACCCCTTTGAAGTCAACTTTATTTTTGGTTCTCATACATCTATTGAGCACAACTTCTATCTGAGTAGATTATACCTCATCTCTTGACTTCAGCTGGGTTGTGTAAGGATGGTTAGGCCCTGAACTGGGATCCCAGTGACTTGGGTGCCAGATTTCCAGTTTGACTTTGGTTAGGTCACTTTATCTCTCACTGCCTCCATTTTTCATCTATAAAAAGAGCAGTAATCACACTTCTGTGCCCCACAGGGGTGCTGGAGGATAAATTCATCAATGCTTTTAGGCGCTCAGCTGTTATCATGAGGGAATCATAGAATATCAGGGTTGGAAGGGACCTTAGGAGGTCATCTAGTCCAAACCGCTGCTCAAAGCAGGACCAATCCCCAATTTTTGCCCCAGATCCCTAAATGGCCCCCTCAAGAATTGAACTCACAACCCTGGGTTTAGCAGGCCAATGCTCAAACCACTGAGCTATCCCTCCCCCCATAGAAATAGAAAGTGCACCTATGTTTCTTCATATGGGAGCTAATTTGGCTGAAACCAACTGTAGCGGGGTGGATACCCGCTCATGTCCTGAGGGGCTGCAAACAGCCCTGGGAAAGGGCTGAGGCTGAAAGCTGGGCTGATTGTCAAAGCAGCCATGGCTGTGGCTTCTTTCAATGGGTCAGTTGTTTAGCTGATGGTCCTTAATGGGCCATTAAGCAGACTAGGCAGAGCTGACACCAACTTGTCTGCGGTGTTCCCCAGAAGCATAGCACACGTTTGAAATACAGACAGTATAGAGCCAATATTCATAACTTCAACTACAAAAATGATACACATACAGATAGCATAATTATAATCAGCCAATCATAACCTCTCCATAGACCCCCTTATGCAATATTTGCTGCAAATATATAACAGTGATCTATACAGTTACAGATTATGTCAATAACGTCACAACAGTTTCTGGTGACATTTACATTCCATGAGGAAGGAGAGGAGAACTTCAGGCCTAAGGTAAGGGTGAAACAGAAGGGGCTATGTGGGAAGTGCCCCAATGAATAGCAGTAGCAACTATGACAGGAAGCAACACTTGGCTGCTATTTATAGGGCACTTGGGTTGGGGCCTGGAGTATTGGTGAGCCCACACCTGGTGGTGTGGCCAAAGCCCTGAGAAGGGAATAAGGCTTGTTTAGAGGCCCAAGTAAAGGGTAGGATTTAAAGAGTCTCCAGGGAGAAAGTCTGTTATATACCAGGGCACTACTTTATACCAGGGCAGGCACAGACTTAAAGCTAGCCAAGAAGGGGCTGAGCACTGAGCCCAGAGACAGGGCTAAAGATGTTAACAAAGGCACAGGAGCACCAAAGCCCTGTTGGACCTTTTGTTCATTCATATATTGACGATGTGTGACTTGGCCGGAGGGCTGAGCCACTGAAGCCTTAACCTCGTGGGGGGAGGTATAGGGGGGAACATCCAACAGGGGGTGCTGGGAGCAGAGAAACAGTGTGCAAGTTTTCACCTGACTGACAGGAGGTGCTCATGATAGGTAAGTGTCACATTCAGGAATAAAGAGAAATAGAGGGTGATTGCAGAGACATAGACCGTGTCTATGCTTACAAGCTTGCAGCAGCACAACTGTATTGAAACAGCTGTGCCACTGTAAGAGCGCTCGTGTAGCTGCGTTATGCCGACGGGAGAGAGCTCTCCCGTCGACACAATAAAACCAGCTCAATGAGCAGTGGTAGCTATGTCGTGGGAAAGCATCTCCCACCGACATTGCGCTGTGCACACCAGCACTTATGCCAGCAAAACTTACGTTGCTCAAAGATGTGGGTTTTTTCACACCCCTGAGCAACAAAAGTTTTGCTGACATAAGTGCTAGTGTAGACTGAAAAATTAACTGCATCCATGAGTAACTTAGAGAAATATAAAGGGTTAAAATATCTGGCTGGTTGAGGACAATGGTAGCTCAGTAAAGGACTGGCCTACTTGTAGTAAGAGATCGGAGCTGTGTATCGGGGTGCTGGAACAATTTGTATAGTGGGGGAGCTGAGAGCCATTGACCCAAACTGTAAACCTGGTATATAATGGAAACCATTGCAAGCCAGCGGGTGTGGCAGCACCCCGGGTTCCAGCACTGGACTGATGAGAAAAAGGTGCCTGTCAGTGGCGTAGCCAGGTTTAGAGCACAGGGGGAGCGGCGGCGCTATAAAAAGGCGCCTCCCCGCTCCCCCTGTACTCACCCGGCAGCACTTTAAAGGGCCCAGGGCTCCAGCCGCTGCAGAGCCCCCGGGCCTTTTAAATCCCCGCCTGAGCCCGACTCTGGCAGCAGGGCTGCGGGGGGGCGCTTTAAAGGGCCAGCGGCTCCCCGCAGTGGCAGGAGCCGCCGGCCTTTTAAAGCGCCCCACCCCCAGCCCAGCTCCGGCAGTGGGGCGGGGGGCGCGCTTTAAAGGGCCGGCGGCTCCTGCCGCTGCGGGGAGCCGCTGGCCCTTTAAAGCGCCCCCTGAGCCCGGCTCCCGCAGCGGGGTGTGGACGGCGCCTTAGCGCCGCTTCTCCTCACAGGGGGAGCGGTCTCTCCGCCCCTGGCTACGCTACTGGTGCCTGTTTTAAAGAATGTAATGGGGCCAAAATTTATAATCTGCTGTGCAGTTCACAAACTCCTATTAAACTATCAGATTTAGGTACGGAGGCCTCGCAAGTAGCAGATAGTTAGTAAACACAGTTATCTGGACTTCACTGTGTCCATGTGGTTCCTTCATATTTTGTATATTGTGTAAAGAGCCAAAGACACAACAATATTGATTAGATATTTGTCTGTATTTACCAGTCAATACAGTTTCTGTTTTATTGTGGAGTTCACTTAACTCTCTTCTTCCCTGCTCTTTCAAGCTGAAATTTTCACTCATTGTCAAAGGAAACAAAGAAGAATTTGCTCTGTGGCATACAGATCTGTTTAAAATAATCACGTAAGTGGTTGAATGAGCCATATATAACTCTTTTTACTACAATAAGTAAAGTTAGTAAACTTTCACTGGTAGGTAGCCTAGATTTAACCTGTTGAATTCACTTAATTCTTAATTAGAATGCTATTTTTGCATGTGGAAATTCATCTGATTTCAGGCAGATGAAAATAAAATAATAAAGATGAATACTGATACCTTTTAAAGATCTTTTACTGCTGATATATAGGGCAATTTAAGTACAAAGATCTGCAATATGAGAACATTATGGGCCTAACGTAGAACAAGGAAAAGACTGAAAACAAATAGTCATGAATATTTCCATGACTTTTAAATAAATGTTTGCTTTGACCCATGTTCACATATTTAGACAATCACTGAAATCTTCTCCTAAACAAAACTAAAAAGCCCCCAATCTCATTCAGTGACACCATCCAGTATTGCACAACAAAGCCAGTTGCAAAAGAAGTTTACCTAAGTATCCACAGAAGGCAAGAGAGGAAAATAATGTTTCCATATTAAGCTTGCTAACCAGCTTCTATAGATAAACAATTATCAATTGGACTCAGACTTTAAGGCCAGAAGGGTCTATCACGATCATCTATCTAGTCCAACCTCTTGAACATTGCAGGCCTTACAACCCACTCACGCCTGAAAAAGGCCCATGACCTCTGAGTTACTGAAGTCCTCAAATCTTGATTTAAAGTTAAAATAGCACCAGGAATTTACAGGAAACATACCCTGCCCTCTTCCTCTGAACAATTCCTTTACTGGACAAATTGTACCGTTGGAGTCAGTGGGAATTTTTTAGTTTGACATGAGTGGAAGTAGGAGTGACCCTATACCAAGATGCTTAGCTTCCAGCTCTTAACAAAATCAAACAAACAAAAAACAACGGACTCTACAAGAGTATTTCCTGCTATTTTATCACTTATTACACAAAGAACCTGATTTTGGCATTTTTCCCAACAATTTCGATGAGAGCAAGGAGCCGTCTCGAATGCAGCTTTTCCAATTCTCACAATTTTTAGTGTCTTTCTTAATGCCCCAAATGCTGGAATGAAGAAATTGCAGGAGCATCTCAATTTTCATTTAAAAATAAAAGGAAGTTTCTAGACACTGGGTTGCAGAAAAAAAATCTTGAAAATGTGAGGCAAGTGCCTAAAGGGTGAGAAACCAGAAGGAAATAAAAATAACCCAACATTTATTGTGGGTTATTTAAAGAAAATACGATTTTGGGAGAGTGGGATCCTGATTTTTGAATGTTTGGGTTTGGCAATACTGAAAATTTAACAAGAAAAACAAATACTGTATTTCCTTTTCACTAACAAACTGAAAACAACAGGGCTCAGATTTACAAAACTGCCTCAGAAATTTGGACAGCTAATTAGGAGGAGTGTCAATAAGTGACGCCACTGGTGTTTGAAATGACTTTAAAGTCTGGATAATAGTTTAGGTAACAGAA
Organism: Chelydra serpentina; assembly: GCA_037349315.1. Taxonomy (NCBI): domain Eukaryota; kingdom Metazoa; phylum Chordata; order Testudines; family Chelydridae; genus Chelydra; species Chelydra serpentina. Next base: position 84,036,893 of record JBAIAC010000002.1, read on the forward strand.
AATCTATTGTTGGGGATTATCTTTTTCTTTTTTTTACTAAGCTTAATATTAACTTTGGCGGGGAGAAAGGAGTGAGGGGCTCTAAATTGCTACGGTTGGAGACCTGTTAGTACTATGAAGGGTTGAAAAGTATTTGGCTGGCTAACTGGAAACTGCCAGCATTCTACATGTTTTGTTTGTTCTGTCAGCAGGACTTCATCCTGTGCTAGTACTTCTATATTTAAGGATTCGTGGGTGGGATAGCACATTGTTCTCAAAGCTAAAGGTGTAGAGAATCAAAAATAAACCTCAGTCCACTAGTGCTTAATAAACAACAACAAAGTAAAACAAAAACAAAAAAAACCTAAGGAATGCTAATATCGAGGGCACTTTCTCCACTTTCCAGGAGTCATTAGCAAAGATGTACTGCTTTCTCCACCTCCCCTCTCCCAAAAGTTAGGAAAGGGCTTATCACATGTTTAATGTACCTTCGAGACAGGGCATTGCTCATTTTCTCTTCAATACTCCAGATTTAACAAAAACTAGGTCATGTGCAAAAAAGAACAGGAGGGCTCTGGTTACAAGTGAAAAACCTGTATTTTGAACACTCCTCATTGTTTATTTGTTTTTTTTCCCCATCAAGTCGGTCTTTTTATAGGTAGACATATACTGTTGCTGACAGGAAACATTTATTTCCCTGCCTAAAGTCCCAATAACAGCACAAAATACAATTACCATAGAGCAATTTGTTCTGCAAGTAATGAGAGAAACACCACTACCGAGACATTTTACATTGCTGTCATGGGATGTAATTTTTCTCAGCCATTAGATTTAGTGATACTGAATGAACATCAAGAAAAAGTTAAACCTGTAATTATGCATCCATGATAGAACTTGTTAATCACATGTTTTCACAGAAGTGCTTATTAGTGCCACTATAATTAAAAACATGTTCATGGTTCGATGTGAATTACTTACTCTAGGGGTAGGGGGTCTATAACTCAGTTATGAGTATTGAACTTGGCATCCATACGGTTAGCCCAGGGGCAAAGTATTTTACAAAATCTGAAGAAAATTTATCAGCCTGGTTTTGAGTTGGAACCTGGTTAAACAGTAATTAGCAATCTGGATTCTCTAGAGCCTCCATAAATCAAAGCAGTTTAGAGCCCTTCTATTAAAAATATTAAATTATGCAGGTAACTAGGGCCTGATTCAGCACTACCTGATTCCTACCTGTGCAAAGTGGGTGTAACACATTACCACATGAGAATCATAGCATATTACACTATGAAATACCACTTTGAATGACACAATGGCTAGTCATTGGGCCAAGAAGGGCACAAGAAAATGACTCTATAGTCTCATAGTTGGAGCACTTGCCTTGTATGTGGGAGAGCCAAATTCAAATCCCTGCTCCAATCGCTATTTATTTTTTAATTAAAAAAAATAGAACAGCTTCAAGAGGAGAGATTGAGAAAGCCACATCTCAGGATATCAAATAGCTCAGTGGCTGGGGCATTTTCTTTCCTGGGGAAGACCCAATTAAAGTCTTTTAATGTTTCTTGACACCTTAAATGACTGCTTCTTGGAGCAGCTAGTCCTGGAACCCACAAGTGGAGAGGCAATGCTTGATTTATTCCTAAATGGAGCACAGGATCTAGTACAAGAGGTGAATATAGCTGGACCACTTGGTAATAGTGACCATAATATAATCAAATTTAACATCCCTGTGGTGGGGGAAACACCACAGCAGCCCCACACAGTACCATTTAATTTCAGAAATGGGGACTACACAAAAACGAGGAAGTTAGTTAAACAGAAATTAAAAGGTACAGCACAAAAAGTGAAATGTCTAGTTGGCAGCCGATATCAAGTGAAGTCCCCCAGGGGTCGGTTTTGTCAAATATCTTTATTAATTATCTGGATGATGGGATTAATTGTACCCTCAGCAAGTTCGCTGATGACACTAAGCTGGGGGGGAGAAGAAGGAATTTTCCTCCAGGCCAGATTGGCAGAGGCCTTGGGGTTTTTCACCTTCCTCTGCAGCGTGGGGCACAGGTCACTTGCTGGAGGACTCTGTGCACCTTGAAGTCTTTAAACCATGATTTGAGGACTTCAATAGCTCAGACATAGGTTAGAGGTTTATTACAGGAATGGGTGGGTGAGATTCTGTGGGCTGTGTTGTACAGGAGGTCAGACTAGATGATCATAATGGTCCCTTCTGACCTTAAAGTCTCTGAGTCTATGAGATATGTTGGAGGGTAGGGGTAGAGCCCAAAGGCACCGAGACAAATTGGAGGATTGGGCCAAAATAAATCTGATGAGATTCAACACGGACAAGTGCAGCGTCCTGCACTTAGAATGGAAGAATCCCATGCACTGCTACAGGCTGGGGACCGACTGATTAAGCAGTAGTTCTTCAGAAAAGGACCTGGGGATTACAGTGGATGAGAAGCTGGATATGAGTCAACAGTGTGCCCTTGTTGCCAAGAAGGCTAACAGCATGTTGGGCTGCATTAGTAGGAACATTGTAACAGCAGATCGAGGGAAGTGATTATTCCCCTCTATTTGACACTGGTGAGGCCACATCTGGAGTATTGCCTCCAGTTTTGGCTGCTCAAGGTGCTACAGAAAAGATGTGGACAAATTGGAGAGAGTCCAGCAAAAGGCAACAAAAATTATCAGGGGGTTGGGGAACATGACTTACCAGGAGAGGCTGAGAGAACTGGGCTTGTTTAGTCTGCAGAAGAGAAGAGTGAGAGGGGATTTGATAGCAGCCTTCAACTACCTGAAGAGGGGTTCCAAAGAGGATGGTGCTCAACTGTTCTCAGAGGAACTGGAATGGGTTACCTAGGGAGGTGGTGGAATCTCCACCCTTAGAGGTTTTTAGGGCCTGGCTTGACAAAGCCCAGGCTGGGATGATTTAGTTGGTGTTGGTCCTGCTTTGAGCAGGGGATTGGACTAGATGACCTCCTGAGGTCTCTTCCAACCCTAATATTCTATGATTCTATGAATATATCTACTACAAAAGGAGGAACAGTTGAATTGACCGGGCTGGGATTTGAACCTGTGGTTCTAGGTACTCAGGGGATTGCAAACCAGGAGCCAAATCCTGCAAACCTAGAACAAAGCCTTGCTGGGCTTCTTCATACCTTCACTCAAGACCCCAGGCTGCTCAAGGTGTTAAACAAAACAGGATTTGTTCCTTGAAGCTTAAGCCACTAAACTGCCTCTCTGGCATACAAAACTATTTTATGCAATGCATCCATTTCTTTAATTTTATTGAAGCTCATGGAGGGATTAATACAAACAAATTGTATCTCATTAGACCCTCATGGAACAGAGTCTCACTGTAAGGAGTAGAGGTTTTCATAATATTTACATGAAATATTTATTTAAACCTTGAAGGCCTTCAGCACATAAAGCTTTACAGTTAACATTTCCCAGACATTATCCGCAGATCATCTATGCTAATTCTATCAGTCCATTCCATATGTGGCAAGAGCTTTTACAGCATATTAGCACTTTTAATGTATTTCACTCACTGGTAAAGTAAAGTAGTATTACTTGCATGGTTGCTTCAACTAGAAGGTGGGATTTTTTGTTTGTTTTTTGTTTCTCTCGCTCTTTTATTTTTTTTATTTCATTTTATTTATCTTATTTGTCCTTAAAAGGAAATCTTGAAAGCTTTAAAGCTGAGACCAAAAATAGAGGGAAAGGGTTGCCAAAATTGTGTCCCGTTTTTTCCCTTCACTTTATTTATATTACAATCCTCTTAAAGATATAAGGACAGTTATGTGCTTCCTTTTCATTAAGCCCCATGTGCCAGATTCTGGAGACAATAGGGTAACTGTGGCTTTCCACCAGTGTAAATGAGAATATGAATTTGGCACTCAGAATTTGTGCTTTACTTAACATGTGCCTCTTACATGCAGCAAAATTCCCCTATGATCCCTAGCTATACAAAGCCAAATGATGTTGCACATCTGATGTTAGCCCAGCTGCTGAAATTCAGTTTCACATACAAAGAACTTCTTTCTGTCAGCTGGATACCTGGTGAACCCCTTCACTTCAGCCTTGTTCTGTTATCTGTAGCCTGACAAATTTCTTCTGCAGAAGTCTCTGAGGCCCCTATGATATGCATGGATGTTCTTCGCCTAGACACGAATACTTCAAGCAGCAGTGGGAGGGTTATAGGACACAGAGTGGCTCCTATCAGGATTACAGATATGCCACACATGCACATCAAACTCAGGCTGGATTCAAGAGTCTATACATTCGCAAACCTATGGGAAGATATTTGGAAAGTGGTGGTCAGACTCAGGTAGGGAGTTATTCTGTAGCCCTTCCCAGCCCCCCCTGCCAGTTTTGGGCCTTCCTCAAACATCCCATCCTGATAAATGGACCTTTTCCACCAGTCGACTGCTTTCCTTCTGGCCTTCAGTATCTGCAGGAGTGTCCCGGTCCCACTCACTTCCCAACATGCTCTTAAAGGAGCTTTCCAGTTTGTGCCATTGCCCTTCTCTTCCCCAGTCTTTGCCAGGGACTTGTTGCAGGGGGAACCAGGAAGTGCCTGCTCCTCAGAGGGCAGAGGAAGAGGGAAATACTCTCCCCTTGCACTGCAGTTGCCAGCCGTGCAAAGAGCATCCCCTGTGCTTTTTAGCATGGTAGTGAAGGATACCTCAAGGATTCCCTAGAAAGCACATGCTAGGGAGAAGGCCCATAATCCCTTGCAAGTGACAAGAAATCTCTGAGGGCTTCCTAACCAGAGTACTGGGCTGAGCCCTATGGGGCAGTTCAGCAGAACACATGCTCAGTAAAACCTGCCTGCCCTACCTTCCCTGAAGATTTTATTAAGGACTGAGGAGGAAGCAGTCAGCCCCTAACAGCATGCTGTGGGAGGAACAGGTCCTCTTTGGTTTTGCATTGATAAAACCGGTCAGCTCATCCCAGCACAGGACCCTAGTCTGATGTATCCTGTGATTCTAAAGCTGTCACCTCAGGTAATCTGATGCCATAAACCATTACACTTCATGTGGCAACACCACTTTCTTTTTTACACCAAACTGTAGTTGGATATGTTATATGTTGGAGAGATTTTTGGTTTTGAAAATGAAGGATGCCCAAAGCCCCCCCAAATGTTTGAGACGAAGGTCTCCAGTGCTTGCAGGTATTTCAGCAACATTACAGTATATTTCAGACGCATCATAAAGAGCCAGAACAACTGAGTAGAACAGGTCTGATCACTTTAAGAAGTTATAATTTGGTGGGACCGTTTCAAAAATAATTGATTTAGGAGAGATATTGTTCATGGAATCTTCGTGGTTTTTGCTCTTGATCTAGGCTGGTGATTAGCTGCACAGATATTGTGTTAATTATCTTATTTATTCATTAAAGTGTTTCAAGGGACCTATTCAGTCCTATTTTTTTTAAAAATCCCACGCACTCTAGCACCAACTGCCAAAGCATTTATTTAAGACAAGACCTCCCAGTTGTTTTTCAGGTGGGCTGTGGATCAGCAGAGACAGAGTTTTGGCCATTACTCAACCCAGTGAAATGCTGTTTAATGGTTCTTCTGAAATACAAAGTTTACTTAATGTCAAAGGATAATAAATTTCTAACAGTCCTGATAGGCCAAAACCAGAATTATCTAGAAGAGAGCTTTGGAAAGGCATTTTGAGATGAGAGGGAAAGGGAACTGAAGAATGGAACCTAAGCTACAGTGACTGAGAAAAAATGCATTTAAACATGTTTGTGATTAAGTAGACCATTTTTTACGTTCTGTAGATTAAATTAAAACAGGGAAAACGTATATAGAGCCTGTGATGGGGATGTATAAATTCCACACAGGTGGCCCACGGACAAAGTTAACTGGAGCCGGAGAGCTCTATAAACCTACCCTGGTACACCTGGAGAGGATGGTTGGCTGAGGGAGGAAGTTAAAGCAGGAATACAAGCAGTGGGAGGAGAGATATTGGATCCTCTCCTGAGAAGAGAGGGCTGGCAAGAGTCGGGGGAAAAGGAAAAATGTCAGGAGAGGATTAGTTCCTATGGTGGGCCCTAGAAAGGGGCAAGTTTTGAGGGGAGCAGCCCTCAAGTCAGTATTCTGGGAACAGAATGGAGGATTGAGAGGATTAGGAAGAGAGGCTGCCATCCCCCAGCAGGGAGGGGGAGACACAGGCTGCGGGCTGCTCTCGGGCACCCTGGCTCCCCGCCCAGGGCAGGTGAAGGGTCTGGGGCTCCCCACTTCAGGCCAGGCTTTCTGGGTGGCTCTTACCATGGCCCGGCTCCGGCGTCCAGCATGGCCAGGGGTGTGGCCTCAGGGGGAAGATGAATAGGGGGGCACAGGGGAAGAGGAGGAGCAGGGGTGGGGCCACAGAGGGGAGTGGGGTCTCATGGGGGGCCCCCCCATTTCTACTGAGGTTCTGGGCTGTGGTCTGGTGGTATTATTTTTGTTTGTCACTGCTTGGTGGAGAAGCCAGGACTGAAGAGAGATCCCAGGAGGGACAGAAGATGTCTGTGTTAAGTATATGTGGTTTGCCAGTTGTCATGGACATTCTTTAGGATTCAAAGGAGAGTAGGGACCCAGGAGGAATCTGGCTGGAGGGTCAGGCCCCCACACAGGAGACAGTCTGAAAGGCCATGAGGAGTGAGATGGAATGATTACAGGGCCCAATGTTTCTCCCATTAAAGTCTAAGGGCAAGTCTTCACTACAAAATTAACTCACCCTAAGTTACATTGACATACAGCCACCACAGTAATTGAATTGATTTTACACAGCCAAACTACGCTCCTTCTGTTGGTGGTGTGTCCTCACCAGGAGCACTTGTGTAACACTGACAGACCTCAGTCGTTGGCAGGCAGAATTGAACCTGGGACCTCTGGAGCTTAGTGCATGAGCCTCTACTGCATGAGCTAAAAGCCACCTGGCTCTGAGCTAAGGCGGTAGAGCAGACACATTAATCTCTCTCTCTAAGTGGTTTTGATGCCACTAGATGGGACAGAACACCACACCCAGGGGCTGTGTGGGTTACACTTGCACCAATTTAACTGCCATTTTGGGATGGTTTCTGAAAGGCAGCAACAGTCAATGTAAGCAACACAGTGTCTACACTGACACTGTGTCAACCTAACTACATCGACTTAAAGTAGTTATTAAGTCAGTGTAGTGGGCAAGTTACCTTTGTGGGAGCTACATTTTAGTGTAGACACTTACAGAGTGAGGTCAACGTATCATAGAATCTCAGGGTTGGAAGGGACCTCAGGAGGTCATCTAGTCCAACCCCCTGCTCAAAGCAGGACCAACCCCAACTAGATCATCCCAGCCAGGGCTTTGTCAAGCCTGACCTTAAAAACCTCTAAGGAAGGAGATTCCACCACCTCCCTAGGTAACCCATTCCAGTGCTTCACCACCCTACTAGTGAAAAAGTTTTTCCTAATATCCAACCTAAACCTCCCCCTCTGCAACTTGAGACCATTACTCCTTGTTCTGTCATCTTCTACCACTGAGAACAGTCTAGATCCATCCTCTTTGGAACCCCCTTTTAGGTAGTTGAAAGCAGCTATCAAATCCCCCCTCTCTCGTCTCTTCTGCAGGCTAAACAATCCCAGTTCCCTCAGCCTCTCCTTATAAGTCATGTGCTCCAGCCCCCTAATCATTTTTGTTGCCCTCCGTTGGACTTTTTCCAATTTATCCACATCCTTTTTGTAGTGTGGGGCCCAAAACTGGACACAGTACTCCAAATGAGGCCTCACCAGTGCCGAATAGAGGGGAATAATCACATCCCTCGATCTGCTGGAAATGCCCCTACTTATACAGCCCAAAATGCCGTTAGCCTTCTTGGCAACAAGGGCACACTGTTGACTCAACGTAAGCTGCCTTACATCAGCCTAACTCTGTACTGTAGACCAGGCCTCAGGCAAAGTTCGGATTGCCTTTAAATAGACCGAGACTGAGCATGATTTGCTGGTGGGTCTTTGCTGACATAACCCTGCACAGATCCTTGTGCAGGGCCCTGGAAATGGAAAGTCAGCAGGGAAAGAGATTACAGTGGTGCAAAGGATGAAAGCCTTAGTTGTATCAGGAGTGTTATCCCTGTGTTTCTCTGTGCTCTCATTTTCTCAGAAGCTGTTTGTAGAAGGAAAAGGGCTCAAAATACTTAATCAGCTAAAGCTTATCACTTCCAATGGTCTTGTTCAGCTGAGCTCTCTGGCAGCTCTGACAACTCTATCAGCAAATTACGTGGAGTTTCTAACCTCTGGATTTGTGCCAAGACCTGAGGTAGGGGATGAGGACGGTCCTGTGGACATTGTCCCAGAGGTAGGCAATGCCTCTGGGAATGCTGGAGGCAGAGGTGCTGTATAACTGTTGATCATGAGGGGGGGGCACCATTTAAAGGTTGGGGGGGCATGTGACCATCCCATGCATCACCGCTGGATCTAGAACAGAGGTTTTCAAACTGTGGGGAGCGCCCCCTAGGGGGGCACGGAGGAATGTTCAGGGGGGTGAATGGCAACTCCAGGCAGCTCGGGCTGGCCCCTCTTGGGGAGGGAGCACCACCTCCAACTCCACCTCCTGACTCACCTTAGAACAGTGGCAGGCAACCTGCGGCCCGTGGCCAGCCACCACTTCCGCAGCTCCCATTGGCCGGGCATGGTGAACCGCGGCCACTGGGAGCTGCGGGCGGCCATGCCTGTGGCCGGTCAATGTAAACAAACTGTCTCGCGGCCCGCCAGCGGATTACCCTGACGGGCCATAGGTTGCCCACCACTGCCTTAGAAGCTGTTACTAAATGGAAGGCAGGGCAATCCCCGCGGCAGTGGTAGGGGAGCAGTTTCCCTGGGCAGAGCCCCTGCTATAGCAGTTGGAGAGCGGCCTCTGCCCTGGGAACAGGCACGGGACGTTCACCCCAGGGCAGTCTGCAAAGCAGGCAGCAGGAAGCGCTGGGACTTCAGCAGCAGGAAAAGAGAATCAGCCCATGTAGCCAGGGGTGGGGCTCAATCTGCAGCCCACCGCCCTGCTGCTTCCTCCCTGCCCATGCTGCACAGACACACAGTGAAAGCTACTGCCAGGAGGAGCCCCGGAGATTTGAAGTAAATTCTTTGTATGTTCTGAATAGTTATTTTCCTTTAGATCCATCGTCGGCAGTAGTTGTGATGAGTATTAATTGTATGCTGCTGCCCCTGTTCTCTAAACATACATCTCAACTGCTTCAGTTTTGATGGAGCTACAAAGGATCCATTAGGAGGGCTAACCATGTTATAAGTTTACAGAGTACAGTCAAAGAATCCTTCCTGCTACCTAGTTTGTATTCCAAAACTCAGAAAAGTATTTCCCTAAAGTACTTAGATTCCAAGGACAGGATCTTCAGCTGATATAAATCAGCACAGCTCTGTGGAATTATGCCCATTTACACCAGCTGAGGATCTGGCCATAATTTTTAAATACTCTTCATGTGCCTGGCTATAGAATGTGAAAGAAACTATTTGCAATGTGTCCATGTTGCTCATTGACCAGTGTAGGTGAAGCATTAAGCAGAAAGTATGGCTAGCATGAGATAGTCACAGCCCTGGGCATTGGGAGGCATGAACTTCAGCCAAAGGCCTCTAATCCCTAGGGGCATGATTATCTTATGATAATTGCAATTCCTACAGTCTTTCTTTTGCAGGGGGAGTATCTGTACTTTCAGGGTGGACAAAACCAATGGCACTGGCATTTTAGAGTGGTTAATCCTTTGTCTGGACTGAGCAATTCATGCAATGAGCCTCATATCCTTTCAAAATGCCCAGTAGTCTATCAGCGTGTTCCTTCCAAGCACACTGATTGATTGTATTTAGAAAAAATGTGATAGTTTTGACAGCTGGAGTTTTTGTATCAAGCATCAGATGATGCTATCTCCTCCCGCCCACCCAGGAATCTGGAGTCACCCAGGGAGAAGGGTTCAGAGAATTAGGCAGGTCCCTAATGGAAAGGCCAAGTCAGAGCATTCCTCTCAGTGCGTGACTAGGCTTTTTCCACAGTGCAGCACTGCTTCTGTGCTAACTTCAGTACAGGCAGTGTGCAACAGTAATATTCCCTGGGTTCCTCAAACTTGAGCAAATTCTAAAGTCCAGTGTGCTACATTTCAGCTGTTTATGGCTGACCTCATTGTTTAGAAGAGTTGATCTTCTTCTGGATAAGACCCATTCTTGAAACTTTACTTCTGATGAACTAAAAGTAAGGGAACAAGAATATTCACTCACTGTAAAGTACTTGTTTGCTGTTAACCTAGCAAAGACCTTTGGTTCCCAGCCTAGTATCGCTAAATCTAAGGCCTTGGCTACACTCACGAGTTACAGCGCAATAAAACTGCCTGCAGCGCTGTAACTCACTAACTGGCTACACTCGCAAGGCACGTGCAGCGCTGCATCTCCTCAGGTACAGCGCTGCATGTACTCCACCTCCCCGAGAGGAATAACGTTTGTTGCGCTGCTGCTGGTGCGCTGCGGCTACAGTGTGGCCACCCAATGCGCTGGTATTGGCCTCCAGAAGTATTCGGAAGTATCCCACAACACCTGTTCTAGCCACTCTGGTCATCAATTAGCACTCTACTGCCCTGGCCTCAGGTGACCAACCGCCACTCCGACCCTTTAAATTCCCTTGGAATTTTAAATATCCCCTTCCTGTTTGCTCAGCCAGGCGTGGAGCGCTCTCAGCACATCTTTCCAGGTAACCATGCCTCCACGTGTGAGACGAGCCCCAGTATGGAGCAATGGCAAGCTGCTGGACCTCATCACTGTTTGGGGGGAGGAAGCTGTCCAGTCCCAGCTGCGATCCAGCCGGAGGAATTTCGATACTTTCAGCCAGATATCAAGGGCCATGATTGAAAGGGGCCATGACCAGGATGCAATGCAGTGCAGGATAAAAGTAAAGGAGCTGCGGAGTGCGTACCGCAAAGCCCACGAGGCAAACAGCCACTCGGGTGCTCCCCCCAAAACCTGCCGATTCTACAAAGAGCTGGATGCAATACTTGGGGGTGACCCCACTACTGTTCCGAGCACCACCGTGGACACGGGAGAGCGGGATGAGGAGGAGGAGGAGGAGGAGGGAGAGGAGGAGGAGGAGTGGGTTGAAGAAAACAGAAGCGAGGGTGCTGTGGCTGGGGGAGACACCCCTGACTCCCTGGGTGCATGCAGCCAGGAACTCTTCTCGAGCCAGGAGGAAGGGAGCCAGTTGCAGCGGCCGGTACGCGCTGGAGAGAAAGAGAAGAACAGGTTCGCGGTAAGCAGCTTTTATTTTCGGGAAGGAGTTTTTTCGGTGTGGGGTCCTTGGGCGAGGAGGATTTGGGCTGCATGCATGCCTAGATGTGGAAGAGTGCATTGATGTGGTCTATCACATTGGAGAAATCAGCCACTATAATCTCTTTGAAAGTCTCAGCCAGGACGTGGGCAATGCGCTTGCGCAGGTTTATTGGGAGAGCCGCCGTGGTCCTTGTCCCATTCAGGGTAACGTGTCCGCCACTGTGCCGCGAGGGGCGGGGGGGACCATTGCTGCACACAGGCAAGCTGCATATGGGCCAGGGCGGAAGCCGCATTGCAGTAGAAGACCCTCCCTTGCTTCCCCGGACACCCTCAGCAGCGAGATATCTTCCAGGACGAACTCCTGTGGGAAATGTGGGGATAATGTTCAGTGTAGGTTCCCCCTGCAGCTGTTGGCTCTCCCCAAGGCACAGAAACCCGTCGGACAGTACATCCGTGAAACAATCAGTCCCCCTTTATCCTGTGCTTACTCACCATTTTGGGGCTCCCGTGGGTTCTGTGCGCTCTGTTTGGGACGGGAAAATTGTGCTGTTTTGGAGACTGTGTGTGCCCTCCTTAAGTGTGGGGGAATCATTGCTCTGTCTGGCATAAAACAATGACGCCTCTGTTAAGTGTTGCATTTTGCCTTCCAGATGCAACCTTCAGATCTCTGCCATCCTTCTTATCACCGGCTGAGAGACTCCAAAGGCTCAGGAGGAGGCCCAGAAGAACGAAAGAAGACATGCTGCAGGAAGTTATGAAACAGTCTCTTAAAGAGAATCAAAAGGCTCGGGAGTGGAGGGAGAGTGAAAGCAGGATCCGCCAGGAAAACGCAGCGCAGCGGCAGCAAAGCATGCAGCTCTGGCAGGAAAGCACAAAGGAACTGATTAGCATCTTGGCGCGCCAAGCGGACTCTATCCAGGCGCCCGTCGCCATGCAGGCGAAGCAGTACCACACCTGCCCCCCCCTGCAGCCAGTGTCCCAAAACACTTGTGCCCCCATGTCACCACCTGCCCACTTCACCCAACATCCAGGTTCTTATCGCCCACACCAGATGCCCCCAACACCTGTAGCTTCACCAGACAGCCCTGGAAACTATGACCCTTACCCACTGCACTCAACTCCCATCCCGAATTATAGACATTCTGAAGTGCCGCACTCACTGCATAGCACTCCAGACAGGAAGCCCAAGTATGAAAGCAGGACATACCATACCCTGTGATTGAACCCTTCCCCACACCACCCACCACCCCCTTGCCCTTTCTGTCTCACAAGCAGCTGTGTTTCTTTTTAATACATGTATTTTCTCTGTAATAAACGGATTCTTTGGATGTGCAAACAGTCTTTATTATTGCATAAGGAAAAAAGATACCTTAGCCCAGGAAAGAAACAGGCAACGCAAGTGAGCTGAACAAACACAAATCAGCTTAGCAAAGACAGATAACTGATAACATAGGAACCACTTCACTTCAGGGTCATGCAGGGCAGCACACAATACTGGTAGTTTTCAGCCTCAAATTTCTCCCTCAAGGCATCCTTAATCCTTGCAGCCCCACGCTGGGCCCCTGTAATAGCCCTGCTCTCTGGCTGTGCAAATTCAGCCTCCAGGTGTTGAACCTCTGAGGTCCACGCCTGAGTGAACATTTCACCCTTCCCTTCACAAATATTATGGAGGGTACAGCACGCCGACATAACTGCGGGGATGCTGTGTTCAGCCAAGTCCAGCTTCCCAAATAGAGATCGCCAGCGGCCCTTCAAACGGCCAAAAGCACACTCCACAGTCATTCTGCACCGGCTCAGCCTGTAGTTGAACCGTTCCTTGCTGCTGTCAAGGCTCCCTGTGTAGGGTTTCATGAGCCACGGCATTAAAGGGTACGCGGGGTCTCCAAGGATCACAGTGGGCATTTCAATTTCCCCTACCGTGATCTTCCGGTCTGGGAAAAAAGTCCCGGACTGCATCTTCCGGAACAGGGCAGTGTTCCGAAAGATGCGTGCGTCATGCACCTTTCCGGGCCAGCCTGCGTTGATGTCAATGAAACACCCACGGTGATCCACAAGCAGCTGGAGAACCATGGAGAAATACCCCTTTCGATTAATGTACTCAGATGCTAGGTGGGGTGGTGCCAGAATAGGAATATGTGTCCCATCTATCGCCCCTCCGCAGTTAGGGAAACCCATTTGTTCAAAGCCAGCCACAATGTCCTGCACGTTACCCGGAGTCACGGTTCTTCTGAGCAGGATGCGATTAATGGCCTTGCAAACTTGCATCAGCATGATTCCAACGGTCGACTTTCCCACTCCAAACTGGTTCGCTACTGATCGATAGCAGTCCGGAGTTGCGAGGTTCCAGATTGCAATAGCCACCCGCTTCTCCACCGTCAGGGCAGCTCTCAATCTCGTGTCCTTGCGCTGCAGGGCGGGGGCGAGCTCCTCACACAGTCCCATGAAAGTAGCTTTTCTCATCCGAAAGTTCTGCACCCACTGCTCGTCATCCCAGACTTGCATGACAATGTGATCCCACCACTCTGTGCTGGTTTCCCGAGCCCAAAAGCGGCTTTTCACGGTGCATAGCATGTCCGTGAATGCCACAAGCAAGTTCGTGTCGTACGTGTTTTGCGTGACAATTTCATCATCATCATCGGACTCCTCACTGTCACTGTGGATCTTAAGGAAGAGCTCGACTGCCAAACATGATGTGCTGGTGAGACTCATCAGTATTTTGCTCACCAGGTCGGGATCCATTTTCTCGCTGATCGAAACGGAGCACAGATCGCGCTACAAAGAAACCGTTGAAAGATGGCGCAAATTGTGGCCGGAAACACAGGGATTGCTGGGATGCGAAGCGATGCATCACGGGGCGTTGGGACAGGACCCAGAATGCACCATACCCCACGCCCCCTTCCCACAACCCACGGCGCCAGAATTGGAAGAGGTGTTCTGTGGGATACCTGCCCATAATGCACCTCTCCCAAAACCGCTGCAAGTGCCGCAAATGTAGCCACTTTAGTGCTCGTTACTGCGCTGGCGGCTGCCAGTGTGGACAGGCTGCAGCGCTTTCCCTACTCAGCTGTACGAACATGGGTTTAACTAACAGCGCTGTACATCTGCAAGTGTAGCCAAGGCCTAAGTGGCTCTCCCTTTAACTTCTGGTAAAGCATGGAGCTTAAAGCCACTTTGCAAGAGGCTTTTATCTTACCCTTTGACTATGACTCTGATGCTGGAATGATAGTCCTGGAGTCTCTGAGGTCTTCTGTTTATCCCCAGAATTGTGGGGGTGGAGGGGTTTCAGTAAAAGCTTCCCCACCCTGTCCGCCAATGTCCCTTAACCCTGATTGGAAGGACTCCCGCTAGGCAGAAGAACAAAAGTTGCCATGGCCATTCGTGCTGATTATTGCCAATTGTTACAGGAATATCTGTCCAAAGAACTTAACCAAACAACTAACTCATTTCAAATGGAACAGCAGCCAGATGCTAGGATTTTCAGACACTCCCTAACTGGTTAAGATTTGAGTGAGTGACCTCAAGACAAAATGCTCTGTAGTCCCTTAACAAAACTTGAACTACCCTGTCCCTTGTTTTATTTTATTCTGTTAATAAAAATCTACCAGATTTCTTTTGCAATAAACCAATTATATTATGAAAAGTGCATACATTTCAATCTACTGCTCATACAGCATGGAAATGGAATTTGCCAGCACAAGACCTATGCACGATGTAAGTCCTATTCCTAAAGTGGAATTAAATAGTGTATAGGCTTGTGATGGTCCTGTGCTGAGAGATGAGTTTCACTCAGAATGACCTTATTGATGAAAATAATAAGTAACGGATGAATTATTCCAAGCTGGTACCATATGCATTTTGTGCACTTCCCCACCCCCCTGTCATTTTGGTTACATTTAATAGTGTGTTACCTCTTCTTAGCATATTTTATATCATTGAGTAGTGCCAAGAATGACATCACCTGCCATTAAAAATGTTTCACATTCTCGATTGTAAACATTAATATTGCTCAGTTTCTAGACGTAAAATCAATGATTTCCAAAGACATTCTCAATTCACATGCTTTTTTCCTAAGCTTTTCTTTCTTCCTGTAATAAAGCACACTTAATGAATCTCCTTGCAGAGCAGTAGATTGAATTGATGGTCATTAATGAATTTCTGATTTCTGTCCACCACTCAGAATGTAGTTTCTCCCCTTTTTGGCAGCACTATTGAAGAATGAACTGTTCTGCTAAGGGATTTGAGGTAGTATGATGGCGCAGTCAGTATTGCTTAGTGGTCAGTCCACCTGCCATGGCCCTTTAAGGGTCCAATAGAGAGAGACCTAAGGGGGATAAAGCTAGAGGGGAAGTAGTTCTGGGAATGAAGTGATTGGAGTAGGAATCCTGTCACTCCTCCTTTAAGGGCCCAGATCAGCCAGGAGCCTTGCAGAGAGGGTAGGGAAAGGTTCCCCTCTTGCTCAGTCAATAAGGAATGAGCTGGGAAAAGGGGCCACTATAAATGCTGCCTGCTCCCTCTAAGCAGGGCAAATGCCTGTAGAAACTGGGAGTAAGGAGGCTTCTGTGGGCCGCTGAGTTAACAGGGGGAAGATCGCAGCAGGGGAAGGTCTGCCAGCTGAACCCTTCTAGTCTGAGGCTAAAAGGACTGATTGGGGGGAAAGGTCAGCTAGGTTGAAAAGCTGCTTGAGGCTCTACTTATGGCCTGAAGTCTAACTCATGCTTGGAAGAGGAAAGCTAGGAGGCTTCTGTATAAAGGTGAGGGACAGAGGGATTGACTGAATACAGCCTGGCTCTGGGAGCAGGGCTGGGGCCTCCTGAACAGTGGAGGAAACTGACCAGGACTTTTACATGGACCCAGAGAAACTAAACAAGTGAGTTACCTCTGTAGGAGTGAATAAACCCCACCCTGCAAAGGGGCATTTGTTGGAACTGTGAATAAACCAGACGCCACAAAGAGGGGTTGAACTAACCGGGTCTGGGTACTTGTCGGAAAAGACCCAAGGAAGGATGAGCACAATGCACCTGCAGGCCCACAGCAGGCTGCATGTGTGCGAGCTGGAGAGGCATGCCCTTGTGACAGGTAGTTTTATATATAAGAGATGATCACCCAATGGGGCAGGTATTATATAGGATTATGTGACTGTTCATGGGTTTAAATGGATATAAACTTATAACTGGTTTATTCAGCAAATCTCCCCACTTTTCCTGTTCATGGAATATCCACAAACAGATGCTGATTTTTCTCAGATGTATTCGTTATTTGAAATTAGTCACTGATGTTTTTATATCAGCGATGAGCTATTCAAGCGCTGAAATTTGAGCTCTGTTGCTTAGTTGCCATTAGCCACACAAGTTACATGGTATTTGCTGATGTTCCCTGGCTGGATGAGCATAGCTCTTAAGACTGTTTCTGTTGCAAAGGCTCCTGGAAGATGAATTTAAAACATGCAATCTTAAAATTAACTTCTGGAAGCATTTGTGCTAGCAAAACTCTGTTATAAGAATATTTATACAAAGCAAACCCCCAAGAGGTACAAATACAGCTCAGTGAAATTGTTTAAAAATTAGAATAGATATTTATTTTACTGTACTATTTGCCCTGCTCTGTCTAGGTCCTACTAGAAACCTCCAAGTGCAGGAGCTCATTGCAATCGCTTCACAGAATGGTTATCTGTTTGCATGACAAAGCACATAAACCTTATCTGAAAAAAGTGAAAAACTGAAAGTAGGAGAGACAAATGATGATTTCTCAATCCACTCTGCTCTGAGAGCACTACGTCTCTGACCTGTTTACTGGTACAATGGATTCCAATACAGCTATCTTAAGTGAGGGAGTACTGAGGGGTGTTAGCCAACCAGATTTTGTTTCAAGTACCACAGTCAGAAGCAGTGCTCTTGAAAAGATGTAATTCAGAGTAACAACACACTATTGGATCAGAGAAAGGCCAGATAGTTCAGTAACTGAATAATCCAGAGACGTCTGAATGTCCTATTGTCCAGCACTATACAATTTCTTTCAAATTAGACAGTCTCGTTTGTAGCTAAATAAGCCACAGAAGGAGGGGGACGCAGGGGGGTGGAGGGTAGAAGGTGAAGAAAAAGGAAAAAGTGGTTTCTGCCATGAACTGCCCTAAGAGTTGGAGCTATGTATTGTCAGTTGGTCACCATTCTAGAGCAATTGCACACAAATCCAAACTAAATGTAGTTCCATATTTTCCCTTGATGACTTAACTATCCACAGAGGGTCAAACTCTGCCCTCACTTATTCTAAGGAAACCCCAATGAAACCTAAAGGGTTACAGAGAACAGAATTTGCACCAAACTAACTAACTTCTTCCAAATTGCTAACTAGTTATCATGTCAACCCATACTAAACCTTTGGGATAAAGACTTCTACAGAAAGATCAAGTTTTACTATTAATACTGCAGTCATTATAATGGAGTCTGGTGGTACCAACCACCAGAGCAGAATACTGCAGAAATATAGTGTCACAGTTCAGAGCAACTGCACCTGTATTCCCCCTCCAGGGTCCCTTGAGGGCACCCACTCCAGACTCCTTAGCAGAGATCCACATCTCTCTCCTTCCTGATTGGTTTTTTTCCAGGCTGTGCACTTCCCTGCTTATTCTGTGATATCCCCAGCAAGGCAGACTTCCTAAACAGGCTAGCATTTGTGCTTTGCTTTCTCTTTGAAGACTATGAACAGCTGTAATTGACAGCAGTTGTAAGTTACCACACAGCCCTTTTTAAACAAGCACATTTATTCTTAAGGTGAAAGCATTACAGAGAAAACATATTCAAAACAATAAACAAACCTACACACATTCTAATAAGCTTACCAGAGATCACTGCCCCTCTCTGCCCAACTCCAGCAATGGCTCTGGTAGGAGTTTGTCCTTTAAACCCCACACAGGTTTTCTGTGGTTACAAGTTCCTAACAGCCTTAGCTCAGAACAAGCACACCCATGAATGGGCTAGTCCAGGGATTGGCAACCTTTAGCACGCGGTTCGCCAGGGTAAGTCCCCTGGCGGGCCAGGCCAGTTTGTTTACTTGCCACGTCCGCAGGTTCGGCCAATTGCATCTCCCACTGGCCACGGTTTGCCGTCCCTGGCCAATGGGGGCTGCAGGAAGTGGTGGCCAGAATCCCTCGCCATGCCGCTTCCCGCAGCCCCCATTGGCCTGGGACGGCCAGTGGAAGCCGCGATCAGCTGAACCTGCGGATGCAGCAAGTAAATAAACCGGCCCGGCCTGCCAGGGGGCTTAACCTGGCGAGCCACGTGCCAAAAGTTGCCGATCCCTGGGTTAGTCTTTCCTTTATACAGCTTCGACCTTCAATCTTCAGATTCCAGGAACAGGTAATCGGCAGACAGGGGGCTCTTCCTCAGACCTTAGCGCCAAAAGGTTGAGTTTTTGTATGAGGTGGTGGGGAGAAATTTGCATTCGCCTCCCCCTAGATATTTCCCAGCAAATCCACTTTGCATGGATTGCCCTACAAAGCCATTCTTGTCGGCCCCGTTGTTCAGTACAGTCCTTTGCCCATACCCACAACAATACATAACCTTTGCATTTAATACAATACGCACCAGAGATACTTAAATTTTATTCAGTAAGGTTTTCCAAGGATATTGCAGGAAATTGTCATATGTTCCATATAGCACAGTGTTTAATATCTTCAGGGCAGGGGGGTCTTGTCTTTTTAC
The DNA here is from genome assembly GCA_037349315.1 of Chelydra serpentina. NCBI lineage: Eukaryota > Metazoa > Chordata > Testudines > Chelydridae > Chelydra > Chelydra serpentina. The sequence continues at coordinate 84,055,850 of JBAIAC010000002.1, forward strand.
TTGCCTCTAAACTGCCATGCCCCACAGTGGGACTGTATTAATAATAGGAATATTTAAAGCATTTTTAAAATTAAAGTTATAAGCATGTCAAGCATCATTTAAAATTAAACACAGACCAATAATAGACTCCAGCCACTCCCTCTCTAAGACAATAGACATTCACAATACTGTGCTTTCAAAGCAGATAAACACAAAAAAAGCTTTCTAAAGCTTGAAGCTTTAGAACTGTAGCCCCAGTTTGTGGCAAAGGTGAAAAACCCATTTTGCAACATACACAGGCAAATAACAAAATGGCTGGGATCCATTCCTGAGAAACTGGAACTATAAATGATGTCTTAGCTCAATGAAAATAATACCAAGACAGATCCACCAGATTAACTATAGTAGCGGAGGGCCACATGCTCAGTTGAATTGTATATGTATTAGATATCAGTTCAAATAGGACCTAAAATTCCCTTTTCCAAATTTAGATAAGGGGGAGATAGGAGTCACGCCCAAATTTGACCCAGAATTTTGGGACTGGGTCAAATCCTAAATGGAAAGTTTGGGTTTTCTGGGTCTGGTTCAGATACAATCCAGACAGCAGACTTTGAAACATTTCAATATTTTGGTCTGAAATTGTATTGGTACAGGGCCCAAGAGTTTGACATTGATGAACTCGATCCCAAACCTGAATTTGAAATCTGATTGGATTGTACTCCATATCCTTGGCAGATTTCAAATGTAGAGGTATGCAGAAATTATGTTCTCAGATGGCAAAAAGTTTGTCAACCATTTTCCCAGTTCCAGTTGCATGAAGTTTGCACCTGCTGAACTATATATGAATTTCAGGTTCAAAACCACCCCAAACTCAAAGCAAAACTCAGACAAATCCACCAAATTCTGCAAGGATGGGTGTCAAAACCATGTAAAATCATCAAGTTTCTGATGGTTTACATCAGTCTAGGTTCACTTGACTGGCTGAGGTTCACTAAGCTAGACTCTTTGTAAACCTGACCCAAGTATCAAGCGTCTACCCTGCATAAAATTTCCAAAAAGCTCTCTTGTATGATTGTTTCCTTGCACCACCCGGTGGGCATTATCTGTATGTGCAGCCGCAGTCCAAAAAGAGCTAGCTACACGTTTGCTGTATTGTGCCTACTTCCATTGGCTTGCAGCATTCATATGATCTTGTGATAATGCAGAAGATAACACCTGTCACCAGGGTAGTTAATAATGTAGAATGACACAAATCCCTCTGGTATGACAGAAATCCTGCCTTTTGCTTCAGGTTGCTAGTCCATCACTCTGATCACAGACCTCTTCACAGAAGCATATGGAGAGTGAAAAATCAAATCAGACATTACTGTATTTATAAGAGGAAAAAGAATTCAGTAAAGGCTTAACATGTGCTTTAATCAAGATAGTCTATAAAGCCTGCCAGAGTTACATGCCAACTAACAGAAACTTTTGACCCTGATTATTTGGCTTCATTGCATCTTGGCACTTGAACAAAATGCAGGCTCAGCAGTACAGTGAAGACAACTGATTGGATCGGATTTTAAAAGTTTTTGTAGGAGGCCAACCACTTTTGTTAGATGATTAAAAACTCTTATTCCCAGAAGTTGTGTAACAAACTCATGTCAAATTATTCAGCTTTAAAATGTAGGTCAAGGAATAGTCTGAGCAATAAAAAGGTAAAAGATTGTGAATTTAAAAGTAAATCTAAATCAACATTTTCTCCATGGGACAGTGTGGCATCATGGAATTTGTCTTTATTCTCAGGTTGGGAACCCTGGGCTCAGTTACCACAATGACCAATATTTAGTTTTAACACTTAACTGGTAGGAAGTAGCAGCTCTGTGAGGACCCTAATAATAAACGTTCTACAAACTCTGGGCCATATTCTGAAGCTGCCCCAGTGTAAACCCAGACTAACTTCATTGGGTTTACATCAGTGTGAGTCTGGTTTGGCTTAGTGTAATCAAATGCCAGGATACTGTATGTTTAAGCATTGACAAACTGTGTTATTACAAAAAGTCATTCTTTAATTGAATCTATTTCCCTTAAGTTAACGATCCTCATTCACACCTGTGTGGCCATCTTGTTTATCACTTTAAAGGTTTTTCTTCCCCTGCTGTTATGGTTCCTCTCAATTAATTAGCCTCTGAAGGTTGGTCTATGCACCTCCACCTTATCATGTTTCTCTGACTGTATAAATATCTGTCTACTGTATGTTTCATTCCATGCATCTGATGAAGTGGGTTCTAACCCACGAAAGCTTATGCTGAAATAAATTTGTTAGTCTCTAAGGTGCTACAAGTTTTTCTTTTTCTTTCTTTCTCCATTTTAGGACTCTAGGGCATCCCACTCTGGTCTTTTTATGCTACTCTTGCAGTGTAAGGGGGCCATAAATCCAGTGGAACCAAACCAGCCCTCAGGGAACACTTCCCGTTTAGGTTGCAGAGCCAGCCGAATGGCTCAACATCAGCCCTTTGAATAGGGAACCTGCCAGGGAGAGGAGACCATTAAGGCTGGGGTAACTTAGAGCAGCCATTAGACTGCTCTGCCTTATGCCATGGGTCAGGAAGACCCCCTTGGCAGCTTCATGACAGAGATTCAAAAGTGGATTAAAGCTCATCCTCCCCAGCCCCCACATATATTGCTGCACCAAGTGAGGCTTGGGCAGAATGGAGAATCAACCCCTTTTCCTTCTCTGATCAGTTACGTTTTTGATAGGAGACAAATAGTTTTTCACTTTGAACAAAATCCTCCTGTCTCTCAGCTTTCATTGAATATCATTCCTGATGCTGCATGCCAAGCCTACTGCTCATCTGACAATCAGTGAGGGGGAAAGGAGCAGGACCACAATGAAAATCCGTCCCTAGTACGTAAGGTTTGCCTATGAAATGTCCTGCCGTGAACTATAAAGGAGGGCTTTTTCCAAAGTCTGAGAAAATATTTCTTCTTTTCCTGCATCTTTGGAATTCTAATGTCCTTGGCATGCCAGCCAGTGCCCCATCCTATAGAAAATAGAACACAGATATGGCTCGATTTTTCTGCCTTTTGGAAGAAGCCTTTGAGCATCTTAAAAAAAAAAGCAATACACATATTGGAGAACAAAGAGCAAGGTAACGGTCTTGAAAATGTTAGATGTTTTCTAGCTGGGCCAAATCTTACTCATGGAAAATGCGTGTTGAACTCAACTGTGAGGAATGTGGGGTTAGTCCCAGATGGGGTACATTACTAAAATATCAATGTACATTTAATTTTTTTTATTGCATATATATGTACTCCTGCACCTTTTTAGGCCCTGGCCAATGACAGAAAAATACATCTGATGCATAAAACAGACACAGGGCAGTATAGGGACTAGAGGAAGACCTAGAGTTAGGCCAAAAATCCAAAAGATGGATTCAGGTTTCGAACATGTGTTCAGAACTGGGATTGGATTTGGCCCATTTTGAAGCCAGGCCATTTCTAAAATTTACATCTAGATCTGAGTTCAGGACTTTGGTGCAGGCCCTTCTCTGGTAAGAACACAATATCTATTATAGCAGTCATGCATTGACTTGTGCACTGCCTCCTTTGATCAGTGATTAATTGCTCGTGTCTTGTTAGTCATACAAATAGGTCATGGCTCAGAAGCCATCAACACTTTTTATTTGAATTCTTTTGATTTATCCAGTGTCAATCCCAGGCTCTAGGCACATGAAAGCATTTAAAACACACAAGTTGCTCCAAAATTGTAAATCATCACTACATTTATCCAATTATCAGACTGCCTGGTAAGAGTCCATCAGAGCATGAGACTCTACAAGGATTATCCTGAGACCACACCACCTAAGAACCTGCATCTTTCCCAAATGCAACCATTTTTTACATCCTTTCAGTAACTGTCCATTTACTCCAGTTTATTCACACAAGAACGGATTACCTAGTTCTAGTACTTTGATGCACTCTTAACACTCTTACCTCATTTTCACAACAATGCTCAAAAGGAGAACCCCTCTTCATAAACTAAGCTGTTTCTGTGACCTGAGTATCATGTAGCCCTCAGTCATAAATGAAATCTGTGTGAAACCTTCATCTCTGCGGCCAATTTGTTACACTCCTACAGCTTAAAATGATGGAATAGAAGAGAATGATTAGATATGCACATTCCAACTTTCCCACATCTGCCAGCTCTGTTGGGCAAAAGCACAGAGGCCAGAGTCAGGCCCTCCCCTCCCCCCACCCCTGTTTTGTATGTATATTTTATTTTAAACCATTTTGAAGCCAGGAATGTAAAGATCAGCCAAATGCAAACATGCTAGTAACATTTTGTTTTATGAAAATAAGAAAGAAAAACTTGTAGCACCTTAGAGACTAACAAATTTATTTCAGCGTAAGCTTTCGTGGGTTAGAACCCACTTCATCGGATGCATCCGATGAAGTGGGTTCTAACCCACGAAAGCTTATGCTGAAATAAATTTGTTAGTCTCTAAGGTGCTACAAGTTTTTCTTTCTTATTTTCGTTTTGCTGACACAGACTAACACGGCTACTACACTGAAACCTATCATTTTGTTTTACATCGCTCTATAAATATACTTACTGCTGTTGAAACTATGACTGAATATATTGTACAGTCATAAGAAATACATATGTTCTGAAGGACAGATAGAAATAATTATATGAAATAAAGACTAGAAACACTTTCTTCTCTGGGTAGAGTTATGTTTCATATGAATACAGGAATGCCAGAGATATAGATCAGACCATGGTCCATCTACTCCATTATCCTGTCTTTGACACCAGATGTTTCAGAGGAAGGTACAAGAAAATCCATAATGGGTCATTATGTAATAACATGACCATGAAGGATATTTTTTCCTCACCCCAAGAAGATAGTAGTATTAAGGCCCACTGTGAAGCTGGAGGTGCCATTCTTTGGCTGACAAATAAAACATGAATCTTTGACTCCAGTCTTTAATAAGTGCTCAGGAGTTACGTTTGTAATGGTCCCTATTTTGACTACTCATATTTTGGGGCCATCTGGATTGTTTCAGGTTTGAGAAATTGGTGATGGAGTCTAGTGCATTGATGCAATCTTGTTTTTTTTGCCAAGAAGGTACAAAGTCCTGTTTTCCCCCTACCACAGGAGGAAACAAAGAACAGGAAACAGTATAATGCCGACAGACCCCGTTGTCGGTGGGCGGGATTGAACGTGGGGTTTCTGGAGCTCAGTACATGAGCCGCTACTGCATGAGCTAAAAGCCAACTGGCCCTAAACTAAGGCTGTAGAGAAGACTCATTAATCTCTAAGTGGTCTCTAAGTGGTGCTACTAGAGGGGACAGAACACCAGACCTAGGAAGTGTGTGGGTTACAACAGTTTCCTTGCTCACAGCACCAAACTCTTTCAGCTGGTGTTGTGTGTGTGGTTTCCTTTTTGCTCCTCTCAGTGGTCCTTCCACTTGTGCAGTGTTGTCTCTCTCCATTCCCACCCGCCATTCCCACATACACTCACTCTTACTCCAAGACAATACTCTGTGAAGCCCTCTACCTTCAAAGTGCGAAATACTGGGCAGGCTTCTTGCATACCCTCTTTGTCTTAGCTAGGGCTGCTTAGCTGTCTCTGACAGCTATCTTAAAGGAGGGGGGTGGAGTTTGCAGCAGCCTCAGACTGTGGGATGGGCGGGGCCACTAGGACCCAAAGTGTAGAAAATTGTGTCTGCTGCTGGTGCATATATATTCTCTCTGCTTTAGATGCACAGAGATGGTGGAATTAGGGTGACCAGACAGCAAATGTGAAAAATCAGGACAGGAGGTGTGGGGCAATAGGAGCCCATATAATAAAAACACCCAAAAATCGGGACTGTCCCTATAAAATTGGGACATCTGGTCACCCTAGGTGGAGTGCTGTGCTGGAGGAAAGAGAGCACAAGAGACATAACAGGCAGGCAGAAGAAAAGGTGAGAGGGAATAACAGAAAGCAGCAGGAGCTGCAGGGAGAGAGAGGAGGAGAAGCCTTTATGTACCTCTCTAGCACCCCCAGGAGCCTGGACTGATTAACACCAGCTTCTCAGGGAGCTTCCTGTTTCCTGCTGCTTCCCTGAACCCACTTGAGGAGAACAGGCACTCAACTGAAGTAGTAGGAGCCAGTTAGGCCCTGAAGACGCTGATATCTTCCCTCACTCAGGCCCTGCTAACAGCCTGCTTATTTGTCCCCTTCAGTTGAGTGTTGAGAGCCACTATAGCTGGCACAGAACAGCAGTCATGAGTGAAAGAAGAAAACGCCCCTATTGGGCAGCATTCAGAAAAAGAAAGAAAGCAAAGGAAGCTTTTCTATCTAAGCAGGAAGGAGCTCTCCTGAGATACATACACACAAATGTTCACGGTGAGCCTTCTGGCCCCAGTGAGGATGTGAGTGGTGAGGAGATGCCTGATCTTCCAGTTTGTCAGAGTGCAGGTGATCTGGCAGCTACTGCAGCATCCATATCTCCATCTCAAATGGATGTAACCATGCACATTCCTGAAGAAAAGTGTAGATCAGAGATGAGTGTGGTCAGGGGCAGCTCCAGCTTTTTTACTGCCCGAGGCAGTGGCAGGAGAGGCTGCTGCCGAAATTCCGCCGAGATCCCCAGCGGCCGAAGAAGCTGCCCCCCCCCCCCCCCCCCCCCGCTGGGGTCCTCAGCAGCAGCTTCTTCGGCCGCCGGGGATCTCAGCGACATTCCGGTGGCAGCCTCTCCTGCTGCCGCCGAGGGACCTGAAACGCTGCCCCCCCCAAATCCTTGCGCCCTAGGCGACTGCCTAGGGTCGCCTAATGGTAGCGCCAGCCCTGAGTGTGGAGGAGGCACAAGAAACAGCTGCTGCTGAGTTTAGTTCCTTAAGTCTAGATGATCCAGGACTGTGGGCTCACTTGAGAAGTAGACTGAGGGACTTCCTTGTACTGCATGGGCCACAGCAAGTGAAAAACTTCATGTTCCCCAAAGACAATGAAAATTGACTGGCGCAAAATCCCCAATGGTGACAAAGTGAAGCGGCCACGGCTTATGTACTCAAAAACCCAGAATGTTGCATACTGTTTTTGTTGCAAACTCTTCCAGTGTAATGTTCCAGCCACATTGGGTTCTACAGGAACAAAGGACTGGAAAAATCTGGCTTGAAATCTGGCATACCATGAGAAGGCAGCAAATCACCAGAGAGCATTCCATGGGTGGAAAGAGCTTGAGACGAGACTAAGGTTAAAGGCCACCATAGATGATCAGCATCAAGAGAAGATTGCATCAGAGTCTCTTTACTGGCAAAATGTTCTGAAAAGGCTCATTGCCATTGTGAGAATGCTTGCTACCCAAAACCTAGCACTGTGTGGCACTTCAGATCAGCTGTATGTGCCAAACAATGGAAACTCCCTTAAAATTGTGGAGCTGATGGCTGAGTTTGATGCTGTACTCCAGGAGCATCTAAAAAGAGTCACCACCCAAGAAATCTACACACACCACTACCTTGGAAAAACAATTCAAAATGAGATCATACAGTTATTGGCAACAAAAGTCAAACAGAAGATTGTGGCAGATCTGAAGTCAGCAAGTTATTGCTCTGTTATTCTGGACTGCACACCTGACATCAGTGATATGGAACAAATGACTTTAATGGTGCATTTTGTAACAACAACAGAACCTAGTGAAAATGTCCCTGCAATGGTGACGGTCAGAGTGCATTTTCTAGAATTTATTGACATTGATGATACTACAGGAGCTGGTATGACAAATGTGCTTCTTAAAAAGCTGGAAGATACGGGAATTGCGATAGCTGACATGAGAGGTCAGGGGTACGATAATGATGCCAACATGAGAGGAAAGAACAGAGGAATGCAGAACAGATCTGAGAGTTAAACCCTCAAGCTTTTTTTGCCCCATGCAGTTCTCATTCATTGAACTTGGTGGTCAGTGATGCAGCATCAGCTTCTAGTGAGGCTGCTGAATTTTGTAATGTAATTGAAAGCATCTATGTATTTTTCTCTGCATCGACTCATCGATGGCAAATTTTGAAGCAACATTTGGGAACATCCTCTCTGACACTGAAACCACTGAGTGCCACACGATGAGACAGTCAAGTGGAGGCGATAAAGCCTATCAAACACCAAATCAGGAAGATAGATGATGCCATAGTTGCCATTATGAAGGATAATGCTATGACCGGAACTGTTCGTGGGAGAACAGTGGCAGAGGGAAATGGAATCACCAGAAACATACATAACTTCAAATTTCTGTGTGGCTTAGCATTGTGGCATGACATACTGTTTGAAATAAATGTTGTAAGCAAGAGACTCCAAGGTGTTGAGCTTGATATATCTGGAGCAATGGAACAACTGGGCAAAGCAAAGTGATACTTACAGTATTACCTGTCAGATGAGGGATTTCAAAATGTTGTGAAGAGTGCACAGAAGTTGGCAGAAGAACTTCACACTGAAGCTATTTTCCCACCCATTCAAGAATACAAGAGTCGCCAAAGAAGAAGACATTTTGATTACGCAGCACGGGATAATCCCATAAGAGACCCCAAACAACAATTCAATGTTGAATTCTTTAACCAGGTGCTAGATTGTGCAATACAGTCAGTTGAACGTTTCATGCAGCTCAAGGAACACAGCAGTATATTTGGGATGTTGTATGATATTCCAAAACTCCTCACTGTACTTGAAGAAGACCTACACAAGCAATGCAAGGCACGAGAGACAGTGTTGACACATGATGACAGGTGCGATATTGATGCGAGTGATTTAGGTGATGAACTGAAAGCCCTTTCAATATACATTTCAGCAGGATCAACTCCAAAGGCTGTTCTGGAATATATGTGCACAAATAAGATGACCACACTCTTTCCAAATGCTTTTGTTGCTCTGCACATACTTCTAACTCTTCCTGTAACAGTTGCCAGTGGAGAACCCAGCTTCTCCAAGCTGAAGTTAATAAAAACACATCTACACTCCACAATGACACAGGAGAGGCTGGTCGGCCTTGCAACCATCTCAATAGAGCATGAGCTGGCCCAGACTGTGGACCTTCAGGAAGCAGTTCAAATCTTTGCAACCAAGAAAGCAAGGAAAGTACCACATTGATTATTTAAACAGATAAAAATGCCAGTGTTTACTATGCAGACAAGAAAAGTTACATTTGCTGTTCAGGTGTTTGTAAGTTAAGTGTTACTTAAAATTTTTGAACAAGGCATTTTAAGTTGTTAGTTCTCCTTTACTGGGGTAGGTAGCAGAGCAGTACCATGAGAGGAGTAGAGCAGGATGAAGGCAGAATTGAGACCTTTCAAAGTTTTGGCCCACGCAAGGGGTCATGGGGGCATCATTTGAGCTCCCCGCCTCAGGTGCCAAAATGTTGTGGGCCATCCCTGCAGTTTAGATAAGGTTTAACCCAACCAGCAACTGTAATGAGAGAAGATGCAGCTCTTGTATCATTGCCCTAGGAGTCAGCTCAGCCTGATGCTGCTCACACTGAGCATTCTCCAAATGATGATATGATCGATCACCTGGTGCACTGTTGGTATCGCTATCTTGCACTGCTCTTTGGGAATGTTGTATGCAAGCCCTGTAAGAGGATATTTACCAGCAACAGAAAAGCTGGAAATGAAACTGAACAGCAAGTGTGTTCATGGACAGAAAGGGGAGAGGGTGGTAAAGAGGGCTCAGACATGTTTGATGGGAAGACTATTCAACTGCAGATTCGGAAATTAACAGAACATTTTCAGTTTGGAGCCAGTTTAAATGATGATTAAGAGGAATGTTAAATGAAGCCACCCAGAATCTGTTATTGACTGAGGATGATTTGACCCTTAACTGAGCACTAGAAATTGCTGTATCAATGGAAAACTGCTAACAAGGTGAGGGAGTTGCAACTGTGTTATGTGATCTGTGCAAGAAAGCACAACATGAACAACCGTCAAAGATTGTGTGCATATTCATTGTGGGAAACAGTCTCTGAATGCTTGTTAGTTCAAGAACAAACCCTGCGGAAATGGCAACATATGGGGGCACATGAAGAAAACCTGCAGGTCAGTGCAAAAAACATAGCTGCTACCTCTTGAGGGCAATTCCAGAGGATATCACATTCCTCAGCTTGCAGATGACAACATGGTGTACATTGACAATCTTTGCAACTGCTTTCAGAAAAGCAAAGCACTCAAGACTTGGTATTTTGTCCACCTTTGCAAAATTCTACCTCGACAAGATTGTTTTCATGATGGAAGTACAATATCATTAGTTTTTTCATTGTCCTCAACCAACATGGTAAAGAGTAGGCACATAGATTTTGTGACTAGGCTAGTCAATTTTCAATGAACATTTTTCAGGAAAGATTTGAGCTAACTTAAAACACAAAGTAAGGACCATATTTTGTTGTCCTACAATAGGGTTACTGGTATGAATAAGACCAACAGGATTTGTCCCAAGATCTGTAATATTTCTTCAAATGTTAGTCAGAGGTTGCTAAGTAACTTCAAACGTGCTCTGTGTACCTTAGAGGTGTGGGCCCAAGGGAAGGAGGAATAAATTAACACCATGTTATTCTCAATTGCATTCCAGAGTGACACAGTTCTAGCTTCCTTTGAGATTTGTTCCACCTTTGAAAGATATATTATAGTTTACAACCTGTTGTTAGATTGACTAGCACGTTGAAACTGGTGAGCCGACTATTGACACAATATGCTCTTTGGAGCATGACTGCTGCCCTTGTTTGGTTCTCAATTAAAAGTGTGTATGGCTAATTCCACTGCAAACTTCCAACGAAAAGTTCAAATGCATCAGGGCTTATGCTCTTCCTAATGCTCAGGCTGTAAAGCAGTTCAAGTTTTTTAAGCACTTCCAGGAGGATGATAATATCTCTGTCACTTCCATGGCACCTTCTGCCTAAGGGTCTCCTAAGGCTTTCTGTATCTGAATGAATTGAGCCTCGCAACATCCAAGTGAGTTAGATACATATAATTACAGGAGTGAAGGCTGAAAAGTACTATCTAGTACTAATCTGGCCCACATCAGTTTATAATTAGTAACTGATGTGGGTCAGATTGTGAACCCCTTACTCCCAGCAGTGGGAAGTTACCTGCACGAGAATTCCCAGTGAAGACGACAGGTGAGTAACTACTGACCAATGGGAGAAGGAGTCCACAACTTAGCCCTATGGAAGTGTGTCCACGCTGAAGAGTCTATGAGCCAGTTCCTGGTCTCAGTTGCTTCGTGAAGCCCCGCTGATTTCAGAGAGGTGACATGCTATAATTGAGAGCACAGTTTGGTCAATGGCTGTAATAACCTTTGTTTCTCAAATCATTGTAAGTGGATCACTTTTCAAAGAAAATCCATCTGTGTCAAAGCAGAGCTTGACATCAAAAGTAAATGGTTAAAACGTTAACAGGCCTGAATCTGCTCTCACGTGCATGGATGTACATTTGGAATAACTCCATTAAAGCCAATGGAATGCCATTGGAGTCAGAATCATGATCTAACATGATACTATGCACATCCTGTCCCTTAACAACATTGGACCACATCCTTAGCTGGCATCAATGCACAAAACTCCACTGAAGTCAGGGAAGCTTATTTGCACCAGTTAAGGTATCTGGCCCTTTATCTGACAATTTTTTTTTCCACCTGAACAATTAATGTAATAGAAAGATACCAGAGGGATCATGTGAGGTATGTCTACACTGCAATTAAACACCCATGGCTGGGCCAGGTCAGGTGACTCGGGCTCACAGGGCTCAGGTTGTGGAGCTGTAAAACTAGTGTAGACGCTTGGGCTGGAGCCTGGGTCTGGGACTCCAGGTTGGGGGAAGTTCCCAGATCTCGGCCTCCAGCCTGAGCCCGAATGTCTACACTGCAGTTTTACAGGTGTGCAGCCCGAGCCCCACGAGCCTGAGTCACCTGACCCGGGCTAGCTGCGGGTATTTAATTGCAGTGTAGGCATACCCATAGGGGCTCCTCCCACTCCAGTGAGCAGCAGCAGCAGACACACCATTGATCTCCCTCTCACTATGGTAGCTACAGTGAGGAGCAGAAGAGAAGCTGGGCTGTAGTATGCTTTATTTGTACCCATTGAGACAGCCCTATTGTTACACCAAGTCATTCCCTCTTATACCCCATTTGTAGGCACAGCCCATCTGCACAGCTCCCATCCACAGAGTTCACACACCTTGCACTGTTACCAGTTCAGAAATGGATTATGGTAATGAAATTAATGCAACTGACCGTCATAGGAGCAGCTCTATAAGAGTAAAGATAATAGAATGCTTGGCATCATTTAGGCTGTCTGGAGCTGTTGTGTGCCAGTGGCAGTGCAGCATCTGGTGTGTTCCCATGCCTGACTGGAATGAGCAGCACTCTTTCATGTCTTAAAAAATTGACTCCTCCTTACAATTTTGCAGGTGGACTGAACACATTTCTGGTAGATCCAAGTAGTCAGGAGACCTTCCAGTATGGGCTGGTACCATTCTTCTGAATAGTTGAAGTGTAAATTTGGCAGGTGATTGGTTGCATGAGGAATCAAGTTGCATATGGACAGATGGAGAAATATTGTGTATGGTTCTCAGTAGGTGTCTTCCCTGTGGGTGGTTCTCTCCCTCCCTCTCTCTCTCTCTCTCTTAGCAAAGCTTTTGATACAGTCTCGCACAGCGTTCTTGCCAGCAAGTTAAAGAAGTATGGGCTGGATGAATGGACGGTAAGGTGGATAGAAAACTGGCTGGATGGTCGTGCTCAACGGGTAGTGATCAATGGCTCCATGTCTAGTTGGCAGCCGGTATCAAGTGGAGTGCCCCAAGGGTCGGTGCTGGGGCCGGTTTTGTTCAATATCTTCATCAACGACCTGGAGGATGGTGTGGACTGCACCCTTAGCAAGTTTGCAGATGACACTAAACTGGGAGGAGTGGTTGATACGCTGGAGGGTAGGGATAGGATACAGAGGGACCTAGACAAATTAGAGGATTGGGCCAAAAGAAATCTGATGAGGTTCAACAAGGACAAGTGCAGAGTCCTGCACTTAGGACGGAAGAATCCCATGCACTGCTACAGACTAGGGACCGAATGGCTGGGCAGCAGTTCTGCAGAAAAGGACCTAGGGGTTACAGTGGACGAAAAGCTGAATATGAGTCAACAGTGTGCCCTTGTTGCCAAGAAGGCTAACGGCATTTTGGGCTGTATAAGTAGGGGCATTTCCAGCAGATCGAGGGACGTGATTATTCCCCTCTATTCGGCACTGGTGAGGCCTCATTTGGAGTACTGTGTCCAGTTTTGGGCCCCACACTACAAGAAGGATGTGGATAAATTGGAAAGAGTCCAACGGAGGGCAACAAAAATGATTAGGGGGCTGGAGCACATGACGTATGAGGAGAGGCTGAGGGAACTGAGATTGTTTAGCCTGCAGAAGAGAAGAGTGAGGGGGGATTTGATAGCTGCTTTCAACTACCTAAAAGGGGGTTCCAAAGAGGATGGATCTAGACTGTTCTCAGTGGTAGAAGATGACAGAACAAGGAGTAATGGTCTCAAGTTGCAGAGGGGGAGGTTTAGGTTGGATATTAGAAAAAACTTTTTCACTAGTAGGGTGGTGAAGCACTGGAATGGGTTACCTAGGGAGGTGGTGGAATCTCCTTCCTTAGAGGTTTTTAAGGTCAGGCTTGACAAAGCCCTGGCTGGGATGATCTAGTTGGGGTTGGTCCTGCTTTGAGCAGGGGGTTGGACTAGATGACCTCCTGAGGTCCCTTCCAACCCTGAGATTCTATGATTCTATGATTCTCTCTGGGAGCCTGCAGTGAGGGAGCATATCCAAACCACCTGGCACAGACTGAATGGCCTAGTTGTCCCTTTTCCACACTCCCCTGTGCTCTCATGGCCCATTAAGCAGGTCACAAAGAATAACTTACCATGTTATGGGTGACTGTCCCAATTTGTTCAGAATGGTATTCAGAGTGCTGACCAAGGATGTTTCCTCATGTGTTCTTGAATTGTTACAATAAATGTATGATGTTAAGGTGTGGTCCTTACCCAGAGTACATTCCTCTTCTTTAACACTTCTCCTGCAAATTAGTATGAGTAAGGAGATTTAGAAGAGAGAGAGAGGTTGCCCACACCCATCCAAGCACCATGTCCCTTTGTGACAGCTTGCATGGTTCATGTATGTCCATAGCTTCTCCCTATAACCCAATGGTCCCTGCTAGTTTTCTCCTGTGTCCTGGGAACCCAGAGCAGTCTAAGGAAACTGGTGTTTGGCAACAAATGAGCACAGCACTGGCTGAGTCCCATTGCCTCCTATGACATCTGTCATCAGAACATCCTGGGGCCTACGTATGCAGCAGGAGCCACAGTAACAAAGGAGTCTGGGTGCCCAGACAGGCAGCCTAATTTTCAACACTCCTCTGCCTAGAAAATTTCAGTGCGTTCAACAGCACCACACAATGAGTGTTCAGCTTTCCTGCTACGTGCCCTCAAGTCCCCTAAATCATTGCCGTGCTGAGGAGATGATAGAACCCCAATGTGTGGCATTGCATGTTGTAATGGGGCAGCCTGCCTCTTTAAGGGCCAGAGGCATTGGGCCAGTCATCCGTGTTAAATTAGCCCTGCCCCACTACACCTATGCAACATTGAATTAAAAAGGTGGGAAGCCTTGAAGTTGAGGGCTGGCTGGAAAGTAAAGCAGATAGGCTGTCCTCTGGTAGGCAAGGAGCCTAGCTAGACACAGGAGCTGATCCGGGCTACAGCCTGCCTGAAACCCTGGGTAGGAGAAGAGTGTGCCCTCTCCTGGGTGGTGAGATTGAAGCCCAGGAACTGGTGTTGGTGTTAGGACAGTTTATTGCTATTGGGGCTAGCCTTAAAGAATGAGGCTAGCACCTGAGTCCAGATGGGCTGAAGATTTGGTTGCTTTGCTATTTTCTGTTGGATTTTAAGTGAAAGACTCTGAAGCCCTGAAAGGGGTTGGAGTCTCTTACGTAGCCTTGATGGAGGGCCACTTTACTCCTATGGCCAGAGAAGACACTGGGGAAACTGAGGCCGAGCTGCTGCAATACCACTTCGACCCAGGAGGGGCGTGCTGGGGTGGCACTTCTGTGATGCATGTTAAGTAAACTAAATGCATGTTGTGATGGCATTTACCTGGATTACTATCACAAGGAAATAATCCAAGAATTATATTTTAACTAATGAATTATAAAATTACAATATTAAACAGAGATTAACAGACTTTCAAACCTTGAGGGACAATTGTCTCTAGAAATCTGCCTCAACCTGCCAGGTAGTGAACATATGTAAGTCCTTTGTGGAGAGTTATTTAAAGAATTTGCAAAAGGTAAACAGAAACATACTACCTCCTCCCTTACATTCTGAAGAAAGAAGGAAAGGTTATCTGGTGTCACTTATATTTCAGATGAGTGAAGGTTCAGATCTGGTTCTTCTACAGGTCCAGCAACAAAGAGATCTTTCTTTGCTCATAAAGATAAAGCTTTTCATCTACCCAGTCCTGCTGCTCCCCAAAGTTATGTGCTGCTGAACCTGATTTTCAGAGATGCTGAGCAACTGCAGTTCAGGCCAGTCAGTCTCACCTCAGTCCCTGGAAAAATCATGGAACTGGTACTCAAGAAATCAATTCTGAACCACTTAAAGGAGGGAAAAGTGATTAGGAACAGTCAGCATGGATTCACCAAGGGCAAGTCATGCCTGACTAACCTAATTGCCTTCTATGATGAGATAACTGGCTCTGTGGATGAGGGGAAAGCAGTGGATGTGCTATTTCTTGACTTTAGCAAAGCTTTTGATACAGTCTCCCACAGTGTTCTTGCCAGCAAGTTAAAGAAGTATAGGCTGGATGAATGGGCGGTAAGGTGGATAGAAAACTGGCTGGATGGTCGCGCTCAACGGGTAGTGATCAATGGCTCCATGTCTAGTTGGCAGCCGGTATCAAGTGGAGTGCCCCAAGGGTCGGTGCTGGGGCCGGTTTTGTTCAATATCTTCATCAACGATCTGGAGGATGGTGTGGACTGCACCCTTAGCAAGTTTGCAGATGACACTAAACTGGGAGGAGTGGTTGATACGCTGGAGGGTAGGGATAGGATATAGAGGGACCTAGACAAATTAGAGGATTGGGCCAAAAGAAATCTGATGAGGTTCAACAAGGACAAGTGCAGAGTCCTGCACTTAGGACGGAAGAATCCCATGCACTGCTATAGACTAGGGACCGAATGGCTGGGCAGCGGTTCTGCAGAACCTGGGGTTACAGGACCTAGGGGTTACAGTGGACGAAAAGCTGAATATGAGTCAACAGTGTGCCCTTGTTGCCAAGAAGGCTAACGGCATTTTGGGCTGTATAAGTAGGGGCATTTCCAGCAGATTGAGGGACGTGATTATTCCCCTCTATTCGGCACTGGTGAGGCCTCATTTGGAGTACTGTGCCCAGTTTTGGGCCCCACACTACAAGAAGGATGTGGATAAATTGGAAAAAGTCCAGCGGAGGGCAACAAAAATGATTAAGGGGCTGGAGCACATGACTTATAAGGAGAGGCTGAGGGAACTGGGATTGTTTAGCCTGCAGAAGAGAAGAATGAGGGGGGATTTGATAGCTGCTTTCAACTACCTGAAAGGGGGTTCCAAAGAGGATGGATCTAGACTGTTCTCAGTGATAGAAGATGACAGAACAAGGAGTAATGGTCTCAAGTTGCAGAGGGGGAGGTTTAGGTTGGATATTAGGAAAAACTTTTTCACTAGGAGGGTGGTGAAGCACTGGAATGGGTTACCTAGGGCGGTGGTGGAATCTCCTTCCTTAGCGGTTTTTAAGGTCAGGCTTGACAAAGCCATGGCTGGGATGATTTAGTTGGGGTTGGTCCTGCTTTGAGCAGGGGGTTGGACTAGATGACCTCCTGAGGTCCCTTCCAACCCTGAGATTCTATGATTCTATGATTCCCACTGACTTCATTGGAAATTGTGGGTGTTCAGTACATGAGGCCCTTAGTGTCTTTTCACTGCTGCCCTACTTGCAAGTGTTTTTCTTCCTAGGACCACAGAACTGTGGTTTTCGTTCCATGAAGATTCCATATCCCTGTAAGGTAAAACCCCAAGGGCTGTATTTTTTCTTCAGCCTCATTACTAATAATACATAGGGTTAGTTTTACCACCCTTTATTTGTTCAAAGCACTGTGCAGACATTGACTGTTAATCCTCACAATTTGTGAGATGAGTGGCTAAGTATTATTATCTACATTACCAATGAAGACAGAAGGCTAAGGACTTGCCAAAGGCCATGCAATGCATCACTGACAGAGGCTGGATTAGAACTCAGGTCCTCTTCACTCACATGCTTATTTTTCAAGGCCACACTGCCTCACAGCCATTACTGTGATGGGTTGGACCCACTGGGATGTCACCTGGTGTTCTGGGACTCCCCTGAGGCAGACTATTCTGCCAGCCTGGGCCCCCTTTTCCCTGGTCTTGCTGGACTAGGCTCCCCAGCCTTTTCCAGCCAAGCACACGGGCAGGACCACACCCAGCTGCACAGAGAGAGAGAGAAAGAGAGAGAGATCTGCTCTGAGAAGCCTCATCTTAAGCAGTTTGCCACAACACCCAGATGTCCACCCCCTCTTGGAATACAAACCCAAAATTATATGAAATTCACCTCTTCCCTCAATGTGGAGGAGGGTATGCATAACTTCTTGCTCCCCCCCTGCCCCCGCAGTTAGAAATCACATAAACTGGGTTATATTGTAAACCAGAAATAAATGTATTAACTATAACAGGTGTATTTTAAGTAGTTAAAGAGGTAGCAGACAGAACAAGACAGGTTACTAAGAAAATAAAACAGAGCACGCAAACTAATCTTAATACACTAAAGAAACTGGTTACATGTACATTCTCACCCTAAATGTGGTTCTAATAATCTTCTTCACAGGCCAGAAACCCTTCCAGCCTGGGTCCAATTCTTTCCCCCAGTTCAGTCTTAGGTGTTTCCAGCAGTCATCTTGGGTGGGGTAGCAGGGGAGAACTGACGACCTGGATTACCTCACTCCCCACCCTTAAATAGAATTTGCACAAGGTGGGAATCCTTTGTTTCCTAGTTTGACACACGCACCCCAGCTTCTCATGGAAAAGTATAGAATTCAAGTATCAGGTGACATGCCTCTGTAGGGCCCCTGTAGCCATTCTTCACAGGCTGACGCACATGTTCATAGGAAGACTCAGCTCTTTTACAGTCCATTGTCTGTTGCTGATGGGCCATCAGCACTGTCAGGATTTTTCATTGTTGTACCTGAAGTGTTAGCAGGGGCGTCACCCAAAGTAACACAGTTGAAATATAGATACATAGTCAATATTCCTAATTTCAGATACAGAAATGATACATGCCTACAAATAGGATAATCACATTCAGTAAATTATAACCTTTCCAATGATAACTTACAAGAGTTATCTTGCATAAAGCATGTCTAAGTTATGTCATATTCCTACCACAAACATATTTTCACAAAGAATATGGAGTATAATGTCACAACTGCCATCAAGGTTCTAGTTCACTGAGACAATCATTTAGGCTGAGGGGATCCTGTGTTTCACAACATTCCCAGTCCTTATCAGAAGTACTCCAGTTTGGGTCTCATACTTAGGAGTATTGTGTTGGACACCAAGCTGGCTCTGTTACCTTTTGAAAATTCTAGACTCACTATTCAAAAAACAAACTAACATATATTGATGTACTGCACCTTGCACAATGGGGGTTCCAGTCTGAACTGGGAATTCTAAGAGCTACAGTAATATGCATAGTAATATTCAAACTGGAGTAGATAACTTGGGTAGAGTTATACTTTGATATTTTCATGGTAGACTTTCGAAGGGCTGGACATTTTGAATCCTAACATCTATATAACACTGTTGTGCTGGCAGATGTTGGTGGCTGCCAGCGAGCTTGTCTTTGATCTGTGCACACATGTTTAGAGGACAAAATGATAAAGGAAGAGGACAGGATGGGTTGGTGAGCTGGAGAGATGCTGGGAGGAAGGAAGCATGCAATGAAGGTGTGAGGGTATCCCATTCCCATCTTTAATTAGGACTGGCCTCTTGTGAGTAATAGATTTATATAACAGGGTTTTTTTTAAATGCAGTAATGGGAAAGGTTGGATCTGATTCTCCTCCTCCTTAAGAATCACTCCAAGGAGTTTTGCTTTCCTTACTGATGTCCAAGAGATCTATATAAGTGGTTCTTACACTTTTGAGTCCTGTATAGAAAAAGCGTGTGTGTGTGTGTGTGTGTGTGTGTGTGACTCTGTTGCAAACTGAAAACTGGTACCGCACAAGCCTCTCAATCACATTCATTTTTTTGCCTTTAAGTGAGCTCTCACAGCAAATGTTACAACACATTTTCAAAAGAATTGTTTGTAATCCTGGTACATTTAGCTTGTACATGCTTCCACACCTTAAAAATGCTTGATTGATAAAATGTTGGGGGTCCATCTGGATTTGCTTGACTAAACAGTGTAGCTAAGGCTGTGTATATAATAAAGTTGCAATCCGCAAGAGGTGTGGTATGATGGCCACTGAATGCACTCATGACTAATTTACTGAGCAATCCCTGAACATCTTCAATAAAGCTGTGTGTCCATTTTCACCTAAAAAAATAGAAACGTATTTAACCTCTATACAGTAGCAATTTCTGACTGTCACCCACTGACCCAGGTTTTTGTGCCCTAGTGTTCTGAGTAATTGTCCTGCTTCAAATGCATGGGCCTCCCAAAGATGGGTTTGATCAGGCTGCAGCAGTATGCTGGGCAGCATCACAAAGCAATTTTGCCTCTGTTTTATGAGCAAGAATCCAGCTTTATTAGAGCTTTTTCTATTTTTGTTTAATGTGCTGGGTTTGTGTACATTTTGATGTACAGGGCAATATGTTTGGTTTTATTCCCTCTGTGAAATATAAAATTTAATCAGCTAGTCTTTTCTTTTTGTTGATATGGCAATAAGACTCTCAAAATGCTATTCAAAAATAAAAAAAAGAATAGAGTGGCATCTCAGTTCTATTTTTGGCAAGTTTGTCTATGTAAGTGTTTATGAAGCCAGAGCTCTGAAAGTCTCCAAGTTGTGAGTTCCGCAGCAATGCTAAGCCAACCTTATAAAGTTCAGTAAGTTCAGAGAAGCATTTTAAGATCATGTGCCAAATGTACAGCTGCTCAGGGTCCTACAATTTGGGAAGCCCGGCTTTGTGGACATCCCCTCCCAGAACACCCATGACTTCCCTCACTTGCTATGATCACAGCTCACCTTGAAAGATGAAGTTGGGGCCCATCCTTTCCCAGATCCCGAGTGATAAGCATCCTGTTCCCAATCTGACTGGTGTTAAACACTCCACCACCTTAGATGTGTTAGGTGGATGTCTGAAGCCTGTCTAAATGTCTTTCTTAGCACCGCAAAACCTTGGGAGAGCTCTGCCCATTGTTCAGATGCCTTTCCAAGTGTCTTTGCTATGGAAATCAGGATTTCTAGCAAGATTTTCATTACCTCCTGATTTAAGCTCCCAGGAGGTGCAGCACATTACCCTGTGGTGTCTAAGGGCTAAGTTGGCCCACTACAATGTTGCTCAGGGGAAGGGTAGATAAGGAGATGCACCATTGCAGTGGGATTTCCTGGAGGCTTTGTATTTTTAATGAGGCACAATGTTTCCAGGAACAGAGAGAGCACAGTTGCTGCATCACTCTCATATAGGGTATAGCCTGCACCCCCGCCCCACTTCTCCATACCCATGCAGAGCCAGTTTTGCAGGCTGACATGGAAGAAAGGAGGGTTATAGCCATGCCCTCTGAGGTACTAGAGCTGACAATGGACAGGGAGCAGTCTTTGCATTCAGGAAAGCACAAGTACTGCCACTATAATTGGCCTGGTGCATAAGAGCTATGAGGCCCTTTGCATCCTTGCCCATCTCAATGCACAGAGGCCAGTCACTATTTTGCCTCCTTTTAAAACTTATTTGAGGTGTACATGTTGTGGATAATATGTGGGTTTTGACCCACCAGTCAAGTTCCCTAATCTCAGTAATCATCCTCCTCCTTTCCCCCCTCTATTATTCGTGCTGCTCCCACATGACTGATTCAATGCATCTGATTCGTGCTCCTAGAAACATGTATGAGGCTCAGCAGGAAGCAGAATGTAGAGAAACTGTCAGGGGTGCTGAAGAACAGACCTGCCAGTGTGGACATGGCTAGAAGCCTGGATCAGAGAAATGGAGCTGCTAGCTATACGAGAAGAGAGAGTAAAAGGACCTGAGATCTTTCGGTGATATTTTTTCTTTATCCATGGTGCTTATATATCTTTCATTTCACCCTTTTTAAAGTACTTTCCCCACTTTTTGAGTAGATTGCAAGAGTAGCAGTTAAACACCAGCTCCACATTTGAATAATTCAGAACATCTTTGATGGATGTGGTGTCATCACAATTAATAATTTGCCAGGCAACAGCCCAGTTGTGTGGCAGATATTTCCTAGTCAGATTAAGTCAATAAAAATGTATCCATCTCTGGTGCCACAGAAACCTAGCACAGAGCCAAGAATTTTTATAATGACTCTATTGCAAAGAAACAAGGTGTGCCCACAAAACTGTTATTAGCAATGGGTAACCAATGGCGGTGCACAGGGTTGCTAAAAATAACTGAATATAATGTACTATGGAGCTGTGTTCATGCTGGAAAAGTTGAGAGCCACTGCAATAGAAAATAGAATTAAAAAAAAAATTTGAACATGGAGGGTTTCAAGCCACTTCATCCTTTATTTTCAGTTGGTAATCTTGCTGAGAACTGGAGCAATGGGAAGCCTCAGGTGCAGATAAAAAAGAAGCAGACATTAAAGCAGCCACTTTACTGCACTTAGTGGGAGAGGAAGCTCATAACACGTTCTCCCAGCAGCCAACTGAAAATAGTTCCACTTTGGATGAGGTCTTAATAATGCGTAAGCGCTACTGTAACCCTAAGAAACATGTTGTGTTTGAACAATGCCAGTTCTGGTCTAACCCACACCTAGGATAAGAGCAGATAGCCAAGAATGTCACTGAGCTGAGGCCAAAAACAGAAATTGTGAGTATGGAAATACAGACAATGACATGCTTAGAGACAAAATTGTGTTCAGGGTCACTGATAAAAGAATAATGCAAAGGTTGCTGAGGGAGCAATATTTGGGGTTTCAAAAAACAATAGACATTTGCAGAGCCTCAGAGGCATGAAGATACAAACAGAGATCACATTCATACAGGCTTTTACACAAGAGTACTCAGAGCAGCATGGGCAGGGCCCACTGCCCAGCCACCTGAAAGCCAGAGTCACAACAAGAGCTCACACAAAGAAATTGTGCACATGCTGTGGTAAGCCCCACCCACACAGAATCTGCTCAGCCTTCGGCGTGCCAGGTCATAAATGTAGAACATTTAAATTGCTGTTCTTCTATGTGCAGAACAACCAACTTATCCAGACAAGACAAGGCATTAGAGAAAGCCACAGTCCAGTGATCTGAGCACAGGACCAAGAGCCAGGAAGAGGAAAACTTAGCATGGGGAAATAGATTTCAGTTTGTGTAATGAACCAGCCACTCCCAGTCTTTATTCAAGCCTAATTTAATGGTATCAAAAACAGACTCCAAGGAGAAACCGCTGAACTGGAATTAATTTGCAAACTGGATACCATTAAATTAGGCTTGAATAAAGACTGGGAGTGGCTGGGTCATCATTACACAAACTGAAATCTATTTCCCCATGCTAAGTTTCCCCCTATTGTTATTCACACCTTCTTGTCAACTGTTTGTAATGGGCCATCCTGATTATCACTGCAAAAGTTTTTTTTCTCCTGCTGATAATAGCTCACCTTAATTGATTAGTCTCTTAGAATTGGTATGGCAACCCCCATCTTTTCATGTTATATATATATATATACACACAGAGAGATCTTCCTACTGTATGTTCCACTCTATGCATTTGATGAAGCAGGCTTTAGCCCACAAAAGCTTATGCCCAAATAAATTTGTTAGTCTCTAAGGTGCCACAAGTACTCCTCGTTCTTATTGTTAATATAGTGATTTGATAAATTTTCACTTTGGCACCAAATGCAATGTTTTCATCATTCCATAATTTCACCAATTTCTGTGCAGCTCTTGTAGCTAAAGCACATTTCCTTTTTAACCTCATCCTTGATAGCACTAATCAAGCTTCCTAGGTACATATAAGATTTTACTTGTTCTATGACTTCACTGCTGCTGCATTTCAACACTTTATCTATTGTCCTTTTCCAAGATGCAATCACTTTGTGTTCTTTATTTTAAGTCCAAATTGACAATATCAATTTTCCAATGTAGCAAAGAGTATCATCATTAATTCAAATTTCTGCCAGTTGTACCATGTCATCTGCAGAAGCTAAAGAGTTTAATTCTTGATCACCCAATGTCACGCCCTCCAATTCATCTACCATTCTTTATGTCCAATTTAAGAACATGATGAAAAGCGACGGTGATTCCATGCTCCCTGTTTTACACCAAACTGTGACTTAATAATAATAATAAATGGAGATATGCCAATCTCCTAAAACTGGAAGGAGACTGACTGAAAGGTCATTGAGTCCAGTCCCCTGTCTTCACTAGCAGGACCAAGTACTGTCCCCTGACAGATTTTTGCCCCAGATCCCTAAGTGGCCCCCTCAAGGATTGAACTCACAACCCTGGGTTTAGCAAACCAATGCTCAAACCACTGAGCTATCCCTCCCCCAATTCTTGAACCAGTTGCTTAATTTTCCACCAATTCTTACAGCACTCAGGAGTCTTCATACATTACATTTATAATTGCTGTTATCCTTTCTGGAACTCTTTATGATTTTACTACTTTCCATAATGCTTTCCTTCAAACCAAATACCTTTGCGAAGTCTTTTATCCCTATTCTTACTTTTTTCCCATCAACTGTTGAAGCATGAATATCTGATCAATACAACTTTGGCCTGGCCTAAAGTCACACTGTTCCTTACCTACTACTTCTGGTAAAACTGGCATTAATCTGTTGACAATTACTTTCATCATGATTTTCCCCATTACTGATGATAAACTTATTCCTCTATAATTATTTGGATCAGCAGGACCTCGTTTCTTAGGTTTGGTACAACTGTTGGCTTTAGCCAGTCGACCGGTACCACCTCTTGCTCCCATACCTTCTTATATATTTTTCCTGATACTTTGATAGTACTTGTCCTGCTGGATTTTAGCAGCTCAGCTGTTATACTGTCTGTTCCTGTAGCTTTCCTATTTTTTAACTGCTTCACTGCTTTTTCTATTTCTTCTTCTATGGTGGTTCAATGCTGATATCCGTTCTGCTCTGCAAGCTGCCCTGTTCATCTAGCATGTCTAGAATATTTGCATCTGGATATATTACAGGATTCATCACTTTTTTCAAAATGCTCCTTCCAAACGTCCAGCGCCTATTTGGCATTTGCTGTCAGTTTATTGTTAGCCTTCCTTACTGCTTGTATTGTTGGCCTGATTGCGTTTGCATACAACTTTTTTGTATTTCATTTTTATATCTTGTTTTCTTGATGTCTCCTCTAGTTTTGGAGCCTCTTTTTTCCAGAACTTTTGCTTGTCCAATGTTTGTGATTTC
This sequence comes from Chelydra serpentina, assembly GCA_037349315.1. Lineage (NCBI taxonomy): Eukaryota > Metazoa > Chordata > Testudines > Chelydridae > Chelydra > Chelydra serpentina. Next base: position 84,080,445 of record JBAIAC010000002.1, read on the forward strand.
TTCACCACTGCACACAACATTTTTACTTCTACTTTTCCAGAAGTTAGTTTGTTTACACTTTTCCTGTAATGTTCTTTTTTTTGTTGCTTGTCCATTGTCATTGTTTGTTTACAGAAGAGGAAGATACTGGAAGGTGTATTTTGTATTGCATCCTTGAATATTTCATATCCCAGTCTGAAATGAGATTTCTTCATCATCATCAATTAATGGCCTGAAAGTCCTTCCAAACATCACCTTGTATACCTCCCTCATGGAACTTTCCTTTTAACTTAAGATCAAATTTGGTTCCAATTCCATCCATGTTTTTCTTGGACTTAAAATTAATCTTTCCCATTAGTAGTTCATGTTCACTGCCACACTGGGCACTTCTATGGACTCTAAAATCCAACAGTGACCTTTTATGCCTTTTTATTGGTACTAATAATGTGGTCGATCTGGTTTTTGATTGGGCCATCTGGTAAATTCCATGTAATCTTTTTAAGGAAACCAAGTATACCCCAATAATCATACTGTGCATCTTACAGCAAGTTCTTAACCTTTTCCCACTACCACTAGCTGTCCCAATGCTGTGTAGTCTAACCCTTTTAATTTGCTTACCAGGTCCACTACTACTGTTTGCATTCATATCTCCCATTATCAAAATCATATCTTGATCAGGACTCTCATCTCATCTACAATGCTGACCAGCTGTTAATAAAATCTGACCTTCTCTTTTTCTGCTGCTGCTTCTGTTGGTGCATAAGAGCAGATCACATTTATGCACAGTTTACTATAGGCAATAGTAAATCTTGCTATGACAATCTGTTCAGACACCGGTTTTCAGCTGTTCAATGTTCTCTTGTCCATTTCTGTAGTAACCTCATCCCTACACTTTGCTTGTCCACTTGAATGTCCAGAAATTAGAATAAAGGAAAGTATAATTTCCAACTGTGAATCCTCCTGTATCCAGCCAGTGTGTCTTGTGTATGGCAGCAAAGAAACTTGTAGCTTCCTTAATTCCTCTGAAACTAGCTCAGCCTGGCCTGGAATGAATAGAATTCTAATATTCAAACTCATAATACATGTAATATGTGTAATCATTATCTGAAATCCATGACCATTTCCATTTGCTAGGTTTGATAGAGTTGGTTCAAAATCCATATTAGTCAGTCTGGCTGGCTGTCCTGTTTTGTGACAAGTCTGTTTTGGATGTTATAGCTTGCTACGCCAATCCACTTTATCCAGCTCATGGGAATGGATTTCATACCTGTTCCTAGCAGGCCAGCAGTCTTCCATCTGCCTCAGCCTCCCCCACCCACTGAATTCTACCTGCATCAGCCACCTTCTTCCCTCCACCCAACCTCACCTCAGCCACCTTCTTCCCCTCCACCCAACCCCCATCTCAGCCACCCCCCACCCACCTTCTTCCCCTTCACCCGACCCCCATCTCAGCCACCCCTCAGCCACCAGCTTCCCCCCACCCAACCTCACCTCAGCCACCCCCCAGCCACCTTCTTCCCCTCCACCCAACCCCCATCTCAGCCACCCCCCAGCCACCAGCTTCCCCCCACTCGCAGTTACCAACTTTCACCTCCCCTCACCTCAGCACCCCCCCTCCACTGGCCCCTCCCCGCTCTCCACAGGGCCACGCCCCCTGCCCTTGGCCCCGCCCTGCCCGCGGGGCTCCCCGCTGTTGCCCGGTAACCGGCCGGGCCGCTCCCCCAGGCTCCGGGCTCGCAGCGGGGGGGCTCCTGGTTTGGTGCCGCGGGCGCCGCCTCGGTGACTGTAGCGGGGCGGGGATGCTGCTGCCCGGGGCCGCAGCCCGCTGCCGCCGGGGCTCCGCTTTCTCCTGCTGCCGCCGCCGGGCGCCTCCCAGCCCCCGCCCGCCGCAGCCGCCCGGGAGCTGAGCCCCGAGGCTAGCGGCACCATGAGCAGGAACCAGCCCCGCTGGTGGCACCGGGGTAGGTGTGTGATAGCGGGGGAGGGGGCAGCAGGGCCTTAGGGGGCGGGGTGGGAGGTAACGGAGGGGGGAGGGGCTGCCATGGGTGTAGAGGGTGAGAGGGGATTGGGGGTGGGCTGGGATCGGGGGTAGGACGCAGGTTTGTGAGGGGGAGACCGACCGGGGCTCTCCGCGTCACGCGTTCAGCAGCCCCGTCACTCAGCACAACGCCGCGCTCAGCTCTGCTGCAGAGACTTGCAAGCGTGCGGGGAAACCTCCGCCCCGAAAGACTTTTGATTCGGAAGAGCTCACCCATGCCGACATTGACTCCCTGGCTGGCTTGCTTTCAGTCCCCTCTCGAGCACTCCCTTGTCACTGGCTGCAGCTCTGTAATACATCAGTCACTCACGTTCTATTTTCTGAGCCTTCACTTTCACCCCCTCTTCCCCCGGAAACGTGGTTCTTCATCCAGCTCTGCCTGGTCATTTGTACCGATATTACTTGTATAAACTACAGGCTACTTCTGTGTTTGCACAGCTCATGACTGCAAAATGCTGTAAACATTTGTATGAAAGACACCAACAAGAAAATGTAGCACTAAAATGCAGTACTTTATAGACCCTGACGTTACAATATAAGAGGTAATGTTTGAGTGATTTTTTTATAAGATTTCAAAACATCTTGCTCATTATAATGAGGAAAATTCAAGGAAGATGGGAAACAAAAGGGGAAGAAATAGACGGACTTGTTTGTTTCCTTCGCTGATTCTTTCAAAACATCTTCATTTCAAAGCCATAAATAATTGCCTTCCAACAACATTGCATCACATAGTTTGTGAGGTTCTGAGAATATTCAACAGACAGAACCTTGGGACTTTGGCTTTCCAAATAGTTTAGCTGCATCACGGAAATGATGTTCTCATTTCCAGAGTGCTCGCAGACTCTCTAATAGGTTGTTTCCTGTTGGTAAATTAAGGTACTAGTACATACACAGGGCATGCATCTGACGAAGTGGGTATTCACCCACGAAAGCTTATGCTCCAATACGTCTGTTTATAAGGTGCCACAGGACTCTTTGTCGCACACACACATATACACTCACACTTTAGAAAACTAAGATACTGTACTGCAACATAAATGTTAAATAATAATAATGGCCTGTGTTCTGATGCACTGTTATTACTTATGTAAAGGATAGTATCATCAAATATTTTAAGCACCGAATTTACATTTTCTTTAGGAAAAAATATAAACTCTACTCATAGAAAAGGGAGATCAGCAGGGAGTCCAGTATCAGTTTATTACCAGGTCAATGATTAGGATGGCAGAACTTACATGTGTACCAGAACATTAAGCAGAAGAAAATGGGGTTGTGAAAAAGAAACTTATTTAAACACAGAAATTTGATAACTAACAAAAGTGGTATGCAGTTATGAGTTACTGAAATCTGGAAACATAAATCTTTTATAAATCTTATTTATTTTTAAAATATTCCCAGACTGAAAAGCTCCTTAAAAAAGACATACTTTCAATAAAATCAGGCCATTTCCTGCTATTGACTTTTAAGCGGAACTCCTTATTGACTTAATGGGGAGTTCTGCTTAAAAATAGTGAGATTTAATTATAAGCTGCCTTATATACATGCAATTTATACATTTATATAGAACCTTTCATCGTGAAGGATCCCAAATTGCTTTACAAACTGCACATAAGAATCACACTAACCACAGCTAAAATACAAACAGCTCAGTGGTGAAACATGACACCTGTTCCGCAGTGTATAGCACTCTACCCAATTTAAAAAGTACCCAATCCAGTTGAAAATTCAGAGAATTTGGATAGGAAGTTGGAATTTGGCTAGGACATTAGGGCTAATATTAACCCCAAGGAAAACAAATCCTATCAATTCATTTATATTAAAGGCTGTGATAGAGCAAATTGGTGGCAAGGTAATTAAAGAATTTTGTTTGAGATTTTTACTGGAAATGGTAATTAGTGTTTGTTTACCATTTTATTTTGGTATTATACATAGGAACTTGTTTTTCTTGATTTTGAATATAGTTTTATCACTTTTTGTGTTGCAGAATCATATGTAAAAGAAATTAAATACCCAGAGTCATCATTCCTCTCTGAATGGTAAGTCTGTTAATATGGTATGTGACATAAATGAGTACAGTATTCTCTCACAAAACAAGTATTTTTTAAAAACGAGGGATAATTTTCTTTATAATTGAATTTACCAATAGCCTACTCTAGCTATGCTTTGATACCAGAATAGGTCAAGGAGAATATGGGGAGACTGGTTCATGAAAGGTAGAAATTTTCTGTTTTCTGAATTTATTAAGCTACTGGTTGTGTTACAGAACATTTATAAGTTCAACATTTGAGGCCATCTTTTATCTTGAAAAAGAGAGAGATTGTATGACTATCCTGTTGTCATATACAGTTCTCCTTTCATGGGTAGAAAGGAGAATTGTGTATATAATTTATGCCATATTTGGACTTTAGCTAAATAGAATACAGCGGTATACTGTCTGGTTCTTATTCTTTTTATGAATGTGAGGTATGGTATCTGTCTTCTTCTACAATTTGCTGTTCCAAAATATGTAGTCATGTAATCGTAAACATTTAGGAGGCTTTTACAGAGATGGCAGGTACCTTCATCCTCTTTTATGGCTCTGCAGCCAAATATTGTGTTGGTTTTTTTGCTTCAAAATTGCAAAACAAATGTGTATTCAATTAACTATTATATCTAGGAGTTACAGTCCACCAGAAGTATTAGGTCACAAAAATGTATTTTTATGTTTGATATTTTAATATGCTAGTGAATTATTTTCATCTGTGTATAACTTTGGGGAGAATTGCATCCCTATCACAATTTTTGGTCAGGACTATAGAGAGCGAAAACCGTTTTTGTAATCATTGAAGGCTATGCAAAAATCATCTCATTGAAGTTCCTTGTATTTTCTGAAAAATTCTGAAGTTCAAAATGAGTGTGTGGATTCTTTTTTCTTTTAAACGTGTTTTTGTTATTTTTCACACACACACAAACACACACACACACACTCCTCTACACCTAAACCACTGTGCTCTTGAATCACTGACAACAAAATCTAATTTGAATGATGCTGTTCTGCCTTATGGAAACAGAATCTATGAAATAAATTCCTTCCAGGGTTATCCTGAAAAAATACATAATTGGAAGAACACAATGTTTATTAAAACATACAAGAAAATCCTCATGTATGTTGTTGCCTCATCCTCTAGGCAATTTTTTTGGCGATCTAGTAAGGTGATTAGAATCACTATTTCTGACACTTCTGACTTAAAATTCCAACCACAAGTAAGAGATGGTATGATATAGTTCATTCCAGAACCTGCTCACTTCAAGGCTGGTGAAATTGCTTTCAGAAACTGAACTGCCTTAATAATATCTCTTTGCATTCCAGTGGGCGATTCTGTTCCACATCACTAAGAACTTAAAGAATTTCTTGACATTATGGGTTTTTTAATAGCCTTTCTTTTCATTAACCTAAACAATTTTCCATTAACATACCAGTGTTACATCTGTTTGTTTAATGTCTGAAAGGATGATATAAAACCACTGTAATGGTTCCTATACTGGTATCCCCCCATCTGAGGCCATCCCTTCCAAAAGAGGGGCATATTGTTGAGGCAGCCCTACATTATTCCTGGTATCAGAACAGTCCATTGGAGTCATAGAAAACCAGCATAAAATACAACTAACCACTGTCAGTTCTACTTCCAAGTATTGCAGAGTACTGAACTGTTATCCAAAAGACCTCAAGATCTGAGATTGGATACAAAAGTGTCAAAGCTATCTTTACCACTCTTCCCCTCCAAGCTGTGCTAAGCACCTGGATCATAGCATTGGGTTTTGTTGTTGTTGTTGTTGTTGTTTGGTTTTTGAATGTAAACAAATGATTACAATATCAAACAAAATAATAACACACAAACTATAGCCTTCGCTTATTAATAGATACTTTTCCTGTCTAAGGCCTTGGCTACACTTGCAGATGTACAGCGCTGTGAGTTAAACCCGTCTTCGTACAGCTGAGGCCTTGGCTACACTTACAGATGTACAGCGCTGTTAGTTAAACCCGTGTTCATACAGCTGAGCAGGGAAAGCGCTGCAGCCTGTCCACACTGGCAGCCGCCAGCGCAGTAACGAGCACTAAAGTGGCTACATTTGTGGCACTTGCAGCGGTTTTGGGAGAGGTGCATTATGGGCAGGTATCCCACAGAACACCTCTTCCAATTCTGGCGCCGTGGGTTGTGGGAAGGGGGCGTGGGGTATGGTGCATTCTGGGTCCTGTCCCAACGCCCTGTGATGCATCGCTTCGCATCCCAGCAATCCCTGTGTTTCCGGCCACAATTTGCGCCATCTTTCAACGGTTTCTTTGTAGCGCGATCTGTGCTCCGTTTCGGTCAGTGGGAAAATGGATCCCGACCTGGTGAGCAAAATACTGACGAGTCTCGCCAGCACGTCATGTTTGGCAGTTGAGTTCTTCCTTAAGATCCACAGTGACAGCGAGGAGTCCGACGATGATGATGACGATGAAATTGTCACGCAAAACGCGTACGACACGAACTTGCTTGTGGCATTCACGGACATGCTATGCACCGTGGAACGCCGCTTTTGGGCTTGGGAAACCAGCACAGAGTGGTGGGATCACATTGTCATGCAAGTCTGGGATGACGAGCAGTGGGTGCAGAACTTTCGGATGAGAAAAGCTACTTTCATGGGACTGTGTGAGGAGCTCGCCCCCGCCCTGCGGCGCAAGGACACGAGATTGAGAGCTGCCCTGACGGTGGAGAAGTGGGTGGCTATTGCAATCTGGAAGCTCGCAACTCCGGACTGCTATCGATCAGTAGCGAACCAGTTTGGAGTGGGAAAGTCAACCGTTGGAGTCGTGCTGATGCAAGTTTGCAAGGCCATTAATCGCATCCTGCTCAGAAGAACCGTGACTCCGGGTAACGTGCAGGACATTGTGGCTGGCTTTCAACAAATGGGTTTCCCTAACTGCGGAAGGGCGATAGATGGGACGCATATTCCTATTCTGGCACCACCCCACCTAGCATCCGAGTACATTAATCGAAAGGGGTATTTCTCCATGGTTCTCCAGGCGCTTGTGGATCACCGTGGACGTTTCATTGATATCAACGCAGGCTGGCCCGGAAAGGTGCATGACGCACGCATCTTTCGGAACACTGCCCTGTTCCAGAAGATGCAGTCCGGGACTTTTTTCCCAGACCGGAAGATCACGGTAGGGGAAATTGAAATGCCCACTGTGATCCTTGGAGACCCCGCGTACCCTTTAATGCCGTGGCTCATGAAACCCTACACAGGGAGCCTTGACAGCAGCAAGGAACGGTTCAACTACAGGCTGAGCCGGTGCAGAATGACTGTGGAGTGTGCTTTTGGCCGTTTGAAGGGCCGCTGGTGATCTCTATATGGGAAGCTGGACTTGGCCGATGGGATGTTGAGTGCAGGGGGTAAGGGTCATAGTTTCCAGGGCTGTCTGGTGAAGCTACATGTGTTGGGGGCATCTGGTGTGGGCGATAAGAACCTGGATGTTGGGTGAAGTGGGCAGGTGGCTGCAGGGGGGGGGGGGGGGCGGGTGTGGTACTGCTTCACCTGCATGGCGACGAGCGCCTGGATAGAGTCCGCTTGGCGCGCCAAGATGCTAATCAGTTCCTTTGTGCTTTCGTGCCGGAGCTGCATGCTTTGCTGCCGCTGCGCTGCGTTTTCCTGGCGGAGCCTGCTTTCACTCTCCCTCCACTCCCGAGCCTTTTCATTCTCTTTAAGAGACTGTTTCATAACTTCCTGCAGCATGTCTTCTTTCGTTCTTCTGGGCCTCTTCCTGAGCCTTTGGAGTCTCTCAGCCGGTGATAAGAAGGATGGCGGAGATCTCAAGGCTGCATCTTGAAGGCAAAATGCAACAGTTAACAGAGGCATCATTGTTTTATGCCAGACAGAGCAATGATTCCCCCACACTTAAGGAGGGCGCACACAGTCTCCAAAACAGCACAATTTTCCCGTCCCAAACAGAGCGCACAGAACCCACGGGAGCCCCAAAATGGTGAGTAAGCACAGGGTAAAGGGGGACTGATTGTTTCACGGATGTACTGTCCGATGGGTTTCTGTGCCTTGGGGAGAGCCAACAGCTGCAGGGGGAACCTACACTGAACATTATGCCCACATTTTCCACAGGAGTTCGTCCTGGAAGATATCTCGCTGCTGAGGGTGTCCGGGGAAGCAAGGGAGGGTCTTCTACTGCAATGCGGCTTCCGCCCTGGCCCATATGCAGCTTGCCTGTGTGCAGCAATGGTCCCCCCGCCCCTCGCGGCACAGTGGCGCGGACACGTTACCCTGAATGGGACAAGGACCACGGCGGCTCTCTTAATAAACCTGCGCAAGCGCATTGCCCACGTTCTGGCTGAGACTTTCGAAGAGATTACAGTGGCCGATTTCTCCAATGTGATAGACCACATCAGTGCGCTCTTCCGCATCTAGGCATGCATGCAGCCCAAACTCTCCTCGCCCAAGGACCCCACACCGAAAAAACTCCTTCCCGAAAATAAAAGCTGCTTACCACGAACCTGTTCTTCTCTTTCTCTCCCAGCACATACCGGCCGCTGCGACTGGCTCCCTTCCTCCTGGCTCGAGAAGAGCTCCTGGCTGCATGCACCCAGGGAGTCAGGGGTGTCTCCCCCAGCCACAGCACCCTCGCTTCTGTTTTCTTCAACCCCCCCCCCCCTCCTCCTCCCGCTCTCCCGTGTCCACGGTAGTGCTCGGAACAGTAGTGGGGTCACCCCCAAGTATTGCATCCAGCTCTTTGTAGAATCGGCAGGTTTTGGGGGGAGCACCCGAGTGGCTGTTTGCCTCGCGGGCTTTGCGGTACGCACTCCGCAGCTCCTTTACTTTTATCCTGCACTGCATTGCGTCCCGGTCATGGCCCCTTTCAGTCATGGCCCTTGATATCTGGCTGAAAGTATCGAAATTCCTCCGGCTGGATCGCAGCTGGGACTGGACAGCTTCCTCCCCCCAAACAGCGATGAGGTCCAGCAACTCGCCATTGCTCCATACCGGGGCTCGTCTGGCACGTGGAGGCATGGTTACCTGGAAAGATGCGCTGAGAGCACTCCACGCCTGGCTGAGCAAACAGGAAGGGGATATTTAAAATTCCAAAGGAATTTAAAGGGTAGGAGTGGCGGTTGGTCACCTGAGACCAGCGCAGTAGAGTGCTAATTGATGACCAGAGTAGCTAGAACAGGCATTGTGGGATACTTCCGAATACTTCTGGAGGCCAATAACAGCACATTGGGTGGCCATACTGTAGCCGCAGCGCACCAGCAGCAGCGCAACAAACGTTATTCCTCTCGGGGAGGTGGAGTACATGCAGCGCTGTACCTGAGGAGATGCAGCGCTGCACGTGCCTTGCGAGTGTAGACAGTTAGTGAGTTACAGCGCTGCCAGCAGTTTTATTTCGCTGTAACTCGTGAGTGTAGCCAAGGCCTAAGAACTACTAACTGTGGTATGTAACCTATCACTTAAATCAGCCTCTGTACCAGATCACTGGAGGATAGCTAGTGTAATGCTGCTTTTAAAAAAGGCTCCAGAAACAATCCTGATAATTACAGGCCAGTAAACCTAACTTCAGTACCAGGCAAATTGGCTGAAACTAGGTAAAGACCAGAATTATCAGACACACAGATAAACATGATATGTTAGAGAGGAGTCAATACGGCTTTTGTAAAGGGAAATCATGCCTCACCTATTGATTGGAATTCTTTGAAGGAGTCAACAAGTATGTGGACAAGGATGACCAGTGTACTTGGACTTTCAGAAAGCCTTTTGACAAGGTCCCACACCAAAGACTCTTAAGCAAAGTAAGCAGTCATGGGACATTAGGGAATGTCCCATGGATCAGTAAATGGTTAAAAAGTTAAGAAACAAAGGGTAGGAATAAATGGTCAGTTTTCATAGTCAGGAGAGGTAAATAGTGGGGTTCCCCAGGGATCTGTACTAGGACCAGTGCTGTTCAACATTTTCATAAATGATGTGGAAAAGGGGGTAAACCATGAGGTGGCAAAGTTTGCAAATGATACAAAATTACTCAAAATGTTTACACCCAAAGCTGATTGCAAAGATTTACAATGGGATCTTACAAAACTAAGTGATTGGGCAACAAAATGGCAGGTGAAATTCAATGTTGATAAGTGCAAACTAATGCACATTGAAAAATATAATCCCAACTCTATATACAAAATGATTGTTTCTAAATTAACGGTTACCACGTAAGAAAAAGATCTTGGAGTCATCATGGATAGTTTTCTAAAAACATCTGCTCAATGTGCAGTGGCAGTCAAAAAAAGCTAATAATATTAGGAACAATTAGGAAAGGGATAGATAATAAGACAGAAAATACCATAATGGCACTATATAAATCCATAGTATGCCCTTAAATACTGAGTGCAGTTCTGGTTGCCCCATCTAAAAAAAAAAATCTATTAGAATTGGAAAAAGTACAGAGAAGGGCAATAAACATGATTAGGGGTATGGAACAGCTTCCGTATGAGAAACAGTCCAGTCTATTTTAGTCTCTCACCTTAGAAAAGTGACAACTAATGGGGATATGATAGAGGTCTATAAAATCATGACTGGTGTGGAGAAGTAAATAAGGAAATGTTATTTATTCCATCACATAGCACAAGAACCAGGGGTCACCCAATGAAATTCATAGGCAGCAGGTTTAAAACATTAGGATGTACTTCCTTACACAACACACAATCAGCCTGTGGAACTTGTTGCCAAAAGTGAAGGCCAAAAGTATAACCAGGTTCAAAAAAACAATTAGATATGTTTGTGGAAGATAATTACATCAACAGCTATTAGCCAAGATGGTCAGGGTTGCAACCTCCAACTGCCAGAAGCTTGGACTGGACAACTGGATGGATCAATCAATAATTGCTTTTCTGTGTTCATTTCCTCTGAAGCATCTGGCAGTGGCCACTGTCAGAAGACAGGATACTGGGCTATATGGACCATTCGTCTGACTCAGTATGGACGTTCTTATAAAGTAGGCTTTCCTGTCAAAATTCAGTCTGTTACAGAGCTTGCTGGCTTCACAGAAACAAGAATCCAATCTTTCATGAAAAATATCCTGCTCAACAAGATGTCTCATCAATGAATGGATCCAGAGTGCCTCTTTCTGCTCTATGTTATACTGTAACAGTCTTTTGTCTTTATCTTTATTCATAGAGGGCAATTCTTTGTCTGTTACATTGTTTCTTTTTCACCTCCAAGTGGTTTCATTTGATTGTAGTTCTATCTGATCAGTTTCCATTGACTATTCTGTAATAGCTCAGTGATAGACAGTTGAGCTTTGCATTAGATCACTGGCTAACCAGGGAGGTGTGGCAATTCCCTCTTGCATGAATAGAATGACACCCATGGTGACTCCTTTTAACATTAAGACCAAAAGGGCATACGCTTAAGTCTAGTTGCATCATCATCATCACTCCCATAACCACATTGGTCATTGGGGCACCATCATTGATGAGCAATCAACCAATTGTCTCCACCCCTGATGTTTGTGTGTCAGTGCTTGAGTCTCCATGAAGTCCATTCCTGTCCACTCTTTTATGTTGTCAATCCATCTCTTCTTCTGTCTATCTCTTCTTCTCTTCCCCTGTCCTGTCCCTTGGAGGATGATCTTGGATAGTCCAGATGATCTTGTTACATGGCCATACCACTTCAGCTTGTGCTTCTTCACAGTCGTCAGGAGGTCTTCATATGACCCAGCGCCTTGGGTGATGATGTTGCGGACCTCTTCATTAGTGACGTGGTTGAAGTAGGAGATGCCCAGGATTTTATGAAAGTATCTCATCTCTACTACCTGTATTTTCAGTTCAAGTTCTACCATAAGGGTCCATGTCTTGCACACATACAGAAAAATGGAGATGACCAATGTGTGGTCAGTTTGTATTCCAGGGCGATGTTCTTATTCCTCCAAATTCGCTTTAGCTTTGCCACCGCTGCTGTTGTTTGCACATTTCTTGCCTAAATTTCTGCCTTGGATCCTTCATCAGTGATGATTGCCCCCAAATACTTGAACTGTTTCAATATCTCTAGCTCTTGTCCACTGACAGTGATAACTAAGCTGATCCCATCACAATTCTTTGTCATCAGCTTGGTTTTCTCTGCACTGATTTCCATGCCATATTTTGAGGAGGTTTCATCCAATCATTTCACAAGTTCATCTTCGCTGCCTGCCAGGCCATCAATGTCATCAGCAAACTGAAGATTTGGGATTGTTCACCCCCCAATGATGACTATGCATAAGTGATCTTCTAGGGCATCAGTCATTATGCGCTCCAAGTAGACATTGAACAGTATGGGTGAAAGAAGGCAGCCTTGCCATACTCCCAACAGTGGTGCGAAACCACTCCCCTATTGTGCCATTGACGAGAACTGCACTGCTGGCCTTGGCATACAGTTGTTTAATGGTAAGAATAAGCTTACGACCAACATTGTACTTCTTTATGGTTGCCCAGAGAGCTTCATGCCATACTCTGTCAAACACCTTCTTGAAGTCAACAAAGATGTAGTAGATGTCCTGCTGGTGTTTTAAGTACTTCTCACATAGAACACGAAGGTTGAAAATTTGTTCTGTGGTATTTCTTCCTGCACGAAAGCCAGCCTGTTCTTCAGTGATGATATTCTCTGCTTGTGGCGTCAATCTGTTCAATATGACTTTCAACATCACTTTGCTGGGATGGATAATTAAGCTTATGGTCTGGTAATTTTGACACAATTGCAGGTTGCCTTTCTTTGGCAGAGTGATGATTAGTGACTGTGTCCACGTGGAGGGCCACTTGCCGGTCTGCCAGATCTTGTTTCAGAGAAGCAGCCATGTTAGTCTGTATCCGCAAAAAGAACAGGAGTACTTGTGGCACCTTAGAGACTAACAAATTTATTTGAGCATAAGCTTTCATGGGCTACAGTCCACTTCATCAGATGCATAGAATGGAACATCTAGTAAGAAGATATATATACATACAGAGAATCATGAAAAGGTGGAATTTGCCATACCAACTCTAAGAGGCTAATTAATTAAGGAGAGCTATTATCAGCAGGAGGAAAAAAAACATTTGTAGTGATAATCAAGATGGTCCATTTCAGACAGACAGTTGACAAGAAGGTGTGAGAATACTTAAAATGAGGAAATAGATTCATGTGTGTAATGACCCAGCCATTCCCAGTCTCTATTTAAACCTAAATTAATGGTATCTAGTATGCAAATTAATTCCAATTCAGCAGTTTCTCATTTGAGTCTGTTTTTGAAGCTTTTTTGTTGCAAAATTGCCCCCTTTAAATCTGTTACTGAGTGACCAGCACATCCCTCAGCCCGCGCCACTTCCCGCAGCCCCAATTGGCCTGGGACGGCGAACCGCAGCCAGTGGGAGCCGCAATCGGCTGAACCTGCAGACGCGGCAGGTAAACAAACTGGCCCGGCCCACCAGGGGGCTTACCCTGGCAGGCTGCATGTCAAAAGTTGCCGATCCCTGGTTTAAGGCAACCCACCCAATCCCATAGTCCTTTGTTGCTACAAAAATTGTGAAATTAGACTGATAGCAAAAAAACTGCAGATGGTTTGGGGGTTTTGTGGGGCTATTGGCAGTTGGCATACATGCTAAAAGGTTTGGGGAAGAGGGGCTGTTGCTGTCTATTTCCTGAGACTGTTTCGCCTTCCGTAATGCACAGCCCTAAGCAATGGGAATTTTGCGGCTTCAAGAGACGATGGAGCCAGCTAAACAGCCTCTTGAAGTAATATTTGCCTTCTCCTGGAGCTGAATGTGGTGTGTGGTGAGGAAGAAATGGCTGAGAACCTGCAGCAAGGGTTGGGAATGGAGTAGGATGGAGGCAGGAGTTGGACGGAGAATAAGTGATTTTTTCCATCTCCTGCTCACACTCCTGCTGGGTCCTATTTTACGGACGTGTTTTGTTCAGTCAGCAGGGCTTCCCCCTCGCAGTCCACTTATGGGTAATTTCCCATGTATTGAGAAGTTCTGATTCAAAGTGTCTATGTATGTTGGCAACACGATTTGTAACTTTTGAAAAACATTGATCACCTTACTCTTTAAATACATATTTGAATCCACTGTATCTTTTGCATTTCATATCTGAAACAGCAGATCGTTTTCATCTCAGGCATCAAAAGAACAAAAAATGCCAAGTCTAACGTCTGACCACAAATATCTGAATAATGAAGCCTCAGGAAGATCATTGGGATGTTTTCCCTTTGAAAGTAGCTGGAAGAGTGCATTGTTAAAGACAGAAAGGATAAAAAAAGGTAAATGGTTAAGCTTGTCATTTTATAGTCTAGTTAACTTCACTAAGAAGCTGTCCTTTCCAGTGTTGCAAATGTGTGGGGGCGTGGGTGGTGGGGGGGAGAGTAGAACTTCTAGTGCTGAATTTCTCCAAGCTTAATTTTTGACATTCACAGCTCTATAGAGCCCCTTTAATTAAGGCTTCTACATAATCAGTCTGTTCTATGTGTCTTTTCTTTATAAGGACCTTCTCCTTCTCCTTTTAAAGTTAATAGAAATTTAACCATTGATAAGGCTACATTTTAGTCACGGGTATTTTTAGTAAAAGCCACGGACAGGTCACGGGCAGTAAACAAAAATTCATGCCCTATGACCCGTCCATGACTTTTACTAAAAATATCTGAGACTAAAACTTGGGGGAGGCTGCCCAGGGGCCCTGCAGGTGCCAGGGGAGGGAGGCCCAGGTGCTAAGGGGAGTGGCCCGTAGCCCGGGACCCCCACTGGTGCTGGGGGGAGTGGGGTTGACGGGGCCGATAGGCTCTCTACCTGGCTCCGTGTCTTCACACCCCACCCCCGGGTGTGGGAGGGGGCAGGGGATTCAGGCATGGGACGGGATGAGGTGGGCTCTGGGCGGCGCTTACCTGGAGGGCCTGTCGGAAGCAGTGACATCCCTCTCACTCAGCTGCAAGGCGGAGGCATGGCCAAGCAGCTCTGCATGCTGCCTCTGCCTGCAGGCACCACCCCCGCAGCTCCATTGGCTGATCCACCTGAGCTGCCCCTGAGCCAGGTGCACCGGCCACTGCAGAAGTCACGGAGGTCATGGAAAGTCACAGAATCTATGACTTCCATGACAAACTCACAGCCTTAACCATTGACTTCAGGAGGAGCAAGATTTGGCCTTTAATTATTAATGTACCTTGCATTTCCTGGTATTTCTAAGAGTTTCATATGACCATGCACTGAGGGAGACGTGTGGTTTTTGTGAAATGGCTTCACTTTTTTAAAACAAACAACCCAAGTGTTTTTTCTCCCGATGATATATCTCTACTGATTTCATATTTAGTAAAAGGAGCTTAACAAAGTCATCTCATTTGTACTCCTTAATGTGTGTTCTAATTATGATCAGATGCTAATATTTTATGTACACTTCTGTGAATATCTATATCTAAGCAGAATACTCTTCAACCTTTGGCTTGAGAGACTGCGAGGAGAGTGCTGCAATACCAAACCTTACTCAGGGAGTCCAGAGCTATCAAGAAAACCCATCTCCTATTCTGCAGATGAAAAAAGGATTTGCATATGGTGCTGCTAAACCATTTCCAACTGGGTATACGTCCATAGTCAATGTTTTCATATAAAAAGTATTTCTTTTAGAACATTTTAGCTTTTTAGAATCAAAGTGCACCCTGGGCATATTGCACCTGAAAAGAGTTGCAAAAGAGTCCAGGTATTTGATAGCTTTGTCAAATGAGTATTTGCTGGAGAGAGTGGAAAGTGAAACTTGTAGTTTGTTTTCACATCAGCCTTGAGTAATGCAGAAGAATAACATAAAAAGTATAAACAATTCTAAGGATGTACTTCCGTTGAGCCAATGCAGCAATAAAGCAAAGATTGTCTTATTTCCAAATCCAGAGTAGGTTCCAAGGCACATCCCATATATACTATTAATTCACTGACACTCAAAGTCAATATTAATTCTGTAACATGACCCAATGTCAGACTTGAAGCCATTGCTAGAGGGCAATCAGCAGTTTTTTCACCCTATCAGAATCACAAGAAATAAAGCTGTCCTCCTAGTAAATTCCAACTGTAGCTGTGAAGAGCAATGACGCTTCTGCGTTCTGCTAAATAGAAGATTTCTTCAACAGAAAAGAAGTTAATCCTTTTGATTGAAAAAAGAGGATCCACATCTGGATATATGTAGATCTCTTACTGTCCTTATAGAAAGTACCTTTCTAGATACATTTCTGAAATAATTCTATCCTTATATCTTGGGTCTAGCCCTCTAGAACTAATTTGTGTGTTAGTCAAGACAGTAAATTAGTTCATATCTCCTATAGGCATCAGGAATGCCTTTTAGATACAGAGAACATCTTCTCTGTTAGCAGTGACTAGATGTTCAATCATCATCATATAAGAAAAACTGAGGATTATTACCTTGAAGTTAATTTTCCAATATTTCAAGCTTCCTTCTCAGCATTTTGCTTTGTCTCACAGTGTTCTTACTATGTTGTCCGTGCTTCTGTTTGTATCTAATAATTGATCTCTGTTTGCTTCAGTTGGGACTCCTCCACCGAGCTTATGTATATAACTAAGCAGAGGAGTAACTTTTCTCAACAAATACGTTTCTCTTCACACCCTTCCCTGTCTCCCGTCCCTTGGTCCCTCCCCATCTAAAAGATGTGAGGGGGACAAGTCCCCTCCTTGTAATTACACCAGTGCTATCCACAAAGTATCTTTGTCTGGAACTTTTTTCTTATGGTCTTCAATATGGTTTACAAACTGCTGCCATGTGTGGATAAGTTGTCTATCTGTAGTCACTTCTGGAAATAAATAAATATGATGGGTAAACAATGGCAAAAATAGCATGTGGTACTTAGTTTTCAACACACTAAGTTCCTAAAAATATGCTGTTTACAGCTAAGTTCAGTATATGTAATATTCTGCTAACATAAGCATGTATTGCACTTCATATTTTTGTTACAACTTGCTCATGCCAATGAATCTTTTCTGAATCATTGATAATGATAAAGCAAACAATAATTAATTAGAAAGTAATATCTGTTCTCAGTAAACCAGAGTGGCCTTTCATATATGCATTCTTACTACTTAAAATAATTTGCCAGAAATTCACCCATTATTGAAATTTTTGTTGGACTGTCTCTCCTAACATACTGTAGCTGGAATTTAGTCATAATTATCCTGTGACTTTATAATCAAAAACACTACTTAAAGGATTCTTATTTCAGACACATGTCATCTCACAATGTTAATGATCTTTGTTCTGGGATGGTATTCAGTGAAGCATGTTATACAATGGATTATCATTTTAGTACAGACTTCTGTTATCTGTTTAAATCTTGTTCTAATTGTTTTTAGCTCTTATAGTAAAGATGAGCATAATTGTGTGCCAACTTCATACATACTTCCACAGACCTCATCACAGTATTTAGCATCTGAGTTTTGCAAAAACAGGTAAATCTCCATTTTAAGTTATTATGTATCACCATTCCCTGAAAAGTTAAGGGAAATTTTAAATTACTGAATATGCAAAGAGATCTTAGTAATGTGGTTCTTAAACTGTTGCTCCTTTTTAACTGCCTTTTTCCAATATGTATGCAGTGTTGTAGCCATGTTGGTCCCAGGATATTAGAGAGACAAGGTGGGTGAGGTAATATTTTTTATTGGACCAACTTCTGTTGGCAAGAGAGATAAGTTTTCGAGTTTACACAGACCTGAAGAAGAGCTCTGTGTAAGCTCAAAAGCTTGTCTCACCAACAGAAGTTGGTCCAATAAAATATATTACCTCACCCACCTTGTCTCCCTCCCTCCAATATGAAATGTTGCCACCTTTTCTTTCTATGATTAAGAAACTGGATTAGTGGCTTCTTCTGGATGTGATGGTGACTAATTGCTCCAGCTTTCAAGCACAAATTAATTAATGCATGCTAATAAGTAAAACTTATGTCCTATTTTCCATAACACCAAACAAAATCATTTTGCTCTGGCAGTACATTTTCTCTGCCCTGGCAGTATTCCAGAATTTGAATTCTTAGACTTTCAGTTTATAGTGCAATATTGCTTGTGAGGGCAAACATTTTAATTTAGGAAGAGAGCCAAGTGGCTCTCAGATAATACAGCTAATTTTACCTTATTCCTTGTAATTCTGGACCCATGTTGCATTTTGAAAGAACCAGGTCTGTGTATTTTTTATGGATTTTACTAAAAAGAATAAACAAGCACATATTTAGATTAAACAAATATATCGATAGGGCTAAAACTACTGTACTATAACTTTAGTAAATTAAGAATGAAACAATACAACAATCAATTAAGGTCACAATTGAGATTAAATCACTAGATCAATGAGTTAACAGTGACATTAATTTAGATATGTAGTGTAGTTATAGCTGTGTCAGTCACAGGATATTAGAGAATCAAGGTGGGTGAGGTAATATCTTTTATTGAACCAACTTCTGTTGGTGAGAGAGAAGAGCTCAGTGCAGCTTGAAAGCTTGTCTCTCTCACCAACAGAAGTTAGTCCAATAAAATATATTACTTCATCCACCTTCTCTCTCTACATAGTTTAGATGATCATTTATCAAATCATCAAATTAATAAGCAGGTAATCTAATTATATCATGAGGTTGACCCAGGGAAAAATTGCTTTTATTTAATCAAGAGACTGAAGGAGGTAGTTGTTGTCCTTTAATCTAACAACCCCAATTGAGGGATCCTGTCTTGACTGTGAAATCAATTCACCAAATGTAGGACGTGACTGTCGGTTTTGAGTTTAGATAATGACTGAGGGAGATTCAGTGGTGTAGCCAGCAGGGGATATTTGGGTGGGCCCCAACTTCGGGTGGGAAGGCAATTATGGGCTGCGGGGTGGTTAGGAGAGCAGGAGGAATGTGGGGCCCACCTCCCCCCACCCCCTGCAGCCGGCCTTGTAGGGGATGATGGATGGACCCTCTGGCCACGGGTTCCCCAGGGCCCTAGCCACGCACCCAGCTTAGGGAAGAGACGCTGCTCTCCAGTGCACACAGCTCCTGGCTCCCTTCCAGGTCCCACTGCCCCATGCTGGACCCAGCTCCCCCAGGTGGCAGGCCTACCTTTTTTTAAGATCTCCTCTACCGCTCTCTCACCCTCCTCACAGTGGTGGATTAGCCACTGGGCCACCGGGGGGCAGGGGCCCAGGAAAAATGGGTGCTCCCGCACCTCCACCTGCTCCGCCTACCCAGTGCTCCTGCTGAGGAGTGGGGTGGGAGTTCAGGGGCTTGCTCCATTCCACCCACACCACCAGTGCTCCAGCCTGGGAGTGGGTTTGGGGCGTGGGGGCTTGTCCCACTCCACCCGCCTGCCTGGTGCTCCAGCCAGGGCACAGTGTCAGGGTGAGGGGGCTTGCCCTGCTTCACCCGCCCAGCCCTGGCAGGAGCACCAGGCAGGCAGAGTGGAACAACTCCCCGCTCCCTGGCTGGAGCACCGGGCAGACAGAGAGGGACAAGCGCTGGGGCCAGAGCAGAGCCGGGGCTGGGGGACGTGGATCTGGATGCTAAGTGGCCCACCTATGCCTATGCTCCTGGGGAGATTACATGGAGAAGTAAACTGCACTCATCTAGTCTTAAGGACGTACAGAGACCAAATTTCTTTGTCCACAACTTCAGTGCTACTCTGCTTCCTCCTTAAAACTTTCTGTTGCTATGATAGCTATTATTCTACTCTCTTACTCCTTTCCCACTTCACACAAATATCACAGAACAGAGATGATTACTGAATCAGGCTCAAATAGCAGCTCTGTATAATAGGTGTTTTACCTCAGAGACATCACCAATTTAGATGGCGGACTTGGGGTTTGCTTTTCAGGTTTCAGACCTGATACATTCACACCCTAATAGAATAAGGAGGTGTCCCTCCCTTAAGACAAAACCTAAAAAAAGAATTTGAACTTTGCTTTGTGGTCTCGGGATCTCAGCTGCTGCAGTTACTAGAGCCAGGCAATGTAGTAGCTTGGTCTGAGCTCTTGGTGCCACTGAGGGGGTCTTGGATAGTAGTAGGCTGGTCAGACTGGCATAGCCAACAACTGGAGTCGTCTTCTCCTGTTACCCTAGGTGGTCTTCCCAAGAGGAATAGGAGGGGCACTTAGCTTCAGATTGTTGGTAGATCGAGAGAGCACACTCTCTTCTGCAGTCTTGACCTTGATGAGGCAATTCCCACTTACTCAAGGACCACCTTCATAGCTTGGGGACTAATTAGATGTCTACCTGGATACCTGGATAAATCCAGCATGGCCCAATCCTCTCATGTGGGCAGGCTTCAATCTGAGATCACTATGGAAAGTCCCACTCAGGGATGACCATTGTCTGGAAAGAGCTGCTTTTACATCTTAGAAATATAAATTCCATTTTAGATCAGATAACTGAAGTGTCCCCAGACCTAACTTGTATATGAGCTCTCTCCCTCACAGCTTTTCCCATCTTACTTTAATAAATACATTGCATTTCTATACCATAATTCATAGGATCTCAAAGTGCTTTAAAACCTTAAGCAAGCAGTCTCATGTGAAGTAAATAAATAATATCCCCTTCCTATAGGTGGGGAAATTAAGTAAGAGAGGTGAAGAGACTTGACCCAGGACACACAAGTCCATGGCAGAGTTGACTCCTGACTTGCAATCCTGTATTCTAACCACCACACCGCATTCCCTTCACTGTCCTCTTCTACTTTAACCCATCGTTGTCTTTAATGGGATATTCATTCCTGTGGCCTGTGGAGAACCTACTACAGAAAGTGTTTTGTTTCTTCTTCTTTTTTGTATCCCAGTTCTTCCCACCCTTGACAGAAGTATTACTTTTTAAGAAAGTTTATGTTAGACAGATATTCTATCTTTGGTTAACTATATTCTTCAGGCCCTATATACTTCATAATAGGGGCAAAAATAAGTTCTCAAATATTTACCACTGTTGGCACTGACTTTATATCTCTTAGGGCAGGGGTTCTCAAACCGGGGGTTGGGACCCCTTAAGGGGTCACAAGGCTATTACATAGGAGGTCGCGAGTTGTCTGCCTCCACCCCAAACCCTGCTTTGCCTCCAACATTTATAATAGTGTTAAATATATAAACACATGTTTTTAATTTATAAGGGGGGTTGAACTCAGAGGCTTGCTGTGTGAAAGCGGTCACCAGTAAAAACGTTTGAGAACCACTGTTTTAGGGTATGTCTGCACTGAAGCTGAGAAGTGTAATTCCCAGTGAGGGTAGACATATGCACACTAGCTCTGACTGAGGACTATAGCCTAAAAATAGCAGTGTGGCGTCACAGCTTGTGCTAGCCACCAGAATACAATCCTGTCCAAGATTCTAGATATGTCCTCAGGTGACTAGCCGAAGCCACCACCCATGTTATCGTGGCCACAATGCTATTTTTAGCACACTATCTTGATCCAAGCTAGTGTGTGTACCTTTATCCAGTCTGGGAATTACACCTTTCAGCTGCATTGTAGACATACCCTTAGATACTGCCAGTTTCTTCTTTCCTAGTTCCACCCCCACACCTCTCAACAAAAAAATTTACTCATTTTCCCACATGTTGGATACTCCTCTAAACCAAATCTATAGTCTTGTCTAGACAGGGAATTCTCAGGAAAGTTAGCATGAATTAGCTAGTATATGAATTTGAAGTACAACGGCCTCTTCTGCACTAGCTCCCTGTATGGACACACTTATTCTGCACTAAGAGTGCCTTTTTGCACTTTAGCTTAATCCATTTTCAATGTCAGTTCCACACAGCAGTGGAAGTAGGCCGGTACGCTCCGGTACGCTGTACCAGCGAGATTTTATAGCCGGTACGGCGTACCGGGAAGACACAGGAGGAGCCGGCAACTCCACGCCTCCTCTGGCGCAACTGTACCACCCCCAGCCCTTCCCCCTGCCCTTCCATGGAACTGCCTCTCCTCCAGTTCCATCTGTACAGCAACAGCCCTGCCGGAGGACAGGGCTGGGGGTGGTACAGCCGCCGGAGGAGCTGCCAGCATTCTGCTTCTTTCCCCGCTTCCCCTCCCAGTGGAGAAAGGAGCAGAACCCCCAGCCCCACCCCACCCCAGCCCTGTTCTCCAGCAGGGCTGTAGTAAGAGGATGGAGACGCAGCTCCGTTGAAGGGCAGGAGGTGGGGCTGGGAGCACCCCTTGAAATAAATGTGACACTTCACACCTCAAAGCCGTCTGGTTTGTTTAAATGAAGATTCTGGAGAATAATTGAGAGGTTTGGCTAGTCCTTCACCTGCCCCCCTCCCAAAAGGATGCACCTCCCATTTGGGAAACACTGTTTACGGTGCAGGATCACAGTAGGGATGGGAGTGATGGGGAAATAACTGGTGAAAATCAATATTACCAGCAGAGTCTTCCTCGCAATACTAATTGAAATAGAAATCCTGCCTTTCTCAGTCCCTTTTGAAAGACGACTACTTCCTTCTGCAGGGGAGACATACCTGTGGTGGATCTGCAGAAGAGAGGACTAGATTCTTGGAACCCAAGTCCACTGAAGATGCCAGCCATTCATGATGGAGCTGGAGAGATAGGAACTTTGAGGTAAGGGATTTTTACTGGAGGTGGGGGAAATGTAACCCCAGTTCCCTTACGAAAAGAAACACATGATATGGCATGTCTACCGGAAAGGGTGAATCAGGGAAAAGAGAAACAGAAGGACAGTGGTTTAAGCGTTATTGTCAAAAGAACTTTTTTGCTTATGTGAGCTACATCTCCACTTGGAGAGTTGCCAGTATAGTTCTATTGGTGTGTCTATACCAGCAAATCCTTTAAGTGTAGACAGGGCCTGAAACGGCAGAGCACTGGAGAGAGTGATATAGGGAAAGGAATCTGTACAAAAGGTAGATAGAGGGAGGAGGGATGTGGTGGAAAAGATCAGACTGTTCTGTGCTCCTCAGGCAAAAAGTTTAGTATATATGCACTTGTGTTACTTTCTAGTGACTTGTTTGTAAAACATTGGGCAGAAAACTGGATGCTCTGTCATCTTTGTGCTCAACATTTTACTTATTGTAATTAGTATCATAGACGCCATTATAGTCTGGTGAAATAAAATTCCAGAATGGGAAAAAGTTAAAAAGGCTACAAATGTTGTTACTAGTTTAAAATTAGATGGAACATAAATCTAACCATTTTTTTTATTTGTGCTGTCTATAAAGTGGGTGTTTTTTATTCAGATATATTAATTCCAAGACTTTTCACTGTGACAGCAGCCATAGATCCAAGAAGAATAACCACGTTTCCAGCATATGTTCACTTCCAGCAGGCCCCAGATACAAGTTTGGTAAGAAATGTATAATCCGTGTATGATTTTAGTGTTAAGCTCTTGTCAGATGCTGTTAGAACTGAGGAGTTGTAGAAGGGGCAACTCTAAGGGCTTGTCTACATGGGCAGTTAGTTTGTGGCAACTGGGGTGTGAATCTACCCCACCCAAGCCTGCTACATACTAACTGCCTTTGTGGACTCTGCTGACATGCATTAACAGTTTGTTAATGAGCTTTGATCTAGTCCTCTTTGAAAGAAGATTGCCACAAACTCACTGTTGCTGGAGACAAGCCCTAACTTGTCAATGCTTTACAATATAGCTTTCTTGTGCTTCCACTCTCCTTTTGAAAACTATCAGAGGGGTAGCTGTGTTAGTCTGTATCAACAAAAACAATGAGGAGTCCGGTGGCACCTTAAAGACTAACAGATTTATATGGGCATAAGCTTTCATGGGTAAAACCCCCCACTTCTTCGGGGGGTGGGGGTTACCCACAAGAGCTTATGCTCAAATAAACCTGTTAGTCTTTAAAGTGCCACCACCAGACTCCTTGTTGTTCTTTTGAAAACTGTTTCCTCTATGATAAAACTTCTGGAAGCTCTAGTGATTACATCCATTTATTGAAGGGATAATGTTTACAGTGAAGTGTATGAAGAACTAACACCTTTTGCAGGCAGTTAAAAATGAGAAAAGCTGGGTTGGATAAGTAAAAGTCACTTGTTTTGAGTATACTGTCATCAGCTATTAGAAATGATTCCTGTTCTAAAATGACAGAAGAGTCACACGAATAGATGTTTCTTGGTTTTTCCATGGATTTGATTTTTTGGTGGGGGCTCAGAATTTCCATTTGTCAGTTCAGTTTCATGAATAGTTGTCTGTATGGAAAGAGTAATGTGACACAACACATATACTCATGTCATTTGTGAGACAATGACATTTCACTTTTTCATGGCTGTGATTGGAAGAAATTTAAATAATACACAAAATGATTACTATAATAGAGGATACTTGGCACTCAGAGTACCAGAGGGGTAACCATGTCAGTCTGGATCTGCAAGAGCAACAAAGAGTCCTGTAGCACCTTATAGACTAACAGATCTATTGGAGCATAAGCTTTCATGGGCAAAGACCCACTTCATCAGACGCAAGTGTCTGACGAAGTGGGTCTTCGCCCATGAAAGCTTATGCTCCAATAGATCTGTTAATCTATAAGGTGCTACAGGACTCTTTGTCGTTTTGGCACTCAGAGGGCTTTATGAAGTGTTTTGTAGCTGTAGACATCACAGAATCTTCCCACTATCCATATTTTGCACATGGGGAAACTGAGACAGAGGCTGCGACTGGCTCAAGGCCAGAGAGGACATCTCTGTCAGAGCTGGGATTAGAACTGAAGTTACTGGTTGCTAATCTTGTGCTCCACTGAGTAGAATACTGGTCTCTAAACAGTATGATGAGATCAGAGAAAAGATGACTTGAATGAACCCACTGACTGCCAGTGTCACTATATTTGAGGAGAAAAATAACTACCAACAAGTACGTGAAACATCTGTGTTGTGACTTTTTCATTAGAAGACTATCTCTGGAAAGTGCTACTTTTAAATTCACTTGACCATATTAGCCGCTTAAACTTTGTTATGCTGAAATATCAATCTAGCAAGTACTGTTTTTAGGTTAGTTTGGTTCCAAACCACAATTTTATGTATACTGCTTGGAAGGGTTAGTAGGTAGAAAATTAATCTGTCAGCAGTATCCTGTGTAATAGTTTAATATTTATAATGATACTGAAATAAAAATGTCTCCAGATGAAATGCATACCTTTATTAATAAAAGCTCCTTATGTAAAAATATTTCTACATGTGGTGGTAGATGAGCTAAAAAGCAATGTGAAAGGAAGTAGGAGAAAATGAATAATAGTGGGACTGAAAACCAGACGGATACATCAGTTTTTTCATAATTTGCCAAAAATATTATAGTTAAAATGTCAGTATCATACATGTTTTTGGCAACTTTTGCTTGTCCACTGCCTCTTTCAATGTGGATTTGACTGTTAAGATGTTCACCATTTAAAAATACATATACTGTCAAGACTTGCTTTCTAGAATCTTACATCCCCATGTTGAGGTTTTAAGTTGAAAGCGGAATGCCAACTTTTAGGGTTAGACAAGTGATTCATTAAACACAAACCAACCTTTCAAGTAACTCTGCTGAAGACATATTTCTTATTAAAGATACTTAAGACCTACCTGATTTAGTATGGTAGAATCAGTGGGTTTTTTCCCCCCTTAGGTCATCACCATTTCACAGATCCTTTTGCTGGAGCGCCACCTGAATACATTCAGAGACTCTCTGAAATAAAATCATTTCAGTGTGAAACTATACGTCAAGAGAAAAACAAAAAATTGAAAAGGGGCAAGAAAGAAGAAACGTGAACAAGCTGATGGGCAAGAAACAAGCTCCTGTGTACACTGTTTTGTGAGATTAGATTGTTTTGCTCACTGAAATACAAAAACTTTGCTTTAAAATACAGTATGATGCTAAATAATGATTTACCTGAAAACCTGTTTAATATAAATAAACTGTAAATACCAAATCTTGTGATATATTTAATAAATATTTTATATATTTATACAGAGCAGCGTGCAGTGTTTTCATTAAAAAGTCATAACTTGAGTCTTAAAGATATGGATTACAGTTTGTATAATGTAGACTTGAAATATTAATCTTTAAATGAGAAGCAGACCTTTGATTGTATTAACTCTGCCACTAAAAACCAGCTTCATGTACTCATGAAAAATAGACGTCTATGGTGGAAACTATAGTACATTTAATCTTCAATAAGTTTACTTCTGTACTAGATAAAAGGGTAATTGTATATATTTTTAATGATCTTACCTCATTTTACGGTTTAATATATGCAATTACTGTTCAATTAATAATGATCATATTTGGTTTTGGTCACTTTACTAAAGATGCAATATCTGTATGCAGATTTGTTTACAGGTCTGCTTTTCATTGAGCCTTGTTTCAGAGTTTGTAGTAGACCAAAGAAACCTGTTTCCCATAACATGCTAAAATTAAGTAGGAAGAAAAATTTCCACTGGGTGGCATAGTTACTCCCATATAAAATCCACTATTTGTATATCATCAATAAACTTTGGGCCCAGAGCTTCCTCCCTTTCATAAAACTTGCCTCTACTAATCTGGCACTGAGAAGATTCAGGGGGGAGGGGAAAATCCTTCCTCCACAGTATGTTCCCTCCTCCTGCCCAAACCTATGGCAGCTCCTCTGAGGGACTGCCTTCAGACTTGTGGGAGATAAGCAAGAGGAGAGATAGGTTTCCCTGGATTTTCTCCTTCTCCCATTGCATCCCAAACATTCTGGGGAAACCAACATAAATTTTGTCTATAAATTTGTGATGGCTTCATACCATCAGAGTGCAAGGCATCTTTTTGAGGGGTAAAAGTAGGGGAAACCCTGCATGGCTCCTGCAAGAGCTGTACTGTCCAGGGGTCGTCACCTCTGGATCCCCTAAAATAGAACCCCAAAACCGCTTCCGAATAGAATGAGCAAATTCTGCATTCATGATGGAAGAATTCCTAGGAACTGCAGCTTGAAAGCTCAGTTGTCTCCTCTACATGGATTATCGCTGCTTAGAGGAAATGAAATCCTTAACTGCCACAAACTACTTTAGGCCAACATTATTTTTAAAATATGCCGCTAATTTTCTGAAAGTAATTAGAAAAACTTCCTGCTAGGCAAAGAGTAGTGCACAAGCAATGTCTAATGCTCTTTACAATCCAATAAAGGCTGGTGAAGCAATACTTCAAGTATTGCGTACAACTAGAAATTTGTTAATCCCTGGTTCTCTTCCAGGAACTCACATTTGCAATACCTGTTTTAGAGTACAAAGAAAAAAATGACTTGTAGTATTTGAGTGACATCAGTCATCTCATTGTAAGAGTGGTGATGTTTCTCCTTCCTGGTTTGTAACTTGATATTTTCTCAGTTCTTCTGTCCAAAAGTAAGGGATAGCAAACATTAGAACAACTGGAATATCGATTGCCATTCTCCTATCGGTAAACACTATATCTTATATTTTATATAGCATCATTCAACTCGAAGGATCTTAGGGCATGCTAAACGAGTAAGTCTATACAGATTTAAAATAAACTTCCCTGACCACTGAAAGCTGCCTGCTCTGGATCTTGTATGGTATTTTCCCTACTATGGAAATGACTTGTAATAAAAATATATATATGCAATTCATTGAGATATTTCACATGGGAAAATGTACATGCAAAAATGCAATGAGAATAAACTAATACTTTTTCTGTTTTGAATGTTTAACGTAAATTAGTTATGGTAGTGTCATATTAGAGCTGCTTAGTTGGAAACTGAATACAGACCGTAAATGTTTGCCTATTGGTGATGTCAAATAATATTGTATTTGAAGAGACTGCCAAGCAAATCTTATTACCAGTTTATTTGGGCTGTACCTGCAGTTCCAGAGAAGATTTGCTAAGGAACATTCTATGCAATCTGTTTATAGGGTGTAGGCACTAAAACGAACATGAGTCAGCTTAATCAAAACCACAACAATCTTTCAGGTGTAAAGCTTTTTTCTTCATGGTATTTCTGTTAGCCCTGAATAGGATGGAAGACAGCTGGAAAATGGGCACTGAAAACCTAGCTGAACCTATGGGACTGATCTAGAACATCTTGGCATTTCATTTTTCCTTTGACAAAAAAGTGTCTCTTCCCCTCTCTGCCCTCTCCTTCTGTTAAGCAGAAAAGAGGCTGAAAATTTGGCAGAAAATGCCCGTTTGCCAACTCTGATTGTGAAATTTCACAGAATTAGTTAATTTCACCCTGTGAATGACTTTGGAGTTTTCCTGTGAAAGCCACCTAACCTTTGCAAACACTCCTAAAATTAACCCAAAATTTTAGCTTATTAAGTAGGTGGTAAATAATACGGTAATTGACTCTTTGTATGCCAAGTGCCGAAGAGTAGATTTGTAACATGTCATGTGTCACATGCAGATGGAAGTCTTTAAAAAAAAATAAAAAATCACATGGCTTCATTTCTCATGATCTCTGAAATCAATGGGAGCTGTAGATGCTCAACACCTCAAATTCAGGCCATTGCTGCATATGAAAGCATAGCTGATAAGTGCACCATTAGAAAGATTCGGAGAAGCAGTAGTGAAAATGGATAGAAGTATGAGGGATTTATGGGGGTATGGCGCAGGGCATCAATCCATATTTTATAGCCTATACAGAAGAGTCAAAGGATGTAGAGATGATATTTAGAGATTAGGAAAGGCAACAGAAAACTAGTCACTATGTTTTTCATGCTGTCTCAACTTAATGCATGAGGAACGGATTACTTGATAAAATGAATGATAGGCAACTTTTAAATTAAAGTAAAAGGAAACAATTATATCATTTAGTCAACCTGTGGAAGGCACTGCTGCAGGAGGGCCTAGAGTTAAACATTGCAGCTACATTTTAAAAGTGAGTGGGTAAAGTTACGATTAAAAATATTTGCAGTTACACCTTGTAATATAGGGAAAATCAAGTCTTTTGCCTTCTCTGAAGCACTGGATGTTGGCCACTTCCAAAGGAAAGAAAGTGCAATTAGTGATCCAATCCAGCACAGTAGTTATAATTTACTTGCTAGAATTATCTATGCCTTTGTGGCCGCTGCCACCACCACTAGGGTACCCAAGGGTGCTTTATATGACACTTCAACTTGAAATCATCAAGAAGCAGGAGTCGGTGCAGTGAATAATGCAGATACGTGAAGCTAAGCTGATCATAATTCATGCTCTGATATGATGAGGAACATGATATTGTTACCCTTTTTTTGACCTGAGCAGTTAGCCAAAATTTAGGGTCTTGCAAGTTGTTTCTATGATGACAATCAGTTATTTCTTTGGTGCAATCCTGTTTGTTTACAAAGAATGTACAAAGACCTATTTCTCTGAACAAAGACAGACTCAAACAGGAGACAGTTTTTTTGCTCACAGTTCCAAGTCTCTTTCAGTGAGCACTTTCACCCAGAAGCTCTCTCTAGGCTTTCCTCAAGGTCAGGCATGTTTTGGCTGAATCATTGGCTTTCTGCTCCGTTTCAAAATCTCCTTGCACCCTGAGAAAAGCTTCTTGCTGCCACCATCAAGTGCTTGAAACAGGAACCAGGGAAAGGGACCACTTGAAGTTCCCCTTCCCCCCAAAATATCCCCTTTCCTGGGGAGCTTGAGAATAATCTCCTAACCAATTGGTTACACATTGATCCAAAACCCACCTCCGGGGTCTTAGAACAATGGAAAACAGTCAGATTCTTAAAAGAAGGATTTTATTAAAACAAGAAAGGTAAAAATCATCTCTGTAAAATCAGGATGGTATATATTTTGCAGGGTACTCAATTTCCTAACTCAGAGGGATCCCCCCCGGGCAAAACCTTCAAGTTACAGAAAAATGCAACAAAAACAGGAATACACATTCCCTCCAGCACGGTGAATTTCCCCAGCTAAAAACAAACAGAAAAATCTGAGCATTATCTATATACTCACTAACTCCATAGAAGATGGAAGATACTGCTTGATCTCTCTCCCACCGAGAGAATCACACAGACAGACAGAGAGAAAACCCTTTTCCCCCCTCCCAAGATTTGAAAGTATCTTGATCCCTTATTGGTCAGATGCCAGTCCAGTCAGGTTTCAGCCTGGCTACCTGCGTTTCTTAACCCTTTACTGGTAAGAGAATTTTATAGTACTGCATCAGACCCTCTCACCCCTTCCCTTTATATTTATGACAATTCCCTTGAAGATTTGGTTCAGAAAACGCTTTAGATGCAGCCACAATGCCTCTTGACATAAGGCCTATGATGTCACTTCACTTGAAGCAATACATTTATGTTCTCTATTTTCACTGAAATCAGTTTGGAGATAGGAATCATCTAGCTTCTGGCTGAAAGAGCTAAACTATTTTGTTCCTTCGCCCTTATCATCCAGAGGTTCAAAAAGAACCTGCTTGGTCAGCCTGACCATCTCATCAGGGAGCTATGGTTTCTATAGATTTATAGGAGGCCACTGTCCACCAACAGTACCAGTGGTTGTGCTCAGGAACTTGAACCTCCATTGTTGGGCTCTCCAGTTTGGCAGAGGATTACTGTTTTTCCAAAACTCTTACAGAGAAGCTGCTACCTCCAACATGAGGGGCATTGCAGAGATCCCTCATCTAAGTGCCCCCTACTGGCCATTAGACTTGTACTAGTTCCTAATACTTGTAGTAAATTTGGCCAGGGTTTCACTGACCTCTTTTGTACAGTCTAGGAAGTTTGCCTTCTGTACCTATCTGTCTCTAGACAGCACCTATCCAGGAATTTTGAAGTCTACATCAAAGCTCTTTGAACCAGGGAATACAGCTACATGGACTTCTTGTGTCCTAACCTGCATGCCAGTGCCTCCTTGAAATTTCATCCAGTTCTGGATTTTTTTCATATGATACAGAAGAACCCAGCAATCCTGGCACCTGGAGAGGATAAGTATTCTCCATCAAGTCAATGTAAAAGGGAAAACTGCCCAATACCACTGTATTGGGTGGTGGTAAAGAGAGACTCACTCCCCTCCAGTTAGGGGGCCATATGGGAAGCAGAACAGCTCACGACTGTCCCAGTTGTAACTCAAGTGCTATATAAGCATTATAAAGCAGAGAGACATAAACGATGCCCTGTTTGCCTACTGACACTTCTTAGCAGGCTAGCTAGTGCTGGTTCAGTCAGACAGTTCCCAAGTTGTAGCCATCTAACCAAGCAGAAGAGCACCAGAACGAAGCCCTGGGTTTCCCTGGCTACAGCTTGCTTTTCCAGCAGAAAAACATTTCTTCATGGGAAAATTTTGAAAAAATGTTTGCAGCAAACTTTTGATCAGCTCTAAAGCAGCTGGAGAGGGATTTCCCTGCCCTAAAGTCTTGTCATCTGGGAGGAAAAGTGAATCCTTGCAAATATTCTTCCCAAGGAGTGGGCTCTGTTCCCCGTGGTGTTTTGGTCTCTGGCATTTGGCAGAGTGCCCCCTACTGAAGGCTCAACTCTTTGCATTGACTTTCTATTGGTAACTGAATTGTATCTGTAAACTATCCTTAAAAGCTCTGAATGGTGTGGGACCTGGTTAGCTGGGAGTCCCTTTCTTATCCTATCTCCCTCCCTAGCTGAGAAGCAATTGCTGTTCATTCCTGAGGGCTAAAGGTTCCAAGCCCAGCAGCAGGGATTTCCCAGCTAAGGGCCCTAGGAATTCCCTCCTCTGTGGAAGTCCGCTGGAGCCTAAGAAGCTTTCACAGCATGGTGTCAGATATTTTTGTTTGACGTAGCTTTTATCTGGGTTATTTGCGTTTGAATTTGGTTATTACAAAAGGATGGTGGTTTTAATGCCACCAAGTTGGGTGGTTTTGTGTAAATTAAAATTGTTCATGTTGTGACTGTAAATAATTGCTTTGCTGCTACGGTAACAGGTGCTGTACAAATAAAAGTTATTTCCTATTTGGATTTTCTTGCTTGTATCCAGAAAGCTGTGGAGTGAATTCTGAACAGCTGGCTCCAATAGATCAAGTTTTGGGTTGGTTGGCGAGTGGCTGTTTAATAATATTGAAATAAATGGTTTATGTCAAAGGAAATGAGCCATCTGCTGCCTTATTTGGTAACCAGTCTTGAGTCTGTGAAAGCTAGAATTAGGGTCTGCTTTAAAATAAATATTTAAGGTTCCAACAGCAGATTTAATTATTTTAATGTAACTGTGTTGCAATATGCTCAGAGCTCTTTCACTGATTCTTTTGTTTAAAGAACACAGCATTGGTTCTTGGTACTTCCATAAGGCATGTAACTTTAGTTTTAGCTAAATAGTCACTATAGAGCTAAACATGGACAGTATATTAATATAAATTAAAAGGCAAAAATATTGTTTTCCCTGGTATTGATGTTGATCAGTGCAAAAGTCCAGGTACACAGAAATTGCTTTATAAAACATGTTTTGAATATTTGGGACTGAGATGTGTATAAATCTGAATAAGTGAAATACCGCTATTGGCTTTCCTGAATCTGCACCAAGTGCTGGGGCTGAATCATCCCCTTCTTGGATTATTCCTGAGTAAGTAACAGGAACCTTGGCATTTAGATTGAAAAGAAATGGGTAAGAGTTTGAAAAGTACATAATTGTCAGCAGGTCCATCCATAAAGCCCTATAGTAGGGATTGGCATTTCATCCCAGTAAATGATAAGGCAAGTGTATACAAGGGGAAAGAGATACCAAGAAAATAAATATGGAGCTTTTCATTCCCAAGTCTACGATGCGAGAGAGGGAATGTCTGAGCTGGGACCCTTCTCTGGTTTCTTTGCCTTCTTCCCTAGAAGCCTTCTATCCCTTGGGAACTCAGTCTTCTATTTCCCATTATTTTTTTCAGTGTTACGTCCGATAAATTGGGCCTGCTTTATTTTTCCTACCACTTCGTAATATAAAATCAGCTCTTTTTTAGTAGCTTTCTCTCTCAGTGACTAGAGCAGGTTTTTTGAATGGAAAGTTTTCTTTGTTTAAAAAACCTAACATTTTTGCAGATAACTGACTTCTACTTTTCACAATTTTAATCACCAGTTCAATAAACTGAAATGTTTATGTATTCACTAACTTTCACATTTAATTGAAATGTAAATGAAAAATTGGTTTGTTTTGAACCCTGCAAAACAGAAACAACTTTACAATTTTGAAATTTCAAATCTATTTTAATTTTTTATCGGGCTGTCTCAGTGACTGCCAAGAAATGGCTGCTTACGGTGGGACGTTTCTTTCTTTTGTCTCTACTTTTCCCATATTTATTTCCTTTTCCCTCTCCCCATCCCTTTTCCCCTCTCCCGTTGTCTAACTGCTTTTCTCTCTCTTTCCCTGCTACCTGCCTTCTGCTGTCAGCCTTACCCTGTTCTTGCCATCAATATTCTTTAGCTAATTGGCTCATCTGTCACCTTTCCACCTGCTGGGTACATTACAACAGCTGGATGAAGCATGTCTTGACGAGCTGTTCATGCTGGTGGGCAGGAGCTGCTTTAGCACGGTAAGACAGTGCATGAGAGGTCTACCTGGCAGGCAGCACTAAGATTATGGATCTGTGGTCCCCAGGATAGACTTAAGAAGTAGGCGCTGAATTTGATGTATGAGCTGACAAGTTTCAGGTCAGGTAATTCCAACAGTGCTTCTGTTTACCTTTTTTCAGTGACTGAACTACATCTGTAATAAAACAGATGCTAGTCCTGTACTCCTGTTTATTGTGGTAAGATTTCTAAGTGGCTTCTTAAATCATTGTTATGGTAGGCTGGAATGGCTCCTTCAGAGCTGCTGGAGTACATCAAAGCAATGGGAGTTGCAGCCTCTGCATAATGAGTAAAAAAGGTACGAAATTCATGCTGAGGAAGGCTGAGTGTAAGCTAGACATGTTTGTAGAAGAATGTCAAATTCATTGACTAATATATGGAGGTGCCAGATTGTATAGGCCTAACGGCCACTGAAACTGAGCTATTAGGGGCCCACAGAAGCAGCCAAAACTACTCAGCTATTATCTTGTAGAAGTTATCCTTGATAAAGGCAATGGAAAGTTAACCCTTTACTGTCACATCCACACAACAGCGGTGTTCTCCTATTCTGCTGTTGTCTAACCACGTGAGACATGCTGTGCCCCATAGGAGTCACACAAGTCCAGTGATTTTACTATCATACGCTGAAGCTTTTCTATATAAAGTAATAAAGAAATTTAGGGGGAAAACCCCACCATGTGATTCAAGGGACTTAACCTGACTCCAGTGAGGGGTCTGTTGATGAGGTGGTGAGAAATCTCAATGTGGTGCAAACAGCAGAGTGGGATCCAGCTGGAGTTACATTGTTTGTTGGGAGGAAACTGGACCATCCCCTTGCGCACTTCCCAGAATGTGAAATGTGGGTGCCCTGCCTCCTCCTCCTCCCTATCCCACTAATGTCAGAGGAGGGAGATGAAATCTTGCATGAAGAGCTGACTGTTCACTGATGCCAGTAAAGTAACTCTTCCATTATGGAATACACGGGCCTGAACCTGGCTCATCTTCTCATTTTACTGCAGTAGAACCTCAGAGTTATGAACATCAGAGTTACGAATGGACCAGTTAAACCACACCCCTCATTTGGAAATGGATGTACGCAATCAGACAGCAGCAGAGACCCCCCCCCCCCGCAAAAAAGGCAAATACAGTCCAGTAGTGTGTTAAACGTTAAACTACAAAAAAAAATAAAGAGAAAGTTTTTTAAAAATTGACAAGGTAACTTTTTCTGTGCTTGTTTCATTTAAATCAAGGTGGTTAAAAGCAGCATTTTTCTTCTGTATAGTAAAGTTTCAAAGCTGTATTCAGCCAATGCAAACTTTTGAAAGAACAACCATAATGTTTTGTTCAGAGTTACAAACAACCGCCATTCCCAAGGTGTCTTTTGCACCCATCACAGGAACCTAATACTGTCATGTGACTATAGTAAAGGATGGATTCCTTTCTTCCAACTCTGAACGGAGACCTTTAATAAAATAAGACAGTCAGGGCCATAACGAGGGCAAGGTCATTGAGGCACTCACCTCGGGGTGCACTACTGGCAGGGGAGCAAAAACCTGCTGGCAGGGGCGCCCCGTCCTCCCCCGCCGCCAAAGCTGCCCCAGCTTACCTGCGGGAGGTTCGCCGGTCTGTGTGCAGAAGGCCCCCTCCGCCGAATTGCCACCGAAGCCACAGCACCGGCGGACCTCCCGCAGGGAAGCGGAAACGGCTTCGGCGGCAGGGCGGAAGTGCTGCTAATAATACCCTCCGCTGAAACCGTTTCCGCTTGCCTGCGGGAGGTCCGCGGCTTCGGCGGAGGGTATTATTAGCAGCACTTCCGCCCTGCCGCCGAAGCCGCTTCCGCTTACCTGCGGGAGGTCTGCCGGTGCCGCGGCTTCGGTGGCAATTCGGCGGAGGGGGCCTTCTGCACACAGACTGGTGGACCTCCCGCAGGTAAGCGGAAGCGGCTTCGACGGCTGCTAAAAATACCCTCAGCCGAACAGCCGCCGAAGCTGCTTCCGCTTGAACTGCGGGAGGTCCGCCGGTCCCGTGGCTTCGGCGGAGGGGAGAACTAGGAATTTCTGCGCCCCTGCCTCGGGCGCAGAAATTCCTAGTTACGGCTCTGAAATAAGAAATACGGTATCATCCCGGAAGCTGGTTCTGTCTCACTGCAGAATTTTTGCCTAGAGACGCCTTTACCACTGCTCTTCTTACTGGAATGCTAAACTGTATTATACTGTTCAGCTGCTAGGAGGTGTTGTGCATAATATACCTTATTTAAGCTAACTGCAGCCATACCTCGCAGTACATTAGAACAGTGGTTTTCAATCCGGTGTATATGTATCCCGGGGGTACTCAGAGGTCTTCCAGGGGGTACATCAACTCATCTAGATATTTGCCTAGTTTTACAACAGGCTACATAAAAAGCACTAGTGAAGTCAGTACAAACTAAAATTTCATACAGAAAATGACTTGTTTATACTGCTTTATATACTATACACTGAAATGTAAGTACACCATTTATATTCCAATTGATTTATTTTATAATTATATAGTCAAAATGAGAAAATTGTTCAGTACCAGTGTGCTGTGACACTTCTGTATTTTTATGTGCGATTTTGTAAACAAGTCATTTTTTAGTGAGGTGAAACTTTGGGTGCGCAAGACAAATCAGCCTCTTGAAAGGGGTGCAGTAGTCTGGAAAGGTTGAGAACCACTGCATTAGAGGATCTTATAGTGAACACCTCTCTGGTGCATCTCTCTAGGAAGGAAGCTCAGTAGCCAGTCCATATCTGGTACAAGAACCTGATCTGCAACCGACCGTATACAACATGTATATACTACCTGGCTTCCTACTACTGAATAGTTTTCTTCACAAATACTAAGTTATCCATGAACATGTGCTGGGTAACCAGTGGGAGGTGGCTCCTTCTCTGTTTCTACTGGCATCCCAAGACAAACCTCTCTCTACAGCTAATATTCCTGCTGTAACCCACAGGAGAGGTTGGCCTGCTCTTAGAAGCCAACAGATTCCACAGCGTTGTGATATCTTAGTGTTTAAAGGAATTTGGATTCAAAAATATTGGGTTGTAATCCTACATATGGTAGCTTGCCTATTCAGCCAAAGCATTGGCTGTCTCTCTGTCCTGAGCCAGATCACTATCGCTACAATGCAGCTTGTGTTGAGTAAAAGTAGCCAACATAAATCCAGCTCATATTCCCTCTGAGTGAGTTAATAATCCAATGTTTGGTTCATTATTCCTCCCACCACCTGAAAGAGCTACAACATTAAAGGATTATAAAAGGATATCACAATGAACCCTTAGTCACTTATCAGCCATCAAGTCAGTTATCCCTGTGGTAATGCTTCGCATCACCTGCTTAAAGCTTCCAAAGGCTAGCTTTCATGGTATATGTATTTAGCAATATCAAGGGAATTTTTGCCCTTCTGCTACAAGGGAGGTTTCTTTCCCCTCTGAGCTTACCTCAAAGCACCTGCTTTACGGTTTGACATGTATACTGCACCCCAGTTAAATTCTTCATTTGATGCTAATCCCAGAATGAGTGCTCAGGCGATAGTGATTGTGACACTTGCAAACCAGGTGAAAGCTCATGCCAAAGCCCCAGACCTCACTGAATGCTTACAAATGCATAGCCAGGCCAATTCATTGTGTATTAGTATAGATCAAAGTGATTGTTAAATGTGTAAGAGTGTTGTTGTTGTTGTTGTTTAAACTTCATGAAAACAAAAGGAATGTTACTTGCATTGTTTTCATATATCTGCACCCTCTTATAATGTAGTAGCAAACATTTACATTGTGCATATCCCTGTAGCTAAATAACCCATCAAACAAGTCATCAAATGATAAAGAAGCCTTGTGGAATGCAAATGAACTTTAACAGAAAATTTCAATTTTTTAATTTCAAAGCAAGTGGTCATTGTGTGTGGTGATGGGAGATCAAAGACTCAAACTGCATTCCTCGCTCTCCCTCATCACAGGCAAAGTCCATGTAGGTAGTGACACTGTCAGCATTTTTTCCGTGAGAAGAAGCTATACAGTAAGCCTGGATTCAAGGAAAGCAACTTCATCTCTGGACTATTTGGACTCTGACAGGGAAGTGTACCAGATGCAAAGTGGAGATCGCCAGAGACAATCTGTGTACCCTGAAAAGACTTTTGGGAAACTGGCATTTTAGTACATCACTGCCACCATTTGGAATTACAAACTGTGACCCACCTGTGCATATATTTTACCTACTTTAACCTCTCAAAAACTCTCATTTCCCTTTCTTAGCTAATAAAACTTTAGTTAATTTACTATAGAATTGGCTACCAGTGTTGTTTTTGGTGTAAGATCTAGAGTGCCAATTGATCCAGGATAAGTGACTGGTCTCTTGGGACAGGGAGCAACCTGATGTGATTTTTGGTTAAGTGACCTTTTATCACAAAATTCAGTTTGTCAGGGTGGTAAGTTAGACTGGAGAGTCTAAGGGGACTGTCTGTGACTCTATGGCAAGCGTTCTCAAACTGGGGGTCAGGAGGTTATTATGTGGGAGTCGCGAGCTGTCAGCCTCCACCCCAACCTCGCTTTGCCTCCAGCATTTATAACGGTGTTAAATATATAAAAAAGTGTTTTTAATTTATAAGGAGGGGGGGTCACACTCAGAGGCTTCCTATGTGAAAGGGGTCACAAGTACAAAAGTTTGAGAATCACTGCTCTAGGGTAAGACTGATATAATGATCCAGGAGCTCACATTTGTTACTGGCTTGGTGAAATCTAATTATAGAACACACCACCAATTTGGGGTGTCTTCCTTGTTTTCTGACCGTTTGCCCTGAGGTAGGCACTCACAGTTGTGAGCCACTCCAGTCAGTGTGACAATGATCTTCTGAAGCGACAAAGGGTCCTGTGGCACCTTATAGACTAACAGAGGTATTGAAGCATAAGCTTTCGTGGGTCAAGACCCACTTCTTCGGATGCAAGCAGTGGAAATAAGGCATTTCCACTGCTTGCATCCGAAGAAGTGGGTATTGACCCACGAAAGCTTATGCTTCAATACCTCTGTTAGTCTATAAGGTGCCACAGGACCCTTTGTCGCTTCTGCAGATCCAGACTAACACGGCTACCCCTCTGATACTAATGATCTTCTATAAAAGTTGGAGGGGAGTTTGCAGGGAGAGGGGAGAAATAGAAAAGGAATGGCTGTACCTTTGGGAGGAAACCCTGGAATTGCAATAGAACATTACAGGATGGACTGGTAGCACAGCTTATTATTAAATTTGCTCATCATTTCCCGTTTGACCCTGTTTTCAGTTGCTTATAGCAACTTTGCTGAACATCAGCTGTTTGGGCTCATGTTTTCCGTGCCACGTGTCTACCTCAAACTGATTCTATTTTATTTTATTTTTAATTTCAGCCAAAACAGTCCAGCCATTTCCAAGAATGATGGTAGACAAAAAATGTTTGCCCAGGTTAAAAAATTCTGGCAATCTTTTCTTTGATAAATCCTGCCACACCCTTGCTTGGGAACAGAGGCTTGAAATTTGGCTGGGAGGGTGGCCTTTGTGCCATCCCTGTAATCTGCCCAAATCTGACCAAGTTACAAGACTTTGAAAAACTGCAGTTTGCACATGCTCAGTAGACACTTCAGATGTCAGCAATTGAATTCCCCAAAGATTCTATTCACACTGAGCATGCACTAGCCTGGTACTGAACAGAGCTTTCCCTGCAATTGCAGCTCTGGGCCATGTTGGGTCTGGATCCAAGTATGTGAACTGAGAGCAGGAGCCTGTCTCGCCTGTTCTCTTAGTGCTCCCATGGTAGGCCCAAGTAGCATGAAGGAGGAAGCTGCCTGATTCAAATGCAGAAGGAACAAGGGTCATGGAGGTGGGCGAGTGGAGAGTGGTGACTGGGACTGGCGGCTGGTATGTTGTCGGGTGTGGGGGAAGAAGGGTGACTAGGAGTTGGAGAGGGAAATGTGGGGATGGAGGTGTTGTGGGAGACTGAATTTGGAGGCGGACCTACAGGGGTAGAGGAGGAGACTAGGACTAACAACTAGTGGGAAGAGGAGGGGAGACATATGAGAAGGAGTTGGGTTTTGATGGGAGAACTGGCACTGGCTGGACAATGAGATTGGGCCAAGGAGCCGGTGTGTATGGAGAGATGGGGAAACAGAATGGACAAGGAGAAGAACTGGGACCCGGCGAGGATGGGACAGCAACTGGATGCCAGGGTGTGGGGAGAGAGATCAGATGAGTTGCTGAGAACGGTAGGAAGTGGGACTGTCTGGACAAGGAGACTGGGACTTCATGGGGGGAGATAGAGATGGGAAGCCTGGAGTAGAACTGGGCAATTTTTTTTCAGCAAATAGTAAATTTGTCAAAAAATGCATTTTTCAGGCTAATCAAATTACTTGTGAATATGGGTCAAATTTGGCAAATAGTTTCAGCCAGAAAAATATTTTTTTAAAAATTCAGAAATGTTTATTTGAATTGACATCTTTGATTCAAATGGAATGAAAGTGTTTTGTTTTGTTTGTTTCAGTGAGAAAAAGAAACAAAAATCAGTTTGGATTCTAAACGAACCAAGTTTTGTTTTATTTTTCAGTTTGGCCACTGAACTGAAAAATCAGTAAATTTACTCAGCTCTAGTCTGGTGAGGGCGACTAGGATGTGCTGGGCCAGGAGACTGGGGCTGAGATGAGAAACCTCAGAACTGGAGACTGTGACAGGCTAGGTGAGAAAAACAAGATTGGGATCAGGAGGCAGGGAAGGGGAAGAGACAGGGCTGGGACAGGTTGGAGGGGATGGAGCAGAAGTCTGAGCTCACAAGAGCACACTCCCCACCAGAGCCTGGAATGAAACCCTAGATTCCTGAGTCTCACCTTTCATTCCTCTGCTGTCATCAAATATGTGTGAAACCCACTGGCAAAGTGTTCACCCCCCTTTACTGCTGCTGGTTCACATACAGGATGACAATCTTCTACTGCTATCAGTTACTCTGTTAGACCTCTGCCACTGGAGCTGTGTGGTGGATCTAACAGTTCCAACCCTGCTGCTGACCCCATGTGGGTGTCAATAAGTCACATGACGGAATTCCATTTTTTTTCAATTTGCTTTTTTTTTAATCTTGGAAATTACACACAAACAATGTTAAAAGAACATTATTACGGTTGTAAAGTCAAGCATTTAAAAGTTAGGGAATGCCAGATTTAATCTTACCCTTGCCCGTCATCTTTCTGTGACTCAGCTCCCCATTCTTCACAGGTATGTTGTGAAGAAAAATTAGTGTTTGTGAGGCACCCTACTGTAGTGATGAGTACCAGAGAAAAGCCCATAAGGAAATTAATAATAGTTGTCAGAACACCATGCAGTAAATAAGGCTTGGGCCCATCCATTGAACAAGGAAGGATAAAACAAAATATCGAATAGCTCCTCATTAAGTGAGCACCGTCCATCCTATGCCTTGAACCAGGCAAGGGGTCCTGTGGAAAAAAATAGCATGAGCTCATGTAATTAAAGACTACTATAA
Source organism: Chelydra serpentina (assembly GCA_037349315.1). Lineage (NCBI taxonomy): Eukaryota > Metazoa > Chordata > Testudines > Chelydridae > Chelydra > Chelydra serpentina. The sequence continues at coordinate 84,121,361 of JBAIAC010000002.1, forward strand.
TACATATGCACAAGGGGGCTGAATTAAAGTTGCACAGGTAACCTTACTTCTGCCTTTTTTGTCTGAAATATATACAGATGCACCCTTAATGAGATAAGCTAAAGACAATAAGCTACATTCATCTCTGATATAACTATTGAAATCAAAGTTCTCTTTACCACAGGTTGGAGATCAGATCCTCCCCACAGTCAAACATCTTCCTCTGCTCCATAGATCATATTTTGCCCTCATCATAGGATTCAGAGCAACAACCCGCACCACTCACAATTTCACAATCTATCCCAGTGTCCTTACAGAGCCTCCATTACACTCATATCTCAGCACCTCCCAGGCATCTTTCCTCATACCAGCCCTGTGAACAAGGGAAGTATACCTAAGTTACAGACTGGGAACTGAGATCCACGGACACACAGGAAATCTGTGGCAGAGCCAGGAACAAACTGAGATTTCTTGAGATCTAGTCTAGTGCCTTAACCACAAGACTATCCATCTTTTGTATGAGCTAGAATGCCAAATCTACCCATTGTAGACCCAAATCTACAATATATATTGTACATATATAAGTAGACCCATAATATATCCCTCTACTTACAAAACCTCACTGAATCTGCCTCATTCACTCTGAGAACACACATTAATGAATGCTGACCATCGATGCCTGAGTAACACGTCACTGACACATAGTAAGGGTCCATTACCATGGCTAGTGTACTATAAAAGTTTTAGAAACTTGGTTCTAATGTTCACCTGCCATCACCAGATGCACTGAAGGCAGCTGTTTTGGTTTTCCCAAACTAGGAAAGAGTCATGTGGTCACATGATTCTGGCTCTCTTTATATCCATATGCTAAATCACATCTAAAGAGAACTAAAAACATATAAATCCTTTCTTAATATTACTTTTCTACAAAAAGCAATAGCTGTAGTTGTGGCAGGCATGACATGTGAAGAAGAATGTAAAGGAAAGTAATCCATTAGACAATTTCTGTGTTATGGTGTAATCTAGACTATGAAAACATATGTTTGAAGTTTTTGAAAAAATGAAAGTTTTTATAATAGTTTAGGTTTATTTTACTCATAAGTCAAATTTTAGACTGTGCTGTTCCTTTAATGAAAAAAGAAACAAATGTTCTAGGTTTAGTTCTAGATCTGTTTAAAAGTTTGAATAACTTAAATTTTGGTAGCAATGACAATTTTTCAGTTTTCAGATACCTTCTGAGCATTTGGAACATAAAACAGGTGAGAAACCATATTTTTCCTAAGACAATAGGCAAACTAAGTAGCTGGCAAAGCAGACACATTGGAGACAAAGACACATAGGAGCAAAAAAAGGATGTATGTGAACGGCAGTAATCAGTTCCACCAATTCTGAGATTTTATGTCCAGTTTTGAAACCATATGGTCTGTTATACAGTTGGGTTATACCAGATGATTACTATAGTCCCTTCTGGCATTAAAATCGATAAATCAGTTCAGAAATCAGATAGATCTTTACATGTAGTTTAAAACTGCAGTGAAAGTGTCTTTCCTCAGTTGTAAGCCATGGCTTCAGTGAAAGCAGATCTAAGGTATATGCCATTTCCTTCTCTGTAGAGCTCATACTGTAGATTGATGCCCTATGGCTCCATCTAGAGATTAGCTACAATCTTTCCCTACCTCCACATAGTTCTGTCTTTGAAAAATGACCCAAATTATCTTAAGAAGGTATTTCTATAATTGGTTATATCTTGGTATGTGGTCTTATTCATTGCAGCTATGTAAAGGTACTCTCCAGCAGATAAAGAGGTAAATTCATTCTGGGAATTCTGCTGCACTGGTAGTCAAGATCTTTCACTTAGTGAAGACTCCAACTGGAGAACTGTATTCTGTGTAACAGTGTGTACTTTTTAGGCTGCTATGATTCTTTAATTTTTCCATTATGGATGCAGCCCCCATTATAATTTGACAGTCAAACACATATTTCTGATATTGCTGGCTTTTAGTTTGGGCACAAATTTTTTCCCAAGTTATTCCTTTCAAGAGAACAGTTACTAAATATTAAGAGCAACTGCTGCTTTTGTAATGTTTTTCAATATGTAGTTTATTATAGAGATGTTACTAGGATAATATTTCTGTAGGCCTATATTTTATTATTGCAGCAACTTTATCCAATGAAATGCCTCCTATTCTTAACTCTTGCATTATAAATCTTGGCATCTCTAACAATCATGCTGAAGTTTTTAAAACATCCATAAGTTATGTATAATGCTATTTAGAATCCGAGGGGATGGGTTAATGGTCTCACTCACAGGTTCGAATACTGGCAGATTTAGTTTGACACTTCAGCCTTCTAAAGAAGATAAGTGGCTTTCCATTTAGCTTACTGTACTAGGAGCCCCTGGCAATCCAAGATGGAAGAAGATCTCAGAGAAAAGGATCTCCTTCACTATCCTGATTTCTAGCTGTGGAAACACAAATCCTCCTTTTCCTCAGGATTTCATGGATGCATGGCTTTTCTGTAGTTACTTCTGCCCTCCCTGGGTTTGATCACTGTGAATCAGACACATTAATCTGTACTGACAGAAGCTAGATCATGAAAAACAAAATTCTCTTCTCTCACTAATTGTTTTCCAAGACATTGCAGCAACACATTGCAGTAGAATGAAGATACCAGATCTCAAGAACCTAATGGAGAAAAATTAAGGAAGGGGATTTTTCCCCCCTCGTTAGAAAAAAAAGAAGAGATGTTGAACTGGTCACAAAATTGTGGAATGTTAGTAAGATGAGACATATTTCACACTGACAAAAGTTAAATGTGGGTACAACCTAAATGGTAGGAAACTAGGTTCACAATCGTGAAAACATTTATGCATGTGCTTAACGTTACACCCAGGAGTAGGCACACTGACTTCAGTGGGACTACGCAGTAAGCATGTGCATGTTTGCCAGAGCAGGGCCTAAGAATAGAATGGGGGGGATAAAACTCAGGTAGAATCATTTTATTCTAAACAATAGTAACATATAGAATGTATTACTCAACAATAGAAAAAGGCATAAAATAACAAGCAAACAACACTGATGTGGTGGTTAGATTTGAATTTAGCAACAAGAAGTTGGAATTTGGCATGGATTAGTCAGTTTAATTTTTTAAACTGAAAGTAACATGACATGTGCCTGACAATGCCGTGTGATAGATTCATTGATTCCAAAGTGATATGCAGGAAGCCAGACTAGATGATCACAATGATCCCTCCCAGCCTTGGAATCAATGAATCTATGACATGTCATTGTCAGGCTCTTTCATTTTATAGATTCACAGACGTCAAGGCCAGAAGGGACCACTGATCATCTAATCTGATCTCCTGTATGACACAGGCCATAGGACTTTCCCAAAATAATTCCTATACAGATCTTTCAGAAAAATATCCAATCTTGATTCAAAAATTGCCAGGGATGGAGAATACACCACGACAGTTGATAAATTGTTCCAGAGGTTAATTACCCTCACTGTTAAAAATTTACACCTTATTTCCAGTCTGAATTTGTCTAGCTTCAACTTCCAGCCATTGGATCATTTTATACCTTTTGTCTGCTAGACTGAAGAGTCCATTATCAAATATTTGTTCCCCATGAAGGTACTTACAGATTGTAATCAAGTCATCACTTAACTCTTCCTTTTGTTAAGATAAATAGATTAAGCTCCTTGAGTCTATCACTAAAAGGCATTTATTCATTCTTGTGGCTATTCTCTGAACTCTCTCCAATTTATCAACTTCCTTCTTGAATTGTGGACACCAGAACCACCAGTGCCAAATTCAGAGGTAAAATAACCTTTCTCCTTCTACTTGAGATTCCCTTGTTGAGGCATCCAAGATTCACATTAGCCCTTTTGGCCTCACCATCACACTGGGATGTCATTGGCTTCCAAGTTGTACCCCTTTCCCATCATTCCCTTCCCTTTTATAAGGATTATAATTTCCTCAGCATAGGGACTGTCTTTTCCAATGTTTTTGTACAGCATCCTCAACAATGGGGCCTCTGCATACTAGTGCAATACATATTAATAATCTAGACTGATTATCTATGGGGGAACTGATGGGCATGGTCAACAAGTAGGTGAAAGAAAGGGGAAGAAATCACGATAACAAATAAAAAACAGATATGTTAAACTAAGTATTCGTCTGTTCCCATTTCCTCTTTCTTCACAGCCTAAATTCTCACAACGCACAATATTTAAAATATTATTAAAATCTAGATGTTTATCAAAGGAAAGGGACTGATAAGAGGCTACTGAGAAAGGGCCTAGACAAAGTGAATATATGGAAATAAATAGGACTGAGGTGTCAATATAGGGTTCTCAAAAAAAATCATGAAAACTGCAGAATGGTAATTTAAAAAAATTAATTGAAAGTGAGTTACCTGTAAATTGGAAAAGTGATTCTAGTTTCTAAGGATAAAAGTGGACATCTTGTCCAATTCAAAACCAGCGACAAAGAGTCCTGTGGCACCTTCTAGACTAACAGACGTATTGGAGCATAAGCTTTCATGGGTGAATACCCACTTCGTTGGATGCAACTCAATTCAAAACCAGTTAGTTAAATATAAATACCAGAACAAATACTGGAACAAATAGTTAAGGAATTTGTCTGAAAGCACTTGAACTATTTAAACACTAGATAATCTGGGATCAGGAGTAGTTCCTTCCAGAGAAACTCAATTTGCATGTTTGATTCAGTTAAACGTTTCCTGGACCAGAGGGAAGATCTTCATCCAACAAACTTAAATTCACTCTAGGTATCTACTTTGTCTCTCAAGCCTTGGCCTTATCATAGAACATGAAACAGCCACAGCCTGAGGGAAATCTCATGAACAATAGGGCCCCTGACTTTTAATTAGCAAAAGTAATCATGCTCCAAACATAAGTCTATGGCAAAAAGGTGTGCTGGTGAGAGAACTCACATTTGCTGATTAACACCAGGAAGAACCCAAGATAACAAATAAAAAAACAGGGTATGTTAAACTAAGTATTCCTCTGTTTCCATTTCCTCTTTCTGCACAGCCTAAATTCTCACATGGCACAATATTAAAAATATTATTAAAATCTAGATGTTTATCAAAGGAAAGGGACTGATAAGAGGCTACTGAGAAAAGGCCTAGACAAAGTGAATATATGGAAATAAATAGGACTGAGGTATCAGTACAGGGTTCTTAAAAAAAAAACCCATGCATCGCCAAAGCCACAAAGAGGGAAATAAATGTGTAGCTTTATAAATACAAGCTGTGCCTGTTAGCCTGCATAAACAGATCTTCTGGTCTGGGAGTCCACTCATTAACTACCTTCTAACCAGTTTCTCTAAATATGTGGCCAACGTTTTCTAATGTGCCCTCTGGCCATTAGGATTAAAGAAAGATCTTACTGTTCATGCTCCTCAAACTCTCCATTGGTTTGACTGCACACTCCCAAGAGGAGTTTGTCAGGGAATTACCCAATATAAAGGAGAGAAAAATCAAGCACCATTGCACCTTAGTATATGGTCTGCTACCTTGCCAAAGCTCTGCAATGCTAGATGTCAAGAAAAAGTTATGCAGTGCTAGAAAAAATTACAGATAAAAGGTCTAAATACACAAATAGAGACTGTAAAATTAAGATCAGCAAAAAAGGTTGACCTAATGTATGTACTCACTAATCAGGGCTTATTGCTGGTTTACAATTTATATAAACCAGACAAGAATAACTTGAGTGAGGATAGAGAGACAAAAGGAAGAGCACAAGTGTGGGGCATGCAGGACTTTGCTTTCTGTGATTAGATTTATGCCATCACAGAAAACACTATTATGAATGCTCTACCCTTGAATCTCTCCATTGTTAGAGAACTAAACCTGAAATATTCGTTCTGAATCCTCTGGCATTTTGTTTTCCATCCTGTATTGAATCACTGGTTTTATAACTATTTCTAGTATTTATATCTTAGGGATCCTCTGATGTAAATTTACTAATTTCAATATTCTATCATTAGAATCTGTCCCATATGTTACGTATCTTTTATTTTTTCTCTTCAAAAGGTGGGTATTTCTTGGCAGATGAACACAGTGAATAAGATACTCCCCCTCCCCTGCCCTTTTATGCTACATAAAAGGGCTGGGATCATAGGTGCTGGAACTAGGGATGCTGGGGGTGCTGCAGCACCTCCTGACTTGAAGTGGTTTCTATTATATACAGGACTTACAGTTTGGTTCAATGGCTCTCAGCACCCCCCACTATAAAAATTGTTCCAGCAGCCCTGGCTGGGATGGTGCAAAGTGACCCTAAAAGCCCCATCTCCCCCAGCTGGGGGAGAATTCCCCTGGCATAAACACTATGGTATACAGCTTTAAGGCTTTATTCCACAGGCCCCTAAGCCTTGCTGTGGGAAGGCTCCAGGGGAGATTCTGCCCAGGAAGGCTTCTGTAAATTAGATGTGCTCTGTTCTCTAATTTAAGATCAGTTACACCAAAGGTCTCTTTGGTCTCTAGTATCCCAGAATCAGTAGGGTGAAAAAGTGGCTTAACCACCTGGGGCTGCGAGGTCTGTGCTGCTCCTCTAAGGGTATGTCTGCACTACGACATTAGTCCGATTTTACAGAAATCAATTTTTGGGAACAGATATTATAAAGTTGAATGTGTGTGTCCACACTAAGCACATTAATTCGACGGTGGGCGTCCACAGTACTGTGACAAGCGTCGACATTCCAAGCGGTGCACTGTGGGTAGCTATCCCGCAGTTCCCGCTGCCCATTTGAATTCTGGGTTGAGCTTCCAATGCCTGATGGGGCAAAAAATTTGTTGTGGGTGGTTATGGGTAAATATCGTCCGTCAACCCTCCCTCCCTCTGTGAAAGCAATGGCAGACAATCATTTTGCGCCCTTTTCCCTGGATTGCCAGAGCAGATGCCATAGCGTGGCGAGCATGGAGCCCGGTGAGATCATAGCAACAGTTATGGCCATTGTAAACACCTCATGCATTATCGTGCAGTTTATGCAGAACCAGAACTTGAAAAAGCAGGCAAGGAGGCTACGGCAGCGCGGTGACGACAGTGATGAGGACATGGACACAGACCTCTCTCAAAGAACGAGACCCCGCAAATTGGACATCCTGGTGGCAATGGGGCAGGCTTATTCCGTGGAATGCTGATTCTGGGCCCGGGAAATGAGCACAGACTGGTGGGACCACATAGTGTTGCAGGTCTGGGATGAATCCCAGTGGCTGCAAAACTTTCGCATGCATAAGGGCACTTTCCTGGAACTTTGTGACTTGCTATCCCCTGCCCTGAAGCGCCAGAACACCAGGATGAGAGCAGCCCTCACAGTCCAGAAGCGAGTGGCGATAGCCCTCTGGAAGCTTGCAATGCCTGACAGCTACTGGTCAGTCACGGATCAATTTGGAGTGGGCATATCTACTGTGGGGGTTGCAGTGATGCAAGTAGCCAATGCAACCATTGAGCTGCTGCTATCAAAGGTAGTGACCCTGGGAAATGTGCAGGTCATAGTAGATGGCTTCGCTGCAATGGGATTCCCTAACTGTGGTGGGGCTATAGACAGAACACATATCCCTATCCTGGGACCGGACCACCAGGGCAGCCAATACATAAACTGCAAGGGGTACTTTTCAATGGTGCTGCAAGCACTGGTGGATCACAAGGGACGTTTCACCAACATCAACGTCGGATGGCCGGGAAAGGTTCAGGACGCTCGCGTCTTCAGGAACTCCGGTCTGTTTAGATGGCTGCAGGAAGGTATTTACTTCCCAGACCAGAAAATAACTGTTGGGGATGTTGAAATGCCTATAGTGATCCTTGGGGACCCAGCCTACCCCTTAATGCCCTGGCTCATGAAGCCGTACACAGGCGCCCTGGACAGTAGTAAGGAGCTGTTCAACTACAGGCTGAGCAAGTGCAGAATGGTGGTAGAGTGTGCATTTGGACATTTGAAAGGTCGCTGGCGCAGCTTACTGACTCGTTCAGACCTCAGCGAAACCAATATAACCATTGTTATTGCTGCTTTCTGTGTGCTCCACAATCTCTGTGAGAGTAAGGGGGAGATGTATATGGTGGGGTGGGAGGTTGAGGCAAATCGCCTGGCCGCTGATTACGCGCAGTCAGACACCAGGGCGATTAGAAGAGCACAGCAGGACGCGCTGCGCATCAGAGAAGCTTTGAAAACCAGTTTCATGACTGGCCAGGGTACCGACTGTTCTGTTTGTTTCTCCTTGATAAGAACCTGCCCCCTTTGTTTACTCTAATTCCTTGTAAGCCAACCGCCCTCCCCCCTTCGAGCACACCTTGCTTTGAAAGGAAATAAAGGCACCATTGTTTAACAACCACGTATTCTTTATTCAATATTTATTAAGATAGGGAGAGAACTGAGAAGGTAGCCCGGGTGGGGTGCGGGCAAGGGGGAGGAGGTAAGGAAACGGCCGCTTCAAAACTTGTTGAATGCCAGCCTTCTGCTGCTTGGGCAATCCACTGGGTTGGATGCACAGAGCCTCCCCCCCCCCGCGTTTTTGGGACTCTTGGTGAGGAGGCTATGGGACTTGGGGAGGGGGGAGGGCGGTTACAGATGGGCTGCAGTGGCGGTCTGTCATCCTGCTTCCGTTCCTGCAGAACCTCCACCAGATGCCGGAGCGTGTCGGTTTGCTCCCGCAGTAGCCTCAGCATTGCCTCAGTCGCCCTCTGATCTTCCTGTTGCCACCTCTCATCTTGAGCGTCCCTCCTGTCCTCACGAGTGTCCCTCCTGTCCTCACGTTCACTGCCTGCTTTCCTGTATTGAGCTATTGTGTCCCTCCACACATTCTGCTGAGCTATTTCAGTGTGGGAGGAGTGCATGAGCTCAGAGAACATTTCATTGCGCGTGCGTTTTTTTCGCCGCCTTATCTGAGATAGCCTTTGGGACAGAGATGCTAGGGGGAGGCTGGAAACAGTTGCAGCTGCGGGAGGAAAAAAAGGGAGAGAAGTTTTTTAAAAGATACATCTTACAGAACAATGGGTATACTCTTTCACGGTGAACACCACCATTCATAGTACATAGCACATGTGCTTTCAGTGCAAGGTTGCATTTTGCATCTTTATATTGAGTACCTGTGGCTTTGGTGTACAGATCACTCACGCAGGGCCGGGAAACAGAATTCGGCTTGCAGGCGGCCATGGTAAGCCATAGACTTTCGGCTTCTGCAACCTTCATAACAGCAGCACCCTCCTTTCCCGTACCAAGCAAAGCCCGTCGAGTTGGCCATTTAGTGCTGTGCTTTGCGGGTTAACATGCAGCAGCAGAAACCAAACTAACCCCAGCCATCCCATTCTCTGGGATGATCGCTTTACCCTTCCCCCCCACGGCATGGCTGGTATCAGGGAAGATCCCTGGTAGCCGAACGCAAACAGCTCAGCATGAACGGCTCTCCATCATCTCCCCCCCCTCCCCCACCGCGTGGCTGGTATCAGGGAAGATCCCTGCTAGCCAAACGCAAACAGCTCAGCATGAAAGGTCCCCATCACTGCCCCCACCGCGTGGCTGGTATCAGGGAAGATCCCTGGTAGCCGAACGCAAACAGCTCAGCATGAACGGCTCTCCATCATCTCCCCCCCCCTCCCCCACCGCGTGGCTGGTATCAGGGAAGATCCCTGCTAGCCAAACGCAAACAGCTCAGCATGAAAGGTCCCCATCACTGCCCCCACCGCGTGGCTGGTATCAGGGAAGATCCCTGGTAGCCGAACGCAAACAGCTCAGCATGAAGGGCCCCCGTCCCCGCCGCGTGACTGGAAACTGCGGGGAGGATTTATTTTCAGGAACAGGCAAACAACCCAGTAGAAACGGCCACCTCTGAATGTCCCCGTAATTAAATTCTCGTATTTCAACCAGGTAACCATGAATGATATCACTCTGATGAGGATAACACAGACAGAGAAAGAACGGATGTTGCTTGAATGCCAGCAAACACCGGGACCATATGCTGCCAGGCTTTGTCATGCAATGATACCAGAGTACTTGCTACTGGCTTGGCGTGGTAAAGTCTCCTACCATGGAGGACGGAATAAGGCTGCTCTCCCCAGAAACCTTCTGCAAAGGCTTTTAGAGTACCTCCAGGAGAGCTTCATGGAGATGTCCCTGGAGGATTTCCGCTCCATCCCCAGACACATTAACAGGCTTTTCCAGTAGCTGTACTGGCCACGAATGCATCCCAAGTCCTCAGGGCAAATTAATCATTAAAAACCACTTGCTTTTAAACCATGTCTTTTCTATTCAAAAGATACACTCACCAGATGTGCCTTCTCCGGCTTCATGGTCCGGGATACTGCCTTGGGAGGGTTGGGAGAGTATTTCTGTTAGGGTGATGAAAAGATCCTGGCTGTCGGGGAAATCGGTATGCTGTGTGCTCTCCACAACGTCATCATCATCTTCCCCGTCCGCAAAAACCTCAGGCGTAGCGACTGATGAGAATACCCCATCATCGGAATCCACGGACAGGGGTGGGGTAGTTGTGGAGGCTCCCCCTAGAATGGCATGCAATGTCTGGGGCTCTGACCCGGAGCGTCCGTTTGACTCTTTGGTCTTCTAGTACGCTTGTCTGAGCTCCGCAATTTTCACACGGCACTGTGTTGCATCCCTGCTGTATCCTCTGTCCATCATGGCCTTGGAGATTTTTTCATATATTTTTGCATTACGTCTTTTCGAACATAGTTCAGATAGCACGGATTCATCTCCCCATACAGCTATCAAATCTAATACCTCCCGTTTGGTCCATGCTGGAGCCCTTTTTCGATTCTGGGATTGCACGGTTACCTCTGCTGAAGAGCTCTGCATCGTTACCTGTGCTGATGAGCTCGCCACGCTGGCCAAACACAAAATGAAATTCAAACTGGCCAACCAGAAAATGAAATTCAAAAGTTCCCGGGGCTTTTCCTGTCTACCTGGGCAGAGCATCCAAGCTCGGACTGCTGTCCAGAGAGGTCACAATGGTGCACTGTGGGATAGCTCCCGGAGACCAATACCGTTGAATTGCGTCCACACTAACTCTAATTCGACACGGCCGTATTGATTTTAGCGCTAATCCCCACGTCAGAAATCGATTTAAAGAGCCCTTTATGTCAAAATAAATGGCTTCGTTGTGTGGAGGGGTGCAGGGTTAATTCGATTTAACACTGCTAAATTCGACAAACTCTTAGCGTAGACCATCCCTCAGAGATGCAGTACAAAGTCTCCTGTGAAATTCCCCACCGTGACTGAGCACAAAAGCAGCCACATGATGCCTGCCAGGCACAATGGGTAACTTATTAAAAGAAATATTTAGGATCAAGGTTAATTTTTTACTTTAAAATTAAAGTCATGTCTGTAAAGGCTGGTGCATAAAAGTCTTCAGGAAAAACTCAAGCCCTCTTTCAAAATGTCTGCCCTATCTTAATGGTCTAAATAGGCCTGAGGCCATAGCTACTTTTAGATTTCATAGATAAGGCCAGAAGAGACTGCTGTTATAACCTTCTCTGACCTTCTGTATAACACAGGCCATAGGACTTCCCTGAATTAATTTCTACTTGAACTACAGCAGCAGTTCTCAACCAGGGGTCCACAGCCCACTGGGGGTCCACAAGCTGTTTCAGAGGGTTTGCCAAAGAGGTCTACTAGGAGCCTGAGCCCAGGCACCCCATGTGGCTCCTGAGTTGGACCCTCAGCCCCAAGGGGCAGAAGCCTAGAGTTCCCCCCTGCTGGGCCATGGAGTTTCTATAGCATGTTGGGGGAAGGGGGGCTTCGAAAGAAAAAGGTTGAGAACCCCTGAACTAGAGCATAACCTTTAGAAAACATCCAATCTTGATTTTAAATTTTCCAGTGAAGAATCTACCACAGCCCTTGCCAAGTTGTTCCAAGTGTTAATTACCCTTGCTGTTTAAAATGTATGCCTTATTTCTGATTTCAATTTGGCTAGCTTCAACATCCAAACATTGGATCTTGTGTTATACCTTTGTCTTCTAGATTGAAGTGCCCTTTTATCAAATTTCTGCCTACGTAGATACAGACTGATCAAGTCACCCATTAACTATCTCTTTAATATAAATGGATTGAGCTGTGGAGTCGATAAGGCATGTTTTCTAATCATTTAAGCATTCTCCTAGCTCTTCTCTGAACCCTCTATTTATCAGCAACCTTCTTGAATTGTGGCCACCAGCACTGGATACAGTATTCCAGCAGCAGTTGCACCAGTGCCAATTACAGATGTAACCTGTCTACACCTACTCGAGTCCCATTTATACATCCAAGGATCACATTAGCCCTTTTGGCCACAGCATTGTCCTGGGAGCGTAGCTGATTATCCTCCATGACCCTGAAGTTTTTTCTAGTGGCTTCTTACCAGGATAGGGATGCCCATCCTGCAAGATGACCTGCATGTTTTATTCTGAGATGCATATTTTAGTTGTCCAGACTGAAACATAGTTCCATCATTCCCAGCTTACAAAGTGATTCGGATCTCTCTGTATCAGTGATCTGTCCTCTGTTATTTACCACGTCCCCCAATCTTTATGGTATGTGCAAACTTAAGTTAGGGTGTCCTATTTCACAATGGCCACCACCCATTGTTTCCATTATAAAGTCAGCAGCTATCATTAAAAGCAGCCTGTGGCCTCAATCCTATTGGAACAGTAGGAGAAATGGACACATAACGGGTTAGTTATGACTTCAGTCCCTTGGAGAATAGGAGAAAGCAGTGATTTTTGAAAGAGGGCAGTTTTTCTGGGATTCTCTGTAGTTGAACATTATTTCAAGCACCTGAAGAGCCTGTTAGTTTTGAAGAATGGGAAAAATTACCATGAAACCTAAAATAAGTTATTCAAATTTAGTATATGTGCAAGAAGTTTGAAGCATGTTAATTATTCATTATAATAATCACTGGAGAGAAAGGAAATGTTTGACAATAGGCGCAACTTTCTTAAAGGATCCATTTTGACATAAGTTTGTTAGCTCGTGGGGCAGTTCATGTCTCTAGTCATGGAAGAACAGTAATTTTCTTAGACAAATTATGTAGCTATTTGATATAATTCTATTGTTCTATAAATATAAAAATGTGCACTTCCATACATTTGTGCTATTCATTAGCTGAGACACTGTTTCACAACTGTAGATATTTAACCCATTACACAGATGAATAAATTGACTCTGAATGGTTTCTTCACACAGTCATGGTTCAACAGCAGGGACAAGAATACAAATCTGGTATCGTATTGTTGAAAATTACTTACATCAGAAGAATCATGAAACTGAGGTTATATAAAGAGGTATTTACACAAAAGGAATAAATCCCACACTATGAAGTTTCCTGGATGAATAATTTGTCCTTCATTTTGGATGTTGGTCACATCGCATCCTATCTTTAGGCCACAGCAAGTTTGAGAGGTATACTGACAACTGACCCATTTGTGCTCCTTTATTTCAGCACTCATGTGCAACTGATACTGTCAGTAGCAGAGCTGGCTGAAAAACATGTTTTACTAGAAAATTAGTTTCTCAATGCACTGAAAACTTTTAACTGTCTTAGTCTAAACTTCTTTAAGGGTGGTAGGGTGTTGAGAACCTGAATTTTTGGTTGTTGTTGCAGACCTAAGGAGCCTGGACTCTTCTGTGCCCCTTAGCAAGTCAGCTTTGCAGAGTCTAAAAAGAGACTAAGGGGAAACACAGAAAGGAATTTGGGGAAAGGGTGGTGGAAAATTACTGGTTTGCCAGATGTGTGTTGCAGCAAGCTGAGCCTGGATTCTGCAGCCCTCCTCGGGCCTTAATCAGTGAATAGAAACAAGACTCTTTCCCATCATTCCTTTAAAAAAAAAAAAAAAAGCGCCACTCTATACCTCTTCTCTGCTTCTGAATTTTAACTGTAGAGGGTGGGACTGGCTTACCCTGGAGGTACTTCATATTTGAGACGAAGAAGAATGAGTGTGAAGTAAAATAGAAAGGAAGTAGTATTTTATACTTCTCTACTACTGAACCTTAATTATGAAGCTTTGGGAATACCCTATTAAAGCCACTTCCAGACAATGTGACTACACAGGAATACTACAGAAAAATCCCCAGGCAAGATGACTTGAGACTTTTGTGCACAGAAATTTTTTTATTAACAGACCAGAGTAAGAAAGTCCACTGCTGGGCACCTGAAAGAGAAGACAAATTAACATTAACAATATTATTTGACTTTCTTAATTTCTATATTACCATCATGTAGCACTATCCGTTTATCACAGCTGATATGACTTTGAAAAGACCCTTAGGTGCTAAATATTTAATTTGACGTTACTAGAATCCTATGCAAGTCAAATAGCTCCAACCTCAATACCTAAGTCTCTTCATTCACAATAAAGCACTGTCTTCCAACTGTAGCGTTAGAACATGTTAGGTCTCCTAATATAAGGACATTAATGTGACAAAAGGAAGAAGCAAGTCTACCTTGAATGGAGAGGAAAGCTAGTATTAAAGGCAGAACACAATCAAGTCATAGTCCCTGCTGTTAATGTTGATGCAAAACTTGTGTAAAAATGCACCCATGTTAATATTATGAGTCCTGTGTCTATACAAGGGAATTTTAAGCAAAAAGGCTTAAAGACACTTTAGAAGACATTTGCTTACATGGGCATTAGCTCAGATGAACACTATTCCTTATTAAGCTAGGGAGCTAGTTTTCACTACATTACTAGCAGTCAATTCTCTGCCCCCTCAAAGTTTTGTAATGAATGAGAAAATTGAATAGTCTTTCCAAAGAGTTTCTCATTGTTCATATATTTAAAGAGAATGTGTATAAACAACTTCAGTAGATAGTAGTAAAGTAACTGGGATTTTCTGCAGGAAAGAAAACGCAAGGAATGGAAACAAAGGGGAGAAAGTGTTTACATGAGCTGTAGACCAACGGCAGTGGTCTATAGGAGGTTTTAAAAATGCTTTGCTGATACCTGCAGCCCAAATATAACATATAACATAAGAACAAGGAAGTGTGATTAAAAGGAAATGAAAGTGATACTGCAGTTTGTATTGACCTGTAGAACTAGTATAGAATGGACTGAAACTGATCCCGCTAGTGACAAGGAATGCTACTGAGGTGGAATACCAATCAAAATCATGACAAGCACCACTCCACTGAACTTTCAGGGGAAGAAAGGAAAAAGTATGGCTTAAACTTCCTTCCCACACAAAGCTCCTGGGAAGCTTAGGCCACAATGATGTTCCATCATTCTGGGTAAACTTAAAAAGCAAAGATCATTGATGGAAGGAGTGCAGACTGCACACTGATATAGACTGTAGAGCAATGTGTGGTCTTAAAGCTGTTGGGATACAACTGAAAAAACCAGCAATTTATTTAGACAAGAGGGAACTGTCATCTAGTTTGCAGACATCTAACAGGCAGTTTTGCTCAATTTTGAATGATTGAAGATTTATTTACTAGAATTTTAGAAGTGTGTTTTCATCACATTTGTTAAATTTCCAGGAAAGATGTTAAAAGCACTGCGCTATTAACCACCCAGAAAGTTACAGAGCCAAATAAAAAAAATTATACAAAACTTGTGTGATCACAAGACTAGCATAATAGCAATACAATGATTTTATCCCAATCTCCAAGTCTTATTCAGAAGAGCTCCCAAAGATTTCAAAGAATGGTCTACTTTCCCCCTCCCCACCAGACAATCATCTGGGCATATTAATTGCTTACTTAGAAAATATTTAACATTTTAAACTGCCTACTTGCAATTTAGCAGGTGGAGTGAGAAACCAGCACCATGTGACTTGCCAGCTACAGAACAAGCTCTTACAGCACTTTTGATCCATAGAACTTAAAGCACACAGACAACCAGCAAGTGGTAAATAGACCAATTTCAGAGCTCATCACAAACCCCCTGTACTGCTATGAGCAGGTAGTTTCAGAGAAGGCAGCCCATTCACCCACAGGGAGGAAACCACTCCCCCATCTCCAGTCAACCCCAGGTGACTAATGGAAAGAGCAAAACAAACCAAAAATGGAAAGAAAATCCAGTTTGGGTCAATTGAAACATTGTTTCAATGACTATTTGAATAGTTGACATTGGGAAGGTATCTTCAAGAGCCATAAAAGCTCACCTTTTAAAAATTAATGCTTTCTCCCCTCCTTTAAGGGCACAGAAAAGCATTTAGGTGTTCATCATCTCTAATGAGCAAGTAATCTGCAGGCTTGCTATTTTGTAGTGTAGAAAAGTAAACTCAGTGATGTTGAGTACTTGTTTAATCTAATTTAGGTGCTTGGGTTTTTAAAAAGGGAAACTGCAGCTAATTGTCTTATTTTTCTGTAAACTAATGCATAGGGCTCTGTGTCTGTCATGGAAGTAAAAAATGTTGTGACTTTTTGCGCACCCTCTCGTCCCCTCCCCCCAGATTTAGTCAGGGACATTTACAGTATAAATCATGGACAGGTCACGTGAATTTTTATTTATTGCCCATGACATGTCCATCACTTTTACTAAAAATACCCATAACTAGGGCCCTACCAAATTCACGGCCATGAAAAACGCATCACGGACTGTGAAATCTGGTCTCCCCCCATGAAATTTGGTCTTTTGTGTGCTTTTATTCTATACTACACAGATTTCATGGGGGGAGACCAGTGTTTCTCAAATTGGAAGTCCTGACCCAAAAGGAAGTTGTAGGGGGAGCACAAAATTATTTTAGGAAGGTTGCGGTACTGCCACCCATACTTCTGCACTGCCTTCAGAGCTGGGTGGCCGGAGAGCGGCAGCTATTGGTCAGGCACCCAGCTCTGAAGGCAGCGACCCACCACCAGCAGCTCAGAAGTAAGGGTGGCAATGCCACCCTTTACTTCTGTGCTGCTGCCTTCAGAGCTGGGCGGCTGGAGAGTGGAGGCTGCTGACTGAGGGCCCAGCTCTGCAGGCAGCAGCACAGAAGTAAAGGTGGCAATACCATACCATGCCATCCTTACTTCTGCGCTGCTGCTGGCGGTGGCTCTGCTTTCAGAACTGGGCTCCTGGCCAGCAGCCACCATTCTCCAGCTGCCCAGCTTTGAAGACAGCATCGTCAGCAGCAGCAGTGCAGCACAAAACTCTTATCATAGCTCCAGTGCATCTCTGCAGCTACCATTCAGACTTTAGTCACGCAACAGAAGAAAACCGATAAGACCAGCTGCTATTCAGAACCCTGTGGGCAACAGTTAGCTAACAGGAACCAAGTCAGTTTCAGTCTGCTGCTGCTTAGGAAAGCTACAAACAGCAACAGAAGGTACTAGAACTGAAGAATGTTCCAGAGGACTCTGAAAATGAAGGGGGGGAGGGTGCGTTGAAGTACCCTGCAGCACCCCCTCCATCAGAATCTATATTCTGCAGAGGAAAAAAAATCTGTGGAGGACATGAGTTCTGCACATGTGTAGTGGTCAGAATTCCCCCCACAGCATAGGTATCAGACTGTCGTCAAAGGCTGATATGAAACAGGCCCCAAACATAGCCAAGTGGAAACTGTTTTCCCATCCCACAAAAATTATTCTGAACAATTTCCCATTCCAAACGGGGACAAAGTCAATCTCAAATTTTCACAAACCCCAAATCCAAGAAGATTCTAGTTTAGGTCAACAGAAAGTTGACCTAATTCAGTAATTTTGAATTTGTTTTTTAAATTTCAGAACAGTCATTTTGAACCAGAAGCCCAGAATGTTTCAATTCAGATGTCATAATGAAATGTTTTGACAATTTTGAAATTTTTAAAAATCTGAGGTGAAAACTTGTCAAAACAGATCCTTTCCCACTAAACATTTCAGTTTTGCCAAACTGGCATGTTCCAACAAAAACATTGTCAAAGTTCCTGATGAGCTCTAGTGCCAAGCAGAGTCCACGAATAGCACCACTAGAAATCCCAACATATGTGGGTTAATAAAATGCATCGTAGCATTGTCCATGGAGCACATTGGTGGGCCGACCTTTTTCTTAGCCTCTAGACTAGGAATTTGTTATCAAGCCCTCTGACCATTTCAATAATCCATACTAACTTTTTGCTTTATGGTTTCCTTTTGCCTGTTTTTCTGAAATAGAGTATTACTTTGGCCAATATAGGGAACAGAGATGCCCTGTTAATACACACACTCAGTTAAAAGTTTAGAAGTGCTTTTATAGTCCATACGCTGTCCCCTGCTGTTTCTATAAGCACATCTGACTCTGAAAGGCCAAGACCCAAATTCAAAGAGACCACTTGTACCTAGATTAGTGGATACAAGAAAGAACCCTTGTGGACAGATGAAGTTAATTGATGGCTAACAGCAAAAGCAAGGAGCTTTCTGCGAATGACTATTACTTTTGATCCTTTAATGGCAATAACGGCAGTCAACGTTTCATTACAAATCCCAAGCATGGTTAAATATGTACATTATTTGTTTAGCAAGTTAGTAGTAAGTTGTTGGGGAAAAATACATAGCAACTATGATCAAGATCCAAACAATTTCTGCATGTGTTTTTATAACCTTTGAGAAGATATTAAACATTAAAAATAAGTTAATGATCAGATATTGGACAAAGTAGTTCAATAAGGCTTCACACACTAACAGTCTGATCCAAACAGACAATATACATCAACTACATACCCCCCTTAAAATCAGGCATTTGCCTTCTACATCCATTGGACCACGTCCTTTACTGCATAATACTTCATGTAAAATTGAGGAGGTGCTAATTTTAAGGTACATTTTCCCTGTGACATTAAGTATCTTACCATTAGTTCATTCTCCTTATGAGCCTGTTAATCTGATCTTCCCTGTTGCCAGCATCTCCACCTTCTACAAAGTGGATAGTTTTCTTTTTCATTCCACCTCGAGGAGAAGATAACTTGAAGGGCCATAGAAAGTTGTTCACCACTTTGAAGTTCTTGCCAACAGTATAGATCTCATGGACCACATCTTCCATGCAGATGATGCCATATTTTTCTGAAATCCAGGAAACAGTAATTATACAGGACTATCAGACTAAAACCCAAGGCCTGTGGCATGATTACCTACAAAACACTATTCCACAAGTAAAAATTTGTCTCGAGTGTTATGTTCACTAGAAACCAATGCTATCTCAAGTTGTTTGCTTGAGATCAAGTCAATGTCCACAAATCAGCATACTTTGCTTTAAAGTTACAGAAAACTTGTTTATATAATAATACTAACCAGCAATGACAGGGAAAAGAAAACCATGATAATCTAATGGAATTTTGGTAAACATTGTTTCATAAGTGGCCTTTTAAGAAAAATTAAGTTAAATCAACACTGATTACACACTTGGAAACTGAAATTCATCTTTTTTTAAATCTCACATTAACTGTTGCAAGGATTTAGTGAACAATGCACCAATGGCATTTCTGTATTTAATGCAGTCTTTAAACATCAAGAGTTCAGATTTTCCAAGAGCATCTGGTAGTACAACGCAGCAATTGAGTGTTTCGTGTTGTGAAAACCCAAATCTTCGAATTGTAATATAAAGAATAATGGACTTTCAGATCTCAGCAAATTATAAAAGTAGAACATATACTACTATTTTTAGTGATCCAGATAAATAATGGAAAATCAAACAAGAATAATTTGAATTGTGAATAGACAAACTATTTTGCCTTTAATACCAGATGCTAGTACTAGTAACCAATGGGGAGGGTGAGGTTTCACCAATATTCAGTAACATGGAATGTGGAAATTAACTTCCTGCGCCACAATGTTAAACTAATATCCCAAAATCTTAAAATCTGATTAGATATAAGATATTGATTACTGCATATTTACTTAGTAAATGATTTCAAAACAATTTAGAAATACTTGCCATTGTTTCAGTATTTCCACTCTTAGTGTTAATGATTTCTCACTGATATTTTCATTCTTAAAAGGCTCCTGCTTGACCTACCAGTTTTTCCATTAGAAATCAATGCAAATCAATCTGAGAGACAAGGTTTATAGTTGAATATCCTAGTCAAATTATAAAAGTTAAACTTTAATTTACCTTACATTTTTGAAAGTTTTTATTTCTAATAGGAAAAGCTAATACTTTCATTCCTGCTTTGCATCAAGTTGCCAAGATAGTGATTTATTGTCATATTAAAACCTATTATTAGTGATAGAGGTAGCGTTCAGAAATTTAAACTCATATTTTTAGCTACATTAGATAATCTTAAAACAAAGTCAGTGTTAAAAAATTAAGTTGTATTTACCAAGACACCGCTGAATCAGAGAATTGTCAGTCAGAGCAATGCGCTGCCTGTTGATCTTGCCGTAACCACGCTTGTAGATCAGTTCATGCACAGATTTCAGATTGGGGTAACTGAAATACAGAAGTGAGATAGAAGTGATTGGGATTCTCATTCAATAATGCCAAAAAAAAATGAAGTTCTTTATTAAATTATTCAAGCTTAGTATGAAAACAACGCACATACCAACAGTGTTTCCTCTAATTTTTCCCACCCATGTGCGGAATGAATTTTGTTATGTGCACCAATATGGAGGTGATGTGTCTTCACACATCACCTCCATATGGGTGCATATATCAAAATTCACGTGATGGTGTGGGGTTAAGGGGTTTGCAGTGTGGGAGGGAGCTCAGGGCTGGGACAGAGGATTGGGGTGAAGTGGGGGGAGGGGTTGCGGGCTCTGAGGGGGGGCAGAGGATGAGGGGTTTGTGGTGCAGTGGGGCTACCTGGGGCTATGGTGGGGAGAGAGGACTCCCCCTCCCACTCCTCCTGCAGCAGCACTTGGGCTGGGTGGGAGAGGTGCCTCTCCCACAGCAGGTCCGGGGCACATGTCCCCTAGCTGTGGCAGGTTCTGGTTGGGCTGGGTCAGGGCTCCTGTCCCGCCGCTGTGGCAGGTCCGGGGTTTGGGGAGAGGTATCTCTCGCTGCCGCAGCCCTGAGCACCAGCGCGACGCTCAATAGGCAGCTATGCAGCCACGCAGCTTAGAGGGAATTTAGCATGCCAAGGGTAACAACCCAGTGCAACACAATAGATGCAAAGCTGGGAATTCATGACGGAGAGTCAGACCAGGTCTTGTGTTTACTTTATCTGCTACTTATTTCAGTGTTGAGCAATACATCCTGTATTTTACTTTTCAAATTCACTTGATAACATTAAATTGAAAACTTCACTTACCCCCATGCGATGTAGGGTTCAACAATCCGCAGCATGTTAATTGAAGCCTTGTTGAGTTTTACAAATGTGCCATTGAAAATCTGACGCAGGCGAAGGAGCTGCAATACCTTACGGACCTTCGGGCTAACTCCATTGATACTGCAAAGTGCAGAAGTGATATGCTTAGATTTACATTTGTCTGTAATAATATTCAAATAATTTGATCTACATGGCTATGTGGTAAGCTATATGCTTACCAATGATTCAAAGTAACAACTGTAGTGAACTGTATTATGTTTTACCATCTCTATTTTATACTCTGAAACTTTCATTCGAAGTAGATCTACTACTTTTAATCTAGAGTCTCTCTTCAACAAGCTAACAAGGGGTCAGTCTGACCTACTCTTGAGCAAAAGCAAAGCAGGAAGGGGATACTCTTTTTCCTGGATCACTAGTTGATTTCTCTCTCCTAGTACACCTTTAAACAAGCTGTTCGGAGACATGTGGAGAGAGAGATTTCTATGGTGCCTCATTAATAATGGTCTGCAGACTTATTCATATTATCCAGTTTACGTTATAAAGGTAACAAATATTAATTTTTGCAATGTTGCAGGTGTATAATAGAAGAACAAGCATGAGAACAATTTGAATTGTTAGACAAACCTGCTATTTTATCATCACCCCAAGATGAAATGTAAATGAGGATAATTCACTCTCCATGCACAGTTGCTACTTTGCCTCTTTACTGACAATGCCAAAACATGGGCTTCATTCCGAATAAGTTGGTGTGTTTGTGGTTAGGAACTAGACTGACTGAACGAGACTTCTGTTAGTACTGTCATTCCACACCTACCTGGACCTACTAGTGGAAGGCTTTTATTACAAATGATATGAACTTTTAAATACTCTATAATGCTGCTCTATCAAATATGGGAAGGCCAAATTTCCCCCACACATCTTAACAAAATGAATCTATTCCCCATGAATTTTAATCATAGTCCAAAATGGTAAATATCTTACCCTCTGATCCTGATCACAAAGGCCAATTTTGGTTCAGCAGGTACATAGTAATTGCCAGCTTTGCGTGCCATTCGAGCCATACGAATCTCACGTCTATACATTTGCCTGTACTCCTTGTGATAGGCCTGAGCTCTTGCATAAATGAGTTTTCTTTGCGCTTTACGAAGCTGAAATTAGGGATAAAATGTCATCCAAAAGTACACTATGTTCATAATCTACGATTGATCAATATTCTGCGAATGAATTGGTAAAATACCCTGCAAAATGTCAGTGATTAACAAAACAGCTGTCTATGTATCAGATTTAAGATCTACTAAATTCTATCTCCATCTCTATGTATTAGAATTGCCTTTACTGTATAATTAAACAATTCAAACAAATAAGTTTATTAAAATATTTACCTTCTTTTGAACCACTAGCCTCTTCAGACGCTTGGCCTTTATATCAGCAAAAGCCTTTCGCTTTTTTATAAGGCTTTCTGGAACAGATGGCACCTTCTTTCCTCTAAATTATTAAAAAAAAAAAAAAAAAAAGACTTGAGGGTCTATTTATAGATCACTTTCACATGACAAATAATGAAAGGTGTATCTGCAAATTTAGCTTAACTAAGAATTATTATAAGCAACTTCGATATACATGAATCACACATGGAAATGAACATGCAGGCCTCAGTGTCCTGAACCAGTTTATAATTACATTCTGCCTCCCTGTATCTTCAGTTGTTTAGGGTCTTACTCAGGCCTGAATTCCTGTATAGCATTATAATATGAACGTATAGCCTCTTTCATCCACAGATAAGGAAACTTGTATTGCTGTACGCAGCTAAATAGCTACATCTCACTACAAGGTAACTGCCCTTTATTGTTAATAATTTGTTAGTCTCTAAGGTGCTACAAGTTTTTCTTTCTTATTTTCATTTTGCCCTTTATTGCTACTTCTAGGTGTTTATAAAGCAACCACTTATCTGAATACTTGCAAATTAAAAGCAACAAGCAATTTGAAAGACTATCATCCAACATTTTCCTTTTAGACACCATTTGGGAATCTAAAAATATTTGTTCTTTCATTCTACTTAAAAACCTTCACTCTGGCTTAAAATTGAGGCAACACTCTCAAAAAATGGATCTTGCATCTAGCTCTGAATACAAGTCAGTCCAGGGACAGTCCAAGAACTGCTCACAAACAGCTGCAATGGTGGCTGTAGCGATCCCTGGCTATAATCTGAATACCAATTCAATTTGATTATACTTCATTATGAAGGAAGTCTACGGTCATCATCACTCAGGCTTGTAATTCAACTTTGTTAAATTTTGTGGGAGTATGTCTGAAAGCTTGTAGCGTTAGAAGAATAACATCACAGTTTGTAATGCACCGTTCATTTAGAGCTAAATCGTGCCCTGGGATACATGGACACAACTCCCACTAGCTCCAGGCATCTAAAGGCAGCGTCTGGCCCTAAATAATGCTTCATAGAGCACATTAACAGGGCAAGAAAGGAGAGGAGTGACTGCGGTGTTACAAGGGATCCTGCCTATGGGACACAGCCCGGGGAGACTGTACACGCTGTTGCCCCATCCCATGGTGATGGTTCCTGAACCGCGACATCTCCCCCGCAGCCCCGCTCCCGGAGACCCTTCCTCCTCAAGCACAAGGGCCCTACGCAGTCAGGCCGCCGCACCCCAGAGACTCTCCCTCAAGTCCGGCGCACAGCAGGCGAGGAGAACCAACCCCCCTGCCGCCCCAAGCCCAGGCCGCCCCGGCCACACACAGGTCTGGACCGCCGGGGAGGGACTGAGGTGGGTCAATACGAGGGGCAGCGGGGAGGCAGAGCCCCGGCGGTCGGGCTCAGGGAGCCGGCCGGGGGTAGAGGCCACCACGCCGCGGATGGAAGCGGATTTTCCCAGGGAAGAAGCTGCACTTACTCTACGCCCGCCATGATCCCCACCGGAAAAGAGGGCGCGCGCATGCGCATCACACACTTAAAGAATCGGGTCCGGGAAGGGACCCACGACAAAAGCCCTGGGTTTTGCTGTCTTACGTGGTGCCTGAATATAATTTAGGAATAGGGAGGTGACTACGTGAGTGCCTGAGCTGTACGGTGGCCGAGTTGAAGGGGCTGAGAGCTTGCAAGTTGATGCCGAGTTGATGCCTGCAAGTCACCAGGACCTGATGAAATGCATCCTAGAATACTCAAGGAGCTAATAGAGGAGGTATCTGAGTCTCTAGCTATTATCTTTGGTAAATCATGGGAGACAGGAGAGATTCTAGAAGACTGGAAAAGGGCAAATATAGTGCCCATCTATAAAAAGGGAAATAAAAACAACCCAGGAAACTACAGACCAGTTAGTTTAACTTCGGTGCCAGGGAAAATAATGGAGCGAGTAATTAAGGAAATCATCTGCAAACACTTGGAAGGTGGTAAGGTGATAGGGAATAACCAGCATGGATTTGTAAAGAACAAATCATGTCAAACCAATCTGATAGCTTTTTTTTATAGGGTAACGAGTCTTGTGGATAAGGGAGAAGCGGTGGATGTGGTATACCTAGACTTTAGTAAGGCATTTGATGCGGTCTCGCATGATATTCTTATCAATAAACTAGGGAAATACAACTTAGATGGGGCTACTATAAGGTGGGTGCACAACTGGCTGGATAACCGTACTCAGAGAGTAGTTATTAATGATTCCCAATCCTGCTGGAAAGGTATAACGAGTGGGGTTCCGCAGTGGTCTGTTTTGGGACTGGCTCTGTTCAATATCTTCATCAACGACTTGGATATTGGCATAGAAAGTATGCTTATTAAGTTTGCAGATGATACCAAACTGGGAGGGATTGCAACTGCTTTGGAGGATAGGGTCATAATTCAAAATGATCTGGACAAATTGGAGAAATGGTCAGAGGTAAACAGGATGAAGTTTAATAAGGACAAATGCAAAGTGCTCCACTTAGGTAGGAACAATCAGTTTCACACATACAGAATGGGAGGAGACTGTCTAGGAAGGAGTACGGCAGAAAGGGATCTAGGGGTTATAGTGGACCACAAGCTAAATATGAGTCAACAGTGTGATGCTGTTGTAAAAAAAGCAAACTTGATTCTGGGCTGCATTAACAGGTGTGTTGTGAGCAAGACACGAAAAGTCATTCTTCCGCTCTACTCTGTGCTGGTTAGGCCTCAACTGGAGTATTGTGTCCAGTTCTGGGCACCGCATTTCAAGAAAGATGTGGAGAAATTGGAGAGGGTCCAGAGAAGAGCAACAAGAATGATTAAGGGTCTAGAAAACATGACCTATGAAGGAAGGCTGAAGGAATTGGGTTTGTTTAGTTTGGAAAAGAGAAGACTGAGAGGGGACATGATAGCGGTCTTCAGGTATCTAAAAGGGTGTCATAAGGAGGAGGGAGAAAACTTGTTCATCTTAGCCTCTAAGAATAGAACAAGAAGCAATGGGCTTAAACTGCAGCAAGGGAGGTTTAGGTTGGACATTAGGAAAAAGTTCCTAACTGTCAGGGTGGTTAAACACTGGAATAAACTGCCCAGGGAGGTTGTGGAATCTCCATCTCTGGAGATATTTAAGAGTAGGTTAGATAAATGTCTATCAGGGATGGTCTAGACAGTATTTGGTCCTGCCATGAGGGGAGGGGGCTGGGCTCGATGACCTCTCGAGGTCCCTTCCAGCCCTAGAATCTATGAATCTATGAATCTGTAAAGCTGGATGGGAATGTAGGGGTGCAAAGCATAGGTTAGATGGCTCATTGAAACACAAAGTAAGCTTTTACAGACCCGGAGGAAGAGGCTATAAAACTTCCCTCTTAAAACATGACTAAAGCCCCTCCAGCTTGGCTACAACTTCAGCATGCTGAGTTGGGTGCAATCCACAGTCCACACAGTGTTCAGGCCCAGAGGTGTAATTAAAAATGTAATCACCATTGTGATTACATTAAATAGTTCATTTCCATAGTGTGACTGATTCACTTCAGCTCCAAGAGATGTTCTATGGGGCTCTAAATCCTGAGCCTGAATGTTAGTATTGACTTTAACGCGATTAGGGTTATTATTTATTTTTATTATTTGCCGAGTACTGACAATGTGTTCTGTACATGACACATATCAACACAGTTTAGGCCATGGAAGAGGTTAAAAACCTAAAAAGTTGCTACAGAAAGAAACTTGCTTATTATTGTTATAATCTAATAATGTTTCATTTATTTGTGGCCCTAACTAGTTTTAATCATGCATTAAATGGATAATCTTGTTAATTTTATTTTGGGTCTCAGACCTAATGGTGAGAAAAAGGGACTGGAAATTGGGCAAAGACCCAGTCTCACAAACACTTATGCACAAGTTTAACTTCATTCGTGTGAATTGTTCCAATGTGACTTTAAGTCTTTGCAGCATTAGGTCCCAAGTTTCTTAGGTTCCATTTCCATCTCTGCAGCCAGCTGATTCATTGTGCAATTTGAAAAGTCATTTAGGCATCACTGCCATAAACAGATGAACTTCAATGGAGTTGCATCCACTTGACTAAAATAGTTTGTTCATCTAAGTATTTTTACAGATGGCCATTCACTGTGCTCTAGGGCCCCAATCCTGCATAGGGATGAGACTTTACTCCAGTTTTCTCATTGACTTCAGTGGAACTGCTTATGGAGTAGAGTTACACACATGCAGAGAAGTCCTATTAAAAACAATGGAATTGTATGTGTATTGAGGTACCATTCAGTGTGAGTGAGGGTTAAGCAGTTTGTCTCAGAATAATTAACAATGTTTTACTATTAACTATTATTTTAATTTATTTGTTTGGGTGTTTTACAGCATCCAAAAGTATGCTAGGTGTTAGGTATTTTTATTGTAAAATGTTGAATTAATAATAATACATTGGCATTTGAATAGCAGCTATTTTAGATTGTAGATGTAAAAACAAATGGTAATACTAATATATACTAGTACAGCACCTTACACTCATGAAGCTTATTAAAACTACAGTAAATAACAGGAGAATTAAAAATACATTCACAAGCAAATGTTCAATTAAATTGTTATATTAGGATATTGTCCTATAGCTAGAATTTGACTATCAATAATATGCTGAACTTTTTTCTCTGTCGAACACTGCAAACTGGTTCGTACGTCAGCTTACACATCACGCTCAAACAGTGGGCTCGCCCGACGAGCAATGTGACCGGTGGTGACTACAAGTCCCATCACACCGAGTTCCACCTTGGCCACGGCTCCGGGACGTGTTGGAAGGCTGTAGACCGCATTGCATGCTGGGACATGCAGTCCCTGGAAAGTCGCCGGCCTCAAGATGGCGCGTTACACCCTGGGGCCTGTAGGCTAAGGGGACCGCTTTGCATTCTGGGACATGTAGTCCCGTCCAGTTCCCTCCTCTAGCTGGAAGATTTGGAGGACAGTCAGGACTCGCGTTTCTAACCCAACCGCCGGGTCCCTGCCGTGGAGAGACGCGTCCGGTGTCGCCTGCCAGAAAGTGGGACCGAAAGTCCCGCGGAGTGGCAAGGCGGGGGAGGGGAGGGGAGGGGAGGGGGTGAGTGGCTGGGGCTTGGGCATGTATCGCTGTGCGAGGCGTCGTGTGTGTCTCAGGCAGCGGCTCTGGGCTGGCCGCGGGGAGGTGGTGGTGGGACCCCCGGGGAGGGAGTTGTTGCTGGGTCCGGGTCCGGGCGTGAAGGGGCGGATTCCACCGAATCCCCGTGACTGCGGTGGGGGCCGGGCCCGGTGTGGGAGGCGATGGGGTGGGGAGCGCACGGAGAGGACCTGGTGGGGCCTGACGGTGAGGAAGGGGTGGGGCTGTGCTGGCCGGGGGGGGGGGGGGGTGCGGTGGAGGCGGAAATGGGCTGGGGGAAGATCTGGGAATGCAGAGTGGGCTGGGCTGGGCTGGGGGAGGGCCTGGGAATGGGGTGGGGGAGGGGGCCCGGTTCCCAGCCGTGGGTATATAGCGCGCGGAGCGTGGAGATGCTCCCTTCCAACCAGTGGCGGGGTGCAGCGCGCCGGAGGAGGGAGCTAGGCAGGGGCGAAGGAGAGGGAAACCCGGCGCCTCGTTCCCTGGCTGAGCGGTGGCGGTGGCTCCTCACCCCGCGCTAGTGCTAGCTTCTCCTCGGCCAGTGGTAGCGGCAGCGAGGGGCGAGCTGGCCCCGGCTGCCGGCAAACTTAGGGCGGCTCGGTTGGGTGGCTGAACTTGCTGGCTGGCGCTTGGCGAGGCGCTGCCGCCCTGGGGGAAGGAAATCTGGGAGCGCAGAGGGAGCTTGTTCCTCTTTAAAGTCTCCCTGTCCTCAGCCCTGTCGCCAGCGCTGCAGGCACAGCGGCTCCCGAGCAGCCAGAGGAGGCAGCGAGCTCCGTGGTTTCCGGGCAGTAGCAGCCCCAGGTGCCTGCGGGCAGTGTGGAGCCTGGGCAGTGCTTAGTGTTGGGGCTAGTGGGTGCCTACGCTGCTTCTCGCCTCCTTTGCTCCTCTGGCTGCTGAGGGGACGCTTTGCACGGCCCCTTGCTCTGTAGGCTGAGCGGGCTGTGCCACGGCTGCCGGTGTCCCTTCAGTTCATTGGGCTCCGCACGGTTTTTCTCTTTGCTCTCCGGAGAGGGGCTGCGGGACCCTTTGGAGCCCAGAGCAGGCAGGTTCCCCTGTCCCAGGGCACCGGAGACGCCCCTTTCCCGCGGTAGGCAGCGGGGACTGTAGCTGAACCCTTGGGGGACAGCGCTGCAAGCATGAACATCCTGCTGGAGTTCTTCGTAGTCACTTTCAAAGTGCTCTGGGCGTTCGTGCTGGCTGCGGCCAAGTGGCTGGTGAGGCCCAAGGAGAAGAGTGTGGCGGGGCAGGTGTGCCTCATCACTGGGGCAGGCAGCGGCCTGGGCCGCCTCTTCGCCCTGGAGTTTGCCCGGCGCCGGGCGCTGCTGGTGCTGTGGGACATCAATACCCAGAGCAATGAGGAGACGGCAGGCATGGTGCGCCACATCTACCGGGAGATCTCCGAGGAGGCGGCTGCCGCTGCCCAGCAAGGTAACTGTGCCCCTAGGTCTACATGCTGATGTATTGTGTGATCCTAACGTAAAACATGTATTAGATCTATCTCCCCCGTCTCCCCTTCCTTTTTTTCCCCTATCCCAATAAATGTAGGGACTACAATAACAGCCCACTGCCTGAGATCCGGGGACAGTGTGGCTCTGGGATAGCAGACTCTTACTGGCTTAGTCTCCCATGAGGAAGTGGTCCTACCTTACCTGCCAGCCTGTCTTTTGGGGGGCAGAAGGATGGTGCTACACCTGATGGTGCTTGGTGAGGAGCATAAGTGCTGGAACTAGGGGTGCTGAGCATGCTGCCACAGCCCCTGGCTTGAAGTGGTTTCTGTCTTATACAGGGTTTGCAGTTTGGTTCAATGGCTCTCGGTGCCCACATTATAAAAATTGTTTCAGCATCCCCGGTGAGGAGGAAGTACCCAGTTTATAATGTGTGGGGAGTATTTCGTGGGAGGGGGTGTTTCTGGAGATGGCTTCTATCAATCTACCATTGTATTGCCATGCTGCTATTTTTGTCCAACTTCCTCCTAACTTCCCATAAAACGATCTTTCATCTGCTTCAGGAAGGGTAGCTAAATGACCTGCTTACAAGAAAATCACCTGCAATATCACAGTGGTGGTCCTCTTGCCAGGAAAGGAAAAATGTTTGTTAGAGCTGAACATCCAGAGGGGGTATTTCTGGGATTCTTTAGTACTAGATGATCATAATGGTCCCTTCTGACCTTAAAGTCTATGAGTCTACTTGTGACTATTTCCTGATCCATACTGCCTGATGGTGTTACTTAAACCAGGTTGGATTTGGCATTGTCTTACAAACCCAGCTGTAAGCAAGGATATCATCCCCCAGCCGCAATCCCTCATATCTGACCACCCAGGAAGGAGCGGGGTTTGTGTGCTTGTATCCTTTTCTTGCTAGGAAGAGAGATTCATGAATGGCAGAGCACAGACCATTTTCATCAATATAACCTTCGATTCAGGCAGCTGCAAGTAAACCTGCAGCCTCAAATTTACCTTTTTCAGGCAGGAACAGTAAACATAGGGTTTGTTTACTGTGATGATGCCAAAGTAAATAGAACTCTTAGTGTAATGGATGAGTGTTTACTTTTTCTGCTTTGTGGCTTTTTACCTGAATGTTGAGATCTAATTGAGACTGTAACCTTTCTGTTCCTGATTCCTTAGCCACTGGAGATGGTGAAGAAGAGGTGCTGCCCCACTGCAACTTGCAGGTTTATACATATACCTGTGATGTGAGCAAGAGAGAGAATGTCTACTTGACAGCTGAAAGGGTCCGCCAAGAGGTTGGAGAGGTTTCAGTCCTGGTTAACAATGCTGGTGTGGTCTCTGGGCACCATCTCCTAGAGTGCCCTGATGAGCTTATTGAAAGGACAATGATGGTTAACTGCCATGCACACTTCTGGGTAACTATACATTTGTTTATGCTTCACTTTTGTTCAGTTTATTTTGGGAAGAGCGTTCTGTCACTTAGTTTTGTATACGACTTTGCACTTATACATACAATCTTCCACTCTTGAATTATTAACAGATAGGGTTGGAGAGTGGCAAGAGGAAAAAAAATAGTTTTTGTATCAACTATTTAATTGTAAAATCAATGTTTTACATGACTTTCAGTATAACATTTTCTGTAGGAACAACTTCTGAGTAATCTTATCTGCTACTTTCAATTAATACTTTTTGTAGCTTTGTACTGGCATTTTAGCAGCTTTAAGATAACACTTGATGCTATAGTATTGATTCACCGATTTCTCAAAAGATACATAAATATTTCTTAAACGTCCTGTCTTAGATGTAGCTAAAATTGGCTGTAAGGCAAACTGTAACTTTTGAAGACTTAGCAGGGAGGAGAAGAGAACCTCAAAGAAAAACCAAGCTAGAAAGTCTTTATCAGAAATCTTACATATTTGTAATTATATAACTCATTCTCCATAGTAAACCATTAGTAGTAAAATAGAGCTACATGGATTCTTGTGTGATACTGTTTTAGTAACTGAAGAATGCTAAATGAAAAACTTAAGCTAGATATTCATGTTGTCATTGAATTTTGCTGTCTCTTTTTTTTTTTGAACTCCATTTCAACAGATTTATATAAACTAGAATGTTAAAGCCAGGCATGATACACCACTGGGCCTGCATTAGCTGTCAGACTAAGTCCATGGCATTAGAACTGTCCTTTGGTCCCTCAAATAAGGTTATGAAATATACTTCCAAAACAGTCAAAGAATTAAGCAATCTGAAATCTACTTCAGCAGATGCCTGGTAGATTATTCCTGCATGTGTAATAATATTAAAATCTTGTGAAATACATGGTGTTCAGAAACTTCACATGCCTCTTTACTGTAACTTTTTAACATAGGAGTTAAATGCTGTTTCATAACCCTAAAGGAGCCCCTTCAAATCAACGCTGCGAAACACTTAATGGCAGAGCAGTCTGTCTTTTTCCCAAGTATTGTAGAACTTGTCTATAAAGCATATTTAAACTTCAATGCACATCAGATACTGTGTTTGGAGACTTAACTCTGAAAATATGCATTTAAAGGAAACTTGAAAAGTTTTAAAAAAATCTTGTAAACTCTGACAAGAGCCAAAAACTCTGTACAGTCCACTGATGAAATGCAGTAAGTCCAACTGATGCTTACAAAAGCAGGGATGTCCACTAGCTTTAATGAGTGTTCTTGTTGTGCTTTTAAGATGTGGTTTTAATACAGAATTTAGACTTCTTGGAAACTCAGTTATGACATCACTGTACATTAAAATATGGGAGGTTCCTAGATTCTCCAGCTGTTCTTCCCTCAGGCATGTAAATCAAGACACTTATTTACAGCATTGTTTCAGAAAACTTGTTTTAAGGCACCCATTTTATGTTTGCTGAGTTCCTAACAGCTATGGGAAAACCAAGTTAGGCTTAAACAATTTTTATGATATTTTTCCATTTAAAAGGGAACGTCTTCCAAACTCTGAATCTGTCAGACTTTTTGTATTAGAATGTTTGTTTTAAATTGCATTAGCCTAAAGGCTAATGCTACTGCAAGATCAGTGCTGGGGGGTCTCCTGAACTTGGATTCAATAAAATTTTTAAGGAGCTGTCAACACCTGCTTCGTTTAACTGAGGACCTGCTTGTATATACTCCTTCTCTAGATCAAGAGATCAGCCTGTGTCCTACTTGTTGGCTTTTTTTGGGAGGTGGGGTGAGGGGGTGCTCGAGCAGTTTTTGGTGTTGGCAGAGCTGTTCTCCTCCCTCTCCAGGTTGCACAAGTGGCTGGTTTGACCAAACGTGGGTGGACCTTTGGTTTAAAAACAAAAAAACCCTCATAAGATACCACCTGAAACAGCTAGATCGGGAGCCAGATTTTTTTTTTTTTTTTAGTGCAAGTTAATGCTCACTTTAACTAGGACAGTGTGTCTAGATGTGTGAAGTCAGCTAAATTGCTGGTACAGCTGCAAAACCTAGTACTCCAGAGCATTTGTGTTTGGTTAGCCCGCTTTAACTGATGACTGGATCATTCCTATTACTTGATTATTTGTTTTACAATAAAGACCAATACTTGATGAGGCACCCAAGTGCCGAAGCAATGAGGGACTGTGTATAAATAACAAAAGAAATTGCACTAAATAGGAATCTTTCTTATTTGTGGTATATCTTTGGTTAAATATTGTCCATCTTGGAACAGTCTTTCAGATTCTTTTGAGACATTTTTTCCAGTACATATATGGTTAAGATTGTGCTATTTCCACATCAGTAGACATTTGGTGTCTACTGGGAGCTTTTTTAGGTCTTGTTGCTAGAATGAAAACTCTTGAACAAATGCTTTAATATAGCAAAATACTAGAATCTGAAGACTAAAAGATCTGTGGCACAGATCTTTAAGATCCAAATCTGAGGGAGATCAGTCTGGTAGTAATTCTGTTTTTCTGACATGTATGGATTTTCCAAAACTTTCATCTTAAACTTACCTCTTCTAAAAGAATAGCATCTTGCCCATCACAGGAAGATCAGCTTTCTCTTTGACTAACCAAAAGGGGGAAGCAAAAGCATTTAACTCCAGTTCTGGAGTATTCTCCAGAATTTTTATACAGGGTCCTACCTTGGAAAGACTTTCACACATTCTTAACTATGTGCTATGAGTACTCAGTGTGTAAGAATGTATACAAGTCTTTGTGGAATTGGAGCCTAAATCTTTGACAGACTTTTTATATTGATATAGTAAGCAGGTAAGATAACCTACTGTCTGAAAAGTTCTCATTAGTTATCTCCTTCCTAAGCAGGGAATTCTTCTGTGAAATGCCTAAAGTCTATGACATTAAAGGTTTTGTTCAGGAAATTAAAAGCCAGCCAGTACAAACTGCATAATGTACTGTTTAATAAATCTAATATATACTCATGCAGTTGCTCTACCTATAGTGCTTTCCAGAGGCTTGTGATCCAGGTGTGTCTTGTAGTACTGAAACTGTTACACCAGTCTTGTTCAATCTTCAGAAACTTTTAGTACTGTTCAGTAAAGCCCATATTTTAGCTATAGAGCTTGCTTTTTTCTTGTAACTGTTCAGGTTAAGACCTAAGCTAAATTTTTTTAATTGAAATAGTCATGTACAAATGTGCCATATTTCAAATGACCTTTATATAATTGTATATATTTGCTCTATATAAATAATGTGCATATATATTTAAATATGCATGTCTGCAAATATTCCTGGCTTAATGTTTTGAGGGCTGTGTGCATAGTGACTTATGGCAGATAATTCTTTTTTTAGATGTTCTTTAGTATTTTTACCGTATATGTTTAACTTTAAAAGCATATGCTAGTCTGTTAAGATACTAAATAGCTGTTCCACTTATGTTCAAAATGGTAAACATAGGTAGTCTTAACAGTGCATCTACAGCTCCTAATAACTGACTTTGTCCTCAGAAGTACAAGACTGCAAAAGGGATGCTTACTTAAAAGTACTTGCAGTACTTGCCTGCTTTTAACAGTGCACCAAGTCAAGTTGTGTCCCAAATGTGTGATGGAAAAAGTATGATCCAACCTGGCTTCCATCGCAATTGACTTTTCTCCCCTTTCCCCCACCTTCGAGTCAGTTGATTAAGGAGTTGACATCTGGGCAAAAGACCCTGTCACTAGACATGTCCTAACTTGGTAGACTGCTTACATGATGTTGGAGTACTGAGTGAACAGTTGTCTTGGTTCTTGACTTCGCTAAATATATTAGTGCTTTTATAATCACACATAGTGTTTCTCTGCAATACAGTAGATGTTAGTTTGGAATGCACCTGTTACAATAGGAAAAGTATCCCGTTCCCTATGCAAACATCTTGCCCTGTCATGAATAAACAAACTATAATAATCTGAGTAGGCCCAAAGGACATCAACAGGCTTATAGAAACTCTGCTTCTCATGGAATTGCCATCTGAATAGCTCATTGGAGGGATCCATAACAATGTGACAACTTCTTGAGACTGCAATCTTCATGTTGGGTGGAGAGGACTACATGAGTGACCAAAATGGATGCATTCAACATGTTCCATGGTTCAGTTGTCTGTCCTTGGTAATAAGCATATAACTGCTTTGCCAACAGTACTGTTTAGTAACTAAATTAATTATGGGTCATCTTTGCCCTCAGTGATTACTATCTTAAGCTTTTCTATAGTGTCAGCTACTATAGTGTCCTACTACAGTATCTGAGTGATGGCCAGGTAAATTGTGTTACTGTTAACTATGGTGAATTGTGGTGGCTGAGTGGTTACGGTGCTAGGATGAAATCCTGAAGGTCATGGGTTTGAGTCTCACTCAATCTCGCACTGAACAGCCACCACCAGTTCACCCTACTGCAAAATGAGTACTTGATCCATTGGGTTAGGGCAGCTAAAGGCAGTTGAACGTGATGCTGGCCACATCGCTCCCTTATGTACCAGTGTTTATGAAACTGGTGTCCCTTAACTGCATCAGCTCAGTGAGCCATTGGCTATGGGGAACTCTGACTTTGACCAACTGGTGCTCTTTCAAAGCTAATGTTTGTCTTGTCACTAACCCAATCTCTCAAAAGGAAATCTGGATTCTAGCAAAGATACTTGAAAGGATTACTTATTTGCAAGTGTTCTTATGTTCTTTCTAGTCCTTTTGTTGGATAAAGTCTTGGAATACTGCAAACTACAGTCGTATAGGACATACATACCCTTCTGCCAGGTGCTGATGGCAGCAAAAAGGGCTGGGTTCAGTTTTCTAGTCTGGGATTTCCTTAAATGCTTAACTAACACCAGCTTGAATCTCCACCCAGAAACCCGGGAATCTATATACACCATCTTGGGTGCCCCCTAGTGGGCAATTCTTCCCCACTCATAAGCACTGAGTGCAGGGGTTACAGCAAAGAGAACTTTGTTTTGTGTGTGTGGGGGAGAGAACAGAATGAATTAGTTTTAAGAGTAGTCCCAATCTCAGTTCTCCTTTGGCCATTATAAATGGCTAATGTGTTCTGACCACTTCCCTCCTACCCACTCACAGTTAACAGTCCTGTGTTGGAGAAGTCTAAGGATTCTAGCAGGTCAGTACTGCGTTGGCTTCTCTGGGGGCTTTATTACCTAACCCAGCTGGAATGATTTCAGCTTTAATTGTTGGATAGGGAGGTCTGTGCCAGAGTCCACTGGGTAGGCTGCTGCCTTCTCTGTGACTTCAGCCCAAGCTACCTAGCTCTATTGCTGCTCTGTGCTGTCCATCCTTTCTGAGCTGTCTGTTGCCTTGGAGAAGATGCTGCTGCTTCTGCCAATCTGCGCTGCTGGTCACCATGCAGCTGCTGCCACTAATGCTCTGCATTGTCTGGTGTTACCTGTCTGCTTCTACTCCCTCGAAGCTGCCATCACTTTGCACTATCCACCATCACTTTGCACTATCCAACTTTCCTCTTCCTGTAGCTTAGTCCAGGCTTCCTTACCCAGCATGTTGGACAGCTTTGTTATTTTCCAGCCAGGTCAATTGCATTTAACTGCCCCCAAATGCAAAACTTAACCTTTTATCAAAATGCCCCAAACCTTCACATAACACACATGCGAATAAGGCCCTGCCCGTTCAGTCAACTCTCCTTGCTCTCCAACAGATGCTGGCAGAGAGCTTCCTTGCCTGTGGAGCTCATGGCCATCTGTAGCTCTTAAACAGCTGTTGGCCGCTCTTCTCCCATTTCACCAACAGGTGACAGCACTGAGTCTCATTCTCTGTCATTCTTGGGTCCACAGGGTTTACATACACACAATGTGTATTGTGCTACTTGGCAACATCTCTAGTGAAGCCCCAGCAAGGTTCTCAGGCTTCATCTTCACTGTAAACATTGCAGTGGCACAGCTGCAGTTACTGCGCTGTAGTGCTTCAGTGTAGACACTACCTACGCTGACAGGAAGTGTTCTCCTGTCACTGGTTAATCTACCTCTCTGAGAGGTGGTTGCTAGGTCAACTGCAGAATTCTTCCATGAATCTAGTGCTGCTTACACTGGGGGTTAGGTCGTCTTAACAGCATTGCTTGGGGAGGAGGAGGGGAGAGATGTGGATTTTTCACATCCCTGAGAGTCGTAGCTGCGTTGACCTACCTTTTTAGTTTAGACCTGGCTTTAGCCATAGCAATGGGAGGATTAGAGATTCTGTAAGTACCATTAGGCATTTGTGCCTTTAAGAAAACACTTTCAAATAGGGAAATTAATTAAGCTTCTATCTTTTCATCTTCAGGAAATGTAGTTTGAAAAACAGCATCCTTCAAAGATGGAAAATAGGTCTTAATGAAAACTTTTTTTCTTTAGATTTGCTGGACATTTATTTCTGGAGCTTGAGTAGCTAATAGAGCTGTCTTGCAATAAAGCTTTTTTTCTTTCAACTGTGTTACTTTGTAGTCTGTATGAATCTTGTGTAGTCTTATACTGAGGACAAGCAAATTGTCACCACATAAATTTGCAGGCCTTACCAAGCAGACATCCACTAGAAAAAGTACACAGGATGTCTATTTATCTTGCATTAGTCCTTTTTGAATACTTGTAGAATTATTACCACAGGCCCCTAGCAATCATCAGTCTTCATGAAGCTGAAGGTCCTTCTGTGTGGTTCTTTAAAAATAAATTTTAAAACCCCTCAGTGCCTGTTTATATGCTTAATCCAAGGTTATAGAAGAGAGTGTATGTGGCAGTGTTCTTGACCTGGTCAAGACAAAGATGACTTTTCAGACCATATATCATTTTACTTGAGAACAGTCAGCAAGCATAGCTAACCATGTTGAGTGCAAAAAAAGTCTTAGTTCTATGAAAAAGCCTTTCTAAATTTTGCCTTATATACAGACTATGCAAATTCAAGCATGCATAAATTGAATTCAGAACTGTTATCCACTACTCAACTCTAGCTGTGGTACAGATGTTACAGAACACTACTCCCTGAAGTCCATTGATGCTGTCTGTTCAGTTGTGGTTTTCTGTTGTCTAGTATCATCAGACCTCTGTGATAACAAACCTGTTGTATACTGAGATGCATAAACAAAATGAGCCATAGTAGTTTGCTTCTGTCTTTAGTTAGGAATGTTTCTATCAAGGCAGTTAATAAGTGTTTTGAAAACAGCCTATGAACATGTTGCCACCAAACCTCCTGGTCACAAGCTTTCCCATGTGTATTAGGGTCTTTGCACTGATCCTGCTTTGCAGCGATTAATCTTTTTTTTTTTTTTTAATGCAAATACAGCACTGTTGCTCTTATACAGTGGCTGAAAATCGCATTGGTCTGGAACTTGCTATACTTGCCCCAGTGCAGGACTAAAACAGCACTGGAAATTTTAGCCACCAGCAGTGGATAGCCACTGTAAATTTTAAAGTTCAATATCTTGTGAATCAGCAGGACTAGTACCGTTCTAGCTTTCCTGTGGTGTAAAACATTTGATTGTGGCTCCAATGAGTTATGACAGATATGAAACTGCCATTCAGATTCATATCTTGCTTTTTCCCCACTTCAATTATGACACGACTTCAGCAACTGCTATTTCAAACCACAAATGTTAGAAACTAATGTCCTATGCAAATTGGAAGAAGTTTGAAGTCTGGCCTATTGACGTGGTAGACAGCAATGATTCTCAAACTGGCCAAAGAACTATTGGTGGTCTCTAAGTGCTGGGTTGTGGTCTATAGACAGCTGGTTGATTATTTGGTTTACCCTTGTCTCCAGCTGTTAAATTATATGAAGATGGCAAAAATGCATAGAGAATGTACTGCTTTTCTAATATTCCATGTAAACAATTGCAAGTGTCTCAGACTAGTTAACAACTGCATATCAAAGGGGAGGTATTCCTGAAGCCTATATCTGTTAAGATGTGGTCTGTGACGTGCCATTCTGAGAACCTTAGGAATCCAGTATTAATCTAATTTTAGGTTTCAGAGTGGTAGCCGGGTTGGTCTGTATCAGCAAAAACAACAAGGAGTTCTTGTGGCACCTTAGAGACTAACAAATTTATTTATTTATCTAATTTTAGTGGCTCCGGCTCTACCAGCTGCTAAAATAAAGCTGGAATTGGAACTGGAGTAGGTCATAAGGAAGTAAGACCGTAGGAGTCAGACCTGTCAAGGCCACAAACACTTTAGCAAATCATATTAATGTTTTCAGCATTTGTAATCTCTTCTAAGCACTGGTCCTGGACGAATGATTAGAGGGAATTTAAATCCCTGTCTCTTATGGAAAGAAACAGCAAAATAAACAATATCTGAACAAAGGCATCAGAGAAATTATAGGATTAGCAGTTGAGAATTTGGGGAAGCAGGAGAACTTCAGACATAATTATTGTGGTCTTTCCCAGTGAGGGCCCTCATCCAGAACTGTTATCCACTACTCAACTCTAGCTGTGGTACAGATGTTACAGAACACTACTCCCTGAAGTCCATTGATTAGCCTTTTCACTGCTTTAGGGAAACACTTGTTTACAAAGGTAGAATGCATGACTTTCATGTGGCTGGGGAATACATTGTGTCTTGATGAAAGTTAGGAACAGAAGATTTTCATCCACGGGCGGCAGAGGATTAGAAAACAAAACTGAGTTGTCTTTGTGGCAGTGGAGAGTGCTCATCAAGCAGCTACCTGGTTGGTTCTCATGAAACCATGTTTACACATTCATGGACTTGCTAATGTCTACTTTCCACTTTAAAATGGTCCCCTAATTTAATTCTTCTTAAGTAGCATTTTTTTATCGGCTTCATTCACAGGTGAAATGCAATCTCCCATTGCAGAAGGGTGTTGGTAAGGGAAAAGGGAGAAGACTTCCCTTCATTGACATTGCATTTCCACTTAGAATTAGCAGTACCTAATTAGATTGGTCAAGCTGAAACTACATATGAAAATGTATTTGATCATTAAGTGTATGACTAAACATATTTAGCATGTTTTGGGACTTGTATACTCTTATTCCTTGCAACACCATTGAGGTGTGAAATCTCATGTGAACAAAATCCAGCTGCCATTGACTGAATGGATCAATGCTGTTTCAATGTCTTGATTTTTGGTAACTTAAAAATACACTCCACAACACATCTGGTTTTATTTTACAAATACTTGAGATATCAGATTATTGCTTGATTATAAGCAAAGGATCACAGCACACCTCTCTGAAACAAGAGTGGCCTGTTCATGTGCTTTGAGTAAAAGTAGATCAATTACAATGTGACTAGGATTATGCCCCACATGATGCCAAAAATTCTGCACATCAGTGTTTGCTCTCTTTAGTTTGCTTTAGCCACACCATGTAGTTTAGTTCTCATTCTTTTTTTAATCCAGTCTCTCCAGCCCCTCCAGTTACTTCTGTTGAAACAAATTCAAGGAATATGGAGGCTGTGTTCACCTGCTCAATCACTTGCATTTTTAGCCCTGCAAATTTGGACAATCCAGTTTTATAGTCCTTAGGGCATTATTGCTGTCCAGGTTTCTCTATTCCATTCAATATTGTGTTTAGAACCACTTTCTTCCCTTGACTTCACTTGCATTTTTCAAGTGAATCACTTGGTGGTGGGTTGCATATTTCTAACCTTTCTAGGTCCTTTTGCATGGGAATCAATGACACATGCCTCAATTTTTTTCTTCTCCAGTCTCTCCATGTCTCCTTAGAATCATAGAAGAATCATAGAATCATAGAATCTCAGGGTTGGAAGGGACCTCAGGAGGTCATCTAGTCCAACCCCCTGCTCAAAGCAGGACCAACCCCAACTAGATCATCCCAGCCAGGGCTTTGTCATGCCAGGCCTTAAAAACCTCTAAAGATGGAGATTCCATCACTTCCCTAGGTAACCCATTCCAGTGCTTCATAACACTCCAGTGAAATAGTTTTTCCTAGTATCCAACCTAGACCTCCCCCACTGCAACTTGAGACCATTGCTCCTTGTTCTGTCATCTGCCACCACTGAGAACAGCTGATCTCCATCTCTTTGAAACCCCCCTTCAGGTAGTTAACGGCTGCTATCATATCTCCCCTCTCTTCTCTTCCCCAGACTGTCTAAGCCCAGTTCCCCCAGCCTATCCTCATAAATCATGTGCCCCAGCCCCCTAATCATTTTTGTTGCCCTCCGCTGGACTCTCCAATTTGTCCACATCCTTTCTGTAGTGGGGGGGTCCAAAACTGGACGCAGTACTCCAGATGTGGCCTCACCAGTGCCAAATAGAGGGGTCTAATTACTTACCTCCATCTGCTGGCAATGCTCCTAATACAGCCCAATATGCCGTTAGCCTTCTTGGCAACAGGGGCACACTGACTCATATCCAGCTTCTCGTCCACTATAAGCCCCAGCTCCTTTTCTGCAGAACTGCCGCTTAGCCAATCGGTCTCCCACCTGTAGCAGAGCATAGGATTCTTCCGTCCTAAGTGCAGGACTCTGCACTTCCCTTGTTGAACCTCATTAGATTTCTTTTAGCCCAATCCTCCAATTTGTCTAGGTCACTCTGGACCCTGTCTCTACCCTCCAGTGTATCTACCTCTCCCGTCAGCCTAGTGTAATCGGCGAACTTGCTGAGGGTGTAATCCATCCCATCATCCAGATCATTAATGAAGATGTTGAACAAAACCAGCCCCAGGACAGATCCTTGGGGCACTCTGCTTGATACCGGCTGCCAACTAGACATTGAGCTGTTGAGCCCGACAATCTAGCCAGCTTTCTATTTACCTTATAGGCCATTCATCCCATCCATACTTTTTGAACTTGCTGGCAAGAATACTGTGGGAGACCATATCAAAAGCTTTGCTTAAGTCAAGCTATATCACATCCTTCCAAGTTCTAAAATTGGTATATCTTGCAGATTTCATTAAAATGCTGTTGACCTTCTCTTCCAGATAACTTAATAAAGATGGTCTTCCTAAGTGGGCATTCTTCTCTAAGGCATTCTTCAGGCTGATAATATGGCTACCACATGTACACTGGCAAGTGTCCTGCCTTCTGAGAAGCGATTTGGCTAATTCTGCATTTTCATCCTCTAGAATACTTGAGGCTCTAATGCCAAGATCAATATGCACATTTAAGCAGGTGTTATGGTTGTCCTTTGACTGTAATCCCAGACACAGCCTTTGATATTGCATATCTTGACTTTTGCTATCCCTAAATTGAATATTTTTATGTGTATGGGATGGGAGTAGTGTCAGAAGAGTTTAATTAAACGTCTGTTGACTAGTCCTCTTACCCCTTTTTTAAAAAAATTGAGCGATTGGGCACAATGGGCCAAATTCTGCATCTCATTGTACCACCTAACAAGCTATGGGTGTAACTGAGGCCTAAACTTTGCCCTTTGTCTCCAATGTGGTGCAAAAACACATTCTATTTGTATGATTATCTGTTTTATACTCCTTTCCCTACAGCAGCCTGTCCAGATAACTGATCTCCTCTCCTCCC
The DNA here is from genome assembly GCA_037349315.1 of Chelydra serpentina. Lineage (NCBI taxonomy): Eukaryota > Metazoa > Chordata > Testudines > Chelydridae > Chelydra > Chelydra serpentina. Next base: position 84,163,374 of record JBAIAC010000002.1, read on the forward strand.
ACTTTAAAATAAAAATAAAATGCTTGCTACTTAATTGCAGAACTTTGAGGCTCACTCCATCTCCCATGGAAGATAATGGCAGTCTTTCCACTGACCTAAACAGAAGTTAAATTGGCACTTGATACCGTAAGCTTTTCCTCTGAGCTTCAACATTTTAGTCTGCATAAGGTCTTTCAAAGTGTAATTACATATGTGTAAGTTGTACATCTTTTGTAAATATGCTTAGATTGTTGAAGCCTTTCTGAAATTGGGGGAAATGCTTACATTGAAGAAAATATTAAACATATTTTATAAAAACAAGTGGATGGGTTCTTAAAATCACAACATTGCAACAAATTCTTTCGTGAATGTTTTGCCCATATCAATAATTACTTTTTTCAGTGAGTGAGAGAAATGGCACCTTAGCAGTAGTTCATAGTGTTAATCAGATTGAGACTCAACACCAGTGAACTGTCACAACTGGAAATGGAAGGCACTAATAGGCTCAGGAAATTTCCAAGAATACAGGAACACATGTGTAGTGGAAAGGTGACTATTTTAACACGATCCTTTGAAAATTCAAGTTTGTTTGGCTGTTAAATTCTACCCCTAAATTGGTTTGTGAATGAGCATTTGGGTTTTTTTCTTCCATTTGTTGTTTGTTTAATTTTTTGTGACAACTCAAATATCCTGCCCATGTCCCTGACTTGGGAAAGCACTGAAGCATATGTTTACCTTTTAAGAATATGCTTAAAGTTAACCACATGCTTAAGAGTTCTATTAAATGGGGGTATTTCCCTGAATAGGGTCTAAATGATCTAAAGAGCTTAATAGTCCTAAACCCTTCCTAGCCATTGCAATCTGCCACCACTTCCCAATAATCTAAATTTTAAAAAACTGCTAAAGATGTTGCAAAAGACCAGTAATGCAAAATCATGGACAACATGTGGAATGATGTCCAGACCTGCCAAATGTACTAAGTACTCAGAGCTGTTATTGAAGCTGATAGAAGTTGTAGGTTCCCAGGCTCTCTTATAGCTCTTGCTGTTGAAAGGCATATGATGTGTGGATGTGGCTCTCCTGATGCCCCTTTCCTCCCTCCTTCCCCTCCAAAAAAAAAAAAAAAAAAAGTATATGGAAATAAGTTGCACTGCTGCTTCTGAGAAATCAATTTAAAGACCAGGTAGTAGTTGTATTGTAGCATGTGGGACACTAGCATAGCCTAGCTGGTCCTCAGACAGCCTAAAGATAGAATTGTCCATTTCCCTTTCTTTAAATCACTTTAAAAAAAAACAACTCTTGATGAACAGTTGACTTGTGTAAGTTAGATGAATGCCCCAGTCAGTAGAATGTTGAACACCTTTATAACAGTTGTCTGCTTAAAATGACCAGAGCAGTGAATTTAACATCTCTTTGCTTGAGGGTGTGAAGTAGAAATCTTACTCTTGGTACAGCCAGTTAGTGAATCTCTGAAAATGCATTATCCATTTTTTTCTAAAATCTCCAGTAAACTTTATGTATAAAAATGTTAGTTGTAATTCAATGAGAATTACTCTACAGCAGGGGTTCTCAAACTGGCGGTTGGGACCCCTCACGGGGTCGCGAGGTTATTACATGGGGGGGGGGGGGTCGCAAGCTGTCAGCCTCCTCACCAAACCCTGCTTTGCCTCCAGCATTTATAATGGTGTTAAATATATAAAAACATGTTTTTAATTTAAGGGGGGGTGTCATACTCAGAGGCGTGCTATGTGAAAGGGGTCACAAGTACAGAAGTTTGAGAACCACTGTTCTACAGTAAGTAGGAGCTACTGGCAGTCTTTAGTTATTTCATAGTCAAATACATGTTACTATTACCAAACCTTCATTCAACTGTAAAATCTCCTGTATTTCCTTTTTTATTACTGTTTAGATGCTTATGTACAAAGATAAACATTCTCCTGGCAATAGGCGTATCCCTCCTGTTGAACGTTGGGTGATGGTAAAATCACTTTTTTTATAATAAGGCATTTAAACACAAATCAGTGTTTGTATTGCTGAATGCATTGAGCAGGCTGACTAAAAAGTTCCTATTTGCATACAAATACCATGGTAAACAGTAGTCATAGTGAAAAAGTGGCTTTAAGGTATCTAAAACTTAGACAACCTCTGCAGCCTTTATCTAAAGATTATCTGTGCATTTTCAAGAAGTAATCGGTTACATAACACATGGTCCAAAGGCATCATTCACTTTAATATTAATGAATGTTTCCATAAATTCTTTATTAAAAATGTGAGGGTAGGTTTTTTTTAAAAAAAGAACAAAGCTGTCAGAAGATCATGCAGAGTAAAATAGAAAGTTATGCCAAATGTTTGACAAGATGACTAAGCTTTATGGCAAGTTCTGTCTAGGAAAATATCTGCATTTAAAAGTTGGTCTGCATTCTTATTTGCTGAACAGAGCATTCTGAGCTCACTCTTATCTAACAGAATAAAACACCCACATAAAATTCCTTTCAGAATAGTTAAGGGAATACGTAAATTGAAGAGTCATAACAGTAATTGGAAACTGCTTAATTTTTTGTCAATTTTTCCAATATTTTGGTGATAAATAAAAATATTTTGCACCCCAAACTGGTTTGGATACTTGCTACAAATTATGTATTAATGAGGGTGAGAGACTTCCTCACACAACTGTCCGTGCAGCTTTGCAGTACTTTTGCTAATTAAAGCCCTGGCCTCTACATTATCTATAAACAATAGTATATTTAGTCACTTGATTTCAGCCTGGACTTGTACCCATAATTTTTATAAAAGGGAGGGAGAGTACCTATTAACTCAGGACAGTACTGAGCCTGTGGAAACTCTTCAAGAACTGAGTTTGACACTTGAATCAATATATGTTCTGTCTTCCTCACTGGCAAATGTATCTAGGTGAAACAGCAAGAAGGTGGTAGTAGTAATAGCTGTAGTGGTAATTAGAGGATTTATCTTCATATACTTGTGTTACAACCATGGTAGAACTCTGTAGTCTAGGCCACGTGTGTTTTAGCCCTTTCTGCTCATTTGAGAACTGTATGATGAATGGAATATGGCTCTAAAGGTATGTCTACACTGCAGCTGGGAGTATGCTTCACGGCTTGAGTAGACGCCTATTCCTCTACTTGAGCTGGCGCTCTAAAAATAGTCGTGTTGCTGGAGGTAGCACAGGTGGCGGCTTCTGTACCCAGGAGGTCTGGGTAGATTTGTACTCAAGCACCTAGCCTGAGCCACTGCACATGCTACCCTGGCCATGCTGCTATTTTTAGCGCACTAGCTCAGGAGAGCTAGTACATATCTACTTGAGTTGTGAAATATACTGTGGCAAATTGCTGGCACTACTATGATGGGTCCCGCACTTTCTCTTCTTGTGGGGGGGTTTCAGGGTGCCATTTCTTGTCCCTGAACTGGGGTAACAGCTATCCTACTAGTATCCCAGGGAAGGGGAGTGGAGAGGGAGGGTCCCAGCCCAGGGGCCCTATGATAGCAGGTGAACCACTTGTACCAGTGATTCTTTCCCCTGGGAGGGAGTGGAGAGGGAGGGTCCCAGCCCAGGGGCCCTAAGATAGCAGGTGAACCACTTGTACCAGTGATACTTCCCTCTCCTGACCTTCAGCTTGTGGGGCTTCCTGCCTTCCCTCTGCACAAGCCAGGTGTCCCTTTACCTAGGATCTTGGTCTTCTTAGCCCGCTGCAGCACTTCTCAAAACTCTCCTCCGCTTTCCTCCAAACTGCTCTTTGTTCCACCACCAAACCACTCTGATTCAACTCCTCCAAACTGCTCCAGCTCCTCCTCTGGCTGATTGAAGCAGGGAGATTTTATCAGGTGACTGGCTTCAGGTGCTCTAATTGGTTTCAGGTGCTTTTAATTAATCTACAGGAAATAAGGCTTCTCCTCATCCTAGATCACTCTCCTGCTGCCTTCTGGCCATGCTGTATCACAATACTTAAGTACAAACCCACTCTATACCCCTGAGTACGTACTTGGGTGACTAGTCTGAGGCGCTGCCCATGCTACCAATCCCCTCACCGGCTATGTTGCTGTCTTTAGCATGCTAGCTTGAGCAGAGCTAGAGTGTCTGTCTACTTGAGCTGGGAAGCATGCTACCCATTGCAGTGTGTAGATGTATCTGAATCTAAAACTAGCTAGATAATACATTGAAACACTCAAGTTATAAATTATTAGTTCAGTAGGGCTGAAGATGAATGGGTGTCTTGAAATCCTGTGGGTGTCCAAACAGAACAAGTTAAATACAAATAATTTATGTAACGAGTCCTAGTTAAATCCATGATTCTCCTCTCCGCTTTTAAATCCAATATAGCAAGAAATTGTACTGGCTAATACGCTTGGCAGTTGAGCTGATGTGCTAGATGTAAACAGAGGCATTCCCTTTTTTAAACTACAAATTATGTTTTTCAGTAAACTGTAACACCTATTCTGGAGGCTGATGCATTGACTGGAATGTATACCAAACTGTGGACTGTTAATGGGCAGTGTAATCTGATTGGTTACAAATGTAATCTGATTGATTGCTCTTTGCAGTTTGAGTTACATAAGCAATCTTCACTTCATGGCAGTGCAGGCTACTAGGACTCTCTGTAGACCAAGTGTATGTTTACACTGCAGAGTTAGCCTCGGCTGTTATGTGGATATTGTCCCTAATCCCTCTCCCATGTGTACACACCAACCTTCAACCCAGACTTGATGGTATTTTAAGCCCAGTTTGGCTGGCATGGCTGGGGGTATAAGCAGGGCCGGGGCGCCCACTAGGTGACCCTGGAGGGGAGGGGGGGCTGAGGGCCTGCGGGGGACAGCTGAGGGCCCGCAGGTCGGGGAGGGGGGCGGCGCAGGGCTGATGCAAGGAAGTTTCGCCTAGGGCACGAAACTTCCTTGCACCGGCCCTGGGTATAAGTCTGAGGCCAGTTTCAGCGTTAACCTGGGGTGGTAATCTCCCCCTTACTGCCCCCCCCCCCCCCCCCGTGTCGATGCAGGCTAATCAGCACTCGTGCCAGTAGTCCTTCAGAGTCTTCTCCTAATTCTCTGATCTCTATTTTCTTCCCTTCTACATACTCGCTACTTCTGCACCACAAGTCATCCTACATACATTATGTACACCAGGTTGGTGTTTAATATACACATAGCACACGACCTGCCACATTATTACTATTGTGGTTCCACAGCACTTGAACAAAGATGCCAAGAAATTATTCTCCGAGTAGGCTGCCAGTTGGCTGAATGCTGACAACAGTAGGCTAGTGGGCCATTCTTGTGAGGTTGGTAAGACACAAAATTTAGGGAGATGCACAAATACCTATTCAAAAAGCTGACAGCGGACAATATTCACTGGAGGCATCTGAGTGCGGGTTAAAGAATCAAAATTCTGAAGTCCAAAGCTGGTCTGTGGGTCCAGCTGCCAGAGGTGGAAGGTGGGGAGTTAGAAGGGCATGTCTCTGTTTGTTGTGTTGCTACATGCTAGTTCAGCAGCCTATTGATGTTTGCCTGAATTTTAGTCCAGTGATGCAGGAGAACTTTTTCATGCAGGAGCAGCTCCAAATGATCTGCCAGGTTTTTAGATGGAGCCAACTTCCCATGCCTTCTTTTGTAGCTTATTAAACCTCTCAAGGCATTAATATTCACATCAGTCACCTGGTGACAAAAGATCTCCAGGGCATAGATGGATGGGTGTTTACCTGGAAACCTGGAACAGGTGTTTTCTTTATTATAGAATTGTCAGCAAATTGTCACCTTCCAGTGTTACCACTCCCAGAAATGTTAAGACCATCACTATAAAAGATCCCTGGCCAGTCCACCCACACCCTGAACGTGGAAAAAGCCCCCCACCCTTTTTAAAAAAAAATAAAAGTAAAGCATTTGCCATTCTTTTGTCAGGAGAAACGGTATGTACCAGCTTAGGAGCAAAGAAATGGAGGAGGCTGCATGCCAACTAGATAAAAGTTGTAACTTCCCCTTGCTATGTAATATAATGAGCTGCTCATCTGGTTCTCCTAATCTTCTCTCCTTGCCCCCCAGAAAGGATTGACGGTGATGGTCTCTCTCTCTTAAAGGAAAAACTGGGTTTTATTAAGAGGAGGAAATTCAGTACTATGTTTTCCTGTGGTATTTGTATGTAAACCCAGGGGAATTGAATTCTAGAGAGGAAGAAAATAACAGTGAATAAAGGAAAAGTAGAAAAGTGTGATCTAAGACAAATGGGAATCTGAGTACATGAACCCCACATAAACCTGAGATGATACTCCCCCGCACCCCCATCTGAAAAGAATCTCAGGAAGGAAAGAAACTTCTGGAGTCAATTATAGTCTCCACTCAAAGTAGAAAAGATTTAATCATGTATGGAACAGAATATGGCCTAGTCATATTTTATTCAAGTAACCATTAGTTTCAGTCTGAGTATTTACCTGCACTTTACCAAAAAAAAGAGAGCTGCTTTCCACTGTCGCACACATGCCTTGAGTTACACAAGATCACAAGAAACTGAGCTCTTAGATAACGTAAGGACACCTACGTAACTACATGAATGAGCCCACAATAACACATACATCCTTACGTGTTTCTCTGTCTAAACACTTCTAATTTTCCATCCTTTCCTCTAAAGCCACCCCTCCTCCTTCTAATACAGTGTATAAGAGATTTAATTTAGCCAGACTGTGTTCAGCTGTCATAGTTACTCTTATAGTAGGTGAAGAATGGAAAATTGACTAATGCTTGTAGCAAACTAATACCACCAGTTATACCACCAGTTATCTATGATTTGAATAGAACTACTTATCTTATCTCTGCTGTCTCCCCATTGTAAAGAGCTTTGTGGGACTAAGTTTTGATTAAGAAAACCACTTAATTCAGTTTCAGTTTGCTTCTGATACATTGCACGTTTGCTTACTGAACACAAGAAAAGCACTGCGGCAGTAGAAATGGTCGTGAATAGCAATTATACTTAAAAGATCTCAATCTAGAGGATTTTTTGTAATTGATCATTACATGATCACATTAGCTCTCTTTAGGATTTAAGAGTGGTGCATTTAGGTCTATTTATAACCAAAGATAGTACCTGTAGATGGTGTGCTGAAGATTTTTTAAATAGTAGTCTAAGTCAGAAATCTGTTTTTGTTTCATATGGTTTTAATCTTGGAGAGACATAACTTTGACACTTGTATCTCAGTTCAGTTGTGTACATCACGTTCTGAGCAAATGCTGTAACCCATATTGATATCTATTTTGGGGGCAATGGGAAGGAAAGAAATGTTAACCCAGTGTTTGTGAAATAATAGTTAATTTCTTAGAACTGTAAATGTTAAAACAAGTGCTTCATGTAACTTCAAAACAAAATGTCATGCAGAGTTGGAGGAAAATAATTCATATTTTCCTATGATTCCATAGGTCTTAGGCTATGCTTTCATTTATATTTAAGACCAATGGTTTCTATGCTACCACGAATTCTTTTGTTTTCCATCTACCGACCTTTACTTTGTTACTTCCAGCTTCTGAGCCTGGACAAACTTTCTCTATTTTCACCTCATCAGCAAGCATGCTTAATATTTGGGGGTAGGGGAAGGGTTTGCTTGCTTGTGTCATCATTATAGACTTCTTTTTAAGTCGATCTTGCTCTTTCATAAGCTTCTGGTTGCAAGGCAACTGTAACAATATTACTGTGCATGTATGTTAAGTATTAACTACTGTTGCAGTTCAATATTAAACGAATCCCCATGGTTTCTAAACAGTGGGTTTTTTATGTGAAGGGCAAATGAAGCTTTAGTGAGAAATTGAAGGTTGTACTGCCTGCTAGGAGCTAAATAACTAAGGGACTTCTTTCTAAATAAAAGATTGGAAGATCTAGCTTTTCTGTTGTAAATAGAAGGCCTGTTTTAGACACACATGAGGGAGATTTCTAGAATAGCTTCCTTTCATATTTTAAGATAGATGCCTATTTTCATGACGGTCTGACTTGAGGAAAAATCACATGAATCATCTGATGCATCCAGATCCCGAGAGCGGAAACCATTTATATGTAACTCAGATAACAACATATAAATTAACTATTTCAGATCAACAAAACTATCCATTCCAAATTATGGTGCAGAATTAAGATTTTTATCAGGCTTGGAATCTAAGATCATCATAATAGAATAAACTGAGAAACCATTTAATTTCCACAACCCCTTGAAATGGTCACATAAGTTTTTGTGGTGAAGTCTCTCTGATCAGCAGTTCCAGGCAGGTGTCTGCACTCCTTGTAAATTGAGTCTTGGATTAATCTACTGGTCTATCGTGCATGGACAGTGCTGCCAGGGAGCTGAAAATTGCATTCTTACCAAATAGACTCTTTCCAACTGATGCTTCCAACACACTAAGCAAATTCAGGAATCTATTGGTGGACCTGCCTCCTTGTCCACACTTGATCATAGATCCTGGACCAGGCTCAACAGGCTACTCTCTGGCTAGACGAGGGTTGCAGCAACCTTACACCAGATTGGCATCCCCATCTGTGACTGTGGTGAAATGTCGCAGACAATAACTTATGTAGTGGAAAAGCTGGTGTGTGTATAAAAATTTGTATGTGGGGGGAAAACAGACTCTAAAACGGTCTGTTTCAACACTATGTACCAGGTTTCTTTTCATGCGACCGTGCAGTTTGGCTGACCTTCTGTTCTACTTTTCTAGCTCTGCTTACTGCTGATGGTGCCACATTATCTCCCCCCAACTCTTGCTCTGTCGTGCACTCTCCAGCTCAGACAGGTCTTGTTACTGCACACACCTCAGTTTTAGCACAGTTGCCACTCTTCTCCTAAAATTTAAATTCCACTGTAAATGTCTTGCTACTAATTAAAAATATCTTCTGCATATTAAAACAGATGTGCTGATCTGTTTGAAAATGTTACTATGTTTTCATAGCTCTCCGTACATTAAACTATTTCATTTGGTCAGTTTGTATTGGAATCTGTTAAGTAAAAAGATTTAAATAAAAATAAAGCCTTGACTTCTATCAGTGTATTTCAGTCAAGCTGCAATTTTGGGATATAGTTTGCTTGCTATGAATAAACAACTTCTTGTGTGTTCTCAGCTGTTTTTGGGATGGCTCTAAAATTGTAGTCAGTAAACAAAGATATTTTGTAATTTCAATCTAAAGAAGCTGTCTTTTTGAACAAATCATGCTGTAACATCATAGTTGAAAACATTTCCATGTTTCCAGTGACAAGCCTACTGATCTTGTCTTTTTCACACAGTCAGTTTATTCCATAAAGGAATGTGTAATACAGAGCTGGTTCAAGAGAATCTGCCTCTGCAGGCTGTGCCTCATCAATTGGGTACCACAGCTGCTAGGCTAAAGATACGTTGTCTCTCTTCACCTTCCATGTGCGGGGAGTTGGGGCATGTAGCGACATTGTACAGCATCTATGAGAAAGGGACCGAGAGTTTTTTTTCCCACTGGACCATATGAACTGGAACCATAAACTCACTGAACATTAAATCTCACCAAATGAGGGTAAATCCATCCTCCTCATCGTACCCACTCATTCTACTCCACACCTGAACATAGCCATTATATATGAACAACTTACCCTCATATCTCAATCTCTGTACTTTGACCCGTTAAGCCTTTACCCCCAATTGAGGATGTTGCAGATTATGTATTCCTTACGTCATCCAATCCTAAAACCGAACTTCGCTCTCCTTGATAATCTGTACCTTATCCCCTGATAACCAGAAACTTCTATGCTTAAACTCTGTACCATTATTTTTATTTTTAACATTATCTTAATAAAATTTTTAATTCTGTTGAATGGCTATGCATAGGAAGTATGTCTAGAGATGGTTGTTTGTAAAGTGAGCTAAGGCGATGGCTTCCTGTTCTGCCTGAGGCTAGAACCTCTGATGTGCCCCATTCCTCCAGGATCTTTGGTTAGTCATTCCAGCATTCAGTCTACAAGAAGCAGCTTTTACTCGCCACCATGTGGCATTTGAACATGGGTAGCTACCATATCATCTGGTCCTTACTGAGGTGAGGTTCTCTGTGGCTGCAGGTTTGGTGGAAATTTCTAAACCAGACCTGTCTTATTAGACTATTTTCAATTCTCAGCTCTGGCTGAGCTGTGCTTAACACAGGACTTTGAATCAAAGGAAAGGGCTCCAGCTGAAGATGGAGCCACTCAGTCTGCTTTAATTTATACTGCTGTCCAGTGGGCTATTCTGGCAGCTGGGAATAGCTAGGGCTTGTCCACATGGGTAAATTTACTGGCATTACTATACTGATATAACTATAACAATATGATTACACAGCTATAATAATGCCGGTAAACTTCCCTGTGTAGACAAGACCCTAGAGTAAAAAGCATAGTCATGCTCCTTTCCTCGAACCATTCCCCTTATATGAGGGGGCTATAAGGAGGGTAGTAGTGTGGAACTATTGAGTCACAATAGGGGAAATTCCTGCATAGCTGTAAAGCCAGTTTAACCAGCTCCTTTGTGCTGCCAAAATGGTGCAAAGGGGCTATTAGGCACTTGAATGAAGAGTCAGAAGTTATGAAAACTTCCACTGTATTGTAAAGCCCCTTCCCTAAATTTATATTTGCTGAGCTGGCACAGGCTTTCTTGCTCCTTTTTGATTAAATGAAGACAATTTTGTGTACATGGTGTAGCATTGACCTTTTCCCACTTTCATGAGCCCTTTGGACTTCGCTGTATGCAAGTTCAGGACAATGGATGCTAATATTTTGTGATGCTTAACTTACTACTTTAAAACATAATTAATCCAAAATGTAATTAAAAAATCAGACTTTCCCAAACATGGTATTTCTTAATATTCTGATTTGTTGTACTTTAGACTAATTTGTTTTGACACTGCAGCTGCACTGCTCTTTGTGTTGCACAATCTTTTGAGTTTTGTTTCATTAAGAGCACCAAGAATGAAACTAAAGAATTTGGGGAAGGGGAGGGAAGAAGTGCTAGACTGTTAGAAGTTAATTTGCCGTAAACCAAAAGATTGAGAACAGATTAGTAAAGCTATGAAATGACATGTAAATGCTTGTTCAGTTTCACACATTTGTCTAATAAGTCATTAAAGCTGTGTGCACAGGAAACAACCATTGATTTTAGCTTGTAGGGATTGTCCATGCTCTTTTGGTGGTGTATTCAGAAACCATGAGGAAGCTGCTTGGAGAGCAAGGAATTGATTTAAAGAATCCATAAAAATTAGAGTTGGGAAAAGAGCTGTTTAGTCAGTCCCCCTGCTAGTGCTGGGTTGTTCATCATCCATTGCATTTCAAGTGGGTCTTTCATTGGCTTCCTTGGTGAACTATTCTACAGTCTAAAAAGTTGTCTTAGATTCTTTCTAACTCTCTGTATAAACATGGCTTGTTTAGAACACATTAGACTGATGGAAATCTTAACTAAAGTTTATTTTTCATAATCACTATATCAGCATGCCTGCTCTGACCCACCATATCATGCTTAACTTAATTCCACCCACTGTTCTGTGATCATCAGTGGATTCATATTTAGTGTTGGGAAGTCTCGTATTTGGTGTGGTTTTTATTAAGGGCACCAGCTCTGAGTCACATAAATATAAGAGAATGGTATTTTATTTTTTTTAAAGCTACATTTCTACCCATCCTGGCTGCAAAGGGAAAAAGTAGAGGCAGGGGAAGCTCAGAAAGCAGAATGCAATTGAGCCTGAGATCTATTTATTAAATCTCATGACTTGAGCCAATCTCATGAGTTTTTTTGCGGGACTTGACTCGTGACTTTTGAATGCTTTAGTTGGCAATACTATGAGTCTCCTGTAGCTTAATATTTTGTGGAGAGCTCGCATGTACCACTTTTGAAGACTGGTGTGCGCTATATTCTCCGTCTAGGTCTCCCAACTTTCAGGCACCAGAGCCACCCAAGAGGCACATAGCACTCAGTCCCTTGTGCTACATTTAGGATTGAGGGACTAGGCAGGAAAAGACTAAGGATCTTTGAGGTTAAGGCAGCTGTAGCTCAGCTGGAAACCAGGCCTAGCTGCTTTAGATAACCAACAGGAATAGGAAACTGGGGACCAGAGCATGGAGGAGGCTGCACTGATCACAGATGTAGATTGGGCCAGAAGCTCAGTAAGGTCTCTTCTTATTTGGGGACTATTCATGGCCCAGGAGGGAATAACTTTACTTGCGGATTTTTTTCCTATAGAGAGGAGAGGCTGGAAGGACCAATGGGTAGGCCTGTAAGAGCCTATCCTGTGACAAACACACTGATTCTAGAAATGTGTGTCCCTCCGATAAGCCATGTGTCCACAACTTGTGATGCATGTTTTTAACTAGGTAGGTACCCAGCTGCTGCAGATGATCAGGACGTGGCAATGTCTGAGAAGCCTTTCTCTTTCATCTATGCCTGGCGGCTTATTTCAGGATGCCAACTTCGCAAGTGACATCTGTGCCTTCATTTTGATAAACTATTGTAGTGTACTATCTTTCAAATACATTCAAAAACTGACTCTGAGGCACAGTACAGGTGCCTTCTTGTTGAACAGACTATTTTAGTATGAGTATATGACCTTGGTGATGTAGGATTTGCATGTGTTGCCAAGTAGCTTCAGGGTGGTGTTACTTTTGGCTTATAAGGCACTAAATGATGTGTGACCTGCTCTTTTAAGAGACTACCTCTCCCTATGTAATATGACTTCAGTTCTTCTGGTGGAGGTGCTGGATCTTTAGCTGAACAAGTGGAGGTGCATCTCCAGCTGTCTGTAATGAGGATTGCGGTGGTGGTGGCGTTGTCGGTCCCAGGATATTAGACAAATTGGTTGAGAAATTTATTTTTTATTGGACCAGCTTCTGTTGGTGAGAGACAACCTTTCAAGCTTCTGCAGAGCTCTTCAGTATGTTTCCCAGATCTGAGGAAGAGCTCTGTGAATGTTCGAAAGCTTGTCTGTCACCAATAAAAACTGGTTTAATGAGGATTGTTAGCAAGGTATTCTATATTTCCTCTTGGTCCGAGAGAGGCCAAATCTGACCTTGAGGATATGCAGCAAACACATCTATATTCTCAGTTTTTGAAGGAATGGAACATAAGAATGGGCTTTTAGAGGGTGAAAGAGCTGTTTTTAGATGTCTAATTGTTAGTTACTTTCCTTGACTATATACTGGTGAACTGGACAGTTTGTATTGAGGCATGCCTTTAATATAATAAAGGTGCTTAGATTTTTTTTTCCCCATAGAGCAATAAATATATGTATATCTATATATACATTTCAAACTCTAATATTACTTATGGATATACCCTGATTGGTGCATTCATTTGTTACACGATTTTTCAAAAAGTTTAACAGTAAGTCCATTGGAGGAGCCATATCACTGAGTCTTAGGTGGAGTAGAAGATTTGTGTATTGTTTGATAGATCACATGCACCCTTTCACTACATTGCATGGTGGGCTACAAAACAACAAAAAGGCCACAAAAGTCCCCCAAAAGGCAGAAGCATGCTGGCTCCAAAGTGAATGCCCTTTTATTCATCAACCCTTCCACTGTATACCAACAGTTCTACATTCAATCTGCATAGTAAGGCTCTGCAGTTCTGTGGGAACATGAGATGGGAGCAGTCTGTCCAGGTCATTTCAGACTGACAGTCTAGACTTCTGAATAGAAGCTGATGGTGGAACCAGCTGTAAAGTCCTTGTGAGAGAGGGGTTTGAGGCAGCTCCCCGTGGGAACCATATGGGAGCATGACTCTCATAAGGAAGGGAGTGGAGACTAGGATTTGTGGAAGCACTGGGCCTCAGTGCAGAGATCAAAAGGCATCTGCAGGTTTTTGGAAGGAATAAACCCCACCTGCAGCAGGGGTAAATTCTGCCCTCTGAAACAACTTAAGAGGAAGGTTTAATGGAAATGAGAAGTCTACATAGGATGCTTGTAGCCCAATGGTAGCAGTTATCACTATCCACACAAGCTGTTGGGCTCATCTTTTAAAAGGGGACGCTATACCAGTTAAAATGTACAACAGGGATATGACCGCATATGACCACTCAAAACATACAAACTACCTAAGCCAACTGTTTAGATGACTCTAAACTCTATTAGCTCACCTATTGCATCTGTTATTGTATGCAGTGTAGTTGTAGCAGAAGTTGGTCCCATTGAAGATATTACCTCACCCACCTTGTGTCTCTATTTTTATTGTAATCTTGGGCCTTCCTTGAGCTGAAGACTTTCAGCTCAGGATTGAGATACACAAGTAGAGCTTTGTGGAGGAAGCAACAGCAATATGTAGTTATGACTCTGCTTTCAGCCTATTGTATTGGGCCTCTAGCCAGTTGATACAATATAGATTGTTTCAAACCTCTGGTGTGTTTCTCCCAGTTCTCATCCACTTCAACATTGTAAGAGAATGATTTGTAGGACACCTCTTCTGATAACTTAGTAGTGTCAGAGGCTGGAACGCATACTAAAACAACTGTACTATCAGGGTGAAGCCTGTTACTCTTCAGACATGCTGCCCTAGAACAAGTGGTTCTGTTGCCATGCAGCACGGGAAGAAAAGTTGGAACTCTGTGTGCCTGGCACAGATTAGTCTGGCAAGTGAACTGAACTCTTGTTTCAGACTCCATAAGAGGTTTACCGTGGCCTGCCATGAGGGGAGGAATAAACAAGAGGGAGCTCACTTCAGACTTTCTGGGGGGAAAATTAATTATATGGCTGAAACAGAATCTAAAAGATATATGGTAATCAACAGAAGAGGGAAGGAGTCGGAGCTGTGTAATCTTCTATCACTTGCCAGCTGTCCACTGAAAACGTTCTTTTGTGTGGAGATGGCTTTGGATTAGTCATTTAACACCTGCAGGCAAAAATGTAGTACAAGAACATGTGAAAATTGTTGAAGCAAAACTGTCCTGACATCTGATTAGAAAATGCAGACAGCGTAAGAATGGAATTAGATGGATCCAGCTGTAGTTTTATACTTTATTAAAGTATGCAGCTGACATTAATTAAGTAGCAAATACTTACTGGGGCTCTTACGTGCTTTGAGCCTGGATCTAAGTTTTATGCTGAAAGTTTTGTTTTTGGGGAAAACTAAAGCAATTTTGAAACAGTACTCCGTGGTATTGACTTGATTAGAATAATGGCCCTGCTAGAGGTAGTTGGTGTTGAAATCAAGAATTGTTGGTATGATTTTCATGGGACCTGGTTATTAACCAGGAATGTGCTTCTAAAAGTAATAACTTCCTCTGCTCTTAAACTACAGCAACCTCAGGTAGTTTTAAGAACACTTTGATCCAGGCTATTGTGCTAGAACTTAATGTAAATCATAATTGTAACAATATTTTAATAAAAATTTTGTATCATTAGTCTGTTTTGGGGTTTTTTGTAACTGCTATTGGACATCTTGCTATTTAATCCCAAGCAAATAAATTGCTTTATCAATGAGACTTTAAATTTTGATTCTTCTTCTCAGATTAGAAATGTGTGACTACTTGCAATACAATTATTGGGTAGTTAAGTCTTTTAGCATGTACAGAGTTTACATTAGCTTCTGGGCATAATAGGAGATTCAGCTTAGAGTCTGAATCCCTTGACTTATCATGTTAAATCAGATCTCTTAATGTTATAATATTGAATACATAAGTGCAATAACCTTTGGTAAAATTGAAGTGGGCAAAAATCAAACCTGCAAAGCTTCTAGTTTAAGTGAAGTTTTACTGCTGAATTTTGAAACTCTTAAGTCTTACAATAAAAACATAGACATATAATTAATTATAACAAAGCGTATACACATATAATTAATTATGACAATGCCAATAACCATGAGATGAGTAGTTGAGATTAACAGATAGGAAGTTTTGTTTATATGTTGAAGGTAATATAACCAAAATACTGGAGGCAAGGTTTTCTGCTCTTGTAAAATGCTCAAGAAGATGAGTAAATCAGATGATAATCACAAGAACCTCCCAATTTACTTACAAAACAACTGGCCAACAGGCAACTTCAATTGGTAACTTTCACTAGTCTTAACACAGCCGTGGTGTAATTAAACACTTTACTTTACTTTTCATAAAATTTGACTTTCATTTTAGGGTCAAACTAATTTTTCCTCTTCCCCCCGGCCCGCCCCGAGTAACTAGTCTCTTGTAGAAAAATAAACATGTCGGAGTTGAACTGATCCTTTCACCTTAAGATTTCTTGGGCTATAATCCTCTATGCCCCATAGTCTGATGTGAAGAAATAGTATAGTTTTTTTTCTCTTGGCATTAATTTTGGAAAAACTCAGAAGTTCAAAATTATGTGTAACCATCTTTCATTTGATACTGAACTGGAATAGAGCTTTAGAATGACTAATGCTTTATTCTTACAGTAATAGACTTGCATGCACTCTCTCTTTCTTTTATGTTATAGACCACTAAAGCATTCCTTCCCAAGATGCTGGAGATGAATCATGGACACATTGTGACAGTTGCAAGTTCTCTGGGATTGTTCAGTACTGCAGGAGTGGAGGTTTGTTTAACTGTGTAGTAAAGATTACAAGTTGCTGTATCACAAATGATAAATGCCTTCTCCTGTTGTCAACAATGTAGCGTAAGTAGGTTTGGAAAGAGTAGATTTTTGTCAGTAAATGTCGATTTCACTGTACACAAACTGATGAAAAGGTATCTCCATTGATATTTACCAAATTTACAAATAGGCAAAGTAAGAAAAGCATTGCTTGAGAAATTATTAGTGTATTTAAAGGATATTTACATTGTGCATTTTGACATGTGATGTTGACAAAGTTTTATAACTATTAAAACAAATTAACTTTTTTGAAGCTCAACATCTACTGTCACTATATAATTTGTCCTACTGCTGCCACCCAGTTTCCTGCAACTGTGAAAATTTTAAATCCATGAAACTCTCAAAAAATGCTTTAAAACAAACCTCAATATTATCCGTTGAAATTATCAAAACAGTAAACATTAAATTCTGCCAAACCTAACTTTCATTCTATGTGGAGAAAAAAATTTAATTGACTTTGATTTTTGCCCACTTCAATTTTACCAAATGCATTCAGAAACCAAGAAAAAATCTTTAATGTCTTAGTTGGAAAAAAACCCCAACCTTTATTTAACTAGCAAATTGAAAGAACTAGCTGGAGTCTTGTTCAGTATGAGCCTATATGTAATTTTCACACATCTCTAGAGTACTTTCCTTAGAGTGACTGTATGCAGCCACCGCTGTCAATGCAGTGCATTATCAGTCCGCAAATGCACTGTCCTAAAACATCATAGTTGGATGGCCACTAGTTTGTGCGTTATCACCACATGTCTGCTTATTGGGTACAACACTACCCTGCGAATGTGGGTGAGGGTTAAGCATAAGTGTCTTAACGCTACTCTTGAAGCTTTTAGGCCAAGATTTTCAGAAGTGACTAGTGACTTTTTTGGGTGCCCACTCTGAGACCTCTTAAAGGGGCCTAATATTTCAGAAAGTGCTGAGCACTGACCTGGACTCGGACCCCTTTAATGTATGTCAAATTGGGCACCCAAAACCACTAGTCAGTTCTGAATCTTGGCCTTTTTGCATAACTTTTTGGTGCATCAGAATAGGCAATAAGACTTTTTGGTGTACCGCAGTTGTGTTGGGAGCCAAGGGACTAGAAAGCAACAAGCAGGAGCTAAACCTGTGCCGTTACAATCCATTGCAAATAGTTAGTCACTGGAAATTCATCCATGGTACTGGCAACACTCTAGTGTTGTACAAACTTTTCTAGGGCTGGCCCAGTTAATACCGGTGAATTGCAGAAGTCCGTGAATAGAAATAAAACCAGTGGTTCAAGTACGGTGGTACAGTTCAGTATGCTGCACCAGTAAGATATTTATAGCTGATACAGAGTGCCAGAAAGACATGGGAGGAATCTGCCCCCAGCCCTTCCATGCAGCTGTCTCCTGAGTCCTCCTGCCTCGGGGTCTGTACAGCAGAAGTCTCCGGCACAGCGGGAAGAGCACAGGGACACCCCCACCCCCCCGGTAACATGGGATGGATGTGGATCATGGGGAGGGGACGGGGAGAGTGCAGGGGCCCCAGGCTGGGGGCAGGGCAGGGAGGAGTCGCATGGGAAGGTCACATGCCCCTCCCCCCTTTGTGTCCCTCCCATGAGAGCAGCGTACCAGTAAGAAATGATTTCTACTTGCACCACTGAATAAAACTTAAATTGGGCTTAGCTCTCAAGACTTTGTAGATTATAGGACCCCGTCTTAGAGTTTCCAGTGGACCCATATGGCCTTGCCTGAACTGATCAGCACTCCAGTATCTCTCTACTGGATGATCCTAATAGAAACGTTAGAATTGCAGCTATGTACTAGGTAACTCTTGGACTTCAATCCACATATACCTCTGAGATAGGAAAACTGTATCCATGTTACAGTTGAGAAACTGAGGCAAAACTAAGTAACTTGCCCAAGGCTCCATAGCAACTTAAGTGACGTGTTAAAGCCAGGGTTAAAAATAGGGAGTTTCTGGCTCCAGTACTAAGCACTCTCAGAACTTGACTCTAAAAGTAGTAGTACTAGCTACTGTGTCTCTAGTCTCTCGTTCTAACCTTTATTTTAAACAAACTGCCTTATCCATATAGTTTGCTGAATAAGGTCACTTAAATATCAAGGAGATGCCCTTTGAAGTGTATTTAACTTAAGTTTGTTTGCTTTAACGGAGTTCTTGTGTTAACTGCCCTAAATGTAACATGACACTTGGGCTGATGTGGCTGTGTATTCAATGCACATCTTTCATCGCGTTGCCGCTTTGAAAATAGATCTACACAGAACCACATCAAATATGCCTTTCCTTTTAATATTATTTACTCTGTTACATCACCTTTAACTTTGACTGAAAGGATAAAACGATAGGCCCATTCAATCTGTTATACTCTTCCTTGTGATAGTCTTATTTCTTAATTCATTGCCTACACAGGATTATTGTGCCAGCAAATTTGGAGCTGTGGGTTTCCATGAATCTTTGAGCCATGAATTGAAGGCTGCTGACAAAGATGGCATTAAAACAACCCTGGTCTGCCCTTACCTTGTAGACACAGGAATGTTCAGAGGATGTAGAATCAGGTGAGTAGACCAACTGCATATTCTTTCTCTTTTCCTCCTGCCCTCCACACCACTGGAACTCTAGTCTTAATCCTCCAATTCTGAGCACTTTTTTATTTTAAAAAAACCCACAAAAACACTGAGGTTTGGGATTGCAAATTAATAGCAAAGGAAAAACAGTTAAAATGACACCTGCAGGACCTTTATTCATGTAACGCCTCTCGGTGTGTGGCAGTAAAGATGGGTGTGAGATGGGGACACATGCACTTCAGGGTAGGTGCTGGTGAAGCCTATGTCCAGTAACTGACTACTGACTTGGGGAATATCTTGCTAGTTGTGTGTAGAGAAATGTTTCAATTGTGTAATGTACTTTTGTATTTTTTTCCCCATATCATGTATTATGCCTGAAGTAAGATGTTACTCAAAATATATTTATTCCAATACCAATACAATTCTAGTGATTTAAAGGTATTATGTGCAATGGGTCGATATGGCAGTAGCTGATTTGCTATGTGATCCTGGGCAAGTTGAATTGCTTCCCTCGAGTTTAGCTTCTGTTTTTGAAGTAAGAATTATGACACTTGCCTATCTTTTTAAAGCGCTCTGACATCCCGGGTTATAGTGCTATACAAATATCCATTATTTTAGCCACAGTAAATGGTGTTAATCTCTTCCATGCATTTTCTAACTGGCCTTGGCAGGGATCTATGCCAGCAAAATACTGAGATTGTCTTTACCCGAAGTAATCTTTCGTACACCAGCTACACTAAAATTTAACGAGTTTCTTAATATTGAATTAAAATGGCACTGAATAGAACAACATGTGATGAAATTATATGTATTGTGTGTATCTTAAATCTATAAGATTATTGATGGTCTTAATAATTAAACAAAGCTTAAAATATTAATACAAAATCACTGAAAAATTGCTGCTACTTGAATATTAAAGAATTAGTTTTTAAATACTCTAAACAAGTGAGCTAATAAACTCTAGAACTAGACAGACTCTGCTTTAATTATGAATGAAGTAAACAGATTTTATCAAAACTCATCTATCTACTTTTGTCAACCTGTTTTTAAAAATGAAATCTTTCAGAAAAGAAATTGAGCCCTTCCTCCCACCTCTGAAACCAGACTACTGTGTAAAGCAGGCTATGAGAGCTATCCTTACAGATCAGCCTATGATTTGCACTCCTCGCTTGATGTACATGGTAACCTTCATGAAAAGGTAACTTGTGAAATACTAGCTACTAAGCACTTCAGACAAATGTATAGCTTTCAATCCAAAAAGCTTAGTCAGAGGCCTGTTTCCCTGGAGTTCTATGCACAGATCTCTCCCTTGGCTCACAAGATCCCTTTCCACAAGATGAGCTCCATGGATCTGGGGACTTACAGGACGAATGGCATGGCCAGGGGATGTTTATTTTTCCCCGTTGCCTTTTCCAGAAAAGCCTGAGGCTCCACTAATTTCCCTGCAGCCATCTTCCACGCTGTAGAACCCCATTTATGGGTAGGTCCTGAGGTAGTTGCCAGCAGAAGAATCTGTAGCAGCCAAGCTCCAGAGTCAATGCGGAGGCCCTAACCTCCTGCAGATTCTCTGGGATCTGCACAGATCTTGTGGGAGAGGGGGAAATCTAAGTAGAACCTACTACTCATTCTGAAAAGGCAGGGGAATAGAAACCATCCTTTCTCCCCACTCAGTTGAGTGATTTTATTTTATTTTATTTATTTATTTTAAGTGGGGGGACTCTGTTCTCTGTAGCTAAGCTGGCCATTCCAGCACTTGGGTTTCCTCTCCATATTAGAGGCAGAACCAGACCAATTGCTCATAAGAAGCGGACTGGATTCCACCCACTTGAGCAACACTCCATTCATGCTGCTTTTTGGCAGCTCCATAGATGATCTATTCCTAGATTTTTATTCTCCAGTATGCAGCACATAGGAAGAGCATTTAAAACTTGGCAAAGTCTCTTTTTTTCAACCCTTTCTTCTTGCCTTCTTGTGAGGAATTTGGACCTAGGAGTTTGAGGGTTCTGCTCAATTCATAACACAGCAGCTCCCGATCACGGTGGACAGGCACACCCAAGAGTCCAGGAGGTGTTTTTGTTCCTCAGCATCATGTCAGCCCTTCTCGGGAGGGAGTCTGTGCCTCTTCTGGCAACGAGCTTTATTGGCAACTCCTTTAGAACTGGCTGGAGCAGCAGCATGCTCAGTGGCTTCTTCAGAGGCTGCCTCGGTGCTCTTTGCACAGACAGTGCTCCATGCAGCATCAGCAGCCAGATCAAAGGCCCTTCCTGCTGTCTCCCATTCAGCACTCCAGCTTTCCAACAGGGAGATCAGAGGCCCTCCCGCAGCTTCTGGGCAATCCATGCCCCAGGCAGCAGCAGTTAGATCAAAGACCTTCTTCCAGCGTTACTGCACAAGCAGTGCTACCAGCAGCAGTAGAACCTGCATCAGCAACATCTACCTCCCAATGCTCCAGCAGTGGAAGAGTTGAATTCTAACAGCTCAGATCCTGCTGTGTGCCTCATTGGTCCCAATCCAGTAGCCATTCAGCTCCCAACATCTTACTTGGCACCTACTGCATGACTAGGGCTTCTGGTTGCTATGGTAATACAAATATGTCTGAGGGGAGGGAGGAGTGTGGAAAGCCTGCTTTCCCCCATTGGAATTTCCTTGGAGAAGACTGAGGGGAACCTCACTCCTCCTTATTCTGGGGTGCCTTCTATGGGATAATTGGGCCCAAAACATGGGGATATGGGTTGCCACAGATAGCAAGTGATTAAGCTATGGAGTTACTGCACATCTTTATCTCTACAGTTGTTTGGGAGTTTTGTGTCTCTTAAATGTACAATGACCTATTTTGCTAATGCTGTTTTGTGAGGAGGCTTACATTTTAGCAGACCTTTTTGTTTTTAAACAAGGTGACAGAGGCAGCATTGCCTAGGTCACAAAGAGGGTGTAAGGGTTCTATGCCAAGGGCTTAGAAATGAGTGGGAGACAAAAGAAAGAGGCTATCTATGTAGTTTGAGCTGACTTTTTTGTATTTTTATTCTCTTCATAAATATCCTGTGAAATGAGAAACATAAATGTTTTGCTCCTTAGGTAGCCCAGAAAGGGCTAAACTATGTCTCCATAAAAGTGATCATGGTACACCCTAAGTTTCATTCCATTGCCATATAACAGATTTGTAACCTCTCCCCTTTTCTTCAGCATCCTGCCCTTTGAAGCAGTTGTGTGCATGTACCGGTTCTTGGGAGCAGACAAGTGTATGTACCCTTTCATTGCTCAAAGAAAACAGGCAACAAACAACAATGAAGCAAAAAATGGAATTTAACACTGTTTTGTACGGACTGGCATTTGTAGCTGAATATGATCAAAAATGTTACATGACTGAATTTTGAAGTGCACTTGCATCCAGCTGATGCAAATGTCAACATTTTACTGTGGCATTCTCTTTGATCTTAAACCTGTGTATTGAACTTAAAAATCAGTGATGTTTTTTACATGCTGTAAATAAACTGACTATAGAGTACTTGGAAAATGTGATAGGTAAAGTAAATATAAAATGTAGCTGCCACCATTGTCCTTTAGACTATTACTGTATGTACAGTAAAGCTAGTTATACTACTTTTTGTAGAGATGCACTGTGTGAGATCTTTTCCTCAGACTGCCAATGTTTAAAAGCTGTCTACAACTAGAAGATGCAGTGTTTCAGAAATTGCTTTTTCTTTCTCTATGTATTAAAACAAAATCATGCAATTTAAATTACTCCTACGCGTGACCTTTTTAGCAAATTCAAGGACTGATTATGAATGCATCTTTCCACATGTTAACCCAAGCTGTAAAGGACCCATGGCTGACCTGTGGTGTAATTCTCTTATGTAGTGACTGCATGCCTTCTGTGTTTAAAAAGGAATTTGTAAATCTCCAATTCAAAGGCAAATAGATGTCTTTGGGAATATTTTCAGAGCAAAGCTATATTGGGCATCTAATTTTCGTTTTCCTCAGAAATGCAGTCTGTGGCTTAAGCCATCCAACTCTTTCAGGTCACTTGATTTGAAATGTTCTCTGTGTTCTGTCCATCACTCTGGATGGCAGACTCTTGCCCTAGTAGACTACATTTCTTCCTTCTTAATTTTCCTTCCATCAGCCCCACTGCACCCGCACCACCACACCCTCTGAGGAAGTTGTATTAAATTTCT
Organism: Chelydra serpentina; assembly: GCA_037349315.1. Lineage (NCBI taxonomy): Eukaryota > Metazoa > Chordata > Testudines > Chelydridae > Chelydra > Chelydra serpentina. The sequence goes on from JBAIAC010000002.1 coordinate 84,186,624, forward strand.
GTAGCTGGACTCTTGCCTAAAATACAAAGCAACTCCAACAGAGATGCATAAACAATTTGTAAGTCCTGGTTTTGTGCCAACTATTAGCAAAAGAAAAAGAAAATAATGCTTGATGTAACTTTACATGTGGAATATGGAAGGATGTAAAGACTTTTTTTTTTTTTTGAAAGTTGTATTTGCATTGTAGAACAGCAAATTACATTTTTACAGTATTTTTTGTAAAGCAAACAATTTTGTGCCTTGAATTTGGTAATTTGTGTATTAGTGAAACATTGTAAAAGTGAACTTCTACCTCTGTATCTTAATGTATACCATCCACTTGTAAATTACTATCAAACAAATTGTGATTACTTTTTTAGAATGTCTTGTTAAATAGTGACCAATGTTTGTTTATTAAAGTGAGCCACCTTTTACTTAAACCGTGATTGGGCTGTTTCCTTGAACGGCTTATTGATGTCACAGTACTAACTTACGGATATTGGTTACATAGCCTATAGCATCAACCTAGTTCAAATAATGAACAGTTACTCATTTCCTGAACTGACTTTCTGCATGTTCTAGAACCTGGTGGTACAACCCTTAATGAAGGTAATCAAAGTCCTGCCTCAGTAAGGACTGCAGGATTAGCCCTCTGGTTACCGCGGTTCAAAGCAATCAAATCACTCTTTCACTAACTAACTGGTTACAGAAGTTACTCAAAATATGTACTTAGGATTTGTCTAAACCATCTTGGTTTTGGTTTTTTTCACAGCACTTTAACTCCATCTGTTCAGAAACTGATAGACCATGCACTGTAACCCCGTTGTGTGCATACAGTTATACTGTAACAATCTAAAGGGTGCTTATGTGTCTAGATCTTATTTCAGTAAACATACTGTAATGCCAATAAGTATTGTGGTTACAGCTTGCATATGAGGGGATTGTACTGCACTGACTATATGCTTCAATTTGTTTAGAAACTAATACACGGCCTGTAGACTAGTCTTTGTACCCAATCCCCCTATATAAACTACCAGCTTCTTAAAAAATAAGTACTAGTTTTTCATGGCTATACTGTCGGGTATATCTAGATGAACTTACCAAATTTGCTCCCTTGAGAGAACTTGTCTTTTCTGTAATGGTAACACAGGAGGGAGAAGCTAGCTTGAAGCTGCTTCATTTCCTTTAAGGTGTTAGACAAGTGTTATTGTAAAAATTATTCTTTACGATAGTGATTTCAAATTGGAACTGGTTTAATAGGCTTTTACTTAGTCCCTGGAAGCCCTATACAGTTATACTGGAATGAGCTGGACTCTGTCCTTTTCTGGAATTAACCAAATTTTTTGATTGTAGGATCTTCTTGTGTTTTCCCCCTCATTTTCTTGCTGTAACATCCTGAGCTTGAAATTAAATGCTTGCATACCTGATCTGGAAGTTCTCTGAGAAGCCTCCCCCCCCCTCCCCCCATCACTTTTATTCATGTTCTCATCTTAGTGACACTAACAAAGCCCAATAGTCATGGCACAAATGGCGGTCCTTCAAAACTTGAGCCGTGAAGTGTGCCTGTCTATAGTGATTTGAATACATTCCCTCCCAAAGCAGACACTCATGAAGAAAATGCTGCATATGAAATAGGTCTCTGAACAGTTGTTCAGCTGCTACTTGAGCACAAAAGTACCCAAAGAATGAGAAATAGAACTGGCTGCCACAAAAGTAAAATCGACATATTCCTTCCTACAAGATGCCCAAAACAGACTGGGGAAGCAATAGTTGACGGATAATTTAAATTGACTTTGTAATAAAACTCTGAACTCTAAATTCCAGATAGTTAACTAGACTGCCACTCCTTCCTTCCAAAGAAGCTAGAATGATCAACATTTCTGTGACAGTGGAGTCAGTGACATGGTGCTAAATAAACAAAATCCCGATTAGTCTGGTGTGCTTCAGCATGGCTATAAAATGGGGGCAGGGAGAAGCCCATGACTGGTTTTTGCCAGTTTAAAAAAAAAAAAAAGTGTGAATTTGCTTAAACCCTAACATTACTTAAACATAGATTAAGAAATGGTTACTGTAGATGGCACTGAAGACTACAGTACTTTAAGATAGGTGCATCCTTTTTCGCTTTGTGCTGACACTACACAATAAATAAATCTTTGCCATAAAAAGCTTTCAAACTATAAGATGGGGCACCTAGATACCAGAGCAAAATTAGGGATTAATTTAGTAGGGTGTTGTTTCCCTCACCCTAGACTGTACTAATTACAATTAATATCAATCCAGGCTATAATATTTCCCAAAATCTCTTCAAAAATCAGTGTCCTATCTAGAAGCCTCACATCTTTCAAACAAATTACCCAGTACTGATTTAAAACCACGTTTTCAACAAATGGTGTGCCTGGCCAAGTGTTTATAGTCTTTAGATTACAGCAACCTTTGTTTCCTAATCCAGTTAAGAACTCCTGCAGCAGTGATACCTGGGACTAGCTAAAACCTTGTCATCAGGACAGCTAATGGTTTTATCTAAGAAGTCTGATGAGCTTTCATTGGTGGTGAATTTACAAAGCATACCAAAAGCATACATATTGTGCAATTTAGCTGCTGTTTTTCCATCAGCTTATTGAATGTTTACACTAGCCCTTAATCACCAAAGTTCCCACTGTTACAGGTTCAGCTCCAGTGGTGGTAGCAACCTTGAGACCACTAAATGTACATACAGTAGCAGATGGCTGTTGTTTTTAAGTACCATGCTTGCCTAACTCCTCAGAGCAGGTCTATGTATAATCATGCTTAAAGTGATGGTGGCTGCCAAATTCTTGTCTACACCAATGCTAGCAGTGGTAGGAAATTTGAGAACTAAGCAGTGTGCAGATGAGACCGAGGCTGCCAAGAGAAGGACCACAAACGAGAACAGGTCCTAAAAAATGTTATGTGAACTTTCTCATCTCCCTAATATCCTCTATCCAAATGACAAATGCCATCTTCTGTCTGCTTGCCGTGGCTTAAAATAAAATCAATTTAGTGATTGCTTTCTGCACTTCATTTCCAGAGTTATAAAAGTGACCCTCTCTGTTAAACAACCACAATCTTGCATTAAAGTTTAATTTGTTGCTGACATACATCTTTTAGTATTTGCAAAATAAGGCACATGGTCAATTCCAGGGACAGTTGGAAATGTATGAGGAATGCTGCAGAAGGGGAAAGGTGCAGGCTGTTCAAGTGGTTAGGTAAAGGGTCTCTCTCTAGAAGGAAATTGATCAATACAGAGACAAATAAGCAAATTCACTAGTTAGGGCAACAGGCCTACCTTTATTGAAACCTCCAAAGGCCATAAAATGTTTGTAACCTTTCTGATGGAAGTAATTTTTAAAAAATAATTTGAAGTGTTTTAATGAGGGAACCTTATTTATAGTTTGAGGAGGGCTTATCAGCCACAGCTGTTGATGAGATTGTGGTATTCTCAAGGGAACAAGTCATTTTGCCCTCACTTAAAGAGAGAGGCAGTCATTTAAACTGACTAGTTTGAGTCACTGCCTAAGAAAGTCAAGCCGGGGGGTCAGAAATGCCATGTCCAAAGTCTCTTCTCAAGACATGGTTTTAGTTGAAGTGAAAAATTATGCTAGATTAGAGAGGCAGATGCTCCAATAAGCAGCTTTCCTCCCTCCCCTGAATTTTTGGTATGTAAATATTTGCAGTCCCATTCAAAGAGTCTCATCTGAAAACTTGGAGTATCTAATGAGAACAGTTGGGTCAGCCAAACCATTCCCTTTTACTGAAGGGGCAAAAAACACATGCAAATCCATAACTCATATGATTGTGAGGCCCAAATCTCTTGTTTTCCAGAAACTACATTTTTCCTTTCCGTTTTCTTCTGACGCATGAAGAGTCAGATGTTGAGATGCTTTCAGTGTTCCTGGGATCCACCTTGGGAAGCTGAGCCTTTGTTACTAAACATTTGGAATTGGACCTAGAATTATTCTCTCACATGGGACCCATAACACAATCTGCTGCCTTGAAAATTTGTCAGCTAAGTAGCCTGTGGGACTGAGAGGGCTGGGAAGCAGCGAAACTAATACAGCACTCTGGGCCAGAGGGAACGAGACAGAGCAAAAGCTAAAGCCCCACTGGGAAAATCATTAACCTCAGATTCTACAGCTGCTGTAACTTCCTGTTCCATCATTGCCTGGAGTTCTTCCTCAAGTTGCACTCCCTGAAGATAATTCCAGCAGCACAGAATCATAGAAAGGCAGGGCTGGAAGGGACCATAAGAGGTCAAGTCCAGCCTCCTGCACTGAGGCAGGACCAAGTAAACCAGACCATTCATGGCAGGATTTTGTGTTTCAAAGCCTGAAGTTTCTCACCTGCCGGAGATACAGTATCTGACTCTGCTGTATTTCTCATTGGGGATGGGTGCTCTGGTTTGGGTACAAAAGAATGGAAACTATTTGGAGGGATGGGAGTTAAAAGGTGTTATGCATTTTTGTTTGTTTACTGTTGTTTTTTGCCTCTGTGTCTCCAATTCAGAACGAGCGAAATGAAGTGAGAGAGGCTATTCTTTTGGCATTTTCTGACTGGCCTGCGCACAGATTTCTAGCCCAATTTCAATTACAGCTACAGCGGGGAGAGATTGAATTGCTTGTCCTCAGAGCTATTTGGTGGCTTAAAACAAAGGCGTCTCTGACATTAGAAAATTGCAACACCAGGCAGGAGGCACAGTGCACACACTCTGCTAACTTCCATCCTCTCCGCTCTCCACCTTAAAATAATGTCTTCCTTTTAAGGGGCATGCATTTGCAGGTGTTTTAAATAACGTTTCAACAGTAAAAATCTGTGTTGTCCTTCCACATTCAGGGAGGCAAAAGAGCAGCAATTGTCTCTTTTTATTGTAAGTCTGAGCCAGTGCTAAGACTTTTGTTGGGGTGGCTATTCCGTTGTTTGGGCTGAGTCTGCATTGGCTCTCTTTTTCTTTTGGGGAGCCAAAGGGATATATATTGAGAACACAGCCCCACACAGTAAAAGCTCTAGTTGACACTGACACAGAGGAGCCAAATTACCACAGGAGAAAAAATGTCATACAGGTTTCATTGCTTTAACACACACATTTTATAGGAAGGCTTCTAAATCCCTTCATGTGAAATGATGTGAGCCTATGACATTCCAGGCAAAACGGCAGCTAAAGAAAACTGAGATGCAGCTCACTACCATTCTTGCTGCTGTGTCACACTTCCCTGAGCTCTCACCAGACACCCACAGCTGGTGCCTTCAGACTTTGCAGAGGGAACGCTTGGGAATTTTGCAGGTAAAAGCCAATCTCTGACGTCACCATCGGCTCATGAGTCACAAATGTGATCCCTCCTGTGTCCTTCCGAACACACCAGCCTCTGAAATGTAGAATTAAAATCCCATTATTGTCTGTTACTTGTATTGCACAAAGATGTGGATCCAAACAAGTTACACCCATGCAAGGGAGTAAACATGTTTGAACTGATTTTTGGACACGGTCCACATTCTTAGGGTCTGATCCTGCAAAGTGCTGCATTCAGGCAGACCCTCCCATTGAAGTTAATGAGGCTCCTTGCAGGCATCCACTTACCTGGAGCTCATAGCCTGGGCAGGCAATAGTTATTTGGGAAGTTATTAGCAGGAATCAGAGTGGTAGCCGTCTTAGTCTGTATAAAGCTTATGCCCAAATAAATTTGTTGGTCTCTAAGGTGCCACAAGTACTCCTCGTTCTTTTATTAGCAGGAAGTGGATGGAATTATTACATGTTTAATTGTATAAATATTAGACTTAATTACTACATGGCCGGGCAGTAGTTTGGACTGGACAAACTGTCAATTCTTCATTAAGTGCTGGTCCCTATTTATATTCCACTGTAGGTGTGTGAATGCGTCCCATGCTCCTGGTGTTGGAGAATTCTTGTAAGCAGTGTTCATTGGCCCACGCATGTGCCCTTGCCTGCCTTTTGCTTTCAACGGAAGGCATAAAGGGCAGAGCAGAGTGGACTAACCACCTCTCCAGTTCTTTCTTACCGATGCCTGGCCTGGATCAGAGCCTCCACTGTCCAGAGTTTTCCTTCGATTTCTTTGATCTGCAATTATTTCAGTTTGCCTTTGTGTCTTAGTGTGTAAAGGTCTTTATATTTAGTAAGTTTTTAATAGTTTTCTAGTTAGATTTCCTCACGTTGCGGACCCCCCCCACACCTCCATACCTCGGTACACGTATTGGACTATGCCCAGAACTCTAGGCTTTAAAAAATAGTGTGTCCTGCCCCCTTTCCTGCTCGCTCAGCAATAACCCCCAGTGCTGTTTGTACTGTCTCAGGGAGGTGCACAGCACAGCTAAGTGTAATATCTGCTGTTCTTTCCCTAGCCATATCTGTGAGGCAAGGGAACCCTGGCTTAGAAAACACCTCAGGGAGAAGGCAATGATGACACAGTCAGACCCAAGCTGTAGGCCTCCCCACTCCCCATCCTCAAGCCCCTGTACATCAGCCTGAATCAATATGGCGTGCACCTCCTGCCATGAAGTCTGATTGTGTTGCAGAAGACTCCATGTCAACAGCCCTCCTGTCGGGGTCTCATCCAGGAGCAGAGAACACTTGCACAAGCATAAAAGCAGGTCTCCGTCTAAGTCTGCTTTGAAGACATCTGACACAACCCTGCCTAAATCAAGTAAATCTGCTCATTCAATCCCTAAAGACTTAGTACATCTTAAGTTCTAGGGCCATGACTCTAAAGCCCATAAACCCAAGGCCCTACTGGTACCAGACTCTGTGGCAGCGATACCCACTCCATTAATACTGTCCAAGTCAAAAACGTCATGATCTGTTGAGTCTGGCATGATCAGAGCTTCTACCGTTGATGGCACTATTGCTGTCTCACACTCCAGCTACATGGAGCCTCCCTCCTCTGACCCCATGAGCACAAATGGATGGTACCCCTGGCACTCCAGACAGATCAGAAACTTTTATTACACCAGAGGCCATCTTTGCTCTTTCTGAGCTTCAGTTCCCCCCCCATCACTGGACCTTCTCTAAGGAGACTGACTCCACCAGAGGATGTTACCTTTAACAGAAGCCTATCGCCTCTTCCAGCTACCTCTTCCAGCTACCTCTTCCATCCTCTGCCAGAACTGCCATTGGATACGGACACTCTCTTCTCTTACTTAGGAGAATCTGATCCTCTAGAGAGTCATCATCTCCCCCAAGAAATGTTAGTCCAGAAAGGAGATCCAGAGTCTTCTCGTACTAGCCTCTGCTTTGACATTTACCTTGGGACATTTGGTACCCCACGCTTTGGGGACCCCCGCAACCTCTGCCTAAATGAACATACCTGCCATACTGGGAAGCATGGGACCTATATGCCAAATATACAGAGGCCATGCATTCTGCCAGGGAGCTACTCCACCATTCTCCTCTAAGGGAACAGTCTGAGCCTCCTCCTGAACCCACGGAAGAGGTGGGACATGAACTGCTGGTACAAACAAGATTGTCTTCTTCATCTCCTGATTAAGCAGTCACCTGGCATCTCCGTCCCCTCCAGACGACCATAAACAGTTTCAGGATTTACTGTGAAGGGAGGAAGAAGAACTCCAGATGTCCCTAGAGGAGGTTGAGGACCCTCAACACAAACTCCTAGATTCCTACAAACCACCAAAACCAGTTGAATAGCATTTCCAGCTAATGAAGCTTTTCTGGCCTAAAGCAGTCTGGCCTACACCAGCTACATGCACTCCTATCCCCAACAGGGCAGATAAATGTTATTTTGTTCCGGCTAAGGGAGCGAAATTTCTCTTTACCCACCCTGCATCAAACTCTCTGGTCATCCAGGCTGCCACAGAGAGATCTAGACAACAAATTCACTCCTTCTGACAAGGAGGCAAAGTGTTTAGATTTGTTGGGAAGAAAGGTTTTCACATCTATTAGCCTTCAGTTCAGAAGCGCAAACTAGCAAGCATTGCTAGCTAAGTACAACTGTCTCAGCTATTCCAATTTCACAGATTTTGTAGACAACCTACTGCAGCAGGACAGATCTCATATACAGGCTTGTATTAAATAAGGTTAGCTCATGCCCAAAACCATACTTCAATCAGTGGTTGATGCAGGAGACACATCATCAAGGTCAATGGCAATGGCCATTGTGATGCACCATAAGTCATAGATGCATGCTTTGGAGTTTTCCAGGGAGGTCCAAAACACCATGGAGGACTTATCCTTGGATGAAACCCATCTTTTCAATGAAAAGATGGATGAGTCCTTACATACTTTAAAGGCATTCCAGAGCCATCCACCACCCCCTGGGAATATGTATACCTGGAAATGGAAGTATCACTAGCAGTTTTACAAACCTAGACCAGCATCTCAAGAGTTTTATCACCAGCAGTCTTTTGACCCTCCTCTTAAGAGACAGAGAATACAGAAATCTCATTTCCTTGTACCTTCCACATCTACAGTGCCATCTCAATCCCATCCCTCAGCAAAAAAATATTTTTGATGGGAGTTTGGGAGCGGCAAACCATTTATGATGCCACCACTACCCAATCCCCACATATTCTTCAGGGGCCGTTTAATACTCTATTTCCACAACTGGAATACCCTAACAATGCACAAATGGGGACCTATCAGGGATGGTCCAGATAATACTTAGTTCTGCCTTGAGTGCAGGGGACTGGACTAGAAGACCTCTCAAGGTCCCTTTCAGTCCTATGGTTCTATGATTCTATGATTAGATATCATCCCTTCTGGCTATGGAATCGAGTTGATTTCCCTACCGCCTCCAAAACCTCCATTCCTGTCCCTCTTCATGGACCATTCTCATGAGGGGATTTTCAGGCAGGAAGTGGAATCCCTCCTGCAGTGAGAAGAAAAACAGTGCATGCCTCTTCAACACCAAGGGAAGGATTTTTACTCTATGTACTTCCTAGTGCCTGAGAAGACGGGAGGTGGGAGACCCTGTCCTCGATCTTGTCAATCATCTTTATTTGCCAACTGGTCGCTCTGGAATCAATAATCTCATCTCTGGAGAAAGACATGTGGTTTACAGCTCTTGCTATGAACAATGCTTACTTTCACATGGAAATTCACCTTGCTCACAGGCATTTTCTCAGATTCATGGTAGGCCCCAACCACTTTCAATACAGGGTGCTCCCATTCAGCTTCAACACTGTCTCCACGGTCTTTACCAAGGTCTTTCTGATCATAGCAGCTCATATCAAATGGAACAGCTTCACCATTTTCCCATCTTGACAAGTGGCTTCTCATTGCCAAGACCCATCAGGAAGCTTATGAGTTGACCTCATCAATGTTTCAACTACTTTCTTCTCTAGGCAGTATTGTGAACTTGCAAAAGTCTGTCCTCACTCCTGTGCAGAAAGACTTCATAGGTGCCACCCTAGTTTCAGTCACAGTGAGAGCTTATCCACCAAGGGACAGGTTTCACAACATGAGCAACTCAATAGATCAGGTTATACACAATCCTCAAGCTCCAGTCAGAACTTGTCCTTTCCCTCCTGGGGCACATGGCTTCAGGTACTTATGTTACCCATTTGCCAGACTCCACCTATGTTGTCTTCAGGCATGGCTCCAGACAGTGTATTCACCACCAAATACAGCATGAATACCATGGTAAAAATTATTTCCAGAGTAACATCTTCCCTGATGTGATGAAAGGATCCCCTCAGGTGTGTGGGCATCCACTTCCTACCATCCTCCCCAGAAAAGATTATCATTATAGATGGTTCTCTCAGGCTGGGGAGCCCACATGGACAGCCATATGGCACAGTGAACTTGGACACACTAAGAGACCAGGATGCACATCAACCTTCTGGAACTTGAGGCAGTCTGAGAAGCTTGCAAGGTTTTCCTACAATTCATCCAGTCCTATGTCCTCATAATGTCAGACAACAGGACAACCATCTTTTACATCAACAAACAAGGAGGGGAGAGATCAATCCCCCTGTGTGTAGAAGCGGTCATCCTGTGGGACTGGAGTATGAGGACTCAAATCACCCTGTTAGCAGCTTACCTTCTAGGAACTCAGAATGTGTTGATGGACTCCCTCAGCAGGCATTTTGATATCGATCACAAGTGGAAATTGCATGATTCAGTAGTAAACAGCATCTTCACTCAATGGGGGACCGCCAACCAGGATCTGTTTGCATCCCAAATGAACAAGAAATGCAACATATACTGTTCCAGAGGAGCTATAGGTCTACACTCTCCTTCTCCCCTGGTCAGACCATCTGAGCTATGGCTTTCTTCGCTTACCATTCCTACCTCAGGTCTTACGGAAAATTCATCAGAACAGGGCACAAGTCCTCCTCATTGCCCGGGAGAAGGGCAAGATCAAACATCCCAATACTGAGGCACTTCATCTCATACCTTAATTTTTGAATGAGTATCATCATTAGAACATTCCTGCTCTATAGCCATACAAACCAGAACTAATAATAGCAGGAAGGACTCCACTAAGAAATGCTATTCAGCCAAATGCAAGCATTTTTTCCATCTGGCCATAGCAGAAACATGTATCTCCTGAGTCAGCAGATATCCCCCATATTTTGGATTATATTCTTTTCCTAAAAAGAGCTGGGCTCTCCCACAGTTCTTTAGAAGTTCACCTGGCAGCAATTAGTGCATGTTATCCACCATCAGAGGGTTATTCAATTTTCACTCACCGGTTGACTAGCAGATTCTTAAAGGGCATAAACAGAACTGTCCCATCAGCAAGGAAACCTAATCCTCATTGGGATTTAAATCTTGTGCTTTTGACGCTCTGTAACCCTCCCTTCGAACCATTAGCTACATGTTCCATGTCTCACTTAGCAATGAAAGTTGCATTCCTTGTGGCCATTACCCGAGCAGAAAAGTGGGTGAACTGGGAGCCCTAATGGCGGATCCGCAATACACTATATTCCATAAAGACAAAGTCTCTTTATGACTACCCCCAAAATTCACCCCCAAACTAGCATCAGAGTTTCACATAAACCAGTCAATCCATGTACCTGTGGTTTTTCCCCCAAAACTGCATGTATCTGAGGAGAAGGGGAGACTTCCTTCCCTTGACATATGAATGTTCTCGCCTTCTAGAAAAGATTGTTTCTAGCTATATTAGAACAAGCCTGAGGTCAAACTATATCCTCCCAGAGGATTTCTAAGCAGATCATTCTACAAGAGCACAAGCAACTTCACTGACATTGCTTCAAGAAATATCCTTAGTTGACATTTACAGAGCAGCTACCTAGAATTCCATCCACGTTTGCAAGACATAATGCTTTAGTGCAGAACTCCTCTGCTAACGCATCCTTTGGGACAGCAGTTCTCCAAAAAGCTCTGTCATCTACATTTTTGCACCCCCCTCTTACTTGTGTACTGCTCATCAGTCACCCATAGGGACCTGCACTCAGAGAAGAAAAGGAAGTTACTTACCTTATAGTAACTGGAGGTTCTCCGAGTTGTGTGGTCTATATCTGTATGCCACTACCTGCCCTCCTTCCCTTCTGTTTCGGATCTTTACTGAATTTGTGGTAGAGAAGGAACTGGAGAGGTAGTTGGTCCACTCTGCCCTTTACTCCTTTGGTTGAAACCACATGGAAAGCAAGGGCGCATGCATGGACCATCAGAAACTGCTTGCAAGAGTTCTCTAACACCGTTTGTATGGAATGCATGCACACATCCATGATGGAATACAGATAGGGATCACACGACTTGAAGAACCTCCGGTTACTTAAGGTAAATAACTTCCCCTTTTCAAATGAGTATCATATAAAGGAATCCCTATGGCCCACATACTATTTTACAGCCATGTAGTTTCTTGTACCTAACAGTTAGGATCATTGATATACAATAATACATACTGAATTTACATTTGATGAAATTTACATTTTATGCTTACCCCAGATAAAGTTTTCTGGTTTAGGCCAAAGTGAGGGAGAAGGACACTTGGAAGTATGATGGGCTAGGTGTAAAGGTTTGCAAATGACTTTCCACAAAGAGTTTTAGGAATGGTAGGAACTAGCTTAATAAATTAATGCAAACTATTTATCTGCCTGAGCATGCCTGAGCATCTGTACAGCAGATTCCTGCTAACAAGCTATTACTTATAAGAGCTCACAAATAATTTAATGAGAACTATTTGTGTACCCCTTTAAACATAGTAGTGTTTACTTTCCTTACAATTCCATTTTATTTTAGGTACTTCTTTCTTACAAGAAACAGAAAGCCAGGCTGCCTTTTTAAGTCCACTGTTTGGGTCACCTGGACATTAAGTACTGATCCAACTCAAATCAAAACTTTAGATGTCCAAGTTGCAGATACAATTACTGTCAATAGTAGTGGGGGCAAAAATGCACCCCTAAAGAGAGGCCAACTTTTGAAAATGTGGCCCAAAGCTTGAGAAGTAGAATTGTATAGGCTCTCTTAGAAAACAGGTCCTCTATTTCAAAATAGTCTGTCTTATTTCTTCTACTCTTTTAAACTGGCTTGGAACCAGATGTTTTCACTTGAATATGATCCCAGGCATTCCTGGTGATGTCAGACTCAGATCTAAAAGGTAATGATGAAGTCAAGAGTTGAAAAATTATCAAGGCCTAATCTTGCAATTTAGTCCCTTGTAAATCATTGGAGTTAGTTATTACAGGGCAGTTCTTACCAAACTAGTTCTCTTGAGAATTTGCATTAACATAGCCACCTGCTTTACTGTCAAAGAGATAAATTTATTTGAAGGGAATCTTCCACTCTTGATTTTATTTATGGCTGTGGGGGATGGATGGATTGACTGGGAAACTCTTAGATTGTGAGTCTTGGGGCATGCCACTTCAGTGAATGGTGTAATTCATTTAGTTTGCTTGATAATTCACATAAGGTCATAAAATTAAACATACAGGATCAAGCGACTAAAAGCTCATTTGCTGGTATGAACTTTACACTGATAAATATGAAGCTTAGCTGACCTCCTTATTTAAATCTATGATCATTTCAGAGCTATTCTGTAGCCTAATACTACACAGAAACTGCCATTGCATATGCCTGCTCAGTATCTTGATTGCCAGTATATGAATAGTGCATCTATGATTTTGAAAATGCCTCCACTAGGAGATAAAAGGAAATTCAGGATAAGAAAACTAGTTCAATGGGACAGATCCTTCAGCTGGATCCTCATAGGTGCAGGTGCTATCCGTGCATTGTAATTTGTAGGATCGGAGCATATGCTTGTGAATGGACAATGGTTTCTCTTGGGGAATGGTTTCTCTTGGAGGCAGGGCCTGGGGCAGAGCCGGGGGTCAAGCACCCCCTGGCACATTGGAAAGTCAGCACCTGTGCAACATTTATTGTAGAATCATAGAAATGTAGGGCTGGAAGAGACCCTGAGAGGGCCTCTAGTCCAGCCCCCATTTCGCTAAGGCTGGACCAAGTATATCTAGACCATCTCTGAAAAGTGCTTGTCTAACCTTCCTTGGAAACCTATTCTAGTGCTTAACTATCCTTATAGTTAGAGTTTTTCCTAATATCTAACCTAAATCTCCCTTGCTGCAGATTAAGCCCATTACTTCTTGTCCTACCTTCAGTGGCCATGGAGAACAATTGATCACCATCCTCTTTATAACAGCCCTTAACATACCTGAAAACTATTATCAGGTTCCCCCTCAGTTGTCTTTTCTCAAGACTAAACATGTTCAGGTTTTTTTAACCTTTCCATATAGGCCAGATTTTCTAAACCTTTGATCATTTTTGTTGCTCTCCTCAGAACTCCAATTTTTCCACAAAACTGGACACAGTACACAAGCTTAGGAAGTTTTAAAAGATAAAGTTGGAAAAGAAGGACCTAATGTAAATTGAGCAAAGCAATAAAATTTGGGGTTAAAGCTTATTCACCATCTTTAAATTGCAGCCATACAGAGAGAAAGAGAAAGAGAGAGAGAGCATGCAAAATAGTCCAAATTAAGGCTGAGTCATGCCGAACTCTGAATTTCCTGACTCTTGACAGTCTAAGTCAACCCTGGAACATTATTTAAATGTGTGTGGTTATTTATACTTCATGTATTTAAGCTAGTTGGGACCCCTTTCCGAATTGCTTGTGCATTGAAGTCAATGGGAGTTTGGTGAGCACAAAGCGTGCAGGGATAGGTATTGAATTTTTTATTCCAGTTAAAATATGCAGTCTTGTTTACAAGAAAAGTTCCAAAGCAGCCATTGATTTTCCAAGTGTACAAATTTAAGATGATTTACTGGCAAATCCACACACACAAATCCAGCTTTACAAGAAATCTCTGAAAACATCCAATCCGCTGTACAGGATTACAGTAAAAAGAATGTGATAATCTTTACTAGTAAGTTTGCAGCCAGTGATTCAGAAGAGCAAGAGAGCAAGAGAGAGATTTTGGCAGCACATTTATAGTGTGAGAGGATCTTGAATGCTGAATAAACTGTGACATTATACTTCTAGCAGGAGAGTGGGTGGTCATATAGAGGAGTGAGACAGAGTGAGAGTGAAAACACCTCACCAGGGGGTTTCCTTTGACATTACGGAAAATGATGTTAAGCTATTCATGAGTTTGTTGCAATGGAAGGAAAAGGGACAATGCTGGGATTTTTTTTCTACTAGGCAGACAAATATTTTGTGGGTCATCATTCTTGGTCATTGTTATCTCTGTGTAGCTGGCTAATATGACTCCTCAGTTTCATTGCGTCATCTAGATAAAGTGCTCTTCTGCTTTCCTGTCTGATCCCTTTCCCAGCTGCTTGGGTGGAAATGTTTAGAAAGAGAGATTTCTAAAAATAAAATAACTTTCTAATGAATAAGGATTCATTCAGTGGAAGCTGATTACGTCTGAAAGTGGGAAGGCAAAACTGACGCAAAGCCACGTAAAGAAGCAAATATCTCATATTGTACCTGACTTAAATGAACCTTTTTCTGCCAAATCCCCAAAAGAATCTCTCATTCATAGTTGCCCCAGAGAATCAGCTTAAGAAATGTTTCAGTGAATTGTAAAGGGAAAATAATTTATTTCCTTTGTATGCAAGTTGAAGACACGGGGGGAGGGTTTAGGCACTATGTGGGTTTACAAGAAAGAGAAGGTGAATGTACCCAGATGTAACCCCAGGCTGGGGGCCCCTAGTGATGGAAAATGTGGTTGGGAGATTGCAGCTCAAAGTGGTTACAACCTCTCCTGGAGGGATGCTCCAAAGGAGGGAGCACACCAAAGAGGGACTGAGCAATGTGTTAATTCAGTCCATTCTCACAGCAATGGGGATCCTGTAGAACCCCAGTGGAAATTAAAGCTAAACCCTGAGCGAATGTGGTGACCATATCAATACCAGGCCCTCCCTGGGGTTAAACTCCTATTGGGTCACACCTACCACCTCACCACAGAGTGAATCTGGCCCAATGAGTTGAGAACAACAGCAACTGAAGAAACATCATCATCTAGGAGTCTCATCATCATTGCTCATTTCTTTCCTGGCAGGGATGAGGAAACAGGAACCTGGATGAGACAGGAGAGGCACTTACAATAAACCACTCTAGCTTTGGTAATCTCTGTGGGAAAATGGAAACAACGGTTTTAGAGCAGACAGTTTATTTGAGCTGAGAAACATGATCCTAGTAGCCTAGTGAAGGATGATATACAGTTATCATATACATTTAGGGCCAGATCCAATGCCCACTGGTCTGTCTGTGACTAAGTCTGGACTGGAACAATAGGTTGTGTTTTAAAATGTGTCAGCTAACAGGTTTTAACTAACATGATTTTGAATAGGTCTTGGCACTCAGTGTATATATGGCAAGTTGTGCTACCTGGTGGTCATAGTCAGCTCTAGCCTAGACCGTGCTGATGAGACTCTTTCCATTGACTTCAGTGGGCAGGCCCTTAGAAAGTATCCGAATGCTTGCTGACTGTCAGTAATTAAATAATGTTCCTGAAAGTATCGCTACATTCCATAAAACTGCTTCTCATATTTCCTTCCAAAGTAACCTTACTTTTTCCAGTTGAGAATTATGTACTATGCTTCATGGCAGGTTTTTAAATAATGTAATACTGCTCTATTTGCCAATTTGTTTAGTTCTAGTAAATTTGGTATTTACCCTGTCATTGGCTCAAAAGCATTGGACTCCTGTTGTGTGACTTTGGGGATTTGCTGGGTTACCTATAAAATTCAGGCCAGCTGCAACAGTGACGGCTGTTCAGTTTAATAAGATAATAAATATATTTAATGACCCTCATTATGTCTTACAGTGATACCTGGTACTAAAGTGCAAATGTTAGCCCAAGTAGAA
This sequence comes from Chelydra serpentina, assembly GCA_037349315.1. Taxonomy (NCBI): domain Eukaryota; kingdom Metazoa; phylum Chordata; order Testudines; family Chelydridae; genus Chelydra; species Chelydra serpentina. The sequence goes on from JBAIAC010000002.1 coordinate 84,202,874, forward strand.
TATAAAATAGAAGCCTTCCTGCAGAAATTATACAGATTTTTGTGGAAAATCCACACAGAATTATGCTATAGCATTTATTTTTATTACTTATTTAATGACTTCGAGTTGTTCCTTCAGTTTAGTATGGGGAGAAATAACTTGAGTTTCGAAATGTGAACGAGGAAGCTAGAGGGCAGATATGAAATGGACCCAACTAAATGAGAAGCCGAGTGAGTTGACTCTAGTTATTATATTTTCTTTATCCAATGATGCTTTTAGGGTGACCGGATAGCAAGTGTAAAAAATCGGGACAAGGGGTAGGAGGTAATAGGTGTCTATAGAAGAAAAAGCCCTCAAAATTGGGACTGTCCCTGTAAAATTGGGACATCTGGTCACCCTAGATGCTCTGCTAATATGTAACCAAAAGATTCTACAAAGGGTTAGTCCTTTCTAGTGGAAGACATAAAAATGTCCTTGAATCTGGACAGCAGGCACAGGGCTGGATTAACACATATAGCTCCTAGGCCTGGGCCTGCTTGCCAAGAAAAAAAGAGTTTGCCTCCATTTATAAAAGAACTAATTGAACCTATTAATACAACACCACATTAATTCTGAAATAATGTAGGGAACGACGAGGGACCCAGCATTATGTACTAATTATGTTACTGAGAGCTTTCGGCGGCTCTAAGGCTCCATGATGACTCTATACAGAAGCCAAAATTTGCCTAGTAACACACTCCTATGATATCTCCAGAATGACTACCCTTGATACCCATGGGGAGTGTGTTATGAAACACCGTGGTTTCCTGACGGGGGAGGTAGTGCTAAGAGATTGCTATAGTTAGAGCTCCATGTATCAAAGGTTGAAAATACAAAAACTTGATTTCCGTGATATTACTGAGCATGCAGCAGAACAATCCAAAAGCCTGAGCTGAGGCAAGCAACAGCGTGTATGTTTCTCTAATGCAGCCTAAGTCACTATTATAGGGGAGCGGAGGAGTCAAACTTCAGAGTAGGTCGAGACTGCAGAAGGGCTTAACCCATGCCTAACCAGCCCCATTGACCTGGATGGCCAAGATGAAAGGGAGATACTTCATTATTGCTTCCCACATAATACTGAATTATCTTAGATCAGCTGTTTATTAATCCAAAACTTCTTCACTTGCTGCAAGCAATGAGACAAAACACGCTTTTCCTTTCTTTTTACTTCCAGTTAAGTTTTTTAATGGTATTCACTTCTACCAAAACATGAAGGCTGAAGATGGTTTATTCATCCACATCAGATGAGAACTCCCAAGGGAGGGCACTGTTCATAGAAAGATATTTACATGCAGTGTATACATAAAAGCTTATAGCTAAACATCTGGGTTAGCTGGTAACTGTGAATTATGGGGCCCTAACCCTACATAAAACACAAGAGAGGAGCTTGAATGTGCTCTTACCAGACGACTGAAGTAATACTAGAATTCCAAATATGCCTGATCTTGATGTTTAGTTAATACATTAATCCACTTAAGGAAATCTCCCATTTGTGTACTGCCCCCTCTCCTCTGCTGCTTTTTGGGACATTTTTATACTAAAACAATTCTCTTTGCCTTTGGGCATGATATCAGAACCTCAGAAACTTTTCTATATCCCTTGGGCAATATACTACCACAGTGGCCTTCTAAACCAGGTCATGTTTTTGAATGCATATAATGTGTGAGTGAGAGAGTGAGTGTGTGAACACTGCTCTCTCTCCCTGGACCCATTTTTTAGTTCCTGTTCCATTTATACAGTTCGGTTTACTGTTCTCAAAGGATTTTATAACTGCTGCTGTCAGCTGCATGACGCACTCTTTGCTTTTCATTCCTCCATCTTGTAAGCAGCCACAGATTGACCAAAATGAGCTGATCCCTTTTCTACAGATGACTGACCACCAAACAGTATGCAATGAATTACTTTCCCATGTATTGCTTGCTTGCATGTGTGCTAAGCTAAGGCATGCTGCAAGAGCCTGTGACACTTGTGCTATAAGCTATATTTCTTTCTGGTAAAGTGGCCTCATGGCAAACTCAGCAATAATGATGGATACAGAAGGCATTTTGAGACAGTTAAGGCCCTATCCTGCATTCTTTGCCCACTCAAAACTCTCACTGGGCCCCTGGGAGTTCTGGAGACACAAAGAATGCAGGATAGGGACTCAAATGACAGGCTAGAGGAGTTGAAGGTCTGTCCACCCTGAAGCTGGTGTGAGAGCCTCCCAGCCAAGGTAAGCAGACTAAGGCTAGCAGGGCTTGAGCTAGGGCTAAAAATAACGGTGTGGCAGTTACAGCTTCTCAGGCTAGCCACCCAGACCCAGGGGGCCAAGTGGGCCTGACAGCCCGTGCTGCTGCCCGCGCCATAACGTCCACACTGGTATTTTTATCATACTAGCTCGAGCCGAGTGAGAGCGAGTCCCTCTACCCAGGCTGGAAGGCTCACACCCAGCTGCAGAGCAGACATACCCCAGGAGATGTAGCTCAGGGAAGCAGTTTTAGGGAGTAGCTCGGCTAATCACTAACTGCCGGGAAAGGCCCTACCCAGAATTCCTTAGTGCTATCAGACACCATGACCATATTTTAAAATGTGACGAACGAATGATCTTTGTATGTGCTGAAAACTTAACAGCAAATTCCAAAAATGTTCCCTAGCCGTTCAAGAGTGGGACAGGATTGAAAGGCAGGCACTAGAGTCAGTGAGCCATGTCATGTGACTGGGGGTAGGCAATAAATATCTCTTACCAGCACTGCTCTGCAGCTCTCCTTTATTCCACAGCAGCAGCAGGTGTTGCCAACTGCTGTGACTTTATCACTCTCTTGTGAGATCTGATATTTTTCCCCCTAAGAGCCCCAGCTCCAGGAGTCATTTGATTATGTGAGAACCTCAACTTTGATTCAAAAAATAAAGTAAGGGCATGTCTATACTGCAAAGCAAATCCCACGGAACTGAGTCTCAGCACCTGGGTCAGTTGACTCAGGCTTGAGGGGCTCAGGCTGTGGGCTGAAAATAGCAGTGTAGTCATTTCTGCTTCGGTGGGGTCCAAGCTCCAAGAACCTGCCCCCAACTGGCTTTCAGAGCTCAGGCTCCAGCCTGAGTGGGAATGTCTGTGTGGCTATTGTTAGCTCTGCAGCCTAAGCTCCACGAGCCCGAGTCAATTGACCTGGGTTCTGACCAGCCAGGGGCATGGGTTTTGCTTTGCAGTGTAGACCGACCCTGCGGCTCGCTATTGTAGCCAAGTATAGCTTGAAAACGTGAACCTTTAAGGACCAAAAACCAAAAGGCAAAGGAGAAAGAACCTGATTTATTATTTTTAAGCCAAGCTCATGATTTTGGAGGTCTACTCACAAATAGCTCTTCAAATGTGAACTTTACAAGGTAGCTCAGTATCATGTGAGGCAAGCCAGGCTCAAGTTGATGGTCTTTCTATAGTAAAATACAGTTTCAGTAAGAAGATACCTCATTGAAACATCAAGGGGCTCTAAAGAAAGTTAGTTAATTGCTGGATTTAATTCGTTGAGGGCTTTTAAAAACAATTTTAAAAAACAAGTATTGTAGGAATTTGAAGGTTCAATCAGGTGATACACAGAGAACTAACAGGAAATGTCTCCTCTTTCCAAGTTTATTGTTGAAAGTGGCCAGATGTCATTTGTTTGTGACTACAGAGGGGTAAGTTAGATCATGGAGCATGATACTTAAAAGTGCCCAGTAAAAACAAAAGTACTTGGTGAATACCGAAAGAAAATCTTTGCAAAGTAATTTGCATTTTAAACAAATTCTCGTCTACCATGTGTTCACTTCTGTGAATGTTCATGCAGTTGAGTGTTATTAGCACAACTGTTCGTGGAAAGCACATTGTGAGGAATTTTAATGCTAGCTTTCTATTAGCATTACCTCCATAAATCCAATACATTATTTTCAGGCAATCAGGTAGCAATAACAAAACTATGTGGCTATGTGTCACCCCTATGCAACATACTTTGAATTGTGGCTTTCTAAGCATGGTATAAACAAGCATTGCTGACTAATTTAATAAAAAGAATACATTTAAATTAATTATGATCTGTTTACAGATATTCTGTGAGCAAAAAAATTAACCAAATAAATGCTTTTGTTCTGCTCTGCTTCCACCTCAGATTGGATTCAAACCACTGGCTTGGAGGTAAAAATCTTTATACCCAGTTATCAGTGTTTGAATCAAAATTAGACTGAGTAGGCATGACTTGATTTTACTTTGTGAGGAAAAGAACTCTCGAATCTAAACTCATTATTATTAATATTAATTACTGTGATTATTTGTTAAATGCCAACAGTGTATCTGCTGGTGTTCAAGACACAAATGAAGATACAAAGGTACACAAATGAAGATACAAAGGTGCCCAAAGGTGCTAACCATGTAAAAGATGCAGATCAGATGGGAAGCCGGGAGCCTAGGGACAATGTTGTAGGTGGCTGCTGTTAATAAAAATGGGGAGTGGTGATGATAGTCTATTGCCATGGGTTAGCAGTGAAATCTTACAGAAGAAGTGGCTTTTTAGGTAGGAAGGAAGGAAGGAATGAGGGAGGGATAGCTCAGTGGTTTGAGCATGGGCCTGCTAAACCCAGGGTTGTGAGCTCAATCCTTGAGGGGGCCATTTAGAGATCTGGGGCAAAAATCTGTCAGGGAACAATACTTGGTCCTGCTAGTGAAGGCAGGGGACTGGACTCGATGACCTTTCAAGGTCCTTCTAGTTCATGCACTGCTACAGACTAGGAACCGAATGGCTGGGCAGCAGTTCTGCAGAAAAGGACCTAGGGGTTACAGTGGACGAAAAGCTGAATATGAGTCAACAGTGTGCCCTTGTTGCCAAGAAGGCTAACGGCATTTTGGGTTGTATAAGTAGGGGCATTTCCAGCAGATCGAGGGATGTGATTATTCCCCTCTATTTGGCACTGGTGAGGCCTCATTTGGAGTACTGTGTCCAGTTTTGGGCACCACACTACAAGAAGGATGTGAATAAATTGGAAAGAGTCCAGCGGAGGGCAACAAAAATGATTAGGGGGCTGGAGCACATGACTTATGAGGAGAGGCTGAGGGAACTGGGATTGTTTAGCCTGCAGAAGAGAAGAATGAGGGGGGATTTGATAGCTGCTTTCAACTACCTGAAAGGGGGTTCCAAAGAGGATGGATCTAGACTGTTCTCAGTGGTAGAAGATGACAGAACAAGGAGTAATGGTCTCAAGTTGCAGAGGGGGAGGTTTAGGTTGGATATTAGGAAAAACTTTTTCACTGGTAGGGTGGTGAAGAACTGGAATGGGTTACCTAGAGAGGTGGTGGAATCTCCTTCCTTAGAGGTTTTTAAGGTCAGGCTTGACAAAGCCCTGGCTGGGATGATTTAGTTGGGGTTGGTCCTGCTTTGAGCAGGGGGTTGGACTAGATGACCTCCTGAGGTCCCTTCCAACCCTAAGATTCTATGATTTAAAAAGAGAGGATGGAAACTCAACACACTGGGTTAAGGAGGTCACTTGAGGCACGGAGATAAGCACATCAGGGAATGTGGCTTTAAAAGCCACCTTAAGTGACTCTATGGAAGAGACGCTGAAAATTACAGAATTAGGTCAAGGGTTCAATTTCTCTGTTTTACGCTTTTCTTAGATTCCACAAAGTTTTTCAGGAATAGAGCCACATTTATGAAATTCCTTCATTTCTTCACTTTGGGGAAATGATAAATTACTCAAAGCAATTTATCAGATTAAATGTGCAAAATCACTCAAAACCTGCCTGTGTCACATTCCAAAGCAATTAGTTTGTTAGCAGTGAAGAGAGAGCGAGCACAGGAAAAGTATGTTTTTATCATGACTTGTCAGTTATCTGACTCACAGGGAGCACAGGCATATCTGATCTGCGAGGCAATCAGAAATATTTTAACCAGCTGGGGTGGGTACATTGACACACACAATGGATAGAACCAGTAACTGTATCTTTATAGTTGGCACAAGCAGAAGCTCAGCTGACCTGCAGGAGATTCGTTGTTCTGAAGACTTGATTTTAATAGGTTTTAGAGTGGTAGCCGTGTTAGTCTGTATCAGTAAAAACAACAAGGTGTCCTTGTGGCACCTTAGAGACTAACAAATTTATCTGGGCATAAGCTTTCGTGGGCTAGAACCCACTTCATCAGATGCATGGAGTGGAAAATACAGGCACAAGTATAAATACATGAAAGGATGGGAGTTGCCTTACCAAGTGTGAGGTCATGTACATTGGCCAAACCGGACAGTCTCTATGCAAAAGAATAAATGGACAGAAATCTGACATCAGGAATCATAACATTCAAAAACCAGTAGGAGAACACTTCAATCTCCCTGGTCACTCAATAACAGACCTAAAAGTGGCAATTCTTCAACAACAAAAATTCAAAAACAGACTCCAACGTGAAACTGCAGAACTGGAATTAATTTGCAAACTGGACACCATCAGATTAGGCCTGAATAAAGACCGGGAGTGGTTGGGTCATTACAAAACCTAAATCTAATTTCCCCCTACTGTTACTCACACCTTCTTGTCAACTGTCTGAAATGGGCCACTCTCATTACCACTTCAGACGTTATTTTTCCTCCCTTGGCATCCTGCTGTTAAGTGAATTGTCTCATTAGACTGACCTCACACTTGGTAAGGCAACTCCCATCCTTTCATGTATTTATACCTGCTCCTGTATTTTCCACTCCATGCATCTGATGAAGTGGGTTCTAGACCACGAAAGCTTATGCCCAAATAAATTTGTTAGTCTCTAAGGTGCCACAAGGACCACTTGATTTCAATAAACATTCATGATTTGGACCCTTATTTGAATGATCCAAACTTTCTGACGTCCTCTATAATGAATTCCTGGCAGGTCCCTGATCCCGCTTGTAATGGCATTAACTCCTGGACCAGACTCTTTAGCTGCACTTTGAGGCTACCTACTCTCTCCTTGGACAGTGTCTCTTTGTAGAGGGTTAGCTATGGCCATCCTCTCCCCTTTCCAGGCAGTTAGAATTGTACTCAGATTATATGGAAGGAGAGATTCCATTAACAGTCAGTATCTGTGCGTGCTGGCCCCTTCTCTCACCTACACAGCTGATGTATATGTCCCCCATTCCAGCCAGTTTCTCTGTACTGGGAAGAGTCCAGAGACCATCTCTTGCTTTTAAAAAAGTATTGCTATACTCTACAATAGTGCTTCCAAGCACTGTGGCTATGTTCCTGCAGAGTCTGGGGTGCTCAGGACCTGCTCCAGCTACCAGTGAAGTCAATGCTAAGGTTCACATTGACTTTCATGAGAACAGGATCAGGCTCACATGCTGGAGCCATGTGATCTTTATGAGGGATCCTCACAGCTTCTGCCACTCTCTGATGGGTGAGAATTGTGCCACGTTGACATGCTTTGGTTCAGTCACACCAATGCAAGAGGGTCATGCCTGGCTTTACCAGCACCTGTAAGAGTTAAGTGGAGTTAATTACACTTCCCCCCTCCCCCTTTACAACACCTCTAAAACCCATCCTCGCCTCTTAATTTGGACAGCTAGAAGCTTGGTGCGTACATTGATCAGTGTGGGGGCTGCTCTAGCCTGCACCAGCTGGCTTTGGTCCCGGAGGGCCTTGCACTCCAGTCACCCCTCCTGCCAGCCCTTACTGACACTGGCTTGCCCTCTGGTGGCCACAGGCAAGGATGAGTAGCCGTTGGCTATGCCCATCTGTCTGTATCCATCTGTTGTCTCTTTGGGGCAGCAGCTGTCTCTTTTTTCTGTGTTTGTACAGCACCTAGCACAATGGGGTCCTGGCCTGTGACTGGGGCTCCTAAGTGCTATGATAATACAAATAATACTAATATGCCAGCTCCACACCTGCTGGGGACTTCCCATGCCAAGGGTAGTGCTTGCCAGCGGCTTGGAGTCAGTTCCACTCCTTTGTGCCACTTAAACAGCACAAAGATAGCAGACCAGGCCTGAGAATTGGCCCCTAGAGTTATATGCCAGGAGACATTCCATGCACAGTGAGAAGATATGTGCCCTGGACCCTTTCCTCACCCACACACTTACTGACATATCCAAAGTATTTATATGGCCCCCGTTACATTGCAGCTGACCTCATATTTAACACAGAGGTGCTGCCTTTAGACAGCACAGGTCCAACCATGCACTATTCCATTTTGATACTAATTGCCTGGTTAGGGCCTTTAATCTCTGCAGGCTGCACCTCCAGGACCATAATATCAACAAAGATGGCCATTAGCTAGAGGCTACGTTGTAGAACTCCAGGGGCCTTACTTTGGCTGCCCTCTGGGCTAAGCATGGCATGACCAGCTCAACGATACTGCTGCTGGTTTGCACGCTGCTCACCAGAGTTTAATAGTAAAGTGTCCTACAAGGCATTCAGAGGCAGTGATCACGGTGAGGAAGGATTTGTCCCACAGTGATTAGAACTGTTCCACTGAAATAGTGGAAGGGGTTTTGCTGCAAGGAGTTCCAAACAACTATTCACCTTCAGTCAGATAACAAGCTGGGAAATCTTCAGCCCTGAAGGTGAATGTTTTCAGAGCGTTATTAAGTGTACAGATTATAACAGAAACTGTTGCACCCTCAAGTATGGCAGTCAGGTGAGATTTTCAAAATCACTTCAGGGGGTTAGAACCTCATCTCCTATGCTTAACTTCTTCATGTGCTTTAGAAAATCCACCCGCCACGTCTAGCATCACTATAATGCAGTGTACATGTGTATCAGAAACACCATCTGACACGAATTCTACTCTTGCATCTTGCCCGGCTGAGGAGCTCTGAACACGCTGCTACCCAGCCTGGTTAAATGAGGCACTCCCCTGTTCGAGTCTAACACTGTCAAACACCACACTGCATTTTCTTCAGCAGGCTTGCGCCTCTGCGATTACATCTTTAACACATCAATAACTTAGCCTCTGGTTAGCAAGGCTCGCTGGAGCATGACTAATCAGCAGATGAAAGTGTCTTTGTGGGGATTAGCTTTAATGAAAAGAAAAAGGATAGTTATTTTGGTAGTTTGAAATCTTTCATAAATCAAAGCAAATACTGACAAAGCAGGTTCATACGGTAAGAATGAAGCTATTGTGGATAAAATTAAGGGACCAGCTACTTTTATATAAATCACAGGCCAGGACAGCATTGGTAGGAGAATCCATGGGAACGAGACTATTTAACTTCTTCAGGTGTAAATAAGTTATAGTTGGCCGAAGTTAAAGCAATCCTAACAAAAAACAGATGGATTGGGGGGAAGGGGAATTTATTAGTTTTTTTTTTTTTAAGCTTTAAGAACATCCGGCTACTTCTCCTGGGCGGTGTGGCCACCTTGTGTTACACTGTGGGCGTAATCTGATTTAAAGTCATCTTATCCAGCTGCAGGGATATTTCTCCAGTGCAGAATGATCCTTCTGGGGGTAAGGTCTCCTCTGCCACCAGCACCCACTGCCAGCGAAGGGGGTGTGGCCAGAGGAACCATATGCTGGACCAGTCCCAGATTGTGGTTTCAGACCCTTGTGTTTTTTTTCCCCAGCTGGCATAAACTGGAGCTATAGGTGCCGGTGGGTCCTCAACCCCACTGTGCCCCCGGCCCCACTGTGACTCCACCCCTGCCCTGCCCCCTCCCGCCACCATTCCAACCCTTTCCCCAAATCCCTGCCCCGGGCCCGCCTCTTCCCTCCCTCCTCCCCTGAGCACGCCATGTTCCCGCTCCTCCCCCACTCCCTCCAGGAGCTTGCTACAGCTGTTTGGCGGTGGCAAGCGCTGGGAGGTAGGCGAAGGAGCGGGGACGCAGCGTGCTCAGGGGAGGAGGTGAGATGGGGCAGGGCGGGACGGGGATCTTGGCTGCTGGTGGGTGCAGAGCACCCACTAATTTTTCCTCATGGGTGCTCCAGCCCCAGAGCACCCACAGAGTTGGCACCTATGATTGGAGCAGTCCTCAGGCTGCTCTAACTTGTGGGTGGGGGAGGGGTCTGGTGCTGTGTGGAGCAGCCCTAGGATTGGAGGAAAACCAGAAAAGGTGTGTGCCCCTCTGCCATCACTAAGGCACTGACTTCTTGCCTTCTGTGGTTCATTTGTCTAATCCTTGTGGATGTGAGTGAGACGTAAACTCAAAGAGGTTCCCTGCCAATCCCTTCTCTCCTCATGGGGCTTTCTCCCACATGGCCCTAGGTGCGTAGAACCCCCTATCAGCTCCAGATCCTTGTATCTCCAACCTCACTGTCTTCAAATACTCCCTTAAGATGCACCTTTTCCAAAAAGTTGATGAACACCAGCTCCTCGCTCCCCTGCCCTCCCCACTGCAGGCACTATTAACAAATGGTTGACTGCAAATCTTAAATACTCGCTTGGCACATTTAAAAATGTGAGCTTAGAAAAGTCTACCACATCATTGAACGAACAAGATACGGGCTGAGCTTCGCCATTCATTCACACCACATCTCATGGCTTCCCTCCCCTGCCTTCTTTTTTTTTTTTTTTTTTTTTGTATATTGTTATTTCAGATCAGATTCTACCACCCTTACATTGCGTAGGGCCTTACTCTCCAAGTAGCCCCATTAAAACTAATGGGACTACTTGCAGAGTAAAATCCCATTCAATGGGAGTAAGGATATCAGAGCCCGGCTCTTCAGTTGTAAGGCCTTGTTTTCAAACCTGTCTTGGAGACACCTAGCATATAGCTGATGCTCTACAACAGGGGTCTCAAACACGCAGCCCACGGGCCACATGTGGCCCGCGAAGTTATTTCCTGTGGCCTGCCATAGGTGCCGACTCCACTGGCAGCCAAGCTCCAAACATTACTGAGTGTTTATATTTTTTGAAAACCCCTCTCTGCATTACAGTTTTTTAACCGTTAATACATTGACTTTTAATAGAATACTATATGACTCTTCATTTTTTTCATTTTTGACTATACTTTTGTATCACTGTATGAAAAGGTTTCAGTGATGCGGCCCTCAGGCCAATTTACTCGTTCTCATGTGGCCCTCGTGGTGATTTGAGTTTGAGATCCCTGCTCTACAAATACTAAATAATAGCTACAATCTCTAATGTCATTAACATATGGGGACATGAAAGTCTTCATTACCATCCCCAATTTCTGCCTTCCCACACTCTCACACAATTCCCATTTGAAGCCAATGGGAATTCTTCATATGTGTGTTTGAAAGCAACATTTGGCCTGTATCATGTTTCTTTGATAAACTGAAGTCTATGACTCTATGATCACGCTGTGCAATGGTGACAAAAAGGGGGATTTTGGGGTGTGTATTTCTGATCATTACCACCATCGGTGCCAGTGGCTTAGCACCCACTGGCAGCCAAGCTCCCTCCCTCCTGACCACTGCCTCCTGCCCCTGGGTGGCCCTGCTGATCAACTCTTCCCCCTCCCGCCCAGCACCTCACACCCTCCGCGCATCAGCTGTTCCTCGACAGGCAGTAGGTGCTGGGAGGGAGGGGGAGGAGCAGGGATGCGGGGGTGCTCAGGGGAGGGGGCAGAACTGGGAGGGAAGAGTCGGGGAAGGGGTGAAAAAGGCAGGGCTGGGGTGGAGGCTTGGGGGGAGGGGGTAGAGTGGGGGCGGAGTGGGGGCGGGAAGAGGCGGGGTTCGGGGGCAGAGTGAGGGCAGAGGCAGTTGAGCACTCTTGGGTAAAGTTGGAAGCCAGTGCCTGTGGTTACCTCACCAGAATGCATTGCAGTGCTCTAAATTATCTGTACCTCTCTTGCATAGGTTTTAGATTGATGTCATGACATTCTGTAGCCACAGTCAGCCTGGCGGCGATGTTAAGCGATGTTAAGATGGATTTGGCTCTGTGATGGACCTTATCATGCTACTGTGAGGACTGCAGTGATAGGCGATGTTGGGATACTCTTGGGTCCAGGAGTAGGAGGGTTGGGAGACATGCTTCTTCTGCACCCGAGAACCATGCCGCCAAAGAGAATCCAGAATGGGAGTTGGTAAAAGAGGAATAATGGAGTGGGCTTGTATTAGGATTGCCCGGCTTTTCAACTGGAACACTGGTCAAAAAGGGACCCCAGTGACTCCATCAGCACCACTTATCAGGTCGCTAAAAGTCCAGTTGATGGCGCAGCGACACTAAGGGCTGGTTCACACTGGGAGGGGGGGGTCGAACTAAGATACGCAACTTCAGCTACGTGAATAACGTAGCTGAAGTCGAAGTATCTTAGTTCAAACTAAAAAGCACTTACCATGGGTCCAGACGCAGCAGGCAGGCTCCCCCGTCGACTCCGCTTACTCCTCGCATGGAGCAGGAGTACTGGTGTCGACGGCGAGCAATTCTGGGATCGATTTATCACGTCTATCTCTAATAGCCCCGGGACCACAGGAGAGTTAATCGGCCCTGGCTGGGAACCGCGGCCAATGGGAGCTGTGGGAGCGGCGTCTATGGGCGAGGACAGTGCTTGGAGCCTTCCTGGCCGCCCATGCTCTGCAGGGACATGCCGGCCACTTCCGGAAGCCGCCTGAGGTAAGTACCACCAGGACCCTGCATCCCTCCCACACCCCATGCATCAGCTTGGAACCCTGTCCCACACCCAAACTCCCTCCTGGAGCGCACACCCCGCACCACCTCCCACACCCCAACCCTCTGCCCCAGCCCTGAGCCCCCTCCCAAATTCTGAACCCCTTGGTTCCATCCCGGAGCCCCCTACTGCACCCCAAAGCCCTCATCCCCAGCCCCTACCCAGAGTCTGCACCCGAGCCGGAGCCCTTACTCCCTCCTGCACTCCAGCACTCTGCCCTTGCCCAGTGAAAATGAGCAAGTAAGCGAGGGTTGGGGAGTGCAAGCAACGGAGGGAGGGGGTATGGAGTGAGTAGGGGCAGGGCCTCAGAGAAAGGGCAGGGCCTTGGGGCAGGGGCAGGGCAAGGGCGTTCAGATTTTGGCAATCAGAAAGTTGGCAACCGTAGCTTGTATTCTAATGATGTTGGGTCCCGATAGCAGGAAAAATGAGAGACAGTAATAAATTAATTCCCCAAACCAGATTAGATGATCCATCAGCGAGCCAGTGTCGTGTGGGTAAAGAGAAAACCTGTCCAAGGTGTCCAGCGAAAGAGACCTGTTACTGTTGCAGGGTGAACAGTGCACATTGGGCTGGTTCAACACACTGTGCTGAACTTGACAGGAGCAAGGCCCTCCCTGCTAATGGAGCAGCTTGGCACTTGTTGCAGATGACAATATATGCATCTGTTGGATTTGGGGCACCCATCTCCTTCCCCCGCAAACCTACTGAACCAATTTTAATACAATCGAATCTATCTAGACATTTACAACTTGCGCCTCCATAGCAGTAGCGAAGTGCCATGCTGTTTATTGCCATGATGTCTATGTTGTGACACTACCAGTATGCATTGGTCACACACCACTGTGCACCATGGTAGGACCCCCATCTGCACACCCACATAGTGCACACTTCTGTTTGCACTGTGACTTTGTCTTCAGCCCCCTAATTCTCCTCCTCCCCCCTCAGTCACCTTGGAGAGATTTTCAAAGGCATAAATGGAGGCTAAGTACCTAAGTCCTATTAACTGTCAAAGGGAGCCAGGAGCCGAACTGCCATTTATGCCTCCTTGGCTATAGCCCCATGAAAATCTCCCTGCTTGGCTAGCAACAGGAGAGAGAGCAACTGAGTGCTTTTTTGTTGGCACTTTTGGTTTTAGTTTACATACGTTACAACTCAAGAATGCATGATATCATTCATGAGATCAGACACTGGTTCCGAAAACCTGCTTTCTAAGAAGGGACATGTATAGTAATTATCCAGGAGGAAAATGGCCTGGCTGGCTGGTGTAACTGAGATGCAGGGGAATCCTGTATCAACAGAAACTCAAGCTCATGTGTCAAATGCATGGGGTCAATATAGACAGGATTACAATGTCAACAGCTATGCATCCAGTAAGGGAAACAAGTTCAAAACGGACCGATAATTTTGTTAATTTTTAAATTGTCATATGTAAATGATTTATTGGAGAGTAAGCTTTGGCTATTTACATGACCAGTTCTTTTCATGTAGAATTCAAATCATGTTCTTAATAAAACACACAGGAATTTAGGTTAAAAATGTGAAACTTGTAAGGGAAAGCAACAAAAGCAAAAATGGTCTCTAGAGGACTTACTCATTTAATTTTCTGTGCTCTTTTTGGTGTTTATGTAACTCAGCAACTTTAACCTCTTTGTGTGCTTGTGTTTTATACTGTGTATGTGATATGATATCAAAGTTGCAGTGTTAGGAGAGAAGAAAATAACAAATTGTATATGGATTAGAAAAAGAGAATTCTGATGAGTCTTGGGTAGGTTATAAGTTACTTGGTAAGCACTGATTCCACTCTTTGGGTGTAACAGGGTGGGATGCTCTGTACCTCGGGGGAACACCCAGGACCCCCATGTTCATCCTTGTAAAATGATTGTATGGTATCCAATGCAAGGTTTGTCATGGGTGTCTTCGGAAGGCTCATGATGCACTGAGCATTGTTGTTACAGCAATGTTATAGTAATGTTATAGGTTATAATGGCATGTATATAGTTATGAGGCTGAAAATGTATCTTCATGGCTTAAAATAATCCCAGACAAAAACTCCCCAAGAACAGAGAGGCAGTTCACACCTCATCAGGGCATGTATGGGACAAACCCAGCCCAGACTCACAGGAACAAATGACACTGGCCTAGGCAGCAACAAAAGGATCTGTTGGACTCTCAAGTGAGTCATTCCCCTTCCTTTGGTCAGTTTGGGACTGTGATGAGGTAATGCTCACCTGACTCTGAAGGCGAGGGGAGAAGCCAAGAGGAAAGAAAGGACATGATAAAAGGGAGTGACGTTTGCCATACTCTCTCTCTCTTCCACCTACATCTACAGACACCACACCAAGCGACTGAAGCGCTGATCAAAGGGGAGAGCCTGGCTGAAGAGCAACCAGCCAGCCTGTGGTGAGAAGCATCTAAGTTTGTAAGGGCATTGAAAGTGTTAAGATCATCTTAATATGTGTTTTGCTTTTATTTCATTTGACTGAATCTGACTTGTTATGTTTTGACTTATAATCACTTTAAATCTATCTTTCATAGTTAATTAATTTGTTTGTTTATTCTACCTGAAGCAGTGTGTTTGGTTTGAAGTGTGTCAGAGACTCCCCTTGGGATAACAAGTCTGGTACCTATCAATTTATTTGTTAAATTGACAAACTCATATAAGCTTGAAGCATCCAGCAGGCATAACTGGACACTGCAAGATGGAGGTTCCTAGGGTTGTGTCTGGGACAGGAGATATTGGCTAGTGTCATTTGGTTGCACAATCCAAGGAGCAGTTTACATGCTAGAGGCTGTGTGTGAACAGCCCAGGAGTGAGGGTTCTCACAGCAGAGCAAGGTAAGGCTGGCTCCCAGAGTCAAGGATTGGAGTGACCTAGCAGATCACCGGTCCAGATAACACCAGAGGGGAATGTCACATAGAGATTTATCAGCCCGTTTTCCTAGCTACTCATTATAGCACAAATTCTTTTCTCACAAGGTGTAAATCCAGAATAACGCCATTGACTTCAATGGAGTTACTCGAAATGTATGCCAGTGTCATGGAGAGCAGAGTATAGCCCAACAGAAATCAGGAGGAATAACATCCAGTTTGATTTCCATGTTACTTTCTTTCATTTTGATACTTTTCTTCCATAGCTAAAACCCTGGATTTTAACTCTTGGAGCACTGAGGCCAAGTAAGTTGCTGTGGGGAACTGAAGAGAAGAATATTCTTCCTTAGTGTTTGATTCCTTCCGTCCCCCATCCCGGGGAGTACTCTTATTGCCCCTGACTGCTGATCCCTACTTCTCCCATAGAACTAACACAACACCCTTCCAGTTGCCTGGCCTCATGTAATGCGCTGGAAATATTCCAGCCCAGCTTCCCAGTTGCTGGCTCCCTTCCTGTGCCCTGACATTCACTCTCAGCTCCTCTCCCTCCTCTTGGTACCTCCAACATCTGCTTCCCTGATCTCTGCATTCTTCCCCACACCTAGAATCCTCTCTCTGACCTAGTCAGCTGTATCTTACCTTCACTGATTTGAGTCTCTCCTTAACATGCACCTGCCATTTCCCAACCTTACTGGTTGGAAAGTGGTGGCAGGGGAGGCAGGGTTCATGAGGGACTCATGTCAAGAGGGCTGCAGTAGATTTCTGGCTGTAGAGGTAAGGGACTCACTCCACATAAACATTCCCTCTGCATTGTCACAGGGCGACACTGGCCTTTTAAGGGGGAACATGACCAGAGCACCTGTGCTGCATCAGCTGACCCAGCTTAGGCTTTAAAAGAGGGCACCTGGGGCTGGGGAAGGAGGAGACCCAATGAGTGTGAGGCTGCAGGGATCAGGACTTCCAGAGTCCCCTGGGAGGGGGAGGCAGTGAGGACCTGAGAGGAACTGTTCTGAAATGGGATGGGGGGAAACCCCCATGCAGCGGTGTTCAGGGACCAGGATGCAGAAGCAGCAGGCCTGCCAGAGTCCCCTAGAAGGGGAGCCAGTGAGTGCCTGAGAGACAAAAAGGAAAATTCCCTTGGGGACTGTAGCCTAGAGTGAGCTGAGGAACTGTTTTTGTTGGTTTTGCTTAAGTTTGGACACTAAAACTGCCTCAAAGAGACTGTGGCTGTGGCAGTGGATCATTTGCAAGCTGGGGGAAAGTGCTGCCTTGTTATATGTACCCCTGCCTGAAAACTCTCCCTGACTCTAGGGCTAGTACCCCTCCTTGCCTCACGTAAGCAAGGTCTGAATAAGCTCTCCCCTGATGACTAGTGATGAGGTGCGGGGGAAAGGGTTCAGGACTAGACTGTATTTACATGAACACACCTACTCTGCGTTGCCCAAGTGCGCAATTTTGGCTGGTGTTGTACAAATCACTTCAGTACTGAATGCGGGGGTAATGAAATGTTGTTATCCTGCTTGTATGAGTCAAGGGCAGCAGAACTGGTCTTAGCTTGTCCTGATTGAGGGGGTCACCCTGAACTGAACTGAACTTGCTAAGCAGGGGGTGTGGATGCCGGAACCCAGGGAGGAGATGGGGGTGTTTCTACCTGATAGTGTGGGCTCTGCCTAAGAGTCATAGGCTGTCCCTCTCCACTGTTTAAAGGGAGAGCTGATTAGGCTCAATTGAGAGTCTTCTGTTTGGTTAAGTGACCACTAGAGCTGAAATCCCTGATAATCAGGTCTAAGAGCTCAGCCTTAGACCTGCTGTGGAACAACATTTCTGTGGAAGAGACTACCCAGCCTGTACTAGCAATGAGGTTCCCCCTCTAGCTGCTGAACTCACTGAGAGCTGAGTGGAACCTCAAGAGGCCGACTTGAAGAGGTCACAGTGGAGAGGCAGGTGGCAGCAGGAAATGGTGCAGAGCCATGGGCGATGGAGCAGATGACAGCATGGTGGCACGACGGCAGACAGCAGCAAAGTGAATGATGGTGCAGCAGTGGCAGCAGGCAGTGATACAGAACGAACGGTGGCAACTGTGACCCAGTTGCAGTGGCGGCAGCAGCTGAGGCATTGCTCGATGTTTCTTCCCCCCCGACCCAGTGGGAGGTGAATTCACGTGAATGCACCTCTGAACTCTGGGTCTTCGCTGACCAAAAACAGCAGCTGTGAGTGAGGTGTGGTGGAAGGAGAGGGGAGTGGCGTTCTAAAGCGACGTACGTTTGTTGGACTGTCACACCGCAAAGTGAGAAACGGAGGCAAAGGACGCTGCTCAATGTACACTGGGGCTGGAGTTTTGCTCATGGTCACGTGTTCAAATCATGACTAGATGTGTTCATATCATGGTTATGGTGTTTTCCCAAATTAACGTCAGGTTCCTTTCCCCTTTTTATTAGTGTCTCTCTGCTATACACAGACTCAGTGCTTGTGAGTGGGGAACTATTGCCTCTTAGGCTAGGTCTACACTAACCCCCCTGTCGAACTAAGATACGCAACTTCAGCTACGTTAATAACGTAGCTGAAGTCGAAGTACCTTAGTTCGAACTTACCTGTGGTCCAGACGCGGCGCGCAGGCTCCCCCATCGACTCTGCCTGCTCCGTTCGCAGAGTAGGATTACCGGCGTCGACGGGGGAGCACTTCCTGGTTTGATTTATCGCGTCTAGACAAGACGCGATAAATCGAACCCAGAACATCGATCCCGCACCTCCGACGCGATGGGTAAGTATAGACCTACCCTTAGAGGTGGTATGTCATTTCCCCAGATTACTGGGTGGGTGCTCCTGCTGGTTCTGTGTTGTATTGTTCAGATGGGCCCCTGGATCTTGATCCTGGCCCGAGTTGCAACCAACTCCACCTGGCAGAAGGGCTACACTTCACACTTCTAAAACGTGGCAAGCTGGTGTTTCAAGGGCATTATGAACCTGGAAGCTGGTCAGGGCGACCAACCAGCCCAGTGAGGGGAGAGCTGTGCAGCAAGGCTGAGCTGCGGCAATGAGTTTAGGTAGCTGGTATCTTTGGGGCACGCTGTCCCCAATCTCAGGGCATCTGCTAAGCTCACCTGATGCTGGCCTATTTCTTTGGCCAGTTGCCTAAATTGGCTATCCTGGGTGGGATTTCCTTCAACCATCTCATAGATTTTTCACTGAACCTTCCTGCGTGCAGATGCTGTTATTCAGACAGGACAGACAATGCTCTGGTTTGCTTGGCATTCATGTTCAGTCATTGGTTTGGTCCTGGTAAGCAACCTACTACACTGTTGCTGTACTTTTCTACAAAATCCTGGGTTGAATGAACAGTAAATTTCCAGTGAAATGGGCTCTGATTACTAGAGAAGGGATCGGGGAGTCAGGACTACTGGGTTTGAGTCCTGGGACTGCTGTCACAAACATGTTGAGAGACTTCAGATAAATTCTGTATCCAATTTGTGCCTCAGTTTACTCATCTGTAAAATGGGTTCCCGGGTGGGGTGGGGGGATGTTTTGAGATTTAGGTTCTCAAAATGCTTTGAGATCCTGGCATGAAAGCACAGAGTATTATATTGTTATAACAGGTAGACTGCCTTTTCAAAACATATGTGCCATGGCTTTGACTGTCTGTTTTACTGGGCAGAGTGCCCGTCGTTTGTCATGCTTGATATCTTTCATACTACTAGTCTCAGCTGATTGTTTTCTCTGTATTTAAAGGCTCTGTTGTATTCCACACTTTCAGCTGGTGTGGGGGAGGGAGAGGGGAATCTGTCTGTTTTGCAAGAGGGAAACTGGCAGTTGTGCAACAATTTCTGCTACAAACCAATATGTACAAGAGTCCACTGGCAACCTTCTCTTTACTAAGGAGCCTATCAGCTAAACATCACACACGTTTGCTCTGGGCCTGCCAAAAGCAGGGAAATGTAAAGGGGGCTTGTTTAAAATGCTCTCAGTAAAACCCTGAAGAACCTGGTGCCTATGTCCTGCAGCAGGGGACAGAGATGCCCACAACTAGCCAGCCCCGCTTTGTACATCTTTCCTTACGCTTGGAGTCCCCTTCCCAACCTAGTCAGCCCTGCCTTGCCCTCTTTCATTAGAGTCTCTCCTTCAACTGCACTTCCTCCATGTGGCCTGTAAAGCTTCACTTTCCTCTCTTAAAGTAACAGTACCATAAATAACATAAAATGCTAAAAATACACAAATGCCTCTAGACACCGTCATTATAACCAAAGCAGCTGCCATGATCTTATTGCTCTAACCCATGCCCTCCCTCCCTACCATCAAATATTTCTTTCTCTGATCATGTCGTGCTTTAAATCAGTCTAGTCCCGGAAACCCTCCCTACCCAGCAGAATACTTATGACTGTCAGTAGCCCCATTGGCTTCAATGGGACTATTGCACATAGTATGGTCTATGCTGGGTAGGATGTGTTTGTAGGACTGGGGCCATTTGGTTGCAAGCCCTTTGGGGGGTATCGTCTTTTGTCTATAAAGCATCATGTACACTCGTGGTGCTGTATAAATAATGAATACCAGAGCTCACATCCAATAACCACCCACAGGAATTCTTGGGGTTGACTCGCTTGGCTGCTAAAAGGGATATCACAGAATCATGGAAGTCAGAGAAATCCTCCTAAACACACAGTCTAGGTTAATAGCCTTTGGGAGCAACCTTTACCCTACTCTTGAAAAGGCTTTTTATTGCACCAAAGGAAAGGCTAAGGAACGCACAGAAAGCACATTTTAAGTTAACCCAATTTCTGATTAATTTCCTTTAATAGTATCACTAAACTAGAGCCTTGGTCACCCAGGCTACTCTTTAATTGCACAACATGGGAGACTCAGGTGGCACCAAGCTATTGACTGTTCTTGGTATTAGCATTTGTTTGGCTTTCAGCTATGAATCGTTGTGCGTATTGCATCCATTATTCCTTGGTGCAGGCCATAAGGTAATGAAATAGTGATGCTAATTTTATTTCGAAAGCACTCCCCCTTCTGATGAAGAACAGTGGGAGCTGCACAAGAAAATGGAAAATTAAATCTCAAATACAAGAAACCCTTGGCCTAAAAGCTCACTCGCCTAACAGTCAAACCAACAGAACCAATCCAAGCTGTCATGTCAAAATAAATTACTAAATGGGGCCAAATAAGTGTAAGTGTGTATGAATGAGTCTGGGACTAACAGTGATCCAAAAATGTAACTTTTGCATGGGAAAAAGTGTTTGTAGCAGGGTGAATGGCTTTTTTATTAATATGTGGGATTGATGAACTGAGGTAGCTGTTAGGTGGGGACATAATCCCGTCTGACCTAAAATGTGACCGAGCGACCCCTAAAAGATTGCTGCTTGGGAGCCCAGCGATCTATCAGGAGGAGGCGTAACAAGGAGATATCAAGTACAGCCTGGACCTACACTGTTCAAGGTTTTAAAAATCAACAGGGCCAACTCAAAGTCAGACAGTCAGTTCCTAGGCAGCCAATGCAGAGCACACATGGTGTGTGATGTGATCATGGACACTCAAAACAATAAGTGAATTCTTAATACAATCGTGAATAGGCGGGAGTCCTAGGCATGAAGGAGTAGCTTGGAAGTAGGCACAAAGACGAAAGTACAACTAGTGGTGAGACAGGAATCTTGGGCAGAGCAAAGGGAGTACAGTAAAAGACCTGAAGCATCTTTCCGTCTCTAATAGCTACGGTTCATTTAAAATGCTGTCTCCAAGACTCACTGAAAACCCGTTACCTGTCTTAATTGCAATCAGTTCTGTTATAGTTCTAATAAAAATTGTTTCAAACCATCTAACTTAAAAGCCATCTAAGGACAAACCAATCCAATGGGTTGAAGTGGATTGCATTACTTGCTGCTAAAATGGAATTACAATAATTGAGCCTAGTAGTCATGAAGGTAAGTGCGGCTATCTACCAAGCAGCAAGGCTTCTGTTTTCCTAGAGCGGAGGATGATGTATGTACCTCACACCCAGCCTATACTTTTCAAGCATTTCTATAGGATGGAGACTAAACTTGCAGGTCCATGGGGCAAAAAAAAAGAGAAACAGCTGTGAAATTTCAGCGTACTGATGATACTCTTAAGTTGTATATAAAAAAGCACTTTGCCAAGAAATCTCTCATACCTTGAACAACATGATAAATTGGTCTTGGAAAGATGATGCATATAAAATCCATTGGTGACAATAAATGGCTGTCTATCAGTGAATGATTTCTAGGAATGCTTCTTGAAATGCTGAAGACCAGTTACCTGTGTCCCTTAGTTATTGAAAGAATAGTTGCCAAGACTTGAGTGGCCAACTTATCTCCTGCCAGCTTTAGTGCAGGGTAAGTCCTGACCTTGACAAGCACCATGTCAATGGCAAAGAAACACTGAACAGAGTCTGGAGCCTTTCCAAGGTATCACTGGGGTGTAGGTGCACCTGAAATTAAAAGCTATGACTTTTTGTTTCTCCTTGCCTATAAAGGAGAGCACTGCCGTGGCAGGAGATGGATCTCCGCATGTCTAAAGATGGTTAGCACCCTTCTCTTCCAAAAGGAGGCAATGATAATATATGGCAATGATGGCACTGCAACCACACCACTTATTGTAAGAAAATATGATCTGCAGGCATCCTTAGCTCAAATAAGATCAATCCAGAGAAGACAGAAATGATGGTGCTAGTTTGGGGGAAGAAGAATTGTGAGGGTATGAAAGAATAGTGCTGCCTGCTGTTGGTGTCCAAGAGGTTTGGAAGTCAGGGCTGCGTTTGGATTTCTCCTGGATTTCCATGTGGCCTGAGTTTAAAAGCACCATTTTTCACCTATGTGTGGTAAGGTAGTTTCAAATACTTCTCCAGGATGTGACTCTATCCAAGCCTTTGACTTTTTAACCAGTTTGTTGTGCTGCATCCTGGGGCTGGTAAATTTTCTGTTATAAGAAGACTATGGCATCAGACAAATGCTCTTACCTGATGAAATAAGATCAGAAAGCTTCAGGCCAAATAGTTTTTACCTTATTCAGTCTGAGCCGCCTTTCTAGCGTGGTGCGCAATAGCCTCTTTGGGTGAAATCCCCGCCCCATTGAAGTCAATGATAAAACTCCCATTGAGTTCTGTGGAGCCAGGATTTCACCCGTTCGCATTTGAAAATTTTTAGCAGATTTTAGGCCTGGGCAACAGAGAATTTCTGTGCTGCTTAACGATGTGGCATTTGGATCTTATTTGGCCTTTTGGGGCTGTTGGGTGTAGCTCTCATTAAAGCCAAGTTGTTAAAATAATAATAAAAATGGTCCTAGCCTACAGCCTTGTTTGCCAATTGCAGCCCACAGTGAATCTTTGTGCCCATGTTCCAATGATGGCCATGCCATAGAAGCTGTACCTGAGGTGTGGGTGAGAGATGTGACTGCATGTCTAAACTGGTCGAAATGCTCGAGCCTCATCCTCCATTACACCACTGCTGGGTGGTGTAATGGGGTCTCAGTATAACTGAGAATCAGGCCCAGTTATGTTTTAATATTGATTTTTATTATTGCTGCACGTGAGCAATTTCAACAGGTGACACCATGATAAAAATATTACAGTGCACCTAAACAATAGGCAAACAATAAGCAGGCAGGCATAGACCATCTGTTTTCAGTGCACAAGTTTATCTTCAACACATTGGAGGGAACAGCATGAATTGCATTCTCCAGACCAATTTTTCCCTAATTTATTCCAGTGCAACCCTACTGAACTCAAGGGGCCAAAGTTGGAATAAATGGCAGTAACTCCACTGGAATTGTGCCTGGTTGTGCCAAGGTTGAGTGTGGCCCGGTGAGTGTCACTGGGGGGAGAGTGAAGGCTTTAGGTTGGAAATCACTCTTTGTGACTGCTTTACTCTCTGTTTCCTACAAATCAATTACTGAGGGCTAGTTAATTGGGAACACATTAGAAACATGTTTTCATTGTTATGCCTGAAATTGCCTTTGTACTAAACTGTTACCAAGTTAAAACATCAAGTACAAAAGCACACATCCACCCGTGACTAACTGCATAAAGCAAACATCAAGCAGTGTGCTTTAAAATTAAAACAGTTCAGGGCATGTGTTTTAATAGAAATTATCTCACAGAAACATTGTACATGTCTGATCCACCAACTGCACACTTCAGGCTCAAATCATTGCAAAGAAGGAAGGGGAAGGAACCCCTGCAAGTACTGGCCATGAGTAGATAATATGACATATACATATGGCATCATTCCCCCCCTCCAACTGACACCCTTTCTTCCACTAGTTTAGGGTTCTTTGTTTTTTGTGGGGGCAGAGTAGGAGGTTAGCTGTTGAACACGACATCCTTCTTGACTTCTAGTTCCCATGGAGATGTCCTGTGCAAGTCTTGCCAGACATACAAACTGATCACTAATACTATGGGTACAGTTCCATGGAAATAACTATGGGCGTTTTAATAAGAGACCTGATGAAGGACAACAATCCTTTCCCACTTATCATGAAATGCTGCCCCCAGAGAACTACAAACTACAGAATATGTTATTCAAGCTACTGATTTTCTTCTTCATTACAAAGGACATTTTTGTTTGAATGTAGAGGAGAAATGAGACATGAAAATCTGCTTACACACTGCAAATGAAAGCAGAAGAGGCAGGGACCCTGCATGCTTGTGGAGAAAGGCGCATAAATATTACCAACAATACACATTATTTGCCTAGCATTTAGGATCAGAAACAATGGAGGCTGTTTTACAAGACAAAAAATACTGATTAAGGACTTAACTCTTGTTGCAGTGAATATGAGTCTTTCTTTTGGTTTCATTTGGGAGTTGGAGCAGAAACATGAATAAAACTCAGCAGTGATTCATCAATAAAACTGATGCGTTCAAGGGTGTTCGGAGCTATCCAGGGCTTTTACACTTACTTTAAAGAGGGCCTAATTTCATGGTCACCCTCAGGTCAAAGGGATTCCATAAGCCTGGAACCACAGATACACAAATGTAAACATTTCCCCTGTTGACCCTATAAGTCCCCTGTGGCTCAGCCCCATTTCGTCCTGCTTTACAAGAATGGGATGATCTAGAGAAAGCAGGAAGCTCAGTACATTTTCCAGGGTTCAGTCCATTAAGGGCCTTTAGGTAGAAATCTGCTTCACCTACCCCATCCCCACAAGCCTCATACTGCTGTGTTCCACACTAGTGCTGGCACTGCCTCTGTCTGTTTGGGAGCCTAGTGATCAATGTGCATTTGTGAACATAAAAATCTCCTTCAGAATTTGCTGACTGTTGGTTGCTAGGCTATATGTGCAATTGGAGGCAATAAGTGGTCTAAAATTGACCATGTGAATGCTCTTGTTTTGAATTTAATTAGACACAAACGTCCCCGCGAAAAGACTTCTCATATGTGTATGAGATATTGTAGTTCACTGCCCACAGAAGGTGCTTAAAATAGATTGAAAATAAAATTAGGGTCCATTTTACCGGTGTACAGTTCCCAATTACTAAAGTGGTGTATCCATGCTGCTGCTGTATAACATGGAGAACATGAAAAAAAAGCAAAATTTCAGCCTGATAGTTTCCAAAGTTAGTAGAGGTAGAGGAGCAAAGCCATTCTGGCATTGGTTCCTTCATCCACCTGAGCCTCCAAGCGAACAGCACAAAATACGTTGAGAAACCCTTTGGAGACTATGTTGGACTAGAGATGGCAGAGCTGGGAAGTGACTGATGTCATTGTCATCGATCGGTCTATCAGCCTTCACAGAGAAAGCGCCGATCACAACACGTCAGACGTGTTGTTCTAGCCAGTCCTCCAACTACCCGCTGGCCAGGCTGTCAGTAGCACCGGACACCCAATTAACGTAGTGCACAGCAGCCTAGAACTCCTGAGCGATCCGCCAACCGCAGCCTCCCAAGCAGCTGGGATTACAGACATGTGCCACCACACCGGGCCTGTGACTGATGTAGGCGATATTATCACCTGGGACAGAGCTCCTATTCTGGCACACTTCTCATCAGGAGATGCCATTGCTCTGAACAACATCAGCTTCTCCTCCTCAGGGAGCCAACCCATGGAGGTGAATGAGCACTGCTGTCAAGGGGTAGGGTGGGACTCAGTGTGGTGGTGCTAGCTTTGCTCTTGGATGTGCCCAGATCTGTTGATTTCCCTGGAGACCTCTGAACATCTGCACCATCCAAGGGTTGTGCCCCGCCACCCCTCCAAATGGCTGCTGCAAGTCCCTCCCCAGTCTCAGCAGGAGGAATATTGCCCTAAAAACATGCAGTTCACCATGCAAAGTGTTTTTAAAATAGGTTTCTCTCTCTCTCTCTCGTGGGTTTCTCTAAGGTAGGGGTTAAAAGGGCCCGTAATATGTACGGCATATTTGGAAATGCTGTCAACAGTAATCTAAGCCAGTGGCCCTCAACCTTTCGAGACTACTGTACCCCTTTCAGGAGCCTGACTTGCCGTGCATACCCCCAGGTTTTACCTACAGTTAAAAACTACTTGCTTCCAAAATCAGACATAAAAATACAGAAGTGTCACAGCACACTATTACTGAAAAATTGCCGACTTTCTCATTTTACCATATAATTATAAAATAAATCAACTGGAATATAAATATTATACTTACATTTCAGTGTATAGTATATAGAGCAGTATAAACAAGTCATTGTATGAAATTTTAGTTTGTACTGACTTCGCTAGTGCTTTTTATGTAGTCTGTTGTAAAACTAGGTAAATATCTAGATGAGTTGATGTACCCCCTGGAAAACTTCTGTGTACCCCCAGGGGTATGCATACCCCTGGTTGAGAACCACTGGTCTAAGCCTGTCCTAGGTTAGCAGGCTGCTAGGCTGAAGGGTGCAGAAGACTCATAGACTCATAGACTTTAAGGTCAGAAGGGACCATTATGATTATCTAGTCTGACCTCCTGCACAATGCAGGCCACAGAATCCCACCCACCCACTCCTGGAATAATCCTCTCACCTCTGTCTCAGCTATTGAAGTCCTCAAATCATGGTTTAAAGACTTCAAGATGCAGAGAATCCTCCGGTAAGTGACCCGTGCCCCATGCTGCAGAGGAAGGTGAAAAACCTCCAGGGCCTCTGCCAATCTACCCTGGAGGAAAATTCCTTCCCGACCCCAGATATGGCGATCAGCTGAACCCCGAGCATGTGGGCAAGACTCACCAGCCAGACACCCAGGAAAAAGTTCTCTGTAGTAACTTCTAACATCCCATCATTGACCATTGGTCCTATTTACCACTGATGGCAATTAATTGACCTTTGACTAAGATCATGTTATCCCATCAAACCATCCCCTCCATAAATGTATCTAGCTTAATCTTGAAGCCAGTTAGGTCTTTTGCCCCCACTGCTTCCCTTGGAAGGCTGTTCCAGAACTTCACTCCTCTGATGGTTAGAAACCTTCATCTAATTTCAAGTCTAAACTTCCTGATGGCCAGTTTATATCCATTTGTTCTTGTGTCCACATTGGTACTGAGCTGAAATAATTCCTCTCCCTCCCTGGTATTTATCCCTCTGATATATTTAAAGAGAGCAATCATATCTCCCCTCAGCCTTCTTTTGGTTAAGGTAAACAAACCAAGCTCCTTGAGTCTCCTTTCATACGACAGGTTTTCCATTCCTCGGATCATCCTAGTGGCCCTTCTAAGACCCGCCCACTTCCATAGCCAATGGAGACAATGTTCCCCTTGAGCAAGACACTGGTCACAGTTCAATATTTCTCTACCATTTTAAGAACCCTGATCCTGCCAAATGCCTCCTGGAAGTTACACACTTTCACAGGAGCTAAGGTGCTCAGCATTAGAGGTGGCTGACAAAAGGGGAATCCATTTCTGAGAAAACATTGTTTTTTGGGGGAAATTTTATTTTTACCCTAAGCAGGATGAAATGTCAAATGTGAAACTTTTGGTTTGTTGACTGACCTCAGAGAAGGATGTGTGTGAAAATGACAGAAGATGGCCCAGATACCAGAGAGCCTGGGCACTCAGCCTCCCCAGCTCTGGGAGCCAGACAGGCACTGCCCATACCTGGAATTTGGGGGAGGTGGGGAGGCAGAGCCCCCAGAAGTTGAGAACTCTGAGCATGAAGGTCCTTAGTACCTTCATGAGAGCAGGACAGCATTCTGCAGAGGATCAGATGTAAAGCCACTACTTTGTGCTTATCATTTTTCATCAGCAACTAGCTTTGTGTGTGTTATGATACTTATTACCTTGTGGAGGAATCTCTATAGAGGATCAAAGGACTTTCACAGATGAGGCCCAGTTATATACGCAACTTGCACTGTTTCCGTATATTGCTATTTGTGTGCTTTCTGGTCAGGTGAGTCAGCCAGGTTGTGATTTGTGGGTTATGTGCTTGTGAAATCTTATGTAATTGTAATTCTATTGTTGTGCAGTTGACAGCTGCGTCATGTTTTTGTTGCATAAGATTTAAAAATGGAAAGCTCTTAAAAAAATTATATCCTTGAGTCTAAAATGAGCTTGTTACGTATAAGTAGAACCATTGTTTCATAGGAAGCAGCCACGTGGTGGAAGATATGGTCTAGTCCAGTTCTTGGCATAGGTACTAGTTGTTCGTTGTAAGTTTTTATGACTTTTCAAGTAGTTCTGCTAGGTGAATATTTTTAAAGAATAAAGAAGAGATGACGCCACCATTGTACACATGAACTGACGTGGTTTTACTGCATTTGCCCACATATCTGAATATTCTGGTACCGAGTGCAGCTGCCAGTTTCATCTCTAATACCATTCCTTCTATAAGGAGAATCTTTACATCTGTTTCAACAGTTTTCTTCCCTTTTCTAGATAACATTTCAATCCTATCTTCTGTTCCTCATCAGAATGCAGTTATTAAAAACACTCAGTTGATGCAAACGGTGGGTTGATACAACACACAGAATGGGGTGTAGATGTGCTTCACACAACAGAGAGCAGAGTTAAGGGGGAAATGTTCCTTGGAGGCAAGACGCCTCTCCAATTGATAATGGGGAGGGAAATCAAATACGGTAACTGCTTTTCCTGGAGTATATTGCGACTGATCATTACTAACATCAGTTCATGTTTAAGCAAAGACTTTTCATGATTTAAACTTCTGTTTGCATACAACTCTGAGTAGTGCATCTTAAATATTGATATAGAATGAAGAATGCATAATGTCTGCATAAAAAGGTAAGCTGTATGACTATATATGAAGACAACAACTACAATTCTCACGGCACTGTCATTAGTTAATTTTAAAATATTCAAGCATTTATTTTTAAAAAGAGTAAAGCTGAACTTAAACTACACTATGAAAAAATTGTGTAACTGAATCAATGCTGACTCTTATTAATCAATTTTAAACTTCACCTTTTTCATAACATAATTAATTGTTATTTTAAGTTCCAGTAACATGATCAGATTTCTGCTGCCTCTGGGCAATTGAATTATGATCTGATCTCAAGTTCTGAGGGAAATGCTCAATTTTATTTTCCCCCAGTTGAATAAACAGTACCATGTATACTATCTCTTGTGTTAGAATAGAGTTGTCTTCACATAAGACTCAAATAATGGTATTAGTCATTCATTTCCTTGTACACATACACCCTATTGCGTGTTGACAGGTTTATAAGGATGCAGTGGCGGCCGTGGGTGCTGGGAAGCTCCTAGACGACAGCCTTTGAATCCTTGCAGTCCTGAGCAATGGTGCCTGAGTTAGTCTGTTTATTGTCTGCTTTCTCTCCCAGATGCTTGACTTGTCTGAAAGATTAATACATTAACAAGAGCAGTAAGGTCCAGGGTTGCACATCTTTAAGACATGTTTATTAGCAGATGGCACATGAGATTCAAAGGTCACCATGAAAGGTGACATTTTAAAGTGAAACAACAATATTTATGTTCAGATACTATGCTGATGAGATCATGTGGAAAATGTTTCTGATTAAATCAGTTTTATAAATAGGCACAGTATATCTATTGAAAATTCCAAATGCCACTTATATTTATAGTCTATCTCTTACGCTGCTATTTGGTAACTTAAGGACTACTTTGTTCCTTGAGCTACATTAAAAGTTGGGAAAATGGACTGGTTTTTACAAACAATCCTATTTTCTTTCAAAGTAATTAATTTTAAAAAATCCACTATGAAACTTACATCTAGTGTAAGTACATCTAGTATATTCCTCAGAGCTAAAATTCCAGATCAGTTTTCTTAAGGACTGAAAGAAATTCTGCTTTACTTTCAAATTCTTTAGGATAAAATTGACATTACATACATAAACACTGATTGGCAGAAAGCTACTTACATGCAACAGCATGCACTGCAACCTGTTTGACTAAAAGCAAGATGGATCGCTAAAATAAAATTTCCAGTTACTCATGTTAGGCTAATTACATAATAGCCATACAATTAAAAAGAAAAACTTTTTCTGGCTTCATGATTACTAGTTAGTAAACACTACAACTAGCACTAAAAGTGAAATGCTTTTTATGTGAGCAAATTGTTAAATTATATGTGAATGCTAGAGGAAAGGAACTACAATTCTTGCTAAGTTCTAAAAGGGCAATTAAGCTTTTAATTAACATTTTTATGAGGCACAGCACACAGGCATTAAAAGATAAAAGACTAAATGACACTTACTTTTCTAGTGTTCCATTTTCAACCTTCATAGCCCCTTCCACTGGATCCAGTCCTTGTTCCGAAAACTGTTTCAAGGCACTTAAAGCTGCCTGAATAAAAAATGAGTTGTCACCTACTAGTATTGTAATGATATAATTAAGACAGTCACTAATGGCAGTTCTTTTTATATGCATCTCTTGTATATTGAGGCAAATTAAGTTAGGATGGTAGTAAAGAGTCTATAGTACAATGCCATGATAAAGAACTGGTTTGTGAGCAAACAATGATATATTCACCTCTCCGTGCATATGAGTAACTCCCATTAAGGGTTAATGAAAGTTGTGTTACTAGCATTAAGGAGAGAATATGCTCATTAGAATTCTCACTTCTCTAGCCTATGAAGTCTTCCCAGCCTCCCTTAGTGTGTTTATGGAACTCACACTTCCCTTTTGTCCTGAGGAGGGAATCTTAGGTCAGTGATTCTTGGAAAACTCATAGACTTTAAGGTCAGAAGGGATCATCATGATCATCTAGTCCAGTAGTTCTCAGCCCACGGGCCATATGTGGCCCAATTAGCACACAGCTGCGGCCCAGCTGTGCACTAAAAAAAATTAAAAATTTGCCAATTGGGCCTGGCAGGGGGTGGGGCCGGCTGAGGGAGAGAGGTGTTGGTAGCCCTGCTGGAGCACTCTTGGCAGCAGCTGGGGAGGTGAGTGTGGCAGGGGGGCAGTGTGCGGGAGAGTGGGTCTCTTGCCAGTGTGGGGGTAGGGGGAGAAGGGCAGCATAGGCCCAGGAACTAGGGGTGTGGAGCAGGGCTGCTGCAGCACCCTCAAATTTTATTTGGGGCTCTGCTCCTGGCCCTGCAGCCATGGGGTCCTGGTTGCCTGTCCCACAGCCACGGGGCCCCTGTTCCCGGCCCCGCGCCACGGGGGGGGGTGGAGGGGGGCTGGGCATAGGGGTTTGTGCAGGGGATTAGCAGGGTGGTCTCTTGGCAGGGGGTCGGTGCGGTGTGTGGTGCGGATCTGCCCCCGAGGGGAAGGGGCAGGTTGGCAGTGCAGGGCTGGGCGGGCCAGTATGTCTGGTGCAGTGGTTCTCAACCTGCAGCCCACAATGGTGAATAGGTTGAGAATCACTGATCTAGTCTGACCTCCTGCACATTGCTGTCCACAGAACCTCACCCACCCACTCCTGTAATAGACCCTTAACCTCTGGCTGAGTTATGGGAGTCCTCAAATATCATGATTTAAAGACTTCAAGTTACAGAGAATCCAAGAGATGTGGGTCGTGTAATAAATGTAATAAAAAGGAGGAACACTGAAGGGGTGGTGGTGGAGGAACATGCTTACATCCCAATGGCTAGATCTAGAATAGCACTGTGAGTGGCGCTGATATGAGCTGGGGAGGCCTCGTCCACCCGCAAGGGGGAAGGGACCTATAAACCCCCCCCCTGCTGGACCTTATCCCCTGAGCCCTCGAACCCACCCAACCTAACTGAATCCCACCACATGAGGGTCGCCACATCCCCATTACCCAGCCCACTTACTTATACCCATGACTGTCTGTACTCCCTGTATGAGCGATAGACCCTCATCTATCTGAGAGAGAGGGGGAGGGAGGGATAGCTCAGTGGTTTGAGCATTGGCCTGCTAAACCCAGGGTTGTGAGTTCAATCCTTGAGGGGGCCATTTGGGGATCTGGGGCAAAAATTGGGGATTGGTCCTGCTTTGAGTAGCGGGTTGGACTAGATGACCTCCTAAGGTCCCTTCCAACCCTGATATTCTATGATTATACATGGGTCAATGAAAGACATTGAGAAGGTACATGAGCCTATGTTGGATGACATGGAGGCAACAGCAATGGAACAATATTACAATTTATAGGACTTGAATTTTTGTGTAAGCACATTCTTTATTCCTTTGCTTCTGTCTCCTCCCCTACACCTGCTTCCATTTGCTAGGTAAATCCCTCTTCTCTCTGCTGACTGCTCTGGCAACTGAGACAAATGCTTTCCCATGATTAATTAGCAAGCATTGATTATGAAATTTTCAGATATTACATATCTCACCTTCAAAACACACCCATTATAACAAACAAGTTGCCACCTGTTTTGTCTTAAAGTTGAAATGCAAAGCTAACCTGAAAAACAGATTTCATTATCTAAATGTCCCTAATAATTAGGCTGCATCGGGCATTGAGCATACAAAAAGTTTTAACCAACTTTTTAAAATTCTGTTTCTTTTCTCTGAGACTTTCTCAGAACATCCTGGTTCACTGAAGGTATCCAAGAATGTGACATCACAAATATCAGAACTCTCATTGCAATCTATACCTGATGTCATATTCTGGGAAGCCTTCAGTGACCCAAGAAGTGCCAAGAGGATTTCAGAAAAGAAGAAAACAAAATTAATAGGGCAGTCAAGTGATTAAAAAAATTAATCGCGATTAATTGTGTGATTAAAAAAATTACGATTAACCACACTGTTAAACAATATTAGAATACCATTTATTTAAATAATTTTGGATGTTTTCTACATTTTCTAATATATTGATTTCAATTACAACACAGAATACAAAGTGTACAGTGCTCACTTTATATTTATTTTTGATTACAAGTATTTGCATTGTAAAAAAACAAAAAGAAATAGTATTTTTCAATTCACCTAATACAAGTACTGTACTGCAATCTCTTTATCATGAAAGTTGAATTTACAAATGTAGAATATATATAAAAAAACCTGCATTCAAAAATAAAACATTGTAAAATTTTAGAGCCTGCAAGTCCACTCAATCCTACTTTTTGTTCAGCCAATCGCTCAAACAAGTTTGTTTACATTTGCAGGAGATAATGCTGCCTGCTTCTTGTTTACAATATCACCTAAAAATGAGAACAGACATTCTCATGGCACTGTCGTAGCCGGTGTCGCAAGAAATTTGCATACCAGATGCGCTAAAGATTCATATGTCCCTTCATGCTTTAACCACCATTCTAGGGGAAATGCGTCCATGCTAATGACGGGTTCTACTCGATAACAATCCAAAGCAGTGTGGACTGACGCATGTTCCTTTTCATTATCTGAGTTAGATGCCACCAGCAGAAGGTTGATTTTCCTTTTTGGTGGTTCGAGTTCTGTAGTTTCCGCATCGGAGTGTTCCTCTTTTAAGACTTCTGAAAGCATGCTCCACACCTCATCCCTCTCAGATTTTGGAAGGCACTTCAGATTCTTAAACCTTGAGTCGAGTGCTGTAGCTATCTTTAAAAATCTCACATTGGTACCTTCTTTGCATTTTGTCAAATCTGCAGTGAAAGTATACTTAAAATGAACATGTGCTGGGTCATCATCCGAGACTCCTATAACATGAACTATATGGCAGAATGAGAGTAAAACGGAGCAGGGGACATACAATTCTCTCCCAAGTTCAGTCACAAATTTAATTAACACATTATTTTTTTAACGAGCATCAGCATGGAAGCCTGTTCTCTGGAATGGTGGCCAAAGCATGAAGGAGCATACGAATGTTTAGCATATCTGGCATGTAAATACCTTGCAATGATGGCTACAAAAGTGCCATGCAAATTTCTATTCTCCTTAAATGTAAACCAACTTGTTTGTCTTAGCGACTGCCTGAACAAGCAGTAGGACTGAGTGGACTTGTAGGCTCTGAAGTTTTACATTGTTTTGTTTCTGAGTGCAGTTATGTTACCAAAAAAATCTACATTTGTAAGTTGCACTTTCACGACAAAGAGATTGCACTACAGTATTTGTATGATATGAATTGAAAAATACTATTTCTTTTGTTTATCATTTTTACAGTGCAAATATTTGTAATAAAAATAATAAACACTTTGATTTTCAATTACAACACAGTGTGCAATCTAGAAAATGTATGAATATGTAGAAAATGTAGAAAAACATCCAAAATATTTAACAAAATTCTATTGTTTAACAGTGCGATTAAGACGGCGATTAATCAATTAATTTTTTAATCACGATTATTTTTTTTGAGTTAATCGCATAAATTAACTGCGATTAATCCACAGCCCTAACAATTAACACACATTTCTGTGTCAAAAGCTCCCTGTGTTAGTGGGGACATTCAACAAGAAGATCTAGGCTGAATGTATTTTTTAATCTGTAATTCACCTTTATCCTGAAATCGGTAGCTTTCCATTCCTGAAGGACCAAGCCCAGAATACACATTTAGAAATTGGAGAGTTCAGTGAAGTTTCTTTATTCCCACTTGTCAACATAAGCAGGTTCTCTGTATGCTTTTATCTGAATCTTCAGTTCCTGTTGAACCAGAGGCACGGCCATCACCCCGAGAATCACACACAGGCTACCGTAGTAACAAAATGCTAGATCTGCTTTCACAATTAAAGGGATAGTTACATTTCCTGGATTCTCTCAATAGTGCCTTCCCTTGAAAAATATGTTAACACAATTTAAATATTGCTAGACAACGTGTATTCGGGCCAGCTGAATAGCAGCACAAGGATTGTGATGCAGCATTATATTAGTGGTCCATCCGTTCCAATATCCTGTTTCTGACAATGAACAGTACCTAAAGCTTTCAGAGGACAGCACAAGAAACTCCATAATGGACAAGCATTGACCCTCGGAGAAGTTTCTTCCTAATTCTGGGCAGTTAGTAGTTGGCTTATATCAAGAAGCATGAGGGTTTGCACATTTTTATTTTATCAAATGCAATTATGGATTTTTTATTCATATAAATATCTGAACCTTTAAAAATATTCTGCTAAACTTGAGTTTATCAGCATCACCTACATGCCCCCCTTGCCCTGCCACCCAGTCCTTGTCTTCCAATATATTAACACTGATAACTTCTTGCCTGCTCTCGGCCCCTCCTCCATTGACGTGGTAGTTGATTCCCTCCATTCTACAGTCTTCACCATCCTCAACTCCTGTGTTACTCTCCCCCATCGCATAGTCTGCCTTACCAAGGCCCAGCGCTGGATCAACCCAAGTATGTGCTTCCTCCAAATATCTGCTTTCCATCTCTAGCAACTCTAGGAAAGACATATGATCATGCAAGCTTCCTCCACAACAAATTTGTTCTCTTCCTCCTGCAGTTCTGCTATTTTCCTAACCAAGCAGCTTTATTTTTCCACCTTGACTGACATGCCCTATTCCCTCCCCACCCTTCTCCTCTGATAACAAGATTTCTCATCTACTCTCCTCTAACCCCTCTATATGCTCCAGTGGATACCCTTTCCCATCCCATTCTGCTTTCTCTCTTGTCCCCACTCTCCCTTATCCTTCTCCACAGGCTCCTTCCCCTCACAATACAAGCACGCTTTAGTCTTCTCCATCATAAAGAATTAAATCAAAGTTCTACCCTTGACTCCCACCTGCCTCTCCAAATACTATCCCTTTACTGCCAGGCTTATTGAACATAAGCGACATCAACAGCTGGGAAGAACTCGCCCAGGACAGATGCAGATGGAGACATGCTCTGACTACTGGATTGAAAACTGGTGAAGACAAGCTGCGGCAGTTTGCCGAGGAAAAGCGGGTTCAACGAAAAAGGAAGCAGCGGCTCCAACCCACAGCTGACACCGCCTTCAAATGCAGCAAATGCAATCGAGACTGCCACTCTTGTGTTGGGCTCTACAGCCACAACAGACGCTGCATAACCATCAACTAAACATTCCCCATGGGCGCATATCCATCGTCTCTCGAGACTAATGGACGCCAACACAACACAACAACAACATTGAACATACCATGTACAACTGCTGCCTTGAGTTCCTCTCCTCCAACTTCATTCTTTACCTACTTTAAACCACTTTCCCAACCTTGAAACTCCTCTTGTTAAAGTCTCAAGTGACCTCTATTCCATCTTTGTTCTCCTTGAGCTCTCAGAGGCCTTTGACACCACTGACCCACTCGCTACTTCTTAAAATTCAGTTTTCTGTTGGGTTTTGAGACTCTATTCTCTCATGTTTCTCTTTCTGTGGACTGTTGAGTGGGTCATCTTCTCCTCTTTCTAGTGAGTATTACTCAAGGCCCAGTCTTTGGCTCCCTACTCTTCTCTTAATACCTTTTCTTTCAGAGCTCTTAACCACAAGAATGGCTTCAAATACCATCTCTACGTTGACTACTCACAAATTTACCTCTCCATTGAAGGTTTGCCTCTTTCCATCCAATCTCAGATCTTCATCTATCTTTCTGACATCTCCATAGGGATGTCCAGCTGGCAACATGGCCAAAACTGAGCTTTTGAACTCCAACCCAAAAGCCTTCCTATTTTTCCTTCACTTTGAATAATTCCACCATTCAGTCTCTCAAATCAGTTATTTCCCTCTTATAAATCTCTGCACATCCAGACCATGTCCAAGTCTCACTGCTTCTACCTACATAATATTTCTAAGATTTGTCCTATTCTATCTGTTCAGACTGCCAGGCGCTCATCATTTCACACCTCAATTTATGTAATTTCCTCTCTAGCACTGAAGCCAGCCACACTGCCTCACTCAAGTCAATTCAAAATGCTGATGCTTGGATAATCTTCCTGATACTGGCATTCTGACCACATCTACCCCCTTTGCTGTTTCCTCCCAGTGGCTCCCTGTCTTCCACTGCATAAAATACAATCTCCTTGTCTTGTCTTTGTCTTCAAGGCCCATCATCCTTTAGCCCACCCTATCAGATCTATGAGTTCTCAACCTTTACCTTTTCTCTACCAATAATGTCAGCCGTGATTTTCTGATTAGCTGCTTGTCCTTCAGTCACTCTATGCTTTCTCCTATGCCACCTCCTATGCATGGGAGAAAACTCACTGTTATAATTTGTAAAGCCATCACCTTATCCCCATTAAGACATCTACTGTGATACCTACAAAATTAATACTGTCTGGCATTGGTCAGGGCAGTGGCAAGCTGAGACTTCTGCTTTTCTGTTACCTCATCCCCATTTGTCTGTTTTATCCATCTGTCGCTTCTTGTCTGATGCCAAGATTATAAATTCTCTGGGGCAGGAACTGTAGTTTTGTTTTAACTTGTCTGTATAGTGGAGGATGGATTGATTTAAATCAGCAGACAGGAAACATTGATTTAAATAATCAATTTTAAACTTGTTTTCAATTGGTACTTATTAGGTATTTTCCTAAAGAAAGGTTGGTTCTCACTGGTTGGTAACCATTTAAAAATTGTTGATTTGCAACTAAATATAGTCTTTATACTAAATTTGTTACTATTCTTTGCTAACCATACATATTTCATCAATTATATATCTTAGCATGCATTGATTCACGTTGTTTATTTTTACATTTTTATTATGTTAGGAAATGATGCATTTCTTATTTACTGGATGATTATTATTTTTTTAGTTGTGATTTGCATCAAGCTCTATTTGGATAGAAATTGGAATTCAATTAAAAATGCACAAAAAGCACTTTAAAATTGTTTCCTACATAAGACAACCTTAAATGTTCTGGATACTTTTTTATATAAGCTTATCAAAACATGTTTTGCATTGAAAACCAGGTGGTTTATTAAACAACGGAAGCTTTATCTGTAGTTATTGAATTGATTGTTTCTGGTCACCATGTCTGTAAAGACTTTTGAACCAGTAGATTTTATTCTCACATCTAGTTTGAATTTGTAGATTGGAAGAGGAAAACAAGCTTTCCAGCTATTTCAACTCTCAATCAGTTTCTTAACTTTCAATGAACTAGCCATTAAACTGTATTAGTTGAATAAACTGAAATGAAGAAAATGTTCTTTCTATACCTGCAAAAAGATGCCAAATGCTGATTTAGCACTTCAACAAACTGGTTCCAGGTGCTTATTCAGTGATTTCCACCAGTTCAGTGGTTTGACTTTCTTTAAAGCTTTGGCAGCAAACATGTACTGCTTAATATATTCTAAATTAAATGTAATCTGTATTAAATATAATTAACGATTTTAGTATTATAGTTAGGCTTTTAACATAGGTTATCAGAATTTTAAATAGGTTTATTTCTAAGAAGCTAAATGTATTAATTTAAATAGAAAAACTTATTTAAATAAAAATTTATATTTTAATTTACAATATTTTTTTTCTTTTTATCCATACTGCTGTATGGAGCACAATGGAGCCCTGGTCCTTGATTGGGGCTTACAGGTGACACTATATAAATTAATACGCATCCAGCCTCTATCTTGTAGACGTGAGTTCACAGGTTAATTATGTGCTGTTACCTTTGGAAAAACTCATGAAGGATGGGTGAGGTCCCAAGGGACTGGAGAAGGGAGTTACTGATCTTTAAAAAAAGGAATGAAGAGGATCTGGAGAATTATAGACTAGTCATCCTAACTTTGGTACCTGGAAAGATACTGGAACAAATTATTAAACAATCAGTTTGTAAGTACCTCGAGGATAATTGGGTTATAAGGAATAGCCAGCGTGGATTTGTCAAGAACAAATCATGGCAACCAACCTAATTTCCTTCTTTGACCGGGTTAATGGCCTAGTGCAGGGGTCGGCAACCTTTCAGAGTGGTGTACCAAGTCTTCATTTATTCACTCTAATTTAAGGTTTCGCGTGCCATTAATACATTTTAACGTTTTTAGAAGATCTCTTTCTATAAGTCTTTAATATATAACTAAATTATTGTTGTATGTAAAGTAAATAAGGTTTTTAAAATGTTTAAGAAGCTTCATTTAAAATTAAATTAAAATGCAGAGCCCCCCGGACCGGTGGCCCGGATCCCGGTCAGTGAGAGTGCCACTGAAAAT
Source organism: Chelydra serpentina (assembly GCA_037349315.1). Classification (NCBI taxonomy): domain Eukaryota; kingdom Metazoa; phylum Chordata; order Testudines; family Chelydridae; genus Chelydra; species Chelydra serpentina. The sequence goes on from JBAIAC010000002.1 coordinate 84,241,622, forward strand.
CAGCTCGTGTGCCACCTTCGGCACACGTGCCATAGGTTGCCTACCCATGACCTAGTGCAGGGATCTCAAACTCAAATCACCACGAGGGCCACATGAGAACTAGTAAATTGGCCCGAGGGCCGCATCACTGAAACTTTTTCATACAATGATACAAAAGTATAGTCAAAAATGAAAAAAATGAAGAGTAATATAGTATTCTATTAAAAGTCAATGTATTAACTTTTTAAAAACTGTAATGCAAAGAGGGGTTTTAATAAAATATAAACACTCAGTAATGTTTGGAGCTTGGCTGCCAGTGGAGTTGGCGCCTATGGTGGGCCGCAGGAAATAACTCCACTGGCCGCATGTGGCCCGCGGGCTGAGTGTTTGAGACCCCTGACCTAGTGGATAGGAAGAAAGCAGTAGATGTGATATATCCTGATTTCAGTAAGGCTTCTGACGCAATCTCACTTGGCATTCTCAAAAGTAAATGAGAGAAATGTAGTCTAGACGAAATTGCTATAAGGTGGGTGCACAACTGACAGAAAGACCATCAGAGTAGTTATCTATGATTCGCTCCAACCGAGAGGGCGTAGTTAGTGAGGTCCCATAGGGGGTCAGTCCTGAGTCTAGTACTATTCAATATTTTCATTAATCATTTGGTTAATGGAGTGGAGAATCTGCTTATAAAACTTGCGGATGACACCAAGGTGGGAGGATTGCAAGCACTTTGAGGACACAATTAGAATTCAAAATGACTTTGACACATTGGAGAATTGGTCTGAAATCAGCAAGATGAAATTCAATCAATACAAGTGCAAATTATTCACTTAGGAAAGAATAATTATGGGGTGTATTAACAAGATAGTTGTATGTAAGACATGGGTGGTAACTATTCCATAGTACTTGGTACTGGTGAAGCCTCAGCTGGAGTACTGTGTCCAATTCTGGGTGCCACACTTCAAGAAAGATGTAGGCAAATTGGAGAAAGGCCAGAGGAGAGCAACAAAAATGATCAAAGGTTTAGAAAACCTGACCTATGAGGAAAGGTTAAAAAAACTGGGCATGTTTAGTCTTGAGAAAAGAGGATTGAGGGGGGACCTGATAACAGTCTTCAAATATGTTATGGGCTGTTATAAAGAAGACTATGATCAATTGTTCTCCATGTCCACTGAAGGTAGGGCAAGTAGTAATGGACTTAATCTGCAGCAAGGGAGATTTAAGTTAGATATTAGGAAAAACTTTCTAACTGTAAAGATCGTTAAGTTCTGGAATGGGCTTCCAAGGAAGGTTGTGGAATCCTCATCACTGGAGGTTTTTAAAAACAGATTGGACAAACAGCTGTCAGGGATGATCTAGGTATACTTGGTCCTGCCTCAGTGCAGAGGGTCAGACTTGATGACCTCTCAAGGTCCCTTTCAGCCTTGCATTTTTATGATTCTATGAACCACAAGTCACCAAAAACAATTGTGAAGAGCCAAAATGGGCCTGTACAGACTTCTTTTTTAATTCATTGTTAAAATTATTGGGATCAGAATAAATTTTCTTTGTTACAGATCTGCTATTGTTTTACTTGTCTAACTGCCTACTGTGGAGATAAACTAAGGAGGATTAAAAGTTGTAGAGTATCTTCACCAAGTATTTCTTTAACCTTTGCTGAAACCCTATTTTGGAACTTAGAGGAATATTACCCTGGATCTCACAATAGAGTTTGTGAGAACATCTATTTTCCTCTTTCTTTGGCAGTGGAAGAATATCACTGCAAAAATAAACTGCTGAATGAAGGCACTGGCCTTTACTACCCTGATGTCAAGGATGGAAACATGGGACATTTTAATCTGATTTATATAGGGAAAATACTCAGTAAGATACCATTCAATGTTAAATACTATTTGTAACACACCTTACAAAACTTTAAAAAGAAATCTTGATGCTTATTTTGTGAAAGCAATCCAATTAGTCTCTCTTTTCTTGTAACATTGAGAACAGAGGTGTGTGCACACATACATCTCACAGAGATCCAAACATGGTGGACACAAAAAGTAAACTAACAAAATTTTAAACTACCTCTCTTTAGCATAAATGACACTATCTATCACTGTTTCATGATTCAGTAGCTGTGATATTGTGTGAGAATGAAGCAAACTCAGGTCTAAAGTAAAGGTCTACCCTAAACTACTGAAGTCGGTTCACACATATACTTGAATTAGCTTGTGGAACTTATCACATAGTAACATCCCGCAAGACACTTTGTGAGGGTGAAGTTAAGCTTCCAGGTGCTCAACAATGTCTTATGCGTCTCCTGCCCATCTCGTCTGGGAAACGTGTGGAAAATGTCATCTTAACTCCGCATTTTTCCAATTTTCTAGAGTGTGTGTACTGTCTTGCAAAGCTACCCGTCATGTAAGATGTAGGTAAGGAGACCTTAACTCTATAGTTAATGGTTTTACAATGTTTAGATTTAGGAAATTAAACTCTTTCTTTTTGGAAGGACACAAGAAGCACAGGGCACCACTGAACACCTGTAACCTTAACTAACTCCACAGTAACAAAATAATGTTTTTTGCAGGGCCCATGCAAGGAAGTTTTGCGCCCTAGGCGAAACTTCCTTGCACCGGCCCTGCGCCCCCACCCGCAGCTAACACCGCCCCCATGAAGCCAACACTGCCCCCCGCAGCCAATCCGCCCCCCCAGCTAACACCTCCCCCCGCAGCTCAGCCCACCGCCCGGCAGCCTCCCCCCGCCTGCGGGCCCCCCACGGCTCCCGGCAGCCGCGGCCAGCCACCACCCCCCCGCTCCCGGCTCAGCTGCGGAGCTGGGCGGAGGGCGGAAGCTGTGGCCAGCCGCCCCCGGCTCCCGGCTCAGCCACGGAGCCGGGCGGCATGCAGCAGCCGTGGCCAGCCACCCCCCGGCTCCCGGCTCAGCCACGGAACCAGAAGGGCGGGCTGCAGCTGCGGCCAGGCACCCCCTGGGAGGGTGGGCGGCAGCCGTGGCCAGCCGCCCCCCCCGGCTCAGCCACAGAGCCGGGAGGTGTGCGGCAGCTGCGGCCAGTCACTCCCCGGCTCAGCCGCGCAGCCGGGAGGGCGGGCAGCCGCGACCAGGCGCCCCTGGGAGGGTGGGAGGCAGCCGCGGCCATCCGCCCACTGGCCCTGTGTTTTTGGGGGGTGAGGGGAAGTCATTTTTTTTAAGAAAAAGGGAAAGTGGAAGACTACTGTAGGAAGCACAACTGAGGGGCACTGCATGGAGAATGGGGTTGTGTAGAGATTTCCTGGGTGTACGTCCAGCCCCTTAGTTATGAATTGTCTCTCTGCTTCCTTCTGGCTTCCCCATGCTTCTCTTAGGAGCCAGGATGGGGGCAACTGATAACTGAGGGGTTGTGAGCAGGAATGGACCCAGTAGCTGGACTCCTCACAGCTCTTCATCATCTACCAGCTCCTCAACTCTGTGCCCATGATCAACTTGGAGAAGCTGGAGGTAGGAAGGATGCTAGTAGCTGAGCGGCTATGCAGAGTAGAAGCAGAAGGGAGTTTTAAGTTTTGTGCAATGAAGAAGAGCTACAAGCAAAGACAATGGGCTATTTTTCATCCATAATTAAATTCTATGGCCTCACTGGATTTACACCCTAGATGAATTTGGCTTGACAAAAATAACTTCTGAACTTCAGTTAAATGTAAAAGAAAAAATGGAACATTTGACAATGAATCTGGTGAACAATGTCTGTTTTTAAAGGCTTGATACTTCCTTCCATTGAGAGTTTTCTTACAAGAGAGCATCTGCACAGATTATATATATATAGCGCGCGAGAAATATTTCTCTCCCCCAGAAGATTTTACAACTGTTTTGTGAATAAAGACCCATAGGTTATACAACAGATGTTTTTGGCACTGCTGTAACTATACAGAAAACAAGTGATACATGAAATGTGTAAAAGATATGATGCCAACAGGATGCACTACATTGCTCTTTGTTTATCTTGGCTGCCATTTATATTATAAAAATGTGTGTATATCAGGATGGAGAAGGAAGTTTTGGATATTTGTAGCTTTACTTAAGTCAATTTGCAATTAGTGAATGGTATTGAAATTTGTGAATATTCTTCCTGCTGCCCTCTATGGGGATTAAATATTTTGTAATGACAATCTAATAACATTAAGTCATTCTTTCACAGAGACCAGCAGGCAGAGCCTGCACTTGAGGATGTGCATTTCAGCTCACGTCCACATGATAAAGATTTCATGGGGTCTATTTAGCACAGCGTACAGCTGTTTTTCTCTCTTTAGATCTGTTGCATTTCAGAATCTTCCTGTTAAACTCAAAGAGCCAAATTTTGTTGTCTTCAGTGTGTTTCCAGTTGACTTTATTGCTTGTATCTCAGAGTAGATTATAGCTCTAATTATTCCTATCAAGTACTCAGTGACCACAAACTTCATCACAGGAATGCCACAGTCCTGATAAATATACCGTTCAACAGTGTCAGCTCACGGTGACGGGCTGTCTATCTCCAGTTGTCATGGATGATACCTAGCCCAAAATGCCGCAACCTGTGACAGCACAAAAAATACTGCAACTGGCATTCACAAGTAGACCATGTACACCCTGCAAACACATGTGGGGTGGGGTCCGGCCCGGCTTGGCCCTCCCTCCATATTCCAGAGACTGAGCTCTCTCTCTGCACCCCAATTGGTCCCTCCGCTGTATCCATAGCTGCCAGATACCGCCTGTCCCAGGCAAGCAGAGCTGCCATGCCCCTTTCAGCTCTGTCCCACCGAGGGACCTCAGAGCCCAACCGGGAGGGGTGACAGGGCCAGGCCCTGGGGAGGGGAGAGGGTTGCAGGGAGGTGCAGGCTGGTGCTGCATCCTGGGTCTGTGCCAGCAGCCTTGCCACCATGACAGGGAGCATGACACTGCCTCCATCTTGAGTGTGAGGCTGCAGGTACCCCTCCAGCATCCCCCAAATTCTCCCTCCCAGTACACTCACTCAGCACCCCACAACCAAATACCCTCTCCCAGTATACACAGATCCCTCCAGGCCCCCCAGTTTTGGGGGTTTGGTTTTGAAGTTGATTGTCATCTCTTAGCTTTGTTGCTAATGTGGACAAACTCCTGCCGGGGCTTGTAGCTTTTGTTTTACTTAATCAAATCTGTACTAGGTATCAGATGAAAGCTTTCATTTGTTATTTGACATATAGACCAACGTGTTAATAAATACACTTTGTTTCAATAAATAGATTAGGCTACTTTGGGGCTAGTTTTTAAATGACTTGAGGCTATTGATGCAGTAGAAATCTGGCAACCGCTCCTCTCACAGAGTTCAGGCCTAACTCTGCCTGGGATTCTTTTTCCTCTCCTCACTTCAAGTCAGGTGCCTAGGATGTTTCTTACAAGAAGCTGGGGTGTGGGGGGTAGAAGGAGGAGGACCTCCCTCATATCTTTTAACCCATGGGTAGGGTACTTAGCTGGGGATGTGGGAAATCTTTGGTTCAAGTCCTCCCTCTGCATGCTGAAGAGAAGGGATTTAAACAGGGATCTGCCACCTCTGAGGTGAGTACCCTAACCAGTGGGCTATAGGATATTCTGATGTGGAACTCCCTCAGTCCCTTCTGTTAAAGCTGTCCCACTTTGGGTACATAAAGAGTCAGCAGATCAGGGAGAGCGCATGCAAGCATGAGAGTGAGACTATAGACTGGGAGGTTAGAGCAGTCACCCAGGATATGGGTGATCCAGGATCCAGTCCCCAGACGCCAATCACTCTCCACTTATTTATCTGCAGTGGAACAGCTTGAGCAGGAGAGACTGAGGGAGCCCCACATTGGAACATCCTATAGCCCAGTGCTTAGGGCACACATCTTAGGGGTGGCAGATCCCTGCTACACTTCCTTCTCCTCCTCAGTTGGGGGGACAGGGACATGAAACAGCAGTCTCCCCTCATACCAGGTGAGTACTTTAACCACTGGGCTACAAGTTAAGAGGGAGGTGGTCCTGCTCCCCCAGCCATTTTGTGTGGAGGTATGCATGCTCTGAGCACCCCTACCCAATCAGGCCCTGCAGGCATGTTAGAGGGAGGACACCAGTCTTGCCCCAGTTCGTAAATTGCACTTAGGCAGGCAGATGCCTAGAGTGAGGTAGCAGGGCACATGCTCAGAGCCAGAACTTAGGTGCTGTGTGTGTTCAGCTGCCCACAGAGTTTGGTGGAATCTGAGCGGGTGTTTTGTGAAGACCCATAGGGCATAAATCTGGGATTTTGGTGCCTAAAATGGCAGGTGCCTAAGTCCCTTTGTGACTCTAACCCTAAATCCCTGATTGCATCTTCACTCAGCAACCCCTAAATTGCAGCACCTGTTATTGCAGGAGCAAAACTGGACCTGCAGTTGTTTGTAAACAAAAATGGTGATCAGTGAATGACAATCCAAGCCTACATTTCTCCTGGTTTAAAAAACAACAAAAAGTATGGAGGTATTTTCTCTAGTGTTGACTAACTACTGGCATACAATCACTGCAATCCTATTGAAGTCAAAGGTGTTTCTACCAGCAATGAGTGTGGCTTTATACCTTTTTAATATATGGATTGAATTTCAAATTTAAAGGCTGTTAGGCAATCAGTGCCAGACCTGTTGTGAGTTTCAGGGCTTAGTGTTCCAAGAATACCAAACTGTCTTAGTAATAATTTTAAACACACACACACTCTCCTTCTCATTGAAGGTCTAAGGCTTTCTTACTCCTTTTGGGAGCAAATTTTCAGCTAGGCTTCTACCTGGCCGTGACTTTTTCACACTCATATTGCAGATGAACACAAATACAACTGCATGTATTTGCTTGTGCAAAAATATACATGGACAGGTGGCTGAGAATTTACTCCTTAAAGTGGCTATTTAATCTTCCTTGATTTATCAAGATGGCAATATATGCATATAAACTAAACAGAAATCAAGTGAGGGGTATTGAGAATAAATCCCTTTCCCCCATAGTTGCTACTGTAACTGAATTTCCTGTATCACAAGCAATACATTCTGCTAGGAGTCTTTAGCCCCTTCCTCACAATATCCCATGCTCTCCAGTTGATTAACCAATGTTAACATCTGTTTAAAAATTAAATTACAGAAAGGCTTTTCACACTGTACAATGTAAGCCTTAATTAAATGACTTCAAGCCCTTTTTGCAAATAGCTTATACCCAGTGTATTTCATGCATAGCATAATCTGATTAACTCATGTAATTTACATGGAAATAGTATTTTCCAAAACAAATTAATCTCTGCACAAAGGAACATTCACCTGGTATGTACTAGGGATAAGGGGAGTGGTTGCACCTGCCAAAGAGGGGAGGGGGAAAGATGAGGGAATCCTCTGTTCAAAGGATGATGATTCATGAATGTAGAACTTAGAACCCTTCTGAAAAAGTCGGCTGTGGTAGTTAAAGCTGTCTTAACCAACTTTAATGGACCCAACCTGTATTCGCATGGCAGATAATCCATGTAGACACTGACCTTGCCAGGTTTATGGGAGCAATCATTAAGTAAGAATTAACTGTCCTTGAACACCTTTTCTAATGTATTAGGCACAAAGAGGCTTCTAGCAACATCAGGCACACGTCTTCTTTCACCTATTGTCTTTTTATTGTACAAACAGATTCATATTCTGAATTTCCCTATGTACAGCTCTCAGTATCCCAGGAACTGGATGGAATACAAGATCGTGATCCAGAGGGTTGTTGGGAGGTGGGTGGCAACTCTTAACAGTCCACAGCAATAATGCAATTGGTTGTGTTCATTGACTTTCCACACCAGTAATTCAGTCTTTTGGCACTTTGATTTTTGCCTTATCTTAGCACATGAACAGCCAGAGTATGGCCCTTGATCTCGTTCCTGTGACTGTGCATTAGCTCCAGTGGCAGAGTATGCTGATGCATTATCTTTTAAGGCTTGAGATACAGATGCAATTGTGAGATCAGTCTGTGATAAGGCAGTTCTATTGCAGTATATCATGAACCAAAACCGTTTCTGTACACGTTGGGCTTAAACAAACGACATTGAATCCTGACTTATTGGTAACATATTGGGTATGTACATTTTTAAATGTATGCTTTTGGGTGAAGAATGTTAGAGAATTTAACATGTACAGCTCCATTCACTGCTAACATAAGTGAGCACAATGTTACTGTGGGGCTTGATCCCGCACGGGGCAAGTGCACAGTGCTGAGTGTAGAAGAAGCTCAAGCTCATAATAATAATTAATAAAGACAAAAGAGATCCACAATAGCGCCTAGAGGAATACGGTCTGGCACGGATTCTAGTGCTGAGGCATTATCACCAAGTTTAGGCCTCATTCTTGTTTATAGGTGGGAGTAGGAAGAGAATACACCGCTAAGAACCTAATTTTCACAGCCAGGATTGTGCTTATGTCCATGTTTCCTCAGGACCCCCTCTCCCTTTTTTGACTATGTTCTTGAGATTAAGTTAGCAAGTATGCAAGGAACATGGGCAAAATATTTTAAAACGCCTAAGTGCTGACTTTCAAAGGGATTTAAGGTATGTCGACACTTCGAGCTGAGGAGACATACCTGATATTCAGCTTGAGGAAAAACACGCAAGCTAACATACTAAAAAGGTAATGTGTAGCTGCAATGGTGTGAGCAGCAGAAGGGGCTAGCTGCTGCCAGTATGGGTCAGTCTGAGACAGTCTGGCCACAGCTCATAGGCGCCGACTTTGTGGGTGCTCCGGGGCTGGAGCACCCACGGGGAAAAATTGGTGGGTGCTCCGCACCCACCGGCAGCTCCCCGCCATCCTCGGGACCCGCGGCCAGCTCCCCGCCAACCCTGGGGCCCGCCGCCATCTTACCTTAGCACCGGGAGACGTTGCGGGGCCCCGCCCCCGACGCTGGGCGACGTTGCGTTGGCATCGGGGGCAGGGCCCCGCAACATCACCCGGAGTCGGGAGTGGGGCCCGGCGTCGGGAGCAGGGCCCCGCCCCCGACGCTGGGCGTGAGCTCCCACCGGTGCCACAGAAAGTCGGGGCCTGTGGCTATGCTCTATTTTTAGCATGCTAGCTCAATCAGAGCTAGTGAGGATATGTGTCCACGAGCTGGGAATCACACCCTCAGCTCAAAGAGTAGACATATCTTTCAACTCCTAAGTCATTTAAGTGCTTTTGAAAAGGTTATCCCATGAGCTCTTGTAATACTTGCTGTGAAGGACTACTCTTACTTATATCCACTTGTAGCATCTGCTCACATTTGTGCTGGAGACTGTTGGTACCTGTCAGTACATTTGAGTAACTATGGCAACAAGGCCAACAAGCTTATGCTCCCTGCCGTGCACCAAGCAAAGACTTCCAACATCAAGGCCACACGCAATGGAGTTGTAGCCGCTTGCCCCAGTGGTCAATTTGGCTGTAGGCGTTTAGCTTCCATAGTCAAAAGTTAAAAAGGACTTAATTACAATTCTTTTCTGAAAATATTTGTCCTTTAACTTGTACCTTCTAGGTGTAGCTTCCTGATAATTTTGATAGTCTTTTTAAAATAATTTTTATTTCTGAATCCAAGATTTAAACCATATTTTTCATTCAGTTATTACCATTCAAAGACGGAGACCAGAAGGATTAGTGCACACTACAGCTTGGACATTCTGTGAACATATAGTCAAAATATAATTTCTGAGCTCAAATTTACATTGTATGTTACAGTGGAATTTCATTGGACCATGACTCAATGGAAACCTTCTGCAAACAATAAGTAGATCATAACCCATTTGGGGAGCCATTCTATGTTCTAACTTGCTTTTTTTAGACTTAGAGCTCTGATCATACTGATACAAACAATGACTATTCAACCCAAAGAAACGTTCACATCTTTGAAGACATACAGTGCCAAATTTTTAAATCAACCCCATCTCTAACATTGCATCTACAATCAAGTATAGGTGCAATTAATTAGAGGCACAAAATAAAAGTATTTAGATGTCTAACTACTGGATTTGTTAATGCAATCAGGTAATTAGATGTATAAATGCTATAATTTGGGCCAGAACTTGAGTGTGGATGCAAAGTTGCAGGTCTAAAAATTATAGGTGACTTTAAGAAACCTGGCCCTCCAAACTAGACTGGACAAAGCTAGAAAATATACTCCAGCAGAATCCTGCATTGGCACACAGGATGGGCTATATGATCCAATATGTCTTTTCCAATGCTGACTTCTGTAATGATTAGAAATGATCTTTCTCAGCTGTGTACTCAGAACACTAGATCTAATTTAATTAAATGATTTATTTATAGGCATTTCTACGTCAATTACGCACCAAATTCTTCTGTGTTATATGGTTGTGCCTTCGTGAAGTTAACCCTATTAATACTGAGAGCTGGTTTAACTGAGTAGAATTTGGTCTCCTGATTAAAACTGGGCAAACTTTTTCGGCCAAATCTTTTTTGGTGAAAAAAATGCAGAATCAGTTACATTTCCCTGAATTTTGTCAAACAAAACCTAAAAAAACCCCCAACAACCCTGAAAAAAACTGAAGTATTTTGTTTTGACATTTTCAATATGAAACATTTTGATTCAAAAGGACTGTTCTGAAATTTCCTTAAATTTGTACATGAGAAAATGTTAAATAATCAGATGAAAGGAACTTCTTTTAACTTTTCTGAAAATTTCAGAAAAATTAATTTTTGGTTTAAGCCAAACAGAATTTTTGTTTTGTTTTTTTTTGGAATTGCCAGCAAACCAAAAAATCTGCTATTCACACAGCTCTACTCCTTACTTTTAAAATGTACATTCAGGTCCTCAGCTGGTGGAAGCCTTTGAAGTCATCTGCTGAGGAGATGGTGCACATTTAAACATTTTCTCTTCATCAACAACACTGTCTGCTGTGGCTGAGACCCCTATATCAATGCTCTTACTTCTCTAACATAGCTTTCACTAAATGGCTAGTCGTAGATAAACACACCCAACGTTTAGCAAACAAGAGAGAACTTCAGCTCAATCCTGCTTTCATTGAATGACACAGAAGCAGGACTGGGTTCTTTACACGAACAGTAATATTGTCCTAAACCATATGGGGTTATAAGAACAGCAGTTGGCAGCCCATAGCATTTAGAAAGAAAAGAAGTAGGAGTGGAAAATGTTGTTTTTTACTGTGCTCAGATCTAGAATCAAAGATTTGACTGTTTAAAATTGTAGACTCTAATACATGTTTTAATTAAATAACTGCCTCAAAATGAGTTTTAATAAAACAGGAGATTTGCATTGACTCTGTTATTTAAACTTTTCTTCCTCAGCAATTGCCAGCATAAAGAATGACCAAAAACTTGCATTAAAGATAAACTCTCAAAGCGTAACCACACCAACATTTTAGCGCACAATGAAGGTCAAACCACCACGTGATTTCAATACACACCCCATAATCATAATACTGTGTTGGGCAAGATGGAGGTGGTCACGTAAGTAGGATTGTAACACATTCACCAGTGGGTTACAATACCTTGCACTTACATAATGCATGCATCCTCTCATCCACTGATATCAAGGTGCTGAGATCAATGTACAGAGTAACATTATTATCCCTATTTTTAAAGATGGGGATATTGAGATGAAGGCAGACAAAGTAAATGACTGGCTCACGGCCAAACAACAGGTAGTTGCAGAACTGTGAGATAGTCTAAGATAAATAAATTTAACTTAGCGGGAAACTTAAAAGAATATAGCTTTAATTGTTTGAGGAATAAGGGAATTTTTTGAAAGGTAGAGAATATATGATGGTAGAAAATAAAAGCACTCTCTCCATTGTATTCCAATTTTTTAAGTCAAATGTGTGTCTAACTCCTGACAATACCACCCACCAAACCTTAATTTTCTCATGAATTTTAAACCTGTAAACATTTTTCAGGAACTAGAAAAAGAATTCTATTTCCATTTTTAAGAGGGGGAAAAAACCTTTAAACAAGTCTATTTGTTTTGCTGAAATGTTCTGCAGAGTAGTTTAAAGTGGAAAATACAGAAGTTGGGTTTTTTTTAAAAAAAAAAAAAGATTGGCAGGATATTATTTCAAAGGACTTTTCACTTTGTTCCCAGTACTAAAGCATCTGAAACAATCCCCTAAATATCGGATTCCTTGTTTTTAATAATTTTTTTTTTACAAAGAAAGAATTTATATTCATCTGCTCATGCCAAGTAAGTGCCCTTAGATTTTAACTGCCTTTCAGTCTGCACACAACCAGAAATGTCAGTTTGTAAACAGCAGCACATGACAGTATTAACTGCAAATGGCAGCCCACTGGTTTCCAATCTGAGATTATATTGTTCAAACAGAACAGTATGATTGAAAAATATAGATAGTTTATTGCTGTAGATTCTTGCATTAGTCTCTAAAGAAATCCACATCTAAATGTGCTCTTTCCTTGATCCAAGCTCACAACTCACTTGTATTGTACAAGCCACAGAAGAATATATGCATTCTGTGAAATATACTTCCCAGCCTGGGTGTGTTGAAAGGAGTGAGGCTGATGGCATCTATAACCAATCAGCATCTTACTTTAAATATCATTTTACCGTGAGGATATAATTAGACAAAAATATTAAACATATAAATAGGTGAAAATTCTACATCTATATGTATTATTCCACATAATTCAAAGATTTTACAGTTCTTTATTCAAGACAAAAGGGCTTGATTATGATCGCTCTCACACCATTTTTACATGGATGTAACTGTACTGACTTGAGCGGTATTTTACTCCTGATTTAACTTGGTGTAAGTGAGATGAGAATCAGTCCCCAGTATTGCAAGCAGGACTTCTCATTTAAAGCAGTTAGTAATGTAATTTTGTCCTTGCTAATTGTTGACGACTTGTCCTCATCCTGTTTTAACCTATAACCATCAGCTCCTTTAATGGAAGTGTCTATAAGGATCTTCCCTAAATATGCTTTTCCAGCACACTTAATGTCTTTTAATGTCTTTCCAATTAAATCCAGATGTGAAAAGCTTAAAGAACAGTTCTCAGGACTGAAAAAGATGACATAAATCTTGCAGCTGACAGAGATCCCACTGAGCTCAGTTGGGGAAACTCACAGAGGACTTGTTGTGGGCCAGAAAAACTGCTGGGTATAAAGACAGATGTGTACACTCCTATTTTAAAAAGAATGAAATAAAGCAATGCTTCCTACAGTACAGTTCCTATGAATACTACCAGAGATATTAACAGCTCAATCCTGCAATGGGCTGAGCACATCCTGTAACAATCCGATCTCCCTCAGCTCCCACTGAAGTTTCAGAGCAGAGGGTGCTGAGCATCTCAAAGGGAAGACCCCTTTGCCCTTCCAGGACTTGATCCTTCAAGATAATGGTCCTCCTTGTCCCACCACTGATATCAATGGGAGATGGAGGCACTCAGCTTAGCCATCAGGGCAGCAGACTGAACTGCTTTTGTTACAAAGGATACACACGATCTGCTATTATAATTACAAATTCTCACTAATGTGACGAGGAGCTGGGCACTCCTAATCACTGACCACTGCTGCTGGGCGAGTGCTGTTTGTGCAGCTGGCAACTTCTGCTTTTATTTTGTTTTCATTATCGTGGCTGTATGCTTTAAAAAAAAGTTCATTTTTTATGGTGGTACATAGTCTTTTTGCTCATCCCAGATGCTAGGAAGTGCGGATTCAACCCAAGCCAGGTCTATTTCAAAGGGACAGAAAAAGGCCACAGCTTGGTTTGAAGAAAATTTCTGGAAGGCAGCCCAACTACTAAAGACTTTAATTCTCTCTTCCCCTGCCATTTTTTCCCCTCTAAACTGGTAAAATAGCCACACAGATCCATGGCTTCCAAGAGGGTGCATGTCCATGACAGAGCAGGGAGAAAATAGAGGTGTGTCAAGAGACAAGAAATGTGATTGGAGACGTTGACTGTCAGATCATAGTGACTGACAAGTACAGTAGCTTCAGTAGCAATTTCAAACTCCAAATTTGTTTCATTTTTCTAATGTTGATGGCATATTCTTAGCATAGTTTGTTAGCATAAATGAGACTAAAGAAACACACGGAGCCTGGTTTTCATAACGAGCTTATCCACAATATATGGTCATTCTACATGCTGAATTGTCACTACGAATATTGTATGGTGTTGTTGTATCTCTGTCAGCCCCAGGATATTAGCCCAGGGCTACACTAGGGAGGGGGGTCAATCTACGATACGCAGCTTCAGCTACGTGAATAGCGTAGCTGAAGTCGGCGTATCGTAATCGACTTACCTGGCCATGAGGACGGCGGCGAGTCGATCGCTGCTGCTCCCCTGTCGACTCCGCTTCCACCTTTCGATGAGGTGGATTTCCGGAGCCGACGGGGAGCGCTTTCGGGGATCGATTAATCGCGTCTAAACGAGACGCAAAAAATCGATCCCCGAAAGATCGGTTGCTACCCGCCGATCCGTAGACAAGAGACAAGGTGAGTCAGGTAATATCTTTTATTGGACCAGCTTCTGCTGGTGAGAGAGACAAGCATTCAAATTAAACAGAGCCAATCTTCAGGTCATATGGGATGTGGACAAGCTGTTTAGGAGCCCACATTTCCAATAGGAGTCCCACAATACACAAAAAGAACAAGGAGTACTTGTGGCACCTTAGAGACTAACACATTTATTTGGGCATATGCTTTTGAGGGCTAAAACCCACTTCATCAGATGCATGGTAGATGTGGTAGGTTATCTACCAACGTTATCTTCATGGTAGATGTGCAGGTTATCTACCAATGTGATATATGCCATCATGTGCCAGCAATGCCCCTCTGCCATGTACATTGGCCAAACCGGACAGTCTCTACGCAAAAGAATAAATGGACACAATCAGATGTCAAGAATTATAACATTCAAAAACCAGTCGGAGAACACTTCAATCTCCCTGGACACTCAATTACAGACCTAAAAATGGCAATTCTTCAACAACAAAACTTCAAAAACAGACTCCAATGAGAAACTGCAGAACTGGAATTAATTTGCAAACTGGACACCATTAAATTAGGCTTGAATAAAGACTGGGAGTGGCTGGGTCATTACACAAACGAAAACTATTTCCCCATGCTAATTTTTCCCCCTACTGTTACTCACAGCTTCTTGTCAACTGTTTGAAATGGGCCATCCTGATTATCACTACAAAAGTTTTTTTTCTCCTGCTGATTATAGCCCACCTTTATTGATTTGTCTCCTTAGAGTTGGTATCGCAACTCCCATCTTTTCATGTTCTCTGTACATATATCTCTTCCTACTGTATTTTCCTCTCCATTCATCTGATGAAGTGGGTTTTAGCCCACAAAAGCTTATGCCCAAATAAATTTGTTAGTCTCTAAGGTGCCACAAGTACTCCTCGTTCTTTTTGCTGATACAGAATAACACGGCTACCACTCTGAAACCTGCCACAATACACAGACACATAGAGGTATTTTGGAGTTGGAAATCCTCCAGATCACACTCTCTGCTTTACTTTTCTCTTATTGCCACCACCGTTAAAGACATCCTCTTGGGTTGATGGCTACATATGGCTCCCCGCAAAGCCAGTCAGTGCCTTTATAAGCATCACTCAGAAGACACTGAGTGCCCTCTCTCCTTGGAATGAGCGTGCTCCCAGCTGTAGACAGCTCAGGGAGTGGTTGGTAGTGAGCTCAGATCTCCTGTACAGGGACAAGCTTGTTGGTTCATATATTTTCTTTACATTTCTGTAATACAAGAATATTCACCTATCATTATAACAGCACTATGTTGGCTCCCTGACTTCACTTGGGTATGCACAACGCCATATTCCTCATTCCAGTTTCTCTGCGTCAAGATCTAAAGTTTGAAAAAATTACATCAAAGTATTATGGAGATGCTTACGATCTCAGTATTCTATCCACAACTGACTGCTTGTCATTGAGGCTCAGTGAAAATGGCACTGGAGACCTTGGCTTTGACATTGGCCTGCTGTATGACTTTGGATAAGTCACTTCACCTCAGTTTTCTCAATCTGTAAATCAAACAGGCAAAATACTACTTACCCCTTCTGTACCACCACTTTGAGATCTACATATGAAAACCACTATCTACATATAAGGTATTTTTACTATTTTCCACACTTTTAAATACGTCACTTTCGGGGGGTACGTTTTCTTTCTTTCCCTCAGTAGTTGTGCATCACTCTTCCTAGTGAATTCCAGGTATTTTTGAAAACCCTTTAGTAGTTAACCGTTAAGCAATTTTCAAGTGTTTTAAACAAAGAAAACCTCTGTTCAATGCTAATTTATAGTACTGTGTATGTCCCATGTAAAGTGACTGTGATTAGAAGAAACCCTCTGGTTAGAGTTTTTCATTGAATGAAAAGGTTTAAAGCCAATAAAGTCTATCCAGGATTTCAGCTGGGAAAATGAAATCGAAAGCACATTTGTTTCTGGTCATTGAATTTTTAACCTGGGTCTGTTGCTCCTTCTGTTAAGCTCTAATACATTCTCTACTAGAATGTAGCATCCAGTAATCCCAACTCTCAGTGTTTGGGAGTGAGAGAGGTGAATTGCAAAATGACACATTTTCATTTTGTTACTGTCCTTTACTACTTCACTGCAATGTAAAAAGACAGCTGCAAAGTTCGTTATTTTAAGAGAGTGTCTCCCCCGTTTTTAACATTAGACACATTAAGTCCTAACTACTTTCTTTTTCCTGGAGGACTCTGGCAATCTTTGGAGGACCTGGAATGCAACACCAAAGCTGGAGGTTGAAACCTGAGATGCAGTTCTCTTAGACCCCATGGAGTGGAGAGGAGATGTCGAGCCTGAGCTTGGGAGAACAGTAGCACAGGTTTCAAACTCCAGGTGTAACGACACATTCCAGATCCTCCAAAGAGACCCCATGTCCTTCAAGAAAAAGGTAAGTCAAGAACTGATTCTTCCAATGTCAGCAGAAAGCTCCAGTTTCCCCCTGCTTCTTGGAAGATTGTATTCATGTTGATTGACTGTATTTTTTATATTTTATTTGAAACTAAACAAATATAATTAAAAACATAGCCTGTCTTTATTAATCATAAAGGAGTAGCAAAAGGACACGCACACAGGGTTTTCCTTTGGTTTGCAATTCACCTGTAAAGGATGTTGAAATACCCTGGAAAAGCAGGGTTAAAAAGAAAATTAAATAGCAAGCTGCCTGTTCCTCACTTAAATGACTAAACTGAACTATATCAATTTCAGAGTTTAATGATAAAATTGCAGGAAAACTTTAGAAACATGTACGTGTTTTAGCCTATTCTAACATTGTTATTTTGTACACCATTTCAACTATTTCTGAAGTATCTAATAAAATAAGGCCACATCTCAAAGAAATCAACACCAACTCCTTCAGTCATTTAGTAAGGGAGCAGACAGATTTGTTCATCTGTACTTTTTGCCTATTAAAATGCCAGTTTTCTGGTGGAACAATGTCCTCTAACGGCCAACTGCACCCTTAGATGCAACTCTTATTTACTTCAATATGTTGATTTCAATGGGAATTGACTGCATGCACCTGAATTTGTTCTGCAAATATTAACTTCTATTTCTGGCTACTACTGCAATATAAATTTAAAAAGATAAGCGTAATAATAAGGAGGGCAGGATCAGGCACTTACATTAGTTTCAATGAAGGCTCTCCCATTCTAACTTGCAAACAGAAAAAAAAAAGCTGTATATACATTTGTGAAGTTGAATGTTCAGACTGCGCTTTACAGTTTGTAAGGGGCTTATCCAGACACATCAATAAGCAGGTACCAGATTTCCTTGGGAATGTTGATCCCTTAAATGCAGGAACCTCTCCAACTGGCAGTTTAGCAGTATAGATTAGACACTGCTTGACTCTGATTAGCTGAACTCCACAACTGTAGACCTGCTTTTCTTCCATTTACAGTTACAGTCAAAAATGTAGATGTATGTCCAACAACTATCCCGAACAGCTGCCTTTTAGGCTGCAAGGTCTGTCAACTGCTATTTTATCATTCCTACTTTACACTTATTATTAAAACTCATTAATTATAGCTGTCAAAAAAAGCTTCTTTCAAAATGTTGCTAGTTGCAGAACAGTCTGTCAGTCATTTACACTGTACTCAGAATATCTGCTGGTTTGTTTGATCAAAAGTATTGTACATGGCAAAAAATTCGTACTTTAAAAAGGCTTTTTCAAATAACAGCTGGACTGAAAGTTTTATAACAAACACAGGGGCCAAGTCTTTAATCATGCAAGCAATCCTCACACACATGATTCCAAGGGGACTACTCGTGTTTAAAGATATGAGAAAGGGTTTTCAAGACTGGGCTACAAATGTCTTTATCCAGCCACAATAAGGTAAAATTACTCAGAACCAATACATATATATAATGCAAAAGCAAATATTGCGGTGATTTACATGGCAGAAGATGGTAAAACCTTATGCCCACTCCGACTTAGTTCTAGGAATCTAACACATAGGGCATATGTTATGTCATGTAAACCACACACTCATATAATAAATTAACCACTAATTTTGTAAACTCTCCCTCTCTCATCAAAAGGGGAGAGAAAAGTAAATACTCTTATAATCACACATATTTTAAAATAAACAGTATTAATGTCTTTCAGGCATAAATGAAATCTAATGTCAGGCCATACTTAGGACAAATGTTTAAGTGGAGAAGAGGGGACCCATTTCTTCCACTGTGGAATTTGCCTCAGCCATACACAGTAAACCAAACTCCTGAAGCTAAAAAGCCTATAAACTCTCTCCAACCCACTAGGCAGATTCTACACACAGGATTGATTATACAGCCAGAGAAGACAATCCCGTACACGCAAACTATAATATAAAACAATGTCAATATGCATACCATGGTATTCCATTAGTTCAAATTAAAAATAAAGTGAGCCACTGGAATGACCATCAATAAGAATATTTCTACATTTGTCTAATCATATTTCCCATAAAAGAGAAATCCTCAATTTAAAACCTGAAGAAAGACCACTGTTTAATTCCCACACTGAGCATAATTATCCTATTGTGTGCATATATCTAATCAGAAAATGAGACTTTTAGATCAGTAGTAAAAGAGAAGGCTTCCCATTGCCTATCCCATTTCAACCTACTCTAGTTCTAGCCCATTTCTGTCCTCATGTTTGTATGCTATGTGAAACTGTGCCTCCTCATTATTTAAAAGACATATTCTTATCAGTATAGACAAAGGGGCCAAATTTCAGTGAGTAGCATTGTGATCTGATGCACGGGGTCACAACGCCACTCATGTTTGGCCTGACTGCCCCTCTGTCCAGACAAACCAGACTTGCAAACAAAACACTATTTAGTTATTTTGGTGCAAAAGTGTGTGTGTAGACTAGCCCTAAACCTAGAGGCAGGGCATGAGCCACTTATGCAGCTAGGGTTTGCCTGCTTTCTTTCCCCACGTTAAATACAATGCATATGAACACTATATAGGTAGGGGTTTAGGCCAATGCTCCATGCAGTTTGCAAACTCCCAGGTCATATTACCTGTTATTCTATGATCACTCCCTAAAAGCTTCTTGCCACTCACGATAATTCAATTTCTTGGTGTGGTTCCACTGCAGTTAGGGCATCATGAGCCCTAAATATTTTGCCCATATACAGTAGAAAATGCAGAAGCGACAAAGGGTCCTGTGGCACCTTATAGACTAACAGAGGTATTGAAGCATAAGCTTTCATGGGTCAATACCCACTTCTTCGGATATTGACCCACGAAAGCTTATGCTTCAATACCTCTGTTAGTCTATAAGGTGCCACAGGACCCTTTGTCGCTTCTGCAGTTCCAGACTAACACGGCTACCCCTCTGATACTGTAGAAAATGTGACCCCAAATGCTGTGGAAAGCAAAAAGACCTATTTGGTTCCAGCTCTACAGTATGGGAACTGATAATTCGAGCTATTTTATATCTGTTATTTTATTAAAACCACCAAAAAAACCTGAAAATGTATTTTTGTTTTTATATTCCCTTACCATTAACTCCATTCCTGTCTTTCAGTTGCAAAGGAAAGGATTCTGAATGGGTATCAACAATAGCTATTCATCACAAAAAGGAAACAAAAGAAGCAGTAATGAACTGACAAAGCTTGTTAGTCTTCTCCAGCGAAGTTTCAACAATTTGATGCATATCAATCATTCAAATGCAGTAAGAGATCTATTTTCCAGTAAAAGAAGGAAAAGAAGGAAAGAGCAGTAGCTAATAAAGACAGGGCTGCCTTAGAAAGAAAAATCTAACAATCCACAGAACTCTAACAATCCAGGAGTTCAAACACATTAACTTTGTTTTTTAATTAGAAAATCACCATCCAAAGGAAAACATCTCTTGTATATAGAACATTTGTACCAAGGCTGCCTGCCACTCACTCTCACTACCATGTATGCTGCTGTAACAAACATATATAGTAAGACCTACTCTGTCTTAACAGTTGATAATGATTTCCAGGTCTCCTTTACAGCAGCATGTCTGGCTATTTGTTGTGCCCCTCTGGGGCACCTGGTACTGGACACTGTTGGTAGACAGGATACTGGGATGGATGGACCTTTGGTCTGACCCAGTATGGCCATTCTTATGTTCTTAACCCTTATCATTGTTAACAGAAATTGTCTAATCCACTAAATGCATTTCTCCAAAGATTAAAGTTTCAGCAAATAAAAGGGTTAGAAAATGGCAGAAAATGATGCCTTTGTTGCTGCTAGCAATTAAGAGCTCACTTGTGTGTTTTATTTGTGGTCATCGTTTTATTAAAGCTCGTCATATATATGGATTTAAAGTTATCTTATTTCCCAAACATTTGGAAATGTTTCTTGAACTAACAATTCTAAAAACAAAACACAAGAATACTTGTGTGTGTGGTTGGTCTAGTGGATAAAATACTAAGCAGATTTATTAGCCACTATAGATTGGGGAGTAGGAGTGGCAGGGGTTACTGTAGCATCAGCTCTGATGTAAAGACTGCACAGTAGCTCCAGTCCCAACTCCTCAGCCTCTCCATGCGTCCCTGTGGCATTATGATGCTGCAGCCCAGCTATTCAGGTTTGGCACTGTGATCAGCATGGAGGACAAAGGAAGATTAACACCAGAGAGAAATAATATGTGCACGTTCTAAGAAACAGTCCAAAGTTGATGGTTTTTGAGGGACAGAGAAGTTTGGATATAAGAAAGTCACAAAATTCTATTGGACTTGTGGGAAGGAATTGTGAAAATGCTAGGCAATATTTTCTCTTTACTCTTTACAAAACTATTAATCACAGGTAAGCCATTCATTACCAAGAAAAAGCAGCAAAAATCAAAGATATAAAGGGCATTTTTCTTACAAAGCTTTAGTGCTTATGGAAGGTCCTGGTAGCAGCTCGAGACACTGAAATCCTCAATTTACTTACAGAAAAGGTGCAGCAGGGGATAGCTTCCCTCCAACTCTGCCATGTCTCATTCTTGCTTTGGAGTGGCTACCTCTAGCAGTGTAAAGACAGCTCTGTCTCCATACCTATTTCACTGTTGAGCCTTCAGTTTGCAAGTTTTTCTTGCCTACTGCATATACATGCCACTGCTGAGATACACAAAATCTGGACAACTAGGATGATCCTGAGCCCATAAAACTGGACAGCTGGCAGTGTGTACTGAACACCCTTACAGATTTCCCAGGATAGTTATGATCCTGGGAAAACCTCAACAGGCACAGCCTGGTCCTTTACATTGAGTGGAAATAAGTTTGTGTTTCTATTGGATGCTGTCAAGCAAAGAGTAAATAAAGGGTGAGGTGAGGGTGGAGAGTAGACTTGGCTGTGGAGACAGACTAATCTGTGATCCTCATTATGCAAATGAGGAGTTTAGCCATGCACTCTCCTTTTCAGCCTTATTCCTGCTAGTAGGCAAAAGTAGCTTGGTAGATGCACTCTCATGAAAGTGAGATTCCCAGGCACTCCCTATCCTGTTCATCATTTTTTTACCTTGCATTTGTGTGTTTAAAAACACCCAGCACCTACACAGGATCAGACCCTGCATCTGGTAAGTCGGCCAACAAATGAACCAATTCAATTGGCAATTTATTTGATGAGGAATTGGACTGAAACTGCAAACTCTTCTCAGGCTTGCCACTACATGTTCATCACATGGGAACAACTGTAGGCTTTTATCAACCTGGGCAGGATACAAACTAATGACACCCAGGGCCGGTGCTTCCACTAGGTGACCCTAGGTGGTCGCCTAGGGTGCCAGGATTTGGGGGGCGGCATTTCGCCACCCTTAGCAGCATTTCGGCTGCGGCGACTCCCGTCGGCGATTCAGTGGCAATAAAAGCGGCCGCTAAAACGCCACCGAGAACGCAGCTTCAGAGGAGCTGCTGGTGCCAGCGGAGGTGAGCTGCTGCCGCGGGGGGATGGGAAGCTGCCGTGGGCGGGGGTGGGGAGCTGCTGCGGGTGGGGGGCTGGCTGCTGCAGGGGGTGGGGAGCTGCTGTGGGGGAGGGGGGAAGCTGGCTGCTGCGGGGGGGGTGGCATTAGCGGGGGGGGGGGGGCGCAGGGCTGGTGCAAGGAAGTTTCGCCTAGGGCGCGAAACTTCCTTGCACTGGCCCTGATGACACCAAGTAAGGCCAATTTGCTGAATACTCTTAGTTGTAAAAATAAAATATTTTGAAACAAAGAAACAGAGAGTCTGTCAGATTTGAATAGGTTTATCGCTTTCTGTTACAAGCTTCCCTTTTCCCAATCCCAAAACAGGTTAAATTAACCACTTAGGGTTGGTCATTCAGGAGTGGCCGCAGGCACAGTATTTCCTATTGGGCACACTGAATGAGAAGTCGCCTCGCTCACAGAAATTTTGGAAAAGAAACGGTGCATTTTTAAAGTAAACTTTGGAGAGGTCAACAGGTCTTCAAGAGGTCAGCACCAGGCAGCCGGTGGGTAGATGGCACAGTAGAAAGACAACAACACTTGTCATTAATTATATCTATTGGAATGCTGCACATTTCTCTCCTCCCCCTCCCCCAAGAGGTAGCATTCTTGCCATCCCAGCACAAGCTCTCTCACGTCCTGCTCGACCCCAGCGAGGGCATGTGCCAAGAAGCTCTCGCATTCCTGAAGCCAAGAATCAGCCAATCCAAGTGGAGGTTAAGGAATTTAAACTTGTCCCTACATTTTGAGACACATTTTTCCAATTTAACCACACTCCCTCAGATCTGTCTAAGCTATCATTGTAATCTAGAAAGTATCTAGCACAGTGGCTATAAGTGTACAGCATGCCTGGATATCAGTGCCCAGCCATGTGACTAAGAAAAAAAAAGGTTACTAATATTTCATAACTGTTGTTCTTCTAGATGTGTTGCTCATGTCCATTCCATGCTAGGTGTGTGCGTGCCGTGTGCACTGTTGCTGGAGATTTTTCCCTTAGTGGTATCCATTGGGCTGGCTCAAGCACCCTCTGGAGCTGCACATATATGCGTTGCCAGCCCCGCACCGTCTCAGTTTCTTCTTGCCGGTAACTCCGACAGAGGGGTAGAAAGGTGGGTCATGGAATGGACATGAGCAACACCTCTCGAAGAACAACAGTTATGAAAGGTTAGTAATCGTTTTTTCTTCTTCGAGTGCTTGCTCACGTCCATTCCATGTTAGGAGACTCACAAGCAGTACCCCAGGAGGTGGGCTTGGAGTTCATGGATGTGCTGACTGCAACACTGCTCTCTTGAAACTGGCATCATCTGGGGCCTGTTAGGTGACGGCGTGATGGGTCACAAAGGTATGAACTGATGACAAGGCTGAGGCTCTGCAGGTGTCCTGGATTGGTATCTGTGCAAGGAACACTGCTGACGAAGTCTAGGCTCTTGTGGAACGAGTGGTCCCAATGGCTGGAGGCGGGAAATTTGTCTGTTCATAGCAAGCCTGAATAAAGGTGGTTATCCAGGATTTTTTGGGTTGACACGAGCAGTCTTTATTCTTTCCGCTATTCCTACAAAGCATTGCGGAAGGACTTAGTCCTCTCACTATAAAAGGTGAGGGCCTGCCTAAATGTCCAGCCTATGAAGCCATCGTTCCTCAGAGCATTTGTGATGTTTTGGGAAGAAAACAGGTAGAAAAATGACCTGGTTGTTGTGGAATTGTGATACCACCTTTCGCAAGAAGGCCAGATGGGGGTGCAGTTGGACCTTGTCCTTGAAGAACACCATGTAAGGTGGTTCTGACATAAAGGCCTTGATCTTACAGACCTTTCTGGCTGAGGAAATCACCACCAGGAAGGCAACCTTCCAGGAGAAAAGTAGTATGGAGCATGATGCTAATGGCTTGAAGGGGGGGACCCGAGCCTCTACAGGACCAGGTTTAAGTTCCATGGGAGGGGTCAGTTCGCAAACCTGAGGACAGAGTCTTTTCAAACTCTTGAGAAACTGAGTGGTCATTCGGTGGGAGAACACTGATCTGCCATTCACTGGAGGGTGAAAGGCTGAGATGGTTGCCAAATGAACTTTAATAGAAGGAAGTGCCAGACCCTGCAGCTTTAGGTGGAGCAAACAGTCCAATATAGATTGAAGAGAAGATCGAGATGGAGAGACATCCCGTTCAGAGGCTCAACAAGTGAAACGTTCCCATTTGGCCAAGTAGATATCCCTGGTGGAAGGCTTTCAACTACCTAGCAAGACTTGTCAAACCTGTTCCAAGCATGCCTGTTTTTCAGGGCTCAGCCATGCAGCAGCCATGCAATTAGGTGCAGGGAGGTGAGGTTCAGGTGAAGCAACTGGCCGTGGTCTTGTGAAATTAAGTCCAAGAGGAGCGGGAGCAAAAGTGGAGCTGCCACTGAGAGGTTCAGAAGCGTGCCAAACCAATGCTGGCATGGCCACGCTGGTGCTATCAGGATAATTCTTGCCTTGTCCCATTTGATTTTTAGAATAACTTCCCAGGAGGTGAGACACCTCAAGATGAACGGAGTGTCTCGCACAGACGTCCCATAGACCGATGGCATCCTGACACAAGGCAGAGGGTCAGGCCCCCCTCCTTTCTTGTTGATATAGTAGCCACTGTACTGTCCGTCAGAACTTGCCTGAGACCCGGGGAAGGAACATTTGGAAAGCCAGGCACACTGCCCTAAGCGCCTTGACATTTACGTGCAGGGAGAGTTCTTCCCAGGACCAGAGGCCCTGAGGTCTGATGCATCCGAGACTAAAGACAACAATGGCTGGAGGACAATGAAGGTCACCCTCATCATTGCCAACCCAGGGAGGCGAGGACTGGGGGAGGGACCGTAAGTACTGAGTCCAAGTGGTGTCTGCTCAGGGAGTATACTGATGCTAGTCACATCTGGAGGGGCCTAAGACATAATCTGGCATATTGAACCATGTAAGTGCAAGCCGCCATGTGGCCCAATAGCTCGAGACACACTCAAGCTGTCATAATTAGGTGGGTCATGACTTTGGATATCAGGTTTGCCATGGTCTGGGTCAAGTCGAGCACTGCCCCAATCAATTATATTCTCTGAACTGGAACAAGAGTTGACTTCTGCTCGTTTATCAGCAGGCCCAGCACCCTGAAGGTGGTTTGGACTGTGCTGATGCTGTCTTGCACTTGAGCCTGCAACTGATCTTTGATCAGCCAGTCGTTGAGGTATGGGTAGACCTTCCTCACTGCCTGAGGAAGGAGGATACAACCGCCATACACTTCATAAAAACCCGTGGGACTGCTGATAGGCCAAAAGAAAGGGTGGTGAATCAGTGAATTAGTAATGGTGATGATCCATACGAAACCTGAGAAATCTTCTGTGGCCACTGAAGATAGAAATGTGAAAGTATGTGTTCTTTAAGTCGAGGGTGGCATACCAGCCTCCTGGGTTCAGGGAGGGAATGATGGAAGGGCCAGGGAGACCATGCAGAACCCCAGTTTCTTGAGATATCTGTTGAGGCAACACAGGTCCAGGATATTGGGAGTAAAACCTCTTCCCTCTCAAGTCTTGAGGAACTTCCTCCACAGCCCCCATACGTAGGAGGGATTGCACCTCTTGGACATGGAGTTATTCGTGAGAAGGGTCCCTAAAGAGGGACAGGGATGGGAGGTGGGAGAGAGGGGTGGATAAAAACTGAAGGATATATCCAACTGTCACTGTACTCAGGATCCATCGGTCCGATGTTATGGATGCCCAAGCCAAGCTGAAGAGTGACAGACTATCCAAAAATGAAGGTGTGTGTGTGTGGGGAATCCGAAATGGTGACTGGTACAGCACTCTCAGGTGCACCTTCAAAAGGCCTGCTTGGGCCTGCCAGAGTATCTCTGAGACCCCAACTGGGAGGCTGAGGTGGACGGAAATGGTTGGTGCTACTTCTAACCTCTGCCTTTTCTTTTGTAGAGCTCCTGTCAGGAGAGCCTTAGAACCGAGGTGGCTGCTAGGGCCTCAAATGTTTTCTGGAGGCAGATGGGGCGTACAGGCCTAAGGATCATAGGGTGGCTGTGGCCCTTGAGTCCTTCAGTCCATGACATCTTGTGTCCATCTGCTCTGAGAAAAGGGAGGAGCCTTCAAATGGGAGATCCTGGATTGACTGTTGAACCTTGTGAGGAAGGCTGAAGGACTGGAGGCCATTGTCCAGACTGCCGAGTCGGCAGCATCCAGAGACACCTGGAGAGAGGTCCTGGCCACGTTCCTACCCTCTCCTAAGAGGGTTGAGAACTCCTGTCTTGAATTTATTTAGGAAGTCCCATAGATTAAAATTGTATCGCCCCAGCAAAGCTGATCGGTGATATGCAGTTGGAATAAACCTTTCTTCTGAAAAGGTCCAGTTTCTTAGCATCTTTTTGTTTCGGGGTAGCACTCATGTCTGTGTCTGGCTGTATCTGATCAGCAAATGAGTTGTTTGCTACAAACAGTTATAGCAAAACATCTACAAGGAGAGTAGGTTTTATTCTGCATGATTTCATATGCTTTGTTGTTGCAAAATTCTGAATCCCCTCCACTTGAAATATTAGGTTTTATATGTAGTAGCATCTTTTATGTTAAAAGATATTGCAAAGCACTTTTAAAGGATGAAGAAATTACATATTGGTAGCTTAGTTGCTATGTAAATAAATACACTCTCCAATAGTTTACGTACAGTTTCGGAGATTAGAACCTTTTGTTTTATTAAATCTCAGGATTATATCTCCTAATCTCTGTGACAAACTCTGTCTCATCTTCTGC
The DNA here is from genome assembly GCA_037349315.1 of Chelydra serpentina. Lineage (NCBI taxonomy): Eukaryota > Metazoa > Chordata > Testudines > Chelydridae > Chelydra > Chelydra serpentina. The sequence continues at coordinate 84,268,738 of JBAIAC010000002.1, forward strand.
AGCTCCCTGGAGCCCCAGTTGTAGCAGAACAAGTGTGGGTTTTCTGTGCAAGGGGAAGCAGAGAACAGGATTTGGGGAGACCATGCCAGAAGGGAAGGAAACACGCTCCTGTGTGTTATGGAACCCGGTTTTGCAAGAGGCTTCTGACTCATTCCTGTACAGCTGAGGGTAGCAGCCTGGGTGAGGCAGGTCTGGATAGGAACAGGGGCAAGACCATGAATCTCCCTCTATACAAACCTGCTGACCATTGAGCCCTCTTAGTGGGAGGTGCAGAAGCAACAAGGCTACTGTGGCAGTGGCGCAGCTAACATGGGACATTTGGGTAGGCCCTGACTTCACGTGGGTGGGCAATGAAAAGAATTAGGAGATCTTTCACTTGGAACCAAGAACTGCCATAGTCAGGCAGAAGATACCTTCATTTAGCATCTCATTTGAATGACGGCACATATAACAGGGAAGCACACTCATCCACAATAGTGTGGATCTACACCCAACCTTAAGTTCTAAAGTAGGATTTGAACTCACAATATTATAGCCCAAAAGCAAAATAATCTTATTTATTTCTGTGTTTTTTTATGTTTCCGTTTGGAGTTTCCCAGTGATGAGACAGCCATAAAACATGGATGAAAACATGCTCATTTTACAAATAGAACAATATTACAAAAGGAAGACACACAGTGGTAAGGCACAGTATGTAAAGGAAAGTATTCATCATTCATGAACAAACAAAACAAAACAAAAAACCCCAAAACTAAACACCAAACAACTTCTATGCTGAAATAAGCAGTAACAGAGCCCAAGTAACCTTTTAGAGGGATAAAAAAATTTCAAAGTGACTCAAACCACACATCATTCAGATGTCAATTTTCCAGTGACACAGTTAAACATGAGAATTAAGAACAGAAAATATATTATACACAGGAAAAACAAAGGATCTGCAAGAATGAGACTTAACGTACAGACTAAAATCAATTTACAGGGCTGTTGCTTCTGACCTCGAGTCAGACTGTATTTTCCATAAGCCAATGGCTAAGTACCAGTGTTCCCAAAAGTGCATCCCAATCCAATAGTTATTCATAGCAATAAACTGCATGAGGCAGGCCTCAAGTCCAACCAAACCCAAGAAGTGACTTAGCTACTCAAGATCCCCCAGGTAAGAATGAAGGAGAGATCTAAACACATACTGTATCAGTCTCTGAACAGGTTCTTGGAGCATCCTATTTGGCAGAAACCATTCAACAGATCTCATATGGGATCTCACTAATAGAACCAAACAAATTAAAAACAGTCCATCTCCCCTAGATTCATAGAGCTTTAGGTTAGAAGGGACCATTACTTGATCTAGTCTGACCTCCTGTATATCACAAGCCATTACATGTCACCCACTTAACCCTATATTGAGCCCAATAAATTGGGTTTGACTAAAGCATAGCTTGAGTTTGGTTAAATCATAATTTCCTGAAAGGCATCCAGTCTTGATTTAAAGACATCAAGAGATGAAGCATCTGCCACTTCCATTGGTAGTTTGTTCCAATGGTTAAATTATTCTCGCTGTTAAAAAAAATTGATACCTAATTTCTAATTTAAATTTGTCTGGCTTCAGCTTGCAGCCATTGGTTCTTGTTATGCCTTCCTCTTCTAGATTAAAGATCACTTTAGTACCCGGTATTTTTTCCCTATGAAGGTACTTGTACACTATAATCAACAATCTCAACCTGCTTTATGATAAACTAAACAGTCTAGTTCTTTAAGTCTCTCACTGTACGGCATTTTCTTCAGCCTTCAGGTAATTTTTGTGTCTCTTTCCTGCACCTTCTCCAATTTTTCAACATCTTTTTTAAAATGTGGAAACCAGAACTGCACAGTATTCCAGTATCGGTCTCCCCAGTGTAATATACACAGGGGTAAAATCAATCCCTACCCATACTCACTACTCCCCTGTTTATATAGTCAAGCATCACATTAGCCCTTTTGCCACAGCATCGCATTGGGAGCTCATGTGGAGTTGAGTGACCCTTATGACCTCTAGATCCTTTTCAGAGTCACTGTTCTGCAGGATACAGCCGCCATTCTCTAGGTATGGCTGCATTCCTTGTCCCTAGATGTATAATTTAGCCTTTGCCTGTGTTAAAATGCCTTTTATTTGAACAGGCCCACCTTATCAAGAGATCTAGGTTATTGTGTGGGACTGCCCTGTTCCCGTCATTATTTATCACTTCAGTAATCTTTGTGTCATCCACATATTATATCAGCACTGATTTTATACTTCCAGATCATTGGTGAAAATGATGAATAGTGTTGAAGACTGAAAATTCAAACTGACCATTGATGCGCTTGTTCCTGTGTGACTGTTGAGAAGGAACTGGAGCTCTTTCAGTGCAAAACTATTTGATTTGTGTGTACAAACGTGTGTGCATGCCTGCCCTTTTTTGTGGGCACAATTAAGCGCATACTCAAAATCGGAGGCCAGCCTACAATTTTTGGAAAATAAGGCCTAGCATGTGACATCTTGCTTATATTTTAAGGTCTTCAATGTTTTGTATTTCTTTGCTGCCAGCCTAAATGACTCTAACAAAAGAAAAATGCTGGGTACCCAATCTTAATGCTAATCCAAAGACTCAGTGGTTATGCGGGAATGAAAGATGGATATCATCAGTGATACGAATTAAAGCCACAGGACATTGCTATTAGAATTGTAGGAAGCCTAAAAACTTGAGGTCAACATAATATTGCCTCAGTTCATTAAGCCAAAAAATCTCATTCCGTTCTGTTGAAGGCTTTTTAAGTGTCCAAAGAGATCATAATTAGTGGGCTGATTGACAAGAATTCACTGATAATGTGTAAAGCGCTCAGCACACTAAAGCAAACAATCAGATTAATAACAAATCTGTTTTGGCCCAGATGTATCATTTGGAGCTATATATTTTCTGGTCCTATGGTCAGTAACTTGAGACAAATGTACACCCTGTACATAAAAGGGGTATACAAGGGATCGGTAACCTTTGGCATGTGGCGCGCCAGGGTAAGCCCCTGGTGGGCCTGGCCGGTCTGTTTACCTGCCGCATCCGCAGGTTCGGCCGATCGCAGTTCCCATTGGCCATGGTTCGCCGTTCCAGGCCAATGGGGGCTGCGGGATGTGGCACGGGCTGAGGGATGTGCTGGCTGCCACTTCCCGCAGCCCCCATTGGACTGGAGCGGCGAACTGCGGGCAGTGGGAGCCACAATCGGCTGAACCTGCGGACATGGCAGGTAAACAAACCGACCAGGCCCACGAGGGGGCTTACCCTGGAGGGCTGCGTGCCAAAGGTTGCCGATCCCTGGGGTATACTATAAGTCAGTAGGACCTACAGATCTAGGAAATTTCTTTCCTTAAATAATTTTGTGTTATGAAGTAACATACTTTTGTCTAATAAATGAATGGGAACACTTTCCACAGAAGGGAAATACTGGCTTACTTAAAGCATGAGTTGTCTTTTACTGGACTTTTATTGCTTTTTAAAAAATAGATTTACTATATCAAACATGATTTGTTTGCCTGAAGCCTCATGCTTCCCTTGCTTCAGTGATTCAAATTAAGTTAGGCAAAATTTCAATACAATGTAGGGTCACTAGCACTATAACAATTGTTCATAGATTTCAAAATATCTGTCTCCTATATTTATGATGGCTTCTTTTAGATGTAAATTGAATGACTGTCCTTCTTACCTCTTGCTTCTTCTTATTAGCCTAACAATTCAGTTTTTCTCTCAAAATTCATATAAATTGCAGCTAAACTTCATAATAGCAATCTGCACCATGTATTGTGAGGAGGATATTAAAGACTGTTCAGTGTGTGGAATTAAGCTAACAGAGAAAATCAGTTTCAACATTGAGAAATGTCATGGTATGACACAAGGTTTAGCTACAAAAGGAAAGAAAAAAACAGAAATAAAAGAGAATTAGCATCATTAATCTCAAATAGAGTATTACAAATAAACAGCTAAGTCAGTTCTGAAAATTCAAGTTTCAGCATCATCCTTGCTTAGCTACACTATTATTACTGGCCCAGGCCACATCTTGGTTTTGTTCCCATAGTTTCGCTTAAAGTTTGTTTGTTGATACATGATTCCAGAAAATCATTCTCTGAGTTGGGATAGGAAAACAGCTTAGACATCAACCCCTTCCTCTGTAAAGGTTTTCAGAAGAACCATTGCGTTTGGTCAGACATTTGTGTCTGGGCTCAAAATCTGGGCAGAGCAAAATCTTGATTCTTTCAAAATTATTATTTTAAATAAAGGGATCTACTCTCTCAAGATGCAATCCTGACCTGGGAGGCTGGAGAGAGAGATCAGGACTATACCTTCCACTACAATGGTATTGTAGGTTCTTTCACATGCCCCACTGTATTATTATTATAAGTTCTTCCATACTGGACTCCTGTAAGTGTATTCGCTGTAGATTTTTTTTTTTTTAACATTCAGTTTGAGAACTAAGGGGAATAGGTAATCCATGAAATTAATCAATTTTGGGATCCCGTTGCCCGTAAAAACAGCAGAATCTGCATATTTTTGAACCTTTTTTTGGTTGTCTACGTTTTCCATTTTGTGTTCTACTGCCTGATTGGTTACCTTGAATTAACGTCCTGTACAGCTCAGCTCATACAGTAAAATGGTTCTAGGAGTCTATCACTTTATTCATGGGGTCAACATGCTGATACTTACCTGGACTAGTACCTTTCTCTACAAGAAATCATACTGAAATTAACGGGATTACTTGAAGAGTAAAGATGAGAGAATAAAATGGTCAGAATCTGACCGTAAGTGCCTTAAATGCTTCTTTACATCCCGACTGTAAACCTGCTACTCATGTTGGTGAGCAATTAGTGACAGCTCTATGTTTGAGTGAGTATGTGTGTGTGTGTGTGTGTGTGTGTGTGTGAGAGAGAGAGAGAGAGAGAGAGAGAGAGAGAGAGAGAACAAGAGACAGACAGACACACACACAAACTGGCCCTTTGCTTGCTACATTTTTCAGAAAACCTTTCATTTTCAATGCCAGGCATGGAAGAATGATAGGTGTTTGTCCAATTTTGAATGATTGAATTCAAATATTTCCCAAAGTATGTTTGTCCAATTTAGAAGCAAATAGATGAAGGTATCACAGTAAGGCAGGTCTGCACAACATGCGGCCCAGGGGCCGCATGCGGCCCGCGTGGGCTCACTGTGCGGCCCGTGGGGGGTGAGTAGGCAAGCGGCGGGGTGAGGCAAGTTAACGGCCAGCTGGCCGGCCGGTGGGCAGGGTGGTGAAGAGGCCAGTGGCAGGCTGGGGAGTGAGGGTGAGCCAGCGGCAGGGGGTGGGGGCAGTGGCAGAAGATAAGAGGCCAGCAGCGGGCAGGCAGGTGATCTGGTCACCCTATGCACGCTGTTTCTTTCCCCCTCTACAGGCTTCCACATCCCAGCGCTGGGGAAGGAGGGGTTGTTTCCGCGGGGTGGGCAGCGCTGGGGGGGGCGTTGTTTCCGCGGGGCCGGGGGGTTTCGGCCCTCAGCTGTTTTCTTTGGAGTAATATGGCCCTCGCCGCTTTACGAGTTGTGCAGGCCTGCAGCAAGGCAAAGACAGGGTAGCATCTTTGGCAGGGCCACTTAACTTGAAAATGCCACTATTTTCACTTGCAAATTTGGTTCTTCTCTATCTCTGCTAGAAACAGGATGCACTTATTAAATAAAATAAATGGAGATATACCTGTCTCCTAGAACTGGAAGGACCTTGAAAGGTCATTGAGAGTCCAGTCCCCTACCTTCACTAACAGGACCAAGTACTGTCCCCTGACAGATTTTTGCCCCAGATTCCTAAATGGCCCCCTCAAGGGGATTGAACTCACAACCCTGGGTTTAGCAGGCTGATGCTCAAACCACTGAGCTATCCCTCCCACACACACAAAGGACCAGCAATGGCTGTGACAAAGAGCCAGGAAAAGGAACTTCATTTCATGGCAATCCCCAGCTCTCTGTCCTCTTTGTTCTCAATAGCATCCATCGTATACTGGGAAGAAGCACCTTATGAGCTGTTCTCAGAGGCTGGCACCTGCTCTCCATTTCTGTTAATCTTAAACTCAGTTTTTCAAACTTTTCTGAAAAGTCCAAGCGTTGCTTCTTCATTTCTTCTTGAAATCATTTTAAAAACTTCCCATAAAAATTAATCATCAGTAGTTCCGCTGAAGTGGGAAGTGGAGAGGGCAGACCTCGATGCTGATTCAGAGGCAGCCACCACACACTGTAGAAGTTGCTGCCAAAAAAGGATCAAGTTTTCGTTCAGGTATTATCATGCTTTAACGGACATGAATATACTTCAAAATTCCAAAATGGTTAAAAAAAAATCCTCCTCCCATACAAAAGAAAAAAGCAACCAAAACTGAAGTTGAAGAGGTGGAACTAAACTCACACCAATTTATGCTGACACATTTGAATAGGAAAAAAGATGTCAGTTGTACAGTTATTTATATAATTAGCCTGCAAACAAGAATCACCAACACCAGAAAGACTAGATGCCATCCACATATCTTATAGCCTCAGATCACTTGAGAGTCTCTAGTAACTAATTTGCTTGGGAGAGGCTATCGTGTATAGTACAATAAGAATGAATAAACAGAAAAAAGTAGTTTGTTCTTCTATCTACAACTTTCAAAATAATGATGGCCATTACAAACTGGTGCAAGCTACAGCAGCTCTGAGGCTGCACTGATGTATGCTGGGGATTGTGGAGCCCACAGGTTGTCTACAACCTTCTTTGCCCTACCACATACCTTTTGGGTTCCTTCTGGGCAAATTTCAGCTCAGCCAGACCCAAGGACCTGGACTAGAGTGTGAAAACCATCTCAGAGCAGACAGGCCATACAAGTTCTTTTGCACAAGTTAAGCTCTACTTTGTAGATCCTTGAATTTCATTGTCAGTATCCAAACCACCCCTTCAAAAATACATTTAACATTTTCAGTTCACAATTCAATCTAATTTAAAGAAAGTGTGAATTGCTATCCATCCCATGTCACAAGAGAAAACAAATTCTTCAGAATAAATGACTGTAAATTTACTTGTCCTTGGCATTTAGCGGATTTTTTTTAATCAAACACAAAATTCAGTGACTAATAAGTTGAATGTACCAATACAGTATTACTGAATGAAAACATGCTGTAGTATATTGCAGCTGAATTTAAATATAAACCTTAACTTTATTGCTTTAAAGCAAATTATTTTAAAGCATATAATTTCTGACAACCTAAAGTAAATCCTTCATAAACCAAAACACTGGCAGTCAGGCCATATTCATAAATCTGATTTAATTTTTATTTTTGGAGTATATAAATATAGTCTAAAACTGATAGATATATATATATATCAGTTTCTACACTTGCCCTGAGCTGCCTTGGAAAAAGGAATGCAAGCTGACAAAGGTTCTTTATTTCCAATTATTATTCTAATTACTTATCCCAGAGTTTGGATCATGATTGCTTCTATTTACACTCAAAGCCTACAATATTGTACTACTTCTGCATGACTGCTTGTTAAACAGACACTTCAGACAACCATAAACAGCTCCTTTTCCTAATTAGAAATTCAGAATTTTTCAGTGGAAACAAGAGTAACATCTTTTTCGATAACTGGCACCTCAGCTGGAAAGTGGTGTTGTATGCTCCCATTCACAACAGAAGTGACTGAAAGTAAAGGAAAGCCCTAAAATAAAGACTAGGAATCATTAACATATTACATAGGCTTTTAGGAATAAAGCACATTTACAGATGTGAAATACTCCAGTTGTTTAAAACATTTAAGAGTGTGCAGCTCTACTGTAGCATATTAAATTTATATTTATTTATTTTGGATCCAATTAAAATTATAAAAAGAATGAGCCAATTTAATAAAAAATAAGGACTGGAGAAGAGCACAGTGAAATAATACATAGGTAATTGTGATTGTTTGTTTTGAAGGTTTTTAGGCAAAGGAGTGAAAGTGAAATACCAGGTTTCGTTAGTAAATAAATCAACATTTTATGTCTTGTTAAAATGCTTTTACACACAGTACACTTAGCAAAACAAAAAGTTCACATCATTATATGTTAGGAAATGATGCAATTAAGTAGAAGTGACAGTCAAGTTTCCATCCGAAACTAAGGATGGTTAATGGGAAGCACTGACACAAACTGTTTTTAGTCACAGCATAAGAAACCAACGTGACAGTGACATGCCCTACAGTCCTGATTCACAAACCTTTGAATGACGAATTTGCTTCTTTGTACATTGTAGAGAGAAGTAACAATAATGAATTACCCAAAGAAAGTTTGTCTACCCTAATAAATATAGACAAAAAGAAGGGCACAAAGGATTTATAAACAGCAGTACTTGATTTCTGAGGAAGCTAACATAATACTGGCTGCTCATTAGGTGAGGTGTTGAGAGCCTTCAAATTGAATGGACTTCTTTTGGTGCTGAGGGTGCTCAGCATCTCACAGGACAGGTCCTAAATAGAACAACTATTATATACATATTCAGGACTTCTATGATTCATCTTGAAGATTTACAAGTAACCCACAGTTATTTACAAGTAACCCACAGCCGTATGAAAGGCAGCAAGGCTGTAGCATATGGCAAACATTTTAATTGCTTTTAAAGAACTTTTAAGTGGCTTAGCAAAATATTACACGACCAACTGCTTCAAAGCTGCGTGTAAAATATAACTAACACACTTTGGGCTGATCCTTCAGCTTCAATTAACTCCAACTGACAGTAATAGTAACAACTACAGGATTGAACCCACGATTCTTACAATGATAGCATTTATGATTAGAAAATACAAAACAAAATCATTGTTACTGTGTGCGGTAGTGAGTGAAACTTTTTCAGATTCTGACAACTGAAGTAAACGTTGTATATTTCTGTAACTAGCTAGAGAGGCCCAGATCCACAAAGGGACTTAGGCAGTGCAACACTGAACATTGCAACGCCTAATTTTTAGACGATAGAAAACCACAGGAACAACAATATGATCCACAATGCTTGAGTTAGGTGCCTAGGCTCCCTGTACAACGTATGGGGAGAGAAAGACACCTAAGAATGTGATCCACAAAAACAGCATACCAGGTGCAGAGCCGCCTAAGCTAGCCAGCGGGAGATGCTGACAACGGGGTTGTGTGTGAAGGTCCACCCACTCTCACAGAGTTAGACACCTATGTCTGGGCTGCAGGGAGGTACCTCTCTCTGCTTGTGAATCACAACTGGGAACCCCTCTTCTGGAGACTGAAGTCAAGATGAGGTGGTGGTGGTGCTGGCAGGCACCACTGCCCACTTTATAACTTTTAGCCTAATGGTTAGAGTACTCAGCTGGGATGCGGGAGACCTAGATTCAATCCCCGCCTCAGGCAGAAGGAAATGATTTGAAAAGAGGTCTGCCACCTTTAAAGAGAGTGCTCTTTGGGCGGGTCAGGGGAAAAGATTTGTGCAGCTGGAGGAGAAAGCTTAGGCTAAAGTTTATGCCTGGGCCAAAGAAGTGGGTATTCACCCATGAAAGCTTATGCTCCAATTCCTCTGTTAGTCTATAAGGTGCCACAGGACCCTTTGTCGCTTCTACAGATCCAGACTAACACGGCTACCCCTCTGATACTTCCAGGAAAAGGATACACTGTGGGCCTGCTCTCCACTAAAAAGTCAGCTGGAATCAATTAGCCTAGTACTTTGTAGTCTTGTAGCTTGTGCAGTCCTATACACCTGTTCATCTGGCTGGATAACATTTTACAGCCAGTTTGCACTTGTTTTGCACAGGTGTAAGTTACTATACACAAGGCTGTGAAGAATCAAGCTGTAGAGGGCAAGATGGGCATTCCATCTGCTACAGTAAGTACCATAAAATCTATGTATCAGACCGCTATCAATATGTACACATAGCAACCTGTCTGATGGATATAGTATTGGGGGATGCAGTAGGAGATTAAATAGTTCCACAACAGGCTGTGCTTTTTTTCCTTGTAGGCCTGTGCCCAGGTGGCCCATTTATCCTGGAGAAGGTCAGCCTGCACAGTCAGTATACTCAGCCTTTTTGGTCTTGTTTTCATCGGAAAGCTATGAATATACTCTTTTAAACAGAGATCTCAGCACTGGAAAAGTAACACAACAGAATCTGCTTTTTCCTTTCTAAATTCTTATAGTGAAAGTTGTTAGACCAAACTAATCGCTGATACAACTCCACTGAAGTCTCTAGCTTTACACCGGGGTGAACCTGGACCCTCAAAGTTTAGGTGGTAATTCCAGGTTTACTCTATCATACAGAATTACTTATTCACCCATTATCAGCCCACAAAGTTTGCATTCAAAAGAGACATTCTTGCTGGATTCCCACCTCTCAACGAACAGAAATTAAATCGTTTACTTGCAACCATGCATGAAGACATTAGAGCCAGCTGCTCTATATCTGCAGCAAGCCTCAGGTTAAGATTAAAGCAGTGTACTGAGCCAAGTAAATTGACCTAACCAGCAGTTTTCTCTGGAAAGAAGACTGAATAGGTCTGTAATACCTCTCCTAATTTCCATGTGTCAGCACCAAAGATAACATTTGATATTTGCTTTGCATCATTTGCAAGGAAAAAGAAAATAACATTTCCCAGGTGTGTAAGTTATCTTCATGATAAAATAGTAAGAAAAGGGACTGAGGTAGCTGGAAATTTACAGGAAGGAGGTGGGAATAATGAAGGGACTTCATTGCCTTTCTCTAGAGTTGCATAAAAGAGAAATGCCCAGGATCAAAGAAAATACTGTGTGAGGAGCAGTGGAGATGGGCTGAGAGGGGAGTGCTGTGTCGCCAGCCCTTTCCTTTTTATATTTTTTCCTTTAGTGAATTTACAAAGGGTGTTGAATTCAGAATGCTGGAAACTGATACCCACTGGTTTTCACAGAGGTACAGCATCGGCAGTGGCATTACAAGCTCCTCCCAATGCCGTGCCAGTGTGTCTCACCCCAGCCTTGAATATGCAGTGTAGTTGTAGCTGCGTCAGTCCCAGGATATGAAAGAGACAAGGTGGGTGAGGGGATATCTTTCACCGGATCAATTTCTGTGGGTGAGAAAGACAAGCTTTTGAGCCACATAGAACTGAAGAAAAGCTCTGTGTGTCTCAAAAGCTTGTCTCTCTCACCAGCAGAAGCTGGATCAATAAAAGATATTACCTCACCCACCTTGTTTCCCCAACCTTGAAGCTCAGTTTCCATGAGCATGACCCTGCTGCTAAAATTGCATCCATGACCCTGCTGCTAAAATTGCCAACACAGCTTATTAATTATGATAGCATGTTTTTGTAATGTTGACACCTGTCCACTAAGAGCTAGTTTAACTCACAGCTCATTTCATAGAGGCCTCCTACAGCCATCAAATATTAACAGCTTTGAATCACTACTGCCAGCTCCTGGGCCAGATTTATGCAAGTGACCTAGCCCTGAAAAGTATTCCACTACCAGTGCCCCTGAGTCATCCAGGCCTTCCCTGAACCACACAGCAAATGAATGTTAGTAGTTCTGTCATGCAAGAGTGGTAGTAGTTTCTGGTTTTGAAGTGAAAACTACATTTTGCCTTCCTTTCTGATAATCCATAAGTTGTTCTGCATCCATGAGGGAAAAAAGTGTGTTTGGGTTCCACCAGCAACAGAGAAATGAATATTCCAGATCTATTCTTTCAGTTCTTGCTTTAAGAGTCACCTGTGCCTCTGACAACAAGAATTGGCCTGGTGACATAGACTTGTAGGATCTGAAAGGCCCAGAGCCCTTCAACTCTGTAGCCCCACTTTGTGCCACAGATGCAAAGAGCAGCAGAGAAGCCAAGGACTGAATGGGCATGGACACTAGATACATAGGATGAACTACACTCTTATCCCTAGACTTAAGAGGCTGATAACAGGATTGGGGTCACTGGTGGGGCAATCTGTCTGCTAAATATGTTCTGTGGCTGGTAACTTCAATCTCCAGTGCTATCAATCTGGCACTTTTTACCAGCCCTAAATTCACTTTTAAGGAAAAAAACAACACAATGTTATGGGCTGCAATTGCTCCATCTGGGAATAAAATTATGAGGCTCTAGACAGTTGGCATGATATGTAGCTAGGCAGTGTTAATGCATTAAATGACATCTTTAATTGTTGATTATTTTATATGCTCCTTTGACTTTTTTATATAAGCTATTATGGGAATAAAAAAATCATTGAAGCATATATTCTGTGTGAATGTAGACAACATCTGTGTAATATAGCTATCCTGAAATATAGTATAGCTTATTTAGCAATTTCTAACTATTTGGGTTTAAAGTGAAGTATATACATGTGTATAGAAAAATCTGAGTCTTAAAAAAAGAGCCTCTTACAAAGATTATGCAAATTATATGGTCTCCAAATTATTCCTAAAAAAGCTCAGAGGTATAATATATTGATATTAATCTTTTATTCTAGTCTTGGACCACTGCTAAACAGAGGCGTCTCATAATGTAGCATCATTCAGCATCTTTGTGACATGGACAATTATCTTAGAAACTCAGGGCCCAACCCGAGACACTTGAAAATGGCTTGATTTTCAGAAAGTGTTTGTTCAACACATGAAAAATCAGCTCCCTTTAAGATATTTCCAGCTGCCCCCCCCAAAACTGAGGCACCCACAATTACTAGTCACTTTTGAAAATCTTGGCTTCAGATCTTTCTTTGTTGTTCCTATCAGCCTCTTTCAGAACTAGATTCCTAAACTCTTAACAAATGTTGAGCATCTTGAAGCTCAACACCTTGCAAAAGGCCCTCAACAATTCATGGGATCAGGTTCAAAGTTGAGAAGCCTAAACTACTTTTAGTCTGCAGATATTTTTTTAAACGTTGACCAAGATCTGTGGAGATTGAATGCTAGTTTATTAAACCACTGCTCTTCCAAGCAGCTACAGAGAAGTCATACTACACATCTTCAAAGACAGCAACACATATTTTAGTAGATAAGTATCAATAGATGTGTGTAATGAAAATAAAAAGTACAGGAAACAGGACAAACCTGATTAGAACTGGAGGCTTTGGAAAGGGCCTGTAACAAATCATGCTACTTTCCACCTCTAATAAAACAAAAAGCCTTCAAGAAATACAAATATGACCTAACTCTTTGCCTGCCAAGATAGCCATTTAAAAAGAAAAAAATCTTATTAAAAATTGAGGCAAATATACTGCTCAAGCACTGAGACAAGGGGGATGAGGTAATATCTTTTATTGGACCAACTTCTGTTGGTGAAAGAGTCAAGCTTTCGAGCTACACAGAGCTCTTCTTCAGCTCTGTGTAAGCTCAAAAGCTTGTCTTTCTTGCCAGCAGAAGTTGGTCCAATAAAAGATATTACGTCACCCACCTTGTCTCATTAATATCCTGGGACCAACATGGCTACAACACTGAAAACTAATCATGAACTGCTTATTCTGCTTAGACAACTACATATTAATGTCTCACAGGTTGGGAAATGAGGTCAAACAAGATCAAATAGTGACTCCTGAGTAAATTCCATAACTTACATATTATAAATTACAGTGATAGTGCTTGAAAAGTAAAGTACTACTCAGCTAGGGTGACCAGACATCCCAATAAAATCGGGACTGTCCCAATTTTTAGTTCTTTGTCCCGATATTGAGGCTTTGGCCACTCCGGACATTTTTTTTTTTTTTTTTTTTTTGCTTCGGCAACTTTTTTTTGCTTCCCCCATGTGTCCCAATATTTTGTTCATTTCATCTGGTCGCCCTATACTCAGCTAGAGTAAAGGTAGAAGAATACAACCCTAAAAGTTGAAGGTCAAGTTTTTCAAAAGCGAGAAATGATTACGAGTGCCTCAAATTGGGGGGCCCAACATGGGGCACTTGAATGTGGCTTGATTTTCAGAGAGTATTTGGTTCAACATTTCTGAACAATAACATCACTTTAAGGGGTATCAAGCTGGGCCCCCCAAAACTGTGGTACCCACAATCACTAGTCATTTTAAAAAATCTTGACTTAAGATCTTTCTCTTTGTTGTTCCTATCAATCTTTTTGAGAATTACATTCCCACAGTCTTAATGAATGTTAGTGAAACGGTTGATGGCCAGTTTCTAAAAACAAATCTTATCACCAAATAGATTCTCTGGTATCTCACTTAAATAACTTCATTCCTAACATGTTCAGCTTTCATGGTCTGCTAAGATTTTGGTACAAACCTTTAATTACTTTTTGCTAAAAACACAACTAACAGGGCTCAGTTCTAAGGGCCTAACCTTAAATTACATTATAACCTATACTCAGTTTTCTTGATATTATTCCCTGTCAAATGCAAAATGATTACATGTGAAAGTACAAGTATTACAATATAAATAAAGCTAGTAAAACCTAATATAGAGGTGGAACCTAAAAAGCCATTAGATGCACATGAACGCTGCAAAAAAAACTATAAGCAGTCAGTTCCCTCAACATCTATTACATGGAAGTGCTATGAATAAAGGCTGCATAGAAATAGCTGTGTAAGGGCCAGGAAATTCTGAGAAGGTAGAGTTTCAATTGCATTCTTCCATCAGGGGTTGCAGGTAGTCCTCCAAAGGGAAGAAAACTGGGGTCATGCCCACAAACTCTGCAGATTACCCAAGATGCTTAGGGATCTGATGGGGGCATAGGGTCTGGAATCTCTCCACTGGCTCAGAGTGCCCTGCAGCACAACGCCAATGGAGATGCAGTCTCAGAGACTCCAACGGGTGCCTGTTCCTGAGACCTTACCCCATCTTTTAAGGGGTTTCCCCAGCACAGTGTTGTACTCTATTAACTTCCCTCTACTCTTTGTGCTGGATGCAGGGGGAAGTAGAGTAAACACACAATTTGCAGCTTTCTGGGCCCTACCAGTCCTTTCTCAGCCCATTCACTTCCCACTCACAGATCTCTGGACTCACAAATCAGAGAGAAAAGAGTGACATCTAGTGCAAAGGCCATTAACCCCGGTGTTACCACAGTGTGAAGAAGATTCACGCATGGAGCATTCTCCATGGAGGATCCAAAGTGTACAATCTGGCTTTTACTTATTTATATAAGGAAGATGCTAATATTTTCTATGGAAACAAGATCCAAACTTTAGTTGAACTTGCTAATATCTTTATCTTTCCCTTGTGATAGGAATGACTAGGCCAGTTTTTAAAGGCCGCATTCAGTTAAAAATTGCGAGCTGCTAGATCATGAAAGCTTCTTAAGCATTACAACCACAAAGACTGCTCTTTATTCATAGGGGGAATTAACAGACTTTTTTCCTTTTAAAAAGTACCCAGAAAGTTACATACCAAAAGTCTCCATCAAAAGAAAGTTAGGGTTGTCTACACACACACGTCATATCACTTTTAACTATCCTGGTGTAGTTATTGTGGTACAACACCTCGTGTGGATGCAGTTAGATCAGGAAGGGGTATAAGCTTTAAGGCACCCTTATACCAGTATAACTTCACACTAGGAATTCTATCGACATAACCATTTCAGTAAAAAAAATCATACTTCTAACCAACAGAGTTATATTGTTACCAAAACTGCGTGTAGACCAGGCCTTACAGTGGCACAGTCAAGCACTCAGAAGTTAGGAAACACCAATTTAACATTGTCCGTGCAACCTTAATTTGGTCCTACTTGTGTGCATGCCTTATGATATACTCTAATTACCCGATCACATACTATTTTTTCTAAAGGATTTCTGCTTCATTCAGTACACAGGATGGACATACATGAGAATGTATTTTATATTACATGCACACATACACATGCACACAGAAGAGAGGGAAAGAAAAATTTTCCGATTATACTGGAGATCCCTAACACAAGGATTGGGGTTGAGAACTACACACAGCCCTCCTTTGTGACTGGGGAAAAGAGCTGAAAAATCTCTCTCCGCATCTTTAGTTTAAAAGGGAACTAGACATTCTGAGTCCTTGATGATGCTTGAAATCATTGATTAACAAGATATGACCCCCTAATGGGAATGGTTCAACCTTAGAGTTACAGTAACTCTTTTGGTTCCATTATTGTGAAGGGGAATACACACACATACTTCTGGAGTTACGTTTCATATTCAGTGGTAGCACATTCGTATGGGCTCTCACTTTCCCAAAAAGCTTTGTAAGACCCCATCGCAGAGTGCTATATCCTAGGTAAGTGACTTCTTGGATGGCCAGTTGATCATTGGTTGGGTTTGCTCTCAAATCTGCCTCCCTGAGAGTCCATAATATTGCAGCCACATGCTTCATATGTTCGGTTCAGCTCTCACTGTAGATTATGATATTATCAACATAGGTGGCCACATACCCCCCAGGCAACCGTAGCACTCTGTAAATCAGCTGCTGGAAAGTGGCAGCAGCTCCATGAAGTCCAAAGGGCATGGTTTTAAATTGGTATGGCCTCCACAAAATGGGGAAGGCATTTTTTTTCTTTAGATTCAGATGTTAAGGGGATTTGCCAGTATCCCTTTACCAAGTCAAGGGTGGATATATACTTAATGGCCTCCGGACTTTCCAGCCATTCATCGACCCTAGGCATGGGGTACGTGTCAAATTTTGAAATGGTGTTCATCTTCCAGAAGTCAATACAGAACCTCATCGACCCATCCAGCTTGGGCACAAGCACAATGGGGCTCCTCCACTTGCTGTGTCACTCTTCGACAACTCCTACTTCTATCATGGGGCCTGGAGTTCCTGGCAAACTGCCTCCCACATCTTCCTCAGGAGTGGCCGTAGGCTCTCATGTACCTGCCACCCTGGTTCAGTGTTTATATGATGGAATATCAGGTGGGTCTGCCCGGGTAGCGCTGAAAACATCTCAGGAAACGATTCGACCAGCTATATGGTTGTTGCTCTTGTTTGGGCTGCAGACCCTTCCCTACAAGTACTAATGCATAGCCTTGTGGTGCTGAGGCCTGAAGTCTGAATTCTGGATTGGGAGGAATGGGGTGACAAGGAGGCCCTCTTGTCCTTTCCAGGCCTTCAACAGGTCGAAGTGATACACCTGGGTAGACTTCCTTTTCCTGAGTTGCCGGATGATCTCCCCAATCCATCTCACCACCTTGAAGGAGCCTTGCCAGTGAGCCAACAACTTGGATTCTGAGGTTGGTAGCAGCTGTAACACTTGGTCTCTGGGCTGGAGCATGCATAGTGTGGTCCCTTTGTTATAGGCTTGTTCCTGGGTGTGTTGTGCCTTTCGGTAGGTTTTCTCTTGTGAACTCGCCCAGTTTCTTCAATTTCTCCTACAGCTGTATAAAATACCTCACTACATTGTTGACCTGGTGCTTTGATTTTCCCAAAGGAGGTCCTGAATCCCCTCGGGTTGCTTCCTATATAATAATTCAAATGGGGAGAACCCTGTGGATGCCTGGGGCACCTCGCAAATAGTGAACAAGAGAAGGGGGATCAGGCAGTCCCAGTGTCAGGGTTCAGTGGTCACAACTTTTTCAACATGTTCTTCAGCGTTTTTTTAAACTGTTTGACCAGCCCATCGATCTGGGGGTAATACACCGACGTCCTTAAGGACTTGGCCTTCAGTAAGATGCATAGGTGAAATTCGTCCCTTGGTCAGTCAATATTTCTTTAGGGATCCCCACCTAGGCAAATATTTTTATGAGTTCACTAGCAATGACAACTACCATTGCTGACCGGATGGAATGGCCTCAAGGTATCTGGTGGCATAGTCCAAGATTACCAGTATGTATTTGTGCCCTGCTGCGGACTTCTCTAATGGACTCACCATGTCTACACCTATTTGCTTTAAGGGCACTCCCACGATGGGTTGTAGTACCAAGGAGACTTTCAGGACCTTTCTCTGGCCCATCCACTGGCATTTCAAGCATGAGGCGCAATAGTCTCACACCTCTGGGTACACAACCGGCCAGTAGAACCTCAGAGTCACCATGCCAAGCATCTTCTCTCCCCCCCAAGTGACCCCCACATGCAACTGTATGAGCCACTTGTAGTATCCGCCTTCAGAACTTCCTCAATACTAGGAATTGCATTCTTACCTCTCCCGTCCTAGGATCCTTCATTGCCCGGTACGCCCTCTCCCCTATTAGTTCAAAATGGGTCCACTGTTTCAACTGCTTTACCATCTGCACAGATGAGCTGTTCATACACTTTGTTCAGGAAGGAGGAATTTCTTTATTTTTCCACAACCCCCCCTATTTGACAGCAAATCTAGGTGACAAGTGGTGGCAAGCCTCTATGCCCCTGTCAGGTTCAGGCAGCAGGTCCTTCACTCACAAAGATGGTCCTTCTCCTGGGTCTTCATCTTCATTTGAGCCCCCCTGTTCCCGAGGCTCCCTCTCAGCCACTGTGGCCATTTCCACCTTCCTGGGTCTTCCAGTTCTGGCTCTGCTTTCTCCATGGAAGCACTCTGTCACTCTTTGACCTCTTCCCCAAAGACCTTCCAGTCATGCCAAAGCAAGCCAGGTTTTTTGACACTCCAACCTGTACCGTTTCCACATATTCTTACATGGTTAATCATACTTCTCTCATTGGATAGAATCATCATAGAATCATAGAATATCAGGGTTGGAAGGGACCTTAGGAGGTCATCTAGTCCAACCCCCTGCTCAAAGCAGGACCAATCCCCAATTTTTGCCCCAAATCCCTAAATGGCCCCCTCAAGGATTGAACTCACAACTCTAGGTTTAGCAGGCCAATGCTCAAACCACTGAGCTATCCCTCCCCCCATGATCCCACAGATACACTGGAGGTAGATTATGTCCCTAGCTTTACCTCTGTCCCCACCAGTCTCTTCCAAACTAAGGTCTGACTACAGCGAGTCTATCAACCCTTGTACATCTACTCCATCCATTTGTACTGGGACCAACATTTTCCTAAGGCTCTTCTTTCAAGCCATGTTATCGGCTGTCCAGGCTTGACCATAATTACAGCATGAATGGGCAGTCCTTTCTGAAATGTACTTGCTGGCCACACGCAACATAGCTGCTGGTGGGAGAAGTTGATTTCTTGGTAGGTTCTCCCAAAGTAGAGAATCTGTTTGATAAGATCACTCGGCCAGGCCAGGCGGGGCCCCTCCTGGTCAGCAGAGATGGATCTTCAGGTTCCTCTCTTTGCCTTTGTGCCCCCTCCCACTAGGTTTGTGTATCCAAGTTCCCTCAATTACCCTTGTCAGTGTTTGGGTATTGGTGCTCCATGGGGACTTGGGGAGCCCAGGAATGACTTTTGGTGTTTCAGCCTCTAGCCTGAGGGACATCAGGTAGTTCTCTGCCAATGATACTGCCTCTGCCAATGGTTCCGGATGATATCTCACCAACACTAGTGTCCCCCTGCTGGAAGGATTTGGGTGAATTGATCTTTTCTACCACTTGAACCCTGGTATGACCCCTGACTGGAGCTACTGCCAGCAGTGTTCCTTCAGGCTCTGAGTGACTGCCTGTGGCCACACACCTGGGCCAGTCTGATCAAGTAAGGGGCCAATAGGGTAGCCCAGCTCTCTTTGGGCCATCGGGCTGCAACAGCCATGTGTTCCAAAGTGTGACAAGGAACATCTTGGGGTTGTGCACGAGCGCCATTTGGTCAGCTTTACTGGGACAGGTGGGGTTGGACTGGCATTCCCTGCCCCGATGGATAGGCTCTAGGTCAGTGGCTCTCAACTTTTCCAGACTACTGTACCCCTTCCAGGAGTCTGATTTGTCTTGTGTACCCCCACATTTCAACTCACTTAAAAACTACTTGCTTACAAAATCAGACATAAAAATACAAGTGTCACAGCGCACCGTTACTGAACAAGTACTTCATTTCTCATTTGTACCATATAAATCAACTGGACTATACATATTGTACTTACATTTCAGCGTATAGTATGTAGAGCAGCATAAACAAGTCACTGTCTGTATTAAATTTTAGTTTGTACTGACTTCACTAGTGCTTTTTATGTAGCCTGTTGTAAAATTAGGCAAATATCTAGATGAGTTGATGCACCCCTAGAAGACCTCTGCGTCCCCATGGGGATATGCGTACCCCTGGTTGAGAACCACTGTTTGTAGGAGTGATGCCGTCTGCTGGCTGAGCCACTGCCGCTGTTCCTACTGTTGTGTGGCCATCTCCTAAATAAGCTATCGCTGTTGCTGTGCCGCCTGCTGCTGCGGTTCGGTGGCGAGCTGCTGGAGCAGTTGGCTCTGCTGTAGCTGCTGCTGCGGTTCGGTGGCGAGCTGCTGGAGCAGTTGGCTCTGCCGTAGCTGCTGCTGCGGTTCGGTGGCGAGCTGCCGGAGCACTTGGCTCTGCTGTAGCTGCTGCTGTTTCGGTGGCGAGCTGCTGGAGCAGTTGGCTCTGCTGTAGCTGCTGCTGCGGGTCGGTGGCGAGCTGCTGGAGCAGTTGGCTCTGCTGGAGCAGTTGGCTCTGCTGTAGCTGCTGCTGCGGTTTCGGTGGCGAGCTGCTGGAGCAGTTGGCTCTGCTGTAGCTGCTGCTGCGGTTTCGGTGGCGAGCTGCTGGAGCAGTTGGCTCTGCTGTAGCTGCTGCTGCGGTTCGGTGGCGAGCTGCTGGAGCAGTTGGCTCTGCTGTAGCTGCTGCTGCGGTTCGGTGGCGAGCTGCTGGAGCACTTGGCTCTGCTGTAGCTGCTGCTGCGGTTTCGGTGGCGAGCTGCTGGAGCAGTTGGCTCTGCTGTAGCTGCTGCTGCGGTTCGGTGGCGAGCTGCTGGAGCACTTGGCTCTGCTGTACCTGCTGCTGCGGTTCGGTGGCGAGCTGCTGGAGCAGTTGGCTCTGCTGTAGCTGCTGCTGCGGTTCGGTGGCGAGCTGCTGGAGCAGTTGGCTCTGCTGTAGCTGCTGCTGCGGTTCGGTGGCGAGCTGCTGGAGCAGTTGGCTCTGCTGTAGCTGCTGCTGCGGTTCGGTGGCGAGCTGCTGGAGCAGTTGGCTCTGCTGTAGCTGCTGCTGCGGTTCGGTGGCGAGCTGCTGGAGCACTTGGCTCTGCTGTAGCTGCTGCTGCGGTTCGGTGGCGAGCTGCTGGAGCACTTGGCTCTGCTGTAGCTGCTGCTGCTGTTTCGGTGGCGAGCTGCTGGAGCAGTTGGCTCTGCTGTAGCTGCTGCTGCGGTTTGGTGGCGAGCTGCTGGAGCAGTTGGCTCTGCTGTAGCTGCTGCTGCGGGTCGGTGGCGAGCTGCTGGAGCAGTTGGCTCTGCTGTAGCTGCTGCTGCGGTTCAGTGGCGAGCTGCTGGAGCACTTGGCTCTGCTGTAGCTGCTGCTGCTGTTTCGGTGGCGAGCTGCTGGAGCAGTTGGCTCTGCTGTAGCTGCTGCTGCGGGTCGGTGGCGAGCTGCTGGAGCAGTTGGCTCTGCTGTAGCTGCTGCTGCGGGTCGGTGGCGAGCTGCTGGAGCAGTTGGCTCTGCTGTAGCTGCTGCTGCGGTTCGGTGGCGAGCTGCTGGAGCACTTGGCTCTGCTGTAGCTGCTGCTGCGGTTCGGTGGCGAGCTGCTGGAGCAGTTGGCTCTGCTGTAGCTGCTGCTGCGGTTCGGTGGCGAGCTGCTGGAGCAGTTGGCTCTGCCGTAGCTGCTGCTGCGGTTCGGTGGCGAGCTGCTGGAGCAGTTGGCTCTGCTGTAGCTGCTGCTGCGGTTCGGTGGCGAGCTGCTGGAGCAGTTGGCTCTGCTGTAGCTGCTGCTGCGGTTCAGTGGCGAGCTGCTGGAGCAGTTGGCTCTGCTGTAGCTGCTGCTGCGGTTTCGGTGGCGAGCTGCTGGAGCAGTTGGCTCTGCTGTAGCTGCTGCTGCGGTTCGGTGGCGAGCTGCTGGAGCAGTTGGCTCTGCTGTAGCTGCTGCTGCGGTTCGGTGGCGAGCTGCCGGAGCACTTGGCTCTGCTGTAGCTGCTGCTGTTTCGGTGGCGAGCTGCTGGAGCAGTTGGCTCTGCTGTAGCTGCTGCTGCGGTTCGGTGGCGAGCTGCTGGAGCACTTGGCTCTGCTGTAGCTGCTGCTGCGGTTCGGTGGCGAGCTGCTGGAGCAGTTGGCTCTGCTGTAGCTGCTGCTGCGGTTCGGTGGCGAGCTGCTGGAGCAGTTGGCTCTGCTGTAGCTGCTGCTGCGGTTCGGTGGCGAGCTGCTGGAGCACTTGGCTCTGCTGTAGCTGCTGCTGCGGTTCGGTGGCGAGCTGCTGGAGCAGTTGGCTCTGCTGTAGCTGCTGCTGCGGTTCGGTGGCGAGCTGCTGGAGCAGTTGGCTCTGCTGTAGCTGCTGCTGCGGTTCGGTGGCGAGCTGCTGGAGCACTTGGCTCTGCTGTAGCTGCTGCTGCGGTTCGGTGGCGAGCTGCTGGAGCAGTTGGCTCTGCCGTAGCTGCTGCTGCGGTTCGGTGGCGAGCTGCTGGAGCACTTGGCTCTGCTGTAGCTGCTGCTGCTGTTTCGGTGGCGAGCTGCTGGAGCAGTTGGCTCTGCTGTAGCTGCTGCTGCGGTTTGGTGGCGAGCTGCTGGAGCAGTTGGCTCTGCTGTAGCTGCTGCTGCGGGTCGGTGGCGAGCTGCTGGAGCAGTTGGCTCTGCTGTAGCTGCTGCTGCGGTTCAGTGGCGAGCTGCTGGAGCACTTGGCTCTGCTGTAGCTGCTGCTGCTGTTTCGGTGGCGAGCTGCTGGAGCAGTTGGCTCTGCTGTAGCTGCTGCTGCGGGTCGGTGGCGAGCTGCTGGAGCAGTTGGCTCTGCTGTAGCTGCTGCTGCGGGTCGGTGGCGAGCTGCTGGAGCAGTTGGCTCTGCTGTAGCTGCTGCTGCGGTTCGGTGGCGAGCTGCTGGAGCACTTGGCTCTGCTGTAGCTGCTGCTGCGGTTCGGTGGCGAGCTGCTGGAGCAGTTGGCTCTGCTGTAGCTGCTGCTGCTGTTTCGGTGGCGAGCTGCTGGAGCAGTTGGCTCTGCTGTAGCTGCTGCTGCGGGTCGGTGGCGAGCTGCTGGAGCAGTTGGCTCTGCTGTAGCTGCTGCTGCGGGTCGGTGGCGAGCTGCTGGAGCAGTTGGCTCTGCTGTAGCTGCTGCTGCGGTTCGGTGGCGAGCTGCTGGAGCACTTGGCTCTGCTGTAGCTGCTGCTGCGGTTCGGTGGCGAGCTGCTGGAGCAGTTGGCTCTGCTGTAGCTGCTGCTGCGGTTCGGTGGCGAGCTGCTGGAGCACTTGGCTCTGCTGTAGCTGCTGCTGCGGTTCGGTGGCGAGCTGCTGGAGCAGTTGGCTCTGCTGTAGCTGCTGCTGCGGTTTGGTGGCGAGCTGCTGGAGCAGTTGGCTCTGCTGTAGCTGCTGCTGCGGGTCGGTGGCGAGCTGCTGGAGCAGTTGGCTCTGCTGTAGCTGCTGCTGCGGTTCGGTGGCGAGCTGCTGGAGCAGTTGGCTCTGCTGTAGCTGCTGCTGCGGTTCGTTGGCGAGCTGCTGGAGCACTTGGCTCTGCTGTAGCTGCTGCTGTTTCGGTGGCGAGCTGCTGGAGCAGTTGGCTCTGCTGTAGCTGCTGCTGCGGTTCGGTGGCGAGCTGCTGGAGCAGTTGGCTCTGCTGTAGCTGCTGCTGCGGTTCGGTGGCGAGCTGCTGGAGCACTTGGCTCTGCTGTAGCTGCTGCTGCGGGTCGGTGGCGAGCTGCTGGAGCAGTTGGCTCTGCTGTACCTGCTGCTGCGGTTCGGTGGCGAGCTGCTGGAGCACTTGGCTCTGCTGTAGCTGCTGCTGCGGTTTGGTGGCGAGCTGCTGGAGCAGTTGGCTCTGCTGTAGCTGCTGCTGCGGTTCGGTGGCGAGCTGCTGGAGCACTTGGCTCTGCTGTAGCTGCTGCTGCGGTTCGGTGGCGAGCTGCTGGAGCAGTTGGCTCTGCCGTAGCTGCTGCTGCGGTTCGGTGGCGAGCTGCTGGAGCACTTGGCTCTGCTGTAGCTGCTGCTGCGGTTCGGTGGCGAGCTGCTGGAGCAGTTGGCTCTGCTGTAGCTGCTGCTGCGGTTTCGGTGGCGAGCTGCTGGAGCAGTTGGCTCTGCTGTAGCTGCTGCTGCGGTTCGGTGGCGAGCTGCTGGAGCAGTTGGCTCTGCTGTAGCTGCTGCTGCGGTTTCGGTGGCGAGCTGCTGGAGCAGTTGGCTCTGCTGTAGCTGCTGCTGCGGTTCGGTGGCGAGCTGCTGGAGCAGTTGGCTCTGCTGTAGCTGCTGCTGCGGTTCGGTGGCGAGCTGCTGGAGCAGTTGGCTCTGCTGTAGCTGCTGCTGTTTCGGTGGCGAGCTGCTGGAGCAGTTGGCTCTGCTGTAGCTGCTGCTGCGGTTCGGTGGCGAGCTGCTGGAGCAGTTGGCTCTGCTGTAGCTGCTGCTGCGGTTCGGTGGCGAGCTGCTGGAGCAGTTGGCTCTGCTGTAGCTGCTGCTGCGGTTCGGTGGCGAGCTGCTGGAGCAGTTGGCTCTGCTGTAGCTGCTGCTGCTGTTTCGGTGGCGAGCTGCTGGAGCAGTTGGCTCTGCTGTAGCTGCTGCTGCGGTTTCGGTGGCGAGCTGCTGGAGCAGTTGGCTCTGCTGTAGCTGCTGCTGCGGGTCGGTGGCGAGCTGCTGGAGCAGTTGGCTCTGCTGTAGCTGCTGCTGCGGTTCGGTGGCGAGCTGCTGGAGCAGTTGGCTCTGCTGTAGCTGCTGCTGCGGTTCGGTGGCGAGCTGCTGGAGCACTTGGCTCTGCCGTAGCTGCTGCTGCGGTTCGGTGGCGAGCTGCTGGAGCAGTTGGCTCTGCTGTAGCTGCTGCTGCGGTTCGGTGGCGAGCTGCTGGAGCAGTTGGCTCTGCTGTAGCTGCTGCTGCGGTTCGGTGGCGAGCTGCTGGAGCAGTTGGCTCTGCTGTAGCTGCTGCTGCAGTTCGGTGGCGAGCTGCTGGAGCAGTTGGCTCTGCTGTAGCTGCTGCTGCGGTTCGGTGGCGAGCTGCTGGAGCAGTTGGCTCTGCTGTAGCTGCTGCTGCGGTTCGGTGGCGAGCTGCTGGAGCAGTTGGCTCTGCTGTAGCTGCTGCTGCGGTTTTGGTGGCGAGCTGCTGGAGCAGTTGGCTCTGCTGTAGCTGCTGCTGCGGTTTGGTGGCGAGCTGCTGGAGCAGTTGGCTCTGCTGTAGCTGCTGCTGCTGGGTTTTGAGATCCCATTTTAGCAGTTTGTTGATATCCATTCCTGGTTGTTTTTTCTCTGGTTGTTTTTTCTTTTTCGGCCTACTATCAGGCCTGGGACACGAACATTCCCGCGTTCTCCAACAAATGTAATAGGGTCCTTCGTGGGCTGGGTGGCCTAATGGTTAGTACCCACCCACTGGTGGAGGGAGTCATGATAGGGAAGCCCAGGCCCAACCACTCCATCAAGCTCCAACCCAGGGCCCCAGGAGGGTCAGCAGTGTTTGGCCTCCGAGGGGGCCCTCTGAGTTACCCTCCTTGGGTCACTTCTTACCGATGCTTTTCTCCCTCAGCTTCTGATACCAGATAGGGTCATAATAATAATAATTAATAATTAAAAAAAGAAACCACTGTCAGCCCCAGCCAGGTTCAGCATACAACCCTATTCCTTCAAGGGTTCTCTGGCACCTTTGACAGGAGTCTGTCTTGCTTGCCTTGCCTTCGCCCTTCTGAACTGGGTTGCTCCCTTTCCAATCTTGTCTCCAGTTGGCGCATGCTCTGCAGGGCTGGAGGGGCCGGTCAACCTGGGCCCAGTACAGTCCTTTAACCCCTTCTGACCCATTTTGGGGTTTGTATACCCCATTACATACTGTTGCTTGTCCCCAGTTTAGAGAGAGGCTAAATGACTTGTCCAATGTTACATAAGACATTTGTTTGCAGTATTGTAGCTATGTTGGTCTCAAGAGACACAAGGTGGGTGAAGTAATATATTTTATTAACTAACTTCTATTGGTGAAAGAGACAAACTTTCAAGCTACACAGAGACCACCTTATCCCTATAAGAAATTTGTGGTAAATCAGCATCTTGAAGCCAAATCTCCCATGTCTTTTGCTAATGCCCTAGCCACTGGACAATACTTCCTCTGAATTAGAGTTTTGCTATTGTCTACAAAGGAGAAAAACCTCTAAGAAAGCTGTACCCGCTCCCCTCCCCCCCCAAAAAAGGAGAGAGAGAAATGCACTTCTATTATTTTCCCTTGCAGATGTAAATTTCCAATTACATATATTTTATAGAACAATCTTAGATCACAAATCTAACAACGGTATCAGCTCTTCAGCCAGTTAATTCAAAATACACAGATTTCTATCAACTATGCTATAGTTATAAGCTCCATCTGTAACACAGATATTAAAGCTGAAAAAATTGCATGTAAAATCTATATCCAGATCACCACATTAATCTTGAAAAGACATTTAGCTAATACAGATTTCAGTATTATCATCTTTGCTGGTTCAGGGAAATAAGGATCTAATAAATTGCTCTAAGGCAAAATTATAATGACTGAATGAGGCTATGCAATTAAGCCATAACTTTTTAAATCACCTTTGAAGTTAAATTTAGAAGAATTATGAGAAAAGGGGCAATTAAATGCCAGACTTTTCAATCTAAGTTCCCCCCATCAAAGATTCAGTTACCTAAATTGTTTTTCACTATTTCAGTGGAGAGCTGGGTGCAACAATATTTCATCCCTCAACAGAGGAAGCAAGGAATGCTCTTTCAAACAAAAGCTTTACCAGGCTATCAAAATCTTTACTAAGAAAAATAAACTGATCAAGATTGATCTATGAGGCCTCTCAGAAGCTCACAAATTCCAAATGTTCACATACGTTTTAAAGGGAAAAGAGTAGTAGTATTTGGCCAGTATTATCTTCATATCACAACCTCAAATGATGTGTCTTGGTGAAGCATGAGGTGAATAAGCAGGCCAGTTAACATCTATACACAGCAGAGACATGGACAACTTTCACAATTACTATTTACATAGTTTTAAACAGCTGTAGTTAAAAAGAATTTTGTACTGAAGTCTTTTAAGATTTATTTTCTGAAGAGAAGCATAGATCTAATTATTTAGAACCTAATCCGGCAAACACACGCATGTTTAACTTTAAGTGTGAGTTGTTCTATTGAAGTTAGTAGGACTATTCACATGAGTAATGTTATTCATGTGTTTGCAGGATCGCCAGGCCATAATCCTTCTCTTAGGGGGTTTTACATGAAAAGCTTTTAATATTTAAAAAATGTCATTTATTGATTGAAATATTAAATGGAAATCACACTAATAAACCTTCCAATTTAGCTTTTCCAAAAAACAACAACAAACCTTGAGGCCGCTAATGCAAACCAAGCATTTGAAAGAAATCTCAGCCTATTTATTTTACAAAGAAAATGGTAATGACAAAAATTTGCTTCATGCGTCTGATGAAGTGAGTTCTAGCCCACGAAAGCTTATGCCCAAATACATTTGTTAGCCTCTAAGGTGCCACAAGAACTCCTCATTGTTTTTGCTGATACAGACTAACACAACTACCACTCTTAAATACTTAAACCAGTTACTTCCCCTCTTGTCCACACTTCCTTCTTCTCTCCCTTCCATATCATACCAATGTAGTATGTCAAAAATTCTATATAAATCAATAACAGTAATATTTTGTACTCCCACAATGCCTTCCATTCTTGGTTCCCAAAGAACTTTAACAAACATCAACTGAGTAAGACTCACTTCTCTGTAAGGTAGATATTATCCCTATCTTACAGGTGGGAAAATGGAGGCAGAAAGAGACTAAGAATCATATTCATCACACAAAATGCCTTTGGCAAAACCTGGAACAGAACATAGTTCTCCTAATTCCCCTTACTGTGCGTTAACCCCTAGACCAGAATACAGAAACAAAAAGCCACATGCAATTTCCCCCCTGGGGAAAGGAAGAGAGAAAGAAGGAAAGAACCACATTTGACAGGTGCTAGTCACATCATTTAATGCATGCCTGGAAGGCACTTAAAGGGCTTGTCTACACATGAACTGGAACCAAAATAATTAAATCACTTTTAATTCACAGTTTGAATTATTTTGGTGCAAGTCTGCATGTGACGGTCACTCTTATTTCTGATTTAAGAATGTCCTATTTCAACTTCTCCTCAATCAATTTTTTTATAGATTTAGGTTAAATCAAAATAGGACATTCTTAATTCAAAATAAATAAATAAATAAATGGCCACACACAGACTTGCACCAAAATAACGAAAGATGTGAACTAAAGCCCGGTTAGTTATTTTGGTGCCAGTTTGTGTATGGACAAGCCCAGATACCACGGTGATGGGTGCAGGACAAGAACCTTAATAAAATAGAAGAAAAAAGACCAAACTTCCTCTCTTTCCCAAACTATGCATCCTGATTCTTCTGTCATTTATGTTGGTGTAAGAGAGAAAAGAATCAGACCCATGATCTTCAAATAATTAATTGCACACAAATATAGTTCTCTATATAACTGTGCTCTATCTAAATTTAATGCACTTTCTGGCTTAACAATTTTGAGATACACACACAACTTTCATAATATATGAGACAAGGTGCAAATGACTTGGATGTTCAGCACTTTAAAACAGACTCACAATAGAAAAACAGAAAATCTGCATACCGGCTTGCAGTTGTGCATTCACTGCTGACCCAATTCAAGTTTACTCAGAAAGTAAGTGTCATAGCAGGAGTTCAACTAATTACAGTAATATTACTAAATATCAGTTATGTTGATATTGCACTAACACTGAACTACAACAGCTGGAAGGAGAGGAGAATTATATAGCAGAAACAGATGCATTTCTTACATGCTGTGTGTGAGAACTTCTCTACATACATCTGCAATTTTTTAAAATTCCTCCTACTTCTTACAACAACCGTTTGCTAATTTTCTACAATTTTCTGCTCCACTAACTTAAAAGTCATTTCCTTAAGAAAACACATGACAGACAACTTGAGTGACTGATTATATTGTGCCATCACTTTGTTTTTCTCTGAGGCCTTTCTTTAAGAGGATGGATGTTAGTGTAAATGACAGAAAGGGGAGCTTCGCATAGGATTTCACTTCTGTTCAAAGACGAGCTAATGTAACCTCACCGAGGTGCAATCAACTTGACAAATGGATGCTGTGCAACCCCGTGCCTCCCACTGAAACCCGAGCGCCTGATTTACACAATATTCTCCCTGTAAACTGAAGCAAGAACAAATTCCAGACAGACTTAATGCTGCTTTGCTGTATAATGGGTTGATTTGATAATTCTTCCCACGTAATGAAATCTGATAATACTGGGAAAAAATACATCAGAAAGAATGGAATACATTAATGGACTTGTAAAAATACACTTAAATCTCAACAAGTTCAGTAAACAAAAAAGAAACTTAGCTCAAACCAGGAGTGTCTTTATATGCAGCCAGTGGGTCTCATATTTAAGAATGCAGCTAGTGAAAGATGTTGGGTTTCTAGTTACACCTAACAGAATACATCATAGTTTTCTTAAGATGATCAAGAAAAGAATTTCTTGATCATCTTAAGTTCCTGGAAAAACACTTAAATATCAAAGTAAGCTTTGAAACGTGTTAGTACGTCTCACATTCCCGTTTCCCCAAACCACACAAATTCTTTTATACCAAATGATTTCACAGGAAAATGTAAGTCAGGTAGAAAAAGGTTTTCTACCTGACTTACAGTATTCATTGATTATCTGGACCATAAAAAGAGGATAAGACAAAAAAACGATATTTTTTTTTAAATCTAACTTTCTGGTAACATCTATTGAAAACAACTAAAACAATTTAGTTTAAAAATCACTTTTACACCAGTGGACTATATCCACAAAAATTATCTGAATGTTTCTATAAGGAAAAAAGCAATAGAGAATGACTGTTTTTTTAAAAAGAATTACAATTTCTTTCTAGCACATGACTGTAAACTACTTTGCTGTTGTCACAAATAAAAGAAAAAAAACTTATACAAACATTTCATGCTGAAGTGAATGGATTTCAACAGCTGCTGATTTGGTGACATCGGGAATCCCAGTGGAGATGTCCTGCTGAATTAACGTCTTGGAAATGTTAAAAAGAAACTTCAAACAGACCTTGTTTAGCAGGCGGTCGAAGATCTCTCTGTGGGGATCATGTGAAGACTAGCAGAGCAGTCACTCAGTCATGAATCAGACTTGTCAATAGTTGCCTATTTTCTCAACAGGTGTCTCAATCATGAACACAATCCTTTCCCCCCATAATCCTCTTATTTAACAGAAATCACCCACTGTCTGCACAGCACAATAGGTTTGCTAATACAAATCTTATCTTATTGATTGTCTAATAACTCACCTATCTCTAATGTGATTATTGAATTTTATATTTGCTCTTAACCATCTTCTACCCTGCCTAGTTACAGGAACACAGAAAGTATAAGAACTGTAGTGCAGGAGTTATAAAGCATTTAATCCTCTGTTATTGCTGCAGATGAGCACAGCAAACACTATGCTATCATTCCCTGTTTTATGACATATTTTACACAGTGTTATAGTGCAGATTCTTGTTATTAGTCATTGCTCAATAATAATCCTGCATTAGAACAGAAATTATATGTTTTGTGGCAATAATCAGCCTAACCTTAAAATAAACAAGAAGGTAGGAAAAGTATTCTCACTGAGGGAATGCATCTCCATCAAACGAATTAAACATAGCATTTTTAAGAACTCCCTCCAAAGCCATTTTCAGGGAAAAAAATAACTTCCCATTTAATGTATTCTAAATAATCTTTCACCATGTTCAACAGTATTTTTGCAACTGAAATTAGGTACTTTTCTAAAGCCTAAATAGCAACCTCACTTTATATGTGCAAGAACAGACATAACTAAATACAAATCATAAGTAAGTTCTTCATGTTCATGGGCTATCAGAAATCCAGACATGTGAAACTTAACAGGAAATTTAAAATTACATACAATTTGTCACCTTAAGAAAGTGTCTAAATACACATGTCTATGTTTTTTGAATGGCATCAGTGTCAAACATCACACACAAAAAGAGACCGAGATTCTTTTTCTTTTATTACATGGAGTCTGGGTCAAAAGGAAGTGACAAACCAGTAACATTTTCTAAAACACTTAATGAGCTTGGATAAATTAAATTTTTTACAATTTGAGCTACTTTATTCATTCAAAACCATGTTGCTCATTTACATTCTAAACTTCTTGCTGTGATTTTTTAAAATGTTCTGAGCTCATCCTTTTTATTTATAGAATATCAATCTCTTATGGAATATCTGTTGTGTAAAACAATTAGAGCACGTTATCAGCAATATGCATGATATCTGCAGTTTCATTTCTACAGCAAGAACGGCACCATTCCTGCATGACACACAAATCAAACATAAAAAGAAACTCACCAAACAAAAAAAAGTCACAGCTTTGCTGAAGTGTTTTCAGACCATAAGCCCCTTCATATTAAACATTTATAAGCAAGCTCCCCAAGGAAGTTAAATTCTCCAAACATACTGTTCAATTTCATAATTTTCAAATGCCTCTGAAGCTCATGTCAAATGAAGTTAGAAAGTAAAACTTTTTCAGTTTGATCACTCCAGCTCTATGTCAAAATTTTTCCACATAGTTGAATAACATGAAAGTGCAGCAATAGTTCCTGTCACCCTCAATTTAAAAACTTACGATATACTACCTTGGAGCAAAGACTTGTTTAAATACTATCTGTAACATCAGTAAACTATGTGTACCACCTGTGCTGTAACTTGAATTACCACAATGCAAGACTACACAAAGAGATCATCTCAGATTTCAGCAGAAAGACCATTTGTATTAATAGAAGTTCACATCAAAATCAAATTATTTACTATATTCCAATTTTAAAATGTTATTCAATTATATATCTCATATAACTATTCGTTATACAGGATATACTACAGGATATACTACAGTGACAGGCCTATTAAAGTTCCTGGATAAATAGAGAGATACACATAGCATAGCCCAGATCTTGGAAACACTAGGTATGTGAGTAACATTACACACAAGCAATCCCATTGGAATCAAGTTAAGTACATGCATAAATGTTTCTATAATTCACATTAAAGCACAGGTAGTATATGTCGGTGAGACATATTCATTAAATACTATTTGAAACATCAATAATCAAACAAGTCTTTTCTTTGAGGTAATGTGTCAGAAGTTTTTAAATTGAGGGTGACAGGAATTACAGCTTCAATTTCATGCTATCTAACAGCGTGAAAGAATTTTGGCATGCAGCTGGAATGATCAATTGATTTTTTTCAGTGGGATCACCCAGAAGCATAATGTTGCTCCCACATGTAGGTGTTTGCAGGATCAGGATGCAGAATGTTTCTAAAATGTTTATGTTATCTGAAGTCAGTTTTGACAGTTACGTCTAAGACATCAAATGGTAAAATATATAGACAGACATATTCAGGGAACATAAATACATTCCTGTACAAAAAGTCCCTTTAAAGTATATTAAACTATATTTTCTAAAGCACAAAAGCTGAGCTCACTTAGGGCATGATCCTGCCAGGTGCCAAGCAGTGACTGAGCAGTGCTGAGTGGGTGCTCAGTCACATTCAGGTAGCATTCAGTATCTGCACTTTGTAGGATCGCAGTGTAACATAACAAATCCAGCAGATTAAAATTTTAAAGTGTATTACCAACAACTGAATTGAAACAGATCATGACAGAATATGGTAGTTTTAGGGTAAGTTGATCTTTGCACCTTAAATGTAAAGATTTTCTACTTCCAACGTATGCTATAAATCCATGTTGCATTCTGTTCTCGCCCACAAAGACCATGACTCTATGGTGATGTAGGTATACTAGTGCAAATATCTAATGCTGACACACTGCCTGGATGCAACCAGGAACTTTCATTGGGGTGAACTGCACTGGTGCTAGCTCTATCTTACATGGGTGTAGCACCTCAACACCAGGGCTTGCATGAATAATTAATTGCACATGTGTTTGCGGAGCGATGCCATAACTAGAAGAACCAATGTGATCCTTGGAAGTTTAAGCAGGAGACTAGCAAGTAGAAGTGGGGAGGTGTTATCATCACTGTATGAGGCATTAGTGAGACCATTGCTGGAATACTGTGTCCAGTTCTGGAGACTACTCTTTAAAAAGGACATTGACAAATTGGAAAGAGTTCAGAAAAGACCTACAAGGATGATACGAAGTATGGAAAATCTTCCTTTCATTGAGAGAATGAAGCTAAAACGAGGAAAAGAATTCTGATACTAGGGGGCTCTTTAATCTAGCAGACCGAAGCACAACAAGATCTAATCAATTGATCCTCAGGCTACACAATTCAGACTAGAAATAAGGTGCAAGTTTTAACAGGATAATTAACCATTGGAACAACTTACCTAGTTATGTGAAGTCTTTAAATCAAGACTGAATGTCATCCTAAAAAAGATTCTCTAGCTCCATCAGATGTTGTAGGCTTGATGCTGGAATTAGTGGGTTAAATTCTATGGCCTATGTTATGCAGACAATCAGACTACATGATCATAAACAAGATCAAATTACATTTCTGTCCTCAAAATCTCTGAATCACTATAGCTACACTGGGGTACTACACCAGTGCCAAAAAACTATTATAGAAAAGGTCTGAGTGTGCACACTTGCAGTTTCTATTGTATTCTTTGTTTGCTGGAGAAAAATGGGATTTGACGCTACTTCTGCCCCCATAGTCCCTAAAACCAGTGCATCCTCCAAGAGCTGCTAAGGCTGGCCTCATCCATACAATGTGTCATCTCAATGGCTCTCAGCTGGCTCTTGGGGAGCTCACTATTCAATTGTAAAATGAACGTAGGTCTAGATCAAGCTCTTAGAACACCTCCCCAAGGGGAGCATTAAGGAGGCATTGTGCCTCTTAAGGCTACAATTTAGCCCATAAACCTGTTCTCAAGTGTGATGGGCAGTGACCTCCTTTTGACTTCAGTCAATTTACCTCTACCTTTCCATGCTTTCCCCCTTGTCTTTTTTTAAACCATTAACACATATTTCCTCTTTAGTCTTCTCGGGCCAGCAAGTGGCAAAACCATCTGCCTCATGAAAAAACCAAGAATTATCAGAAGAAAATAAAAGCGAAGCAATGGAGATTCGGGGTATGAATTATTAGTATTATTGACTGGAATCTGCAGTTTCCCAGTCATCCTCATGGAAGACTATAGTACTGCATTTTGGTCTGTGTGACACTGAGTGAGGCCCTTAGGCCTGGTTTATGTACAAAAATTGCACTGGTTTAATCAAAGGCATCATGTTCAACATATCCAGTGCAACTTTGTGTGTGGACTCTTTACATTTAAAGTTTAAGCCTGCCTTATGTTGATTTAGCTTGCACCTGTAACTGTAAATCTATGCAGACCAGTCCTCATTAAGCCCAACTATTCATGTGCATAAAGTTATACACGTATGTAAATATTCCCAGGATCAGGACACTTAGATCAAATTTTCAAAGTGGATTTTCCTTTTGGGTACCATTTGAGACACTCGGGGTCTGAATTTTAGAAGTGCTGAGCACCTACATTTGAAGATGCTGAGAGCTGTGGGTGCTCAGTGCTTCTGAAAATCAGGACCAATGGTTCACAAGCTGGATGTCCAGAATCAGAGGGCACTTCTGAAAACGTGGCCCTTTCCCTTCTCCTCAAGGTCTGCATATGTTTTCATTTGTGCTTTGGGTCACTGTTCTGTGTATTTTTGAAAATTCACAACTAAATCATTTTCTGTGCTAAGATTACCTACATAGTACTATTATTATCATCCCATTGTGTATGCACTGTCCATTACACCACTGATGTAACAAAACTTGTTTCAGCACTTTAAGAAGAGTGTCTTAACACTACAACCTGAAGGCTGTGCAATAAGGCTTTTTTGTTATGCCTCTCACTCTCTCCTTCACACACAAATCTTAAAGTCTGAGAGGAATCTATTAATTTTTGTTTAATCCAATCATAACTTTGTTCCAAAACAGTGTGCTTTTCCAAGCTGTCTTCAGCACATTTTAATCACATTGCCTTGTATTATAGCATTGTTGGTTTATTACAGGTTATTCCCCAGTTCAAACCTTTACTCCAGATGTACCTTATGTTCTTTTACACTTTCCTCAAGTTCCATACTTCCTGCTTTTGCATTAGTTTCAATACTGTTCGCTTCACTCTATAACTTACTTTGTTAGTTTTTCCCTTACAGTACTTTAACACACTGCATGTTGTATTATTGTATTTCCACTAGGGTGACCAGATGTCCCGATTTAATATGGACAGTCCCAATTTGGGGGTCTTTTTCTTATATAGGCTCCTATTATCCGCCACACCCTGTCCCAATTTTTCACACTTGCTGTCTGGTCACCCTAATTTCCACAGTCCACATAGGTACACAAACCTGTTGGGTTGTTTTTCTGAAGGACATACCTTA
Source organism: Chelydra serpentina (assembly GCA_037349315.1). Classification (NCBI taxonomy): domain Eukaryota; kingdom Metazoa; phylum Chordata; order Testudines; family Chelydridae; genus Chelydra; species Chelydra serpentina. The sequence goes on from JBAIAC010000002.1 coordinate 84,304,011, forward strand.
GTGAACACAGGATATTCTGCTTTTGAGGTCAAAGCTTAGCTTGCTCTTCTTGCATTCAGTGACACCTTTTTATATAAAACACAGCCTTGACAATTCAATTTGACTCCTGGCTTAAGGCAAGTCATTTTTTTGACAGATAAGTAAATATGACTAGGTTTTTCATTAACATCATGGTGAAGACAGGCAAGTAGATTTTGTGCCTGGTAAGTAAACTCAAAGACCAATTTCGCAAGGTAGATAAAACCTGTCTTGAAGTATGTGTTAGCACATTAATTTATCTTATTGAACAACTAACACATGCTGTACCGAAAAGTCTATTGAGGGCTCAATCACACCATCATGTACTGGCCTGCTCTGGGGCTGGTGGAGAGCCATACTGAACCAGTAGGATTTCCATGAGGCGGCGTAGCTCCCTTACTACAGCCCACAAGTGCGGTGTGTACTTCTCTTCATGAAAAGGCAGTTCTGCAGGCTGCTGTGGAAGGCTTTTATGGAGTTATGGCTCTACCCTCTCCCCACTCATTCAGTGGGGAGTCTCCTTACTCCCCTTCTCCCCATGTATTGATGCAGAACCCCAATCACATTGCAGTTGCTAACTATAATGTACTTTATTTCCTTTTCAGTATGTCTCTGTAAACTTTTGCATTGAATAATAAAGTCAGGTGTCCCAATTGCAGAGTTTGTTTAAATTTTCAACTGAAATGTTCATGACGTGATGTTGATCTTTTAGCTCCTGATACTTTAGTTAGTATGTGTAACTGCCATGGGGAAAGGAACATAATACTTAGAAAGAATACAAGTCCAGCAGCAGGTCTGCATTCTCAGCCCACTATCTATAAAAGTTTGGGGGCAACTGTAGCTTCTTCTTAAAGTCAGAGGCATACTAATGCAAAGCATCTTGTGAGAACTGGACAAATTAAAATCAGGTCCTTTACCTCCTTTGCTTAGATGTTACCATCTCTAAGTGTAAAGTAATTAATTTTAAAATATTATTTTCTATTTTAAGTGAAGAGATGTATTCTCTCAAACACAATTTCCTCACACTCTACTAACCATGGAGAGGGATGGCAAGAAGCTACAAATCTTTAGGTTCTCCACTGATGCATTAACTAAACAAAAAAGACAACTTTACTTGTTTCAGAAGGCTTTATTAGAACAGGAATCTTTGAAGACAAACACAAAAGATTCTAGTATGTTTAGATTTTATAATGTAAACAACTAATTTAATGCATCACTAATGATATACAATAGATGCCATCTTGCAATACGAATGCAAGTAAGACACTGATGTAATCTGTGAGAGATTTCAAAGCAATTAATTTGGGAATAGGAAAAGAACCTCTATTGTGTAAACTCTCTGTTTTTTTAAAAAGTAACAATTAGAAACTGTAGCTATTTGCATTTGTTAAATAAAGTTAACAAGCCATCACTAGAAGTGGCTTCTAAACTTTAAAGTACATTTGGCAGTTGTATAGACAACTTCCTAGTGAAGATTATTGGTTGGAAAGTTTTTAAAGTGTTAGTTAGGATTTCCACAAATCATTTAGGTTTTTTAATTTATGGTCATAAAACTATAAAGTTTTGCAAAAGTTCTCAAAATGCTTCAGCAATTGTGCAATCCTCCCTGGCATTTCATCAGACTCTTTAGATGCTCAGACCTTTTGTTCTGTAAGAGCAAACGAGGCCCAGAGAGAATGTTTTATATTAGGTGCAGCTTTCCTTCACAGTTCTGCCAATGCACCTCAGCCTTGAACTGCAATAACCCTTAATATTGTAGCAACTGGCTTACAGACAATAGTAACAAATCCTGCCATATGGTGCTCTCCGTGCAGTGGAGCTGTGATGTGGACAATGCCCACTAGGAATTAGAATGAATCTACCAAACATTCCTCACTTCTCCTACACCATCTTTTAAAACTAAGATTTCAGGAAGTGAATGTTTATTACATTCACCATTTGTGAAGCTTATTTCCCCAAAATATCTCTGAAGCCACCATTGTCCAGACAATGCCCGTTTCTCTCTTGGCTAGCTCCTTTTTAAGCCCACACCACCTTATACAATGATTATGGAGATTAGAAAACAATGTCAAATGGGCCCTCTTGGTTTTAATGCTCTATTAGTTTAGTGATTGTCACTCACAAACATGTCCACATGCACAACGATGGGCATGTTCTCGCACACATTCATTAATTTGCTTATTTATTTTGAGGCATAATCCTGTTAACTGATGTATACTGGAAACAAAGGCCCCGATCCTGCATTGTTCTCTGCATTGATGGACTGATGCACCTGTTCAGTGCCTCACTGCTATCAGTAGGGCTTCATATGGGCACAGAAGTCTGCCCACATAATTGACAAAGAGGTATAGGCAGTGTTGTTGTAGGTGTGTTGGTCCCAGGATATTAGGGAGAAAAGGTAGGTGAGGTAATATCTTTTATTGGACCAACTTCTGTTGGTGAGAGAGACAAGCTTTTGAGCTTACATCTGTGTAAGTTCTACTGAAGTCAGCTCTATCACATGGCCCCTTCAAGGAAGGGGAGGTCGATTACGAGATACGGCAACCCAGGAAAAGGAAGTCTACTCAGGTGTATAACATTAACCTGCTGAAGGCCTGGAAGGGACAAGAGAGCCTCCTCATCACCTCACTCCGCCCCGATCCACAACTCGGACCTCAGGCTTTGGCACCAGTACCTGCAGGAAAGGGTCTTCAGCCTGACCAAGAGCAATTGGTACACACCAATGGTCAAATTATTCCCTGAGGTGTTTTTGATGGTACCTGGGATATAATGTGGCATAGGGCTAAACATTACAATTTAGCAATCATTTCACATCAGAAACTCATACAACTGTATTGTGGTGGGAATACTTTACTGAATTAAACTGTTTAAAAAGAGTGTTAAACATTTAGGAACTATACTAAGGTCAGAGTGATTTATTTAACAACCTTACATTGAACTGATGGCCACACACAATTGAAGGTTTATGTTCCCAATTATCAAATCAAGCTACTGAAATTGCAGCTTTTGCAAGCAACAGGTGTCCTGCTTATTTAAATGAATGTGCAGAGGGTGTATTAATTGCTCAGGGTAACTAAATTATATGGCATTGAATCTGTTCTGCAGCACGTGTCTCATTTAAGTGGATGTGCCTTTATCAGGTTGCAGTCAAACAATCTACTGTATTAGATTAATGTTTAACAAGATGCACAGGTGATAGGCTGAAAAGTCAATAGAGCTTCAGCAGCTGTTGTACAAGGTTGAAACATGCTGACTAGGCCTGAAAGTAGGGCTTACAGTGGAATACTTAAAGGATAGTCTGCCTTATGTTTGTATGTAGAACACATAACACATAATATAAATAACTATGATATACTATACACTCTATGTAACTTTTACTTGGCCTAAGCAATTTGGGAGACAAAATGCTCTATATTACCCACACTGAGAAGAGCCAGGTCTCCTGCCTTCCTGAGCCTAACCATACAACATGATTTTAAAATACAAAAGTGAATGAAGAATTCTCTCACAGACAGCTGAAGATGAGACTAATGCTGAGGGGAAAAATCTTATGTCGGGAGAAGGCATTTTGGTGTGTATGGATGGAAGAGCGGGGGGATTCTATCTGGAGGTGGTATATTAAGATAAATGGCCCTTGTAGCCTTCCCTGGATGTCACTACTCTTCAGTCACCAATATCATGTGGCCAAGAGGTTTGAACAATATTGTCACCAGCAGAGGATGTAGTGGTATAGAGGATATGATTGGTTGTAGGAGATTATGCCCTTTGATCTCTATCACTGCTGTGTTGGGGGAGAAGTAAGTTAGAAGAAATGTGTTTTGCTATTGACTAAAGTTGCTGAGGTTTGTCATCATCCTGACCTCTTTCTTCCAACATTGTGGACCAGTTACTTTGAAAGCTCTGTGTCCTTATTCTTGAGGCTGACAATTTCACTGCAAGGCCTTTCTATTTTCACAGACTTTTGGGAGGAGGGAGGTTGAGGAGTGTGACGCTTGGTTGGGGAAGTTGCTGTTTGGTAGGACAATCTGGAGGGAAGGTGTTGCTGTGACCTTTGAATTTTTATTCCTTTGATTATTTCTGTTTTAAATTTTATAACATCTAGAACTATGAAATGAAGGTTACTTTTTGTAACTGGAGTTCTTCAGGATAGTCTTTGCATATTCACACTATGTGATGCAGTGCAGCTCGGATGGTGGAACCCTCTGGTAGGAGTGCCTGTTAGAGCACTCACGGCCCCCTCCTATCATTCCTTGAACATCTGAGCATGTTCTGAGGGCAAGGCTATGAAAGGACATGTGGCGCCAACTGCTGCCTCACTTCCTTTCAACTGAAGCAGATGGACAGGCATGGATCTCTTGGGTCTGTAGCTTCTGGGTAAATGCATTCCCAGTTCATTGTTCTTTTAGAATAGTTAGTTTATAGTTATTAGTGTTAGATTCAATTTTTAGGATACTTTTTAGATACTCATGGGACTCAGTACCAGTGTCGATGGTGGATCTGAAGATGAGGAAACATGGCTTTAAAAGATGTACATCATGCCACACAGTCTTCCCAGCATCAAATGCCCACACAAGATTTCTCAGGTGCCATGGGGAAGAACATTCTCCTTTGCATTGTGCTACCTGCAGCACATTCATGCCCTGGGACCAGAAGGAGAGAAAAATAGATTCCAAGCTCTCTTACTGCAGGAGGGTTTGACTGGTGGTGTGGAAGAGATCTGAAGAAAAAGACTCATAGACTTTAAGGTTAGAAGGGACCATCATGATCATCTAGTCTGACCTGCACATTGCAGGCCACAGAACCTCACCCACCCACTCCTGTAATAGACAGGAGGCCTGTCTCCAAGTACTTCCAGATCCAGGAAGACTAGTATGGTAAAGGCGTTTGCCTTGGCACCAAGCTTTGTTTCCTGGTCAACTGAGCTTTTGGTTGCTAAGTCATCTGATCTGGCTCCTAGATGCTTACAACCCTCCTCTGTATTAAAATCTCAGATACGAAGATGTCATCAGAAACGAGTACTTCAGTTTGTCGAATTCCTATTATTAAAGATCTGCAATGTGTCTCAGAACTGACTAGCTCTCCAATTAAGATAATAAAGAGATCAGTTGAGGAACACGCCTGTCAAATTTTCTCCTCTTGGCAAATGTCTGATATGGAACATTGTATTGGATAGGTCTCTAGAGACCGTACTACCACTGCCCAAGACTCCAACCAGTTCTCCAAGAAAGACTCTCTCACCTTTACTCCTTTTACAAATTCCAACTTCAATTATATCACCTCTAGTCTCATTATCAGATCACATTCCAAAGAAGAGTCTGATTTGCTTATGATTTTGAATATCAATACTTTTTCCTTCAAAGCAGGGGCTTCAGTTTGAGACTCAGCGACATCCCCTGCATCAGGTAATGAGATGAACTCAAACTGGATTGGTAAGGTTGGCACAAGCCACCTTGGATGCCATGGGCATGTTGGCAAAATCCCAGTTATCCTTACTACTCTTGAAAGTCAGGATGCCTAGTTCCAGATCAGTCGAAACCTAGATCTACGGATCCGAGACACTTGGATCCCAAACATTTGGAACAGATAGTCAGGCAGAGTACCCTTAACTTGGTACCTGATAAACTTTCTGAGGAAGAAGAGGATCTATCCCATCAAGTGGAATTTCAGCAACAAGAGCAAGAGTTGGAGGCTGATTCTTTTCCCTCCAAGAATGTGGGTGTTGTTTCAGCATCATCTCCTTCTGAGTACAACTGCTGGACAGAATGGTGAAAACTTTGAAGTTACCGTCAATACCATTAGAGGAAGCAACCCACCCAGTTTTTGACATCTTTGGTACCACTACAAGAAACAAAGTATCTTTACCAATATTTTAAGGACTTTGGCAACCAGCTAAATTGGTATGGTCCAATCCATCTTCCTGTCAGCCAATTTCAAAGAAGGCTGACAAATTATATCCAATGCCTTATGCAGAATTCTCCGGTTTTTGTGTTCAACCTCTGCCTAATTCACTTGTTGTAGCAGCAACACTCCAAAGATCTAAGATGGGTCATTTACATTCCACTCCTTATGAAAGAAAAGGTAAAAAGTTAGATTTTTTAGAAAAGAAATGATGTTTTTCAGCTTCTTTGAACATTAGAGTGTCCAATCACCAAGAGGTCATGTCAAAGTGCCAATTCCACCTCTGGGAAAAGATTTCTGTTTTCACCAAAAATCTTCCAGAGGATCAACGGAAACTAGCTAATGACCTCATAAAAGAAGGTCAGAACGTTACAAAGAATGCATCTGGGGCTACTATGATGTATCAGAAACTGCAGCCAGATTGGCTGTTTCTTCCATAACTCTCCACACACACGAGTGGCTAAGGGCTCCCTCTTAACCTCTAGAGACAAAGTCTAGAACAGAGGATATTCCTTTCAATGGAAATGGTCCATTCAGTGTTAAAACTGATGACGTTTTAGAAAAAAGATGAAAGAAACACAGACTACCACAAGATCTTTGAAATTGTTACAAGCTTTTACAAGAAGAACTCCTGCTCCTATGTTTAGATAGCACAGGCATTACTACCTGTGTTGTTGTTGTTCTTCATTTTACTACACTCAGAGAAGACAGCAGCAACAAAATCAACAGCAATCCTCTCAGTTTCAACAGAGGAAGAGATCCTTCAAACTTCAGATGAAGACGAAGGCCTCTTCAGCTACATCTTTGTTGCCTAATGTTACACTGCAAGTTTGACATAAGGATCAAGAGCTGCAAACCAATCTTGGAATATTCCACCCATTTTTGGAGACTAGGACTATGAATAGGTGTTTTGATGTATAAATGTGAAGAGTAAGTAAATATAATTATATGTGTGAGTGTGGACGGACACACACACACACACACAGGTTGGGCATTATCACAGGCATCATTTTGTAGTTCTGTAACAGGAGCCAAGAACATATGAAATGGCCATAAGAGCTTGACAAACTTGATATGCTCCTTGCTCTCCACCTTTGGGGAAGAAGCCACTGTACCGCAGAGTCCACGATGAGCTCCAGAGAAGGATGGGATTTTCAAAAGTGCCCAAAAGTGTGAGGATCAAAAGTCCCATTGAAAATCAATGACACTTGTGTTCCTAACTCAATCAGATGTTTTTGAAAATCCCTCCTGAAGTATTTTAACATGCCAATGCTTGCTTCAAAGCCACAATAACCTGAATATTTGGCACCTGCATAACACTTTGAGATTTTGCAGCAATACTTGAAACCTGATCCAATTCAGACTGCTTTGAAGCAAAATCCTTTGAAGCGGTGGGACAATCATTCAACCTTGGAATCTATTTAAAGGCTTTGTGATCCACCTTTGAGTCAGTCTTGTTGGAGAGGCTAGGAAAGCCCTACCACTCCACCCATGATCCGATGGCAACATCTAAACAGATCCAACAGTGTTGTGATACTCAACAAGGCAATGTATTTGCTCATCTGTCATCAGCTTCTGCTGACAGTAGCATTTTAAGCCAATGGTCTGTGTTTTCAGTAGGCCAGTCTTTATTTTCCCTAAACAAGGAAATACTGACCACTATGAAAAATGCAAACCCCAGGAAACCTTCCTAAAGAGAGCCCAAAGCAGGCGAAAGTAAAAACTAAGAAAATTTGAAAATGAAATATATCTGTATATTTTTATATATACGTATTTTTTCCAGCTGCTTTCCTCTGCCCTTCATGGGCAGTACTGTATCAGTGCTTGGGGTTCACAGTTGCTTTAGTGCTAGGAAGCTGACACCCTTGTTTCTGAATTTGATCAAATGATATCAATTAGTCCAGTCTTATAGCAGGCCAAAATAATCTGGAACAACTCTTCTGTTTAGCCAGTGTGAGAGCTCCTGCTGGTACAGAAGCACTAATATATGAATGTAACCAGTGATGATCTGAGCGGGACAGTAAAGGATTAGAAATTGGGGAAAGCACAGCAGAGAGTTACCTTATGAATCATAGAATCTCAGGGTTGGAAGGGACCTTAGGAGGTCATCTAGTCCAACCCCCTGCTCAAAGCAGGACCAATCCCCAATTTTTGCCCCAGATCCCCAAATGGCCCCCTCAAGAATTGAACTCACAACCCTGGGTTTAGCAGGCCAATGCTCAAACCACTGAGCTATCCCTCCCCCTTTTGGTAACCTTGAGTTTCCAAGAAAAAAGGGGGTGGTGATTCCCTCTTCTTTTCTTGGGTAAAGTGAAGGAACCTTGAGTCAGGAACCAGTGATTAAAGAAAACCTAACATAACTGGTGAAGTGGTACAATTGGAATTTGGTTGGGAGATGGAGCCAGAATTTAGGTTAGAGGCCTCAGGTAGGATGCAAACACCACCTGTTTCTCTGACAACCTTAAGGCCTTTTTGACCCTTATCCTGAGCAGACAGGTGCTAGGAGTAAAAGTAAAGCGAGTTTGAACAAACTATTCCCAGCAAAAAAGATTTAGATTTGTTTCTTTTTTTGTCCTTTTGTAACGTAAGTTATACAAAGTTTGGCTGTTCCCGTGTGATTATTAATAACTCCTGACATCTTTGTCATAGCACTAGCGTGAAAAAAAATTACAATTAAATCCTGGCTGCTTTGAAGTCAATGGCAAAACTTCCTTTGACTTCAATGGGGCCAGGATTTCATCTTCAGTTTGTACCTGGTCTGCATGGATCCAGCTGGCATATGATAGAATGATTATGTAGTTAATAAACTATGCCACCTTGTTTGCACTGGGTAAGCTCGTAATGTTGGTCAAGCGACTTTACTAAGTAACAAGAGAGAAAACCTGATGACAAAGACTGTCCTGGCAGAAACGCAATTCTCCAGTACGTGGCATGTACGCAAATTGTTATTTTAGCATGCAAAATGCTTATGTAAATACTACGTATACTTTAGGTGGTGGGTGTGCTCTGTTTAAATGCCAATTATATAATAAGTTTGCCTGTTGAGCAACTTCACTGGATGACAAGTGATTAAACAGGTTGTCAATGAACAGATACTGGATTACTTCGGTTAGCATTTGGAATGTGCCACAAATAGGTCTGGCAGGTACTGCATGCAGCAGGGTGGGTAGTAAATTAAACGTTAACGTGTGGGTGTCAACAGCTCTTTAGGGACACCACAATCTGCCTAAGATGGATGAACCTATGCTCTAAAACACTAAAAGATGAACTAGTTTTTAATTGTTAATAATTTTAATTCACGCTTGAAAATTTTACCAGATGCCTATCCACCAGTTAGTAGGTTTTGTCTTCCAGATGTAGCTATTCAGATGAGGTTACCACCACCAGAAAGGTTGAAAGGAAACTCCCCAATGAGAAGCTGAGTCCCTAGCCAATCCCAGCTTCTGGGAAAGGTGGTGGGATGTATGGGGGCATCCCTGGACTCTGCTTGGTGCTTCATCTTTGTTCTCAACCTTTGTCAAGTAGGGGGTCTGATAAATATGAAGTTCTACCCATTTCTAACTGCAGAGCTTCCTGTCTCTTACACTCCCTCCACAGCTTGCTGCTGCTGCAAGGGAGGAGGGTCTCCAACATGCTATCTATCCCATCTAGCTTCCTTGATGCTGTGAGTGGGGTGAGTTTCGTTTCCTGGCTCCTCTCCTAGTGGGGAAGAAGAAAATCGGTCTTTGTTCCCTAGCCCCTCTAGTAATCTCCATCCCTTCTGAACTTCTCCAGCACTGTCCCTGCAGCTGCTCCTTGCCATTCCAAGCAGCAGCATGAAAGTAACACCACTCTAGAGTTTCACTGCTGTCCATATGGATTTGAACAGTAACAGTGAAACTTACGAGTCTTGAAACTGATTAGCGTTGTGGTTACGAACTATGGACAGCAGACCATTTGCTGGTAGAGAGCTGGCTAATTACACATTGCTGGCTCCTTCCCTTTGCTTCCACCTGCTATACTGCAGTGAAAGACAGCTAAACATACATTCAATACTTTCCTAATATTATTGTGTTATATAAGCAATTATGTAGCTGCCCCTGGGGTGTTATTTCAAGGGGAAGGGATGTAGTCAATGGGGCAATGGACCTGATTCTCAGTTGCCCTGCACTATGTCATTCATTGGTGGGAACTGTCAAACACGGCCAGCTCAGAATGGTGGCATTTCATATTCACTCTGCACTGGTGTGAATGAATGTACGTATGCAGAGCAATGGGGTATCTGGCACTGTAGCTCTGTTAAGACGGGGGTCACACTCTGAAAGTGTTTGGGAACCCCTGAATGGGATCACTGGAACTCTCTGTCTGCATACTCAGAAAGACAATGCGGCTTTGGTTTATAGTCTGCTCTTACTTGGAAGGTAATTAGTAACTTATTTTTTATTAAATGAAAGATTAAATTCTGCACAAATAGATGTGTTTGATCTCATGCTCTCCAGGGAAAGCTTTAGTTGCTGCCAGGGAAGAGCAAACGCTCTGTCAAGTACATCCAACATAAAAAATAAGACCGAAATTGAGTTAATATAAAACAGAATACAAAAAATAAGGAGAGAATTAATGTACTAAAGCTTCTATCCACAAACGCAAGAAGCATGGCAGACATGCAAAAAGTACTAAATAACAGACTATGATCTAGTAGGCATAACTAAAACCTTGTGGGATGACTCTCAGAACTGAAATGTTAGTATAAATTGGTATAGCTAAGGCTGTGAGTTTGTCATGGAGATCATGGAAGTCATAGATTTAGTGACTTTCCATGACCTCCGTGACTTCTGCAGCGGCCAGTGTGGCTGGCCTGGGGGCCACCTGAACGGCACGGGCAGCCCCTGGGCCAGCCACAACAGCCGCTGTTGGGGCAGTCTCAGGCCACTGCACCTCGCTCCCCCAGCAGCAACAGGAGTTTGGGTGTGGGAGGGGGCTCAGAGCTGTGGAGTGGGAGGGGGCGAGGGCTCTGGTTGGTCCTTAACCCAAAGGACTCCCCGGAAGCGGCAACAGGGCTACGGCTCCTAAGCGGAGGTGTGGCAAGGTGGCTCTGCGCGCTGCCTCCGCCTGCAGGCACCGCCCCTGCAGCTCCCATTGGCTGTGGTTCCCGGCCAATGGGAGCTGTGGAGCTGGCACTCAGGGAGGAGGCAGTGTGCAGAGCTGCCTGGCCATGCCTCCTTCTAGGAGCTGAGGGAGGGGGGTGTTGCCGCTTCCGGGGAGGCGCAGAGCTAGGTAGGGAGCCTGCCATCCCACCAACATCCCCCCCAGCACCAGCAGGAGTCCTTTGCTGCATGCCGCCACCTGCCCTCCCTCCCCCAGCACCCATGGCACCCCTGTGCTGCCCTCCCCGCTAAGATTTAGCCAAGGGTATCTAGTACAAGTCATGTACAGGTCATGGGCCATGAATTTTTGTTTACGGCCCATAACCTGCCCATTACTTTTATTAAAAACACCTGTGACTAAAATGTAGCTGTAGGTACAGCTTATAAGAGACAGAAAAAGAAGAGTAGGTTTGGTGCTAAGATGTCAAAAGTATTTTACAATTCTGTCACAGGATAAGCTGTCCCTCTCTAAGCATACTGGGGCCTCAGCTTCGGCTATGTCCAAGTTCCAACAAAATTAAAAAGGCTGATTATGAAGTAAATCTGAATAAAAAAATCTTGACAACATTTATTTTCTCACAGAACAAAACGCACTGTGGATAGAAATGAATGTAGAGTTGTGGCCATCTAAGAATTTCTTCTGTCAGGTTGAAAACCGATGGGAAAGTAATTGAGAAGAGAAAGAAGATGTATTTGCATCCCCATAAGCTTCCTACTAATGCCATTCATTATCTCTGGCAGTGGTAGCCACAGCCAAAATATTGCTTTTATATTCTGCAAATCATGACAACCAAAGCCTCTGATCTACGTATGTGCCATTTCCCAGCATGCTCTACAAATATAGACCTTGCACTATATAAAATCATAACCTATCCTTTCCTGGCGTTTGGCTTTATTAACAGAGATATCAACCATAAGAATACAGAGGTCAGCTCAAACCTTGTCCCCAGACTTTGATGATCCTAGGGTTCCTCCCTTGGAACTGCACAGCCCACATCCTAGATCCTTTCTTCCCAGACAGCTACTCCTGTCTCTGTTATATTCAGGTGGAGTAAAGAGTCACCCACCTCAGAGAGTCTGCATAGCCTACTTAACCCTTTCCCAGTAGGATTAACACCTGCTAGCAGGATGGGCAAACAGTGTTACAGGCAAACACTGACTGCCTGTTACATGCCCCATCTTGGTTTGCTTGTTATTATTGTCAGGCATCTATATACCTGGGACTTAACTTTTGAGCAGCTGTTTATGAGGCTGGTGTTCACTGCCTCTTGCTTCCTAGTATAACCCCTTTCTGCTGCCACTCTGACAGATATGCCATTCCATTATTACCACTTCCACCTTTACTACTCCTCATGTTTATTATTTTTAAACCTAACAATGAAACTGACAATAATGGTGGCTTGTATAAGGTATAAAGTGTTACACAAACAGGACTCTGTTAGAAATTCCCTACCATGAAGTATGATAACAAGATGATAATAAAAGATTGGGATATTTTCTTCAACGTAACTTGTAGGTCAGCTCTAATGCAACACAAGAATTAATGTCAGAATTAAAGCAAGTTGCAGAGCCCAGGGCACAGGCTAGGCTTCAGAGGGATCCTTCCCTTCACACTAGGAATACAGCAATAAACAGACTAATGTACAGTACTGCCAACACTAAGAATTGTAAGTTAAATCCCCCCAAATCATGCGATTGGTTTAAAATTAATGAGATTTTAAGGAAACAATACATTGCAATGTGCTTTGGTCTGCCGCCTGAGCTGGTAGGAGGAAGCCGACCACCCCCGATATACATTGAAATTATTTCACACTCAAAATTCAGACTTACATGCACAGTATTCCCAACCTAAGTGTTCTAAAATCGTGAGTGAGGCCTTAAAATGGTCTTAAAAACCCATGAGATTTTATTAAAAATAATTTTGTTAATTCCTTAATTTGTTTTCTGGTTTCTGAGCCTTCATTCACAGTTCATGTGTACTCACAGTTCATGTTTTCCAGCTTTTCTCTGCAACCACAATATTTTTTTTTAATGAAAGCTGGGATTCTCTCATAATCAGCTGATTCTTAGAGCTGGTGCATTAAGAAAAATGCCAAATATCACAAGACGCACATTAAAATCAACTCTGCATGTACCCATAATGCACATACACAAATATGGGTATGCAGGATTCACTGTGCTCAAATGGGTGAGGAAGCTGCTGTCTTCATGAATTCACAGAGTTTAATGCCAGAAGGGATCATAAGATCATCTAGTCTGACCTCTTGCATATCATAGACCACAGAATTTCACCCAATTACCCCTGTACTGAATCCAATAACTTGGGGTTGACTAATGCATAACTTGGGTCTTGCTGAAGCATATATCCCAATAAGGCATGCAGTCTTGATTTGAAGACTTCAAGAGACGGAGCACCCAACATTTTCTTTGGTAGTTTGTTCCAATACTTAATCACCCTCACTATTAAAAAATGTAACCTTTCTCTGTTAGATTAAAGAGCCCTTCTGCCCATGAAGGTGCTTATACACTGTTATCAAGTCACCTCTCAATCTACTTTTTGGTATGCTAAACAGATTGAGCTCTTCAAGGCCCTCAAATAATTTTTCTGGCTCTTTTCTGAAACTCCTCTAATTTTTCAATTTCTTTCCCTCTCCTTTCTCCTCATTCTCCTGGCTTTTCACACCCCATGGCCGACTCAGGCTTGCCCAGTCTGCTGTTCTGCACCCCCTCACCATAATTTTTCCTTATAATCTCCTACCCCTCAAATTCTCCCTTCTATGTTACTTATTGCCCTATACCTCCAGTTTTCCTTCTGCATCTGGCATTTCTCTGCAATCCCTCTCAATGCCCTCTAACGATCCACATTCCTCTCTCCCCTTAGCTTCCTGTCCATTTCCAAACTATAGAGCCTAGAGACTATCACCATCCCTGAGGGCAGCCTGGTTTCAGTCCCACAAGAAACTATAGGGAATAATGGTCATTTTTACGAAAGGCAGCCTCACTTCTGCTTCCAGCTTCTGTAGGGAAATGATGACCATCTTAACTGAGGGCAGGCTATGACATAAGTTCTACTGGACATTTAGAAAAAAGCTTGCAAGGCTGCTGAATGCTGGAAGATTATGAGAAGCTATTAAAAAAACAAAATATATATTGGGAAGCTCCTAATATTAGAGCTGACAAAGCTGAATACAGGAGAAATGCCAGGACCAAGGGATCTGGGTCACAAGTAGGGTGACCAGATGTCCCGATTTTATAGGGACAGTCCCGATTTTTGGGTCTTTTTCTTACATAGGCTCCTATTACCTCTCACCCCCTGTCCCGATTTTTCACATTTGCTGTCTGGTCACACTAGTCACAAGGGCTGGCAAGGGATCTGGGTCACTAGGTTGTCAAGGGTATTAGAGAAACAAACCTCTTTTTACTATTTGTGAACACAGAATAACATTAGCTCTTAGGAACAAACTGCAATTTTTCCCTTTGAAAAACAGAACGGAAATGATTTCTTCAAACCTGATTTTTGACCAAATGAAGTAAGCCTCGGCAGCTAGAGGTTTAGAATGCAGACCATTCTAATGCCAATCATGTGATCAATCCCAACTAGTACTAATATAATTTTTTTTTGCTGTTTCACCACCATTTCAGAAATGTTTATTTGAATCTAAAATTGTTCAAGTGAATGTAGTATACTATCAACAGTTTATTATTAACAATGACTTAGCCTTAGGCCAATGAGCAAAAATCCAAAATGTATTACAATAAAACAAAACTAAATCTGGAATTATACAATAAATAAATGACCCAGATCCCTAAATGGCCCCCTCAAGGATTGAACTCACAACCCTGGGTTTAGCAGGCCAATGCTCAAACCACTGAGCTATCCCTCCCCCACACACAAAGGACCAGCAACTATTATGACCAGCTAGCAAGTGTGAAAAATGGGGAAGGGAGTAGGGGGTAATATAAGACAAAGCCTCGAATATTGGGACTGTCTCTATAAAATCGCTACATCTGGTCACCCTATCCCAAATATGGTTAGGGATCAGCACTTCAATATTACTCCTAGTCTTCTTGGAACCCTTGCTGCCAATCTCCAAAAATGTACTGAATTTTTCATTTTGGCAGCAGATTCAGATTTCTTCCACAGTGCCATATGATGTTCCAGCTTTTGTTTTTTTTCTTTCAGCAATGTTTTATAAAGCCCTCTAGAATTCACTATCTTTGTGATGGGGTCTTGCAAACTGTCTTTCCTAACCTCCCTGGCCATAATCTGTTACTGGTTTTTTTCTGACAAAAACAATCATGCAGTACAAGAAAAGGTTCAACTCCAATACAGTTACAAGAAACAAAAAACTCAGAAAAAATTAGAGTGGGCATCTTCTACACATCACTGGAAATGGAAAAGATTGATTGACTGGAAAACTGCTGATCAACTCCTAACATACTTGAAAAATCCACTCATGGTGGATTATAACTATAAGGCTGGGTAACCAACCTGCTTTCAGACATGGATAATGAAAGATGTTGCTAAGTTACAAAGAACAATGTAGACCCAGAAAGTAGACTCCAGCAGAGGAAGTGCCATTCTGGACTTCTTGAAAGGAAGAAGTGACCATTATCAGATCCATGATACTACACAATTTCACCAGATTAAGGAAGTGGCTCATAACAACAATACAAGATGAAGATATGAAAAGATTTATTAGGTCAAGTAGTCCAACCTTCTGCCACAGTAGGATTGTTGCTAGTAATAGTTGCCAATATACTGTAGTTTAATCTATATTTATATTATGGGTTCCATCATTATATTATGGGTTCTCCAGAGGAACTATTTTATTCTCTCGGGTCATTTTCCACGCTATGCAACCTGAATTTATAGGATTTAGATTTAGGAATGAAAATTGGGCAAAATTAAGAAATCTACTGAGTAAGCTGTGAAGGGAAGAAGTATTAAAATCTACAAGTGTGGAAAAAAACTGGGGGATCCTAAAAGCACTCCAGGCCAGATCCACATCTGGTGTAAATTAGCATATGTCTATTAAAAATCAAAGGACCTGTACTGATTTACACCAGTTGAGGATCCAGCCTATCATAGCTAACATACACATTATATATTTTGCACTGTAAGAAACAGCAAATACGAGTTAAGACAGGTTTTTCAATAATTTAATTTTTATTGTGAACTGGTGCCTTTTATGACTTCATTTCAAATGTAAAATTGAGATCCTTAACCCTAACAAATGTACAATAGCTTCTTTCTTTATTTTTGCTAAATCCACAGTATTCATTGACACTATGTAAAACCATTATGATGAAAATTTTAACTGATAAATTACAATCATATCAGGTCAGAGAGGAATGAAAGGGGAAAGAGATTTTTAGTCAGACTTTTAAAAACGCTAATGTTGTTCATTTTATGTTAAATTACTTAACTCAAGCTTCTGATAAAAAATTGGGAGAAAAGTTTTATTTGTTAATGAGTCATTCTCCTCTGTCACTTCAGTTGGCAGCTAGGCAGGGCCAGCTCTACACACCAGCCAACCAAGCACATGCTTGGGGCGGCACTTTTCACTCTTTTTTGTTTTGGGGTGTTTTTTTTGCTTCGGCAGTTGCGCTCTCGGAGCTTGGGCGGCAAAAAACCCAGAGCCAGCCCTGCAGCTAGGAATGCTTCCTTTTCAGTTTTCTAGTTCCCCAAAACAATCACAGGCAACCCATTCCCACTCTGGGGGCACCACATAGGGAGGAGTTCCCTTAACACCTGGAGGAACAGAGAGAGAGAGAAACAGGGTCTCCTAACAATTCCATGGAACTAGTGGGTCATCCCGCCTCTGGGATAACAGCCTTTTCCTGCTGCTAGATAGTGTAGGTAGTTCTGTAGTTCAAGTGCAGTACTCAAGTGTACTGCAGATTCAAGGTTCAAGCCCTGCTGATGTTGCATGATGGGAGATCATACTTACAGCTGTACATAATATTTCTTTTTAAAAATATTTAGGAAATTACATTTTAAAAAACTATGGTAAATGAACATTATTTAAGTTGCAAAGTCAAGCAAGGTTAAGTAAAGCCAGATTTATGGTTGCCCATGCAACCTTAATTTTACTCCTTTTTGCATATGCATTACGATATAATTTTTAATTATTTGACCACATATTATTGTTTTTCACAGGACCTCTGTCTAATTCAGTGCGTAGAATGGACACACAAGCGGAGCAAATTAAGGTTGAATAAGCAACATTAAATCTGGTAATTCCTAACTTTTGAGTGCTTGACTTTTCAACCTAAGTAACATTGTTTCATCATAGCTTTTTTTTAAATGTAATTGTTTAGATAACTTTTAAGATGATTTCTATTTAGAAGGTGATTTTCTGTTTACAAGCCATGCTGTCGCCTAAATAAATGCCAAGACCGAGATGACTGGTAGCCCAGAATGCAGTTCTTACCAAATTGACAGGGACCACCTCAAATTCTTACAGAGTACTGATAGGTCTAAATATTGCATCTGAGACATAACTAGGTTAAAAAGTGGTTTTTACTGAAAGATAAACTGAGAGAGTTTGGAACCGTATAAACAACTTGCTGGATGAAATGAGAGGCTGAGGGGAATATGTTTGTTGAATCACTAAGATATTTACCATAGTTTACCATTACAGTAAAGTACTACGTAGTTGTGAGTCACGACTTTATGAACAGGAAGAATTCTCAAGCTATCACATAAATAACTAAAGGGATTTGTTTATATTAACAGCTAGCTCCCTACAAATTTCAATTGAATTCTTTTAACCTAAAACATGGCTAAGTGTATCTGAATCTTTTCCCCAAACATAACTAATTCTGATCATTGCCAAGAAGACGTCTCCTTCTCCCTGAAAGAATCTTACATTTGGGTTGACAAAGTGTATGACATATTTAGTACAATTTAAAGATGACCTGCAAAAGCAAATAAAAATTGCTTGTGCCCTTTTTTGTTTTCTTCTTATATACCTGGGTCTGAAAAGTGCGATATTTGGTTTTATTCAACTTGTTTTTTGCATCAGAAATACCTGAAGTATCAAAGTCTTGTCGTCTTACGTGTTTTTATAGAGGACTGTTTTGGAGGACTATAGAACTAGAATGGAAGTCTCCTCAGATCTCATCTGAAGTGGCAAGGGAGAAGAAATGATTAACAAAGAAAAATTTTGTCTCAGGTGTTTGCCAAAGCTTGAGTTAAATAAAAACAAACAAACAAAATTGAGTTTTTCTCAACTGCAAAGCTGCCAGTCTCTTGTCACTTAAGATGCTGTCATCCCTCTATTTCTCCAGTCATAAATAAAATCAGGGTAGGTAAGACCTGGTATTACTAACATAAAAAACCAACCTAGCAGACCCCTTACACACCAGTTTAAACCCAAAACATTCAGGTTTACTCTATACGTCTTGAAGAAGCAAAAGAGAGCACAAACGCAATTTCCTCTCCTTCGTGGGTCACCTTAAGGGTTTTATAGTGGCAATATAGGCAAACAGCATTGGCAAGAACATGCCATAAATAAAGCAGTATTTGTGCAAATGTGAGATTTAGTAATACTGACATCTTAGCTGGCCTTATTAAATAGATATGTGTGGGGTGAGGGTATTATACCTGGTCATGGCTGGCTTCAATGGAGCTTCCGATACCATGGAAAGTCATCTGCACAGGAGACAGTGTCAAACAGGTCATACACTCTTTGCCATTTTGTCTATCACTGTAGTGTACCTATAACAGAATAACATACATAATCTGCTAAACACCAGATTGCATAAGGGAGTCATTCTAAAATAATCTGTCCCTTTCCAACAAGTCTGTAATGGAATTCAAAACATTTACACTGAATCCAGTTTTAATATAAAACAAGGAGTGTGCAAAATATTCTGTGTATCCACATGCTCAACTGGGGACAAATTTCAGTTGTTAATCAATTTGTTGGTCCCTCTTTAAGCACGATGTGCTGCAGAGTTTAGGAACCTTGAGGCTCAATTAAGGGTGTTGTTACAGACCTAAGAAACTAGGTCCAAATTTCAGTTTTGAACTTGCATGTTATTTTTAATAACCTTTTATAGTTAAAAAAAACTTTAGTGTAAATTACTGTGGTCTCCACAGACTTGCACTGACTAGAGCTGGTTGGGAATTTTTCGATGAAACTTTTTTCATCTGAAAATGCCAGTTTATCAAAAAAGAAACTTTTTTGCAACAAAAGGGTCAGTTCTAACAAATTTCTTGACAGAATGTTGAATATAACCTTTTGAAAGGTCCTCAAGGAATCAATTTTGAACCACTTAAAGGAGGGGAAAGTGATCAGGAACAGTCAGCATGGATTCACCAAGGGCAAGTCATGCCTGACTAACCTAATTGCCTTCTATGATGAGATAACTGGCTCTGTGGATGAGGGGAAAGCAGTGGATGTGCTATTTCTTGACTTTAGCAAAGCTTTTGATACAGTCTCGCACAGCGTTCTTGCCAGCAAGTTAAAGAAGTATGGGCTGGATGAATGGACGGTAAGGTGGATAGAAAACTGGCTGGATGGTCGTGCTCAACGGGTAGTGATCAATGGCTCCATGTCTAGTTGGCAGCCGGTATCAAGTGGAGTGCCCCAAGGGTCGGTGCTGGGGCCGGTTTTGTTCAATATCTTCATCAACGACCTGGAGGATGGTGTGGACTGCACCCTTAGCAAGTTTGCAGATGACACTAAACTGGGAGGAGTGGTTGATACGCTGGAGGGTAGGGATAGGATACAGAGGGACCTAGACAAATTAGAGGATTGGGCCAAAAGAAATCTGATGAGGTTCAACAAGGACAAGTGCAGAGTCCTGCACTTAGGACGGAAGAATCCCATGCACTGCTACAGACTAGGGACCGAATGGCTGGGCAGCAGTTCTGCAGAAAAGGACCTAGGGGTTACAGTGGACGAAAAGCTGAATATGAGTCAACAGTGTGCCCTTGTTGCCAAGAAGGCTAACGGCATTTTGGGCTGTATAAGTAGGGGCATTTCCAGCAGATCGAGGGATGTGATTATTCCCCTCTATTCGGCACTGGTGAGGCCTCATTTGGAGTACTGTGTCCAGTTTTGGGCCCCACACTACAAGAAGGATGTGGATAAATTGGAAAGAGTCCAACGGAGGGCAACAAAAATGATTAGGGGGCTGGAGCACATGACTTATGAGGAGAGGCTGAGGGAACTGAGATTGTTTAGCCTGCAGAAGAGAAGAGTGAGGGGGGATTTGATAGCTGCTTTCAACTACCTAAAAGGGGGTTCCAAAGAGGATGGATCTAGACTGTTCTCAGTGGTAGAAGATGACAGAACAAGGAGTAATGGTCTCAAGTTGCAGAGGGGGAGGTTTAGGTTGGATATTAGGAAAAACTTTTTCACTAGTAGGGTGGTGAAGCACTGGAATGGGTTACCTAGGGAGGTGGTGGAATCTCCTTCCTTAGAGGTTTTTAAGGTCAGGCTTGACAAAGCCCTGGCTGGGATGATCTAGTTGGGGTTGGTCCTGCTTTGAGCAGGGGGTTGGACTAGATGACCTCCTGAGGTCCCTTCCAACCCTGAGATTCTATGATTCTATGATTCTATGATTCTATGAAATCGCTGAAATATTTCATTTTGACATTTTCTAAATGAAAATTCTGGTTTTCCAGTTCAAAAAGACTTTTAGTTTAGAAACTTAATCCAGTTATAGTAACAACATTTTTAAATGGTCAAAAATGAAACATTTCAAAATTATTGAAACAAATTTGACCTGAAGTGAATTTTTCAAAACAATTGACCAGAAGTTAATCTCCCCCTACTCCTACACACACACATTTTTGATGCACAAACTTCTGAAGATTTCAACTTCTCATTTCCATTTGGGATGGGAAAATTTGTTTTGAAATCTCAAAAATTTTCAAAGGATGGGAAAACCATTTTCTGTCCAACTGTGGCACTGACATTACTTTTAATTTTTTCACTGCAATGTGATCTCTATTGAAATGCACTGATTGTTTGACATTGCAATATGGTTATCATAGATGTGAATTTGATATCAGTTTTTCTTTGTAATCAAATCAAAATGACTCATAACATGGGGAAGGAAGTCACATTATTTTTAGAGCCGTCTAGCTTATCAATCTTATTGATATCAGAAAGCACACACTAATCAGATTTTTGAATGGACTATACAGGAAGATACTGGTCCTACTTGATTTTCCTCTTTGCCTTCTGGTCACTTTAAAACAGCTTCTACAGAAAGAGAATCATCTTCTATCTTGAGGCAAAATAAAGTCAAGCATCTCCAATGTTTTATTAGTAGGAACAGGGTTTGCCACTCATGCTGAACTGATGAAATATTACAATCTGCTTTGTAGCTCCTGGTTTCTTGACATGCAGATAAAGCACTTTGTTCTACAAGAGTGGTGGAATTTAGTTTATGGTGGTAATTTACATTGGTTACCTGACCCCTGTCAGAAATGGAAAGGGAGATTAGCCCTACTGGAGACAGACATTTTAGGCTAGTACCTATTTACAGCTGTACAGCTATTGGGGAAAGGTTATGTGATAAAGCCTCATCTTTACATTTAGGGTAAAAATTTGAATATTATTTCTGTGGACAACTAGGAGCCATATCAAATGATCCCAAATGTCTGTGGAATTGATTGAGACATATATAACACTGGATTGTGCACTGGGTAACTGTACACCTTGCCTTGTGCCTGATTCTTCGCTCTTACTGGATAAACTGGGAGTAGTTGAATTGAGGAATTACACCAGTGCAAAACTGGTTTAAGTGAGAGAATAATCATCCCATCAGCATGTTGCAGAGTTAACATATGCTGACTGTTGCATATGTGTGGCCATATGTGTGGGCTTCGTGAGATCTATAATGTGGATTTTCCCTTGTGCTATGCATAAAAATATGGATTTCACTCAACCTCTTGTTACAGCTTTCTGGATCATCCCTCTCCCCCCACCCCCTCCACAACATATGCCTACTAAATTGCTTATGGCTGTCTGCCAGAAAAGCCATACTACTTACTGAGAAACCACAAGAGGCCCCTTCACATATACAATGGCTCAACTCTGATTGATCGAAAGAGTTATGAAGGTATGAAATTGGGCTTACAAACATTAACTGAAGTTCTCTAAATATCAGGACTACTGTTATTACTAGAATGTATCAGGAACCCATAACCATGGTATCTAGTTGCAAATCCAAATACTGCTGAATATATGGTGTAGGGAGAGTGAGCCAGAGAAGCCTCACAGGAAGATTCTGCACCTCCAGCATGCCACAGAGCAGGCACCAGGATTTGGCCCCAAATAAGCCAAAACTGATATTAACCAGTACATGCTATTGTAGTCATGCACACACAGCACAGCAGATACATATCCTACAGTGCGCAGGGAGGTCTGGAGCAAAGAACGTTTTTTTAATCTGAGTATATGAACAAATTTGTTGATCATAGAAATAACTGCACAAATGTAACTAGCTACTAGAACAAGAAATGTGATAAACTCAGCGTTTTAATTATCTCCCTTTCTGAGCTAAGCACTGCTGAATGAGCTTCGTGATGCATGCTGGCCTAGTCCAAATGGGTCAGGCCATTATTTAGAAGTTTCTCAGCCCCTCGCAGCCTTCAAAACATTTCTTGCCAACACAAGGCACCCTCAGTTTAACCAGATTCAACATTTTCTTCATCAATCTTCCATTTCCCTGAGCTAGGAACTGATGGGTGCTGGGGAGTGGGAAGGAAACAGAACATAGTCCTTTAGCCAGATTTCTCTGGCCTGTCATAAAGTCTGCAAAACACATTCTTTGTCACAGAGATCTATGTGGCAGTTGGAAAACAACTGGATTATTGGCTTTGTTATTCTCCTGGGCTGAAGTGGCTCGCCTGCATAACATCTGGGAACACGAGCTCTTCATTGACAGAATGTAGATGGAGACATCCAGGATGGAGGAAGGTAGCTGACTATAGATGACTACAGGAGTACCAGGGAAGGAAGGAAGGAAGGAAGAACTGGCTGCTCTGTGAAGAGGAGTGTGGCTGCTGACCACCCTGGGCAGCAGACACTGCTCCATCCCCACCCAGGCCCATCTGAGCCAAGAACTGGTATGCAATACTGGCAGTTGGAAGAGAGGACCAGATCCCAATGGCCTAAGAGGGGAACCACCCGTCTCCAAGCCTGGAAAGCTCACAGCTACCACCCCCAAGAGGGAGAGACAAAGAGTGGTGGTGGTTGCGGACTCCTTTCTGAGGGGAACGGAGGTGTTCAATTGCCAACCTGATCTGGCATCCCAGGAAGTGTGTTGCCTGCCCAGAGCCCACATGTAAGACATTATGGAAAGGTTGCTGAGGATCATCCATCTGCTAATCCATGTGGACACTAACGATGCTGCGAGGTAGGACCCGGGGCAAATCAGCGGTGACTACAAGGCTCTGGGAGAGAGACTAAAGGAGTTTGGGACACAGGTGATTTTCTTGTCAATCCTGCTGGTTGAGAGTAAGGGCCCAGGCAGGGATACACACATCGTGGAAAGGAATGCATAGCTGCACAGATGGCACTGGCAGGAGGGCTTGGGCTTCCCTGACCATGGGATGTTGTTCTGGGAAGGAAGACTGCTGGAGTCCACCTGAGCAACAAGGAAGAGCATCTTCACGAACCAACTTGCCAACCTAATGACTAGGGCTTTAAACTAGGTTCAAAGGGGACGGGTGACAAAAGCTCACAGGTAAATAAAAAAAAGTGACCTTGACAGAGGGCTGGAAGTTTGTGGAAGTGTGCGGAGGGGAGGGAGGGTGAGAATGGAAAATTACAATAGGTTCATAGGAGCGACAAGAGGGAATACAATGGGGTAATCTGCTCAACATCTTAGATGCTTATAAACAAATATGGGATATAAATAGGAAAAACTGGATGTTTGAGTACGCAATCTAAATTATGAACAATTATTGCAGATTAATTGTCATCACAGACTCCGTGGGATAAATCTCATGACAGGAATACTGGTATAAAGGGGAATAGCTTATTCAGGAAGGACAGGCAGGGAAAAAGGGAGGACATGTTGCATTATACATCAATGTATATAGTTGTTCTACAGTCCAGAAGGAAGTGAGAAGCAGAGCATTTGAAAGTCTGTGGGTGAAGATAAGGTTGGGGGGGAGGAAGGGCCAACGTTGTGGTTGGGATCTACTATAGGCCACCAAATCCGGAGGATGAAGTGGACGAGGCATTACTAGAACAAACAACAGAAATATCCAAACCACAAGATCTGGTAGTAATGGGGGACACTAGTTGAAGGCTGACCAGGTATTCTCAGCAGCAGCCTCAGAATCTGAGATTGGGGAGTGGCACTTGGAGGCTGGCCAAGTGCTCTGAGAGTGTTTACATTGTAATTACTAAGATTAATAACTACAATAATACTTTGCATTTGAAGTTCCTAAGTGCCTATAACTCAAGGGTCCCAGAGTGCTTTACTAACGTTCATCTTTACCATACTTGTCAGGCAGGCAAGTACTATTTGTGCAGAGAGGTTAAGTGACTGGCCCATATTCATTCAAGGAGTGAGTGGCAGTGCATGAAATACAATCAGGCTTCAGTTCCCTTTTCTAATTCACTGACTATGTTCATTCTCCTTATATTTTGAAGTAAAAAAAAAAAGATTATGAACAGCAAATACTGTCCAGGTTCACCACCTCGTTTTAAGCTTTAGTGTTTGAAATAAAGAAAAGCTCATAAATGAGCTCAGGCCACTTTTAGGAGTAAGCAGCTACAAAATTCAATTTGGTAAAATTTGAAGTATTTTGTTTAGGTTTTTTGTTTTATAAATAACAGCAGCCTTTGTAAGGAGAAATATCATGAGTCTGGTAAAGGAGGGTCTGTGATAACATAATGATGCTAATGGTTGTAAATTTCTGAGCAAAAATTCCAGAATCCTGAGCAGATTTGAGCTAATGTGTGTGTGTTTCTCTGCAAGAAACTGCTACTGAATGCACTAGTAAATATCCCAAACACCAGATTCAAATCATGGGCTATATCCTGGCTGCCTCCTTCTCACAAGCACATATCAGGGGTGTAGTCACATATTCATGCTTGTATGCTCTTTGTTGTGACAGTGGCAACTAAGCACCACCCTGCAGAGATTATTCCAGTGAGGAGCACAAATAATCTATAGGGTTTGACTGTGTGTGCTGTGTGCAGGGCCACGTTGGCCAGAATATGGATGCATATTAATATTGCTTTTGTAGCATTTGCATGTGTCAACTCTGAAGCCACTTAATAACTGGGCCAAAATTTGGCCCTTGTTTTTACTACTCTCTGTTACTAGAAAAGAGTTAAATATTTTGAAACACAACAGCCCATTAAAGTAGAATGTACAATTAATGTTTATCATGTTACAACTGAATGCAAGACGATATAGCCAAATTTTTTCACTTTGCAGATTAGTTTAATAATGGAAAATCCAAGTGAGGCTGTATAAAAATACATCAAAATTTATAGAGTTGTTATACTACTAATGTGGCACTACTGTTAAATTTAGCCTTTTGTTACTTTGTATATTGATATAAAAACACACGTCCCTTGATTCTTGAATCTAGTTTTACTGCTATGCCATTCACCAGTTACACATACAGTAGTGACAGCTATTGTCAAATATTGCAGGATTTACCTTACATTTTTCAACAATTCAGTTTACAACAAAGGGCCAAATTGCCATTACAGAGATATTACACTTACTAACCATGGCCCTGATTCTGCACAAATGTGTATGTGCTTAACTTCAAGCACATGAGTAAATTTCATTGCTTTCACTGGACTACCCATGGTCTTAAAGTTAAGTATGTTTGTTTGCAAGAACAGGGCCTGTGCTGTTATTAGGTCACAATTATTCAGAAGAAGATACCTGTTATACTAGTTGTCAATGGTTCTGACTAACTATAATGCACTAAACTACTGTTTGAAAATAAGGTAGCTTTATGATAACCAGGCACTCAAATGGAGCAAAAAAAAGTCAGCTCCGCAAAGAGACTTTCACACACTACAGCTTAGCTGTTCACAGTTTGAAGCACAAATTCTGTCTGGCCAAACACTTTCTTTCTTGAACATTTATTAGCTTAAAAAATAATGTGAACTACAAAAAAAAAAAAGTCATGTGTGACACTGGAGTTCATGTTTCAAACCAAAAAATAGTCTGATTCAAAGTATCAGCAGGAGTCTCAGAATGCTAGACAGAAATAAACTGGGTAATAAAATGCCATTATGTTCAGCAATGCACAAATCTTTAGGATTGACAGGCCACTAGGGCCATTCTGTTAGAACAAAAGATGGCATTTCTTTAAAATGTGCCCCTTAAATTCAAAGTGCCAAATTCTGCCCTCAACTACTGTATATTTACATCATTGTAAACTCTGATGGTTTCAGACAGGTTACTTCAGATTTCTGTTGAACAGAGAGAATGGTAAAGAATCTTGATTCATATGATAGTTTTACAACATATTTTCCTTCCATTTAACTTTTTGTTGAATCATTTATTTTTGCCACATTTCTCCTTACTATTTTATTTATGTTAACTGTATACTCTTAGTAACTGGATTGTCTATTTTAAACAGTAAGAGACGGTTTAAAAAAAAATGGTGCTCATATTTTGGTCCACTTCTGTTCCAATGACAAATAGTGTTGGGAAGCTACACAATAATAAATTAAACTCTGGTTTACATATATACACTGATGAATTAAAATCATCTGTGACCCAAACTCAGACTCAGGAGTTTCTACCATGTATTAGTCTAGCAAATAAGGTGTGAATCTTTTAATTCTGCTTAACCTCCACTCCCACACACACCCCTTTTGTCCCAATGCTAGAATTAGGCACATCTGACAGAGAATGGCACATGAAATATCAAGTTAAAACATTGCTTACTGGTCTTAAGTATCTACCTTACAATTTGACAGAGAGCAGAGTGAAAGAGGCATACAGTGCAAACAAAATAAGTAGGGTAAAAAGACCCAAAACATGAAAAACAATTACAAAATGATGGAGTATAAATACAAAAAGCAAGACCCAGATGAAAATATTTTTCTCGGTCCCAGATGAAAAAATTAAGACATAAAAATAAAAATAAAAATCACAAAAAAGCATTGAATCAAACTGTTTCCTGCAACGCTGGAGTTCCTTGATGTAGTGGGATTACTAAATATAGTATTTTACTAATCTCAGCAGGGAGCTGGCTAACTGCATGCCTGTCAGATGTTTCTAATGGTCACCCCCTGTGGAACAAATCTAAGGAGAGCATGAAAAACACCCACATTTAAGAAAGACCCCTTGCTAGATCATTAAGGAAAGATAAAGGCCTGTACATTCATATGTGATATATAACATAATCATTGTGTCAAGAAAACATATGTTTGATTAGTATGCCTCAGGTTCATTAATCGCTGTGTCCACTTCACAGCAGTGGGCAAAGTTTCCATTGTAGCTACTGCATGGAAGAGTAAAGATACTCGGTAGCTAAAAGACTGACAGTTCAGCACTAAATCTTGGGATATTCATAACATGCTCCCTTCTTGTACATACATACAGCATACCAGCTGTACTATAGGCTTAAATCTTTATTAAAACACGCAGTACTAGGTTTCTGACTAAGAAATAAACACTTAAATAGATAGCTTAACAAACAGAGTAAGGAAGCTGCCATAGGTTACCAGAACAGGTTTTTATATTGCTGGTTATAGTGGAGTGGACACTTAAGTTGCTATATATAAATTTTTTTGTACATAGTGAACTGCAGTAGGTAAAGATGGAAAAAACTTCTTAGATCAGGACATAGTTCCCACAAAGAGGACACATCAGATATTTATTAAACTAATTCTGCACTTGATCTTAGTCAAAAAGGCTTGTGCCTCATTTATTTATATACCCTCCAAATATAAGTCTCTTGTTCTCAGTGATGGCTATGATTTTAAAAGCTCATGCATACATCCACTGTGCTCAGTCAAGTGAGAAAGGCCTAGCCATTGACCTTCCCTGTCTCGTCGTTGTAGTCACTGTGATGCTCAATTCCATCTGAGACGAAAGTAGGGCTACAGCCACTGTAGTTGCATGAATCGCAATGCAGCAAGATGTGTACAGTAACATAATTCATCTTCCCTCTATTACTAGACAATATGTGCTGGGAATTAAGGTGTTGGAATGGCATGCCTGAGTTTCACATGTAAAACAAGCAATGATGTTTTCAATAGATGCCATTTGTGACTGCAAAGACAACTCTGCCTGAACAAGAGAGCCAGCGTTCATTTCCTACAAATCTAGTTACTGAGGGATATATTTATCTGTGAACATTAAGAAAATACTTTTATTGTAGAAAGTTAAAATTTTTAAATATATCACTCACAAAACACTACAACCAACCAACCTGAAAAAAACAAACACATGAATTACTCAGACATGAAACATTGTAAAGCACTATAGAGCAATGTAAGTCATACCTGACACAGTTCTAGTACAAATGTCCTAGCCTCCTCTGATTCACTAACACATAATTATTCAGAAAACAACGAATATATTCTTGGAGAGAAAAGCCTAAATTCAATTTATATTTCAAACAGTTAAAGTAAATATGAAAATGCTGCCAAATTTGTATTAAAAAATCCCTGTGATCTTCTGTTTTCTTCATATGTACTGGGAAAAATGAGGGGTTTGTGCCTCGCTAATGAAGTATACAGGGAAAGGGGTTGCTTTAGAAATTTTGTGGAGGAGCAAGTGACTGATGTAACTGTTTCTAATAACTGAGGAACTAAGCAGGTTTGGAGAAAGAAACTTATTCATATTTTAAACAACATTTTGGCTTCAGCATCAACGGAAATATGTTTTCACCTGCTCCTAATTTTCTTCTTGGTTATGAAGACTGTTTAAGTGAAGATGGAAACAGAACACTTATAAGCTGTCTGTGTAGTGCAAGTGAAAGCATAAATTGGAGGTTACTATCTTGATGAGCAAGGGGAGTTGATCAGCATGAAATTGCAAGCAGAAAAACAGCTCCCAGAATTTGCTGAAAATCTGGAGATAAGCTATCCATTCTATTGTGGAGTAATTTAGGTATGCAACATTGTACATACAAAAAACCCCACCCTATTATTTTCATTCACAGAAGGCACATACATTTCTTCACTTCTAAAAATAATGCTGTTTCTTTGTGCTCCCAATTTTTAAAATGACCAGACGACTAATTGTGAGCTAAAATTCACTGTCTGGAAGTCTAGCCTCCTGTCTGCAATGAGGAAAGTGGATTTTAATGGCAGGTTTTAGTCTTATTTCTTCCTCCCCTGCATTTCTTGTTACTTTTCTGGTTAAGGGTTTTGGTTTGAGAGTCTAAGTTACGATATTATGGTTAAAACTAAGCCCCACCCTACTAAAGACTCAGCATCACACTTATATTTCTGTTAGCTGAGACTTCAAGAATTTCAAAGTTTTGGCTTCACTCCAGTGCAAGGTTTGTATCTAACTTACCAAGTCACATTAGGATTTACTCTAAAAGAACTTGGCAGGGAGCGGAGCCTGGCTTGTTTAGTACTGACTACAATATTTGGAGAGATCATGACAGCTTTACAACTTTTTTTTCCCCACACAAGTGTGTTGATTATGAGAATGTAATTTACATTTCTTCATGCACAAAGTTACATGCAGGTATTTGGAGGAGGATTTCAGTTACCCTTTTCAAGATACTAATGAACGCAAAAATATTTTATTCAATGCACCAGCCTTGAATTCATTTGCACAGTTTCTCTCCATCTGTCCTCCTTCCTCACTGAACTTGAAACAAGACGACTCCATTGGAAGTTTTCTGAAGACAGAAATACCAAGGCATTAAATGCTTTTAAATACTGGTCTTTCTTCCTTCTGAGGGTGAGAGGTAGTGATGGACAGGGTAGTAGAAAGGTACTACAGACATTTGGATGTGGGGAACAAAGACTTTGGCTTAGCACCTAGTGAAACTGCAGGGTTCATATTAGCAAACCTACACATGGTTAGAAATTAAAGATCGGTGACAAAAACTATCAGGAAGAAATGAAGGCTGATAAGTGCTAGGAAGCTTGGGATAATGAAGACTCTGTAAAGTGATTCTATCAGATTTATGTTCTCAGTGAAGAGATGGGACTTTTATGAGATAATGGAAGCATGTGGTTAAGACTTTAGAGGTAGTTTTTGGATTCATTAAGGGATGTTATTGTTATTAATATTTTTGTGATTATTGTTAGCCCTGTGGAGCATGGTGTTGTGTAAGTACACAGGAAGACACACCCCCTGCTCCAAACGGCCAGATTCTAACACCCTTATTCATGATGAGCAGTATCTTACTCATTCTATAAATAGTTCTACTGAAACCAATGGGACTATTAGAGTAATGTGTTAGTAAATATCACCATGGCAAGAGTATCACAAGCTGATCCAAAGAGCTTACAAGCTAAGGCTCTGATACCACAAGTTGGATATTTGTACCTGCCCACAAACAGTAAGTTCCGGAATCAGACCCAAATTTAAGACAAGATGTATCAAGAAAATGTAGCACAAAGGAGGGAGGCATGGAAGGAGTATATGTGGCGGGGAAACCATAATAAGAATACAAGTCTCTAATGACCTCTTCCAAGCCAAAGGTCAGAACCAGTACCCCAGCCTCATCCTCCTTGACATGTCAGCTGCCTTAGTCACAGTCAACCATGCTCTTCTTGAAATCTTGCTCTCTCCTGGTTCTCTTCCTCATTGCTCCTTCAACATGTCCTTCGGAGGATCCTCCTCATCCAACTTTCTATGGGGGTTCCACTACCTCTATCCTTAGTCCATTTCTCCTCTCCTGCTACAACTTATCTCTGAGCAATCTCATCCAAAAATACAAATTAAATTACCCTCTCACGGTTTTACCTCTTTACTCCAGTCCAGTCTCCCTCTGTTCAAACTAAAATCTCTGCCTGTCTCCTTCACATATCCTAGTGGATGTCTAGCCATCAGCTCAAGCTTAACAAGCTAAAAGAGAGCTCCTAACCTGCCTCCCCACTGCTTTAACAATGTCACCCCTCTTGAGACCAACTTCTCTACTGCATCAACATAAGCTGCTTCTTTTCACTTTCAAGACCTTCACAGCCTATCCCCACTCTACTGATCATGTCTCATTCACTATCAAGACATTGACTCTCACATCTGTCCAGCCCATAATGCCAGCCTCCATTGCCCACTTGTTAAATTTTCTAACAAGCTCCCTCATTAGCCACCTTCAAAACCCTCCTCAAACACTCTTGCTGTAATGCCTACAAAACACTTGACAACGACCACGTGTCTGGTGTGCTGAGACCACAGTCTATCATGCTAACCAACACTGTCTTATTGTTTCCTTGTAACTCCCCAGTCAGTCTGTCTGCATCCATCTGTTGTCTCTTGTCTTATACTTAGATTGTAAGCTCTGTGTGGTTCCTGGTCCTTGACTGGAGCTCATAGGCACTATGGTAATACAAAAAATAAAAATCACAACAACATATGGTTACATAGACTTACTATGAGCATACCTCACTGGTATCAAAGTGATATATATAAAAAAGAAAATAAACATCAGCAACCTCCACTGGCCCTCTGCCACTGTTCATCATTAATATTAATGTCTCAGAAACACTTTTGGTATGAATTTGAATCAGTGGCTCACAGCGTCTCTGTGATAAAGTGTTGTTCTCAGTTAGGCCCTAATCCCACAACTGATAACAGCCAAGTGGACTGCTGTGTTTGTACATGTCTCCATTGATTTCAATGGGGCTCCTTTCAGGCACAGAAGTCTACCCAAATGATGTTGTAGGATTGGAGCCTTAAGTCTCTTTTGCCCCTAGTATAGATGAAATACAATTTGCTTTAACGGCCTTCTTTCAAAACTGTTATCTAGATTGGGTCACTTTAGATAGCCTTGAAAAGGTTTTAAAAAATCATTTTATCCTAATTATGGCCTGACCACTCTGGAGGCAAGACCTTTTTCAAAATAGATTTTTGAAAGCTGTTTGCTAATGCAGTCTTCCAATGCATTTTACATTAATGATGCCAGAAAGCCTGGGGTTATAATTTCCACAACCTCCTTTCCTTTATGTATTGTTTATGCTTTCCCACTCAAACTGGCTAAGAGACTTTTGTATTGTTCCAGTACTGGAACATTTGCTAGGGGTCCAGTTTCCAGGACAATAATAGCTACAAATGTTTCTGCAGTTGAAGGATTGGAGTCGAGAACCGTATCATTTGGTTTGATGTTCTAGATTTGGTCATTTGGTTCCATTCCCCATGATCAGCATCAGCCAGACTTTCCTCAAGAAATAATTCTTTAGGACTTCTCCCCTTTCGATGGAAACTTTGAATATATGTGCTATTATAATAATTAACCATTAAAACTACAATGAAAATTACATCCAGGTTTCTGTTATAACCTCCTGTTTTCATATGTTCTTAACTTTTCTCAACCATTTTTTTCAGGCTGAAATTTTGCAAGTTTGTCTCAGTTGAAAGGCATTTTTTTTTTAGGAAACTGAGGAAAATCTACCATTTTTGATCGTTTTCTGGTGAGAATGGAAAAATATTTTTTTCAGTTTACCACCCTCCCCAGCCATATGATCATTGGATCACTACAACTGAAAAATGGCTAAAATGCAAATTTCTTCAAACTTGGTATTTGACTAGACCTCCTTGAAGAAATGTCTCTCACTCATCATTTCATTCTGCTTCTTGAAGCGCTCTGGACTGGCTGCTGGAGGAAGCTGTAAGCAGCATTGGAGAAGCATGTTATGGTGGGGTAAGGAGGACAGAAAACAGCTGTGGCAAGAGTGGGAAGTGTCTTCCTCCCTTCCAGCAGGTTGGAGGGAGAATGAGATGTCTCCTCTTACACAGCAGTGAGGAGGAAAAAAGGCTTTCTCCCAACAGACGTGTGCAAGTAGGAAAGAGTAAAGCCTTCCTGCTCCCAGCAGCCAGGAAAGAGGAATGGAAATGTAGGCAAGAGCGTGACAAAGCTCCCATGCCCTCTCTTCCAGAAGCTGCAGGAGGAAGGGATGGGAACTCTCAAGTTGTAAGCCAAGGTGATATGTAAAGATACGTCATGCATTCTGTAAGCTACCCAGAACAAACACTCCAACAGGAAATGCCCTATGATCTCCTGCCTGGAAGCCAGGGGGCCTTCTTCTGAGTATGCTGCCCCTGAGTCCTGTTTGATGGGCTCCCCCATCTTCTACCCCAGTTGACATTACTGCTCTGTCCACTCTTCCTATGAGGCAAGAACATCCTGTTCGGAATGAGATGACGCACTGAATTTCTTCAGCATGCTACCATACTTCAGTTCAACAGCATAAGAACCATTATGTTAATTTCTGCTCTTACAGCTGTTTGAATCTGGGGTAATTAGAAGATGCTCAGTAATTGTCTTGGTTGTTTTTATCCCTAATCTAACAAGCGCACCCAGTAAGCAACTGTATGTCTGAAAGCTAACCCAGATAACTTTGTTCTTCGGTGTTCAAATGCCTGGTAAATATCTCACTGGTGCCTACTTCCTATTTATCACTGCTACATTTTTGTGATATTATGAGTTTAAGGATAACTTCAAATTCAGTAGTAGTGGCCAGATCCTTAACTGGTGTAAATTGGTGTAACTCCATTTTCTTCAACAAAGCTATGATGATTTACACCAGCTGAAGATCTGGTCGTAGGTTTTCAGCTGGAAGCTGATGTGAATGAGAGGGTATCAGAGAGCAAATATCTGATAAGGTTGTGGGATACCCTGCAAAGACTGGTGAAGTCTCAAAGAAACAATTGCTCTTGGATGGAGAAGAAAGTTGCACTCTGTTAATGCATCCTTCCTTAACAATTCATATCTTATCATTGACGTCAACCTCAGAGGAGAAAATATGTCCCAACTACCAAACAGGGGATAGGTGTAGCTTAGAGCGCTAGTGAGGTAAAAGCAGCACCAGAGTTAAGTTAGGAGGAAGGAAACAGCTAATGCTAAGATTCCCAGGGAGCTCTGCCAAACTAAAAAGGCAAATTGCACTGGGTCACGTACATAAGAAATACTGAATAGAAAGTTGCACCCATCCAGATAAGTGCTTTTACATTTTACAGAGAAAGATACATTTCCTGACTCTGAACTGCATTTGGAAAGAATTTTTGAATAAAAATGGATATTTCTGATCCTTCAGCTGGTGATCAGATCTTGCTGAAAATGCTGTTACTGGTCAGAAGAGCAGTAAGCACACCAAGTGTCAGACACACAAAGAAATCAGTTGATTAGAGTTTTAACATTCAAGTTATTTTCTTAGGGCTTGGTGCTGAGGCCTGACTCAGTCTATATATATGCAATGAGAACTCCCAGCGAGGCCAAATCTTATTGGTATTCAAGTCACTGGAAGATTTGCCTATATAAGAACTTCAGGCCTAAACCCCTTCATTATTAAATAGTATAACAGTACTAGAACTAGCTACCCATCTCTGACACTATTACTAAGTAGTGAGTTCAACATTAAACAAACACAATTTTTAAAAGCAACTAAGTGACTTAGAAGCTTAAGTCCCATTTTCAAAAGTGAATAGGACCAGATTTTCAAAGATGCGGATCGCTATCTAGTGGTAGTCTGAAAACCCCACATCTGAACTTCGTGCACCAACAGTAGTCCTATTGACAGTGAGTCTAATGGGACTTCTCATGGGCGTGAAGTTAGTCATAAGTGTAAGTCTTTGCAGGACGTGCACCTAAATCAGACACAGACAAATACTTGAGACACACAAAATGCTACATTTTGGTGAGGTAAGGATCATTTGAAAAATGCCCAGCAATGCAATTTTTAAGTAAACCAGTGTATAAAATGGAACAGTTAATAAATAAACAGAAGTGGGGAAATAGTTATATTGTGCAAACACTGCAATCAGTGACATAAATTCAAACAGAAGCTCCTATTAGAGAGCCATGATAGTGAAAAGATGAATGTATCGAAGGCCCTGATCTTGAGATCACTGCAAGCAGGTGCACTACTGAAGCCAATGGGGCCCCACACAGTTGCATCATTGTGTCCACACTCAGCGATTGCAGGATGGGGCCAAAAATTACAGTACCTTGAGCCCTATCATTCTTACTTCAGGAAACCTCCTATTGGATTAACTGATGGACTCCAACTAACTCCAATGAGTTTTTTGCCTTAGTAAGAACTACAGGGTTAGACCATTAATGTGTAAACTGTTTCTCTAGAGATTTCAATGTAAACAAACTCTTTGAAATAATTTACTACACTTAAACTGTCAGCAAATATATGTTTTAACTTCTCTATTCCAGTTTCAAAGCAGTGATCTAAAAATAACTATTTTAACTAAAGCTTAATTTTCCTTTAAGCAATCTCTCAGCAATTGTCTGCAAAATAATTACCTTGTAGATCATTTGCATACATATTTTATAAAATAAGTACTAAGAATGCTTTATTCAGACTTTGTAAAGGCTTATTTGTGAAGTATTTGGCTTCATTAAGAATGGTAATTTGATCTCTGTCATTCTTGGAAAGTATCCATGGATAGCATCTGTATTATGGTGAGAGAGCTGCTATCTACCTTTTACAAATTTCTTTGGAATAATAAGTCAAGAAAATTTAATATACTTTTTAAGCACTTTTCCATATATTGGTCCCGATAGCTCTTAACTATTAATGGTTTGTAACACAACATGATGGATTGCATATACCATTGCTTCAGAAGAATTTAAATTAAATAACCACACAACAAAAGGTGCCCTCTTCAGCTAAAGAAGTTGAAAGAAATATCATAAAAAATTCAATAAGCAAATATTTTTGTTTACATTTACAATAATAAAACTTCAGACAAGTATTTATTGTTTTGTAAAAAATACATTATAACAGAACAAAATGTATATGTTGATCATGAAAGACAAAACTAGTGTTATTATCTGGACTAGAATGCACATACATGCTAACAGTTCAAAAATCATTTCAGGGCATTCAGGAAACATGAAACAAGCTACCTGTTTGTGAATGTACTATTTTTCTACTTGGTAAATATGCCTGAGAAAGTTAACCTGTAAAGAAATAGGCTTTTTAAACTCTTAAACACAAAGAGCTTTCTACAGTGAAATGGTGAAGAGACCTGTGATATGCACCTGACAGGCCACTAAGCCATTTCCCACAGAGATTCTGTTCACTGCTCCACCTCAGTTCAGTGATCCAGCAGTGGCACAGAGTTTCACATCAATACCAAATTCATTCAACCGAGGCATTAAAAAAGCATGCTGATATGATGTAAAATCACCAGTTTATATACAGAGGGTATGTGGAAATCAAATAGATTCTCTACCAAAGTTAGTGTATTGTTGTGCAGTATTATGGACAAGTAAAAAGTAATGATAAAGCAGGGATTATATGTCTAGCTCAAGTTAAGACCCTTTAAAAACTACAATTTCAACACAATCATCTAGAAGCAAAGAATGAAAAATCAGGACAAACACAAATAGTCATTTTACAGTAGCCACATACTATAGCTAAGTAGGAATCAATATGTAGCTTGGGAAAATAGTACCATAGATTGTGCTTTGGGTATATGAAAATAAAATATTACTAGCAGGCACAAGCAGTCTGACAAGATGTGAAAGGAAGCAGTGAAAACGTCGGGGATTGAATTTCCTTTCATCAGGATTTGTCTGCTCCTACTGTACGCAGATGACAAATGGAACTCAGAGAAATACAAGATATTTAACTCTTATTAGTAATTTAACGCTACTGTAATGGGTTTTAGATTTTTGCCTTTTCTTGTATTAAAAGAAATAAAACCTAATTAATTAAAAGCTATATATTGAGGATTATTCAGAATCTGAGTGCATGTTTTCTTCATTAAGAACAATGGGCCAATTCCAGTCGGTGCAAATCGATGTAGCTATGTTGAAGTCAATGGATCTATGCCAATTTATGGAACACAGTGTTTGACACTATGCCTCCAATTTTAGTGGTCCTGTTGAAATCATTACAAGCAACTGCATACTTTGTAAATTACATGGGCTTGAAAAAAACCAATCATGGGCATACAAAAATTCTAATAGAAACCTTTAATTTTCATAATTTAGTTAAGCAGATAATACATGATCATACTACATGAGCTAGATCATATGAAACAAAGTTATCAAACAAAACAAATTCATAAGTCTGAGGAGAAAAAAACCATGACGGTCAAATGATGGAATTTTAGCAAACAGCCAATCCTACCCTCCAATGTTGAAACACATTAAAATATACTATTGCACATATGTATATATTTTTCTGAGTGTGATCAGGAAGCAGCTTCCTTCCCCCCCTTTGTAGCACTGCACAAATGGCTAGGTGCATTATGGAGGCTTTTTACTGGCCTATGAAGTATAAGGTATTGCCCACTGCTGGAGACAGGTTATCAGACTTGATGGACTAGTTAACTGATCCAGTATGGTAAATCCTATGTTATTCTTTCACCAGTACTGAGCATGGCATCAAGAGCACCCTATGCTGCTCTGACACCAGACACATGGTTAAGTTACACCTTCCAATCAGTACTTCATTCTTCAGTCTACTTGTAGCATGTGCAGAGAGGAAAACAGAACACCAATTATAAGGAGTACCATAAGGGCCTCCTGATCCAGCAATGCCTTTAACAAGCGCTTAACTTTAAGTATGTGAGTAGTCCCACTGATATCAATGGCATTATTCACATGCTTGGCATTAAGCACAAGCTTAAGGGCTTTGCTAGACCAGGTCCTAAGAGAGGAGCCAGTATCAGAACAGAAGGAGCGCACTAAGAGGAGGAGACGCACAAAGCAGTGCAAGGGAAGTTGAAAGCATCTTTTATAATTGTTTAAGGAGGAAAATGGGGAGAAAGACGGGCTAAGGTTATATCTATACTGCAGTCACGGGGTGTGACTGCAGCAGCTAGCTAGCTAGGGTCCTGGAAAAGTGAAGCCCTGGCAGCGTTGCACAAGCCCACCCGGAACCCTGGGTAATTACTCACACGGCTGCCCTGCACAGAAACACATGCTGCCACAGCATCACTGCTCCAGTATGTGAGCTAGCTAGATTAAAGCTAGCTTGGGTAGGTCTCCTTGAGCTGCAATCACACCCCATACTTGTACTACAGACATACACAGAGGAGGAGAATGTATATTGTGTAAGGGGGAATCTCCTGGATCCAGAAACTTTCTTAGAGCCCCTGCTAATTTTACAAGATAAGTGGCATGCGTGATCATACTCTAGAGGGCAAGAGGGAAATCCTAGATGGCAATGCTATGATTCTGGCTGAAGAGCTTCATTTTCCTCCTCCCATACCTGAAAGCCTTGAATCCTTGCCAAATACTCCAGCTGTTTTGAAGGCTGCACTGCAGAACAGGGGGAAACAGGAGATATTCCTTTTAGACCTATGGCTTCAGCAGTCGGGGATGTTCCATTCATGAGGAGTTCCCTGGCAATTGTAGCTGTACTATTAGTAGTAGCAGATATGCTGAAGAAAGAGCTAGAAGTCTGGCTCATTTCTTTGGATGACAAATAGCTTCCAGTAGTGCCAGGGGCTGCTTTGTTGCGGCTTGCTTCCATCTCTTGATAAACATCAGGTGAGAGATGGAGAATTCCCTTTGGTGCTGAAAATGAAAGCAAAGACCATTCTCATTACACTTGCAGTGAGTTAAAGATGGACAACTATACCATTGTCAGTTTAGATGCTTCCCACCTGAAAACAAACTGTATACTTATAGGTCTATTACAGTTGTAACTGCGAGTCAGAATGCATAATCTACCTGATTATAACCAAAACTGATTTTAAATGGACATTAAAGGGAAGGATACTTTTAAAAAAAAAAAAAAGATCCTAAATATGGCCTCTAAAACTGTGCTTGAAATTTGGCATTCAAAGACCATCTGGCATGTATAAATGAGGTACTTAGATGTCAGAACTAACAAGACATAGCCACACTTCAAAAAATGATAACACAATCTTTATTTTGCTGTAATCCTCTTCCTTCCCACATCCCTACACCATTGTCTGTTGTCATCATTTGCTGTGCTAACGTGCCTTATTTAGGTCACATACCCTTCAGTGAAGGAAACTGTCTTCTTTTTTTAAGCATTATGGACACCCGTGACACAATATAGATTGTAAATAATAATATCTTTGTGACTTGCACTTGAGAAGGTGTATTCTTTGCTCAATGTGAATGTATATCACCCATTTACACCACAGGAATTATGCTATGTATTAGAGACTCAAAGAATTTATTCACGTGCAATTATGGAAAATCCTTCAATATCTCTAATGACATGTAGTTAAGGATAATTGAATTTTAAATAATCTTTTTAGACAATGAAGTCCCAATCCTGCATGCACATTTGCACCTGAATAACTTTACACACTTGAGGAAATCAACTGAGATTCTCATGTGTGCAAGAGTGTTCAGGATCAGGGCTTAAGTGAGGCAGTCTTACTATACAGTCAAGCTATGTTTTGAAAAATAAATGATATCCGTTTTGCAAATAGTTTAAAAGGTTATAATGAACATGAAAATGTTTTATTAAATTACAAGCATATTGGAGCCTTCTATTGGTAGCAGTCAGACTGCCTAAAATATGACATTTGTGACACCTGGCAGTATGGGAGTCCATTTTACAATGGTAAACCAGTTCGGCAACTAGTTTAAGCTATGAGAAAAAAAATGATATGGTTCAAAGTTTATAGATTATTTTTCATTTGCAATGCATATGAAAGTCATTTTAAGATTGCAGAACAGTCTTAAAGAAGAATCGAAACTGGATTTCTAGTATTTTATCATGGGTTTCTCTAATCTCAGTGGCACAAATGCTACTTTTTAAATAAGATGTCTGCTGCCTGGAGTAGATTCAGAAATACCAGCTATAATTAAAATCCTTAAATTCAAATACATGGTGAACATGCTTCCTTGTTGAACTTTCAGACTGCTGTCTGAGTAAACTGATACAGGTGTGTCTTGTAATTGCTTTACTCAGTTTGGCTTTTTACCTCATTATAAGCCTCATATGGTTAGACCACAATCCAATATTGCTGATTACAGGCATAAAAAGATTTCATTAAGTATTTGGTTATATTGTTAAAATGCAAATAATTTAATGACTGCAGTGATTAATTTCACAACAGGAGACGTAATGTATGGTTCAACTGTCTGACCTTGCAAACCGTATTCACATAAGTATAGAGACTCACACTAACAGAACTACTCACATGAGTAAAATTAGGACTGGACCCCAAAGTCTTGCTTCCAGTCCCCCCACACCCCCTACATATTGAGCCATTACAAGAGCAGGTGCAGAGCCACAGCAGCCGAGCTACAATTCCTCAAACCTGACTGCCTGTGCAGGGCAAACACAGACAAGAAAGTTCAAGTGGCCTGCTGACAGGGAACCCTACAGTGCTCCATAAAGTTACTTCAGATCAGAGCAATTCAGGCTCTAACAGGTGCACAATGGGAGTCGGTACATGAATGGAAAGAGTAAGACACATTCTTTACACAGCTGATTACTATGTCCTGTCTCCTTGCCTAAAGCTTAGAGAGCCCTATGGCTCCAGTCCTTCAACTGACTTTGCATGGACAGATCTCCAGGGAAGTCAATGGGGCTCTACACAGGCACAAGGGTTCACCTGCATGAACCTTTTGCAGGACCTGAGCAGTGGTGTAGCCAGGTTTTGAGAACAGGGGGAGCGGCGCTATAAAAAGGCGCCTCCCCAGGCTCCCCCTGTAATCCCCCCGGCGGCACTTTAAAGGGCCCGGGGCTCCAGCCGCTGTGGAGCCCCCCGGCCTTTTAAATCCACGCCCGAGCCCGGCTCCGGCAGCGGGGCTGGGGGGGGGGCCTTTAAAAGGCCTGCAGCTCCCCGCAGTGGCAGGAGCCGCCGACCTTTTAAAGCGCCCCGCCCCAGCCTGGGTCCGGCTGCGGGGGGCGCTTTAAAGGGCCTGTGGCTCCCTGGCCTTTTAAAGCACCCCCCCCCAGCCCGGGTCCGGCAGTGGGGCTGGGGGGGGGGGGGCGCTTTAAAGGGCCAGTGGCTCCCAGCAGTGGCAGGAGCCGCTGGCCTTTTAAAGCGCCCCCCCAGCCCGGGTCCAGAAGCGGGGCTGGGGGGGTGCTTTAAAGGGCCCGTGGCTCCCCGCAGTGGCAGGAGCCGCGGCCCTTTTAAAGCGCCCCCGAGCCCGGCTCCTGAAGCTTTGTAAAATGGATACTGGGTTTAAATGATTTAAACAGACATAGCGCATCTCCCAGTTTACTGTCAGGTAAAACTGGGCCACATAAACCAAGAAACAATCATCACAAAATAGAGTGGCTTGTACTCAGCACCTCCTAAATCTGACCCAGTGTAAATACATTTTCACTAAATGCATCTGAGAAATAAAGGTGATTAATTCAATAATATAAGTGAAAGAACACACTGGTACAGAAATACTATTATGAAAAAGAATCTATTCTGGAAAAAGCAGCACAATGCTAACTTTTTTACAAAATATTTTAAACCAAATCAAGTACTGCAGATGTCTATTCCATTGATGTAATATTACTTAAAATAAACATTTTGCATGCTTTCTCAGCCTTTTCAATGTTTTTACATGATCCACCCAAATATCTAACTGCTGTCTGGAACAATAGTTTGGAATTTTTCCAGACTACCAAACTTTCTAAATGTTAAAATAAGTAATATGTGGCATATGATGAATAAAAAGATATTCAGCATGATATATCAAATGTTCTTATAAACCACCTACATTGTTATAAAGGAGATGGTAAATTAATAATAGTAATAGTACTTTGCATTTTTATAACACCTTCCAACTGAGGATCTCAAAGTGCTTTATAAGTAAAAATTAATTAAATCATATGAAACACTTAAGAGGTCGATATTATTGCCATCACTAATTATTTTTAAAAACCAAATGATGTAGTATTTTGGACATTATATTAATACACTTGCAAACTGCTGAGATTTTAACTTTAGAATTTAAGTTTAATGAGGCTAATTAAAACTTGCTTTAAACAGCTGCTGATGAAGAATAAAAACCTAAAAAAATCTCTTTGTGCTAAGAAATATATTTTTATTGCCTATTTTAAAAACAATACTAAGGATATTTCTATAAAATTCTTCTGTGCCTGCTGCTTATTCCTAATCTCAATGTATAACCTTCTGTTTGAATATCACAGTTTAGTTGCTGTGGAAATTATGATATTACAGGATGATGATTATGATATCAAGTGAGGAATGAACTATAGAAGCATAAGAACTCTTCAGAAACAAATACCAGAAACTGCTTCCATACATATACTTTTGTTAATAAAATTTGGGAGATTAGAAATACAAACAAATGAGATATCTATTGACCTATCTCTGGATAGGAGTTGTCCAGACAGCATGAGTGGATCTCTAAGTGAGCAAAATTCTTATAAGCTTATTATTCCTCTGCAAAATCTAGATTTGTATGTAAATATCAAGAAAAATTATCATATGCTAAATTCAATACAAATCTCATATTACAGAATCATATGTAATTGTAAATCATAAAGGTTATAGCAAAGATGCAGAGTAATATATGACAATTATCAGGAGTCTCGGGAACTATATTTCACCATATAAATCAACAATGGTGCACCTTCTGCTGCATATAACCTGGAGGTGCGTTCATGAAAGACCTATAAATAATTTCCATGCACAAGCATATTATTTACACCCGTGGGCAATCATGTAAGGAAAATATGCAGACTAGCTATGCAGTATAATCACTAACACTTGAAAAACAATTTGAATCCATTCTTTCTTTAATGGTAATTGTTAGCAGTCGCTTAAAACTGTAATCTCTAAAAAGACTTCCAACCCTACAATCAAATACAGGTGTGTATGATCTTTTGTCTACATCTGCCAATCAGATAGTAGAAAACTGCAAAGTGGCATGGAGGCATACTATATAAATGGCTAGATTAAGACAATGTAGGGGCCTGGGTAACATCTCTACCTGGGTAGTCCCCATAGTCTTACCTCTGTGCTGTGCTCCCATCCTTGCCTGGAGTAGGAGTGGCAGAGCCACCAGTACAAGAAGCATCTTCGCTCTTACCCACCATTCCTCTTTGGATAGGCTGGGGACTCCCTCCTCCCTGGCCCATCACACTTTGTCTTCACACTGTGTGGGGTTCCCTCCCAGAGGAGAACTTAGCCCTCACACATCAGAGCAAAGGATTCTGTGTGTGAGGGCCCTTGCCAACATCACCCCGAGTAGAGACATTGTGACAACAAGCCCCCACAGACATAGCCTCTGCTGCAGTGGTACTGACAGGGCCCCATGGCAGCAGGTTCCTGAGCTAACAATGCAATAAAAATAATGGGGCACTTAACTGTCTTAAAGCCATCACAGGGCTGTCTGCAGATTCAGGAAAATGTCTCTTTATCAGTTACACTGGGTCATGCTTCCAAGCTTTTCTTCACAGCCATAAGATCTAGGAACATATTATTTTTGAACATGAAAGCTGAGATCCTGATGTTGTCATGTGACTTTCAGGAGATAGTTCTCTAGACATGGGACTGTGTCTCAATCCAGCTCTGAACATACCAGACCTGATTCTTTCCTTCCTCTTGTTCAGCACTGTCAGAATACTCCTTCTCCCCCAGTTTTCAGTCTTTTCTTGTTTCAATGACTCAGAGTCATAGCTTTTCCCTGAACAAGGGGCAGAGCATTGTTTCTGCTGCCCCTGGAGCACACTGGAAAGCAGATTGTGACTCGGAGACTCACAATTTGTCTCCTGATCTCTCCTCAGTGCTGAGGAGAAAGCTACAATAGCCAAGGCTTTGCCCACTCCCTCCCTCACCTCCAGAACACTTCAGTGGAACATTCCTTGCTCCCTGCACTGCAATCTGTACAGCCAGTAGAAGTGTGTGCCTTACTCCTGTGGGCTGCCATGCCTGCAGGGCCATGATTTAGCCCTACATGCGATCTGCTTATCTTACAAAGTAAACTGATCATTTCAACATTTGAAATTAACAATCTTTTTTCAGCCAAAGATAGGTTATGTGAGGTATGATCAGTACTTGGGAACTCAATAAAATCAGCCAGCAATAACCACTAAATCAGGGGTCTCAAACTCAAATGACCACAAGGGCCACATAAGGATTAGTACATTGGCCCGAGGGCCACATTACTGACACCTACCCCTCCTCCCGCCCCCACTCTACCCCTTCCACGAGGCCCTGCCCCTTCTCTGAAATCCCCACCCCAATTCTGCCCCCTCCCTGCCCCCAGGGGGTGCAGGAAGGGTGTGGGGTGTGGTGGGGGCTCAGGGCAGGGAGTTGGGGTGTGGGGTGCTGGAGGGGTGCAGGGCGCAGCAGGGGGTCAGGGTGCAGGAGGGGTGCGGGCTCTGGCCTGGCATGCACTGGGGGCAGGTTCCCTGCCTGCCTGCCCTGCCCCCACACCGCTCCAGCAAGCTCCTGGAACCTGGGGGAGGAGAGGCACAGGGGTCTGTGTCACTGTTGCATCCAGGCACCGCCCCCAGCAGCTCCCATTGGCTGCGGTTCCCCAGGTACCAGGAGCTTGTTGGAGCCACGCAGGGCGGCCAGGCAGGAGCCTGCCCTGACCCCAGTGCGTGCTGGATCAGAGCCACTGTACGTAAACGCGGGGAGGGGGGGGGAGGAGCGGCGAGGGTAGCTCACGGGCCGCAGAAAACAATCCCGCACTTGAGACCCCTGCACTAAATAGTTTATTTTTAAGACCCGGATCCTGCCACACTTACTCATACTGAGGAATACCTTACTTCTTGATTAGTCCCACTAAAATCAACAGGACTAACTTCAAAGTAAGGTA
Source organism: Chelydra serpentina (assembly GCA_037349315.1). NCBI lineage: Eukaryota > Metazoa > Chordata > Testudines > Chelydridae > Chelydra > Chelydra serpentina. Next base: position 84,348,897 of record JBAIAC010000002.1, read on the forward strand.
CTTTGCAATGTGAATGAGGGTATCAGAATCTGGCACTAAATTACTTCACCACGAAGCAATTCACAGTAGACCAGATTCTGTAAGGTGCTGAACACCTGCAGATCAATGTTCCCTCTAATTTTTGACAGGCCATGTGCACCAAAAAATTTCTGTGCAAATTTTTGACAGGCCGTGTGCGCAAAAAAATTATTCTGTGCAAATTGTTGTGCGCGTGGTGTTTCGCCATGTGTGCGGGGTTTAGGATATGTGTACACGTGCACACACGCACAGCTTAGAGGGAACAGTGCTGCAGATCCACAGGGATTTCCACAGAAGTTACAGCTGCTCAACATCTCTTAGCATCTGGCCCATCATAAATCCAATTTCACCAAAAAGCCTTGGAAAAATTCTAAAAATAAGGGTGGCTATTTTAGTAACAAGAATGAGTAATTTAAGTATTACCATAAAAATAAATGGTAAAAGCCTGACTATTTCTATATTAGAAATAGCTTTTAAGTGTCACTATTTTAGAAAACATTAGTAAAACAACGGAATAAGAAAACACTATGGCCATTATGTACTCAGCAATAGTCTACATATCATCTTGAACTTCGGAAGCAGAAATACTGGCCTAGACACCAGCATTATTTACCTAATGCATCTGTCTGAGGTAGCTATAGGCAACCAATCACTGTTATATACAGGCACCAAAAATAATACTTTGTAGTTACATAGTGCCATCTATTAAAAGATCTTAGTTATGTGAGGTTAAACAAAGTGATGTTATGTTGCGGCCCTATTCAAAAACCAACTTGTTCAACTCCACAACAACCATGTTAAAAGATAAGTATATCATTTACTTTATGATTGAATAAAAAGACAAGAAAAAAATTGTTTTGGTTTGTTGTTGGTGGGTTGTTTTTTTTTACGTTATTAACATCAGGTCTGGAGTTCCCTAAATTTTCTGGAAGATTCTCTGCACAATGGCGAACTATTAGAATTATGACACCACAAGTGACAAGGCTGAAACCTAAGCAGTGGAGAAGGGGGGTAATTTTTAGTGAGACGTTTACAAATTCTGTTTATGTTGTATTTGTTTTTATTATTTAACTCAAATTCTTGACACACACTTGAAAGAAAATCTCTTTGTGAAAGTTTCAATACCTTTCCCTCTCCATCTGGGGAATGAGAACTCATAAAAAACAAGTCTTGATATTTTTAATATAAAGAACAAACAGGAGAAAAAAAAGGGAATTTCTACAGAACATCTGATTAAATACTCTAGTGGACATGGGTTCAGGACATATAGCATTTTTTGAGGCAATGACTTGTGCATTTGAGGGTCGGTATAGTAGTTCAGTGTACCAATAGAACTTAAGAATGATCAAGGGTAGCATGTGAGTTTTGAAGGGAGATAACCTAAGGCAGAGGACAGGAAAGAGCTGTTATCAACAAAAGTAGATGGGTCAACAAATTAGGGAGTGAGAGAAAATCAGGATGAAGAGCTGATAGTTCAGATGCTTGGAAAAGCAATAAGACAGTGATTTTTGAGGGGTGAAGCAATGAGTCAGTGCTTCAGTGTAACCAAAGAGTGGCCTGCATAGGCAAGATAATTCATTAACAGAGTAGAAAAGAGGAGAGTGGGAGTTGTGATGATGAAATGAAGGGAATGACCTACACGTGAGAGAGAAGAAAGAATGAGTAAATCTAGCAGATGATGATGGAGAGGCAGTTAGAGTTAAGAAGAAAGCTCAGTGAAGTTATGAGTGAGGATGAAATATCAGAGGAGAAATCAGTGGGGGAGAGGAAAGAGCTTGGAGGAGAGAATGGAGAACTTGAATAAAGCCTTGGTTGGGATTGCCTCTGCTCAAATGATAGTTTCTCAAGGAGATGATTATCTTGGGCTGATGGTGAGATAGTCCTCTTCACTTCTGGAGAAGCTAAGAGGGCCAGGTCTCAGTCAAGAGATGTTTAGAGCAGCACAATTACAAGGTCACTTGTGGTCACTCGTACCCCAAATGCAAATGGAACTCTCTATTGGAAATGCTTTCTTATATCTGAACTAATCCTTTACATACACCAATCGCGCGCAAATATATTTTCCAAGGGTATGAAGTCTAATGACCTTTAACAAACTCCCATTATGCAAGAATTACCCTCAACTACTGAGGAAAAGGTGATATGGTCTTCCTCCCCTGCTTGCTCCATAACTCTCTTGGGTCCCATTTGCTGAATAACGTCAGTTTTTCTTAAATGTTTTTCCATCTCCTGTGTGAACTTGTTAGCACTTACTGTTCAGGCTGAATGATTATTTTACCCAGACTGCTAAATGCAATTAGATCTCTCCAACAACACAAATCTCATAAGTAACTAACAACACAAACCCTGAAGCCAGATTCCCCATATCCAATCCCTGGATGAGACCATATCAGAACAGAATTACATGAATATCTCCTGCTTCCCAATCTGATTTTCCTGGGGACTTCAGTGAGCAAGGGAAGATAGTATCCTAGCTCTCTTCCACAGGCTATCAAGGGAGTCTCTTGTCTCAAAATTAGTGCAACTCCTGTACCCACTGAATTGTCACCTGAGCACTTGATGGCATACCAAATGACTGCAAGAGCCTCTGGTTCCTGTCTACAGGCTCAGCTGGTGGGACTGACACCTTGGAGTGTTCAGTAATGTTATAATGCTCCCCTGGCAGCACCTGTGCTACAAAAGCAGTTGGAGGGTCATTGTTCTTTGAGCTGTGCCACCTCAAATACTTTCTGCAGTGATATCAACTCATCTTATTGTGGCTTCTACTCAGAATGACCATGGAATGGTAATGTAGAATCTGAGGTAAATGTATAATTAAAAGAGTTATTAAATTATCAATCCACCACCTGGTAGAGCAGACTGATATAAAATCTATGCTTTACTTAACCAAAAATCCAAGAAACAGCAATAATTAATTAATACAAAAATATAATCCAGTGTAAATTATGCACTTGAGGGGCACAGAAAACAATACAGAATATTGAAAATAAAAATATAATGCTACCAGATCTGAATTTAACAAATCTGAAATATAACATAGACACTTTATCCAATAAACTGTGAACAGACTTTGGTTATCATCATCCATGGAAATGTACAAGTGTTAAATGAGCCACAGAAGGGCTCCCTTAATATTCCCTGGATGCAAAAGAAACATATGGGGAAATACAGGAAAGACTGAATGAAAATACTGCTATACAGTATATGTGTTTCCTCTTTGAGGTCAAGATCTATAAGCACACAAAATTTCATGAAAATCAGTCTTAATTTATTGTGCTATGCTTTTACAAGAAACAAGTCAAGATGAAGTAAAAGAACAAATACTTTCCCTATAATTTAACTATACATTTGCTATCATTAGGGATTACTTCTATGTAACATTATTGATTAGGTGTAAGCAAAAACACAAAAGATACTTAATAATGTGAAGGTAATTGCCAAAGTTCCCAATCCTACTCTGTACAACAGAGACAGAAATAGTAATGTTCTTTTTAACCTTGGATTTAAGACACTACCCTGACTCACTCTCTCTATTTTTCTCTTGGCTTATTTTTTACTCGGAAGAATCGCATTAGATCAAATATCTTTGTTCCTTTGGAGTTCATCTGCTCCTGCTGCTTGTTCACCACCTGAAATCATAATCATCTGTTTGTGACATCACAATTAGTTACTGAGAAGATGATTACTTTGTCACAAACAGATGATTATGATTTCAGATGGTGAATAAACAGCAGGAGCAGATGTACTTCTAAGGAACAAAGATCCTGATTTCATGCAAGAGTCCTTAGTAATAAAAGATTAAGGAAGAAAAACAACAGTAAATATTTTACACATAGGTGGAACTGTTTATAAACATAATGTTTTCCATGAGGTAGTTGTGGTTCTTCAATTTTCATTTGGACAACACCCATAAACTGGAGAAGAGACTTCTGTTTAACCTCTGAAGAAGTGGAACACCTTTCCTAGGGAAAAATGGTTTGTACCTTTTTTCGCTTCTTTATGATATATAAAGAATGCCTGATAGTGCTATCAGTTAGGAGGAAGTAGGGTTGAGAAGTTTGTCACAAAGATGGTTGTTGGAGTATTTAACAACTGGGAAGAGGGGAAAGGGGTAACTGGTCAGCTTTTGGGGACTAGTCCTGGGGGATGCAGAAGGTGCAATAAATGGGTATGTTATAGGAAACAGAGCAGAGGGTATTTTCCAGTGACAACCCACAGAAGATATAGTTGGAAAGCAATAGAATCTGTTGCTCTCTTGTAAACAATTTACTATTGTTTCTTTAACAAAACAGATAACTTCACTTTGCTATCCTAGTTTTAGTCTATATGGTTTCAGAAGAAAACACTGCACATCAAGCAGACAAAGGAAGAGAAGGAACACCTGCATACAAAAGGAAGCTAAAACACAATCCACCAAAGGCTCAGCATTTTCACCAACTAAGGCCCAAGCTTAGCTGGAAGAGGGCAGCCAGGAGGTACACATAAACACCTCAGGGTCATCTTTAGACTATTACAGTTCCCAGACAGGTTCCATTTTCCTGCAATGTTTTGATGTTGTGTGATGCTTTAACTTCACTACATAAATACAATTGAGTGGGCCACCCTGCCCAATATACTGGTGTTCTCTCTATCCTCACTCCATTAAAATGAGGATTTGGGAATTTTTCTCTTTACCCCATCCTATATTCACACTATTATTTTACCACCACCACATATTAAAAAAAATAGGTGCTGATATTGCAAAGAAGAGATTACGTACTAGTTACTATTCTTCAAGAATCGCCTCTATACGTTCACACTCGTAGGGAGATGGCATTGAGCTGTGGATCTGTCAATGGCACATGCCACTACCTTAAAAAGCTGAGTCTGTTGGGGGGGGGGGGGAGTGACCTCACACGAGTGACCTCATCACCTACCCTACATAAAGGGAGTACACCTCTCCAGCTACTTCAGCTCCTTCTCCCTAGCTGCAAAAAGACAGTTATCTTTTCCGTAACATGTTCTTCGAGATGTGTTGCTCATGTCTATTCCACAATAGGTGTGGTGCTCGCCACGTGCACCGGTGTCAGAAGTTTTTCCCCTAGCAGTACCAGTAGAGGAGCGCCCTGCAACCCCTGGAGTGGCACCTCCAAGGTGCAGTATAGGGGGCGCTGCGCGCTCCTCCCACCCTCAGTTCCTTCTTGTGAGACAACTCCGACAGAGGAGAAGGAGGGCAGGTTGTGGAATAGACATGAGCAACACATCTCGAAGAACACTAGTTACGGAAAAGGTAACTGTCTTTTCTTCTTCGAGTGATTGCTCATGTGTATTCCACAATAGGTGATTCCAAGCTATATCTGTTGGAGGTGGGTAGGAGTTCACAAATTCCCGGGATGGAGCATAGCCCTGCCGAACCTGGCGTCCTCCCTGGTTTGGGAGACGATTGCATAATGCGAAGTGAACATGTGAACCGAAGACCACATAGCAGCCCTACAAATTTCCTGGATGGGGACATGGGCCAAAAAGGCAGCCGACGAGGCTTGCGCCCTAGTCAAGTGTGCCCTCATGATCAATGGCGGGAGGATTCCCGCCAGGTCATAACAGGTACGGATGCACGATGTGATCCAGTTGGAGAGCCGCTGAGTGGAGATTGGCTGACCCTTCATGTGTTCGGCCGAGGCGATGAACAGCTGTGAGGACTTTCTGAATGGTTTTGTCTGCTGCAGGTAGAAAGCCAGAGCCCGTCGCACATTCAGCGTGTGGAGGTGGCACTCCTCACTGGACGCATGGGACTTGGAGCGGAGGACCGGCAGGAAAATGTCCTGACCCATGTGGTAGGCAGAGACCACCTTAGGGGGGAACAAAGGATGTGGGTGGAGCTGGACCATATCCTTGTAGAATACTGTGTACGGGGGCTCGGAGGTCAGGGTCCTGAGTTCTGAGACCCGCCTAGCTGACGTGGTCGCCACCAGGAAGGCTACCTTCCACGAGAGGTGCAACCAGGAGCATGTAGCTAGCGGCTCAAACAGGGGGCCCGTGAGGTGGGCCAGCACGAAGTTCAGGTCCCACTGTGGGACTGGGGGCCTGACGTATGGGAAGAGACGATCCAATCCCTTAAGGAATCGGCCAGTTATAGCATGGGAGAATATTGTGTGGCCCTGCACCGGCAGGTGGGAAGCCGATATGGCCGCCAAGTACACCTTGACGGATGAGGGCACCAGACCCTGGACTCTAAGGTGAAGGAGGTAGTCCAAAATGAGCTGGATCGGGGAAGCCATAGGGGAAACAACCCACTCATCCGCCTCTCATGAAGACTGAGACCACTTTGCCAAGTAAGCTCGGCGCGTGGAAGGTCGCCTGCTTTCGAAGAGGACACTCTGAACCCCTTCTGAGCACGTCCTCTCCTCCCGGCCTAACCATTGAACAGCCACGCTGTGAGGTGGAGTGCCGCTAGGTTGGGGTGGAGGAGACGGCCCTGGTCCTGGGAGAGCAGGTCCAGGCAGGACGGCAATGGCCACGGCGGGGCAACCACCAGGCCTGTAAGGGACCCGTACCAATACTGCCTGGGCCACACCGGGGCAATCAGTAGGACCCAGGCCCTGTCCGTCTTGATCTTTTCCAGGACCTTACCTATCAGTGGAAACGGAAGGAAGGCACAGAGAAACTGGCCCGACCAGGACAGGAGGAAGGCATTGGAGATAGTGCCCCATCCTGGCCCCCTCTCGGAGCAGAATCGGGACAGCGACAGTTCTGCCAAGTCGCAAACAGGTCCGCCTGGGGAATTCCCCACTCTTAGAAAAGTCTGTGCACCACCTCTGGGTGAAGAGACCACTCATGCTGAGAGGAGAAGTCCTTGCTCAAGCGATCCGCCCACGAGTTCCGGGTGCCCGGTAAGTGGTAGGCCTGTAGGCAAATGTCATAGGCAATACAGAGGTCCCACAGCCTGAGGGCTTCCTGGTAGAGGATCGGGCCCCTCCTTGCCCGTTGATGTAAAACATCGAGGCCGTGTTGTCCGGCCCTCCAGGTGCGAGCGGAAGGCCACACATGCCAGCCGCACCGCCCTGAGCTCCTTGACGTTTATGTGGAGGGCCAGGTCCTGTGCAAACCACAGACCTTGGGTCTGAACGTTCCCCACCTGGGCTCCCCACCCCAGGTCCGATGCATCGGACACCAGTTCCATTGATGGGGGCCTGCCTCTGAACGGGACCCCAGGGAGCATGTTCCCTGGGAAGGACCACTATCATAAGGAGGCAATCACCGGTTCGGGTACAGTGAGGACTTTGTCCATCCTGTCTCTGGCCTTGGAGAATGCCGAGGCCAACCAGAGCTGGAGGGGTCTCATCCTCAGTCTGGCGTGGCGGACCACATATGTGCACGCCGACATGTGACCCAAGAGCTGGAGGCACACTCTGGCTGTTGTCACTGGAAACCTTGTGACCGTGTCAATGAGCCCTTTCAGGGTCTCAAACCTGTCCTGTGGGAGGGAGGCTCAGGCCGACGTGGTGTCGGGGCGGTTGGGCGGAGTGGAGGTAAACTGGAGGGTGTAACCCCGGGAGATGGAGTTGAGGATCCATCAGTCCGAGGTTAGCCGCGACCACTCTGGGAGGAAAGCACACAACTGGTTGGAGAAGGGGAGCTTTATTGTGGGTGGATCCCAGATGAGAACTGGCAGGGCGCCCCCGGGCGTCCTGTCAAAACCGCCATTTCCCTGCCTGTTTGCCCTTGGAGGACCCAGGCTGGGGGGCAGGCCGAGACCACCTCTGTGGGCATTTCTTATAGTCCTGTGACTTTTTATAAGTAGACTCGTATTTAGAGTGCATGGCCTGGGTGGGAGCCTGCTGCGGCTTAAACTTAGGTTTAGCCAGAGCCGGAACATAGAGGCCCAGAGTCTGAAGTGCCGTGCGGGAGTCTTTCAGTTTTATATCCATTTGTTCCACAAACAGAGCTTTGCCATCAAATGGGAGGTCCTGCAAGGAGGTCTGCGCCTCACTGGACAGCCCAAAGAGCAGGAGCCACGACACCCTTCTCATGGACACCACGGAGGCCATGGACCGCGCAGCCGTGTCCGCTGCTGCCTGCAGGGTTGCCCTGGCAGCCGCTGTACCCTCCTCCACCAGCGCTTTGAACTCCTTCCTGTTACGCTCTTGCAGGGAGTCCTCGAACTTGGGCAAAGAGCCCCACAGGTTGAACTCAGACCGGCTCAGGAGAACCTGATGGTGCGCCACCCATAACTGGAAACTCGAGGACGAATAAATTTTCCTTCCAAATGAGTCCAGCCTCCTTGAATCTTTATTTTTCAGAGTAGGGACTGGTTGGCCCTGCTGCTCCCTGTGGTTGACCGACTTGACCACCAGGGAGTTAGGGGCAGGGTGGGTGTATAGGTGCACCCTTGGCGGGCACAAAATACTTGTGTTCCACTCTCTTAGAGATGGGGGCCACAGGGTATTTGAAATTTACCCCAGAGGACGTTGTCTCTGTTCTCCTACCAGCAAAGCTGTGGGAGCACTCAAGGAGTCAGTCTCCTTAGAAGGCTGCATACATTTGGTGTGTGCCTCTCAAATGTTGCGATATAGGTCGATAAGGCCATTAGGCCTAATAGTTTTAGGAAAGATTTTTTGGTCTGTACAGAGTGTTCCCTGAGAGTTGCCGAGAAGTCTCATATCTTGTAAAATCTCTCCTCTGGGAGAAAGGCTATGTCACGAGTGGAGTCCAGAACTGCTGTGATGATCCTTTGTGAAGGTTGATGTATGAATTTTTCCCAGTTGATTAAAAATCTCAATAATTGTAAGTGGCTGTACATCTATTGGATCACTGAGGACAGAGTCTGCTGACAGTGGTCATTAGGAGCCATTCATCCAAGTGAGAGTAGACAGAGTGCAGAAAACACCGGCTATGAATGTTGGTCCCTGGTATGGTCGCTGGGCAAGAACCATACCTCTGAATGGAACTCAGGTATTCAATATAGCACCAGTGAGGGACAGAGGCTTTCTGGAACAGGGAAAGGGCTATTTTCACTAGCTATAATACTCTAAATTAACGGTTTACAGCGAACTCTGAAGTAGGGTCAACGGGATGTCTAGTCTGCAGGTCATGAAGGTGAGTTCTGTTCACTCTCTGTGATGGTGGAAGAGGGGTGCTTGGGGGGGGATGTACTCCCTTATATAGTCTAGAACAATTATGTCACCCTTGTGGGAGATCTCTTGTTCACCACACCCAATGAACACTGCTTTTTGAGGTAGTTCCACTGTTCAATGCCAGGCGCACCAGATCCCCACAAGTGGGAATGCAGAAGCTCTTGTAGAACAAATATTAAAACAATTATTCAAGTTCTCCTATGCAGCCAGGTTCGAAACATCTCTTTATTGCCCTCCATAACTTAAACAAGACTCTGTTTTTCTCTCTATGTGTCTATGCACTTCTAGTGTGATCATCTCTGCAGTATCTTGGCAGAATGCAAGGCCCCAGGGGTCTAGAACCCAGGCCTGTACAGCTAGCATGCAACTGACATCTCCAGGCTGCCACCTAGCAGCAGCTGTAACCAATTTGTGCTCCACTTTCCATGACCCACTGTGGACACAGACCCCGGTTTAACTATGCTGGTGGGAGAGCTCTGCAGCGGTACAGCTGTGCCACTGTAAGGTCTGTAATGTAGACATAGCCTAACTTGGGGTAATATCATAGTGAAGACAAGGCAGTCTGCAGTTTTCACATGTGTTATCACATCAAGGTGCTAACAGGGTGGCCTGCCTCTTTAACAGCCAGGAGCCTGGGGGCAGTCAGCCCTGTTCAATGATCAGAGCCAGCTAGGCTGGAAGCAAGTGATTATAAAAGCCAGCAAGTATGTCAGTTGAGGGGGAGCTGCAGGTGGGAGAGGGGCTCCTGTAGTAGGTCCTGAAGCAGTAGTATTGAAGGGAAGGGTGAGTCCTCCATTCAACACAGAGAGAGGCAAGGGGAAAAGCTTTTGGGTGTTGTGGGCAAAGGAAGTGCTTTTTGTTTTGATGTTTTACCTAAGTTGTATGTTGCACAACAAAACTGTGTCCTGAGAGAAACTTGGGTGTGGCAGAGTCTCTTTCCTGTGCAGGGGAAACAGGCCAGCAGGCTACACAGTAAACCCTGGAGGAAACCTAGAGTTTACCTCAGTCTGCTACTGTGAAAATTACAACTACTTTGTCTTTACTAGGGTTCTACCTCGTGTTAATTACCATGCATGAGCTAACTCAAGTTTAGAAAACACCTTTTTCTCTACTAAAGACAATGCCTGACTCTATAATTAATGCATTTCAAAATAAGCATGAAAATCCACTCCGTTTTTAAACAAAGAATATGCCATTTTGCTCTTGCTATAGCATAGTATACCATGACTATACTTGTAAGGCAGATACATCACAGAAAACTTTTCAGACAATTTCTCATAAAAAAAACCCTAAAATGTCCATAATGACTAGAGAAATCATTTTAGTTGTTTGAAATAATCAAATACCTAATGGGAAGGTGCCTAAAAGTTAAATATGAATGAATATAAGAAGTAATACTCACTGTTACTCGTTGGCTCAGGAAACCCAACATTTTGGCCATTCCAACCTTTGTTTTCCCCTGGCTGGCACAGTTTAAAAAAAAAAAAGGGGGGGGGGGGGGGAGAGAAAGAAAGAAATAAGTCCAGCACAAATATATTTTTACAGAAAGTATTAAAGCGTTTTGTGAAGAAACATTTCCATTTTAAAAGAGTAGCTGTTTGAATTGACCAAAGCTAAACAAGCACATGGAGAGGTCCTCTACAAACCTGGCCACACAGCTCTGCTTGAGCACCTTCATTTTCACCTGAAACAGGTTCTTCCAGTACTAGACCTCCCCATGAATAAACATTACCAGCTACAGGCCAAAAGATCAACAATAAAGACGTGAGCACTGTTTCACCAGGGACTAGGCTCAGATTAACAAACGTGTTTAACTTCTGATTATTGAGTGTTGTTGTAGTAAGGGTCCCAGGATATTAGAGAGAGATAAGGGACCATTCATGGTGTGGTGGCCCATTAACACTCCTTTAGTCATAAGAAATAAAGGAGGGTTAGTGAGGGGTTACAGACTGTTGTAATTAGCCATAAATCTAGTGTCTTTATTAAGACCATGATTTTTAGTGTCTAGCCCAGTTATGAATTTAAACTCCCAAGCTCCTCTTTTTCAAGTGTTGTGGAGGTTTCCTTTGAGGAATGAGGCATGATAGGTCATATATAGAGTGATCGCTTTGTGAAAAGTGTTCACCCACAGGTGATATTGTGTGTTTGTCTTTTATCATTTTCCTGGGTGAGTTCATCTACGAATGACATTGTTATTGGGGCATTTAGTGCACTGGATGAGGTACACCACCTGTTGTGATAGGTATGTGTAGGCCACATGGATCTTGAAAAGTGTGTTGTGACGGGTGTTGACCACTGTAGCAGTGGAGATATATCTGCAGGTTTTGCATCTGTTATTCTGGTGGTATCTGGTGCCACTTTGAGTTGGTGTGTCCTGGTCTGCGGGGAGCTTGCTTCTGATGATGAGCGTGGAGAGGTTGGGAGGTTGTTTGAAGGTCAGAAGCAGGGGTGCAGGAAAGCTTTTATTCAGGATGGGGTCATCATCAAGTATGGGTTGTAGTTGTTTGATGATAGCACATATTTTAAGGAAAGCATATGGGGTATCTACTTATGCTAAACTATTTGATCTTGTATTTAGCTGTGACACTCATAGTACCTTTCCTAGACCTGAAGAAGAACTCTGCGTAGCTTGAAAACTTGTTTCTCTCACCAATAGAAATTGGTCCAATAAAAGATATTAACTCACCTACCTTCTCTCTCTAACTTTTGATTAGTCAGATTTAAAACAAAATGCCACGAGACACAATCCTTCCAAAAGTTCCCCAGGGCCAGTGGAGTGCCTAAATGGCACCATCTAGCCTTCAACTTAAGAATTCACATACTGGAATAGGCCAGTCTAACCCAATATCTGGCCAGTAGTCAAAACCAGATTTTGTGGAGGAAGCTGTAAAACTGTCAAAAGACAACTATTGTAATTTTATAATATTATGCCACATAGGGATTAATTTACTCCTTGAAGTAAGAGCAGTGTTGAACCCTTATAATTTCCATTTTAAGTCGCTAGTGTCAGTAGACAGCTATTTTGAGGAGGGCAGTGGGTCTAACGTTGGGTATCTCACAACTCACTCCTATTTTGAAAACATGAATAAACACATAACTTCAAGGATAAGGCATTCTTAGGGTTCTCAAAATTGTAACCTTCCAGATTTCTATGTGAATGTGGAGACACAAGTCCCATATTACCAATGGACTGTGTTCCATCTCACAATCAGCTCAAAGACTGATAATCTGGATTTCCTGTGGATCAAATGAACCTCTTAAATTTCCACATGGCTTTATATGGACACAGTGGTGCCCACAGCAGTGCCGCCTTTGGGCCATGACTAGGTCATGTAGCTTGTCGCTGGGAAGCAGGGATGGCAATAGATTGAAATAGCCAAAAGGCGGGGTCATACATTTTTCCAAAAGGCTGAGATATATGACAATGACAGAGTCCTATCCCGAGGATTTTAGCTTATCTGGGTCTCTTTGCCTTCCCTGCAGCATTAGCAGGATCCTCTTTGCCTTACAATGCTGTCACTGTCTGGCCTCCTGCTCCTCCTGCCTGCTCTTTCTCTTCCATGTTCTGTTAGGGCCTTGAAGGGGGAGTTACTGCAGCTTAGAGTAGCACTAACTTATAATGCAGACTACATCATAAGTTCTGCTTTCCTGAGAGGGGAACATGCCATGTAGAGCAGCTGTTCTGATTACTCTTTCCCAGTCACCCACAGATTTAATGTGGCACCAAGCTCGAGCACAGGGACTATTAATGAAGCCAGGCAGATACACAATGGGAAGGGAGCATACGAGTGCAGAGCTGCCTTTCCTTCAGACTGGTCATCCCCTTCCACACTTGAACTTCAAAGGATTTCTACGGTTTGGCTTCCAATTCACATCATGCAGCAAAGAGTAGCATACGCCCATTGAAAAGAAGGCAATAGATAGCTGTTTAAATTAATAGGCCATTTGAAATCTGTAGATAGGTTTGTGTGTAGTATTCTGTGTTACAACAGAATGGGGTTGCTATGAATCTGGAGCACAAACACAAAATCTGCCAAGAACCTGGGTGGAAACTAGAGATGCTAACATTTCCAACTCCCCTTTCACTCCTCTCTTTACTGTTTATTAACTTCACCATGATAGGGAGTTTGACAAGAATTCCATGCATCAGTAAGTCATCTTCAGTGCAGTTGTCTTACATTAATGGCACCTACGGTGAACAGACCTCTCTGGAAGCAGTGAAACGGCAGAAAGAAAAGCTGGTTAAAATTAAAATATTGCAACTCCCTGATCCCATCCCCAGAGTCAAATTCTGGTTTCCTCTGTGTGAGATGGAATGGGTGAGGTGAGGACAGGGCAGGGAATCTCTTTCTTGTTTTAGCACTCTGCCTAAGGGCCAGCTACACTACAGATCCAGTGCTCTCTTGAGCATCAGACTGGGAGGGGCCAGCTAACACAACCAGCAGGGCTTCTTGGCCTGAAGTTAGCATGGCCAGTGGGCTGGAGATGTGGCCAAGGCCCCATCTCCTCCCTGGCTCCTGCTTGTGTCATCCCTGCCTCCCAGAGACAAGCTACATGACCTACTCATGGCCCAAAGAAGGCACTGCTGTGGGGACCTAAAGCTATGTGGAAATTTAAGAGGTTCATTTGATCCACAGTGAGGAAAGGCAGACTATCAGTCCTGGAAGCAATATACTGTACCTTTGCAAAGCAGCAGTGATGGCTGCTTCTGAGTGCTGTGCTGGAGTGCCCTCCTGAGCCATTCTGCCTGTGTCTACTCTGCAAAAGCAATGCACTCTGCTTCCCTCCCAAAAGTTCAGATCACCTGACTCCTCAATAAAAATGCTGCAAGCACCATCTCCTCCCTATGGCTGAATCTGCACTAGAAAAATTGGGAGCCATAATTCCCCAGCAGCATGACCCCACTGGTGTTGGTAGAGGCTGTAGTGTAGGCAGAGAGAGCTCAAGCATTTTTGCCACCACATTGTCTAACCTACTCTGAGTAAGCTTGGATGACATGGTGGGAAGAAACTCCTGAGTTCTGTTTATATTACATCTTCCACTATTACCCCCACGGGTGAGGTACACGGAAACATTGCCCTAGAGAACAAACATTTTCTTAGGCCCCTTTGTATCATATGTATGGAAATGACAAATCTTCAGAATGACTCCCTCCCAAGAGAGGAAACATTGCTATGGTGCCTAAAAAGATTGTTCTAGAGAAATAAACATTTGGTAGTGATACAACTTTACTATGTGTTATATTACAGGTTCTCAACCTGGGAGCTTGCAATCTGGTCTATGGGAGTCACAACCACCAGACTAGTGTTCAAGGATAATGAGATAGGGGGTCCTGAAACTTTTTTCTGTTGTAATATGGGATTATGGTATGGAAAAAGTTGAGAACCATTGTACTGTATTATAAGAATGACTTGTTGCTGACAGAAAGAACACTGCTTCTTCAAGCAGCATGATGAGATATTTTCCCCCAGACTGCTGGACTTAACTTAGCTCTTAGGGCTTCTCTACACTACCACTTGAGTCGATGTAAGTTAGGTGTGTGAAAAAGTGATGTGAGTTACTCCCCCTCAACAACATAGTGCAGTGCAGTGTAAGTGCTCTACTGTCGGCATACCGCATCTTCACCAGATGCGCTCCAGCGGCGCAGCTGCATCAATGCAGTTGCATCAATGTAGCGTGGTAGTGAGGACAAGCCCTTAGTTTCTTTACTTGCTCTCCAGAAGAGACGAGGCTAGACCTGACGTGATATACTGCAAACGTCTGTCCCATTAGTAATAATGTTACTACTAAACTCCTGTCATTGAAGAAAACAAGACTATATGATAAGTTATATTATGCAAGCTGGATTCCTTCTTTTTCTGTTTTTTGTTAGCTTCTTCTCAACTGACACAGGCTAGAGCCTAGACAAGCTTTCCAAAACAAATTCATCACAGTGCTAACATAGGGCCTGACTGTACCTTATAGGCAGAGTGGGGTGCTTGGGGTAACATGGAGCTGAACTGCTAATGGGATCACTGGGAGACATTCTCAATGACATCCAGAGCACCTGTATGTGTAGCATGCCTGCTGCTAAACCCCTTTATGTGTAGCTTCCCTACTGCCCCCCATTCCCTTAGCATAGATCTGCTGCTTCCTTTGGGGAACCAGGTGCCCTCAAGAGAGTAGAGAGGGAGCAAACCATGTTCCCCTGAACGTAGGGACTGTAAATCTACCACTGAACCTAGATCTGAAGAACACACTCTAGTCCAGACATCTAAAATGGAAATTCACTACACTGAGCACACAAGAGGAAACAATATCAAAGTTTTACTGTCCATAATTAGGATTTTTATACATTGTTTAGAATTAGAGATTGGAAGATTGAAAATTAAATTGAAAGGGTTTCACAACCATAACATTCTCCTAACGTAACTGTTTTCCATCAGAACCCAGGGGAACCCCACCCCTGCAACCTATACATGTATTTTTACCTTCCTTCCAGCCAAAAAGGAAGTTAGACAGACTAAGCTCCTTAACTAACTACAAAGGTGGTTGAGCGGTGGGAGGCAGTTTCACCCTGCCATAGGCTGATCAAACTGCCCCTGTAGCAATAACATACCTGCCTAGGAAAGGAGATAAGAACTAGGAAGTGAATCCAGTTCTCCCACATGGCAGTGCAGAGCACTCTCATTAAGTTCTCTTAAACAGATATTTTCTTCTCCCCCTTCCCCCTTACTGTGTGGGGACATTAGGTAATGTATTCAATTACCTTAAATACTCCCATTTTATAAAATCTGTGATGTAAAAAGAATGTGGTTTACATCTTCAGCTTGTATATACAGTGTCATATTTCCTCATTATGTCAGAACAATAGAATATTGTATTTCTTATCTTTTTTTCCCCACTAATCTCAAGATATCTGCCTCAGCAGAGTACACAGTAAACCTGTTTTTCAAACAGAATGCATTAACCTGCAAGCAAAGAGCTAATAATTGTAGTATAGCAAAGCAGCAGTGTCCATTCCTAGTTAAGATTGCATAATGGTTTCCATTCTAACCACCTTTTTTTCACTTTTGCAAGCCTTCCAAAACTATCATCCTTTGGGCTGAATTCCAGGCCTCATCTCTGCCTGATGGTGAATTCTTCTGAGAAAAGTTGAGCAAAAATAGGCCAGACAATTTACAAGATGATTAAAATAAATATATATTATTAAAAACATGCTTGACCTTTTATTTTATTTTTTTTACAGTACTTCAGCCAAAATGGCAGGGAGTTAAACCCTGGAATTGGCTGAGAAATGCCCTTTGTTGTGGAGAAGTTCAAGTGTTCTGGTGAAAACTGGTTTTGATTTGAGTGAGTTATGAGCCTTTGAAAACTGCATGCTGGGCACGCACAGTGAGGATTTTTGCTTATCTCACAGTACTTAGTCAAGGAAGGCAGCACTGCACACGTATGCATGTCCGGTTTAGCTATGTAGTGAAAAAGTACTAAAGGGGGAGGGGCGCTGAGCCTAGGGCACCTCCTGTGCAAGAGAAAGGAGAAAGCAAGAGGAAGGGACAACCAGCAGCAGTCTTCATAGCCCTTTTAGGCCAGGCCTGAGATGCTTTGGAAGGAGAAAGAGAAAGGTGAAGAGAAGAGGACTTAAAAAGAGAAAGTGGAAGAAGGTAAGTCCCAGATGGAGGAACAGAGAATATATGGCTAGAAGTAGGAATAAGAGAGGAGGTGAAGTATAGGAGCCAGTTAAAGAACCAAAAAAGTAACAGCCTATATGGTGAAATATACACTAAACAAAGAGGGGGGATTCATGGGAGAAGAGTATGGTAAGAAAACAGAACCAAATTCACCAAAGGAAGGAGAAAGAATGGGAGAAAATCCCATTGTCCCATCTTTTCAACTTGGAAATAAAATTACCTTATTGAAAAGGTTAGGATTATAAAACGACACTCTTAATATTAAACATATCCCTCTGAATGAAAGTCACACTCCATATAAAAACCTTAAGGATTAAATTCTGAAACACCACCACCTAATTTGCACCTGTGGAAATAGCCAGATGTGTAAACCAGTACCTGAGCATGCAATTACTCAATGCATGTGCACAATTACATGACTGCAGGTACGTTTTTTGAAATTATAGTATAAATTATTGCATCAGAAAAATTGGTCAGATATGAACAAAATGTATTTTTAAAAGAAAATTAATGAAATAAATTGTTTAACAGCAGGGAGCTCTGAACTCAGTTCATAGCAGATACTAATCTAGCCCCAGTAAAACAAATCCTATTCTCCAACTCTTCGTGACAACTAAAATCCTGGTCTGGACAAGTGAAACATAATAACTTATTGTTCACTGGTTAGGCTTTTGAACTGCAATTAAAATATCTAGGTGGATTAAATGACTTGGTGGTGCACATGACATGAGGCTGAAAATGAATATTAGTCTCATGCCTTAGTTTACTTACTATAAACACATTGACCAGCAGAAAATATAGATTATTTTTCTGCTCATCCCAAGATTTAGGTAAATTCCTCCTCTAGATCTGCTCAGGGAGTTGAACACTATATCCTGCACATCAGGAAGAGAGCACAAGTTAATTATGTGTGCACCCAGCTCAAAGTGCTGTATGGGGCACAACAGCTCTTATAGACTTATAGACTTTAAGGTCAGAAGGGACCATTATGATCATCTAGTCTGACCTCCTGCACAATGCAGGCCACAGAATCTCACCCACCCACTCCTGGAATAATTCTCTCCCCTATGTCTCAGCTATTGAAATCCTCAAATCATGGTTTAAAGACTTCAAGATGCAGAGAATCCTCCAGTAAGTGACCCATGCCCCATGCTGCAGAGGAAGGCGAAAAACCTCCAGGGCCTCTGCCGATCTACCCTAGAGGAAAATTCCTTCCCGATCCCAAATATGGCGATCAGCTGAACCCCGAGCATGTGGGCAAGACTCACCAGCCAGACACCCAGGAAAAAGTTCTCTGTAGTAACTTCTAACATCCCATCATTGACCATTGGTCCTATTTACCACTGATGGCAATTAATTGACCTTTGACTAAGATCATGTTATCCCATCAAACCATCCCCTCTTCTCTGGTCTGTACAAGAACACTGAGGGTTTGTTTACACTGGGGACTTCTGCACCAGCATAAGTACAGTAATGCAAGTCACAATGATGCAAGCCACTTTTATAATGGTATAACAAGCCGACATTGTGGGTTTGTACTGTTGCATCTACTTCAGAATAAAATTCCTCCAATGTAGACAAGCCATGGCAAGAGGCAGAGTTTTAGAAGCAACTTTGGGTCACACATGCCTCTGTCAATGAGCCCAGGACTAAATGCAGATCAGAAGAGCTAAGCAGCATGTCACTGAGACAGGAATTTACAACATGCATTCCACACAACTTCCTTTTAAGAAATAACCTATAAGAACGGCCATATTGGGTCAGACCAAAGGGTCAGTCCATCTAGCCCATGGATTCCCAAACTTGGTTCGTGGCTTATTCAGGGTAAGCCCCTGGCGGGCCACAAGACGCTTTGTTTACCTGAAAGTCTGCAGGCATGGCCGCCTGCAGCTCCCAGTGGCTGCGGTTCGCCATTCACGGCCAATGGGAGCTGTGGGAAGCGGTGCAGGCCATGCTTTTAGTTCATGTTGAAATGTAAGTTGGCATAAATAGATACTTGCCTTGAGTATATACTGAGGCAACCACAAGAATGTGACACACCATTATAAGTACAATATTTGATTCAACCTAGCGGCTCACCCTAATGAGTAGATGGTTCTGTAATGTAGCTTCTGTTTGGAGTAAATGAGCCAAAAAATCAAAACTATTTCATTCATGAAAGTTAATGATCTATACAAGACATGGAATCCCAAAGAGGAAGAAATATCCTAACAGTGATACATAAAGGGAGTAAAGGAAAGAGGAGCATTTTGGTAATATAAAATTCATGCACATGTACATACATATTCTGTCCTCAATTATACTTGCAGAGGAAGGGGTTGCAGTTACGATCCAATGAAGTTATGTAGCTGCAGCTAAAGGAAGAATATGACCACTGACCAGCCACACAACTCAATTGGCTTTAATGAGGCTGCACCAGTTCCTGCAAAGTGATGAGTTGCAAGAGCTCAGCATCTTATGGAACTGGATTTTGGGCCACACAACAATCAATTCTCACCTTTTCTGGCTGATCTTGAAGAGGGGTGGAGGCTTTATAACCAAGCTGTAGCAACATTGCTTCTGCTGCATTTCTTTTAGCTATTTTCTTGTTGGGGCCTGTTCCAGTAGTAACTTCACTGCCTATTTTGACCTTTTAAAATGAAATAAAAACATTGATCACTGATAAATTTGTGACAGTCTAGCATTACACTGCAACAACCTTGTTGATCTATAGTGAGTTGCATCAGCCCCTTGGACACAGGTGCAACCAAAAAAAAACAAACGCTGAGAGGGGCCTATTGGACTAATTTCTTTACCAAAATCGGAGGGGACAAGCAGCTGGTTTCATAGACAAACTTGCTTCCATTCTTTCTGAAAGCCTCTTGTCCCAGAAACACCATGTCCATCACCCATACCATAAAAGTGTGAGTGTCTGTACATGACTGTGTCTGTGAATGTTATGTGTACTGCACTATGTGCCCGTGTCCCCATGCTCCAGGCTTGTGCCCCTCTGTGTCCCCCTGGCCCTATTCTCTGTATCCCTTGATGTTCCCGCCCCCCAGCTCTTGCGCTCTCCTGCCTCCCCCCAGGAGAAGGAAGTGACATAGCTTCTGAGTTTCCTTCTCCCCTGCAGGATGTACTGTCTGCAGCAACCCTCCGGAAGCTAATCAGCATCATTAGGAGCCAGAGCAAAGTGGAAACTATGGGTCTCATATAAGAATGGCCCTGCTGTGTCAGATCAATGGCCCATCTAGCCCAGTATCCTGTTGTCCAACAGTGGCCAGTACCAAGTGCTTCAGAGGGAATGAACAGAACAGGCAATCATCGAGTGATCCATCCCGTTGTCCACTCCCAGCTTCTGGCAGTCAGAGGCTAAGAACATCCAGAGCATGGGGTTGCATCCCTGACCATGTTCGCTAATAGCCATTGATGGACCTATCCTCCAGGAACTTATGTGTAGCCCTTTAGCGTAGACACTACTTATGTTGATGGGAGGGTTCTCCTGTCAGCATAGGTAATCCCCCTGGGAGGCGGTAGCTAGGTCTACAGAAGAACTCATCTGTTGACCTAGCAATGTCTGTATCAGTGGTTGGGTTGGCATAGCTATGTCTCTCCAGGGTGTGAATTTTTCTCACCCCGAGACATATTGCTATGCCAATGTAAGTTTCCAGTGAGAACGGCTTGGTCCAGGTGAAATTAAATGGACATTAACAGAAAGAGCACTGCATGTTTTGGGGGAAGAGGGAGAATGCTTTTCATCTTTATCCTCCCCAGCTATAGGGCAAACAATATTGGAGTGGAAATCACAGGGCGGGGGGAAGGAAGGGAATTTAGGCAGGGCATGAGCCTCTTCTTCCTCTTCAACAGTTATGCCTGTGCCATTAGATGATCTTCCATCAACACATTTTCTGAAAAGTGGAGTTCTCATTGGAAATGTGGTCTGTACAACATAAAGGATTTCCTGCCAACCAAGAAGCCCCACATAGGAGAAGCAGTTAAAACTTCAAAATAAAAATGACATATTATAAACAACAGATGTCTACAAAGAGAATATAATGCTGTAATTTAGTCTTTGGGCTCTGCTGCCATTCATAAACTGTGCAAGCTGCATGCTCCTAGTTTATGACTATTGTCCCTCAAATGTCCTTTATTCACTCTCAGGTCATTCATAATTCTTCAATAACTATATTTTATTTGGTGCATTCAGTCATTTTATTTGCCAGATCCTGTTTCAAAAATGGTGTATGGATGCAAAAGTATATACAACAGTTAGGCAGTAATAATCTACTTCATAAAATAATGCAAACAAAAATTTCATAGGTCAAATGTCTCAAATCTTACTGTTTTTTAAATTCTAAAATATCAGCTTTTGAAAAAGAAATAAAAAATCTTTTTAATTAAAGTCAACGTGTTTTCTGTGTACTCGTTTATCAAATAAATCTTTGTTTACAAAAATGTTTAAATTATCCTGTTTTGGTTTTAAATATCTATTGTACATACAGAAACAAGCAAATGCTCTAAATATCCTCTGCAAACTAAAGAAGGTATAATTAAGCAAAAAGGTTCAAAATGATGGAAAACGGAAATCTGGAGCTTGAAGCTTGAAGTAACAGTTAACTTTGCAGTCATGATTAGAAAATAACCAAATTGCAATGCACTTGTAATAAAACTGAAGAACCTTAATGAGGCAAGACAAAATGATAATTTATCGCATAGTGCCCAATAAATCAATGTGTTGCTATTTCTCAGACCTGTAAAACTGGTTTGGCTATTATTATAACCTCTATCAAGGATTAAAGGTCTGACTACAAAGAGCGAGCTTTCCTAAATTAACTTTGGGAACAGAACACCAACTAATGTCATCAGAGGTTTTCTTCTGTTTATGTAACGGTCAGGACAAGTAATTGGATCCATTTCATCACATCTAAACTTGCTCTTTGTGTGACAGATAAAAATGAACATATTATCTCTGGATATTTTACTTCCACATTCAATTAAATCAAATGAAAACATTGTTTAAGTAGTTTATACAAAAGTCTTTTTACTTAGATAAGTTTTTTGCATGCACTAATGAATCCACTGGGACGTCTGGTGGGAGAAAAAAAGCAATATCGTTTTAGTGTGAAAGCATTATAAAGCAAGGCCAAAAGTCCCTGTTTAGGCTACACTGTTTATGAACACCCATAAAAAGGCAGCTGGGCTACAGAATTACTTTAACTCCCCCTTTCACAAGAGTCTTCTTAGGCAAAGGAATCACACAGTCTAGTGTAAAGTTTTTTTCCCCTTCAAAGCCAAATATTTCACTATTAAAGTACTGAGGTTGCCTACAAAGCAAATCCAAATTCAAGGTGAAATTGTTCTCAAACACTGATCTGTAGTCCACAGCACCCTTTCTGACTGCATAGAACCATCTCAGATTGAGAATGGCTAGGGAAAGATGGAGGTTAGATGGTCTGTTATAGAATTCCCTGGCTTCAAATCCTTACACAATGTGAACAAAATTAGAAACCTCAGTTCTAAGGACATAATGGAAACCCTCAAATAAGGAAACTGAAGGGAAAAAGTACCATTTTAGTTTAAAGAGAGTTCATTATAGTATTGAACACCTTGCAAATAAGGACTACTACATTTTGAGGGTAACGATGCAATTCTAGAGCAGAAGGAGAAAGTGGGGCAGGATGGGAAAACATGAAGGTAAGCTTTTAAGTTCAGTGAAAACATAACAAGTTTAATGGGCTACGTCCTAAGTTCCCTCTAAGCTGCATGGCCATGCAGCAGGCTATCAAAGGCTGCGCAGGTGGGAAGAGGTGCCTCTCCCCCAGCCCCAGCCCTGGAGATGCCCCGGCTGGGGAGAGGCGCTCTCCCCCGGCCCTGGACTGCTGTGGATACTTATTTATATTACAGTCTCTGATCTTTCTAAATTTGTCCATCAGCCATCACAAACTTTTTGTTAGGATAGTGTAGCAAAGGAAAAAACAAAAAACAAAGTAAATCATGAACAGACAGTAAAATAAGGAAATAAAACAAATGGGTGAAAAAAGAACAAGGCAAAAACACCAGAGGGAAAATAGCTATCACTTTAGAAAGGGATTACACATCTAATTGGATTTGTTTCATCTACAGAAAGGAAAAGGTCAAATAGCCTTTTTTTTCAAATGGCTAGCAGCAAATTTTGTACTCCTGCTGCTTAATTGTATGATATGTAAAGAGCTAAACAATGTTAGATGGGATCAGCTTTATATTCCACCATTTCTCGTCTTGTGTTTGGTCATAACAGAATAAAGGAATCTTTCCTAATATAACATCCGACAATACCTGCATAACAAACTCTCGGCGACGAGGCATCCCTCTCTCTGAAAGAAGAATATACTCTGGCTCCTTCTCCTTTTTGGCCTGCTGGATTTGAGCCAAGCGGCTAATGGGGTTCATTCCTTGACCATATTCTGGTCCAGTCTAAAATAAGATTTAAAAAACCCAAGTTATTTCAGCACATACCAATAAGACAATTACACCCATGTTCTTTTAATAAGATTTTTTCCATGCTGTTCTCTCAGAGTGATATACTAGACAAGAGAGTATGCCCAAATGAGCAAACTGCATTGTCACTTGATCATGGGACTCAGGATCAGGATCCTTAGGCTGAAACTGTAGCAAGTGGCATCTGTCTGCTGGCTGTCCACAACTGTAGAGAATGGGTTTGTCTAGGAGTTGTAGGCTACCAATCGCCACATCTGCTTTTATAGCTCAGAGGATCTGCAAGATAGCAGACTCACTGACCATGCTCCAGGCCCCTGCTCCCATGTCTTCTCTCCCGTCTCACGTAGCATGCCACTATGAAGCTTTGCTCATGGTGCACTGGAGGCTGCAGAGTGCCCCTTGCACAGCTCCTTTGCATTCCTCACTCAGGAACTACAACAGGTTAGCAGCAGTATAAGCCTTCCACATCTCCTAGGATTTCACCCTAACAATATTTTTATTTAGTGATGCTAAAAATGACAAAAGAAAGAAAGCTTTGAAGGTTAAAACAATGCTTTGCTTTTAGAGCAATCCATCTAATGACATTAATCCTCACAACAGCCTATGTTTAGTGTTATTGTTGGTGTTAATGTACTCTTTATTCAGTGGGGGAAATGAAAGGACAAAGAGATGGACTTGTCCAAGGTTGCATAATGAGCCAAGATTGAAACACTGGAGCCCGAATGCTCTATTCTAGCCTCTGAATCCACTTACTAAGTAATTACACGTAACAGAAATGCTTATTTAAAGCAGACAGCTATCAAAAACAACTGTGTAAGAGTGTGTGCGCCCATGCGCACACGCACATGCACTGGCGTGATGTGTGGGGAAAATATTAAGATACAAAAAAGTGTATCCAATGTCATATGTAGTTGGTGCATGTGCCAGAATAGAGAAGAATTTATAACTGGATTATATATATACACACTATCGTGCTATCGTCTGAACTTCTCAAGTAAGAATAAACAAATGGTAAGGCACATAAAGGGAGGGCCAGCAACTGAAAGGAAGGGAGAGAGAGAGAGAGAGAGAGCGCGCGAGCGCGTATCAGGAGAGCTGTGCAGTGAATCTTCCATGATATATCTACTAGAGTTGCTTGGGAATCTGTAGGTGGAAGAATTAGGGCAATGTCATGCACAAGGGCAGTTTCCATGACAGCTGTGTGGGCAGTGAGCCAGGCAGAGGCAAAATGGGGAGTGTATTAAATAAAGCACAAGTGCAATTGTAAAAAATAGATTCCCAATATTGGTGCTAAAATTGGGAACCAGCTTGTCAAATATCAAGAGGGCAAGAATGTGATTTTGACACATTTCTTGCCTACATATATTCAAATAAAAGTAACGGGTAAATTAAATGTAGTCACTGGAAGCCCTCATCACCAGCTGGGGATAGACAGACAGCTACACCCAGATTAGATTTCTGTTCCTTTCTTCAGGGCTCTGTTTATTGTCTTCCCAAACAAAGCAAGACAAAGACAAAAAAAGGAACACTAACAACAGTCTAATTACAGATTTGGACTGGGGGCCTCTGGTAGCTACCAGGTAGAGTCCTTTCCAATGCTGCTGAGGGAGAGTGCTCCACCTGCCGCCTCCTGCTCTGTTTGTCAGAGAGTATCCTCTCTCCTGCCTTTCCCCCACCCACATTCATGGCTGAGCTCTCCTTTATATTTCAGCTGACAGTGTGGGCCAATCACAAGATACTAATCAGCTGTCAACTGATCCCAGCACCTGTCTGCTGGGCTTCTCTCTGGGGCAGGATCAGCTGCTCCCTGTCCCCACCCGCCCCCAGGCTATTAAAGAGGCAGATTGCCCTATTACAGTAAGGGTGTAAGCTCAGGTACTCAAAAATCAGGAAATTCTTAACATTATGGTTGGTTTCACCACACTGCAAATCCTGTTAATGTCTGCATCTACGCTGCCTAGCATCAGGCTCATAATTTACCAGCAGTGTTCACTAATTAGCTCCATCAGGGATAGCAATGGTGGAAGCAAAAGCATAGGAGAGGCTTATACATTTTTATAATCATGTCTTCTAACTCTATTCAGAGTATAGCTGGGCAGCACCTGTCAAAACGGGAGCGCTAGTGGCAGAGCCACCTTAATTCTTTGAATTTCTTGGCTTTTAGAAGCTTGACCTTGCAGCCCTAATGTTGCATAAACGCTAGGTTTTTGCATTTAATATTTTTAGGCTATGATTTTCCAAGGACCCTAAGGGAACTAGGCTTCTAACTCCCACTGAATTTCAACAGGAATTGGGTGTCTGAGTATGTCTACATTATGGAAACTATGTTGTTATTGCTATGCTGGTCTAGCCCTCTAGCATAAATACAGAAAGAGCTTTTCTGTCAGTGACACCACCTTCCCGAACACCGCTAGTTATGTTGATGAAGCACTCTTCCACTGAGTTAGCTGTTTCTACACTGGGGGTTATGTTGGCATAACTACATCGATCAGGGGTGCGTTTTTTCACACCCCTGACTGACTTAGTGATGTCAATATAACTTTCTAGTGTAGACCAAGCCTAACTAACTTAGGAATTGTCTATACTTAAAACACTAGAGCAGCACTGGTGCTGTAGCACTTCACTGTAAACACTACCTATGCCAACGGGAAGGATTCCTCTCATCAGCATAGGTAATCCACCTCCCTGAGAGGCTACAGCTAGGTTGGTAGAAGAATTATTCCATCAACCTAGCACTGTCTACACAGGGACTTAGGTCAGCTTAACTACACCACCCAGGGATGTAGATTTTTCACACCCCGGACTGACATAGTTAAACTGACTAAATTTTCTAGTGTAGACCAGGCCTTAGAGTCCTTTGAAAATCCCAGCTTTCAATTTTAAGAAAAATGAAAAGAAGGGAAAAATGTTTAAAGCAATTGTAATAAGTGGCTTGCACAACTTCCAAGTTCAGCTGCTCTCTCTAAAGCTATTTTCTTATTCAGCTTGCATACCTTACAAAGCTCTCGTAAGGTGGCTGTTCCCGTAGTTCCTGTAGTATTAGGCTTGTGGGAATTTTTACTTATGTCCAAACCAGAATTCAAATTTCAGACATTTTTGCTGTAGCACTATCTAAATCAAACCAATGAATTATGGACAGAATTCCTTAAAATAGGAAAAGTGCATTTTTCCACCCTTACTAAACTCAGAAATAACTGAAGAGATTTTTTTTTTAAGTTACCTAGAGGCAAGCATGGATCATTTAATCCCAAAAAACAATTATTCTGAAAAGAAATTATTTGCACCTAATAGTTCTCTGACAACAGCACTTATGATGCTGTATCTCTTCAGTCTTCAGGGCTCGTTTCCACATGTAATAGCAGGGAAGTACTCTAGACATAAGGGGTTTGATTCACCATTACCCTGCACTCAGGGTAGTCATTTACACAGTGCAAAATGGATATGAAAGGCTACAAATCAGAATATCAGTTTGCACTCATTTTACACTGGTGTAAATGATTACTCAAAGGAGAATCAGGTTTAACTGCTTCACCACACGATGGTATCCTAAAAAATCAAATGAATTTAGGCCACGGACAAAGTCTCTTTCTGGACTGAAGGGCTGATAGGCGAAGTTGAGTATTTGTATGCTGCTAAGGCTAATCTTTAATGTTTCATAAATGTATGTAGAGAACATCACGTGGCAGACTTTGTTAGATCAGATGCAAGGCTGGTCACTCTAGCTGGCCCCATGTTCAGAAGGAATTTAGGATGAGTGCACAAAACAGGACCAGTCACTGTGAACTGAAGCTCATGAATCCTAGAAGCAGCAATAAATCTACTGCCACCAGGAATAAACACTCCATTTAGGAAACTTGAGCTCACAAGAATCTAAAGGCTCTAAAGGAAGCTTAATCAGTGTAGTAAGAAGTCTATTAATATCCTATGACAAAGGGAAGATTGTAATGGAGGGATAGTTCAAATTCAACAAGCCCTTCATTGGTTTGACCACTATAGGTGGAGAAGGAACTGGTCTTTTTTTTTTGTGGTTTTGAGACCTGAAGAGTGTTATCAAATGACTTCTAACCTAGATGTAGACACAAGAAGTAAGTAATTAAATGGTTTTTCTGCAGAGCATGTAAAGAGATCCACTTGATGGTGAGGTGAACAGATCTTTGGACTCTTTCCAAGATGCTATCTTTAATTAACCAATCAAACAGATTGAAGCTGCACCCAGGGAATAGTGACTGAGTCTCCTTCAAGCTGAGAGTGTTGACAACAGATTCTGTCTTCCAAGGGCACGAAGTAAACATTTGACCTTACAGTAGTTTAAGAGATTTTCAGGATACCAAGTTAGATGAACGTATAGAATATTTTAGGCTGCTAAAATCAACTGGAACCAGGCTTCTTAGTCATTGACAAACTGCTGTGGTCGGAGACTACATGGTCTTCCCTCACACCCAAATGGTGTTACTCATTTTTGTTTGTAAACATTATGAATGCATTAAGAACTAAGCTTGAAGCAGCTGGACTGCTTTGTCTCAGCACTCAACACCTTAATAAAAAAAATCTTAAAAATAAAACCATATGGGCAAAAATAAGACAAAATAATGACTAATGAAACAGAGGACACCTAAGTAGCTACAACAATTGATTAAGCGACTTGCTGAGAAAACGGCTGTCCTATTGCAAAAACCGTTTGGCTGCATGTGTTCTCTTGGATATTAGTGGTAACTGGGACAGTGGCCTCCAAGGAATCCACACTTTGCTTACTGGAGTTATGGCACTATATTATTTGCTCAGAGAAACCTGTATTAATATACCATATGATACAGAGAGGAAGACATACCTGTATCAGTGCTAGATAAATCTATTCCTAACCTGAAACTTGAGTTGAAATGGGTAAGTGATATAGCTAAAATGTGAATGAACATCTTACATCTAACTTAAAAAAGAGAAAAGCATTCCAAGAGCTGCAACTTGTTCTTTCTGTACACAGGAGACAACAATATTACTATGACAATTTCTGGGTTCCTAGTGCACAATTATTTGGGTACTGCAATATTTTGACAATAAAGATTCAACTGTTAGGGAATAAAGACACTTCACATGTACCGGATCAACAGCTATCACCTTGAATCACACTGCGCCATCAACCACTGAGCAAATGACCACATGGATTATATATAAAATACCGTAACTCCCTATACTGAATATTTAAATAAAGCTTTACAGATAAACATGAAAAAATAAGAAACATCTCTTTTTTTTAATAAAATAAAAGTATTTTAAACAGGTGATGAGAGAGATTACTTTTCTTAATAAGAACCAGTCCTTGCAATGCTGTCTTATTACACAGACCTTTTTACCACGACACAGGGACTTTACTGTGAGAGCTGAGAGTGAAGTAGATAATCGTTTTTCTGTCTCTTCTTAGGAGATACTCCTCAATACAAAGCAACATGGGTTCCGAGAGAGGAGATCTATTCTATACATGAAGTCAGACTAAATTATCACAATGGTCCCTTCTGGCCTTTGAATTTATGAATCTTGCCCCACAGGACATCAATGGAAGAACTCCCATTGACTATAGTGGTACATCTTCAGACTGTAATGGACAACATTTTTTGGGCAAATACATCTGATACATATATGGAATAGCTTTCTCTCTTGTCACAAATGAAATATGACAAATGACAATTAGAGCCATGACTATTGGGATTTAGAATCCCAACATACCCAGGCAATTTAAAATTCAAGTTATACAAATAAATATGTAATGACATGAACAAGTAAGTGGCAGCAGAATGGATTATTTGACCTCGTAGGTCTTTTCTATCTTTAATATTAATAAGTCTATGATTTCCTAAGAAATTGCTTGTTGTGACATATACAGACACTTACCTTTAATATTGTTTTCGGGCGTTTTTTAAAGTAAAGTTTTGGCTTTTCAATCACAGGAAGAGGTGGAAGTTTTTTGAGTTCTTGTAAGACAGCCATTGCAGCGCGTTTCTTTGAGAGTTTCTTACTGTTTCCTTCTCCTTCTGCAGAGAACTCTCCTACTGAAACTCGAGTAACAAAGCTCTTCATGTGCGGAGGGCCACTTTCCTTAATCACCTATTGAACAGAAAATTTTTCAAGTTAAATGATCTTACGAGAACACATACCTCATCTTTAATTTTGTAATGCATCAACACAATGTAAAGACATGACCATACGGTGCTTATCACAAGTATGGCTTTTGTTCATGCAAACTGGTTTGATGAAGGTTAGATGTGCATGGGGGATGGGAGTTTTGTGTTTGGGAGGGAGTTCAGTTCTGCTGGTTGCTGGAGGAGGAAGCAGCTATGTAATTTACTTTTGTTTTCATAATGTGTATTGGGGATATCCAGAGCTTTGAATAGGCACCTTTTTCTATTACTTTCAAAATCAAAATAAATACTATTATTTAAGTAGTATGCAGCATTGCCCAGTAGCATAGAACCATTTGCTGAAGAACAGCAATGCCAGAGTACAAGGGCACTCAGATAAAAGTGCTAAGCCAGTCTTAGTTCAATAACTGTGCTTTTAATAGGTTTAAACCCTCAACCTTAAAAATATTTCAACGTGTTTTGTATTAAAGTCCCCCCACCCCCACAAGGTTATGTCTCTTGCATTATTTAGTTTTGCCATTACCCTGTAATGGGGTCTCCTTAGGCATGTATTTCTTGTTCAAACTCTGTTTTGTGGTAATTTCACATGAAAATACAACAGTCAGTGCATACATCAATCAAAAGACACAAAATGAAGGTGAACGGACGTTCAAATTTTCCCAGAAAAAAGAAGTCTGTAGGTTCTGTTAGTTTTAGCTCAGGACTGCCCTCAATCTTTGTCTTGAGGTAAGAATTTACTCTCCACCCTAGAGTGCATTTTTATGGCACTAGTTAGAAGAGGACCCTGCCTGAAATCCTAGCGTCACTAAAGCCAATGGAAGTTTTACCATCGACTTCAATAAAGTCAGGATTTACCCTTGCGTTTAACACCATGCAAAGATTGCAACTAGGCCGTAGAGGTTTCTTACATCCTTTCTCCCTACATAGGGGTTGATCAGTCTGGTTGTGAATTTCCAGCATGGTCAGAAGAGGGAGAGCTAGCGTTTCCATTCCATTTTCCTTCTGAAGTGGCACAGATGGTATATAGCAGGCGAAAAATTCTGACCCAGAGTTTCTTTCCTTTTGGAACACCCTAAACCTCCAGTAGAGCAGAGCTTATACTGTGCAAAACTGGTAACTCTGCAACTGCCCAGCTTGCAAAGTAACAAGAGGTGTATCTAGTTCTTAAAAGATGTTAACATTCTTTTATTTTTAAACTAGGAAAATTAAAATATGAAAGTAAACCTCAAAGCTTCTGTGCAATAATTTTCAACCCTGAAGTCAGGGGAAAAGAGGTCATGTCTTCACAGCAATGGTATCTTCCAGTCTCTTTTAAATGTGTACCGTAGTATATTACTGGATGTTGTTATATGAATAGTATAACATGGACAGATTGTGGAACATGTTTAATTTAAAATTACTACAAGAATTTTAGTGTTTTCATTTCCCATCTTTTGAGTGTTTGAAATCATGATCCTGGCAATAGCACAAGGTAGGTGTTTGTATTCATATATAGTATAATGTATTTATAAAACTACTCATACTCAGACAAAAGAAACACACAGAAATATTTATATTGACCAAATGGGAAAGGGCAAAACTACTTGTGGAAGAAATACCACTGTCAAGTTCCTAAAAAGTATTTTTTAATGTAAAAAGAATTATTTTGAAAAAAGTCTAGTGTCTCTTTAATCCTTTAGACTTCTAAATACAATACACATGGAAAATAATTGCCGGCAAAGACTCTTATTGACGTCAGTGGGCTTTGGATCAGGCCCCAGTGTCAAAGTTAGGTTCTTTTGCAACAACCATCTTAACCTAAAACCTTTTTTGGTTAACCCCAGAAATTCAAACTGTTTTAAAACTTCTTCTACTTAATATGCTTTAAAACATTTGTGCTATAAACTCAAGAATACAGAGGTTTATAACTGAATTCATTCTTCACTAAACAAAAATACTATTCACTTTAG
Source organism: Chelydra serpentina (assembly GCA_037349315.1). Classification (NCBI taxonomy): domain Eukaryota; kingdom Metazoa; phylum Chordata; order Testudines; family Chelydridae; genus Chelydra; species Chelydra serpentina. The sequence continues at coordinate 84,380,234 of JBAIAC010000002.1, forward strand.
ATACTAGAACACTACAATGCTCCATGAGTTGAGAGATTCATCCTGCAGCTGAGAATTTGAGTAGCAGCGACAGCAATATTTTCCTCTTTCTGTCAGTCTGATTCCACCATGAGAAAATACAGTGGGCCAAATTCATGCCTGGTGTAATGCCAAAGGTTAAATTATAACAGGGATGAATTCAGCTCAATATAATGAATCACGCTGACAAATGAAAAACAGGAGTACAATAGCAGTGAAGTAAGAGGGAGTGTAGACTGAGATGGTTGGGTCATTTGAGATGATGAGATACTGGATATGTTGGCCAGAGAGTAAAGAGCTAGTAGTCATCATGGGATAAAGACTATAGGAAGATCTAGAAAAAGGTGGTTTGAGACCCTGAAGGACTACATGCAGAAGGCTGATGTCAGTTTGGAAGACACACTTGAGAAGAATGCTTGAAGATGTAGAACATGAGCCCTGAACTCCTGCTGACAGGATAAGGTAAAGGAGAAGCCCACAGGTGGCATTTTGAAAGATGAGATTGAGATTAAATGAAGACATTTTAAAACCTTAACAAGGAAGCAGAAAAAAAGCCAAATAGATGAAACAAAGGCTATGTCTACACAGCCCCCTCAGTTCAGACTACAGGGGTGTATAATGTGCACCGAAGTGCTGCACTGTAACTTTCTCGTGTGGACGTAGCATGCGCGAACTAATAAGTTCCTAGTTCATGTTAACGGAATCCTCTTCAAACAGAACTACATTAAAGAGTCCACCCAGGGTGTTACAGCACAGCACTTTGGTGTACACTGCTATTCACACCCCCATAGTCCAAATTGTGGGACAGTGTGGATAAGCCCAAAGTCAATTATAACCATCACTGTTTAAGGTTTAAGAAAATACCAAAATAAATTCACAGGCTAATGCAAATGAAAACACAGGCAGAAATGTGGTATTTTGCCAGTATTAAAAAAATCTACATCTTTATTAAACATATAGAAACTCTATAATGTTAAACCCTTTGAGCAAAAAGTCTCCACAAGTCGGAGTGAGGAAGATTGGCATCCTTCCACCCTAGCTAGAAGGGAACTACCAAACATTTGCTTGGAGACTGGCAGGCCTGAGAATGGACACCAAATCTCATGATGAGAACTTGATCACTTGGAAATGGCTTGCCTAATGCTGTGACCACTTTCCAAGTGATCAGCTTGGGCTCAACCTGCCTCTCAATGACAATGGGACAGGAAGACACCTCTCTCCTACTTCTCCTCATGCAGTCTTGCAAAATCATTATGAAAATCTGCCAGACCAAAATCTTCTCACTCTTAATGTTGATAATGAAAAATTTATGTTATTTTACTTGCCCACCCAAAATAAATACAGTAATTAAAATAAAATAAAATAAAAAACTAGCCCCATGCAAGAGGACAATAGCAATCTTGTACTATTGTTCTGATGCCTTAAGCAGGCCAAATCAGTTAAACCTCCTAGGACTCCCCATCTCAGCCTAAACAAGCTGAAAACAAGAAAGAGAAAGAAATTTTCACTGTGACCCCTAGCAAAGGGAAACGTGTAACTGATGCGAAAGACATCTGTGATGGGGCGTGCATACCCCGCACCAAGCAGGAAAGGGTTAATCCCACACTATGGGCAGCGGAAGTCCTGCCCCTTAGACCAGAATAGGCATGCTCCAAATGCTGCACTAGTATAAAGGAGAGCAGCCCAGCTCATTCCGGGCTGACTGCCGGGGAAGAAGGACCCTCAGTGGAGGCTCCAGCCTAGGAGCCACTTTGGCCCCTGACGGTAGGAACCAGAGAGCCTGAGGCCCAGACCAGAGACCCACAGCCAGTCAACAGGAGTCAGAGTCCCAACAAGCTACCTGCACCAAGGCGCTTGGAGACCCCGACAACAAATGGACCCCAGCTTCAGAACTCAGAGCAGGAAGAGGCCAGGGCGTGTGTGCGTGCGTGTGTGTAGTGAATGGTACCTCGCACCCGAGTGGGGTCAGCATCTTGCGGTAGGATCCCCGCTGACTGGGTGGTAACCATGCTCAAAACTGACAGGGCCCTGGGCCAGGACCTGGTGGAGAAGGAGGGGCTGGGTCCCCCTACTCTCCCCCTCCCACCACCACCCACCGCTAGGTGGTGGCCCACTTCTCTGACTCTGGCCCCTAGGCCACACGGCCCTGACCCCAAGGGCAGCTGAATTGACTCTAGCCCCTAAGCCTCACGGCCCTGAACTCATGGGCCACGGTACTGAGGCTGGCCACTAGGCCATGAACCCAAGGGCCACCCTTTTGAATCTGACCATTGTGCCTTATCGTGATGAGGCCTGAAACAGTTGGGTAGACTGTAATCGCAGTGTCAGCGCACACATGATCCGCTTCAACAGGAGACGGGGTGTGCATACACTGCCACACCCTGACACATAGTATTTTCAACCCAAACAGTGCATGGTTCTCTCCCAAAATTTGCCAACTGCAACATTAATTATAGTCCTGTCTTTAAAGAATGGAAAAAACCAAAACTAATACACATGGAACATAAAATGCATAGACCAGTTTATAAACCTCCATGCAACAATGAAGGCAAAAGGCTGAGATTTCTCTTTACTGCCCAGCAGAAAGCAATAGGCAAAACCCTTGCTCTGCAGCAGCAGCTCATAGGGCAGGGGTAGTCAATCGGTGGACTGTGGGCCAAATCTGGACTGCCAGATGCTTTTGAACTGACCCTGAAGTCTTTTTATCATCGTTGGGTGGTTTTTTTTATTATTTTCTCTGTAGTCTGGACCTTGACTATACCTTGACCCAGAAATTTGGACCTTGACAAAAAATAATTGACTACCCCTGTCATAGGGTGACTGACGACCGTACTCATCTTTAAAACCTGCTCAGTAACAGACCCACACAAGTCCTAAAATAGCTGCAAGTTGCTACAGTGGGGGGCATGCTATTGTCCCTCTGGCCTCTGAACAGCCCCGGAAAGCACATACCAGCTACTGCGATAGAGTAGAATTCTTCTACTATAGGATATTGATACTTTAATACACAGAAACTGCTTTATATGGCTTCTGGAAGTTCTTGGAGAACAAATACTAGCTTTACTTTATCAGAGTAAGTGAGATTATGTGATTGTGTAATTCCCCATTAGCCAAACTGCTAGGACCGAATTCTGCTCTGTTCCACCCGTACAACCACACTGACATCATAGGGCAGAACCTTGCCCCTAAGTTACATTACAGACTCTCCCCATTCTCCAAATATTATGCAATTCTGAAAAACTATTCACATGAAACATTAAATACCTTTAACCATTTGCAGAGCACAGCTTTAATATTTACTAAAGCTTTGTCGGATGAAGAAAATGCTGAGCATTCTACAGTTATCATATAAAGATAATGAAAGCTTTAATGCATGACTAGAATAATACAAAATATTCTTAAGAACAATCTCATTAGTAACACCAGATCCTGCAGGTTATCACAAATTGGTTAGTCATTTTACTGAAATATAAGATGTCTTTTTAAAACAATACATAGGTTAAGCCTCAATTCTACCCAAGAATGTCAACAACATTTACATCTAATGACACTAAATAACACACACAGAAAAACTAGTATGCTTTTGAGAGATTAATTCCCTATGATTTTGAAAATCTTCCCAATATAATTTTTTTAAAATTACATGTTGTTCCTTCTTGGTAGGTGGGCAAGAAATTATCCTTTTATAATTAATGGAAACAACATTCATAGTAATAACATCCTTCAGAATCTTCTCATGCAAATGGCACAGTAGAGTTTCCCTGTATCAGACATTCCCATCTTCGTGTCTTCTTACCTGACACCACTTATGGCTGGAACAACCTCCCGATTAACACCGGCAAAGCACCGTCACTCTTCACCTTCAAAAATCTTCCAAACCCCCAACTATTGTGTGACTCTTTACCCATCTCCCTATATGTTAGTGTCCTGATTTTAATGACTGTGTCACAGGGTAAATTTACTGTAGAGCAGCTTGTACCCTTATAGCACTAGATAAATAATACAACCATTAACTATATAAGCAATTGTAGTCTAGGCAACTAGTTATGTGAGTAGAGTTATGCATGTGCTTAAATATTGACAGGATCAGGGCCTAAATAGGGAACATTAAGAGAAAGAGTCTGGCCTGTATATAAAATGGGATTTGAGGAGAAAGATATTGAGACTGAAGTAGAGATAGGAAAAAAAGAAGTGAGGGCATTATCAATAACTCTTTGAAAAGGGCACATGTTGTGAAGTGTCCTTATGGGAGCTTTCATGGTGTCTCAATGTCTTGCAGCATCTCCTAGGATTAGGAGAGAAGGTCTAGGTTGCCTCTCTCTCTGAGTGTGATTTTTTTTTCTATGTTGAATGTGGATATCAATTCCAATTTACACCCCTTGATGGCAAAGGATAAACAAAAAGTCACTCTACCATCCATCAAAGACTTCAGTGTCTACATGTTTGGCCCACATTTACTTGACAGAGCAGCCAATTTAATAATATTAAACGACACCTTAGGTTCAGATTCATTTTCTATTTAGAATTTGCATGCATTTATTTGTAAGAGTAGTGAGTTTGTAATGAATGCTATTACACAGCCCTTTTGCTTTCAGTTGTTGCTTATTATGTTTTTATAAACACTCACAAGACAGCAGACAGCTCAATATATAACTGGTCAACTCACATATATAACACATACCTCAAAACTGACAGGCATGTTGCGCTTCAAGGCAATTTCAAACACTATGCTGATCTCAGATTTGTTTGCATCTTTTTCTTCTTCCGTTTCCTTTCCTGCCTCTCCATTCTGCATCATATAAAACAAGGTAAGCACATTAAAATACTTGTTTCAAGTTGCAGAAATACAATTTCCCCTTTATTCCTCAATGTCTAGAATATATTTCCACCAATAGTGTTGTGAACTGCAGTTTTTCATAATTTGTTTAACTTTAAAGAGATTTAACATTTATCCGTAATTATTTCAAAGAATAAATTACAGACTTATAGTTACTTAGTGGTTTGGGAAAATGTCACATTTATGAAATAACTTAGTCTCTCATATTCCTTCCCAAGTGAAACTTCCTCTGACGTTCACCTATTAATTACAGTCACCTGTCTGAACAGCCTTTTATATTTTTTGGTACCTTCAAGTGTACCTGACTCCCTATAAGTCACACCATATTATGACCTGAGTAACACTATCCACCATCCACTTACCTGTAAAATCAACACAAAATGTAGCCATGCTTTCTATTAAAGGAACATTTATACATGGTTATAAAGGATTAATAAATAAATATGCAATTTTTACAGACTTTTACGCTGATTAGAAACATGGTTTATAACAGCCTATAACACACTCTATTCATGTCCATAACAAGACTGTTACAATTCCAGGGCAAGCTGTGTCTTTGACCTCTCTCTCTTCCCATGACCATCCCTTTCAAGTACCAGGCCCACATCTGTATTTCTCTCAAGGTGGAATTCTGCAATTTATCCCCACTCTCTGACTGGGCCAGTAGGTTACAGTACCCGTCTACCAACCATATCCTCAGCAGGTCCCACTCAGTTTTAGCCCCTGCTTAGATTTTTACTCCAGGAGCCCATCACCAGTATGAATATGTAGTGACAGAGAACAGTTTCTTCCAAACAAAGTATTATTTAACTATCCTTAGAACCATAACAACAACAACAAAATAAAACAAAAGGCCTAACAACATATTATCCTATCTATATCTTAGCCTTTCCTTGCAACAACAACAGAAGGCTCCATTTGTCCCAGGTATTCCCCCATATTGGGTTTGGTGAGGCACACTGCATCTCTGCAGCTTCTGCCCCTCGGCTCTGTCCCCCAGTCAGTGTTCTCCTGTCTCCTCAGAGGCTCAGCTTTTAAGTGCTTTCAAGCTCTCTAAGATTTCCCACCTGAAAAGCCCCTGAGGTTTCAGACAAGGATCTTTCCCCATTTTGTAGGTTCTGTGTCTACATCAGTGGAGGTAAACTTCCAAAGATTAACATTTACATCGTCTGTTTGGGCACCAGAAATTAGGGCTGTCCAGAGCCACTGAGTTTGGCTTCTCCAGACCAAAGCTAAATAAAGGCTTATTTAAACAGTGTTTTAATCCATACCAGCAGGGTGTCAATTTTAATACACAATAGCATGTCATGCACTAACTGGCCCATGTGGACCCTGAGGGTGCATAGATATAGATATAGATATATATATATATATATATATATAGAGAGAGAGAGAGAGAGAGAGAGAGAGAGAGAGATAGTAGTCATTAAATTAATACAGATAATACCAACATTCTTCACAATAACTATAAATTATATTAATAATTTATTAACCCTTTATAAACTTAAACTTATGCATAAGAAACAAACTACTAAAATGTACAGGAATGGAAAGCCTATTAATCTCATCAAATGGTCACAGAAGTCTACAAACAGGGTCCAAACACTCAGCTAGCTTTCCAATTTAAACTTTGACCCTGCAAATGCTCTTCAATATCTTTAGTAATGGTCTGAAAAAAAACATAAAATCATTGCTGATAAAGTTTACAGGTGATGCAAATATTTAGAGAAATGGTAAATAATGTCCAGGACAGGTCAGTTCTACAGAGAGATCTGGATCATCTGGTAAGGGGAACTCACTTGAACAACATGTATGTTAGTACAGCTAAACGCAAGATCACACACACCTGGAACCAAAAATGTAGGTCACACTTATAGGTATTTTGGAAAGCAGTGACCTATTTATGTATTATTATTTATTGTGCTCGATACTGTACTGAACATAGAGGAATTCATGGTCTCCATCTCAAGGATTTTATAGTCTACGGTAGGCCTACATCACAGTTCAGACCCACAAACACCAGATGGAACTGAGTCATTGGTTTGTGTTTGTCACAATTTAGGACAACTACATCTGTTTTTCCCCTCAGTGGTCCAGTAAGGGCACCATTCTCAGGCTTCCAGCTTTCCAGCCGTCACTTCTCTTAGGTGGAGAGGCACATCCCTCTTCCTTTTCACCAGGATATTTCCAGGCTGCACGGTTCCCTGTCTTCACTGCGTATTTCCCAGCACAGACAGGTTGCTCAAGGTCAACCTGCTTGCTTTCTCTTTAGAGACAGCTGACAGATGTAATTGCTATAGTTATAAGGTACCACACTGTGACGTTGCACCCCATAATGCTTTATAGAAATATGCTTATAAGTGTAAATATGACATAACTGGAATATGTTTTATGCTAGATATGCCATGTAGCATATCTTTGCAAAGGTTATGTTCTACTGAATGTATTCATCCTATTTGTATACACGTATCATTTTTATATCTGAAGTTATGAGCGTTGGCTCTATGCTTGTATTTAAAGTGTTTGCTGTAGGAAGCACATAAGGCAAATTTGGTCAACGTAATGTGAAGGGGTTATTCAAGTAATTGGGAGTACTTAGCTAACAATGGATCTTGGGAGACGCCAATCCACATCTAAGCTTTCCTGGGAACATTCAAACTAACATGTAAACAATGGGGTCGGCCTGCAAAAAGCTGAATCATTCATAGGTGACTGCAAAACTCCATGTTGTGGAGGGGATTTTACACAGGAGAAGAGAGGGGTTTCCACCCACAGGAGAAAGACTATATAAGCCCCTGGAAATCCCTCCATTTTGTCTTCAGCTGGCTCAGAAGATAGCCTCTCCACCCCAAAGAGATGCCTGAAAAACTGGAACAAAGGACAGTAACTACAGGGGTGTGAGTGATTGCTGGACCCAGACTAGGAGGATGTCTAGTCTGCAAAAGAAACTTATTGGAACATCTCTGAGGGTGAGAGTTACATGCATTTAGTCCCTTACTATATTAGGCTTAGACTTGCGTGTTTTATTTTAATTTTGCTTGGTAACTTACTTCGTTCTGTCTGTTATTACTTGAAATTACTTGAAACTACTTTTTATATTCAATAAAATCAATTTTTACTTATTAACTAACCCAGCACAAGTAATTAACTCCTGGGGAGCAAACAGCTGTGCATATCTCTCTATCAGTGTTATAGAGGGCGAACAATTTATGGGTTTATCCTGTTCAAGCTTTATACAGAGTAAAACAGATTTATTTGGAGTTTGGATCCCATTGGGAACTAGGGCTCAGAGATAGTCCCAGCACATCAGGTGGCAGTCCCAAGGGGGTTTCTGTGATCCAACCTGTCACACACACATCACTTCACATGCAAGTCTACTTTATTCTTAAGGTAAAAAGCACTAAAGAAAAAACATATCTAAAACAATAAAAGGACCTACATGTATGTTAATAAGCTTACCAGGGTTCACCCCTACCCTAATATAGACTCTGGCAGGAACAGACCTTCAAATCCCCACCCAAGGGGAATTCCTTATGGTTACCAATTCATCACAGCAGAGCTTCAGCTCTGAATAAGCACCTAGTCCTTCCAATCCTACCCTAGGGACTGGGGCCCTCTTGTGGACCAGGGGTTCTGTCAGTTTGCTGGATCAGAAAGATGGCTCTGAGCCAGTTTAAAATCAGGCTATTTATCCAAAACCCCTTCCTTTGTCTATTAGTTCAGACTGGATTCTCCATATGCATATCTCTTCAGGGGGGTGGCTTCAAAGGGTTGATAACACAGGAAGTTCATTAGCATCCCCCCTTTCTACTAGAGAAGGTACATTCAATGCCACAGTAACATATACCCAATTGCATTTTTAATACAATGTACTCCCCAAAGGTATTAACCTTAATTCAATAATGTTTAAATTGAGTCAATAAAGTTTAATCTTACGTTTGTACAGGATATTATACAGGATATTGTCTGTTTGTCACAGTATTTAATTTGCGATGCGCACTACCACTCTACTTGTAGGTAGATCATACTGTGAGGATGATGCAAGAAGTCTCCAGGTATACAAATTACACCAAACCTAAGAATTATCACTGTTAGTTGTGAAGGGAGATGTTTGATTACTCACATGGCTGCAGAAATTCAGCTCTCAGATGGAAAAGAAACAATGGCAGAGGAAGATAATTTTGCTTATAATAAAACAAGTTAAAATGAGCAAAAATTCATTTTAAAACTTGAGGTCCTCATACAAGCCCTTTCAGATGCTAGTTATTCAGCTGACAGATTTGTCTTCACGTTATAAAACAACATTCCTGTTTTCATTCTTGAGCACAGCTCCTTCAGCACAACTGCATAGGACTCCCAATGGTCAAGTTCTATCTATCTGAATAACTATATGGTGCCCATTTCCATAGTATCTAATCACCATAGTCTTTAATGTATTATCCTCCCAACACTCCATTTGAGGCAAAGAAGTACCATTTAGCCTCATTTAAAGATGGGGAACTGATGTGCAGAGAGGCTAAGTGATGTACCAGAAGTCCACAGGAAGTCTATGGCAGAGAAGGGACCTGACTCCAGGTCTCCCAAGTCCTGGTCTAGTACCCTAACCACTGGACCACCCTTTCTCTCTTTGATTTTAGATACTTCACTAATGAGACACTCAGTTTTCATTTTACATCACAGTTCCCTGAACTCATGTGGGGGAAAAGTTATTTTTTTCCAAATCTCTTGACTAGTGACCATAGTTGGGGTATATATTCAATCGGGCTACAGCCTGGCCTCCCTGTTCATTGCACCTGCAAAAGTAAAATGCAGGTCCAAATCTATGTAGCTGTGCCTCCAACTACCTGATTTGTGCTCACAGGTCTATTGTGAGTTAAAACTGCATCCCCAAAGGGGAAGCTGCCCTTCTGAAAATGCATTCCTTCCTGTCTAACTGGAGAGTTGGATAACTTTAAATGCCTGCTTTGTGGCGAGAAAATGATGAGGTTTCTCTAAATGAGTTAGATCTGGAAAGACACAGAACAATGTGGACAGCCCAACAGAAGTTGCAGTTAAGAATCTCAGATTTGTACAACCACAGCTTATCCTTTGGAAGCCTGGATATTCTGAGGGACCTGATAAAATGATGCTGTTATATTCTTGTGACTGGAACATACAGTTTAATCTGAGATCCTATTGCTTTTGTTGGGTAAATAAATAACTTTTCCAGTTTCACATACATAGACCATGAAGAAATGAGCATCTAAATAGAACTACACATATAATTTATTTCCCACAACTACTTGTTAGTATATATACTTGGATGACAGCAGTTTACTTTGTGGGACATCAGAAACTAAATGATGTTAACAAATATGATCGCTGGCAAGTGAAGAATAAGCAACATTTTCCTGTCCTCATTAATGGACATCTTGAATTCAAGGACCCTTCCTGCAAAAATATAATACTAAAAAACAAAAACAAAAAAACAGTATAGAACTAAAAAGTATATCTCACAAGTCAGACTTCACAGCTTGGGGTTTTAAAGACAGCATCCAGTTCTTCGGAAAACATAATTGAAGAAGAGAAGGAAAAGGAAAGGCGATATTTTCCTACAATCTTTTAAATTCTCTTAAATTCTCTCTCATTTTTAAAAAGACTCCTAATCAAGCCTCTTGAACAACCTGAGGTAAATAATATTCTCCCTGATCCAGAAAAGGAATGATGGCATAACTAACGAGGGTTAGTAAAATTTTCTCTCACCCACAATAAAGACTATTCAGGTATGGTTTGGAAATAGCAAGAGGAATAAAAGTTGCATAATTGTTCTTTTTGATAAACAGAATTATTTCACATTTAAATGGTAGCTTAAAACAAAAAACTCCAGGTATTTTTAGTTTTTTGGTTGTTTTTTTTAGATTATTGCTCTGCACAGGATCGCAATAGGTATTGTCAAAAAAGGAGTGCACTGAGGGCATTTTGTGTCTTCCAAATGTGTGTGTTCTGGCTCAAGTCACTTGGCAATTTTGTTGTTATAAACCTTTTCATTTGCAAAGTTACCTATGAGACAGTTCTAATTATTCATTTTGCTTAAATATTCTTTAAAAATGTGTTGGAATATTTTCATTTCTAAAGCAATGCAAATATTGATCCTTACAAATGTAACGCTGAAGAAAGCTAATGAACCACCCAGGGACTAACAGGCTGAAAGCCTAAAACCATCTGACAGCTGTTTGATAGCCTATTTAAAGCGAGTCGGTGATCTCAGTGAGGTTCCTGATGCACAAACATTCACTTCAAAAATACACATCATCATTTGGCTTTTATTCTGAAAAATATCAGAATATATTAACAACTTCTTGGGACAGGGACCAGTCTTTTTCATAGTCTGTAGAACACATTCATGGCACTATGAATTATTATTAATAAATGTATATTCTCAGTGAGGCCATGGATTAAATAGGTAATTTGATGCACTTCTGGGGATGACCACAAAGCTTTCTATTTTTCTTCTTAACAACTCTTGACAGTCTTTCCATTTTACCTTAGCAGAATTATGCGTTGTCACAACTTAAGTCAATTCAATAGTTTGTTCCTTACCACTTCCTTCAGCAATGGGCATGTGGAGCTAGATAAACTGACTGACAATAATCACCTGCTTTCTATATTGATCAGCTGCTACCACATCTACTATTGTTATTAGGAAAAATAACCAGCTAGTGAATTCAACACTATAAAAATTGAAAACTGAAAAAAAAGCTGAGAGAGTTAGCTTAATAGAACCATGTTACCATAGTCCTGTCCATTTCCCAAAAGTTTGTGGATTCTAGGAAACCAAGCACACCATTGAATCCACCCACTAGCTATCTCTCTCTCCAATCACCAATGACTACACCTATTCCCCTTCTCCTCTCAGCTTCTAGACTTTAAAACTTTATTAGTTTTTCATCATATGTATAACAAGAACCTTCCTATTCTCATCACTTACTTTTTAACCTGTTATTTTAAAACAGTTTTCATTCACAGATTGAAATTACATCCTGTTTCTAGTATTTTAAAAAAACGTAAAATATGTTCTGTGCATGTGAAGACTTCTGAGAGATGGCTGCTTGAGAGAGAGAGAGAGAGAGAGAAAATTCTGAAAAAAATCCACTGAGCTGTTTTTTTCCCACAACCTTCATCCAAATGTGGGATTCAAGTACCAAAGGTCCAACGAGGCTCAGGAAGTTTTTAAATCACAAACCTGAGGTAATTTTTCTGGGATAGGTTCGTTTTGGAGAGCTTGAAGAGCCTTCATTGCAGCATTGTGTCTAGCAGCTTGACGAGTCTTTCCTTCACCAAAAAACTCACTGTTGCCAACAGTCAACTGGACATAAAAAATCTTAGGCACTGGGCAGTGATACCTATGAAGTAATAAAGAACAAGTAATTTCTTGTTATGGGTTAAAACAGGCAATACAATTTATGTAAATAGCATGTGATTTTTATTTATGGTGGGTAATAACTAAAACAGACAATATGCCTTTTTGGTCACAGTAAAGGATATATGAGCAAAATATATTATGCATTTCTCAGCCAGCCCACCAACAATCCTGTTTGCAACTCAAATAAGTATTATCTATAACTTTAACTAAATAGTATCAGAGGGGTAGCCGTGTTAGTCTGGATCTGTAGAAGCAACAAAGAGTTCTGTGGCACCTTATAAACTAACAGACGTATTGGAGCATAAGCTTTCGCGGGTGAATATCCACTTCTTCAGATGCATGCAGTGGAAATGTCCAGGGGCAGGTATAAATATGCAGGGAAGAATCAGGCTAGAGATAATGAGGAGAAACTGCTTTTGTAGTTGGCTAGCCATTCATAGTCAAATGAATGGCTAGTCAACTACAAAAGCAGTTTCTCCTCCCTTGGTGTTCACACCTCAACTGCTAAAAGAGTGCCTCATCCTCCCCTGGTTGAACTAACCTCGTTATCTCTAGCCTTACTCTTCCCTGCATATTTATACCTGCCCCTGGACATTTCCACTGCATGCATCTGAAGAAGTGGGTATGCACCCACGAAAGCTTATGCTCCAATACGTCTGTTAGTCTATAAGGTGCCACAGAACTCGTCGCTTTAACTAAATACTTAAATGGACCCGTGACAAGGTGTACTGTTCCCTTAAGGCAAGTCACATGCCCCATACTGCCCTGTTTCTGGCTTCAGCCCAGAGGAATGCTGGGAGCAGTAGTTGTTGGGGCTGATGATAGTTGGAGGCTCCAGTGCAAAGTGTGGTGGGCAAAATAAAAGTAGCTCCCTTCCCTCACAAGGGTAAAGAGATATGGAAGGAGCAAGATCATTGGGTCTATCCAATAAGGCGCTCTGGAAAATGCGTGGGTAGCTGCAGGTACTGGAGAAGCTATAGAGAGAGCTGGAAGGCTGGAAAAGAAAACTTGGGAAGGGAGCATTGACATTGAGTCTGCTTGTTACGGAAATCACAGAGAAGGTGAAGAAATCTAAGAAGTGAAGGAAGAGGTTGTGGGTAAGGAGGCATGAAGAGGTTGGGATTTGGACAGGGTACTTCTTTTTGGAGCTCAAGATCAGAGCTTCTTGCAGAGGGTGGAAAGAAGCTCTGCTCCATTACCATAGTATCTGAGTGCTTCCCATGCACTAAATGTAGAAATAATAAGCACCATCTCTTTCTTCCTTTTCAGCCTGTAGGAACATTACCATACTTGGTTTACAGGGTTTGTTTGTGGGTATATATGGATGTGTTTGAGAAGATACTGCGGGATATATAGATATAGATATATATAGTATCCCAAACTTTCCCACTGTTGTACCTTTATTCACAATGATCCCACACTTCTACATTCAGAGCAGAGAAGGAAAGAGATTACTGTTGGTGTTCAGATAGTACAGAGATAGGTGCCAATATAAGAACACAGATAGCTAAACAGATGAATAGATCTGCAGGCTCTACAGGAATGAGGCTAGAGCTAGTGAAAAGTTCTGTTGAGTCCAGTGATTCAGTACATTAGATGAAGATAATTAAACAGCTTTTACTCATAATCTCTTTAAAGATAAATGAATTAAAAACTAGTGATATGGGTTCTTTTTATATACAATTGTGAATTGCCTCATGCTAGAGATTTGGAAGTTCCTCCTCAGATAATGGATCTTCTTCTAAAACTCTGGATATTCCTTTCATGAAAAAATTAACATATCAGAATTGATTTATGTGCTCAGTATATGATACCTTTAAATAGTTGACGGAGACAGTGAAATAGTTTGGCCACAACCCAGGCACATCACAACAAAGCTAATATAATTCAAAACCAGGATGAACTACTTTCTTTTTTTCTTTCTCTTATTTCTCTTAAAATACATAGTAACCTAACATCCATGTGAGAATTATAGTCAATCCTTATTAAGATATGTTCTCCCTTTATTTTTATCTCTGTCTATACTGACTTATCAAGATGATGATGCTATCTGTGTCAAGATTTTTAGATTTGTCTATAATGATTAAACAAAAGGTTAGTTGAAGTCTCTCTTTGAGGTAGTGGACTGCAAGTACAGATGGGTCTGAATCAACACCAAAATCTCAATCTTCCTGAGCTTTGTGGTTAGTTCTTATATATCTATAATGTGCAGAACCAAAACACTAGATCCAAATACACCCAACGTTTTACATCTCAGGCCCATCTCCAATTGTAGTACACTTTGGGGAATGCTAATTTATTTTTATCTTTTTCAGAAGGTGCCTGTTTTCTCTGGTGCATAATTTACACTTTCCCATAGGTGTTGGGGCCTATTAGGGTTTAGTACTGCTATTGCTCTACAAATATTTTGTCTTATTTTTCCTCATAGATTGTAGCTCCCTCACATACTAGCCCAACTAAACTTTTTTTTTTGGGGGGGGGGGGGGGAGAGGTGGGTAAACCAATGATATCTGTAATCAATTACTATTAAAATAATCATTCTATATTTTTTAAAAAGAAATAAGACAGAACAAGTACAAACTTAGACACACAAAAAACTACAACTACCTGTTCGATATTACATGAACAATTTTCTATTGTTCTATTTCTTTTATGTATATTGTTTTTAGGGAATATTTAAAATAATAATTTGACCTAACAGAATGTTATGGTCTTAGGAACTATGAAGTGGCTCTCTGACACAAAACATAGTGCATCTTACCTATCCAAAGCATGCAGCTATGAGAATTGCCAATGACCAGTGGAAAAAATAAGGCAATACCCCACAAACCTCCCTCACAGTGTTGTATGCCAGTGGATCTGCCATGTGATTGCTTTAATGGTGTTTCCATGATGTACAGTTCAACATAAGGCAGGATAAATTCTGCCATTTGCAAAGGGGAACATGCAATTCAGAGCAGTAGTTTCCTAACTCCTCACCTCACTGCTGGGCAATACCCCTTGTCTCCCACACTTCCCTTCAAACAAGGAGTTAGTGTGGCAGGAAAACATACCAAACAGCTGCCTTACAGATCATAGTCTCCCATGACCCCTTTTATGTGCAATTAAAATGCGTTCACTCCCCTACATGCCACACGATAGTGGGGAGCATATGACCCTTAATTCATTTTGTAGACTAAGGTCCCACAAAATACCCTTTTTTAAAAATAAATGGTGTGTTTAGGGAGCTATTTATGAGATAATGGAGAAAAGTGATATTCAGCCTGTGGCTCTAGAGCCTCGTGCAACTCTTTGGCATTGGCAAAGTGATTAACTTTTACATGGTTTTGATTAAGATCCTCTTACTCTACTTGGTCTCAAGCAGAATGAGCAGAGCACTGATAACATGAACCCTGCCAGGAACATGTCAAGCAGCACATGAAGCCCTAAGGAACTGAATTAAAGCTGCCAGGCCTCTGCACAGCCTAGAAAAGGGTGAGTAGAGAGAGAGGCGAAACACTCCAAATTTCCAGACGAGATGGGGGAAGAGAGAAAGAGACAGGGGAGGAGGACAAATTGTGTCAGAGTCACCAAGAGTCTTAAAATAATCATGATACAACAGGCTTAAAATGCACTGTGATGTTTACATTGTCTTTAACATGTGATGGTGCTGCGTTACAAACACAATCACAAAGCCAACGGCACAAAGTAACGTTAAGAAGTTGTGCTGAAAGATGCTGTGGCTCCTCACTGTGTTCACAAAGTAAGATTCCCCTGCACTTCAAGTCTGAATAATCTTGTTACGAAGGACAGAAAAACATCAACTGCATGTACAATGATTTGGGGGGTTTTGCATCACCACAGGGATAACTAACAGTTGTATATTTTCTGTTCCCAAGCTGTGCTCCATGGAGTACTCCCAGGCACCCCATGGATCTGCTTCTGTCACAGTGGTGAAGCAGTCAGTCTTCAGACAGTAACACTTCCTATTAGATTTCAAAAGACAAGGTGGGAGGTAACCATCTTCTGTTGGTGAGAGCGAGCTCTTCTTCGGGTCTAGGAAATGTACTCAGAGTGTCACAGCTAAATACAAGGTGGAACAGATTGTTTAGCATAAGTAGTTAACACATAGTTCAAGGGACCATTCAAGGTGAAGTGGCCTGTCAACACCTCTCCAGTCACATGCGGGTGGGAAGAGTCACTACGCTCTCAAATGAATTCACACAGAAAAACGATAAGAGACAAAAAAAACCGTATCACCTGTGGGCGACCACTTTTCACAATGCGACCGCTCTATACCTGACCTCTCAGACTTCATCCTCAAAGGAAACCTGCACAACACCTTCAAAAGATAAGCCTGGGAGCCCTGGGCAGCAGATAGCATAGGCAAGGGAAGGCTGTGCCCATGCTCTGCCCCCAAACCCCCTCCTGTCTGCTTCCAGTTCCCTTCCTGCTCTTCCTTGGTTGAGAGGCTGGGGAGCAGGCAGGCTGAGCCTGGTGTGCATAAAGCCCGGGGCTGAGACCGCCTCGCCGCCCCTCCGCTGCGACCGTGCCACCCGCCCAGCCCATTGGGACTGGGGGTGCATGGGGGGGCCGGCAGCTGTGGGGGAGGAGGGATGTGCTCTGGTCTCCAGTGGGGGAGGGAGGGTGGGGAGGGAAGGGCGGGGCCTCAGCCAGAGGGGGAGGGGCCAGGGGCTAACCTCCCCCAATGACGTGTTCACCCGCCGCCCATGCTGGGAGCTTAAATTCATAACTTTTCTGGATACTAAAAATCAATAGACACACTGGATTCATGGCTTATTACAACAATCTATAAACCACTTAGCTCCCCACTCCGCAGCTTTTTTGTTTTCCCCCTTATGACTGGAGAGGTGTTATGCTAAACAATCTGTTCCACTTTGTATTTACCTGTGACATTCTGGGTATGTCTACTCAGCAGTTAAACACCTGTGGCTAGGCCATGTTAGCTGACACAGGCTGCAGGGCTGTAAGGCTGTGGTGTAGACATTCGGGCTTAGGCTCCAACCTGAGCCCTGAGACCCTGTAAAGTGGGAGGTTCCCAGGGCTCGGGCTGGAGCCCAAGCCCAACTGTTTACAGCACAGTTTTACAGTCCCATAGCCCGAGCCCCACAAGTCCGAGTCAGCTGATATGAGCCAGCCACAGGTGTTTAATTGCTGTGTAGACATACCCTCTGAGTACATTTCCCAGACCTGAAGAAGAGCTCTGTATAAGCTTGAAAACTTGTCTCTCTCACCAACAGAAGTTGGTCCAGTAAAATATATCACCTCACCCACCTTGTCTCTCTAAAACCATGAGATCAAAACTACACATCTCTACAGCAACACTGCATATTAGACTTCAAATCCAGATTTTTGGGGTTTCTGGAGGCTTTTTCAACTATCTAAACTTAAAAGAATAAACACCTATCTGTATTCTGCATGACTGCTTCTTATTTCCCTTTGTCAAGATATTCTTTGGTGGAAATTCAACCGTAATCAGATTTCCAGACAAAACAAAGTGTATGAGACAGAACCAAATTACAAAGTTACCTGCAGAGAACATCGGGGGCTTCTGATAACACTGGGATATTCCGCACAGAAAACAAGTTCTATATGCACTGAGAAGACATAAATACGATAGCAACAGAATGGAAGGACTTCACCAAGGAGCTACATATTAAATCAAGTTATTTTCATCTTTGTTTCCTTGATGCTGTCCTAATATTACCTTTATGAATAATTAAGAACCAAAAGGAATGTGCTTATGGTACAAGGAAATCAGAGGTTTGGTATCCATGAGACAATTTCTAGTTTAAGTGGACTGCAACCTAAAAACATTTGACTACCACAGTTCTAATAGATATGGTAAGTCCTACCAGCCCATCAGGGCAGGAAACTGCAGATAACAATGTATTGCAAAGCAGATTTTCTTTATTCCCTGTAAGTTTAATAGGATCAGAAAGGCTTTCCTCAGAAGAGAAGGCTACTTTGTAGCTGACTCCACTGGGATCACTTAAGAATGGACAACCTGAAATTGAAAATTTGCTCCTTAACTGTGACCTTGTATGCCAAGTTTCAGCAATGAACAAATGTTTACAGCTAGTTATAAACCCTGAAAATATGGGGTTCATAACAGAAATGCTGACAGACTCTTAACTAAGTTGGTGTGAGCGGGCGCCACTATAATTAAATAAATCACCAAGGTCTGTTGACAATTACAAAACTCATTTTGGTTTGCCACAGAGACAAACAAAATTTCTGTTCATTATAATTTTACTGGAATATGATGTCATAACATATAAGCATACTGAAACAATCTGGTGCTCTTCTGGCCAAAATATTAATTGCATACTAAAGAGCCCTTGGGCCTCTTCCTTTTTGGCCATCAAATCCACATACACAAAAATAAAGTATTGGTATATGTTGATATTACAGTACAATACATTTTGCATTCCTGTATTTTTGTGTATTTCCAATGGCATAAATGTTTCAGAAATGGTAAATTTCTTTACATTATCATTGGAAAAAATAAGTGCAATCTGAAGCTCAATGAGATCAGAAAGCCTGCTTAGATTTATTCCCCATTTGACTAAGCAGTGATCCCTGCAATATTTTTTCTTCCAGACACTTTTCCAACTCCTTTTAAAAACTACTTATGCTACGTATTATTCTTGCTTCCCTTAATCATTCATCCTATTGTAATTCTGTGTAAACAACTTCTGCCAACACTGTCCAACTCTTCCTTAGGTTCTTGTTCTTGTATTTCACGTCCTTGTTCTAGCATCTGTCCTCTCTATACCCATCAAAAATATATATGGCTCAATGATGCTCTCTCAATCTTAATGGCTAATATGTTCTCCTCCTCCTATGTAAAGAGAAAGAAATAAGTCCTATTACTACTTAGCTCCAGAAGAGCAGAGGTAAGTGGCTTACTCTTCCCCACTCCATGTCTAGATATAGAAACAAAGGATAATGGCCAGCAGGTAGGGCCACTTAAACATGTGGAAATCCAGAAACCTAAATCAATTCTGCAGATCTGAGCAGCCCATTGCCAGGGCCTTTCCCTCCAGGCTTCTCTCTAGCCTCTCCTTCCCTGTGTCCACATAGCCAAGCTGGTAGCCATGCTGACATTTGCTGCCCAGCCTACTGTTACATTCTGTAACTCTTACAAATGCAAGAATATAGTGTCAGAGCATTCAAGGGAGTTAGAGCAGCATTAACTGTACAGATTTTTTTCTCCATAATATTTGAAGTTCCTCTGTGGAGCAAGTTGCTTAGTGCAGCTGTTCTGTGGCCATGCCCCATTTTTCTAAGCAACCCATTAGCCACATGGATCTCTTGCAGATGTGAGTGAAGAAGGATAACATCCAGCGTAGCCACATTCCTCTCTTCACAGCCCTCCTTATGGTTATTTCCACAGGTTTACTCCCACATATGGGAGCAAAGGGGCCCTCTTTTCCAAATACAGACCTATTCTGTTTAACTTCATTAGAGAATTAAAATCCACTAACTCTGGCATCAATCTGGATGGCCTCTTCTGGATGATCTCTCTATTGCTACAATATCATTTTTACAGTAAAGCGAGGAAGACACTGCACTATATTTCACATATAGCCTTGCTCATCCATTACCGAGTGGAAAGGTAATTTCCTGAAATTTACATTCAATAGTTTTGTTTATATGGCACAGAACTGTTTTCTCTTCCCCTAATGTTGATTTTCCCTACACCACATATACAGAATTACAGAACTATATGAATCATCTCTACTCATCCCAGATTACTCTCCCCTTTCAAGGCCAGACTGAAAATTAAAACTTTAAGAATTTATAATCACTAGTATGTTATCAATTCTGGGTTTTTTTCTAGTTCTTCTGCCATAACCAGCTTGTGAAATCTGTATTTTGATCTGCTCCTGGAAAACCCACAAATAACAGAATATCTACGCCAAAAATTAAAAACAATAATTGGGGTGCTTAAGTATGTGAACATATAGCGATTTAAAGTTACCTTCTTTAAGCGTTCAAAATAGGCAGAAAAAACAACGTAAGACCCTTCCAATTTTCAGAAGCTTGGAAAAAATCTCATCACCTGAATATGCAGAAATTATTAAGGAAACACTAAGTATTTTTTATCAAAGTCTGCACCGAATATGCATTTCAAAAACTGTCCTCAAATATTTGTTACCCACAGTTTAAGTACCCACTTGACCTGACTCTGTCCCTCAGCTTTTCAAAAACTAGCTTCCGGTTTTCCAGTCACAATTCTGCACCTTCAAAAATCTGTACCCATATTCCTATGTTTGCAGTGAACTGGAGGTTCAAATATTAGCTTTTAGGCATCTAACTATTTCCATCATTTGCACTCACAAATCTGGGAGACAATTAATAGGGGCAAATCAGGTAATTTGACATCTAACTACCAATACTTGGTGTCTGCTGTTAACCATGTGCACAAAACTGTCAGCAGAGGCCAGAACCTCAGCTGGTGTATACAGGTGTTATTCCACTTACTGAAGTAGAGCTAAACTGATTTACCAGAGCTGAGGATCTGGCTGATATTTTTGGTGGGCACAATCTGCACTTGCTAAAAGGAAAAAGGCTGAAAATCCATGTCCCTTAACTATGAATTATGTTAAAAGCAAACCAAACAATTTTCTGAAAATTAGATAAGTATTTAATTGCTATATCAGAATGTAACAAATATATAAAAACTAGAGAACTATTATTTAATTTATATCACATTTTTTCCAATGAGGAAAAGCTAGGGAATAAACAAATGAGGCATTATTTAGTGTGAAATCTTTCAAGTGATGTTGGTAACAAGTAGACAATATTATCATGCACATATAACAAATTGTGTGTTACAGACACTGGACTGAAATGGAATTTTAATACTGCATATTGCCATTCATCATTTCTTTGATAGCAAAGATAAAACATTTACATAGGCAATGAGCAAAGGCCAATTGGCTCATTAAAGCCATCACCAGGACCAACAGAAAATCATGGACAGTAAGAGTCGAATACTTTAACAACCACAGATTACGTTAATGGGTAATACAATGTTCATGTTGTGCCAGTTTCCTTGCACTGGCTATTCACTGTTGAAACGCATATTAAGTCCAGAACCCCTGCCCTTCAATCTCCCTCCAGAAGCTGATTCAGCACATTCGGAAACTGAATGCATGCCTAACTCAGAAACTGCACTTTTCAAAGTGGCAGTAATGGCTCCATGCCAGCCTGGAGACTATTTAAAAAACACAGAAAAATAGAGCAAACAGGAGGGGATGGAGGAGACGAAAAAGGAACGAGATGAAGTAAAAAGGAAGAGAACAAGGGAAAACAAATAATTATGAAAGAGAGCTTCTGATGCACTGATGAAAGAGTGGCATGTAAGCAGAACAGTTCAAACAAAATATAGGCATTCCCTATTTAAAAGTTACCTATCCTCCCACCCTCACATTCTCCTTGTCTAATTTTAGTTTTATTATAATAATTGATTGGGAATCTTTCTGTTTTATGTCCCGACACCTACCTGTCACTTCTGAGTTTCCTTCAAACTTGTTACATATTTTTCTCCTTACTTTCTCTTTTATGCTTGTCTCACTGCAATCTTCAGATGCTTTTTCTTAGACGGCCCCACCTGCATTAAAATTATAACCGAGGCAGGGGAACACGGACAAAAGAATTGTCCCTTCACTCAGTTACAAATAGTTAAAAGTTGTAAGTGTGTCCCCATAACAAGGCTAATACCTTGGACACTCCCAGGCAGGAATCCCCACTACCCATGTCACAGATACTAAGGATAGCTGCTCTGTCTCTCCTGCCATGTAAAGAAAAGACCCAATAGCTAGGGCAGGAGGCAACACATCTTTACAGTCCCAACACCCAAAACAATTTAGGAACTGCTTCTCCCCATAGGGAAGGATACTTGTGCTGAGAGAAGGGGTATGTGTCCAGATGTGTTGAGAGGAAGGTAGAAGAGTGGCTGAGGTCATTTTGTGAAGTACGGAGGAGGAGGAGGAGGAGGAACATGCACCGTATGATGGAGAGTTGTGGGCAGGAAGCACTTTGACTAGGAAGGGGAATTTAGCAGATTAAGGGTCAAATTCTCAACTGCATGCAGCTCGCTTGACACAGCTGAGGTGGGAGGCAAAAGTGGTTCTAAACTACCTTTCCATCACCCCGAGGCTTGGGGGCAGTCAGGGACTAAATTAACCCGTCTCAAATGTGAGCAGCCACAGACCTGGTCTAATTTACACCATCTGGAACAGTCCCTTAGGGACCATTCTGCAGATTCACTCTATGCATGCCTCCTCCTGTTCCTGACATGGCTTTTCCCTGCCCCTTATGCCAGATGGAATAATCTTTAGCTACCTGTCTAATGCATAGCGAAGGGGACCTGGCTTTAAATGTACTACCTTACCACCCGCAGTGGGTTACAATCAATGAGTGTGGGAGTGCTGGAAGAAACTGGTAAGCAGTATGCTGAAGTGTGAGAACTGAAGGGGGGGAGGGCTAGAGAGGACAAAGTTGCAGTAGTAAAGGCAGGAGATGATCAGAGCATAGACTAAGGTTTTAGGGAAAAGAACCAACGGAAATTGGCAATGGCAATATGAGGGAAAGAATTGAAAGAGAAGAACAAGGTTGCCTCTCTGGTTCCTGCTCTGGTGATTATTTGACCATATTGCCTTAGTTTACTTTTGTTAAGATGCCTATAAACCAGAGGCACCTAGAAATTAAAAATTATTTTAAAATCATCTTTGCATGAGATTTTAAAATGCAGGACTCCTTTTCCATTGAAACAAATGCATTAATGTGAACAGGCACTGAAATTACAAAATTTTGCCTCTAAAACCATCTTTACTAACAATAAATATTTGTTTCTATGGATCCGAAAGGTAAGAATGAGAGCGAGTGAGAGAGAACTTGAAGCATAAGTATTTCTGCAACTTATATCCCTTTAGAAAAATTGGAAAAATCTGAAAAGAGAATCCTTTGTCTCATCAAGGCATCCCACTGATTCAGTGGAAGTGACATAGATTCCTGTGTACTGAGATATCGAATGTGGTTGCAACCAAAAGAGCAATCTTTTAAATGTGTATTTCATATAGCCATTCTCATTCTTTCAGTCCCCGAACAAGGCATAAAAAACTCCTATAAGCCAATAAGTCAAATTCTTTAAAAACAATAAAACTACAAAGCACTATGCCACAAAAAGCAAATAATGCAGTTCATCATCATGTGAAACAGACAGAATTCCACAGTTCTTATTAAATAATAATAAGCTACACATTTATATTTTATCATAATGTGTCTGAAGTGGCCAGTAGATGGAAGATTGTGTTCCATTTTCACATCTCCTACACAAGCCAGAATGTTTTTTTAAAAGCATACTTTGAAGATTAATTTGCAAACTGTCAAATCTAATCATAGGTCAAAGTCAATTAACTGCCTGAAATATTTATTAAAAAACAGCAAATGGTTATTTTTAAATGGATGCCAACATCCTTGAGAAATTCTCCTAGGAGTTCCACAGGTACAGAATTGGCAAACTTCACACATTAAGCTGTAGGAAAGTAAATAGAAAAAGAGTGATCGCTAACATAGTGATTATGACGAAAAGACGGGAAATCAGACACCCTTCATGGAAATAAAACAAAAAAGAAGCAGAAAAGGGAGTTTTGCCATTTGCTTCAATGGGACCAGAAACAGGAGCCAAAATTAAACATTCAATTTTTTTGTCTTTTTTTTTATTTGTATTAATGTCTTGTCATTGGATCTGATCATCAATAACTGTCTCAGACAAATCTCTCATTGGCTTCAATGGGAGCGTTCCCAGTGTAAGGACTTCGGAAATGGTACCATATTGTATTAAAAGTGTTCAGAAATAATCGAAGTAGAGCACTGTAAAGTTCATCCCTCCCTACAGTCCTTACCTAAGTATGGAAAAAAGTTTCCTTCACTTATAAACTGATGTTCTGTAAAAGACTCCCACTATCTGGAATAAAGGGTTACTCCTCCAGGGCTGCTGATTCAGATAGCTCATCCCATCAGGACCCAGCCTCAGTGCTGCTGCAGCACCTGCCTTCCTCCACCAATTATTGTATTTCCATTCCATTACAATTTCTAACTATAATCTGATGTATCAAAACTATATTACAGAGGGAGTATCTCTAGTTAGGGTAAACCCTTTGCAGAACATCTTTCTGCCAAGGCTTGCCACACCCACCTGTGGAAGTAGCAGGCTCCTGTTTTCATCAATAAGTAAAGAAATCACAGAACCCAAGGGTGCAAGTGAATTAATAAAGCCATGCCTCATGGTTGAAGATCATAGAACCATAGAGTTAGAAGGGACCACAAGGGTCATCTAGTCTAACCCCCAACCAAGATGCAGGATTTGTTGTGTCTAAACTGTCCAAGACAGATGGCTATCCAGCCTTCTTTTGAAAACCTCCAGTGAAGGAGCTTTCAAGACCTCCTTAGGCAGTCTGTTCCTAACTGCAAGAACAATAGAACAATGGACGTTTTTCCTGAGATTTAAAGATGACTGAATTCACATTACAGCATCCAAATGAAGCACATATATCCACCTGGCGAGGCCTGGTGAATATGAGGATAGTCTGCCACATATCAACCTGCCAAAACTTTCTACATTGGCGGACTCCCTCTCAGCCCTAGAAATTGCCATACCTTCAAGAGAATAAGCCTTAATTCCCCACAGGACAAGGAAGGCCATCTGTTATGTAGGCTTCTCCAGTACAAGAGCAGATAGTGTGACCAGAACAGGATACAGTATCTCAAAAAAGATATCACAGAAATAGAAAAGTAATGAAAATTATCAGTGCATGGGAAGTCTTCCATATGAAGAGAGGATATTGGACCAGGTTAACTACTAGTCTGATCCAGTATAGCAGTTCCTAACTCAGCATTGCACATAAAATCGAAATATCCAGCGAAGCATCAATCCATTTATACGTAGCTGAAAATTGAAATTCAGGAACAATTCTGAATCTTGGTCTATGGGTAGGTCACAGTTATGAGGAAGTGGATCAATGATAATTCATTTCCTCCAAAATCAAACAACAAAACCAATTATTCAGCATTAAAACATAGAAGAGAATGAGTTGCTTCCTTCTGGGTTTCTTCTCTACTGGTTTGCCAAATTCTCAAAAGGAAGATCCCACCCAAGATTAATAAAATCCATTGTGCTCCTCTTTATAATCCAGTATGAAACTGTTTGGCAGAGCTTTCCTCACACGATTTTCTATTATTTTTATTAAGTTGTGAATCAACTGAGGTATTATTTTATTTAATTCAAAGATGCAGAATTAAAATTTTACGAGGCTATGAGATACCTTTATTCTAAATAAAGGAAAACAAATTGTAAGTGCATTAAAAAGAAAATCCATCCTAGAGTCTTAAACTTCTGCCAACGAACATACACTCAAAAAGAAACTGCATTTCCATTTCTTACCTAGCCAGTTTAACAATGATGGAAGTGAATGCAATTTTGTGAAGTCAAGAACACCAGTAATAAATTAGCATTTATCAGCTTGACTTGAGCATTACATTTACTGCTGAAAAATGTTCCGTTAGAGTGATGGCTTGCACAGCGTTAATTCTGCAAATCTCGCTGATTCCAGCTGTTAGGTAGTTAGGTACTGAATCTGCAGCCCTATTTGCTTATAGCCAGCTTTTATTTCTGAATTCATTATTTAATTTGTTTTTAGGGACTGGTTGAATTTTGAAAACTGCATGCAGGTATGAAGTAAAAGTACAAAGTACAAAAAATTGCTCAACAATCTGCAAGAGCAATAGGACAATAAAAAGATATGAAGTGTTGTTTATCAAAATGCTTCTATGTCTGAATGAGTGAGGTCTGCCATTCCTGGCACATTATTTAGGTATTTTTGGAAGAAAGAAATCTGTTCAGTATGGCTTGAGATAGAAAAAGTGAAGTGACAAACAACAGACAAAGTCAAGAAGAGAGTAGGCCACACAGCAAAATGTTATTAGTCTTTGGAGAAGCATTTTTATCCATCAACCAAATAACTAGGAAACAATGAAAATGGTCCCCAATTTCAACTCATTCTTGAATACAAAATAGCACAAGCAATGTCAAAAACATAACAAAAATATTCCCTGCAGAAGATGAGAGCATTAGAAAAAGTCATGTCTACCGTGCTGAAGGGGAAGGTAAATATAATGAAAAGAAAATGCTCCCCTCTCTGTCACAAAAGTGGAATAAAAGGAAAAATGATAATAAAATTGTGATGTACACTGTATATTTAAAAGCTAAAGCAGACATTTAGAAGACAAACATCTCAGGCTCTTATCTACTTCAGCTCATACAATTTCCCATGAACTGTATTACTCACTAATCTTTACAAGCATGCAGACTGGGTTACTGAGAATGTCTTCCAAATTCTCATTACAGTAAAAGAACATAAACAATGTTGCATATCTCACTGCAGTATCATTTTCTTCCTACATAAGAAATTCACATTGAAAAACCATGGTACTTGCCAACATGGTAACTAAGTAAATTAAAGGATGAAGTGCCTCACTCATTTAATTCCATAATATGTTTACTCTGTTATTTTACATGTGGAATTAGCTCAATCGTACAACTTAACAGAAAATTATTTACATTATAATTGAAGTAGATAAAGTAAAAAGATAAAAGTTTAAGACACGTTTTTCCTGCTCATCGGCCCAATGTAAGGTTACATAACTAAAAAACACTGAGGTAAATTCTGTTCCCATTTACAGGAATGCAAGCCTACTGATTTAAAGTTGCATTAATGTGAATGAGAGAAGAGTTTGGCACATCATCTTCTACATGGCAGCCTAAGGACTGTAACTTGCACGGCATTGTACCTCCACATGCAATACAACCCAACATCAGTTCTTGCCCTGAATTACTGATTTATACCATGAAGAGAGGTTCATAAACCTGAGATACAGCAGTCCTGTCCATGGGAAGTAGAGAGCATCTCAGGCTGCCCAGCACTGATTCCACCAACATGTTAAAAAATAGTATTGATGGGCTCCAAAGGAAGACTCCACTCCTACTTAAAAGAAATTAGTTGCCATTGTTGCACACCTGAAAGGGCACAGAGGAAGGAAAGCTGGAAGGATAATAGTGGAGTCCCTCAGTGCTCTGATTCTTTTCTACACAGAATATTCTTATGGCTTTTCATGTACAATAGATAAAAATAAAATTCTCATTTCTACTTCAATCCTTACAATTTTCAAATTCTAATAGGCATAAGTCTAGAAGAAAATATGAAATTGTGACTGATAATATTTGCAGATGACACACACATTACTAGAGTGGCAAATGATGACAAGAACAGGCCACTTATACAGAGCAATCTGGATCATTTGATAAACCGGGCACAATGCAACAATGTAATTTAGTACAGCCTAGGGTGACCACAGAGCAAGTGTGAAAAATTGGGACGGGGTGGGGGGTAATAGGAGCCTATATAAGAAAAAGACCCCAAAATCAGGACTGTCCCTATAAAATCGGGACATCTGGTCACCCTAATACAGCCATATGCAAGGTCATACATCTGGGAACAAAGAATGTAGGGCATAATTCCAGGATAATCTGGGACTATATCCTGAAAAGCATGGTGGAGAACAATAACAAAGCTTAACAATAGCTTCCAGTGCTATACTGTATCTAAAAAGGCCAATATAATCCTTGGTTGAAGAAACAGGGGACTATTGAGTAGGAGTAGAGAGGTATATTTAATAACATTGCTAATCTTAAATTAATGTTGACCTACTAGAATCCACCCCATTCAGCAACTCTCTTCCTTCTATTTCACCTAGATTGTAGCCAGGCCAGATCCATGCTCTCCTGCATTAGTTTTTTTTTTTTTAAACCATGGGATTTTTCATGGCAAAGAGACTCAACTAAGATTGAGAGAGGTCACTGTCCAGAGCTTAACCTGCTCTTTGGCCACAAAGGCCTGAAAGTCCACAAGATGAAGGGTTGCAACTGCAGTTTGGTAAACTCTTTGATCCAAATGAATCTCAATGCCACAGCTCAGAGCCACGTGCGTTCAGCCAGTCTTCGCTCTAGCAATAGCTACCTCAAACTGTCATTTTGGAGTTGGAAGTGTAGCTAGGAGCATCCTTGGGGAGGAAATACTTTTTCTCAACTCCTTTCAAGAGGGGAGCAGAAAGAAGTCTGAGGTATCTTCCCTACCACCTTGAGCAAACAGTCCAAAATAAGGCAGGAGGACACCACAGTCTATTAAATGGGATTTCCTGGGCTGTGTACCTATCCAATTGTGAGCCTTGAAGATAACTAAACTGGCACCAATTCAAAGTCAGCCACCTTAGCCTGATTCTTAAGAAACTGAGGGAAAATCAAATCCCTGCATGCTCAGTTGCTCTATACAGTTCAATACAGATATATCTGGCATGATCAGAAGAGTCCTACCTTTCATCTGAGTCCAAGTGGCAGCTTTTTCCTCCCTAATCATGACCCTGCTCCTACATAGGTAATTGATCCTGATGAGTCTACACAGAAGCCTGGAGTATTGACAGTGCTTTGAAAGGTGCTGATACTGGCTGCACAGAAACCTTTCGTGCAGGAGGGCTGGGGGCTACCTGAGGCTGTAAATATCTTTCCTTGGAAAACTCTGAAGGGTATTGTGGGGGAAGATGTTCAACCCTGGCCCCCTCCTAATGCAGGCCTAACCTACATCCCACCCACTCCCCTGACCTGGATCCTGACTCCACAGAGAGCTTTGTGCAGGATTCTGGGAAGGGGAAGGGACAATGCTTACGAGGCAGTTTAACCATACCCCTTTTTCCACACACGATGTTCAACCCCAATTAACTTGACTTTTAAAAAGTGGCTTATGTGCACAAGTAGTAACTACAATATAGTTGGAGCTGGTAGTGATCTCTATATTTACTCTGTGTAACACTTCCCATTTACAACCTTTCTGTTAGAAGCTCTAACACTTCCATTCTTTGCAGCAGCCCTTTGAAATTCAGCAGAGGCAAAGCCCTGGAGTTAGAGACATGCCTTTTGCTTTCCCCATGAAATGCGGTTCAGGTTTTGCTGAGTTACAAACTGTTAAACACTGCCTTTCTCTTGCTTACATCCCTCTGGAAAATTTTGGCAGCCTGCCGACATAAGAACTCAACTTTAACATTCTAAAGCTGGGCCCATGCAACTACCAGAGCAGCAACACCAACACCTCTAGCAGCAACAGCACTGCACTGGGAATGCCTGGAGCCACCAGAGCAGCTACAGCAACAAGGGAGACAGCTGAACATTTCCCCCCTTAACACCCAACTGGCACAAGGATTCAGTGTCCCATTCCCCCCAACCTGTTTTGGGGGCACCACATGGCACAGGAACCCCCCACTTCCCTGTGTGTAGTGCGGGAGAGAATCATAGAATACCAGGGTTGAAAGGGACCTTAGGAGGTCATCTAGTCCAACCCGCTGCTCAAAGCAGAACCAATCCCCAATTTTTGCCCCAGATTCCTAAATGGCCCCCTCAAGGATTGAACTCACAACCCTGCGTTTAGCAGGCCAATGCTCAAACCACTGAGATATCTTCCCTCCCCCCCAAAAAAAACTATGAAGCTATATGAATGATATTAAATAATTTTTGGAGATATGCCTATCTCATAGAACTGGAAGAACCTTGAAATGTCATCAAGTTCAGTCGCCTGCCTTCACTAGCAGGACCAAGTACTGTCCCGACAGATTATTTTTTTTGGCCGCAGATCCCTAATTGGCCCCCTCAAGGATTGAACTCACAACCCTGGGTTTAAAAGGCCAATGCTCAAACCACTGAGCTATCCCTCCCCTCCATAGAGAGAGAGATTGACTATCTTCCAAATATAGTACATGGCACCAGCAATCTATCCCAATCCCAGGATAGCAGCCTTCTCATGCTGTCAACTAGACAATCCTGTAGTAGAAGTCTATGCTACAGTTCCAAAGGTTCGGGGTTCAAACCCTGATGATGATGATGCCTGCTGGAAGAGTTGTTCAATCCTTTTCCTTAAAAAACTAGGAAATACATACATTAAAATAACATTATTTAGGTTGCAAATTCAAACACTGGAAAGTCCATGGAACCTTAATTTGGCACCCTTAGTACATGCATTATAAAACAGGTATTTTAGAAAAGTTTACGCTAAGTGAATTAAGAGCCTAAATCCCATTGAAGTCACTGAGGGTATGTCTACACAGAATTTAAAAAATAACCATGGCAACGAGTGACAGAGCCCAGGTCAACCAAATCAGACTCGTGGGGCTTGCGCTACTGAGCTAAAAATAGTAGTATAGATGTTCCCAAATCAGGCTGGGACCCAGACTCTGAGCCCCTGCCCCTCGCTCAGTTTCAGAGGTCGGGCTCCAGCCCAAGTGGGAAAGTCTAAACTGATGTTTTTAGCCCCATACTGGAAACCTGAGTCAGCTGGCCCAAGCTCAGACTCACTGCAGTGGATTATTTTTTTATTTTTTTTTGCTGTGTAGATGTACCCTGGTTGCTAAGTACCTATGTCATTTTTCAAAATGGGACCTACACACTTTTAAAAATTTTATCCAGTCATTAATTACATGATCATATACCACTTTTCCATACAACCACTGCCTCATTCAGCAAACACAGAGGATACACAAGGGGACAGAATCACAGTTGTACAGGCAATCATAAATCTGTCATTTCTTAACTTTCAGGTATTGAACTTTTCAACTTCAATAACATTCTTTTAACTTTTTAAAATGTAACAATACAAATATACTTAATACTACATATATTCTTGATGCTTGATAGGTTAAATGCATGGTATACATACTACAGAAAATCCCATTGAAAGATAGCAACAACACTGATTAACCATGATGATTCCATTCATACTGTATCAGGTCAAGCAATACACATTAACGCAGCACAGCCTAACACTGTTTTCTGAGCACTGTGATACTTTGTTATAATGGGGTGAGCTGAGTGCAGAAAGACAGCTTTCACAATGAATTTTGCGGCTTTTGTTGGTTTAAGTCCTTCCACAGCAGGAGCTGGGTTTTCAGACCTAAATACTT
The DNA here is from genome assembly GCA_037349315.1 of Chelydra serpentina. NCBI lineage: Eukaryota > Metazoa > Chordata > Testudines > Chelydridae > Chelydra > Chelydra serpentina. Next base: position 84,411,562 of record JBAIAC010000002.1, read on the forward strand.
TTCAAAGTCTTTTTTTTAGGATTTAATAAACTAAAGAAATTAACTCCTGCCTGTCAAAAATTGTATTACAGAAGTACATAAAGTACTGCCTTTTTATGACAGACTTAAGAAATGTTTTCTACAGCTGCCTGTCCTAATCACCATTATCTAAAGTGATAGCTACTGGCAACAGCAAAGCTCATCACCTGCAGTCTCCCTTGTCACTGTACTCTATGGACAACAATCTTAAGGCAAACAGATGTTTCTGCCGTTTTAAACCACAGGAAATGGACTTTCTCCCTTTTCCTTTCCTAGAAACAAATACTAGCAAAGAAAAACACTGGCACAGCTGTATTCAACACTTTCCTTATAACAATGCATCTGTGTGGGAGGCATGTGATGACTGCAAATATGGAAACAAACAGGCCAGGGGAATAAAATGTAGTATGCAGAAGAACAACAAAAAATAATTCACTAAAAATCAGAATGTGAATGGATTGTATATTAAGTTGTTGCATTAGAGGTAGACTAGATTACTCAGGGGAATAGCAATGGAATATACAAAAGCCTTCACTACTAGATCACCAGTAAGAATCCTTCTTGTTTGGTAATGTCCAAATGTCTACATGAAATGAGTTGGGGATGGCAATCCAAATTCAAGTGAACAAATGTCCGCATCACCAAAAATCTCCACCACAACTGGCATCAATGTCAAATGTCAGGGATTTGAATGGAGCATAATGACTAGATTGGAATGGACATGGTGACTAAATTACAGTCTTATTTTTTTCAGGAGGTCTCTCCAGGTCAGGGTTGAGGCACATAAGTGAAAACTCATAGTACTGCTGCCTGTGCTGTACTTTTTCTGTGAATAAACAAAAGGCTTCAGTTTCCATTGCTGTCAAGCTGGCACCTTCCACAACATCAGATTCACATTAAAGGGGGAAAATGTTATTGAAGTTACTGCATTACAGTCTCATCATTAATAGGGAAAAAAAAACTTTGAAGAAACCATTACAAGAGAAAACATTGTAGCAAGCCCAACTGCTGTATGGGATGATTATGAAATTATACTACAAGTAATAAAAGCTTATACTGTAGCAAAAAAAAGACTCTTTTTGGATAGTGCTTATGTGGTGAAATCCATACACTAACAGATGCATTCATACTGCCCTCTGGTGGTCTAAACGTAATATTTCTAGCTGCATTACTTGAATTGTTAATCTGAACCATCTATCTCCTAACTCTCCATGGTTAAGGTCATTATGCCCTCCCAAATCCACTTCTCCTCTTGTATAGGATGCAACCAATACCACTTTGTGATCTGGCCTGCATTGATACTAGGAGACCAGTTTAATTCTCCTCTCTCCACAGAGACCAAGAGCATCACCTCCACAACACATCCAGTTTCTCTTGGCCCATTCAAAAGGTACATACACCCTGTGGTCATTCTAAATCCTTCCACAGGAAGTATGTTGGATCACGGCATCAGCCCAGAGTATGGAATAGCAATTCCATAATTAAAGGTGTATAACCTATTACAATCAAACCCCTAGTTGTTATTCTAACATCGCTTTCTCAGTTCCTATTAAAATGTCATTGTCTAAAAGGACCAGTAAGGGGGTTAAAGTGTTCAGAAAGCATTTTTTAGCATGTTAATAATAAGTAAACAAAAAGGCCTACATAATTACTCAGTAATATCAATGGCATCTTTATCATTAACCGTCATCTCTTCCATAGAATTCATGACACTAACAGGGCAAACATCACAACATCAGTGAACATGTATGTTCACAAAAAAATTGCATTTGCTTATACATGTGTACTGTGGGTGAGACTCATCCTTCTGTGCATATAGCCTAAATAGCTGGAATTTAGTAGCGGAACTAAGCTAGGGTTAATTAATGGGCTGCCCATCCTATGCACTGGCTGTGCAGGAGACTCTCCATGACAGCTATTCCTGGTGTAGGTTGGAATAGTTACCACTTTCCTCTTGCACTCGCACAGGACTGGACTATTTGTAGATCCAGACCCTCACTTCAGTTCCATTCTGCACTGGCCTATTGTCATGGTTACAGGGCTAGCTGTACCTCTATCTCCTCTATGGCCTCTCTTGGTGCATCTCCTAGGTCTTAGGCCTCATGCCTTTATTTCTCCTGCAGCAGTCTCCCCCACTCTTAGACTGATCCATTTTTAATCTGCAGGTCTGACTGTGTTCAAGCACCTGCAGTTCTTCCATTCAGGAGTTTGTGACTGGTGTACATCATGATTAGGCAGCCTTCTTAAAACAAAAGTATCTGTTCATTTAGCAGTAGGAACAAAGCATGAAAGAAAAAGAAAAGAAACATATCCATCTTACCTAAAGCCCTTCTATACTATAATGTGACTTAAGCAAGCTTGTGTCTTGTTCAGACATCCCGGGAGAGAGCCCACATCTCATTCTAATTCCCCAAAACAATTCCTTTCCCTGTCTTGAGAGAAAGTCCCTTATTAATTCTTCCAGAGTTCCTTTGTTTAGTGTTCATAGGCTTTTTCCTGTCCCGGTCCAAACCAGATTTGTAGGTTGGCTGGAGAGGAGGCAAAATCATGCAAATAGTCCTGTCATCACTGTTACCTCTAAGCTGTGCGCGTGTGCGTGCGCACACAGATCCTAAACCCCGCGCACACGGCGAAACACCACACGCACAAAAATTTGCACAGAAGCACAACAATTTGCACAGAAGAAATTTTTGGCGCACACGGCCTGTCAAAAATTAGAGGGAACATTGCCTGTCATTATCCCTTAACAACTCTTAAGTGTTTGCTGACAGGTGGCTTATCTTGTGCCATTCTTTTCCTTCCTGCCTGTTTTTTCCAGGTAGACTCCTGTGAGTTAAATCAGTATTGTCATGCACAAAACAATGACTAGGACAACCTACTAGGACAATAATTAATTAATTATTAAAGAGCTAATCCATTACTTCTATTCAGGGTTCAATTTGAGTCCCCTTCATGACATGCAGAACTCCCCACAGCCACACCAATTCTCCTGACGGGTTAAAGTGGTACTCATGTAACACAGAAAGCCTGGTGAAGGCCCTCTTAAGTGAGTGGATTTCACTGTGTGTGCGCTAACTGGGTAACTATGTGACACTGCATACTCCTTTGTGGGCTTTTTGTGGATACAATGGGTCTGGGTAGATTTATATAGTTTCCTGAAATGCAACCACATTTGAAAACATGGCTTGTAGCGTTTCATTACTCTATTCTTCTGTCCTGATTTTCCTCTACATTTATATAATTTCCACAGAATAAATGAAGCTGATTGAATGTTAAGGTTGCACTGCTAAGCATTCAAAAGTCTGGTGATGCCAAAATTAAGAAAGCACACTGAGCCTTAGCTTTGTCTCCTTGGAAGTATTCATTAGGACACAGTCTTTAACTACAGAATCATGTGAGATACACCCTTTTAATTTTTTTTTTATTCTTACACTATAAAGTTATAATGCTCCAGCAGATTTAATTTATTTTACACAATACAATTTTTTCTCTCTAATTAAATCTACTAGCCAGTGGGGGAGGCAGGACTTTGCTTCCACCCTGCCGCTTTGGAGATGGCACTGCAAGTGGCATTATCCAGGAGCAGTCCATGAGTTCGGGGAAGCAGGGGCGTGTGGTGATGGTGGAGAGAGAGATGGACAAGGAGAAAGGCTCCCAGCACCCTTCCCCATCTACTGTACCTATACAGAGGCAGTAACAATATGCCCTTAGTCTGTAGTATGTGATGTAAATACAGGAGGAAGTAGTCCCAAGGAGAGTGGATGAAAATGCAAAGTGTAGGTAAAGCTGTCAAAGGTACAGGTTAAATGAAATTTATCCCATGAATATTACCACCTCGTGTGACATACACTCATAAGGCAATCCCATCACATGAAATTCTTCATAAGTGAACTAGTGCTGCTTTAATTATTTTCAGTTTTATCCTTGTATCCGCTCATTCTTTTGCATTTTCTAGGTTTCTGTACTTCACTAGTGTTTTTAATTTCCAAAGGTTTCTTTTAAGGCTTTCAAGTTCCCTGTATTGTGATGAGACAGTTTTAAGGAATTTTATGTTATAAGCAAATCATTTAGGGATTCTTCCAAAGGAAAGGGGGGTGTACTCTGTGATCCCTTTGACAAGGGTTTGCAGTATTACAACATCAAAAGCGGGTGTTCAGTTTCCAGTGGCTTTTATTTTTTGACTAAAAGCATGTGGTTTGGGTGCATTTGTAAGATATCACATCTCTTTTGTCATTTTACAGACTCCCTGTAATTGAAAATACTGGAACACAAGCAAGCTTCAAGGAGGATTATTTTCAACTCTAACTGAAGACAACACATTCTGATATTAAAAGGTAATCAAATGGAGACATTACACATGGGGGAAGCTGGACAGGCCTATGGAACTCAGATCTTGTTTTATTTTCCACAGCTTTCGTTTGATTGAACAATTAGGGTTTTGATTTTTTTTTTTAATTCTGAAACTGAGGGATTAATAGCACTGGCAAAAGAGAGACATAGCATGACTAGGTGTATGTAAGTTTCATCATACAGCTCTGCCAATGTTCCTTAGTCCTGACCAGCTATTCCAGTCGTTGGTCTTTTCTGAACAGTTTGCCAGTTCTACTGAATTGTAGCAAATAATATGGGGGGAGAAGTTTGCAATGTTGAGAAATGGAACCTAGGGTAAGACCTAAATCTCCAAATTCCTTCACATTATTACCTCACAGAGAGCACTCACAAGCACACTGCATTGAGGAGCTCATAAAAATTCACTCACACACAGCCACATTCTCTTTATACACATAAGTAATATTTCTTGACAGACATAAAAAGAAGCATGCTAATTTTTTGGCCATGAGCAACCTTTGTCAAGCTCACAAAACAACAATCTTTACTGTACAAAGGTGACAACAGTTTTTGAGCAGATTCGTGTCTGCTAACAATGTGAGTGAAATAGAGTAATCTTAATTCTGTTGCCCAAAGAACATTTTCTTAAATGTACGCTGTAAACTTCATGCAAAATCCCCAAGAACTTTGAGAGACTTAATTTGTTTATGAGAAAAAAAATTAATTTGGGGAACAAGCAACTTATTCCTGAAAGCATAAGAGCTTATTTTCCTTCAGTTAAAGTTCGTAAAGCTTTCTGGGATCCATTCAGATAAAAGGAGTTATATAAATGCAAGATTATCATCGCTGTTTGTTTTGTATACAACATATATTGCTTCCTCCTTGTTCTGGTGTGTGGGTGTTCGTGTGTGGGTGCAGTAATGTGCAGCTGACCCACAGCAAATTATTAACCATCTCTCCCCTATGCTGGTGCAGCTATTCTGCCCAGTGAGCAGAGAGTGAGGTGGAGCAAAGACTCCACTTAATTCCCATCTCTCCCTGCCCATCAGCTCTGGGGAAGAAGTAAGCAACCAAGTAGCACTAGTTATTCCTACACACCTGGAACATCCAAGGTCTAGGTAGCCCATGCACGGAGGGTTCTTACACCATGCAGGCACACAGTCTTAATCAATCTAGCCCAAAGAAAACTGTGCTTAAACAGAGATTTACTCCTTCACAGCCCATCTTTTTCTCTTCTGTGGAACAGTCAAATTCTGTGGTCAAATTTCCACTGAAGTCACTAGGAGTTTTGCCTAATAAGGACTGCAGGATTGTCAGAGGCTGAACGTTTATTACTGATTTTCTCATAACAGCCAATTTTACAGAAATAGCATGTCATCACAAATCCAGAGTTATGATTTCACAGCAGGTGCCAAAAAAAGGAACGTGGGGCTCCAAGGGGAGAAGTCCTAAGACAAACACAAATATCTAAAGGGCAAAGTCAAATAAAGTTTCTGCAAAGGTGTTTTTCTGAAAGCAAGAAAATCCCTTTTTGAAATATCATGGGGTCAATCGCAGATTTATTTAAAAAATCTGAATCAGGATAAATGCTACCTGAATGAAGTCTGAAACATTTCAGTGAGTCTCCTAAGTAGAGAAATAAAACTACTTTATGCAACACTTTTTATAAAGTAATAACAGTTAAAATTGTTGTGGGCTGTGCTTTCATGAGGGGTCTTCAGTACATTACACCAGAAGAAAATACTTTACAATTCCACATTCTAGATTTTTTTCCCTACATTAATTTTTTTCCTGAGTCTAGATAATTTTTTTGTCAGCCAAGTAATTTCTATTGATATTTCTAGTAGTCCTAAAATACTGAGCAAACGTATTAATAAAAAAGTTAATTCAGCCCACACAGCCATTTAGTAAAAGCAGGCCATGCTACAATACAGTGTATCCAAGCAGTGATTGAGAGAGTGACAGAGGCAACACACTCAACCAAACAAGTGCTTTGTATCACTGTAGAGAGAATTCCTTTGGACAAGTCAGGAGTGTTAACCAAACCTTCAACACTTTTTATCCATAACGAGAGTTGGTATGATTCAATTCGTTTGAGGTAAAGAAGATAAAAGAGGAACAGGGACTCTTTGCATCTGAGGTCCAGCCCAACCCCAGAAAACAATCTTTTAAGTTTAGCCCTATGCACTAATGTTTTAAGTCTCTCAGGTGACCACATTATATCCAAGCTACATTTAATTCAGGATAAATTAGTATAGCTTGCCAATGTATTACACCTGCTTTGCAGCAGATCAGAACAAGGACCAGTCATTAAAATACTTAGAAAAATTGTAACACTTCCTAGTAAATGATAAGGCTCAGACAAGGAACTATTAGGATGCTCATTTGACAAAGCTGCCACCCATTTAACTTTTACAAGTCTCTTAGGAGTGGACAGAATAGCTCAAAAAGGAAAACTATTATTCTGAAATAATGACTGCTTAGAGGACCCTCCTATCATTAGTAGCAATTACTCCATACAAGGAGGGATTATGTTGGAGGTTTTTAAAATGTGGAATAACCTTTTTATTAATAAATCAAAAGTTATCAGGTAGCAACATTTGTGAATTGAAGAACTGAGTTACTTGTGCCTGAAGAAAGCTGTAAACATCTACTGGAGATGGAAGGACAGCTCCACAGCATGTTAACTTTCCAGATGGAACCCTCCCAATCTTACCCGCCTCCAAGAGAAAAGGGAGTTTGTAGCATTCAAAGCAATCCTGCAACAGCTAAAACATCAGCAATGAAAACAACATCTGTATGGAGAGTTAACAATCTGACTCATGTCTCTCTTGTACAGACTGAGTTCTAGTTCCAATCTACATTTAATAATAATCAAAACAAATTTTACACATGCCTTTATCCCTAGGCACTCTGATATCCTTAGGCATTTGTCATTTTAAACATGTATTGCTCACCAATTTATGATTGTTTCTAAGCTGCACTGCACATCCTCTCCTTGGTAAGAATTTTATTTTATTTTACATTGCAGTAGTCTATAAAGTTTAAAGACTCTTAGCATTTGTTTAAGAAATGGAGAAGGAATAGCAAATAACAGAAAACATACAAACCTCTGATTGTACATGCCCCGGAAGTTGTAATTTGCTCTATAGTTTGGGATTGGCTTTGGATCTAGTGGCCTGTAGATGGCAGGCTCTCCCCTTTTCATAGCCAGACCATTCAGCTCCACTGTTGGAGTTATACTGCCTGTATAAAAGAAGACTACATGTAAGACTCTTCAACAGTAAAGCATGTTAAAAACGAACATACAGATGTTGATTTTCCTACTAAACTAAAAAAGCAGTGACTAAAAAGTTGCATCAAATTCCAGTATAAAATGGGGGTACAGATCCAACTTTAATCACTGAATGTAAACAAGCACTTAAATTGACATCTTCATGCAGTCTCTTGGAATTTAGGCGGACATCTCTGCCCAAATGAGATTACTATGATCAGACTGGTTAGTCAGCTTTGAACAATCTCAAGAATGCCTTTAAAATACTATGAAACTTTTTGAAATTAGTACCGGTAAAAGAATCACGTCTCTTTCCACTGGATGCTACTAAATAAAATGATGAAAACCAAAAATCTCTTCATACAAAAAGTTTACAGCTATTAAAACAAGATAGCAGTAGCATAGATTACTGTAGTCATTTAATAACAATTTGATAGAAGTCAGAACTAAAGGATTTCATTTCAAGAGATGAGAGGTTAAACCTATGACTAAAATTAAAATTAAAGACTTAAATTTTAATAACTTATGAACTGGAGACTAAATTCATTAAAATTTAGTGCTACTACAGCCATCTCCTGGCCAAAGAGTGCAAAATAGTAAACAAACAACCACCTGTGTGTGTGTAATTATTTATTCTCCAAAATGTCAAATATGAGGCTGCAATAATCATAAAATGCCTTATTTAAAAAGTAAAACCATTAGAAGAGTCAAATCATTTAATATAACTGTCTTGTTATTTACTTCAGGGAAAATCTAACTGGCAAATTATAAACCAAAGTGTGTCCCACTTCTACTGCGAGAAGAAAAATCCAAACTGAGTTTAAACAGGTGTATTCCATTATCTAAAATTATAATCAGATGTGTGCATTAATCCAGCCCAGAAGAGCAATAATTATTATAATAATAAACCAGTTATTCAGGTTTTATGTGTCCAATGCTGCAGGTTTTATGCAGTACTCAGGCTAAACCACCACTAACCACAATTTTGAGTTTTTCCTCAAATGAAGGACTGCAAGGACTGCAGAATGGGACTTCACGTGACTATGAATTCAGCTGCACAATAAAAATACAGGTAGTCACTAGATCAGAAGATACCTGTGCTTTGAAAGAAAAGGTCTTAAAGAAAGATGACAGCGTCATATGATTGCCTGTATACTCAATCGATTTTTCAGTTTAAGGTAAATTCTTATTACAGGCAGTCCTCGGACTTACGACACAATTGGTTCCTGAAAACTGCATCGTAAATCAAAACATCTTAACTTGGAACAGCAATCCGCTCCACTGCAGGACCGAGCATCATAAAGTTGAAACCAATTGTCGTAAGTCAAATCAGGGTATCAATTCCGAAACGTCGTAAGTGCCGTTCGTCGTAAGTCGAACGTCGTAAAGTCGAGGACGCCCTGTATTATTTTTTCTGTTATATACTTTTCAATTAAAAATATAAAAAGAGGGCTAGTCCAAAACTCCTATCACCTGTATAACATGCTGTCATGCCAAGAGCCAAATCCAAGGCCCTTCCTTCCTCAGGGTCCTGCACCTGCTTTCACTGAACTAAACAACATTGACTTCAGTAGAAACAGGATCAAGCCCCAAGCCAGCAGGGTTTGGAAGAGTTTTAGGAGTAACATGCTCAGCCTTAAGGGAGTGGAAGATGGGAAAGAAAACCCTACATCATTCACAAACAATCCCTTCTAGACAAGGCTCAGGCCACTATTGATGGGATCTGGAGAAAGGTTTGTCCAGCCCTCCTCAGTCAGACAGGCCCTTAGTGCAAAGTGAATCCTTTGAAAGTGGTTGAGAGAAAGTAATGAGGAAAAATCGTAAAACAAATAAAGGGATCTTTTTAAATGTCATTAACTACTATTTTATCAGACAAGAATAAGTCACTGAGCATGTGACTGAGATTCATAAGCACTGAGGGATGCATTTCCTGTCTGTATTTTATTTTCTCATGTACACCAGAATATGTTGCATGCAGTGTGCAATATGCAAGTAACATCTCCAGATGAAGGTCACATGACTCCACAAATGTCCTTCTGATTAACTGAATAATAAAGTATACAGAATTAGCTGGAAGAAATAATTTAGGTTGCTACAAAGGAAAATCTATTAGGCAGGGAATTATGTCCTGAAGTTTTTGTGCCAAATTCTGCCCTGATTTCTACATTCACCTTCAGTGGCATTGCACATGGAGTAAGTCAGGTAGAATTTGGCCCTTTCCCTGAAAAGCCAGTTTGCCAGCTTCAATATTCTTACTAATGTAAAAATGGTCAGTTCAATCTTGTTACTTTTGTGCTTAGCTACTGTTGACCACATAAACTGTCTTGTACCTTTACCTTCAGAGATGAGTCTTGCAGAAGTAAATGTATTCACGTGCAGTTCAGCAGCTTCTGCTACAGCAGATAAAAAGAATTACCATGCGTACTCACTGTAAGGTTCTTAATTATATATTACCTTATCTTCCAGCTCTATTTATGCCTACTATAAAATACTCTATAAACCTCTATAAAGCATCTAACCCTGCTGTTCCATGACAAACAAGAAGATTCATTATTTGGAGGGAAAAGAATAGGCAACATACCTGGGTTATTATTAATGTTATTTTTGGGTGGTCTGGGAGTTGGTTTGGGAAGGTTCGTTTTGTTCAAAGCTTTGCTAGCAGCAGCATGTTGAGCCTTTTTAATACTGCTCCCTTCCGCTTCCCATGTCTGCTCTCCAAGATTCAGCTGCACTGTGAACATCTTCAAAAATATAAAGAACAGGTAAATAATGGCAAGAGTGTCACCAAGGTGAGTTAGAACAATATATGTGAAACACTACCCAGATGGAGAACTGCGTTCCTTTATTTGTTGTGATACTTTGGGCCAAATTCTGCTCTCAGATGTATGTATAGGGTTCCCATTGAAGTCACTAGGCAACATTTGACCTTTAAATGTAAAAATAAATCACACAGCATCACACCAGCAATCACAAAAAGTGTTATAAAAGTCAAATAGTAGTAACTAAAGTGTATCAACCTGATATTCTTGGAGGGATATAAAAATTAAATTTAAGAGCCTGATTCTTCAGTCTTGTATCTGTGTGGTCACTTACACGAGAGTGAAGTGGGTATGAAAGGTTACCAAATGAAAATAGTATCATTTTATACCCATTTTGTATGGGTGTAAATGACTATAAAGCTTCAAGAAAGTAGAGAATCAGGGCCTGAAGATTTTTACCCAATGAGAGTAATACAATATTTTTTAAGTATCGGGGGTAGCCGTGTTAGTCTGTATCCACAAAAGCAACAAGGAGTCCGGTGGCACCTTAAAGACTAATAGATTTATTTGGGCATAAGCTTTCGTAGGTAGCCATGAAAACAATATTTTTTCTAACAATTTTTCTTCAAAAAAATAAAGCACATAGACACAAAGCAAAAGCCCTGGCAACCAAGGGTTCTGTTCAACAGTATAAAGTATAAAAAAATTGTGTTGTCTTAAATTAATTTTGTTTCTTTAACATGAGCTCTATAATGCAGATTAGGAACTGAAATATCTCATATTTAACAAAGTTGGCTATTGACAACTCTAAAAACTTAAAAATCAACAGTAAAGAACAATCTCAAGCAAACAATTCATCACAGTAATAACTAAGCATTATAAAGTGTGAAAAAGAAATCCTAAAATATATTTAAAATATTAGGAAGTATCTCTATCATAAGCATATAATAATTGTGCCATTTACATTTGTGCAGTTTAAATTTAAAATGCAGCTCTCATTGCACTCCACAAGGGAGGGTAGAAAAATAAATGAATTAATTTTCTTTCAAATATCAAAGTATTTGAAAAAGTATTAATCCAGATTCTAATCTCACATGCACATCAGTAGCGTAGCCAGGGGGAGAGCAGGGGGGAGCGGCCGCTTCCCCTGTGAGCAGAAGCGGCGCCTTTTTTTAGCAGCACTAAAAAAAGGCGCCGCTTCTTTTTAAGCGCCACTTCTTGCACTCACCCGGCGGCGCTCCGGGTCTTCGGCGGCATTTCGGCGGCGGATACCACCGAAGACCCGGAGTGAGTGAGGACCCGCCGCCGAAGTGCCGCCGAAGACCCGGAGCGCCGCCGGGTGAGTACAGGGGGAGGCGCCTTTTTATAGCGCCGCTCCCACTGCGCTCCGGACCTGGCTGCGCTACTGATGCACATAGTACATTACAGCCTGCCTTGACAAACATAATGATATGCGTTTTGGAGATCCACAGAAATATATACACGAGACTAAAAGGTGAAATTAAATCTTTTATTTAGTTGTTCGGTCTGTCTGGGTATTTTTTTTTAAAGTGAGTTAAATGTGCTAGATCAGGAGCCACAAATTTAGAGCTGGGTGCAACAAGGTGGGCTCAAAATGTGCATACACATGCTACACTCACAAAACACTTGCATATGAACATGCAAACTGGGTAACTGTCTGCTTAAAAACTAGTTCTATATTGCACGTGCCTGTACAAATACATATTGAATTTCTGAATACATCTCTTTCTCTTAAGCTTAGCTTTGAAAATGTGGCCATGTATGTCCCTGAGAATTTTAGCCCAGGTTCCAGTATTACAGTTCACATCATCAATTAACACCTCATTTATCTCAGTTATACTCACAATTACTGGGGGTGGGGTGGGGGGGGGGAGGAAAAACATCCTAATTAATTGAATTCTATCAAATACAGATAATATCAGAGTACTAACCTAGGCATGAAACCTTGATATGTTTATTTTAAGATAATAGCTATTCAATCAATGAACAAATTGTTTACATAAATTATTGCCAATAGAACTGAAATTTTATTTCTGGATCGAGAGTTAAGTATTTGTATTATACAAGAATGTATCAATGCAATGTTTCTGTGGAAGAAGCAGATTGTCACATTTCTATGAAAATATGATTGATAAAGGTCTTCTGTCTTATATATGCATCTCGTCTCTCTCTCCTTAGCACAGAGTGTTAAGATACATGAATTCAAGATAATAAATACTAAATAAATGATACTAATTGTATGCTCAGTTGATTTCCATAGCTAGAGACTTTCTCACTCAGTATGTTTTAGCCTATCTGATAGAAGTCTTCTATAAAGAATGAGAAAGAGGTGGAAATTTAATTAAAGAGATCAAATTGGCCAAAAACATAGAAAAAAGGTCTTAAATAATCAATTAAAGGCTTGGAGACTGGAGGTCCCAGAAGCCCACGGCTTTGCTATGGTTTAATATGCATTCTGGATAATTTTCTGAGGAAGTTTTTATTCCTTATATCTAACTGAATTACATTACGGCAAAACCTAGAAATGCAACACTTGTCATAATTTGTGTCCTTTCACTCCACTTCTCTTTCTTCTGTATGAAGAGCTTTTTCTTCTCCTTCCTGATCCGGCAACATGCTGAGTCCCTCAACTCCCTCCCATTCCTTTGCACGACTGTGTAATGTTTCTCTCCCCCCCCCCCCCCCCCCACACACTTTTTTAAAAATTAGTTTATCTCCTAAAACCCACTGACATGGAAACACAGCACTGGTGGCCAATTTGACAACCCAACTGAGAACAATACTCTCCAAAAACACAGTTCAGGCTTGTGTAGGGCCTCTGGCTTGCCTATGCTCAAGAATGTTTGTACAGAGGGCACAGTTTCCACTCACACACTGATCAGACCCTCTGGAGGGGTAACCTCTAGCAATTGTAACTTACTGTAGGTGAGTTCCTCCTTTCTGTGGAGCACCAATGTTATTTGCCTCTTTACATTTGATCACAACTTTTAACACTTACTTGCCAGAAAAAGAAAACCAGAAAGGAAGAAAAGGAAAACAAAGAGTTTACTGGCACTGATGTCTGTCAGACAGACTGCCTGCATTACAATAGATGTCTCTGAAATTTATGAAAAGCACTAGAGAAGGGAGCAAAATATATGCAACAGGAAAGTAGCCCTTGGCACACTGTGTCCAGGCAGTCGCATGGGAGAGAGTAGCAGTTCATGCCTTTAGGGTGTACATTTTTTTGGACAGAGACTTTGCTTTGTTTAGCATATATTACCCATTGTAGAGCACCATGTTCAGTAATAGAAATAAATACACAACAGCTACTATCACAATATCATAACAACTTCTGTGGGCCAAAGCATTGCAACTATGTCTGATCTTATTAACGTCACCCTTGTTCTTCCTCACACTCATCCCTTCTTTGTTACTTGTTGGGTCATTTCTAAATTAGACTGTAAGCTTTTCTGGGCAGGGACCTAGCCTTTTTATAACCAAACGTTCTGTAAAGCACCTGGCACCTTTTTGGGGACTGTAAACATAATTAATAACTATAACAAAAGATACATGTAATAGTGAACAGAGCTAAACGTCAAGAAAAAGTTGTACACTTGCCTATTTGCTCAGATGAGCTTCTAAAACTCAGTTTCCTAGATCTATATAGGAAGCATCCAGCAATTTTAAGACATTAGCCTCTTAGGGCCCAAATTAGGAAATCCCCACAAAAGCACTGCTGACAAAAGTACAGAAATCTAATAGAGGACCCAAGATATTTCATTAGCAGTAATTTTCACACAGGTGATAAAACGTACATATCTGCATTAAAACCAAAGTGAACTATTCTGCATCCTGCTGTGTTTCTGGACTCCAACATGCAGAAGTGAGATTATAAATCTAAAGTAACACAAATCCCTTGATTATTGATGAATGTTCATGAAAGGTACAGGCAAAATGAACCTTCCTGTATGCACCTAACATTTCATAAATGTCTATGGCATAGTAGTTGAACAATGGTAGCATAACAAGTAAACAAGAGAACCAGCAGTGGAAGGGTTAAAGAAAGAATCAAGTACATGTAACCTGAGAAAAACAGAGCCAAAAGCCCAATCCCGCAGGGTCCTGGGCACCTCGGCAAGCATGTAGTACTTTCATCTCCCACTGATTTTGATAGATACTGTTGCCATGAACCTTGTGCTGTCGTTTACATCAGTGCAAAGTGGGTGCAAAACACTGCCAAACCAGAATGGCAGTGTTTTACTCCCACTTTGCACTGGTTACAATGCAAGGTGCAGCATCAGGAGGGCACATACAGAACTTCTCAGGAAAGGCTAAGAAACTTGCAGAAGGCTGAATGTTATTAACAAGAACTTTACTCAGCTGCTCTGCTCTGAAGATGCACAGTAGAGCTAACAAGGTTCTCAAATATAAAAATCTCATTTTTGCTCTCTCAAGCTGAATTTTTTAGACATTTTTCTTGTGAGTCTGCCCTTAAGGAGGGAAGACATTTGAAAAACTCTTTCATGTAAATATGCTCCTTTAGGTCCACTGTCATCTGAAACCACCCTGACATGTTCTCATGGATCACAGTTGACTATCAAAACAGGATGTGAGACTAGACAAGGACACTAAGTACTTTAACACCACTGTGAGCCTTAAAGACCCATTGTCACTGTGGGCTACGCAGGGTTTAAAGGAAAATACTGTGATAAATACTTTGTGCTTTAACACACAGATATAATCAGAAGATTTGCTATCCATATAACCAACTTTATGGAGACTACATAAAACTGATTAACACAAAACAAAAAGACTAGCTCGGCAGTCTGTTAGCAGTGGGTCTGCACTGCCATGAAAGGGATCCATGTGCAATTCTCAGAAGCAGACTGCTAGGGTCCTGGAGGGGAAGGAGTGCTTTGTACAGCTCAGCAGCAAACCCAGCCATGAATGATAAAGGAAGGGTGTTGATGGACTCTGAAGAGACCTTTAAGAGAAAAAGATGAAAGCCAAGAAGTATGATCTCGAGGATCAGAGGATAAGTAAGGCAGAAGGCGATGATAAAAAGATCCTCAGGGCTCCAAGAGCAACACAGAAGAACTTCCTAAAAAGCATAACAAAAACAAAGCAAAACAAAACCCCAACACTATAAACCTGATTGTGTTTGACAAGTGCACTTGTCCAAACCATGACATTATCTGTTCATAACTTAAGGTATGCCTCATAACCTGGAACTGTAACCTTACCTTGGCATGAGCAGGCCCTCTTTCATTCAGAAGCTTATACAGGGGTTGAACTCTATTGAAACGGGCTAACTCATTTACCAGACACATTGGAGTTTTCTCTTTGGGGTTTGCCATGTTATCTTGGAGAGGAGCTGTAAATAAAGAGTCTGTAAAGTTTTTGTGGAGAAATGTATTCTTCACAACTTTGCAAAACTTTGCAAAAGAAGTAGTATGTTTAAAAAAGAAAAATACTTTGGCTAAAAAACCTCATAATACGCTAAAAATATGAGATTGTGTTAATGCCAACAGAACTGCACTTTGAAAATACAATGTTTAAATATTATTTACATATTTATAATTTGAGAACAAGTCTTTTATTGTGACCATTTAAATTACATGCAATACAAAAAATCTTTCTAATAGGGAACACAGTGTAGGTGAACATTTATATATTTTAACTTGTATGTTATACCATGTCCCTGAAAATTCCATTCTGCTCTGTACTCATTATTGGAGTTAATTGTTCTTTCAGTGTAATTTCTAAACACTTAAATACAGAAGACAAAGAACTGATGAACACCTGTGGTCCCACACTTGTTTCCCCTCATTCTTCCCAACATTCTTTCAGACCTCTCCGCTACTACTAATGTCTCTGTGGGTATCTCCCAAACTTCGTTCTTTCAACAATTTTGCGGATTCTGTTCTGTTTTCCTAAACCCAGATTGTTTATGTACTATGTGTTTCTTTAATGTCTTTATCCTCCTGCTATTTCTTTCTTTCATCTTTTTATCTATCCCCAACACAAACTTGCATTGTTGATTTACTTTGAGGTAACATTTTTCTGTATTTTATATACCCAATTGAGAACAAGAATACAGCAGTTATTAGGCTATAAAGGAAATGCCATTTTCTGCCAAATAGACTGAAGACATTTTGTTCTAGGGAAGGAAAATGCACTTTGATAACTTCCTGCTGTACTAAAACTTCATTATAAAAGATTCATGTAGGATGTGGCAGAATAGTTTATTTTTTTCTGGGCTTCCATATCTCTCAACAATGCTCTATCATAAATAAGAATTCAACTAAAGAAACGAAATTCTGTAAACAGCATTTGAAACCAAAACATTTTTCTACAGAGTTTTGTTTCTTTAGTTTTATTTTCTTTAGGACCTCATCCATTTATATTAAAAACTCATCAAGTGGATTCCCTTGCAAAATAAAAATAAGTATTCTAAGCGAAACATCTCCTTACCTGGTGAGTTGCTAGAAGGTGCAGAATCTACAAGACCAGCTGTTGGACTGTTACAGCTGGCTGCTGATTCTGAAATGGATCCATTCATTGAGGCCTGCAGTCCCAGTGAACTTGCGTTTGTTACTGATGGGGGTAGCACCGGAGGGGGAAGGGTAGGTCCAGAGAGGTTTGCTGCAGTCTGCATTTTAACTTGTGCCATTGTCTGTCACTGCAATAAACGAAGATTTATAAGCAGAGTGCCTTCAGATTTTTGAAAGCCAAAATGGAAGTACTAGGGTGACCAGATGTCCCGATTTTATAGGGACAGTCCCAATTTTGGGGTCTTTTTCTTATATAGGCTCCCATTACCCCCCACCCCCTGTCCCGATTTTTCACACTTGCTGTCTGATCACCCTAGGAAGTACTGATATCAATACTACTTTACAGTGCTAGAGCACTTTTCATGCAAGGCTTTTTGCAAACATTAATGAATGAAGCCTCACAACACCCCTGTGAAGAAGGAAAGAATTACTATCCCCGTTTTACGTCTAAGGAAACTGGGGCACAGAGAGGCTAAGTGACTTACACAAAGCCATATAGCAAGACTGTGCAAGAGCCAAGAATACAATCCAAGTTTCCTGACTCCAGGTTTTGTTAACCATCCTTCCTAAGAGACAGTGTAACCTATGAAAAATACTAGAATAAAATTCCATTTACAGTTTTGCTGGGGAGATTATCAGTGTCAGAGCTTTTTTGAAGCCAGCTCACAGCTATGAAATTTGTTTCCATAAGAGCTCATTACTACAAACCTAATCACTTTCTGGACAAAATGCAAGGCCCATCTTTTTGCCAGAGCCTTCCCATTAAGACGCACATGCACGCACCAGAAACAAACAGGAAAAAAAAACCAGCACAAAATAACTTCTCACTCCTCAGCCTGTTCTCAGACTGAAAGAGAAAAAAATAAAAGTAGAAGGGCAGAAGGAAAAAGTAAATTGTTAGATAATTACTATCTGCCTTCAGACTAAGAAAAGAAAATGTAGGTGTTTGTGTAGACCAGGGATCTCAAACTCAAATCACCATGAGGGCCACATGAGAACTACTAAATTGGCCTGAGAGCTGCATCACCAAAACCTTTTCATACAATGATACAAAAGTATAGTCAAAAATGAAAAAAACTGAAGAGTAATATAGTATGCTATTAAAAGTCAATGTATTAACTTTTTAAAACTGTCATGCAAAGAGGGGTTTTAATAAAATATAAACACTGAGTAATGTTCGGAGTTTGGCTGCCAGTGGAGTCGGCACCTATGGCGGGCCACAGGAAATAACTCCGCGGGGCCACGTGTTTGAGACCCCTGGTGTAGACCAATAATATGCATTTCTGTACCTCTGTAAATGCTCAGATACTGAGGTGATGAGCATGATACAAATAAGGAGAGAGCAGGATTAGATTTAGGTTAGATGGACAAAGGTAACATGTTTGGCTTAAACAGGGCAACAGTGCTAACCACTGCCATGACTTTGCAATTTGATCCATGTGGAAAACCCTTACACCCACATGGAGTCCTCTTGACTTCAAAGGGGATCTGTAACGTACAAGGGATCCGCTCACATGGATCAGCTTGCTGGATCAGAGCCCAAATCATTAGACGCAGCAGATAACGCAACTACTGCAGTTCAGTGAAGCACATATAACTAAAATATATGAGTCAATGCTTCAAATGAGAAGTTCAGGTGTCAACACTATTTTTGTTACACAGATAACAGAAGACTGACTTAAATCTTCGAACATTCAATAAAAAAAATGAAGCCAAGTTTTCATTGTTTTTCCCTTTTTCTATATTTCTAAAGCAAGTGAAATCTTAGAAAATTAGGCCACAATCTTGCAGCTGAATCTGTACTGGCACAGAGGTCCACCAAAGCAGGGCAAATTGCAGGATTTGGCCCTAAATGTGTATGAAAATGAGACAAATTTTGAACATGATTCCAGAAATTTACTCATTAATATCAGTAAATAGTGAGAATATATGCTGACATAGTGTACTAAGGTTTTATCGGCATGACTTTGGGATTTCCAAATTATCACTTGTAGCAATTCTGCAATCAAAAAACAAAGAAAACTTACAACAAGCCATCACATATTTTGTGGTTGCCACACATTCTAGAGTTAACCTATTTTAGAAAAGTTTAAATTAAAATAATCGGCACTGATTTTTGAATCCCTCCAGCTGTAAAGGAAGGCTCGCTTACTACCATGAGTCCAAATGTACAGAGCTCACAAGGAGAAACATTTTTATTTAATTATTTTTTAAAGCACCAGTCTTTAAGGTGGGGGAATATGAAATATAGTACCAATTAAAAATAAATTTCATACCTTTCTAAATTAGTGTTTCTGTAAACTATGTGGCATATACAGGATAAACTATATGTATTTTATGATGGTTTTGGCAATATTCATTTGTGATAGCCTACACAATTCACTCAATGGCTATTCAAACTCAGCAGAACCTTTATACCACAACAAACCATCACAGTATCTTTTTATATTACATAATGGTGCTACGCCTGTGATAAATTACACTTGTCATGCCCATTGACTAATCCACATTTATTGGCTACTGCAAAAATCCCACTCAAAATTCTGGCAAGACACGAAAACTGTTTCTTGCCAAGCTGTACTTGTGAGTTTAATTCAGGGGTTGGACTGCAGTAGCACATAGTGGTATGCTATTCCAACACTTCTCTGATGCCCTCAGTCTATAGAATTAAATTTCATTTTTAAAAGGGGCACGTCAACTAAAAAAATCACATTTCTGTCTGAAAGGGATGTAATGTCTATTAGTACAAGTAATAACAGATGAGTAAAACTGCAAAGAGATTTGTGTGGGCATAAGGGTGATTTCTCAGCAGCAGGCCTAAAATTGAAAGACTTTGTCTTCACTAGGAAAAAAAAGGTGCATTTTATAATACCTATGTTACAATCCTGGTGAAGACAAGGGAATTGTAGCATTAATCTGTTAAGGAAAAGGTATATTTTTAGAATCATAGAAGATTAGGGTTGGAAGAGACCTCAGGAGGTCATCTAGTCCAACCCCCTGTTCAAAGCAGGACCAACTTCAACTAAATCATCCCAGAGAGGACTTTGTCAAGCCGGGCCTTAAAAACCTCTAAGGATGGAGATTCCACCACCTCCCTAGGTAACCCATTCCAGTGCTTCATCACCCTCCTAGTGAAATAGTTTTTCCTAATATCCAACCTAGACCTCACCCACTGAAATTTGGGACCATTGCTTCTTGGTCTGTCATCTGAGAACAGCCTAACTCCATCCTCTTTGTAACCCTCTTCAGATAGTTGAAAGCTGCTATCAAATCCCCTCTCACTCTTCTCTTCAGCAGACTAAATAAGCCCAGTTCCCTCAGCCTTTCCTCATAAGTAATGTGCCCCAGCCCCCTAATCATTTTCGTTGTCCTTCGCTGGACTCTCTCCAATTTGTCCACACCTTTTCTGTAGTCGGGGGGCCCAAAACTGGACGCAATACTCCAGATATGGCCTCACCAGTGCCGAATAGAGGGGAATAATCACTTCCCTCGATATGCTGGCAATGCTCCTACTAATGCAACCCAATATGCCGTTAGCCTTCATGGCAACAAGGGCACACTGTTGACTCATATCCAGCTTCTTGTCCACTGTAATCCCGAGGTCCTTTTCTGCAGAACTGCCACTTAGTCGGTCCCCAGCCTGTAGCAGTGAATGGGATTCTTCCATCCTAAGTGCAGGACTCTGCATTTGTCCTTGTTGAATATCATCAGATTTATTTTAGCCCAATCCTCCAATTTGTCTAGGTCACTCTGGACCCTATCCCTATCCTCCAGTTTACAGTCATCCGCGAACTTGCTGAGGGTGAAATCCATCCCATCATCCAGATCATTAATGAAGATGTTGAACAAAACTGACCTCAGAACCAACCCCTGGAGCACTCCACTTGATACCGGCTGCCAACCAGACATCAAGCCGTTGAGCCTAACAATCTAGCCAGCTTTCTATCCCCTTTATAGTCCATTCATCCAATCCATACTTTTTTAACTTGCTGGTAAGAATACTGTGGGAGACCATATCAAAAGCTTTGCTAAAGTTATGATATATCACGTCCACCCTTTCCCCATATCCACAAAACCAGTTATCTCATCATAGAAGGCAATCAGGTTGGTCAGGCATGACTTGCCCATGTGAATCCATGTTGACTGTTCCTGATCACCTTCCTCTCCTCCAAGTACTTCAAAATGGATTTCTTGAGGACCTGCTGCATGATTTCTCCAGGGACTGAGGTGAGGCTGACCGGTCTGTAGTCCCCCAGATTATCCTTCTTCCCTTTTTTAAAGATGGGCACTATTTTTGCCTTTTTCCAATCATTCAGGACCTCCCCAGATCAGCACGAGTTTTCAAAGATAATGCCAATGGTTCTGCAATCACATCAGCTAACTCCCTCAGCACCCTCGGATGCACTGCATCCGGCCTCAGGGACTTGTGCACATCCAGCTTTTCTAAACAGTCCTTAACCTATTCTTTCACCACTGAGGGCTGCTCACCTCCTCCCCATACTGTGCTGCCCAGTGCAGCAGTCTGGGAGCTGACATTGTCAGTGAAGACTGGGGCAAAAAAAGCATTGAGTACTTTAACCCTAATAGAAACAGCCAAAAAGACTGGAGATAAAATATTGTTCTTCGCTTTTTCATTTTCATTTACTTGATGCTTTTTACGGCCCTCTGCACATAGCCAGTTTTACTCCCATGTTGCTGATTGTTTCACTTCCTAGTTTCCTATGCACTCAAAGCACTATTCTGGAAGCCCACATGGATGCTCTTCCCATCCACCCTGCATGTCTTTGTTGAAGCAGACTGGAAGGTAATGGAGTGAGCAGGAAGTTCTCTCCATCCGCTAGTCCTCTTCCCCAACCTCTACTCAAAGCTAGACTGGACAGTGAAGGAGCAGTACGGTAAGTGTTTCAACATGTCAAAACCCCTATAAAGATTCAAGAAACTAAAGGAGGGTGTAACAGGGGCTCACAAGTTAGTTGGAGGGCTGCAGGAGTTCCAGACTACCCCCAACTCCTCCAGGAAACAAGGAACAAGAAGAAAGGACTAGAGCCTCTCCCCAGGACTGGGGAGATGGCAGTGAGGGCTTGGTAGAAAGAAGGTAGACTCTTACTCAGCAGGGTAAGAAGGTGGCGGCAAGGTTGCTCCTGGGCCCCCTCTGTGGAACCAGAGGACACAAGATGGACAGCATGGAATCAGAGGAGCAGCTGGATTGCCCTGGGAGACACAGGGGGCAATGAGTGGGGAGAGGGAACAACACAGACAGATAGCTGGATGGGATGGAGTCTCTTCACTTCCCCAACCCCTCCGTTGGGATGGAGAACAGCACAGCTCATCAGTGGCCGTGGGAGAGGGGGAAAAGTGCCACATTACAACCCCCACCATAGAATAGCGAGCAGCTAAGCTGAGAATTGGGATGAGGAAGATGTCTCTACACTCCAGGCAGGGAGCACTCCCATGCACATCCACACGAGTTGCAGGGAGAAAATCCTAGTCCATGTTCTGTGTTGTTATCCTTCCTATGCACACTTTACTGCTTCTATGACCAGCTAAGTTCCTTCTAAACTGCATGGCCTCGCAGCAGCCTATTAAGTGCCCACAGGCGCTCAGCTGCGGTGGGGAGAGATGTCTCTCCCCTAACCCCAAACCTGCCACGGCTGGGAGAGAGGTACCCCTTCCCTCTGGCCTCAACCCAGCCTGGATCTGCCACGGCCTGGGGATAGGCACTCGACCTGCCATGGCCGGGGGAGAGGCACCCCTCTCCCGATCCCAACCCAGTCCTGGACCTGCCACAGCCAGGGGAGAGGTGCCTGAAGAGGTGCCTATCCTGCAGCCCCACCCCCAGAACTGTTGCAGTGGGGAGAGGCGACCCTCCCCCTCAACCCAGGTGCTGCTGCAGGGAGAGAGAGCTGGGCCTGCACCCCAAATCCCTCATCTCCAGCCCCACCCCAGAGTCCGCATTCCCAGCCAGAGCCCTCACGCCCCCCCCCCCGCACCCTAACCCTCTGCCCCAGTCCTGAGCCCTCCTGCACCCCAAACCCCTTATCTCTGGCCCCAGCCCAGAGCCCGCATGCCCAGCCTGAGCCATCACTCCAGCCCCATCCCTGAGCCCCTCATCTTCAGCCCCACCCCAGAGCCCACACCCCCATCCGGAGTCCTCACCACCCCACATCCCAACCTTCTTCCCCAGCCCTGAACCCCCTCCCACACTCCGAACCCTTTGGCCCCACCTTCGCCACATGAATTTTGTTATGCACATAACAAAATTCATTCCGCACATGCATGGGAAAAATTAGAGGGGACACTGGTGACCACATAAACATTGGCAAGAGAGAAGAATAACTTTAAAATCTTTGGAAAGCTGCAGTGGAAGGTCAACTTCCCAATACAGTGATTTTTAGAAATTCACTAATTAAAATAATCCAAGTTGACTGTATCTCTTTAGGTCCCTAGCATTAACAGTTGCAAAGATAACCGTGAAGAAACTGTGTCTGCCCAAGGAAAGTCTGAAACAATTGCTCTGAAAGAGGTGTGCACTGACTCCTTCTTCTCAGTGAAGACAAATGAACTCTAAAGCCTAGCGATGATATTTTAAATAAAGCCATCCAGCACTATAGATTCATTTATTCCAAGGCCAGAAAAGACCACAGTAATCATCTAGCCTGATCTCCTGTATGACACAGGCCATAAAACTTCCCCAAAATAATTCCTACAGCATATCTTTTAGAAAAACATCCAATCTTGATTTAAAAATTGTCAGTAATGGAGAATCCACTGTGATCCTTGGTAAAATGTTCAAATGATTAATTATTCTCACTTTTAAACATTTATACCTTATTTCCTGTCTGAATTTAGCTAACTTCAACTTCCTGCCATTGTTATACCTTTGTCTGCTAGACTGAAGAGCCCATTATTAAATATTTGTTCCCCAGATAGGTACTTACAGACTGTAAACAAGTCACCCCTTAAACTTCTCTTTGTTAAGATATATTGAGTTCCTTGAATCTATCACTATAAAGCATGTTTTCTAATCCTTTAATCATTCTTGTGGCTCTTTTCTGAACCCTCTCCAATTTATCAACGTCCTTCTTGAATTGTGGACACCAGAACTGGACACAGTATTACAGCAGCAGTCATACCAGTGCCAAATACAGAGGTAAAATAACCAGTCTAGTCCTACTCGAAATTCCCCATTTATGCACCCAATGATTGCATTCGCTTGTTTGGCCACATCATCACACTGGGAGCTCATGTTCAGCCACCACACACCTCAAATCTTTTCCAGAGGCACTACTTCCCGGGATAGAGTCACCCTTTGTGTAAGTATGGCCTACATTCTTTGATCCTTGATATATACATTTATGATTAGCCATCGTAAAACATGTATTGTTTGCTTATGCCCAGCTTAACAAGTGTACTAGTAGTTTGTCCTCTTTATTACTTACCACTCCCTCAATTTTTGTGCAAACTTTATCAGTGATAATTTTATGTTTTGTTCCAGGTCATTAATAGAAATATTAAATATCGTACAGCTAAGAACCAATCCCTTCAGGACCCCACTAGAAACACATCATTCAATGATGATTCCCTGTTTAGAATTAAAACTTTGAGACCTATCAATTAGCCAGCTTTTAATCCATCTAGTGTGTGCCATGTTATTTTTATGTTCTTCTTGTTTTTTAATCAAAATGTCATGCAGTAATAAGTCAAATGCCTATCAGAAGCCTAAGTATATTACATCAACACTATTACCTTTATCACCAAATTTATAATCTTATAAAAAAAGGACATCAAGTTAATTTGACAGTATCTATTTTCCATAAATCCATGTTGATTGGCATGAATTACATTATGCGCTATTAATTCTTTATTAATCAAGTCCCATATCAGCTGCTCCATTATCTTGCCTGGGATTGATGTCAGATTGATAGACCTATAATTACCCAGATCATCTTGTTTAGCCATTTTAAAGATTGGCACAATCTTTCTTTCAGTCTTCTGGAACTTCCCCAGTATTCCAAGACATACTGAAAATCAACATTAACAGTCCAGTAAGCTCCTCAGCCAACTATTTTAAAACTCTTAAATGGAAGTTATCTGGACCTGCTGATCTTAAAATGTCTATCTTTAATAAATGTTGTGAGTTATTAAAGTTAGTTAGTTAAACAGCCTCCTGAGAAACTAGTGGAATAAAAGAATTTTAACTTATGCTATGACAACATCATCTGTTTTCTTCCCAAATACTGAACAGAAATATTTATTGAACACTTCTGCCTTTTCTGCACTATTATTGCTAATTCTACCATTTCCATCTAGTGATGGAACAATATCATTGCTAGGATTCTTTTATTCCTAATATACTTTAAAACTTCTTTTTGTTGTCCTTAACTTTACTGGTCATAGATTTCAACTTGTGCCTCTTGGCTTCCCTTATCAATTTTCTACAATTCCTAGCTTCTGATTTATATTCATTGCTATCAACTTTCCCTTTCTTCCATTTGTTTATTTACACACACACACACACTTTTTAATAGCCGCCTCCACTTGCTTTCTAAACCTGGAACTGTTTTTTTAACCAATACAGCTTTCTGCCTCGGTTGTAAGATTGTGGCTTTTGGGGCATCTAATAGTGTTCTTAAACAATTCCCAATTATCATTAACTCTTTTCTGATTAAATTCTTCCTCCAGCTGATTTGGCTCATAATTGCTTTCAGCTTTGTGAAAGTGGCCCCTTTAAAGCACCAAGTATATCTATCACTGGTCTGGATTTTATTCTGATCACATTTACAATGTGCAAACAAGTCATTATCACCTGTACTTAAGTTACCATTAATTTTTAGTTCTCTGATCTGTTCTTTTTCTCTCAAGATGAGGTCTAATATAGAATTCCCATGTGGGAGATGCAACACTTTTTAAACTAGGTAATTGTCATCTATAATATTTAAAACATCCAAGGATGTTTTAGTACTGGCAGCTTGAGACCTCCAGCATATGACAGCCAAGCTGAAGTCCCCCCATGATCACACAGCATTTTTTCCTACACATTAGAGATAGATGAATAAGCAGCCGCTTATCCTGTTCTCTGGTATGATTTAGTGGTCTTAAAACAGAAGATGGGATATTCTGTCAAGACATTGATCCATAAGCATTCAAGATCATTTTCTTCTCAGTTATCAGTAACTCAGAAACAGGTAATACCAAGTGCCACTTTCCCTGATTTTTTTGCCCCCTTGATAGGTTATAGCCATTGATTTAAACAAGCCCTGGATGGTCTATCTGACTAGATAAACTATCACTACTTTGGTTTTTCAATGTAAACTATGCTTTGATTAATAATGTATTAACATGATTTAAAAAAAAACATTAATCTTAGTCCTAGTTTACAGTTAACATTTAGATTGACCTAGCTATATTGCTTGCGGTGTGAAAAATTCACACCCCTGGGCACTGTAGTTAAATTGACCTAACCCCTATGTAGAGAGGGGTAGGCGAATGGAAGAATTCTTCCATCAGCTTAGCTAGTGCCTTGATCATATTAACTACAGCAACAAAGGGCTGGTCTACACTACCCACCGAATCGGCGGGTAGCAATCAATCTTCGGGGATCGATTTTTCGCGTCTAGTGTAGACGCGATAAATCGATGCCCGATCGCTCTGCTGTCAACTCCGGTAATCCACCCCAGCGAGAGGCAGAAGCAGAGTCGACGGGGGAGCGGTGGCAGTCGACATTGTGGTGTCCTCACAGTGCGGTAAGTCAAGCGAGGTACGTCAACTTCAGCTACGTTATTCACGTAGCTTAAGTTGCATACCTTACATCAACCCCCCACCCCTAGTGTAGACCTGGCCACAGAAACCCTTTCTCTTGCTGTAGGAAGCATCTACACTAGGGCGCTACAGCAGCAGCACCATAGTGTAGATGTGGCTGTAGAATCTCTATGATATGGTTCAGATTCCGAACTTGAAAAAAAAAGTGTTGCTTTTTAATTTTTAGCCTTAAAGTCAATTAAGACCATCAGTGAAGAGCTTTATTTTCCTTAGGCTGCTTTACTCGCAACCTGCATAAGTGCATATAGTATTGCTGGAGATGTAATTTTCCTGTGGTTTCCACCATTCTAGTAAATATTTTCTGTACTTAGGCACATGCTGTATATAAGTTATAACTACTTTATATTTTGCTTTCACTATCGTTCTGTTAAATATAGCAGCTTATTTTGGGATGATGGGACATGCAGTTCTGCATTTAATTTTTGAATAGCTTCTCATTCAACCCTTACTATTCTGTAAAAGTAACAGAAACAAAAAATAAGTTTAGAAGGGTCTGACTTCAAGTTACAGTAAGCAGGTGGCTAACTAGGATTACTTAATGTAGCTTGTTTATATTTGTTTTAAATCCTCACAACTGACAAATTATGCATGAGGCCAGTATGCGTAAATGTTTATTCTTATCAATTATCCTCAACTCCCTTTTCCATTCCCTCCATTTGTTTGCTTAATTATCTTGTTGTCTCCTGCTTTAATTAAGGCTCTGATCCTAGAAGCTGTTCCATACAGAACCCCACTGATTTCACATGTGTAACATACTCCTTGGTTGGTTTGGTACCCTTGTGGTTAGTGCACCTAGTACTGTCTCCCGCTGGGTAGGTCTTGTGGTGCTGGTCCTCCTTTAATCAGAGGTGTGTGAGGTGGATGGGTGGTTTGAATCCCTCCTGTAGTAGGGACAGTGGCAGGCCTGCCCATTCCACTGGGCTCTGACCTAGAGCCCTAGGAGGGTCAACAGCGTCTGGCCCCTGAAGTTATCCTCCTTGGGGCACCTCCTCCTGCTCTTTTTCTCTCCCAGCTTCCACTCCAAGATAAGGTGAAAAGAAAAAAGAAAAAAGAGGAGGGGGGAGGCAACCAAACTCAGCATATAGTCTTATTCCCTCAGGGAGGCTTCTCCAGCACCCTTATCAGGACCCTTCACGGTAGATCTGTCCTCATCTCCCACACCATCCTCTTTCTGAGCTGGGTTGCTCCCTTTTCAACCCCTTCTCCAATTAGATCAGTGGTTCTCAATGTATTTACCACTGTGGGCCACATTTGCAGCTCTCTCTGTGTTATATGGGACACATCTACACAATATATATATACTACCTGTATGGCTATGAGGATGTTACAGGGGCTGCAGCTGTATGCTGATTGGGCCACAAGTGGGCCATGGGTTAAGAACCACTGAGTTAGAGCATGCTCTGCAGCCTGAAGGGATAGCACTACCCGGGCCCAGTACTGTCCTTTAAACCCTTCCAGCCTAGTGTGGGGTTTGTATACCCCATCACAACACGGAATAACTTGCAGGATTAGAGCCTTACATTGTAAGATTTTGGCATAGGTCTTTCTATATATTTGTGCAGTGCCCAGTACAAGGGAGCCCTGATCTTACTGGAGACTCTGCGTGCTATCTCAATACAAATAAGTAAATAATAAAAGGTGGCAAATAAAATTAGGCCTAGCAAGTGTTTCACTTTAATTGACTAACATTTCTGAAGCATGAGGAAAAAATATCCCTACATATTTTAATTTGGCAAATATTTTAATTTGGACAACCAGTAGACTACTAAAATATATGTTAACATGGCACTAACTGATACTGTGGAAAAACTGACAATGTGAACCAATGTTCAAATTAAAGGAGGTTGGAAAGATTTCTCTACTGAAATGCACACTTTGCATAGTGCTAAACCAATCCTGCCATAGATGACTTTTTAGCTCTAGCTCAAAAAAAGAGGTAACTTCTGAAGAGGAAATGTTTTGCCTTAGGAAAATTTCCACAAGGGATATCAGAATGGAAGGACTGAAATTTAATTCAAATTCTGTTTAGTACCACATTATACCACCAGATCTACACCACAGAAATCAAAACGAAAGGTTATTTTTACTTTTAGGGATTAAAACAGCAGCACCTACTCTTAACAGAGAATCTATTTATATACTCTAGTCTTCCAAAATAGCAAATACACTTTGTTTCCCACCCAAAGCGGAATGGGTGCGTGTAGGGTAGCTAGCCAGAACACCAAATCATACTGTATCTTCCAAAAAAGTAGATCAGAAGGGAAAATGTTAAGGATAGTATTATTCACAGGGAAACTAATTTCTGATCTTCAGAATACTCCTTTGTGTGGTCAGTTGGCTGGCTAGACATTGTTTTTTTATCTAAGATTTTTCATTTCAATTAAGAAATTCAACAGCAAAATAATAATTTGCATTTACATAACAACTTTCATCCAAATAATTCAAATATCTTTTCAAACATTAATTGAATCAGCAATTCACAACAGATCTGTAAACAAAAATGTATTTTACTCATTTTACAGACAGTAAGTTAAAGCACAGAGAGGTTAAGTGATTTAAAGGCTAAAAAACAAGTGAAAGGCAGAGGCAGGAATAGAATTCAGCAATTCTAACTCCTTGGCCCTCCTCTGCCCATTAGATCACAATGCCTCTCTAGCACCCAAGAATGCTATGTGCATCTGAAATACTACCTGAAGTCTGCTGGATCCTTAATTAATAGATCACAATGGTAGAATAATATATTAATATCTGTCACCAATGTCCTTCTGCAATTATGTTCCTTTTATGTAACGGAAAACTAGCCAATTCTTCTCACAATGGCAGCCTGAAATTTCAAAAGAAAATCAAAACTCTATGTAGAGAAAAACAGAGGTACAGGAGGTGATTAATTATTGCATAAACATTAAAAAATCCAGACTTCCAAGATGAGCAAAATGGGGAGAGGAGGGTTTGTTTATTTGTTTGAATTGTTTCACAGCATTATGTGAGAGCAAATACAATAGAATGGAAGCAGTTTTATCTAAAAAGTGAGATAATATATCAGTATTTTGTAGCATGTAGCATAAATGTCAGCGTAGAGGCAGATATTTGACATACAAACATTTTGGTTCTGGTAGGACACTTAGGCTGCTGTGACGCACTACAGGTAACTTATATGGAGAACATGCATGTCGGGCCTCTTACATGCATGATATATGACATACCAGAGTTGTAAGCCCTGCATAATTCTGATATTCTGGAATGCATATCAGCTGATATACCTTTGTTTTAAAGCTTATAGGCAGCTAACCACCCACCTAACCATTCAGATGAATGGAAGAAGCAATTAAGATCCTTTATGGAGTAAGACAGGAGACAATGGAAGCCACCACCCAAGACAGTAGGCCACATGCAAAGTTGATCAGCAGCTAAGCCATGTAGGCAGAAGGGTGTCCGTGGAGACTGACTGAAATGTTGGGGCATTGACTTGCTGTAGCTGTGTGTGTGGGAGGCAGAAAGATAGGCAGATAAGAAAAAGCCAACAGAAAGGGTGAGCAGTCATCATGAGTATGGCCCTGAGAGGGAGCAGAGGGAAGGCTCTTTGGGAGACTAGACTGGCTGCAAAGGCAGGTTTGGAAACAGCAAGCCAGGGAGCTGCCAACTGTTATTTGTTCCTACTGTGTTCAGGGAAACAGGACTTTATGTACATTCTTTGTAAATAAATATGATTGCACCAAATACCTAACTCATATAATCAATTTCCCCCTAGTGAAAGCAACCCAAATATTGGCTAACCACTCGGGCCAATAATACTAGATACTTCACAGAATTATATTACTGCTTAATTATCATTGTACCTTTAAATGCATGCTGCCAGCTCCTTCTAGCAGTAAGTTACCAAGGAAAGTAAGGGCCCAGTCCTCCAGGTAATGAGTGCCCTCAGCTCCCTTGACTTTGCACAAGGCACTCAGCAACTCGTAGAACAAGGCCCTACGAACCTGGAAGCTCAAAAGAGAGGGATATAAGATAGCTAACTAAGAAAAAATGTGACCCAAACCAGATGACATTGCCATCCTTTGGGGCCCTTTCCAACTCATTTTATTCCAGCATGTGACAGCTCTCATAGCAAATGTAACACAACAAGCTTTCCTCCAGTCAATAGCAGGGCTTAAAAAACCCAATCACCTACTCACAGTAGCCTGTGGGAAACTCATTTTTCAACCTCTCAACCGGTAGCACCAGTCCCCCTTTGCGGCTCATAGCTTTGCCAAGCAGCCGCACTGTGAAATTAACAAGACTAGTCAGTTTCACAACTATCATTCAGAACTACACAGCAGTGAAACTGTCACAAATGATGTCACTTCACTGTGTAGCACCCTGGTAGAAACCCTACCAGTCTCCCTTTTTCCAGCAAGTAGGAATAGCAGTTTAACTGTGCTTCTCAGTAGTGCCTTGGCCCTGGACTCATCAATGGCATCCCTGTCCTCCTTTTCATACCGGTCTCTAGCTAGTAGGTTTAGTCCTCAATCAGGTAAGAGTCTGGTAAATTTATTCACACTGTGATTCTACACAGCACTAAGATTTTTTTCCCCTTTGTTAAAATATGACAGAGAAAATTAGTTAAATGGTTATGGGAATATGGCAATACTGGGGCTGCTAAATAGAAGGATATTGTTCTAGATGCCCCCTATTGAACCAAAGGAAAAGATGCAACACATCACAGTTGGGTATGCTGTCATGTTGGGCTGCAGAGTTCAGTATTTGGAAGCATTCTACTTACAACTTGATTAATACACTAACAGATCCCTAAGTTATTCTTGGGGTAAAGCATGCACCAGCCTTGCCTGCCTCTTAAAGCCATGCACAGCTGGCACACACTTTTCTGTTTTCATTATGTTCTGACCCTAGTATTACACGGCCATAAGTAGCTCTCTCATATTGGTCCATAGTTGTGACAAATGAAATTATTTTTTCTAATTGCTGTCCATGATGATGCCTGGTAAGATCATTTTTCAGATTCTCCATTGAAGCTTTGATCTTTCAGTATAAACATAAGTGTACTTCAGATAAGACTGTTCCCAGTTAAGAACACAGTCACCTTTAAGGAAAACATGTAGTAGGAAACTTATCTGTTGTCAGAACTGAACAAAGTACTTTGAACTATTAGCAAAAGTCCTAGGTCTAGTTTATACTTCAAAGTCTTTCCACTATAACTATTTCAGTTATGGGTGTGCTTTTACCAAAAGAGTTATACTGGTAAAAGCCCTAGTGTGCATGCAGTTATACATATGTATACATATATACATTTAGATTAAAAAACACTAGAAATATACAAAATTAACATGTAACACATTAAATTGATTAAAAGCTGGCTAATTAATAGATCTCAAAACCTAATTGTAAATGGGGAAACATTGGCTCTTGGCCGACACTATTTAACATTTTTTATTAATAATCTGGAAGAAAAAATAAAATCATCAGTGATAAAGTTTGAGTAGGAGTAGAGAAGCTATTTTACTTGTGTATTTGGCACTGCTTCGACTGCGGCTGGAATACTGTATTAGGTTTTGGTATCCATAGTTCAAGAAGGATGTTGACAAACTGGAGAGGTTTCAGAGAAAAACCACAAGAATAATTAAAGGGTTAGAAAACCTGCCTTATAGTGATAGACTACAAGAGCTCAATCTATTTAATTTAACAAAGAGAAAAAGTAAAGGGATGACTTGAGTACAGTCTATAAGTATCTACATGGGGAACAAATACCTAATAATGGGTGCCTCAATATAGTAGTGAAATGTATGACGATACAATGGCTGGAAGTTGAATGTTAGCTAAATTCAGATTGGAAATAAGGTGTAAACTTTTAATAGTGAGAGTATAATTAGCCACTGGAATTTAAAGATTCTGGTGGGTTCTCCATCATTGACAATTTTTAAATCGAGATAAGCTCCAGGAATTATTTTTGGGAAGTTTTCTGGCCTGTTATACAGGAGGTCAGACTAGATGATCACAATGATCCCTTCTGTCCTTGGTATAAACGTGACATATTGGTATAGCCAGAATGGCATAAAGCACCTGAATACCAATATAATTCCATCTACACTAGGGGGATATACTGCTTTAACTATAACGGTATAGTCAGAGGTACAGCGTTCTAGTGTAGGCAAGCCCGAACTATGCGACCAGCTGCCCAATCTGATCAATGCCCAAACGATTCTGGAATTCTAATTTGCAAGACCCTCAACCGCTTGATTTGTGAACATAATAAAGTTTAAAAAAAACAAAAACAAAAAAACACCCCAAGAGGCATGGTTAGGTAGTCCAAACACAGGACTGGGAATCAGTAACTCCAGTGTTCTGATTTTAGAGCTAATATTTCACTCTGTGATTTTAAGCAAGTCAGTAAATCTTTGCCTCAGTTTCTCCATCTGTAAAAGGAAGGCAATCTGAACCTTCCTCATAGAAGGATTGTGAGTAATAACATTTATAAAGTGCTTTGAAGATAAAAAGTTCAAAGAACTGTTATTGGCCAAGCAGAGTGAGGCCTAATACTCAACTCTATGGCATGTCTCATTTTGTCTGTTATTGATATGAAACTGATTAAACAATGAAGAGAAGAAGAGCAGCAGATTAGACAATAAAATATAGGCTTAGTGGCACTATCCTGTAAAATTGCTACAGATTATGCGACAATGTTACTGTCCTTCTGACTACAACCTGCCAGCTCAGCCTACGTAAGCAACAAAGTATGCAACCCTTCAGTCATACACAACTGCTGGAAAACATTTGGTCTACAACTCATAAAACCCGCTTCAAAGTTACATTAGATATTTTAGAAAGATAAAGTTTTTGGCAGAAAAGTATCAAAGGATTGTAAGTGTTCACTTTTATTTAACAAACTAGAGTAGATTTCTTCTTTTCAAAGACAAAATTATAGCCATAGTTCAGGCAGGTCAACACAGACTATCTAGAGGGAATATGACAGGTGCCGCATTTCCAAATGGTTAGAACAGCAGCCTTAGAATCCAAAGATCTGGCTCTGCCACTGATTCATGGTGTAACCTTGGTAAGTTCACTTACTATTTCACTTTATAAATAAAGACATAGTATCTGATTCATGTCTCATATTTATATCAGTATAAATCAGGAGTAAGTCCACTGAAGTCAACAGAGTCACATTTATAAAACTGTGAAGATAGGAAAATCAAACCTATGGTCTCTGCCCCAAAGAACAATCTAAATGATCTATGCCATTGATTTAGTATGTTAGCTTGGGGCACGTAACTTAGCTTTTCTGTGTTTCAGTTTTTACAAGTGTAAAACTGGGATAACAATTCATCTTTGTAAACAACTTTCAGATTTCAGGATGAAAGATTACTCAAGTACATGCTGCTATTATTATTAATTATTATTATTATTATTCAAACAACTGTTGGGAGACTGAGTTACTCAGATTGGTACCGAGCTATATAAAGCCTTTCACAGATTGATAGTCTGAATCTAGCACAAACTGTTTATCACCAATGGCTGTATAATGGCTTATGTTAAATGAAGTGGTGGCATCAGTCCAGTACCTAGTGGCTAATATCCACATCACTGTTGGACATCTCCACAGAGAGCACTGAATGAGCATGAGGACCGAGGTCCACTGTAGTGGATCCTTTCAAAGCACAGTTAAGATTCATCAACTGGGCAGCACTGGAAATCTACCACTGCTGCCAGCTCTCCTTAAGTAAAGCACATCTGGCACCTTTCATAAGCACTAGTCACACAAAAACCTGATCAGCAAAAAGAGGCTTTGTCTACACTAAAAAAAACTTTTACTGGTATATTAATGCAGTTATACAGAAGCAAACCCCTTAATGCACTGCACCAGCACAAAGCAGAGTTTACCTTGCTGCAGCTTAATCTGGTAACACACCAGAGATACATCAGCATATATCCACTTTGCATCAGCTTACTCATATGGTATGTACTCACTGATGTACTTATACCTGTGAAAATTTCCTTCATGGAAGCAGAGCCTTCCAAGGGCATGGTGATTTCTGTACCTTCATCACTGACAGTTCTGTACAGCACAGAGACCTACTTTTCTAACCCTAATAACAGCAAAGCAAACCCTCCAAATGGGACCCAAAGAAACAGAGTTTGCTGTGAGGAAGAGTGTCACTGACTTCCCCATGTATCTCCATTTTCAGGCTAGCTGCACTGCAGGGAAATTCACCCTCAGAGGACAACAGGCAGTGTCTTCATGAGTGGGTCTTCACAGAAGCCCTACCAGCAGAGGGTGCCTGGGGAAAAGCACCCTCTGCTTAGTGTTCTAGACCAGGGGTGGGCAAACTTTATTTCCTGAGGGCCACAGCTGGGTATGGAAATTGTATGGCAGGCCATGAATGTTCACAAAATTGGGGGGGGGGGGTGCGGGCTCTGGGGTGGGACCAGAAATGAGGAGTTCAGGGTGCAGGAGGGGGGTCCAGGCTGGGGAAGGGGTGTTGGGGTGTGAGGGCTCCAGCAGGGGGTGTGGGCTATGGGGTGGGGCTGGGGATGAGGGGTTTGGAATGCAGGCGGGTGCTCCAGGATGGGACCGAGGGGTTTGGAGGGCAGGAGGGGGATCAGGGCTGGGGCAGAGGGTGAGGGCTCCAGCTCGGGGTGCGGGATCTGGTGTGGGGCCATGGATGACGGTTTTGGGGGTACAGGAGGGGGCTCCAAGCTGGGATCAAGGAGTTCAGAGGGTGGGAGGGGGATCAGGGCTGGGGCAGGGCTCAGGCATGCAGGGTCCGAGGCAGCGCTTACCTCAAGCATCTCCCGTAAGCAGTGGCATGTCCCTGCTCTGGCTCCTACCAACTTGCTCCTCTCCCCTCGCACTTTCCTCCACACCAAGCTTTTTTGACAAAAGTAGGCATTTGATCAGTTGGCAAGAACAGGAAAAATGCCCATTTTTGCCAAAAAAGTCAGGGCTTAAAAAAGGGACTGTCCCAGCCAAAATGAGAAGTATGGTCTGCACCATACCAGCCCAGGCCCCCAACAAAGCAAGTTCGTGAGGGCTCTGCACTGCTGTCATCATGGTTGATTTTTCTTCCACTGGGGACCCCAAAGCCTGGATTACACATTGGCAGAGGTCTGAATAACTTGGGGCTGAATATAGCCCAACAGCACTTACAAAAAGAAAAAAGAAAAAAAAAATTGAATTCCCCTCCTGATCTCTGGAAATATTGACTCCTAGCCTAACTATGCAACACAAATGTCCTTACTATTTCACTGCCGATCGTTTTATTGGAGGAAAAACACCCATCTATTCTGAGAGCATGGGAAAGTTTAGGCTTGTTAGGAAAGTTTAAGATTGTAGGTGAGGTCTGAGTACAATAACCACTTTACTTTTAATCTAGTGAGCAATCAATACAGCATGCAAATCATATACTGTAAGGCTTTTTGTATCGTTCTAAAGCACTAGTTTAATATGGTATTTTAAAATCTATCTTGAACCTTGGAAAACAGATTAGCTAATGACCTTTTATAAGTAATTTGAATCATGCTGTAGTGAAATGTGGCAGTGATGGAGCTGAAAAGGCCACACTGAAAAAAAGAGGCATGCTTTGGCCATAGAAAACTACTTTACAAATGTAATACAGGCCTGATGCAATATGCAGCCAATCCGCAATTCGAGTGGTACTTCCACAGTAAATAACTAGTCTCCTATTTTACACCTCCTCCCCCTCCCTCTAATCTCCCCCAGCTGAGCTGTTATTCAGCGCAGGGCAGCTAAAACCCGAGGCATTTCACTTGAGAGCGGTCTGAGGCGGGAGGCCGGTTGGGAAACGAGCTGCATCAACCGGTGCCTCTGCCGGGGAAGCTGCGGCATCGCCCCTCAAGAGGCGCGGGGAGCCCCGCGGGCAGAGGTTAGACATGTGGGGGGTGCGATCCCCTGAGCCGCCCGCCCCAGAGCCAGGCTCAGCGCTGCCCCCCTCCCCCCCGACGCCCTGTGCCCCGCGGGAGGGAAGCAGCCTTTACCAGGCAGGGGGAGACAACAGCTCCTGCCCTGCCCGAATCAGCAACCACCCCCCCGACAACCCAGTGGGGCCGGGGCGGGGCCGGCAAAGCCGCCTGCTCCCCAGCCCCCGCCGCACCGGGGCAGCCACCGCGAGGGCGAGGTCCCTGGCCTCACGGCGGCGGCGGCAGCCCCCTCAGCACAGGTGGCCCCCGCCCCGCCTCTCGCCGGGCGGGGGGAGGGGGGCGGCCGCCCCCCGCGGGCCCGGTTACCTGGTTCCCGGGGACACTTTGGAGACGCTTCCAACATCGGCAAACACTAAAGAGAACTGACCCCGCCGCGGCCGCCGCCGGCCCCAACCACTCCGCCCCCCCGCGCCCGCCGCCGGCCCCGGCGCCTGCCCCCGCGCCCGCCGCCAGGCCCCCCGCCCGCAGCCCGCCTCCCCAAGGCCGCTGCCGCCCTCTCGCGGCCCCCGGACCCCGGCGGGGAGGCGCCCGGCGCAGCGCCCGGCCCGCCGCTCCCCCCGCTGCCGCAGCGCGAATGGCCCCGTCCGCATCCCTTCCCCTGCGCCGGCCTGGCGGGCCGCAGCCAGCGCCCCCTAGCGTCAGCTCCGGGGCCGCAGGGGCCCCGCTTGCTACAGCCGCCGGAGACGCAGTTCCCGGCTCACACCGGGGCCGGGCCCAGGCCCAGCGGCCGGAGAGCGACCCGGGGGCTCTGTGCCCAGCTCGTGCCCGGCGTCAGAGCCGCTGGGCTGGGCAGGGCACGACTCACGGGCCGGCCCTCGTGTTGGGCCAGCGCGGCTCCCTGGCTGTGGGGCAGGCGCAGGGGGACGCTGTGCCGGGGCTTTGGGGCTCGCGCAGGCACCATTTCGCCACGCGTGGCATTTAAAGCCAGTTAGGTCCTGAGCTACGTCCGCCTCTCCCCACCATATGCTAAACAAGGGGGCCCTGGTTCCTAGGGGCAGGAACAGCCGCATGGGCTGGCTGCACTAACAAAAAGGGGTGTAAGTACTTCAAGAAAACACCTGTGACTAGATGCTGGAGCCAGCCAGTGCTTTCCTACCTGCGAAACATTATTACCCCCTTGCTAAGTTACTAAGGAGGGCCTGTGCCGCGGCTGTTTGTTTTCCATAACATTTGAAGAAATTGTAATTAGTAAGAAGTGTTTGAAAATTTCACAACAGGGGACTTTCTACAAAACATTTAAACGGTGGTGTGCTGGCACCTGAGTCACTGGGCTATCACAGTTTGGGTATAAGAAATTGACTAGACTGCATAAGGAGTTACACAGTGAAATAACCCCAGATACATGTATTTCAATTACCAGACCTTTGATTTTTTTCACATCCCCTCTACATTGAAGACTCTAGCTTCCTGTGAAATTCGGCTTAGAGTCAGAGTGGAGGGCCAGAAGGTGCCACCAGATCATCTAGTCTGGTCTGTTGATAATTTATATGGAACTTGTCAGAAAAGAAAGGTGAATGTTTATAATTAACAGTTTTAAATTATTTAAACAATATACTGTTAACACTCAAAACAGCTACCAAGTTGTCATATTTTAATTTTCCACTGTTTGGGAGAATAAACCATATAGATATCACCCACTTTGTCTCCTGCCAAATTGGACTTTAAAAATGCAAATGTTGATAGAAAATCAAGTTGCCATTCCTAAGCTAATTTTCTATTTCTGTTTTTTTAAAGCGTGTCCTGCTTTTTTTGGATTTTGCCTGTAAGTCTTCCTACTTTTTCAGAGACAAAGTGAATGAAGTAGTATCTTTTATTGGACCAAGGTCTGTTGGTGAAAGAGAGAAGCTTTGAGCACTACCGAGCTCATCAGGCTACAACTACACTGCATCCCCCTCTTTTAGGGAGTCTGACAACATGATATAGCCTGCGGCAATATGTTTTAAAGATTGGGAGAAGTGAGTAAACTGTACTGAAAGAAAAAAATGGTGGGTTTTTTAATATACTGTGTAGGTCTCATGGGTGATGTACTTCAATATGTCTCAGCATTTATGGCGCTCAGCTTTGAAAGATAGTGTTGCCTGTAGTCTTTCCTCTTCTCTCCCTCCCCCAAACCAATTATCAGCACATTGGAGGAAAATATATTTATAATATCTTTAAGTGCCAACAGGGTGTTAAGCACTTTTCCAGACAGTCACTTCATTGAGCTTAATATCTAAGACAGACCAGATGAATTAACTTAAAATATACTGTAAACCTTTAAATAAATCAAAGACAAAACAAAATAATATCTAAAGGACAATAGCATATTTTCTTGTCTTGACAATAGACTTGGCATGGAGGTGTGTTGTTAGCTCATACATTTCTAGTAGTTGTAAAAATGAGACCTCCTTATAATATACTTGTATGACATATATTATAAGCCTTACACATAGCATCCCACCAAAGTATTTGTTTCAAGATCTATGTTCTTTTGTTTTCTTTGATGTTCCTTTAAAATATACATATAACAAGTTTGCCAAGAAGCACTGTAAGAGCTGTTTGATAGACATAAGGAAAGTAGCAGATGAAGTGATTTATAATGTCTAAGAACTCATTAACAGTCTTTTCCCCCTCATTTTACATAGCCTTTTTTGTTTAAAATCCAGTCTGCACTACACACGCAACTATGTAAGAGTTCAATATAGTTGAATCCATTAATATGTCTCTAGTTATAGCAGCATCCTATCTTGCAGTCTAGTTGGGAGCCCTACGTGTTTTATCCATGGTGCCAGGCTGTATTTAAGGCATTAGCACAATGTATAGACACTTAAAACATCGTTATGCTTCTCCCTGTGCTGCAAGATGGTACTTTTGCTGTAATTATGTGTTGAGTTAACACTAGTAACTGGACGGCCCACACCTGTACCTTTGTAATGTAGACAGAATCCAAATTACCTTAGATAAGTGAAATTTTAAAAAATTATTTACTTTTCACTATTTGTAATGTTAGCTTACCTTAAACATAACACTTTCTAGTCAGTTTTCCTTTTGGTTTTTGAGCACCAGCACAGAGCTGCTATGTTTAGAATCAACAGTTCTGGTGAATATTTAAACACTTTCCAATTATGTTTTTAAAAGTTCATAAAAACATTTACGTTATGTTTTGTAAATTCCTTTTTCAAACATCCTAAATGTTGGGCCCAAACTTTCTCCCTTTTATATTTTTCTGATGTTAGCATACCTTTTTAGAATGTTTGAAACAAAACATAGTACAAGAACTTTTCATTCACTGCATTCTGCAAAGAGACTCTGAAAAAGAAACTCTTGACCCAGGTGATTGTCAGCTTGTAAAATCTCTGTTCTGTACCGAATTAGGAAATAGTTTTGGCTAGACAATGTCTAACACAATACTTTGCTTAAAGTTCCCCAACTATTGCCACTCCACAACAGTACGATGAAAGAGCTAACAGACACTGCAAGTGTTGTGGTGGTCTATTTTTTTTAATGTAAACTCTGTCTTCATTTAGAAAGTTTTAATAGGTTTACAATCTTAACCATATAAATATCAGAAACAATACAATAATCAATACAGTAATCATTAGAGAAACAAACAGCAATACAATCATTGGATCTTTCTACTTAATAGGGTGTTACCATGTTACAGAATGAGCATCTTTATAGTACCCATGACATGTTGTTTCTAGTGATTTTATTAAACAGTGAATTCTCCGATTACACATATTTAACAAACCAGGCATGTCTATCAAATGTTAATATTCAAAAAATTGGTTAGGCTTGCTTGATTGTAGTGGGTTGTTTTTTTGGGCGGGGGTGAGGGAGGAGGGTTTACAGATTAATGTACTTTGAGTATTGAATAAATGGTAACTAAATATCTAAGTATCTATATGTACTCTGTTTTGCTGGGTATGTAACTGGTGTGTTAGTTTTTTCCCATAACCACCTCCATATTTTTTTTCAGCTATTCCTCTACATTGGACTATTTGTCGTTTTCCAATAGGAGGCTATCACTAGCCTACCTGCCAGTGTTTTATTCACTCTTCTTCACTAGACCAATTCTCAGCAAGGTTAGAATACACTGGGTAAAAACACCAGCCATAGCACAGGGGGTTGGACTTGGTGACTTCTTGAGGTCCTTTCCAGACCTACATTTCTATTATTCAGAAGAATATCCACAGTGGGAAATTTCAAGGGTAAAAAAAACCAAACCAAACCTAGGGCTGTCAAGCAATTAAAAAAATGAATTGCAATTAATCATGCTGCTAAAGAACAGTAGAATACCATTTATTTTAAATATTTTTGGATGTTTACTACATTTTCAAATATATTAATTTCAATTACAACAATACAAAGTGTACAGTGCTCACTTTATATTTTTGATTATAAATATTTGCACTGTAAAAAACAAATTGTATTTTTTAGTTCACCTCATACAAGTATTGTAGTGCAATCTCTTTATCATGAAAGTTGAACTTACAAATGTAGAATTATTTAAAAAACAAAACTGCATTCAAAAATAAAGCAATATAAAACTTTAGAGCCTACAAGTCCACTCAGTCCTACTTCTTGGTCAGCCTCACTCAGACAAACAAGGTTAGTTACAATTTGCAGGAGATAATACTGCCTGCTTCTTGTTTACAATGTCACCTGAAAGTGAGAATAGGCATTATCATGGCAGTGTTGTAGCTGGCATTGCAAGTGTTCTTAAAACTAACATGTGCTAGGTCATCATCTGAGACTGCTATAACATGAAATACATGCATATCTGGCATGTAAATACCTTGCAACGCCGGCTACAAAAGTGCCATGCGAACACCTGTTCTCACTTTCCGGTGACACTGTAAATAAGAAGCAGGCAGCAGTATCTCCCATCAATGTAAACAAACTTGTTTGTCTTAGCAATTGTCTGAACAAGTAGTAAGACTGAGTGGACTTGTGGGCTCTAAAGTTTTACAGTGTTTTGTTTTTGAGTGCAGTTATGTAACCAAAAAAATCTGCAATTTATAAGTTACACTTTCATGGTAAAGAGATTGCACTTCAGTACTTGTATGAGGTGAATTGAAAAATACTTTCTTTTGTTTATCATTTTTACAGTGCATATATTTGTAATCAAAAATAATAATATAAAGTGAGCACTGTGCACTTTGTATTCTATATTGTAAATGAAATCAATATTGAAAATGTAGAGAAACATCCAAAAATATTTTAAAAATTTAAACTGGTGTTCTATTGTTAAGTGTGATTAATCGCGATTATTTTTTTAAGTTAATTGTCTGAGTTAACTGTGATTGACAGCCCTAAAAAAAAACCAAACTATTGTTCACAGCCAAAATATATCTGTTTGCACCTTTCAGATTCTTGCTCAGGTCATCTATGAAGGACAACAGTAAAAGGAAAAAAAGAAACCTGATCAGCAAGAGAATCACATATGTGATTTGGCATGGCCTAATCTGTTTTTGGTTGCTTAACATAACTACTCAGCTCCTCAGAAACAGGAAGTCTTTGCTTTTCAGAACTGGGTGACTTCAAATCTCAGTCTTCTACTGGAAAGAAAAACTGCAATGGAGAAAGTAAATCACTGTGGGAACTGTGAAATGATTAGATGGGGATGCCATTTAGGCCATGTCTGGACTGGCTGGGAGAAACCTGTTAGCTCATTTTTACCACAAAATCCCAAATCAAATTTAAAGCACAGGAGGGTGCCAACAGGTTTTCCTTGAGTAGACAGGGCTGAGAGACCAAGGCAAATTGCTGGAGAAACAGCCAAGGCTGTAATAACCTTGCTCTTGATGAAGAGTAGAACTAAGGAGAAATTAAATGAGGGTGAACAATTCCTGGGCAACTTTTGTAGTGAGAGACAAGATAGAGAGAGATCACTGATCACTTTGAATTAAATAATTGACTTTTTTATATCATGTAATAGAATAAGTCATTTCACTTGTTCATAGTGATAAATAGCATTAAATTTTGAAAAATCCCCAAATGTATTAACCATTAGTCCAGACTTGCAATAACTTATGAGAGATAAGAATCAATGATATTTTACTTATCAATGATCATGACAAAGCATGGATAGTAGATTGTGTGCCTGAGCCAGTAAATTGTCATAACAACTTAGCAAGGCGGCAGTAGCCCAACTGCTTGGCATTTTAAAAAATAAATAAATAAACAAACTTTGAAAATGTCTAACTTCATATAGAATCACTTGCTACTTAATCATTTATTTAGGAATTTTTTAGCTGAATACATTTAGCAATTTAAATACTATTTACCTGAGACCACAGACTCCATATTTCTTTGAGAACAGGTTGGTTGGAAATAGATACTTTACAACTCCGTGAGAATTTTTAAAATTCTAACTTGAAAACAAATAGTACATTGCTATAACTGCCAACAGCAAAAAAGTACAAAATGCCATCTCTATCAGGCTTTTCAAGTACTGATGACATAACTGCATACCACTTTGATAGTATCTGGGGGAGGACACTATCAAAAGTTTCTTGGGTGTTCTGTATATTACAGAGAATAATTTAACACCCGCTATACAACTCTACATAATAGAATCTTATCTAGGCATCTTAGTGAGAGCAAAGTTTTGTTCAGATTGACAGAACACCAAGATTTTTGTAACTGGTTTAAATACACTTTGGGAACATGGCATTTAATACAATCGCATGGTTACGTACCCACTAACCCTTAAATCATGGTGAGATGTCATCTTACACTCCTTATCTCCACCCCTTCACACTTGTCATTCTCCCTCCATAGCTTAGTTTGTTTGAAAAAAATTGTTCACAAAGTACATGTTACAATTTTCAATGTATTTTTCTGCTATCACTTGAAATTAGTATGTTTGATAATGCAAATACTCATTTTTATAAGCCTATTACAAGTATTTATATATTATAAATAGAGTTAATTCAGTTGCTGAATCATCCTTTTATTAATACTATTAAAGGATTTATAGTTAATCCAATATTGTAGAAACATGTGCTACCTATTTCCTGAATTATGTCAGATTACAAGGAAATAACATTCTACCACATCCTATAATATAGGATGGCAAAGTTCCAGTGTCACTAAGATTCTCAGTGTGTGTGAACTTTAATATTTTTATACCTTTTTGTATTGAATAGTACTGTTTTAATAGTACAATTTTTATAAATATTTGCACGTTTAAGATTGGTAAAATGTAAAACAAAAAATGTGCTCTTGTACCAATTACAAACCTGCTTTCCAGTAACCAAAAGACAATTTCCATATGATGGTTTGCTATATAAAGTTATATTTTAATAATCTGACCTTTTCTTCAGTAAATATTAAAGAAACCTAGTGCATCAGTGACATGATGAGCTTCATCATGGCTGACCAAAGAAAATGTTAAG
Organism: Chelydra serpentina; assembly: GCA_037349315.1. Lineage (NCBI taxonomy): Eukaryota > Metazoa > Chordata > Testudines > Chelydridae > Chelydra > Chelydra serpentina. The sequence continues at coordinate 84,455,630 of JBAIAC010000002.1, forward strand.
AACCGGTGCTTTATTAATTTTAAATACCATTGTCACACTGTCTGGAGTGGCTCATGACTGAGTGCCCACCCCATGGCAGACTGTCAAAAACAGGGCAGAGTCCCCAGAAGTGGTGGTGTGTTCTATACTTGGATTTTACCAAGCCAGTAACAAATGTGAACTCCGAGATCACTGTAACAATTTTACAAATGGAGTCACAGACAGTCCCCTTATATTCTCTAGTCTACTTTGCCATCCAGACAAAATGGACTTGGTGATTATGATATATTGGGGGCGGGGGGAGGGCGAGAGAGAGCTCCCTTTTATGGACAGCCAGTTAGCTATAAAGTCCCTCTTGGTGGCTGCTTGCTTTACCTGTAAAGCACCCAAAATAGCTTTCTTGGGGGTTCAGCTTAAAGGTTACAAGCAAACAAAAGCATCTGGGGTTAGCACAGAGGAGTCTACAAGCCTTAAAAAATAAACCTGATCGCGTCTAGTTAAACATTCTGACCTACTTGCACATTTGGAGTTTCAGATAGGTAGTTCTAGGTATGATCTGATAATTTATGATCATATTTGGCTTAAAGCTACTTACAGCATTGCTGCTCTGTCCCTGCAGCCCAGAGAGACAAAGGGAAAGCTTTTCCCCCCCCCCCCACCATTTTAAAAAGTTCTAGCCTTCCCCTTGGCTCTTTTGGTCAGGTCCCCACTCCCTTTTCTTTACCTGGGAACTTTTTAACCCTTTACAGGTAAAGCAAGCAGCCACCAAGAGGGACTTTATAGCTAACTGGCTGGCTGGGTGGGTGTCCATAAAAGGGAACGCTCCCTCCTTCATTTATCTCAGTGATAAATGGTCACTAAATTACACCACATTCAGGTTGCTTCCAATCCCAAGAGACCAGTCATTCACCCAGATCAATTGGTACCCTAGATCATACACCAAAGACAACGCCTGTAGCCAATCCTGTAATAAACTAAAGATTTATTAACTTGGAAAAAGAAAAGAGTTATTTACAAGTTAAAGTAAGCAAACATATACACACAAATGAGTTACCATCTCAATACTAAGAGTGACAGAGTTGTAGTGATCTGTCAATTCAAAGCGTCTTTCAGGGTAGACCCAGGAGGCAGCCCCTGGGGATCTCTGGCTTCAGTTTAGAGTCTCAAATAGCCAAAAAGATGGAAAAAACTGTATCTTGATATCACTGATAACAGAAGCAGGAGAGTGAGGCAACTGCTTATTTCCAACAGCATTAAAGCAGGAGACTGCTTTTAATCAGTTTAGTGACCATGTGTTTTTCTTGGCCATACATTTAAAAACATTTACATTAATAAAAATCAAAGTTAAGAAATGACAAATGTTGATATTAAAATTAAAACAAAGTTGAATCTAGCTGAGCCTGTTCATAATACACCAATGGAAAATATACTGTTAGTGTTAACATACATCATTATTGCTTATATTTCATAAACAGTTCATAGAGACAATAGTCTGAAACCTGTAAATCTGCTAACAGTGGAAGGACAAGTTATTTAAATAAAAAAGCAGTGGTCTCTATAACAAACAAAGGTGGAGAAGAAAAGCCAGGTGTTTGGAATCATGCCTAATTAAAAACTGCAATTATTAAAATAAATCTAAATCTCATGAATCTGCTGTTTCTTTCAGAGTTATGGGCGCTGCACAGTGATAACTATGAAAGATGATAAAGTGTGAGTGAAAAAGTAGATTTTTGATTATGGGATGTTTTATACAGTTAACTAAAATATTACTGTGAACAGGATAGGATGAGAGATGCTTTGACATACTATACATACCATAAGATGTGTAGTTTACAAGTAAACACATGATCTCTAATGCAATCTCTTCCAGTTAATTGAGAGAATTTGTTTCTTATATTCCCATGAAAGAGTTGTGAACAGTAAACTTAAAAAATTCTCAACATTGAATTATTTTTAAAAAGATTCACAACTAAAAGAATGTAGGCTTCCTAACCCAGATGAGTCACACTGTTTTCAGGAACCAATGCAGGGAAATAAATCAGAGTTTATACTAGTTACTTTATGTTCAGCTCTTCCTGGTTCTTCCCTAACCTACATTGAATGGAGAAACTGTTGCTATGGATCTTGTATCTTAAAAAATATGCAAGTTCCTACCAGGTCTCAATCTCAGTTACCTAAGAACATTCAATTTGTACATTTTTTAAAAATATCATGAGTTACAGAACTATTTAATCTAATCAAGATGAGCTGATTTTATAGTCACAGGCTTTTATCTACACTCCTTGTTCTTCAGTGTATCAAACTTGAGAGATTTGAGCCTGATGGCTCAAATTCAAAGTTTCTTCTGCAGAGTCAAACATTCCACTAAAAAAAGAACAAGGAGAACTTGTGGCACCTTAGAGACTAACAAAAGCTTATGCTGAAATAAATGTTAGTCTCTAAGGTGCCACAAGTACTCCTTGTCCTTTTTGTGGATACAGACTAACACGGCTACCACTCTGAAACCTGTCAACCATTCCACTAATCATTTTCTCTTATCACCCAGCTACTGAAGTGGTAGAAAACAGTATTTACAAGTGCTGCAATGAAAACATGATGGCCCTATCTACACATAAAAGGTGTACCACTTCAATTATACCTAGTGTAGTTCAACTGTAGAATCTGCAGTTATACTGGCATAACAATGCTTGTAGTGGTATAACTCTCATACAGGCAGGGGAGTAAACTTTGCCAGTATTAGAACATTTATCTCAGCTTAACTGCAGCTACAGTAAGAGTTGTACCAGTATAACTATCTTATTATTTTAAAAATCACACCCCTGCCAGTGTTACGGGTACAACTAGTGTGTGTAGAACAGGCGTAAGTCTCCCACAATTCATTTGTTTTAGGCTGCAACAACTTGACTGGCTTCGTCTTAACTATTTGTTATCACGTGTACTTTTATTGCCTTATCTTTCTGTATGAGGAACAGCAGAATTTGTATATATAACTACGCCCTGCCTTGTTGAAATTGGAGAAAATGTGATTGCATGTGAAGGCGCATCTGTGTCTCACACAAGTTCATCCCCCCGTAGACAGAATGCTATTGTTTGCAGAAGATAGCTTTTATATATGGAAAATATATAGGTAGCATGAGAAGAAGGTAATTTAACTTGTTCCTGTAAAACACACACTGAAGAACCTATGGCTTAAATTACTTTTTCTCTATCAGTAGGTTAGAAGTAATTTAGAATCTCATGTTCACATGCAATGAAAACAAGTATAAACTACAACTGGATGAGGCAACAAGGATGAAGTCTAAGGAGTCACAGGCATATGGCTTATCGGTTTAACTCCATGAGTTTCCAAACAGTATGGTCTGCTTCTGCTGTTCGGGAATTAAGATTGAGAGAGGTATATATTCTTTGAAATCTGTTTTCTGCCACTGGTCTTTCAAGACTATTTTACATGTACTTGTTAGACTTCTATTTATTTTGCAACATCTGAATGTTAGTTTCTGGTTTGGCTGGTATGATTTAATTAAAGGCCAGCCATAGTCTGCTCTGAAGAGACAGATGAGTGCAAGCATAATTCATGTGATCAGTTTGGAAAACACTTGTACTGATCAAAAAGGCTACAATGAAATCTCAGACTTGAATACTATTTGGAAACAGCACTAGTTCTACTCAGGGAATAAGTTTGGGAAAGGTGGATGGCAGATTGTCACAAATTTAATATTAAAATATCTACTATCTTATTTCAGACCTTTTTATCATTTACACTAAGATCACTTGACATCTCTCTGGCTATAAAAAGGGGCCTTAAAATGTGTAAATGTATTTTGAGGTGACAAACTGCCAAAGTGGGGTGAAAGGGCTTTAGGGTATGTCTAAACTAGGAATATTTACGGGTAGAACAGGATGCTATACAAACAAAGCACTCCTAGCATGGATGCCATAGGCGCCGACTCCGTGGGTGCTCTGGGGCTGCCCTCCTGCTCCCTCCCATCCTGCCTCCGCCCCTGAGCGTTTGTCGCTGCCAAACAGCTGTTTCGTGGCGTAATAAGCTGTGGGAGGGAGGGGAAGGAGCGGGAACGCGGTGCGCTCAGGAGAGGAGGCGGGGCAGGGATTTGGGGAAGGGGTCCACTAGGGGCAGGGAGGGGGCGAAGTTAGGGCAGGGACTTTGGGGAAGGGGTTGGAATGGGGACAGGACAAAGGCGGGAGGGGGCGGGGCAGGGGTGGACTCGGGACCGGCTGAGCACCCACCAGCACCAGGAGAAGTTGGCGCCTATGATGGATGCAGCTTATTATACCAGTAAAGTGCACTGTTACTGATATAGTTTATTCCCACCCACCCCACCTGAGCAAAACATGGTATACTGGGAAAAGTGCAATTTTTCTGGTATAAATCCTCTATGCTAGAGGCTTTTGCTGGCACAGCTAAATCAGTTAGAGGTCACACCTTATCACACCTGATTGAAATCTAGTGTAGATATAGTCATAGTAAATTAGATATAGTAAATTAAAATCAGGCCCCTTGAATCTTGCATTTAGTTAACTTCAGTACTTGACACTAGACTAGGATTTGTAACTCACTAAGAGCCTGGTTTGTACACATTTTTGTACTGGTATAACTGTCAGGAGTTGATTTTTTTATTTAGTTTTTTTTTTAAGCCAAAATTGTTATACACTACAACCCCTAGCATGGGGAGTTATATTGGTATAAAGGTGCTTTAGAGTGGTATAACTTATTCCCCTTTCCATATGGGAATAAGCACTTTTATGAAGATATAACTACTCCCCCAGTATGGGATTGTGCTTCTTTAATTAAAGCAGTACAACTTGTGTACAGACAAGACCTAGCATTCATAGAATATTGTTCCCTCTAACATAGGACACGGTGTGAGGAATGTTGCAAAGAAATACACATCCCTTGCATCAGGGGTGATCTCGTTGAATCATTTTCTAGAAGTATAAAAATCCCTTAAGGGCACCTGCACAAGCCCTGTCCTTAAGTGATAATATTAATGGAATGGTCTCATGACAGATTATCTTGTACAAGGCCAAGAATAGTAGCTATTAAACAGGGAGGACTTCTTCATAAAGAGGTGTATGTATTAATTACTCCTGCACTACTGAACTTTATTTTTTGCAAAGAGCTTCACAAGTTACAAAACATCAGCTGATGAGGCTACAAAGAGCAAATAGTGATAGAGGCAGTACTAATGCAGCATTATTAAGATATGCATAGCCTGCACCTACAAGCAGGCTAGGTATGATGAATGAGGGGACCGATACAAGGATTACTGACACTGCCGTACACCCAAATCTGTACAGTTCTACTACTGTAAGTCACAGCTTTTAGGCAATTGCTAGTAGGGGTTTTGCAGTTTCTTCCTTTATACTATTTTCCATCCATGCCCACTCCTTTCACCTTTGCTACAAGGCAGACATTGTAACATCAGTTGTAGATGGCATGAGTAAGCTATAATTGTAACAAAGTATGCTGAAGGGAGAAAGACTAAGGGCTGGTCTACACTAACCCCATAATTCAAACTAAGATACGCAACTTCAGCTACGTGAATAACGTAGCTGAAGTCGAACTATCTTAGTTCGAATGAAAAAGCACTTACCCAGGGTCCACACGCGGCGCGCAGGCTCCCCCCGTCGACTCCGCCTACTCCGTTCGTCGAGCTGGATTACCAGCGTCGACGGCGGAGCACTTCCTGGTTCGATTTATCGCGTCTAGACAAGACGCGATAAATCGAACCCAGAAGATCGATCCCGCACCTCCGACAGGACGCGTGAGTATAGACATACCCTAAGTTTGTGTTAAATGGAGTTAACACAGTAATAGCATTAAATGAAGCAGTTAAAGCTGTTTGGGGAGGAGAAGACTTATGTGAGCGTAAAGTGTGATGAGGGGGCAAGGCTCAGTAACTCACTTGCGCTTTATGTCCTATGTTCCTAAAAGCTCATTCTTCAGGGCTTTAGCTGACCACCTGCGGGGGTCAGGAAGGGAGTAAAAAAAAAGTTTGTGCTGGGTTTTTTTGGTCTCTTTCCTCTCAAGCATCAGAGATGGCCATGGCTGGAGATGGGACACTGGACAGGGTGGGTCAATGCTCTGACGTGGCACCAGGCATTCTCTGTCTCAGGAGCTTGGCTGGCTGGTTCTTGCTCCAATGCTGAGAATTTAACTGATCGATGTATGTTGGGGTCAGGAAGGAATTTCCTTCCAAGTCAGATGGCAATTGACCTGGGGAGGTTTTCACCTGCTTCTGGAGCATGTGGCTTGGGCACTTGCCCCAACTATCTGGATATATCTCACTTAATCGTTTCCTTGCCCCTGCAGAGGCCTTGGGCACTAGTTCACCTCACTCCCTCATATTCTATTATGTGTCACAGGCTCACCTTGGTTCCTGTGGGCTGTAATACTTTAATAATAAATGTAATACTGTCTAATTTCAGTTGTTGGGTTTAATGTGTGGATGCTGTTAGTGGCCTGTGATATACAGGTCAGATAGGCCCCTTCTGGCATTAAATGCTATGATTTAGTGCAATAAGCCCCCACTCCCAAATGAAAATTTTGTATGCTAATAATTTACTACAGCTAAATCCCTATATTCTTCACTAAATGGCTGGCCTAAATTCCACAGCAAGATTTTTGAATGCTGTGGTGCTTTAATGCTGCAGACTGGAAATTCTGCAGCAGCTTCAGTTAAGGTTTAAAAGGGAGATTTTTAATGAATATCAAATTGAACACCACACTCAGTACAATAGTCCCCATTACTAATTTTGATATTAAGTTCCATTTTATACTGTCACTACATTTAATTTTCAATATGCAGTTATGGGTTGGCTATCCTTAATACAGCCACATCCTAAAGTTGGAGGCTTTGACAGGGCTGGGGAGCGGGGGAGTGAGGGGGCAGACATGAGGGGGGAGAGGAAGAGTTGGAACTTTTGTGATCAGGTGAGTTTGAGGATATGAGGTAAGGACATTAGTTGGATGTTTTTGCTGAAAGAGCAGCAAAGTAATCTATGTTAACACTTAAAGTGTCACTTTGAAGTTTGGGATTTTTAAAACTTAAAATGAACAGGGCAGTTCACATCTTTCAGAGCTCTTGGTTCAGGTTGTCTGCTGGCACAGGATGACAGCATTGCACTGATTTACATTCAAGATTTTCTTTGCAGATATATCTGCAAAGAAAATCTTGAATGTAAATCAGTGCAATGCTGTCATCCTGTGCCAGCAGACAACATGAAACAAGGGCTCTGAATGATGTGAGCTGTCCCGTTCATCTGAGAGGTGTATATATAATAAATAAATAAATAATAAAAAACGTAGTCTAGAACAGGGGTAGATATTTATTTGCCAAGGTCCAAATTTCTGGGTCAATGTATAGTCAAGGTCCTGTCTCCAGAGAAACATTTTTCACACCACAATAATAATGATAATAATCAGTAAGTAAAAAGATTTTGTAGTCCATTCAAAAGCATCTGGCAGTCCAGATTTAACCCACAGTCTGCCTATTGACTACCCCTGGTCTAGAGCATGAGGCTATAGCAAATTTTGTGGCTGCAGAATACATGGTATTTATGTCCAAAACTAGGTAACGTGAGATTTGTAAGAGGTATTATGTCACGATACTACACAGAACAATAGTAAACAAATGCTATTAATAAGTTATTCCTTTACTAAGGGAAACTTATCTACCTTATCTTTCTGCTTCCCAGGAGAAAAAAAAACAGAATTCTAACTGCTGGGTCTGATCCTTTGTGAAAGATTGCAAAACTCCTTTTCTTAAGCTATTTTGAACCTTCAAGGCAACGGCAGGTATAGAGCATGAGTTTGGCCCCCGACTAGCCATTTTAGTGCCAACCTCCCCTCCCACAGGTATAAAAGCTGCCCTAGCATTTTCGAGTCATTTCCTTCAACTGCACATGAAGTGAACCTCCTAGAGAAAAATACCAGTTCAAAATAAACATCAGATCATAAAAGCCTCAAAGAAGAGAAGTGAAAAGATTAAAGAGAAACATCTGCAAAACAGTAACCTCCAAACTCTGAAGTGAGACATGTAGGCAATTGGAATCCTGCAGGTGATATCTTGCAGCAGAATTACAGGGTAAGTAATTTTCCCTTCTCTAGAGTCCATATTTGAATGATTCTTCTAAGAGTAAGCTCTTAGAAGAAAAGCTTAAAAGGTAGAAAGAATAAGGTTGAAACCAGAAGTAAACACAGCCAATACCAACACTGTACAAAAAAGGTTTTAAATATATTACACTCCACCCTCCAAACTCATTAAGTGCAATGTACAGGCTGTAAAATGATTTTGTGAGTTCAAGGGGGCCGAAGAAGCCCCACGCATCCTGGAATATTTGGGGAGGGAGAGGCTTCTTTTTAAGCGCTGCTTCTTGCACTCACCCGGCGGCGCTCTGTGTCTTCAGCAGCCAGGTGAGGGGCGGCCCTGGTGGGGCTCGCTGCTGTTCTCTCGGCACCTCTGCGCCGGGAGGGACGGCGGCGGCCCCTGATCCCCCCCCCCCCCCCCGCACCCTGCAAGGTGGCTACAGTTCCGCCCCGCTGCAGACAATGAGGAGGCTCGAGCCGCCCAGGGAGCAGGAGCCTCCAGGGAGGGAGCGGGCAGGCCCCGCCATTTACCTTCTGTGCCCCAGCGTTCCCAAGGAGGGAATCCCCTTCCGTCACAGAGCCGGTGGGCAATCAGTGGCCAGGGCAGGGGATTCCCGCTTTGCCTGCCATGCGTGTGCTCTGTTTAAATGGCATGTCGGTTAAAAAAAACAACACAAAAACAAAAAAACGGCCACTCCAGAATCCCTGGACTGCCGCCCCTTACAGGGCGCCGCCCCAGGCACATGCTTTGCAGTCTGGTGCCTGGAGCCAGCCCTGCTTTAGACATAGTGCCTTCATCAAACTATCAGGAGATCTACACAGCATCCTTTAGAAGGATATACTTGTTCTGAACCACAGCATTTATGCAAGGAGTCTGCCACACATTCATCACCAGCCAGATGAAAGGGCACTTGACCAAAGATTCCTGAGCCAGGTACTTCATTTGTCTCAGAAACTGTTTAACTGAAAATCAGCCATCCGACAGATTCTGTAAAAACTGAAGAAAGGTAGCTTCTCTCCTGGAATTACTGAGTTGGTGTTCCTTCAAGTATTTGGCATCTGAGTTGTCCACGGAGCTCAGAGTCCAAAGAGCAGCCTTTATCACTGATCCTCAGTCTAACACCATTAAGTGGCTGGAGTCATCTATGGGGGTGCTGGGAACATCAAAAGCGCACTGTGAAGCACCAACATTGGCCAACCCTGGAAGTGCTGTGGGCACCAGTGCTGAGACTAGAACTTCCTGCACTAGAATGCCAAGACTCAGGGAACAAGTATCAACTCAGGACAAAAGGTGCTTCAACTTCACCAATGCAGGACAAGAGGAATGAACAAGGCTGATATTGTTGATTTTGTGACAGCTTCACAGAAGACCAGGAGTGACTGAGTCAGAAACAGTATACATGGAATCACCATCCTCCTCTCCACTTTAAGGACATGAACACAGTAGGAGAAAAACAGGGAACCTTGCTATGGAGCTGCCAGCAGTTTGAGGCTTAAACCAATGATATCCAAACTTTTTTGATCGCGCACCCCCAGGAAAAAAAAAACAACACATGTGCCGCAAGCGTGCCACCGACGAAAAAAAGTGGAAGAGTTGCCGCAGGGGGGCCGCCAAAGGGGGGGGGGGGGGAAAGGGAAGAGCTGCTATGTAGAAGAGCTGTTGCAGGCGTGCCGGTGGCGCTCTTCCTGCCGCCGAAGAATCAAAAAGGTAGAAGAGCTGCCGCCAGCACTCCTCCCGCCGCGCACCCCCAGGGATCGTCTTGCGCACCCCTGGGGGTGTGCACACCCCACTTTGGAGACCACTGGCTTAAACAGATGCATTGGGGAGCAGCCAGCTCTCTTTCAGCACCTCCTGACTTAGCCTTTTTGTATGGAAGACCTGTCTCATCCGATGAGCTAGAGCTCAGTATCAGTGACTTCAAACACCAGGTTCTGAGAGCTTCAGGTAGCCTTCAGAGATGGAGCCACCTCTCTGGGATTAGTAGGGAAGCTCGGTTTGCACCACCACAGGCAATGACACAGACTCACAGAACTCAGTCTTGGCCAACTCTGACTTCCACTTTGATGGTTTTTGCCCCTCACAGCACTAAGGCCAGCCTTTTGCTGGATTAACAGGAATTTGCCTAGAGGCATTGCCCACATTTCTTGTGCTCAGGGCAATAGTTGCGGATGTATCTTATACTCCTTCACATTGTGGTTGACTTGACCGTGTGGCAAATATGATTGCCAATCTTGAACATTGTTCTAATGCACTGACAAGGTTTGAAGGTGCTGGATAAACATTCTCCCTCCACCGATATCATATCTGAAATAAAAGGGGTAGGTGGGAAAGTACTGTGTCAAAGAAAGTAGCAGATCAGACAACACAAGCAGCAAGCCCAATTAAGCATAGAACAATAAGATATCAAGATGCCCAACTTTGGTATCAGACACCTAAACTCAAGACAGCAGTGCACAGAGAATATGGGCAGCAATGCCAAGATGCCGGCCAATTCCCCCTTCCCACCTCTCCGAGAAATTGTCATGGTTTACCTGGGTCCCAGCATTCCTTCAACCATCCCAGCTCATGGGGGTAACACTGGGATCCAGTGAAGAGCTGGAGTAAGGTACAGTCTAATAGAGAACTCTTTCACATACTGAAGTGAAGAATGAACCGACTATCTTTTGGAGGACAACATATACATAGAGCAAGATGTACAACTCCATCATAAGTTGTTTCCATGATGGTTGTATCTTTTTTGATTGTCCTGAGATAGGTCATTCTTTGCCCTCCACGCCTTCTCTTCCCTCCAAACAGAATCCAATTTAAAAGTTGTACCTTGTGCTTCTACCATGGGGTAGCCCAGTGGTTCCCAAAGTGGGGTTCGCAGAACGTTTCAGGGGGTTCGCGAGAAAAATTTCATTAATGGCGGCCAGAGGACTCTGGTGGGACCCAGTTGCAGGGCAGACAGCCCGAGCCCCAGGGAGAGCGGGGCTGGGCAATTGGGGCTGGAAGCCTGAGCCCTGCCCTCGTCAGCAGGGGAGCTGGCAGCCCGAGCCCCAGGGAAAGCGGGGCCGGGCAGTTTGAGCCAGCAGCCCGAGCCCTGCCCCCGTCAGCAGGGGAGCCAGCAGCCTGAGCCCCAGGGAGAGCGGGGCCAGGCAGTTTGAGCTGGCAGCCTGAGCACCTCCCCTGTCAGCGGGGGAGCTGGCAGCCCGATCCTCAGGGAGAGCGGGCAGTTTGAGCCAGCAGCCCCAGCCCTCCCGTCAGCGGGGGAGCTGGCAGCCCAAGCCCCAGGGCTGGGCAGTTTGATCCAGCAGCCCAAGCCCTCCCCTGTCAGCTAGGGAGCCAGCAGCCCGAGCCTCGGGGAGAGCGGGCACTTTGAGCCGGCAGCCCCAGCCCACCCCGGTCAGCGGGGGAGCCAGCAGCCCGAGCCCTCCCCTGTCAGCGGGGGAGCGAGCAGCCCCGAACCCCAGCACTTCATGCAGGGTGCAGGTGGCAGCTCGGACCCCTGTCCTTGTCAGACAGGGGAAGTTTGCATCCAGGGCAGTCAGCCGGGGGCCACGCTGAACGTGGGGGGGGGGGGGTCCAAGCTAATTTGTCCCTCGCAGGGCACCTTCCTCGGCGGAAGAAAAGCTGTTTGCGAGCCAAACCAGCCGGAAGCATGTTGTAGCCAGTGTAGGAGTGTTAAGGTGTCTCAGGGCTGGTCTACACTAACCCCCCAATTCGAACTAAGATACGCAACTTCAGCTACGTGAATAACGTAGCTGAAGTCGAACTATCTTAGTTCGAATGAAAAGGTACTTACCCGGGGTCCACACGCGGCACGCAGGCTCCCCCGTCGACTCCGCCTACTCCGTTCGTCGAGCTGGATTACCAGCGTCGACGGGGGAGCACTTCCTGGTTCGATTTATCGTGTCTAGACAAGACGCGATAAATCGAACCCAGAACATCGATCCGACGCCTCTGACGCGACGGGTAAGTGTAGACCTACCCTCAGTAATTGTCCTTCTCTCTGGAGTGCTGATTTGCTTCAGTGAGTGAATATTCTCATTTTCTAGTTTGTTGGTTGTTAGCAGTCTCTCTCTGTTATTTTTATTAGAGCTTTTGTACACAAGTTCAATGGATAAGTGGCTGAAAAGGAAAGTGTAAAGACGCTAGAATCAGCTAGTGTTTCTCAAGTCCACACTGTGGAAAATCTAAGTCTAATGATCATGATGGTCCTGGAAAGTCACTTACAAAGAAAAGAAAATATGACGATTATATAAATTATGGCTTTACATGCATTGGTGATCATCAACATCCAAAACCACTGTGTGTGATTTGTGGTGATGTTCTAGCAAACAGCAGCCTCAAACCTTCTCTACTTCGGCGCCATTTAGAAACTAGGCATCCTGCACAACTCGACAAGCCTGTTGATTTTTTTCAAGCAAAAATTAGCTGAGAAGAAAAGTGACATTACCATTTTTATATCCAAAGCAAGTACTGATAATGAAAATGCACTTAAAGCATCATACCGTGTGAGCTACCGAGTAGCAAAAGCATAAGAAGCCCATACCATAGCAGAGAGCTTGATTGGTCCATGTATAAAAGACATAGTTCATTGCATGCTCGGAGAAAAAGGCTGCAAAAAGGATTGACATGGTACCTTTGTCCAATAATACGTTGTCACGAAGAATTAATGACATGTCAAATAATGTAGAGACCACAATTGTACATAGAGTGAAAAATAGTCCATATTATGCTATAGTTGGATGAATCAACTGATGTATCTAATCTAGCTATTTTGCTACTGTTTGTACGTTATATGAATGAAGGTATGGTTGAAGAAGACTTGTTGTTTTGCCGACCATTGGAAGAATGTACAACTAGAGAAGATATCTTCATTTTGACTAATGCATATTTTCAAGAAAAAGAAATAGATTGGTCTCGTTGCCTAGGCAATTGAACTGATGGGGCCACATCAATGACAGGGAAGTATACTGGATTTGTAGCTTGAACAAAAAAGGTTGCATCAAAAGTCTCTTGGACTCATTGCAGCATCCATAGACAAGCCCTTGCAACAAAACACATGCCAGGGGGACTGAAGGAAGTGCTGGACAATGCAGTGAAAATGGTGAATTTCATAAAATCACTGCCAACAAATTCCAGAATATTTCACGTACTTTGTGAAGAAATGGGTAGTATACACAACTGTCTGTTGACCCATACTGAAGTTAGATGGCTCTCACGGGGTAAAATCCTTATACGCTTGTTTGAGTTTAGAATGGAAATCCTAGTTTTTTTCAACAGCCAGCCTCCACATCGGAGAGGGTCCAGAGAAGAGCAACAAGAATGATTAAGGATCTAGAGAACATGACCTATGAAGGAAGGCTGAAGGAATTGGGTTTGTTTAGTTTGGAAAAGAGAAGACTGAGAGGGGACATGATAGCGGTCTTCAGGTATCTAAAAGGGTGTCATAAGGAGGAGGGAGAAAACTTGTTCATCTTAGCATCTGAGGATAGAACAAGAAGCAATGGGCTTAAACTGCAACAAGGGAGGTTTAGGTTGGACATCAGGAAAAAGTTCCTGTCAGGGTGGTTAAACACTGGAATAAACTGCCCAGGGCGGTTGTGGAATCTCCATCTCTGGAGATATTTAAGAGTAGGTTAGATAAATGTCTATCAGGGATGGTCTAGACAGTAATTGGTCCTGCCATGAGGGCAGGGGGCTGGACTCGATGACCTCTCGAGGTCCCTTCCAGCCCTAGAATCTATGAATCAGATTATTGGGCATTCTTAGTTTAATTTTCCATAGTGGATTAAACATTTTTGGAGCTTTTTATGTTGTATTCCTTTTTTTAAATAAATTTATAGTGCGAGATCATTTAAAAACATTGTAATTTGAAAATAAACATTGTGAAACTGCTCCCTTGGAAAACAATTCAATGTCATTCATTGATGAATAGCCTTTAGAATGTAGAATAGAGGATAACAACGGGAAGAAAAATAAAATGATGAAAAATATGTAAGAGCACAGACTATAAAGTACTGCTATTGAAAAAAACAAAATTAAAATATAGTAGCAGTAGCCAAACATTTAAAAATGAATGACATTGAATTATTTATTTTGAGAGTTTAAAGCACATAATACCTTTAATCTCCTCCAATTTTATAAAGATATCCAAAATTCTGTTCCCTTAAAATTCCCATTGTAGGAGTTGTGGAAACATTGGGCTGCCACACGATAACACATCAACAACTAAGTGTACATACATACCAACCAAAGTCAATCTCTCTTCTCCTCCCATTGATCAATTAACTTTTAATCCTTACAAAAATGAGTTGTAGGAAAAGGGAGTTCAGCTGCCATTTGGTTTCTATTTTAGAATTTACAGTAAAGGTCACTTTAATGTGCACTCATCTCAAATTTTAACTATGTTGTGCTAGATTTTAAGAAAGGTGATAAACACCAAACACCAACAAAATCTAAAATAATATTTGTCATCACCAATCACAAATATTTAAAAGACCTTACTTTTCACAGAATTAGTTTTTGGATACCAAGAGTTTTTCCTTTTCCTCTGAAGTGGAAGATGAGTTTTCATGCTTTTCTGAAGTAGAAACCACACAAAATTATGAACAAATTCATCGATGTGATGCAATATAAATGTTTTCCCAGACGGTCCAAAAAGGTACTCTGAAGTAATACTCTCGCTCTTCCCACAAAGTAAACAAAAGAGTCTACAATATTCCTCCTCCCCATTCAGTATTAAAGTGCTTGACAAAAGGACACCAAAACAATGACATAAGTGTATATAAATATCTGCACAAACTAAAAAATAGATCATGCTGCTTTGAGGCTATTGGATATTCTGCCTTCCATATTAAAGTATTCAAATTTAAATAAAGTATTTCCTTAGGCCTTTGCAATATATACTTGAGGAGGAAAAAAAAGGTTAAGCACATCAGCGTTATGTAAAACCATCTCGATTTCCATTGCATCATTTTGCAATCACTCTCACAGCTCAGTGTCAGACAGCTAAACAAAGTACGGGAAACGCTTCTATACTTCACAATATAGAGGTCACACTTATTTCCATTCAAGGGCACTGATCTATTTTAAAAATAAGTATTTATTGTGTTACGGTATAAACACACTAAACACAAAACAAATGTATAACAATTTGAATATTGATGTAAAAGCAAAGCAAGGTCGTTTGAAGCAAATTCTGTTGCCACTTCATATGAGGAACTCCCACTCATAGACAGAGTTCAACACACAGGGTAAAATTCACCCATGGGGAGGGCCAACACCCCTTACATCTAATGTAAACCCTATTTTGAGACAGCACAGCACTATCAGAGTAATTTCACTATTTTCAGGATTTGTGGTGCACAGGCTTTGTGCTGCTCCTCTCTAAAGGGTGAATTTTATCTACCAAACAACAGAACTCGAATCTAAGACAGTTAACTTGTTATGCTTTCTCTTCTAATATACCTTGCTTTTTTGGTTTTAAATAAGAATATCCATGTTACTTTAACACGGTTTTCATATTTTCTTTTGTTTTAAACAGCAGCATAAATGAGGCCAGCTATTTTTTTAATTTTTTTTTTAAATGGAGATATGCCAATCTCCTAGAACTGGAAGGACCTTTCAAGGTCATCGAGTCCAGTCCCCTGCCTTCACTAGCAGGACCAAGTACTGTCCCTTGACAGATTTTTTGCCCCAGATCCCTAATCAAATATTTGATTATTTACTTATTCATCTCTATGTTAATCCATAAAATGGTGCTGATAGGTGAATCAAAGTATAATGCTAAACACTACAGCATGTATCTTTGATAAGATACAGTACATTATAAAGCTTCTTCAAACCATTATATTGTATTATCACAATCCACAGTATGAAAACAATTACATCAATCTTTGACATGATGCACTGTGACAATTCTTTCAGAGGCATTAAGTTATGTCATAGTACTGTTTCTTTACTGTGGATTAGCAAGTGAATATTTGACATGTTCCATTATGTGAACCAGCTGTATGAAGAGAAATACATGGAATTCTGCAAGATACATCAATCAAGTCAATCAGTAATACAGAGCAGGTATGTTAATAAGAAATAGATTAAATATTCATAAAAAGTTACTGCTCATGCATAGTAACAGTTTGCAGATATTAACAACTGGATTGTTATGATTAACTTACATCTGCAAATTCATGCTAAATACAAGTTAGTTATAATTAGGAGCACAACTGTTTCAATTCTCAAAGTGATTTTTGGCTCTTAACAAAAACTGAGATTTTTTTTCCCTTTAAAAAAAAAAAAAAAAAGTTCATTGTGAAAGTATATATACACCAAATTTATATTCACAACTACTTTTTACTGTTGAGTTTTAAAGGCCAAAAAGGGTTTCTAATATAATAGAAAAGATAGTATAGTAGCCCTACTTTACTGATAATATCCATAATTCAATGGCTGTACAAAGCTGATCCATTTGAGTTCTACCCACCCTGAGTTCAGCATTTACACTTGTTTAAAACATAAATTTTAAACATTAGATAACATACAGAATTATGTACAAGGCTATACAATTTGTCAATTATACAGCAATAAAAAAATATTTGAGTATTTTCAGCCAATTTTTTGTTCTATTTTGTTTTTTGAAGTTTAGCTGTTTCTGGTTATTTTAAAAATAAAGTAAATAGTTATTTGATTTACACATTGGTTTATTGACTACTTTTTTTTTTTTTTAAGGAGTCAACAATAAGGCAACAGTAAAAACAGCATTGTTATAGAAATGTTGCATATGTGTCAAGGTAGTAAGTTTATAAAAGACATCAGTGCTTCCTAAAAAGACAGCCTAGTTGTAGTATCATAAATTTACACAGTGGTGAGAACAATTACATATTTTTCAACAATTATTTCTCTGTAGAAAAAAGTTAATCTAGCTGTAATTAAATTTTTGTGAAGAAAAAGCTGGAAAAAAATTGTTATGCCTGTAGGACAAGCAAGTTAAGAAAATATACTTTTGTCTAAACTTAAATAAAAAGGTCCACACTTTTGTGTCAAAACATTAAGCCTCTGTCAAAAATGTATTTCTTTCTTTATAGTACAGGATTAAAAGACAAGATGATGGTTACAAGGTAAAGAAATAATTTACAAGAAAATATCTTCTGACAAAGCTTTTCAATCAAAATATTGTTTTGTAACATTCAAACATGACACACAACACAACAAAAACAGCAAACAAAAATGTTATATTGATTGTTTTCAAACACATAAATAAATGAAATATTGTGTAGGCAGTAGGGCTCATGCTGATGGCTAGCAGGAAGTAACAGTGTGCAATCTACATGGAAAAAAGTTCTAATGTACAAATTACAGGCCCAATTGTGGACTGCAGCAAATTGAATTATATCACTGCCATCTTCTTGATCTCCAAAAATAAGTCTTGATTACGCCACTCATACCCAATTATTACTCATATCTTTGCTTTAGAGATGAGTAACTACCATACAAAAAAGGTATTTTTATTTCACCATAGGGATAACATTGTACCTCTCTCCCAATGTCACTTGAAAACCTTCCATGTCAAAACAATTTGACAGCAGATAAACAATTTAATAAATATGTAATGATCTTATTACAGTCCTTTAGCTAAGCATGTTAATTATGCTGCTAGTTTTGTGATCACAGTGCACAGAATCCAAATATAAAAGAATGGGATGGTTTCAAAGTAATGTTGGATTCCTTGCTTATAATCCCAATATATCTAAAACTTTCCATAAGCCCTACCACCCAATCCATTTATTTTGCAGCAGGATCAAAACTTTTCTAGTATAACATCCATTGCCGGCAATGGATGCCATAAAACCGCCAAGGAGTTCAACTATTATTGCACAATACATGAAGACTTGGAATTCTGCCAAAAGCTTAAAACTAAAAATAAATGGAATTTTTCTGACATTTCCAGACACCTGCATTAATACTGCATGACTAATAAAAACATGTCAGTTGCATGGACTGAACCAGCGATCAACATGCGCCCAGAATGCACACTAGTAAAAATGCAGTCAAAGGAAGTAGTCTTCATTGTCTATAGGTCACTTCCAGTCAAAGGTTAAAGTTCAAAGACCGGGTGATCAAAGTGCTCATTTTCTCAGTAGGACAATCTTCTGCTAGGAGGATCACAAAATGGTGGCATCAACAGGTATCATCTTTAAAACAAAAAAAGATTTATGGAAAACAAATATACATTCAAAACCCAATTTTCTGAGAGGTACAGATGCAGAAAGAACTCCTAGCATATACGATACCACGTAGGTGAAAGTACAACAAAATGTCTAACACTGCTGTTTTAAGGAAATTGAATACAGATTACAAAGCAAGATAAACTATGAAACTTTGCCCAGTGCTAAACAGTGACTTTAGGAAAAATGTGTTTATCAAAATTATGATTTATTAATGTTGATATATACTAATCTCATTACAAAAGACAGTTATTTTTCATATTAAATATTTTGTATTCAATATTTAACAATCCAGACAATACATTGTAAACCTGAAATTAAAAATCTGTTTCCTCTCAGCATTTTGCCCCTTCACGGTACACATTATGCATCTTAGTTTTGATGCTTTGAGCTTTTGATGACTAAGAAATGCTCTTAAGAGATTAAAGAAATACACAAACTTTGCAAACAGAAGAAAAAATACTAGCGAGGCCACATTTTGAGCAAACCATACTGTCACCTACCACTGAGTTCAAACTACACAAGATTTTTCACCATTTGAAAAAAGTTATTTGACAAGCTGGATTACTCAAGAAGTGGCTTCCTGACCAATACTGGCAAGATACATTACAAAATTACATGCAGTAGTGTGAGAAGGTGGTAAGCATAAACTTCAATAGAAGGGGAGAAGATTGCTATTCTCTGCCACAGATGAGTGTGTTTTAGGAACAACCACAAAAACTGTAGTTGGTGTAATATAAGGCAAACTGTAATAAAGTTAGGTTTACAATGTCAAAGTCTTGCACATACATTGAATTGATGGGAAAAAATTCTATGTAATTGCTCCCACACAGTTCCCTAGTAAAACAAATACACTATCTTTCAGATGTTTCTTGTTTCCCAATATTTCAAAAGTCGTTTTAAGACTTTCGGTATGTCCACAAAAATGGTCTAAGTTAAAAAAAGTTGAATAAATTAAGCTTAAGGATGGATCTGTCTCACAGAGGATATGTCTACATCTCAATAAAACAGCTGTGGCTGGCCTGTGTCACCTGACTTGGGTTCACGGGGCTCAGCTTGTGGGCTGGCTCTGGGATCCCACAAGATGGGATGGTCCCAGAGCCCAGATGCCGATATTGCAGTTTTATAGTCCTGCAAGCCCAAGTGAATGGACATGGGCCAGCCACAGATGTTTTACTGCAGTGTAGACATACTCTAAAGCACACTGGGGGAAAAAACCCATTCATACGCCAAAGCAAATGCCAGTTTTGTCAGGCTTTTTTCCCCCCTTCCATAGTTCCCTATGCTACTGCAGATACTTCTGCCTGAAAAACTTCTGCCTTTTAAAATCTCTTCCAAATCTCATCTTACAGTGGAGTTATTCACCTTTTTTAGAGAACTGTGTAATGAACTGTGTTACTCAAATACATATGTCAAATAATGTTAGAGAAATGAATGTTATAAATGTAGTATTATAATAAGAATAAGAATATATAAAGGAATTTTGGCTTTTTGAATGCATTTCTACAGATGCAGCATTTCAGAACTCAGCTGAAACTGCTTCAAGGTTGTGTAAACCATGACACTTGGTTTGTGTGTCTTATTTGTGAAACCTTTGGTCTATTTAAATAGCAAGATGAAGCAGAGTGACAAGAGGGCTCCAAGTGTGGCCCCTGCAACAAGACAAGCTAACAAGTAAAAACTCAACACCATAAAAATAGATCAGTAAGAAGGATAATCGCTATTGTAAGGTAAGAACTGGATAGAGCCAAAGGGGGTGACAGCAGAGATTAGGTAGAAGTAGACAGATAAAAGTAAGTTTTAGCAGGATAAGCAAAAATGTATTAGTTCAGGTTAGTTATGTGATTTATGCATGAGAATATTTTAATTATATAGGTACACAGATGAAGTAACTTGGTAAACTGAGTCTGCACAATGTTATCGAACAAGGGATACAAGATAAGTGATTAACAACAAGAGAGTGGAGAAGACACTGGGGAAAACATACCAGAGATCTGAAAAGAGTCTGTCCTCAGGAGAGGTAATTTGGTCATTTACTTTTATTGCTTTATCTGTTTTTGCATGTATTTCTAATTCAGAGGTGAGAATAGTATTGTCTTAAAATGTACATAATAAAAGGCTACAAGAAACTATTTAAGCCTAAATAAAAAAATATGAGTGTTGACCTTATCAATATTTCTGTACTCTCTAAAGGTAAAAAAAGTTTATATTTTTAATTAAATATACCCCCCACTCCATCCTGACTGCAAGATACTCTGTCCTTGATAACAGTACATGAAAAGAAGACTTCATGGCAACAGAAGGAGGGTGAAGAACTAAAACTCTTTGTTTACAAGTTGGACAGGATGCATTGGAGGTAAAGAGCGAGTATCTGAATCATCTAGTCCTGGAGGGGTGTCAGGAAAAGCAGCAGCAATCAGCAACACTGGTTGGGAACAAACATCATCCTGCTTCCACAGGAATCTCTCTCTTGCCTAGGTAGGGGAGGCTCAGGAACACACATCAAACACCTTAAGTGACACTGTTTTGTTTTTTTTAAATCTGAGATTAAATCTCCGAAGAGTCGCAACCAGATGGGGTGAGGGCAGATCTGAGAACAACCATATGCCTGTGTCATTATAAAGGCTCCCACTTGAGCATTATTCCCCCACTTACGTGGCTATGATCGGAATACCAACTACTTCTTGGAGAATGGGAAAATGCTTGTTCCCCTGCAACAGGGAGATGGAAAAATTGGACTGACTGCTTCCTCTTGCTTTGAAAAGGGCAGATCACAACGACTTCCTAAGAGTATATATGGCTCAGGACATCTCTTCTGCAGAAGCAGGAAGATCAGCTCTCAAGCTAAACTTCCCAACTTCCCACAATCCAGCACATCTTCAATCAAAGGAATTAGATTTTAAATAATCTCTTTCTAACTCCCCCTGCTGGTGCCATTGTCATATAGCAGCAGCAGAGGATTTTAACTACAGTACGTGCAATTAAGAAGAGAAGATAGTAAGGGCAATATAGGATACTCCTGAGGGAATTCTGGACCAAAATATTAAACATTCTGTGCCAAAAATAATAAAATTTCTGTACATATTCTAAAATTCTGCAAAAATCTGCATATTTTATTCATAAATAAATAAATATGGAGACTCCAGCATGGTGGGAGCAAAGGCCACTGGCTGCACGGCGATGGGAGATCACCCTGCAACCCCTCACCTCCCACCGAGGGACACAGACTGAGCAGTGAGGCTGCACCTGACCCTGACACAGTGCAAGGGCTGGGTCTGCCACAGAAACATCCAAGGGCCCTGCCCCTCCATGCCTGGTGCACCAAGATAGTAAATGAGAGGGACAGAGTCTCACATTTGCCCAGGTGTGGGGCAAGCAGGCTCAGGCCAGCAGGATCCAAGTGTGGAGGGGCTTAGTGTGTGTGGGATCCAGGTGTGGGGTGAGAGAGTTGGGGTGGGGGGCAATCTGGGTCTGGGCAACTCAGTGCGGGGTCTGGATGTCCAGGGGCTTGTTGGGATGTTCTGAGTGCAGGGGGAATGGGAGTCTGCAGGGGGTCCAAGTGAAGGTGGTTGGGGCACAGCAGCAGGGTGGTTGGGAGATGGGGCTCGGCAGGGAGGTCTGTGAGGGGGCTCAGCAAGGATGTCTGGGTGTTGGGGGGAGTGGAGGTCCAGGTGCAGCTGTTGGGGCGCAGTGGGGTGGTGGGGCTTGTTGAAGTGAGGGTTCAAGAGTGGGGGCCTCAATAGGGAGGTGGTCTAGGTGTGGGGGAGGGGCTCAGCAGAGCTCTGGATGCAAGGGGTGGTGGAAATCAGCAGGGGTTGAATCCAGTGCAGGGGACTCTTGGGGTTGGGGGGGAGGCTCGGCAGGGGGTCTGGATGTGAGGGGGGTCTGGATGTGTCAATTCCATCAAATCCTCTCCCTCTGTGCTCTGTTCAATGCCATATTTTCTTTCACATCATATCCTAACATCTTCCTTTATAACATCCTCCATTTCTTCTTTAGTTGGCCTCTAATCTTTTTCCTTCAGTCTTGTTCTGTTCCTTACCCATACAGTTGTCAGAACTGCTTTTTACATGACCAAGCTACATGAGCCTGCACTCCCTCATTTTTTTGTTTATGGGCGTTATCTTTGAGCATGTCTCTTAACACACACATTCCTCACATGTTCTTGATGACACCACTCATCTCTCTCAACCTTGACATTTCTGTGGAACAGATCATTTACTCATGTTTCTTTGTTGCCCAATACTCAGGGCCATATATTAAAACTGAAAGTTTTATATACTTTCCCTTTCAATCTTACTGGTTTCATCCTGTATTACACCACTTATCGCTCTCCATTTGAGCCAGGCATTTATCTTAGCTCTTAATTTTATCCTTCATTTCCCCAAATTCTGGAACCCACACACTTGAAACTTTGCATTTTTGGTATTGTCTGCCCATCTAGTTTCAGGGATAATTCTTCAGTGCTTACATCCTCAAGAAAAAAATAGTATACATTTCCCCAGAATTAACCAGAGCAACAGAAAAAACATGTTACAAGAGAAGAAAGGGGATGTGATTATTGAAATTTTCCTGAAACATCACATTAGTCTTGTGGATGACAGGATTTGCTATCCTTTAACCCTGGGCTCAATTTTGAAACTGAAAATAAGGTAATGTACATGCAAATGAGAAACAGATTAAAGTTACTTAAACATATATCAGTGCAGTTGATACTGTTAAATTCTCATTGGAAACAGAGTAATACCCTACATCAAATTCTACTAGAAAAGAGTATTTAAACTGAAGAATCTTAGGAATGCTAATTCTGAAAATCAGGGGAAAACAGCACTTTTTTTATTTTTTTAAACTTTTTTTTTTTTTTGGAGTTGCAGTGAGACTTCCAATACCAAGTAATGACAATCATTCAAGATATTTATTCTTCAATTAAAATATCCCATATATGCTTATTGCAGAGAACATAGTATTAAATGTATTAAATACAATAAATGTACTTAAATACAATAGATCATGTCTTATCCTATTAAAATAATAATAATTACATACAAAAGCATTCTGGTTTTGCTAACCTCTTTACCTTTTAAGTACTCATCTAGAATTGCTATAGCTAAGATCGTTACTCAATTTGTTCCCAAACAACTTTAAAAGCACTAATAATCATACATCTTTTCTTTTTTCATGTCTCTTACTTTCAGCTTCTTATTTGTATCAGCAATTTCCAAAATCTGTTGCTCATAAAAGTTCACAATGCAAGTTGAATCAACCAATTATTCTGACTAATTTTCCCCACTCAAACTTCTGTTTTACATCCTGATCTGGTCTACAAATATCCATTTAAGTTTGCATATTTAAAACCCTAATCTGTTTTCCTACTAAAATGTAATTTATTCCTTTACAAAAATCTTTTATTTGGTGTCCTGGGAAAAGTTATGTTCCAAATTCGCTAAGCTTAAGTGTGTAAAATTACTTAAAGTCCTATTTTGTATTGTTACTTTTTTGCATTCAGCCTAGCAGTCCTCTGAAATTCCTACTCCAAATTAAATACTTACCATGATACCACCATTTTGTTTTCTTTGGATTTTTGTTACATGTTCTT
Organism: Chelydra serpentina; assembly: GCA_037349315.1. Lineage (NCBI taxonomy): Eukaryota > Metazoa > Chordata > Testudines > Chelydridae > Chelydra > Chelydra serpentina. The sequence goes on from JBAIAC010000002.1 coordinate 84,479,524, forward strand.
ACATAAAATGAATTATCTGGAGGTCGCCTCTGCAATAGAAAAAAAACCTAAAAATAATCAAATAATCAATATATCACTTACAGTATATTATCTATTTAAATAAGCTTTTACATTCAAAGAATAAATGCCATACATTTTGTAAAATGTGTTAAAAGTAGGACGAGGGCCCTGTCTACACTGATCAGGAAAGTCACTTTAGTACCTTTCTAGCAAGAACTTTAAGCAGGGATACCCAGACCAAAAGTTTGGACAACGAAAACTAATTAACCATTCTTATTTGCAAAGGCAAATGCAGCTAAAACTACTACCAAACTAAAATACTTTTGAAGTTTGGCTTCAATGTGTCACAAGTATAGTTTTGAATCCCAGTCTACATGAAGTCTCTCATAGCTTGGTGAGACTGACCAGATGGACTTAGGCTGCAGATCTTCATGAGTGAAGGTATAACCCATCAATAGCCTAATGAGTAGAGCAGTTTTCTGAAAAAAGTCACAGGGTGGTCACAGTGAAAAGGGAAAGTCACAGAAATAATAAAAAATAGTTATAAGCATTACTTTGTACCCCAATAATATATATTTTCCTGCAAATAATTAGAACTGAAATTGTGAAGTGGTGAGAATAGACATCTGGCAAAATAGCATCATACAAGAACTGACTGCTGTAAAACAAATCTAAGTCCTATTTCAAGTGTGATCTTACTCAGAAAAATGTGTATATAAAATCATTGAGCCTCAATGGATCTGCTCCAAGTGCCATATCTGCTTACTTAAGAGACAAAAACGTAGTGTCAGCCGTGTGGCTCTCCTGTGCTAAGAGAACAAACTGGAAAAATGAAGGATGAGAAAAAAATAACCTAGTTATGTATTCTACTGGGATTAATTTGGTTCTTTACAAATAGAACATTGTTTCCTCCTACAAAATCTTCATAGCAAGTCGACATCTGCACTACTCAAAACGTTTCAGTGTTTTAATGTATGGTATTTTTTTTTGCATATTAGAAAAAAGGTAACCTTATTCAAATGTGAGAAATATAGACTTTGGAAAAAGTAGAAAACTTGCAGCTTTCATTTATTTTACTCTGAGTGCATTATAAAAAAAACAAGCATACCTTTTCTTTGCAGCTGGAAAGCATGCTAATAATGCTAAGACAAACAGATTGCACTGAGAGAGCTGGGGACCAGTCTTCTGTTAGAATTGATAAACAGATATGACCATTGCTATAAACATGAGGATGAACAGGAATATTGTCACCAGTAAACATGACCTAAAAAAGAATAAAATACAGTTAGCATTTGTTGTTAACATTTAAATGAGAAACAGATGTGCTTGTGTCTTCCGGAAACAGTAATGCCTTATATTCAAAAGGCCAGATTGTGCCATCTTTTCTTACACTGAGTAGTATCTTACTCAGTCGTTCCATTGATTTCAGCAGGACTTTTTGCTGAGTAAGGTTCTAATAACATAAGGAGGGCAGAATCTGGTCCAAAATAACTTGTACTTATGACAGAAAGAACTAGTGTGAAGAGCTGAAAGGTTAAATGTAATCACTACTTATAAACAGCAGTGCAGCACAGAAACGTGCAAAGACAGCTTCTCTAAATTATAGCAATATAAAGACATCACAAAGCTTTCATGAAAGTTTTTTCAGTCTTAAAGCCTCATCTTATTCTTCTGTAAAGGGCTATGGACTGGCTACCTACCACACTGTGTTTCAATGGTTCCATAATCTACAACGTTATTCAACTGGAAATACCATGAGATTCACAAATGAGTAAGTTTCCTTACAACGACAAATACAATAGAAATGTAAGTTTTAGGAAACTGATGCAGGTTCCAGCAGAAAAAAAGCTTGGTAATTAGTGCTATAGACTAACAAAAAGTTGTGATTTATAAAACCACAGCATGCTGCTACATATGAAATATATAATTTTAGATTATACTCTATCTGAAGGATGATTTTGAGGTGGACAAAATAACACAAGAAAAAAAGTGTTCAGAAATAGACAGGAATCAAATTAGAATCACATTGCCATGGTCAAAACAAGGAAAGAAGAGCGATCGTGGCAATTACTGCCTGTAAGTCAAACTTCTATCACTAATATAAAATTGATCCAGAATTCAAAGAAGGGACAAGGGAAGTGGAGGGAAAGAAGCACCCTCAGCAACCAGCATTACCCACTCAACTCTTCATCCAATCCCCTCACCCAACCATCAGAAACTTCCCACAGTATTCACCCGTCACTAGATGATGTAATAAACTTCCTTTTATCTATATATTTTTATGGCCCATCATCTGAGAGCTTCCCAAATATTTTATGGATACATTCTCACAACATCCCATGAGGTAAGGAAGCATCCTCATCACCAGTTTATAGATGGAGAACTGATGCAGAAAAATTAAACAACCTACACAATGTCACCTAGGATGTCCCTGTGGTAGCAACAGGAAATGAACTCAGATCTTCTGAGTTCCAGCCCAATGCCTTAACCACAAGACCACCCTCCTCACTTTACTCTGAACTTCTATATTGCTATTACTGGTATTCCTAAAATACTGAAGGTCTTATTTTCTCGGACATCCAGCAATATATTTATTTTTCAAACTAATGTCTTTCCTTTCAAAAAATAAAAGCTATGCACAACTCAGTAAGCAAATGCATGCACACTATGAGACAACATACATTTGAGACAGAAAACAACTGAGTGCGTAAGTGATAGAAGTTTAAACTGTTATTTTACACTACAGATGCACTTTTGTTAGAATCAAGGTGTTAAATTATACAAGATGCACTTATTATATGGCAGAATTTTTATTAAGGGAGGTCTGGCTATCTTCAACAGTCAAGCATCCATTACTTAAATACTTAATTGTTTTCTGTACTAACCAGTGTACATGTATTGGTCTGTTTACTGTTTTACAATAAGTTGCACACAGCCACACACACACTTTGGGTAAGGAGTACAAAGAGTACCTACTTGGAACCAAATGAAAGTGGCTACCCTCTTGTGGATCACCTATGAGTACTTCACTGCAAACCTGATGGGTGCAGATGTGCAGGTGCCAGTTTGTTCCTTAAAACCTAAGACTGAAAAGTCAGCATTCTAGTTTTTACCACAGTACCTAAACATACCTTTGTGGTTAAGCTTTTCATATGGCTTTTTGAATGAGTTGCAATAAATATGTCTCCACAGAAATCACCACAATTGGTACTAATTCACAAATTCAGAACTTTCAGCCGAGAGGTCAAAACTGAATGGACATGAAGACTAAAGTACTCTCTCACTCTAGGTTTTTCCTCCTTTTTTCAGGGGGTAGAAGGAGGGTCTTCTGCCTACCCACCTTCCCCTTGAAAGCCACACTTTGTAACCTTCCCTCTGGTTGTGCAGGGTGAATGTAGCTCAACATTGATATTGCTCCTTTAGTTGGTTTGATATCACTAGAGATCAACATAGCAACCTTTCCAACAGGATAGTGAACCTCTTCTGCAGTTCCTGCTGCTGATTCAAGAAAAAAATGAACCAACTTTGTTCCTTAACTCATGTAGTCCACTAGATTATCAAGCCTCTCCTACCATGCCACAACACCTATGTTTGTGCTCCCCTGCCACAATCACAGCTGTGGTCCTACCTATAGTACTTCACCAGCAGTACTAACAGGAGCAGTAGAGAAACTGCAAGGAAAATGACATTAAGGAGCAGCACCTGGGTTTGGAGACAAGAATAGAGGAAAAAAGAAGTTTGTCATCCACTCTATTTCTACATTCCAAAAGCAGAGAATCACTGCGCCGTGTTGCTCTTTCATTGGTAATAAAAAATCCCCAAGAAGATTCAAGTGACACTCAAAAATGCCAGATTTACTCTGTTCTTCCTATGAGAACAAGTGGACATATTTCTCCATTGCAGAAACATTTTAAAAAGAGGTGGCAACTGTGCAATTGAGTGGACATTTGAAACCCATGTAACTAAGACAGAACCTTAAAATTATGAGAAGTGTGGACAATGTTACTATTCAGCATATACCATGAAGCTATAATCTAAAAAAATGGGAGGTAAGCAGGAGAGAGAGAGAGAGAGAGAGAGAGAAACTAATTACCTGAGGAGAATCAAAGGGATATCGACTACTGAACTTAAATAGAAGCTGAAATTTCTCCCCTTCATATAATGTACCTGGAGCACCTTCCATATCTACGATCCACCTAAAAAACAGATACAAATATTTAGTAATATAATCCAGCAATTTAAAATAAAATATAAAAGAATAACTGAATGAACTACCTATTATGGCACTACTAGCTGAACTATGCTTCAGTATCACAATGACAGCAAAAGTAAACACAACATGGAAATTAACATCAAACCTCCATATGTGAGAAACAAGTTTGGTATTTTATATACTCAATCTTTGTTATAGTGTTGTAGATTATACAAGCAGCAATGCCTCAGGAAATAAATACAAACGTGTTTCCCTATTCAATGCCTATTTGTACTCACAAGAGACAGTAAAGCTCAAGTTGAAAGATTCGTAATATGTCCACCCCCAGCCTCATTACCAAGTCTACAACTTGTGTGATGATTATTTCTATCCCCTTCCTCAGATGAAAGCAGACTCCCTTTCCATTTTATTTTACTTTTCTGCCAGGGAGATTTAAGAATAGAAATGTCACAAATAAAATGCAATTTACTAACATTAAAACAGAATCAAAAGGGACATGCTCCTTTCCCTGACTCTCATCTGCAAAAATGTCACTTGTGGTGCTATATAGAACTTAGCAACTAAGAGAATATGAAGGTTAGCAAGACAACAGCACACTACAAAAGTAGTAACTGATTTGCAAACTAATCTACTTTAATCACTGAGCTCCTCTTTAAAGGTTGTGCAACGATAAAGGAAACTGATAGGCGAAAAAAGGTGCCTGTAAATATATATATAATCAGTAACTTAAAGGGAAAAACTTACTGTCTAAAAGGCAGGAAACGCATAGTTAAAGTCCAACTATTTTGACAAGTACAGTGAAACCCCGCTATAACACGATAATTGGGGTCCAAAAAATTCCATCACGATAACTGCGGGATCGCGTTATAGTGGGGTTACAAAAATTTACCGTTTCAAGCCGGTCTCTTCTCTTCTCCCCAAAGTGGAGACGTTTCAAGCTGGTCAGTTTCAAGCTGGTCTCTTCTCTTCAGGCCAAAGCAGAGAAGTTTGACCAGCTTGAAACGTCTCCGCTTTGGGGAGACCAGCTTGAAACTCAAGCTGGTCAGTTTCAAGCTGGTCAAACTTCTTCACTTTGTCTAGAAGAGAAGAGAGGGCTTGAAACTGACTAGCTTGAAAGGTCTCCACTTTGGGGTGAAGAGAAGAGACCAACTTGAAACTGACTAGCTTGAGTTTCAAGCCGGTCTCTTCTCTTCTCACCAAAAGGGGAAGCGGGGCCAGGGGGAAGAGGCGGGGGGTGGGTGAGGGCTCCAGCTGGAGGTACAGGCTCTGGGGTGGGGCAGGGGATGAGGGATTGGGGGTGCAGGAGGGTGCTCTGGGCTGGGACCAAGGGATTCGGGGGGCAGGTGGGGGGATCAGGGCAGGGGGTTGGGAGGGTGTCAGGGGTGCAGGATCCAGGCGGCACTTACCTCAAGCAGGGCATGTCCCCCCCTCCAGCTCCTATGCAGAGGCGCAGCCAGGCAGCTTGGCGCGCTGCCCCGTCCACAGGTTCCGCCCCTGCAGCTTCCATTGGCTATGGTTCCCAGCCAACGGGAGCTGCAGAGCCCTTTGGCTGACCCTATGCATAGGAGCCGGAGAGGGGACATGCTGCTGCTTCCGGGAGCACGTGGAGCCACAGTACACACGGAGCAGGGCAAGTCCCTGGCTGGAGTGCCAGAGTGGGGCAAGCCGGCTCCCTGGCAGTAGCTCAAGGGCTGGATTAAAATGTCTGAAGGGCTGGATGTGGCTCCCGAGCCGTAGTTTGCCCACTCCTGCCTTAGGATGACCCACATACTTCGCTTATGGCTTTGCTGCTTAAAGTAATGGACACCCCAACATTGATGCCAATAAAACCTTTCTAGTGTATGCATTTTTTTCAGACATATAGATATAATGGCAAATAAAAGCATATACCAGCTTATACTTTATTTTTGAAAAACACAAAAATATTCAAAACAAACCATCATTCTCCATAATAGTTAGTTTCCTGAAAGAGTCTGAAGATTTGCTCTTGGCTCCCATCATCTTACCTTCAAGCTATTTTAATATTCATGTAGACCACTCATCCACACTTGCTGTAATTCAATATTTTACTCTACTCTATTCTTTTAATCCATTGCCACGTGCTACAAGGGCCATACAGAACATGGACCTTTCTCTGGATCATACAAGAACCATGTAACATTTCAGTAAATCACGATATTTATTTTTTTCCACTTCAGTTTCCCCCGCATCATGATTTAATGTCAAATCTACCTTGAGTGAAGTGACTGATTTATTTAGGAGTGAAAGGTATAGGTTGCTTATAGTCTCTTTTGATGTCAAAGCATGGAGTGATTTCACATCACCTTCTCTGCAGTTTTAGATAAAACTGAATGCTTAGCATCCCTTCAGATTTTGCTCTCCTGAGTTCAAAATTGTTTGGGCACACCGAACAGACAAAGGAAATCCAAATGAGAGATTGTTGACTAAGAGGGATACCCTCTTGATTTAATGCAAAATGTAAATAATGTCAAACTACTTTAGACTAATAGTTTTGATCTAGAATGGATTGCCAGATTTTAATTCTGCTCTGTCAGATGCATTAATGCGTAGGCACATTTAGGCTGATTTTTAAAAAATTTCAGACAAAAAAGTTTTTTATTTTATAAAAAAAAGTGCAAGCATCATTGACCCAGACAGTGAAATATATTATACTGTAGATTATAACCCTGCTCGAGCAGGGAGATCCACAACCGACATGGTTTTCTCCTTAAGGCAGCTGCAAGAGAAATGCAGAGAACAGCACAAGCCGCTATTCCTTGCCTTCATAGACCTGACCAAAGTTTTCGACCTTGTGAACAGAGATGGGCTGTTCAAGATCCTGGTAAAGGTTGGCTGCCCACCAAAGCTGCTGAGCGTGATCCAGACTTTTCACGACAACATGAAAGGCACAGTACTGTATGATGGCTCATCCTCCGATGCCTTCGACATCCACAGTGGAGTAAAACAAGGCTGCGTTCTCGCTCCCACACTCTTCGGCATCTTCTTTGCAGCATTGCTGAAACATGCCTTTGGAAATTCCATAGGGGGAGTCTATCTCCACACCCGGTCTGACGGGAGACTTTTCAATCTGGCTCGACTAAAGGCCAAAAGCAAGGTACGGGAGGCAACAATCAGAGACATGCTGTTTGCAGACGACGCTGCCCTGGCCACCCACACAGAAACTGAACTCCAGCATCTGATTGACCGCTTTTCCAGAGCTTGCGAAGAGTTCGGGTTGACAATCAGTCTTCAGAAGACCAAAGTTATGGCCCAGGATGCAGAACATCCAAGCATTGCCATCAATGACTATGTGCTAGAGGTGGTCAGTCAGTTCACCTACCTTGGATCTACCATCACGGACAACCTCTCACTGGACCCTGAGATCAACCGTAGATTTGGCAAGGCCTTCATAATTTTGGCCAGATTGTCACAGAGAGTATGAAACAACAACATGCTGACCATCAACACAAAGGTCGCTGTGTACCGTGCATGTGTGTTAAACACTCTTCTCTACGCCAGCGAAACTTGGACCCTCTACGCTTCGCAAGAAAAGAGACTGAACACCTTCCACATGCGCTGCCTCTGTCGCATACTCGGGATCACTTGGAGTGATTGAATAACAAACAACGAGGGGCTGGAACGTGCCAAGATCTCCAGCATGTTCACTCTCCTCCGTCAACGCCGCCTCAGATGGCTTGGCCATCTAAGTCGCATGGAAGATGGACGGATCCCCAAAGACCTGTTGTATGCTGAACTTGCCTCCAGAAACAGAGCTACAGGACGGCCCCACCTTCGCTTCAAGGATGTTTGTAAGAGGGACCTGAAGACTGTTCAAATCGACAACAGCTGGGAAGAGCTCACCCAGGACAGATGCAGATGGAGACATGCTCTGACCACTGGATTGAAAACTGGCAAAGACAAGCTGCGGCAGCTTGCCGAGGAAAAGCGGGTTCAACGAAAAAGGAAGCAGTGGCTCCAACCCACATCTGACACCGCCTTCAAATACAGCAAATGCAGTTGAGACTGACACACTCGTGTGGGGCTCCACAGCCACAACAGACGCTGCACAACCATCAACTAAACATTCCCCATGGGCGCATATCCATCGTCTCTCGAGACTAACGGACGCCAACAAGATTATAACCCAGTTAATCAGTTACTAGTGAACAAATTAAACAGTGTACTTGTGAACCATATCACTTTTTTTATATCCATGGATCAACAGGAGCAAATATGCTAGAAAAAACAACATTTCGCTTGTCTATAATTTGAGCTAATGTAGAAAATATGAAATGTATTTACACACTCACTGTGTAATTGAATTTTGAACACTCTTTTCATTTAAAGTCATTCCTGGAGGTGGGTCATTCTGCAAAGCCAACAGTTCTTTCTGTAGTCTCTTCTAAAAAGAATATAAATAGAATTTGAAATACTGCATAAACTATTACAATAAAGCTAATTAATTTACAGTAAATTTTTGCTGTTTAACAGTAACAGACCTAAAGACGGCAATTCTTCGACAAAAAAACTTCAAAAACAGACTACAACGAGAAACTGCTGAACTGGAATTAATTTGCAAACTGGATACCATTAAATGAGGCTTGAATAAAGACTGGGAGTGGCTGGGTCATCATTACACAAACTGGTATCTACTTCCCCATGCTAAGTTTCCCACTGCTGCTGCTCTACTTCATACATCTTTTACTAAGCAAAAGTCTATACTAGCATGGATATGTTGCGCATTCTTATGGATAAACAGGACCACGTATTACAACACCCATCAACAATTCTATTTCATTTGCACATTCTTTGATCAACTCTCAAGGACCTGATGTGCCACTAAACAGAAGCATGACAGACAGACAACATGTAGAGGGAAAAGGAAATTGCAAAGGTTAAAATAATCAATTATATTCTAATGGCAAAAATAATGAATATTGCCACTACAGCAACATGCTGCCTCACTTATGAAACATACAGCAGCACTTAGTTCTGAAAGATCAGTACACAGATGTAAATGAGTAAGTTGAAAATATAAAATACAACATGACAAATTTATCTAGCTAGAGCTTGCAATCAGACGCATGTGTACAGATGCTTCCACCCCCAAAGAGATCTGTTATTATTAACAAAGACCTGACTGTAGAATCAGAAACCTGTTTAAGTTTCTTTTTACATATAAATTGAACAGAATCAAAGTTAGTTTACTTTTAATTTGCCCACCAATATAGCCATGTGATTTACATTTTCTTTCTGAAAACATTTGAAGAACTGGTATTTTTCAAATTGTTCTTTCCCTGCTCCCCCCGTGCTAGTTTGAAACAACCAGTAACAATGTTTATTTCTTTCCATGATAATATACTGAATTTTCAGCAGTTTTTGTTTAGCACAGTAAAATATCGGAGTTAGGTAAGTAGGTCAAATGAACTACTTCAAGACAAAATTTCTACAGACTACTTAGGATATGCAGTTTCTAGCTACTGTAATCATGCAACAAATGTCAAAAAGATTTATTATGTAGTATTATTTTTAAGTGAGAACTTAAAATTCATATCCATTTACCACTGCATCACTATTCATAACAGTTGAACATAGCAGTTACCAAAAAGCTTTGGTTGTCTTAAAATAATTCTAAATCTAAAAAAACAGCATATCCCACACTCTTGGAAATGCATGCACAAAATTATAGGTGCAGTTACAACTAGTCATTTGACTCATTTTTTCTTCAAGATATTCGCAAATACAGTGACTGAATGCATTCATTCAATTTGTAAACATGTGCATATTTTTATATGTGCAATTCTGAAACACCAGATGTACTCTAATTTTTTAGATTATATATTGCATACAAATATACATTAAAAATACACTATGGTTGTAAAGTTAAGCACTCAAAAGTTAGTAAGTGCCAAAATTAAGGCTGCCTGTGCAATCTCAATTCAGTCTGCTTCCGCAAATATGTTATGATTGACTTGGTCACATCATATAGGAAGTCTATGCCAGAGCTAGAAATGGAACACAGTTCTCCTACGTCCCAGTCCATTAAAGAATGTTATTTTGTGTTTTCTCTTCTTGCAACTCTCTCTCATTCACTGTCCAGCCTGTAGCACTTAATGAGGCAAGGGTCTGTAGAATAAATAACATGGCATCATGTAATTAAAGACTATTTTAATGTACAATGGGGCAGCATTAAGGTTGTATAGGCAACCTTAATTCTGCCATTTCCTTAACTGAGTAAACATTGCAACCTTAACATTATTTTAATGTAGTTTTTTTGTATGTTGTTTCCTAGGTATTTCTGAAAAGCAAACTGAAAATACAGAAATTCCATCATAAAGAACCATAAGAACCACCACAGGGGCAACCAAGAGAATTAGAAGTCAGGACCTTCAGATTCACGGCATATACCACTACCACTTCAGCTAAAGGAGAAGGCTGTGGCAGAAGTAGATTGCCATTATCCTCCATTAGAACCAGACACTAGAACAGACAGCATACATTTTGTGGTCAGAAAATAATTGTAAAAGCACTAGCAAAGAAATGTTGGGAATCAGGATTGTTGGATTCTATTTCTCGCTCTGGATGGAAGTGTGATTTAATGGTTAGAGAGAGCACGCCTAAGCACACTGATCTGACACATTTGTTCCAAAAGTGAGTGTGGCTAAGTAGATGAGACATGGATCTCCCATATTAGAGGTCTGGGTTCTATTCCTAGCACAAGTCATTTCTGGCAGAGCTCTCTCTCAGTTACCCTGCCTATAAAATGGGGGGAAATGGTCCTTTCCTTACCTGCCAAGGGCATATGGCCTCTCTCAAACAATAAAGGCTGGGAAATGCACAGAATTAACAGGAAGTCAGTGGAAGTGCTGAGATGAACTCCTGTTGGCTCTGCACAGGGGCCAAGAGCATGCTCACAGATTTTAGCTGCAAGTCTGCAGGAGCTCTACTCAGAACATGCAATAACTTAATTTGCAGTGCTTATAACCAAAACTGGATGGGATATAGAAATGCAACCTTCCAGTTGCAGGACTATCCCACTTCCAAATTTTGAGTTCTTCCGAGTAGCAGCTGGATTATTTCCCCCCCACACACACCTTATCTGGTAAAACTGCCTATTTTGTCCTAATAGTCTCCAAAAAGGCTGAATCATTCCTCCTGAAACCTAAAAAATGTCAGTCTTAAGCAGAAAACAAGCATGAAAAATTTCAGCCACAATGGTTCAAGTTTAGTAAAGTTACAAGCAACTGAACTCATGCTTATAATGGAAAGCGTTAGGAAACCTTAAATGTGCATAAATATCAAACTCAAAGAAAGGAAAATTAAGAACCTGCACACATCAGGTATCTGAGCCTGCATTTCTTGCACACCCTAACCTTTCACTGATTTCAAAAGATCTTTAAGGTGCATAATGAAGGCAGAATCAAGTCCTAAACAGGTAACCATATTGCCTCTATATAAATCTATAGTATGCCCACATCTTGAATACTGCGTGCAGATGTGGTCGCCCCATCTCAAAAAAGATATATTGGGATTGGAAAAGGTACAGAAAAGGGCAACAAAAATGATTAGGGGTATGGAACAGCATCCATATAAGGAGAGATTAAGAAGACTGGGAATTTTCAGCTTGGAAATGAGACAACTAAGGGGGGATATGATAGAGGTCTATAAAATCAGGACTGGTGTAATGAAAGGAAATAAGGAAGTGGTATTTACTCCTCATAATACAAGAACTAGGGGTCAGCAAATGAAATTAATAGGCATTAGGTTTAAAACAAACAAAAGGAAGTATTTCTTCATTCAATATACAGTAAACCTGTGGAACTCTGTCACAGGATGTTGAAGGCCAACAGTATAACAGGGTTCAAAAAAGAACCAAAGTTCATGGAGGATAGGTCCATCAATGGCTATTAGCCAGGATGGGCAGGGATGGTGTCCCTAGCCTCTGTTTGCCAGAAGCTGGGAACGGGCGATAGGGGATAGATTGATGATTACCTGTTCTGTTCATTCCCTCTGAAGCACCTGGCATTGGCCATTGCTGGAAGACAGGACACTGGGCTAGCTGGACCTTTGGTCTGACCCAGTATGGCTGTTCTTATGTTCTTAACTATTGCAAGTTTGGATGCTAGAGACAATCAAGTTTGATTAGTTCATATGATTATTAAATTTGCACACGTCTAAACAATTAGTAAATCAGAAGTCAAGCAATTTTTAGATTATAATCATCATATGGATAAACAGGAAAAGGCATTTTTACTTCCCACTCATAGCTGTTTTAATAGGGAACTTGCATTACTCAATCTTATTGGATTAGAAACTAACAGTTTCCAGGTAGATTGTAGAACCATAAAACATGTTAACTTTCTGTTGGTGTACACCAAAACACTGTATTATTAGCAGTCTCAGATTAAGGGAAGGGGAGAAATAGGGCATTTTCTCATTTTCAGTGTGTCTTTAATAGTCGCTCACTGAAGGAAACATTAAATAAATGTTTATCTTATTAAGTTATGATGGTTTGTTTTTGTAGGTAACTGTACCTTGGTATTGGCTGTGAAGATCTGTATTTCTTTTTTAGGAACTTATGTTAAAAAAGGTTTTCTTTACAATATTTTGAAAACAGGCCCCAAACGAAGCTCGAAAAACCAAGAATGAGCTCCCAATGAGCACAGAATGTATCTGGGGTCCACTATCCCCGTACACAATTTTCAACACCAAAGAAGTTATAATATTTGGTGTACATTTTATAAAACCCTAGCCTTTCATTTTTGTTTTGGTGGAGTTTTATTGGTATGAAGTCTAAAATAAAAATATTATCTAGCTGTAAAAATATGAGCTATATTTTAATATGACTTCCTTTCCAAAAGGAGTCATTTTAGTTTTGATATTTGTACCAAAAATGTATTTCCAAATCACTAAATAAAAATGATGCAATGATTATGCCAGTGAAATTGAAGGATTATCAAGCAATAATCTAGCTGTTCTACTGAGAAAAGATCTGACCCTAAATCTTTCCCTGACCAAACAAAAAAGCGTTAAATTGAATTTAAGTATATATCATTCCAATATATTGTAAGATTTGTTATAATGAGATCAAAACCTTTTTCTAAATTTATAAACAATAGCTGTGGACATCTTAAATTTGGAACAGTCACTGCACTGGTCCACTGATTATACCACTGCCATCATCCCAGCTTCCCTTTATCATCTCTTTTCACACAAACTTGAATTCTGAGAAGACATTTTAACTGTGTGCACAGACATATATGTGGAACCAAGTCTGAGGTATATGCTTTAATACCATATTAGCCTTTGTTCTTTTCATGTGAGTAATACACTTTAATGAGTTAGGTACAGGTCATTTGTATATATATTCAAATCTCAGCAAATGCAGAGCTAATGTAATTCACGACACACGGAGCTTTACTGAAGAATATGGATTGTAGGCCTTCGGTGTGGTATTTGTATAATCAGGATTTTATTTTTGCCTTGAAAACTGCCTTTCACATGAGCCAATGTAAAAATACATCTATTTCAAATCTTTTAAATGTAATGCTATGTGATGTTGTTTGTGTAATGAAGTTTTAGGCATTTTGCTAAAATTTAGAAGAGAATACATTTTCAAGTATTAATCTAACAAGGTACTTAATTGTTTCAAAGTATTTAGAATAAGTGCTGGTTGTCAATGACAAATTAATGCTAAAAATTTCAGTGCATAAGGATTGTCTCTGAGTTACAAGTCTTTAACAAGGGAAAGGCTACCACCAATTTTATAAAGAGTGCATGTATACATCACCAAATCCCCAAGATAAAATGATATATTATAGTTCATAAATGTAGGTGCATATTTACATTATTTAAATCTGCCTCTTACATGAGGGAGATGTCAACATCTTCTCAATGAGCAGCAGCAGTCCAAAAAGCCAACATATCATAGTATAAATCCATGGTATGCCCACACTTTGAATACTGAGTGCAGTTCTGGTCACATTAGAATAGGAAAAAGAATAGAGGATGGCAACAAAAATTATTAGGGGTATGGAACAGCCTCCATAGGACGAGAGATTAAAAAGACTGGGACTGTTCATCTAAAAAAAGAGATGGGGGGAGGGGCTATGATAGAAGTCTAAAAAAATCATGAATGGTTTGGAGAAAGTTAATAAAGTGTTATTTACACCTTCACATAACACAAGAACTAGGGGTCACCAACTGAAAATAATAGGCAGCAGGTTTAAAACAATCATAAGGAAGTACTTCTTCACACAGCACACAGTCAACCTGTGAAACTCATTGTCAGGGGACATTGTAAAGGCCAGAAGTATAACTGGAGTTCAAAAAAAAGGAGATAAGTTAATAGACGATAGACACATCAATGGCTATTAGCAAAGATGGTCAGGGACCCAACCCCATACTATGGGTGTCCCTAAACCTCTGAATGCTAGAAGCTGGGCCTGGACAATAGGTGATGGATCATTTGATAAATTTCCCTGCTCTGTTTACTCACTCAAGCATCTGGCACCAGCCTCTCTCAGAAGGCAGGATATTGGCTAGATGAACCATTATTTTGACCCAGTATGGCCATTCTTATGTTCTTACTCATGATTTAACCTCTGTAAACAGTGGAAGCAGCAACAGTAGCCAATATAGTTGAGACTTCATAAGCAAATCCACACTATCCACTTGCTCCAAGACATTCGTAACTTTCAAATAACTTCAAATTCAAATAATTTCAAACTACACAGGGAGGAGTAGCGCTGTGGCTGGGGTCAGAGCTGGGCTGGGGGTGGAGTGGAGCTGGGTGGCACTTCCTCCCCACCCCCCCATGGGGGCTGACCTGGGCCCTTTCGCATGTCCCTTCGAATGTTCTTCCACACACCTCTAGGAGAGCATGCCCCAAAGTTTGGGGACCACTGAGGTAGTACAATTAAATGTAGGATGATTTCTATGAATAAGGAATGTCCATTACATTGTTATATTATGTACAACAGCAACTACACATCAAGATATCTTACTATAACCAAATAAAACCTCAAAAAGTTTGTGGATCAGAGTTGTTTTAAAATGTAAACAAGTCCCCTGATAATGAGGTCCCAAATAAAAATAGTGGACAACCTATTGCAGAGAGAACTAGATTTAATACTTAATGTGATTTTTAGAATCAGACACTGGAGATCGAAAATATCACATAACCTATTCTCACGCACTTGTTCCAATCTAGTTTTAAAGATGACCTAAAAAGGATTTTTTTAAAAACTTGCTAGAGCATCTTCATCATTAAAGTGACCTGAAAGGTTTGTGGAACCGTTTTTGGTTTTGTTTAAAGGTTTTTCTCCTGCTCATTTTGTACCTCAGAAGGAATGAGGAATAACAATTCTGATCTTCCCTTGTTTGCTGCAGGTATTGAGGGCCTCAAAATCTATATTGTCAGCTTTCACACTTTAATTGGAGTAACTGGGTTGTTCAATCTTTACCAAAGACTTCCTCTAGCCAACATATTAGTCATTAAAGTTAAACAGATATTAACAAAACACAAAGTATTTTAGCCAGTGTAAAGATCCCCTGTTCTTAATCGTTTAACATTCACTCTAAATCAAAAACTTCTCTTCCATTTTGTAGATCTCTCAACTTCAAGAAAACTTTACAAAAATGTGCTCTAAAAATGTGTTTTAAAAGGCTACATAATTAGTAAGATGGAAACAAAAACAATGCTTCACTAGCTCCCTGGATTCCCTGATCAAAAGGCCTAGGGAAATAAGGGGTCCCTTAGACACGATCAGTGAGTTTAAGAGATACACTCGAGATTAACATCTACAATATAAAAACAAGCACTAAATTAGACTTTCCCACTGCCATATTTTCCAACAGACACTAGCTAAAATAGGGGTCTCAAACACGCAGCCCACGGGCCACATGCAGCCCGCAGAGTTATTTCCTGCAGCCCGCCATAGGTGTCGACTCCACTGGCAGCCAAGCTCCAAACATTACTGAGTGTTTATATTTATTAAAACCACTCTCTGCATTACAGTTTTAAAAAAGTTAATACATTGACTTTTAATAGAATACTATATTACTCTTCATTTTTTTCATTTTTGACTATACTTTTGTAGCACTGTATGAAAGGGTTTCAGTGATGCCGCCCTCGGGCCAATTTACTAGTTCTCATGTGGCCCTCGTGGTAATTTGAGTTTGAGATCCCTGAGCTAACACATTATTATTAATACTAGATAGCTCCTAGATAGCACTTTGCATCTGTGGATCTCAAAGTGCTTTACAAAGGCAGCAGTCATCTCCCTTTTAGAGATAGGCAAACTGAAAAACTGGTGTGCTCTTGTACAGCTGATTTCAAAACACGGATCAGTGGCAAACATAGGAACAGAACCCTGGTCTCCCAAGCCCCAGGTTGCATCTCCTTAAAGCTTCACAACAGTCTCTTCCACATAGTGTTTATACATATCTACAGAAGTTTGGTTTTTTTTAATAGAAACTTTTGGGGACATAATTTGTAATTAGTCAAAAGTAAGCTGCATAAAGAATTCTGAATGTTAAATAAAGACCAAACTGCAAAAATAATCTGGTATACAGATTCTTACAGAAAATGGAGACAAAAGATCTATTAGCACATCTTCCTGCTAAATTGGGATTGTCTGGTACTGTATGTTCTCATGTGCTTTATCCAGTTTTGTTTTAAATGACTCATAAAACAAATGGACTTCCATTACTTAGGAGACAATTCCAGAGCGTAATACATTTCACTCACATAATTTCCTAGCCTAATTATTATTTTTGCACGTATTCATATTACTCCTAGTTATAAACCGTGAAGCTGGGTATCAGCACAGCCATATGTGTTTTGTTCCAGTTAGTACATCTTCTCTGTGGACTGTCTGAGCAGTAGTGTAGAAGCACTTCTATAGTTAAGGTTAACTCATGACATCTGTTGAAAAGTCAATGTTTCTAGGTCCTCTAAAAACAACATGCTTAGTTGGCTCTTTTTGAAATTTTGTATCTCTCTGGAGGGCAAAGGGTTAGTGACCCAAACTTGGAGTCATTTAATCCAGGAGTTCCAGAGATATCAGTCGTCCCAAAAATAGGCATTTTAGAAAAAGTTTCTGGGGTGTGGTGTTTTTTTTGCCTAGCACTGGAGATCAAACCATTACTGAGCTATGGGTCAAAATGCTCTCAACTTGTCAAATTTCACCCAAGGTAGTGCATGGCACTCACTAAATTTTTGTGGGGGGGACCCAATTTGATAACAGTAGTTAAGAAAGTGTCTATTTTTACACTCTGCATGCGCCAATACAGAAAAACAGCTAGAGCAGGGGGTCTAAAACAGGCAGCCCATGAACCTCCGCAATGTGGCCCGCTAGGCTCCAGCAGTTTTGGGGCCGGGTGTCTGCCTTGGCCCCACCTGCCACCCCCAGGCGCTCCCCGCCCCAGGCGATTTAAAATGGCCCGGGGCCCCTGCAGCACAGCAGAGCTGAGCGGCATCTGTCTGCTCGCTCCACATGTCTGCTGGCCCCTCCCTGGAACCTCGGGATGGGGCAGGGCTGTGCCTCCACACGCTGCCCCCATCACAAGTGCCCCTGAGGCCAATGGGAAGCTGCGGGGGCAGTGCTTGAGGGCAGCAGCACGCGGAGGCCCCCGGCCCTCCTTGGAGCCCCAGGTAAGCGCCGCACTCCCCGACCCCCTCCGAGAGCCTGTCCCCCCCCCCCATCCCCTTCCCACCCCTAATCTCCCTCCCAGAGCCCAACCTCTCACCCCTTCTGCACCCAAACTCCCTCCCAAAGCCTGCATCCCAATCCCCTACCCTAGACCTCCTCCCCCACTCAAACTCCCTCCCAGAGCCTTAGGCAGATGGGGGTGGAGTTTTTTGGGGGGCAGAGTTTTGGGGAGCAGGTTCTGGGCAGTATGAGTGACATTATTGGCCCGCTGGGAGGATTTGAGGACTGGCACTGGCCCTAAGGTAAATTGAGTTTGAGAACCCTGAGCTAGAGGGTTTCCACTCCTGCCATTTTATATGCTGTAAAATTCTAGTTCTTGTAAGTACTCTACATTCCAAATGGTGAATGGGAATGCCTTGAAATTTGTTGCATCTTTCAGGGTGCAGGGTAACATTAATGATCCAAATTTGGGGTAATCTGACCAAGGGGTTCCCATGTGGCAGCTCCTCTCCTCACTCCTCTCCCCTCACAAAAAAAACCCAACAAAAAACTTGTTTCCTCCTACTGCCTTGTACTGTTAAATTGAACTATACAAATGACTGGTTGAATCACAGACCTCTTGACTGCTGGGAGATCACACTTGAATTAACATAATTAAAGATAAATTAATCACGGGCCCCACCCTAAGATAAAAGGACTTTGGGGCTATGTGGCTAAGAGACTGCCATCTATAACTCTCAAATTGTAGCAATTTGGAGGTGGGAGGCGCGCCAGAACGTAATCAAAGTCCGTGGGAGAAAAATATTAGACATGAATGCTTTTGGGAAGGAAGAGGGCAAAAGAGAGAAGCAATAAGGAGAGAAGGGTCTGGGGCTGCAGTGAGAGGAAGGGGGTTATGTCAGGGGCAGCAAGAGATTTGGGGGCTCACAGCACCCTGCCAGCGCCACCAAAGCACCCTAACACTATTCCATTGTAACACAGTTATACTTTGCTCCAGGCATTGGATGAGTCCGGTTATAAGAGGGGAAGAAGTAACCAAAATCGAAATGTTTGTACACCAGGGAGCGCAGTTTTCAGAGAGATGCATTCTCTGCTTGCAGTGGTGAGGCCTAGGTATAATAGTGAGGAGGGTGCCAGGTTGCATGGGCAGCCCTAACTGCATTTCCTGGTTTTCAGACGTCTGAGTTTGACATATAACCAAGCAATCTTAACTTATGGGAACAGATTTTTTTTTGGCCCCTGAGTTAGTCTGTTTCACTTTGAAGTCCACTGGCTCAGAAAGTAAGAGTGAAAAACAAAAGGACACTGCTCTGGAAAGGAAAGAGAAAAGGCAAAAGAAGTATTAATTTTTCAGAGATAAAGGAGATGTAAAAATTTGTTAAGAAAAAAGCACCACTTTGTTATGAGCGAGATAATTCAGTTCCATGACTGTTCATGTTTATCATCACTTGTCTTGCTTCTCAGAACATTTCATAATCCTGTCCTAACACTGTAAAGATGGACACTTCTACCTTCAAATTGAGTGTGTTGCACAGAGAAAATAATCAAAACCTCCACAGCTGTTTTGAGTGCCACCATCTAAAAACTTCTTCACAAAAGATAGAGAAAAAAAGAAATTCTGGTAGAAACCTGTCACAGCAGCAGGACGTTTCATGTTATTACACCCTCTGCAGCCCAGCCCAAGCAGCCAGTCAGCCATCCTGCTGTTCCCTTTTATTGGGAAGAGATTCCCCTCCTCCTCACCCACAAACCCACCACCGACTCCTGGTGTCAAGGCTGTCTTTTTGTGAGACCCACCCCAACCTCAGGCTGCCATGCGCTCTCCCGTCTTCATCAACTCCCTTAGGGAGACTTTGGGAGTCTCTCTGCGGTACCCCGTATGATCCTTACATGCACCCAGTGGACAGGAAGGGGGTTGTCTCTCTCACATCCTCCATTCCTTACACATTCAAGGGGGATCTCTTCCCCATCTTCACACACTCCCCAGGGGAGCTGGGAGGTCTTCTCCACCATACCCCTTCCTCGCAGACTATTGGGCGGGGGTCTCTCTACCAGAACTCCCCACACACACACACTCCCCCAGGGGCGGGGTGTTTGCCACATCCCTCACACACATACACACCAGGTGTGTTTGTGTGTGGGGGGGGAGTTATAGTGTCTCATACACCCCCCCTACCTGGGAAGCTCCCCCCCCGTATCCACGGACACCCCGGAGCCTCCCCACCAACCGCCGCTCCCCCCGCCCAGCTGCTCCGAACTTCCCCTCTCGCCAGGGGCTGCTCCGTTCACCCGGAAACGCCGCTCTCCCCACTCCGGCGCCCCGCCCGGCGACCCTCCTCCCCGGCTCCGCCGCAAGCTCCTCACCTGCATGGACGCCATGATGGATCCGCCCCCCCTCCCCTCTGCGCCGCCGGCGGGGACCCGAAGAGAGAGAGACACAGCGGAGTCTCACTCCCCCCCACCCCCGCTTCCCGGCAGGTCACGTGGGGCCCGAGGACGCATGCGCCAAAGCGGTCCGCGGTCGGGGCTGCGCTAAGTACCGGCCACGCCCCGACAGGGTGTCCCATCACAGCGAGGCGAGGGGCGCGGGCCGGGCGGAACTAGGACACGGGCCGAGTCGGCCTGCGCCACCCGGGAAGCGCTCGGCCCCTGGACTGGAGCCAGCGGAGCCGTCGCGCGCCCTGAGCCGGGGAAGGGGCGGTGGGTGATGGGGCGGGGCACTGCGCCGCTGGGGGAGCCTCCCCGCAGCGCCCGGGCGGGGGGCTCGGCAGCAGGAGAGACCCCGGGGCCTCTGGGGCGCAGGAGCTCGCCGCCGCTCTCCAGTTCTGTTCGCCCCAGCGCGCGGCTGCTCCATGCGGGGAGTGGAGCCGGCTCGAGGGGTGCCAGTTGTGGTTGGACGTGTTCCTGGCGGGCTTTGCACGCGATGTCATCTTTAATTACAGATAAATCTTTAATTCCTGGAGGCTCCAGGCCAATCCTGGAGCGTTGGCATTGGATCCCCCCGCAGCTGACTGCAGGGAAAGCTGCAGCGAGGTCACATGAGCATTTAGTCACTGTCCATTTCTCTACGACTCTAGCTGGTCTCTACTGAGCATGTGCAAATTGTGATGTTTCAAATGCTTAAATTATAACTTTGCTAAAGGTGGGTAGATTTTCCTGGCGGCAGCATGCAGCACAACCCTAAGATGAAGGTCATGTCCCCACTAAATATTCATACCCCTGCTCCAAAGCACAGGGGTGCTAGAACTCAAAGAACAGGGCATCTGCATTTTTGTTAAAAATGGTAGAACAATGTATTTTTCTTTCATGTTCTCAGAAATAGCTGAAATATTCCAGAAGGCTTCAGCTGGCTGGGAAACAGTTGGCTGGAAAACTTCAGCCCAAAGAGTTACATTTTGGTAAAGTTATATGCAACTGAAAACAGAAGGAAGTGTGGGGCAACCTTCATAATAGGTAGTGCTGCCTCTAATACTAGTTATTCCCCCACTGTCTGCTCCCAGGCTGCAGGTCAGGTCTAGTATGAGTCTGGGTGAGTGCATGAATGTGTCTGGCAGATCACCTGTGAGATCCCATGATTTCCAGGGGCTTGCATCACCATGAACAAATAACCTGGAGAGTTTCTAGTAAGATGCTGGGCAGCTCATCCCATTAGTTACTCTAAAAAATCCACTGTTTCATCATCTAGTGGTCTGTAGACCACTAAGTCCTGGGTTCTTTTTATCCTTTGTGTTGTGGATCATGTAGATACATTCCAAGATTTTGAGTACATATGGCCAGACATTTTTTGAGTGTTGCACTTTAAAAACAAATCGTTTACATGTGTGTACATGCACAAACACCCCCCTTTTAATTGTGCAAGTATTTTATTTTTAAAAACCCCCTGTGGTGTGTTGGATTGACTATTCAGTGATTGGAGCTGGTCCTGTTACCAGAAGTTACCATTTTAATAAATCACTCAAGATAGTTGAATCCAAAGCTGACCGCAAGGACTTACAAAGGGATCCCACTAAACTGGGTGACTTGGCAGTACCTGGAATATGGCGTGCAGTTCTGGTCACCCCTCTCAAAAAAGATATATTAGAATTTGGAAAAGTACAAAGGAGGGCAATGAGACTAATTAGGGGCATGGAACAGCTTCCATACAAGGGGAGATTTAAAAGATTGGGGCTGTTCATCTTAAAAGAGACATCTAAGAGGGGGATATGATTGAGGTCTATAAAATCATGAAGGTATGGGGGAAGTGTTATTTACCCTTTCACATAACACAAGAACTAGGAGTCACCCAATGAAATTAATAAACAGTAGGCTTAAAACAAACATAAGGAAGTACTTCTTCACACAATGCATAGTCAACCTGTGGAACTTGTTGCTATGGGATGTTGTGAAGGACAAAGGTATAACTGGGTTCAAAAAATAATTAGATAAGTTCATGGAAAATAGGTCCATCAATGGCTATTAGTCAAGATGGTAGGAATGCAATCCCATGCTCCGGGTGTTCCTAAACTTCCAAATGCCAGAAGATGGGACTGGTTGACAGGATGGATCACTCAATAATTGCCTGTTCTGTTCATTCCGTCTGAAGCATCTGGCAGAGACGGGATACTGGGCGTGGGCTAGATGGACCAGTAAGGCAGTTCTTATAATCAAAGTAGGAATGAATTGTCTTCCAGATTAGTAAGCATTGGATTTCAGAAAGTTTCGAAGGTTTGGTTGGTTGGTGGGGAACGGGGCTGTTTTAGATGTTTTTATTGGATTGGAATATCACAAAGGTCATAAACCCTAACACACAAATAAAGTATATGAAAGTAGGATATAGTGAAATACAAATGAACATGATTGAGTACACTCTCCGTGTGTAGAGAAGAGAGATTTGTCAAACTCTATAACCTGTAGTGCCTGTGTAACCACTAGACAAACTAGGCATCTGCCTAGGGCGCCAAGATTTGGGGGTGCCAAAAAGCGGTGCCCAAAAATTTACATTGTGGGCACAAGCCATCATTTTTCTCGTCGCATGCAGCTGGGGGGCGCAAGGTGGAAGTTTCGCCGAGGGCGTAAAATATCCTTGCACCGGCCCTGATAATCTCTTTTTCTCCACAGATTATCTCAGTTGGGTTCTCCCCACACCTCCACGCAAAACATAACATGGAACTCTGATAGCAAAATCTAAAAAATTGATTGTCTAGAAAAGAGAGAAATGCACAGTCCAACCCCGCAAAAAGTGTGTGACTGAAGTTTGAGAAAGTGGGAATGGTTTAAAAAAAAAAGAAAAAGTTAATTTCTGCAGCCACCAAAACAAAATGAAGTGTTCCCACTTGAATATTTGATGTATCTACCAAAAATGAATACCTACTTATATCTATAACCTGTATCCTCCTTCACCTATTTGCTGTATGTTAGATTAATGTCAAGTCCAGCATTTGGATTGTAAATTTTTTGAGGGTAGAATGCTGTCTTCTGTGTGTTTTCCCACGTAACCCATTTATTGATACTATACAATATCTCCACAGCTGTAGGGAGGAGAAGAAAGGTGAAAATGGGGAAGGCTGAAGTTTATTTTGATATATCACGAAAGAGCAGCATTCACTGAAAACATTTGATATATACATCTACAGATTATTTTATTTCAAAAGAGAATTTTGCAACAACAACAACAAAAAGAACACAGCAGTCAGTCACCTAATAGCTGTTGGAACTCCCTTCTCCTCCCTGAAAACATTTATGTTTTGAGAGCAAAGATATGCCAATACCTGATCAGCACATGTAAATTCTAGAAGGGGAAGGAGCCAGTAGCCTGCCAAAAGACTGAGAAAGAGGCTTTGAGATGCAACCTATAAGCATTTCCATGCTAAAATAAATGACAAGATCACATTTCCAAGTGAAATTCTGGTCAGTGAAGTTAGTGGGTGTAAACAACTCAAGGTGGGATTGATGTAGGATTAACTTTGCTACTGCCCTTTTGACACCGTTAAATATTAAATGGCGCACCATAGTTAGTTTTAGTCAGTCGTGTTGTTTTACATGAACCAAATACATTTACCCTAAAATATATTTTTAATGCCATATGTTATACACATAGCAAGCATATCAAGTTTAGGCAATGGGCATGTGTTTAGCTGTAAACATGCATATTGATTAGTCAACAGAGGCATAATTACAGTGGAATAAAACTGATTTGAAACCATGGTAATGAACTTCTTAATCCTGTTCCAGAAAACCCTGGTCAAGGTCAAAAGATTGTGTGTGGCTGCCAGCACACACCCAACAGTGCAAACTAGATTTTGTTTTGTATCTATATATAGTACATATTAAAGCCAGCTTTATAGGACTTGGAGTTAGCTGTTATAAATACTAATATAACCTTCCATTCTGTAATAAAAAATGACTAATTTTTCTTTGTCTTTTGCCACTACAGGCACTCAGCTGCAAAAATACATGCCCCTGAATTTATGAAAAATCTCCTGTATTTAGTTACACTTATGAAGGTTTTTAATCTAATCCAAAACTGTTTTGTTGTGTTATTTACCAAGATATACTCATGCAATATCCAGTGCTAACCCAATTCTGTCCTTACTTCTACACAACCCCATGGATAGCAAAAGGTACAATTTGGTCCTTTGTGTATAAGATAAAGCCTAAAAGGATCATCATCTATCTTGTTTAGGAAACAATCTGATTCTGGGCTTGCTGAAGTCAGTGGCAAAGCTTCCACTGACTTCAGCAGGAGCAGCTGCTTTATGGCTACCAAAGGTATTATTGATGCAAATTTGGCCTCCTATTTTTTCAGCAGTGGCCCTGGATAATCTTACTCTATTTTTTATGTGAAGAAAGCTTTATCACCTTCTGTTGTCCTTGGAGTATAATGCAATATGGGCAATTTGAGTGTTACAGCAATAGTAAAACGTGTATCTTCTACTTCCCATCCCCCAATTTGTTGTTTCATCTGTGTGTAATATTGTAACCTAGATTGCAAACATTTTCAGCATAGTGTCTTTTAAAGAAGTGTTTTTAAAGTGCCTAACACAATGGGGCCCCACTCTCAGATTAAGGTCTAAGGCACAACAGGAAAACAAACAACAGTAGAACACATTGAAAAGAACTCTGCTGGTCACAATAGAACTGAGTAAATAGAACACAATGAATAGTTTATTCAGCAAATAATTTCAGTTTTCTCAATTTGTTCATGAACAGGTCATGGAACTCTTTGTTCTAAAGTATTCACTAATTTAGACAGTGAATAATTCTCTTTTGGAATATGGTTCACAAACGATTGCACAAATTCTCAGTTTGCATTTCACCCCAATGCTGAGGACTGGCACAAGGCCCTACTTATGGACTGTGCTGGGGAAGGAGGGCTACCTACATGCCATGAGAAGAGACTTCACACCAGGGAGTAGGGCAAGGGAGAGACAGTGGATTTTCATTTATGCTCGTATAGTGATGCCAGTACTCTGTGTAAATAGTGCAGAAGGGCAAGCTGGAAGACCAGCCATTATAGGAAGTTGGGGGGTAGTAAGTGGCTGCTGAAAATATCCAACACAATGGATGAAATTCATTCTACCTATATGAAGCTTCAATATTGGGCCTCAGGTCTGCCGCTGCACCTGCAAAGTTAACAGTTTTGCCTTGGACTTCAATGGTGCATAATCACACCCTTAGAATCCAACTCCAAATTGTATACAGGTAGAATGAATTTCATGTACTGTGTTGGTTAGTTTCATAAATCATTTGGCATTGTTTCTGTTCCTTGATTAGTTACATAAGACATCCAACCACCACAGTGCAAGTCATGAATGTTATACTTGAATATACACTTTAAAACTTTTTCAGTAAAGATTCAAGCATTGGGTATTAATTTCCTTTTCTTGATCATTTCTGTTATAGCTTGAGGGTTGAATGTTTAGAGAAAGCAAACCCAAAAGGTTACAACTAGAGTCAAATCAAAATTTGCCTTTGAATTCAAATGGCTATTTGTATTAAAAAAAGGTCCATTATTTAACAGGGTTATAATTTTCCCTCATGAGCACATTGTTTGTTTTGACTGTTTACAATATGTTGTGATGTGCATAAGCAGTAAATAGATTACAAATAAAATATGAAACAAGTTTACTGAGCATTAATTTCTGATTTCAGTGAATATTAAAAGTATTTATATTAGAATTTGACAGGAAATGCATAGAATCACAAGCATCTTCGTTGAGTTTGGTCCAGACCAGTTTTATTCCACCACTTTCCATCCCCCATTATTATCTATAAAGTGTTTTTGCAACAGAGTTATAAAATTAACCTTTTACTTAAGTATTACTAATGTCTTGAATATTTCAGATACTAAACTGCATCTTACTGCCCGATTCCTTGCAAATTCTGCCACTTTGGTCATGTTGCACCTTGTTTTCTTTTGTCCTGCCTCGTCTACCTTCACTCTTATCTACTTATCCCACAGAAGTTACTTGTACATTCACATTAATCTCCCTTTGTTAGTCCAGTGGCCTAGCAACCATAATCTGCAGTGCCAGGAGGCCACATCTCACAAGTGAGGAGGACTGCATACTTCGCAAAGGAATTGTGTTTGTTTCTCACTTGACCAGTTTGGTAATTTAAAGAAGGATATTGACCTCTGCAATGCATTAGGAAGTTCTCAGGAACAGAGGATCTTTTGAAGAATACAAACTGACTTCACCTACATAAAACCACCCACTGTACCTGCATTTCTCCAGCAAAAGAGAAAGAGAAGTGGAATCAAACCAGAAAAACAGGAAAGAAAAATTAAATGAAAATACATGGGAAATGAAAGACAGCTAGAAGAAATACTCCTGAATTTATACTGTGGCTAGTGTGTCATTAAAAGGCATATTGTTTTTCTGCCTGTTGAAATCATTGACTTACTGTTACTGTAACCTCAAGCTAAACGAAGATAGGTAGGTAATCCCTTGTGCAATTTGTGCCAAGCTTCTAGGCTGGGATTTTAAAAGAGAAGGGAATTAGGTAGCCAGGATAATAGTACTTCCTTACCTCCCAGGGGTGTTGTAAGGATAAATGCAATTACGGATTGTGAGAATCTCAGATATTTTAGGAGCTATATAAATACCATAGGTAGCTAGTGAATGATGGAATAAATGAAATAGTAATCTTGAGTATTCTGGGATGTGAGGAGATAACTAAGGGTAGGTCTACACTTACCCGCTGCATCAGAGGCATCCAATTGATCTTCTGGGTTCGATTTATCGCGTCTTGTCTAGATGCGATAAATCAAACCAGGAAGTGCTCCCTGTCGACGCTGGTAATCCTGCTCCACGAACGGAGCAGGCGGAGTCGACGGGGGAGCCTGCGCGCTGCCGTGTGGACCAGCGGTAAGTACTTTTAAGTTTGAAATAAGATACTTTGACTTCAGCTACGTTATTCACGTAGCTGAAGTCACGTATTTTAGTTCGAACTTGGGGGGTAGTGTGGACCAGCCCTAAGACATTAGCAATTATCTTCAAAAACTCATGGAAGACAAGAGAGATTCCATAGGACTGGAAGAGGACCAATAAAGTGCCAATATATCAAAAGGGGAATAAGGACAACCCAGGCAATTATAGACCAGTCATCTTAACTTCAGTACTCAGAAAAATAATGGAACAACTAATTACGCAATCAATTTGCAAACAACTAGAAGATAAGGTGATAAGTAGTAGTCAACATGGATTTATCAAGAACAAATGTTAAACCAACCTAATAGCTTTCTTTGAGAGGGTAAAAAGCTTTGTGAATGGGGGTGGGGGGGGGTGGAAGTGGCATATCTTGACTTTAGTAAGGCTTTTGATACTGTCTCACATGACCAACTCATAAACAAACTAGGGATATACAGCCTAGATGGAGCTACTATAAGGTGGGTGCATAAATGGCTGGAAAACCATTCACAGTCAAGCTGGAAGGGCATATTGAGTGGGGCCCTGTAGGGAGTGGTCCTGGGTCCAATTCAATATCTTCATAAATGATTTAGATAATGGCATACAGGGTACACTTATAAAGTTTGCGGATGATACCAAGCTGGCCGGGGTGGCAAGTGCTTTAGAGGATAGGATTACAATTCAAAATGATCTGGACAAACTGGAGAAATGTCTGAAGTAAACAGGATGAAATTCAATAAGGACAAATCCAAAGTGTTCCTTCCCACGTGGAATAATCAATTGCATACATACAAAATGGGAAAGAACTACCAAGGAAGGAGTACTGTGGAAAGGGATCTGGGGCGGGGGAGGGATAGCTCAGTGGTTTGAGCATTGGCCTGCTAAACCCTGGGTTGTCAGTTCAATCCTTGAGGGGGCCATTTAGGGATCCGGGGCAAAAATTGGGGATTGGTCCTGCTTTGAGCAGGGGGTTGGACTAGATGACCTCCTAAGGTCCCTTCCAACCCTGATATTCTATGATTCTATGATAGTGAAGAGCAATCTAAATATCAGTCAACAGTGTAACACTGTTGCAAAAAAAGCAAATACTGGGGTGTATTAGCAGGATTATTGTAATCAAGACATGAGACGTAATTCTTCCACGCTACTCTGCACTGATAAGGTCTTAACTGGAGTACTGTGTCCCGTTCTGGGCACCACATTTCAGGAAAGATATGGACAAATTGGAGAAAGTCCAGAGGAGAGCAACAAAGTGACTCAAGGTCTAAAAAAACGTGACCTATGAGGAAAGATTGAAAAAATTGGGTTTGTTCAGCCCAGAGAAGACTGAGGGGGGATATAACAGTTTTCAAGTACCTAAAAGTTTGTTACAAGGTAGAGAGAGAAAAATTGTTCTCCTTAACGTCTGAGGATAGGACAAGAAGCAATAGTCTTAAATTGCTGCAAGGGAGTGTAATGGGGTGCTCACTGCACCCCACTGAGTTAAGCCTCCTGGCCCTGCTCCCCAGTGAGTCAGGATCGCTCCAAGCTGGTGCAACACCTGTGCTCTTTATTCCTGTGTCCGGTCCCCACCACAAAGCTCCAACTATTTACAGCTTATTTACAGATTTGGCCTAGCACAGGCCTCAGCAGCAACAAGGTAGCAGGCTCCTGGCTTCTTCTGAGCCTACTCCCCACTCCTGGTCTCCACCTCCTTGGACTCACTACCACCCAAGCTTTTAGCCCCTGTTAACGAGGCTGGCAGGTGTGACCAGTTTCCGGGCCAATCCTAGCTAGTTGCCTAACCCCAACCCTTTTCCCCTGATTGGGACTGGAGTGGCAGGAGCTAATTAGGGCTTCCCCTGCAGCACCCTGCCACACCCGCCCCCCCAAGTAACCACTGGGGAGACTTGGTTTGGCCCCTTCTCCCCCTACCGGGGAGATGAACTCGGGATAGCCTATGGCTTCTGCTGGGAGGTCCCTTGGATCCTCCTCCCAGGGTTTGTCAGTTCTCCATCCACAAAAGCCACAGCGTGTGTGGGGTGGATTGCTCCATAGCTCTACTCCCACGCAGAGGTCTGCACCCCAGTCACAACTGGGCAGTTGCCCTCCCAGCTGCTCCCCCTTCTTGTCTGGCAGGGGAGGCAGGTGAGCCTGGCACCCGCACCGGCCATCCTGGGCCTCTGCTGCAGGTACCGAGCCCAAGGGAGGCCTGGCCCTCGTTGCCTGGAGAATGCCCCTGCAGGCATCCCCCAGAGCTTTCCCCCTTTAAACCTCGGACCTCCTCTCTTGCCACAGCAAGGCACCCCTTCAGTCGCTCTCTCTCCCCTTCTTACCTGTCTTTTCTCTGGCTTTGTTGTCTAATACCTGCTTTTGTCTCCTGGGGGCCCTGGGTCCTCACCGGGGCTGAGGGGTTCACCCCCTATTCCTAGGGGCTCCCTCCCCCTCCTCCCACCTGAGGGTCTCCTCCCACAGCTGTTTTTCTGTCCCCAGCACAACAGGGTACAGCAGACCGCCTACTACCCCCACCCATTGCCAGGCAAATCTGCCCCCACCTCCAGGGGCACCTGCGCCACGGGACAAAGCCTCCAATCCCCATGGATGCATTCCAGCATCATTCGTCTCCCGAGAATAAACAAACCAGTGCGGTTTCACCAGCCCGTGCTGAATGATGGAACGGGCTGAGGCCGTATCAACCAAACCTCTCTGGAGCTTCCTCTCCACCCATAAGGGGATGGTGACCAGCCCTTGCCCCCATTTCTTCTCTCCTGCACTCCTCCAATCACAAAATTTGGCAAGCTTGCCCTCCATCACAGGGCAGTCCAGGAATTTGGGACCCTACTGCCTGCAGTGCCAAGAGACCAGTTGACCTGGGCGAGTGGGGGCCCCCTTAGCCTCCTCTCTCTTTTTCTCTAGGCCACTCCCAGGGGGAGGTTTTCAGGGCTTCTTTCCCCAGTCCAGGTCATGGCCTGTCTGCGCCTCCCTGCAGGGAAAGTCTGCCTCGTCTACTCTTCTGTCATTTTGACAGTGGCCTCCACCGTCGTTGGCTGGTGCCTCGGGACAGAGATCCGCATGTTCTCTGGGAGGCCCTGCACAAATTGCTCAAGAATCACCTGGTTTATTATTTCTCCCACCGTCTGGGTGTCAGGCCGTAGCCACCGCATAGCCCAGTCGGTCAATATTTCGGCAAAAGCTCGGGGCTGCAAACCCGTTGTCCACCCGAAACTTTTGCCTGTACTTCTCAGTCAACAGTCCCATTCAGTCCAGGACAGCCGCCTTCACGGTCTCATAATCTTTGGCCTGGTCATTGCTAAAGGCCATATAGGCCACCTGCGCCTTGCCACCCAGATAAGGAGCCTGGCTTAGTGCCCACATTGCCTTATCCAAGCCTGCACCCATGGTTACCTGTTCAAAAGTACATAGGAAGGCATTGGGGTCATTGGCGGGGCCCATTTTACAGAGACCCAGCCCTGTTGCATGGTTTCCATCACCGCCCAGTACAGGAGCTCTTCTGTATATGGGCCTGCTCTCGGATGAAGTCCTGGAGGGTTTTTTAGTGTCCAGCCTGCCACGCAAATAAGGCCTGGTTCTCGGCCTCGTGAAAAGCCTGCAGGGTCTTCAGCAGATCCTCGTGCTGCTTAGCCAGCCACTGCACCGTGCCCTCCATTCTCTCGGGTTGCCACTCCCTGGCAGTCGCTTTTGGCTCTCGGACAAGCCCCCACGTGTAATGGGATGCTCACCAAACCCTGCTCCGTTCAGCCTCCTGGCCCCGCTACCCAGAGTCAGGACCACTGCAAGCTGGGGCAGTACCTGTGCTCTTTATTCCTGGGTCCGGTCCCCACCACAAAGCTCCAACTATTTACAGCTTATTTACAGGTTTGGCCTAGCACAGGCCTCAGTGGCAACAAGGAGCAGGCTCCTATCTCCTTTTGCACCTACTCTCCCATCCTGGTCTCCATCCCCCTGCCCCCACAGACTCACTGCCTCCCAAGCTTTTAGCCCATTAGCGAGGTTGGCATGTGTGGCCAGTTTCCAGGCCAGTCCCAGCTAGTTGCCCAGCCCCAACCCATTTCCCCTGATTGGGCCTGCAGTGGCAGGAACTGATTAGGGTTTCCCCGTAGCACCCTGCCTCAGGGAGGTTTAGGTTGGACAGTAAGAAAAACTTCCTGTCAGGGTAGTTAAGCACTCACACAAATTGCCTAGGGAGGTTGTGGAATCTCCATCATTGGAGGTTTTTAAGAACAGGTTAGACAAACACCTGCTAGGGATGGTCTAGTTATTACTTAGTCTTGCCTTGAGTGCAGGGGACTTGACTAGATGAGCTAGATGTCCCTTCCAGTCCTACACTTCTATGATGGATACATCCCACTGAAAATTAATGTGTTAGGTACTTAACTCATTTTTGCCTTTGAAAATCTTCTCCCTAGTGATTTATGGGGGGGGGGGGGGGGAATGGATCAGTATGTTTAAAAAGCAATTATGTATGTAGTTCTTCCAACATCAGTTTTCATACTTGACAGTCAGTTGAAGGAAATACCCTTTCAGAACCTACATAGTTGACTATGTTAATTATGGCACACGTTAAACACGAGGGCTCAGAAGTTACTCATTGTTCATAAATAGCTTTACGATACTCTATAGAAAGTACAGCTAATACTTAAACTTTCTAAATTAAAGTAAATGTATTTATGAACTAAAAGCCTTCAGTATAAATCCAAAGTGTATTTAAATGGCTTGTTAACTGCTTAATTAAGTGATTCCAACCTTGAAAATGAGGAACAGAGATTAAAGATTTATACAGCTGTTTTCTGTACTAGCTATATAATTAAGATAAGATTGATGGAGAAAAGGTGACTCAAGTTACTTATACTGCTGTATAATAGACTAAAAGTTTATGAAAACTTCAAAAGATGGTGGAAACCTCACATAAATACCAGAAAAGATAAAAAAAGGACTTTGCAAAGAGGAGACACTACATATTATCAGAAGGAACACAGAATTGTGCACTGTTAGCCAACAAGTTTACACCACCCTAAACAGAAGTACACCAATTAAATATTGGCAGAGACAACAGAACAGCATATGGCAAAACAAGAGACCCTAGAAAAGGATGTTCTGAGCAAGTGTTTATTGGCAGCATAAAATGCTGACATTCCAAAAGCAGAAGCAGGATGCCCCACGACATTTGCATGTAGAGATAAACGGAGTTTAGGTTTTGAGAGCAAACCTCAGAATAAGTGTGCAGTTACAAATATGAAACCACAAAACAGATGCCTTCTTCTCTCATTGACTATGAAAAGGAAATGCATATAGCACAACTAGTATTTTAAATGGACTCCAATTTATATGAAGTAAGATTTGGGTTCTGGATTAAACACATCAGCTTTTCAAAAAGTGAAGCAGTCCGATAACCTATATGAATAAATCAATCCTGATGCTTTCAACAAATAGCTTCTCACAAGCCAAACCGTTATCTGGACAAGAAACAAGATGATTTTTTTCTATATTAAAAGAGCTGCACTTGTTTGAAGTTAGAAATTTTAAAATTTCTATTTTTTAATTTAACTGGTGCAAACACTTAATGTACATGCACTTACACCATCTTAACCTTTGCTTAAATCAGTTTAGGTTAATTCTGTAATTTACTGATGTAAATCAGCATAACTTGTATCAGTAAATTACAGAATTAACCTAAACTGGATTTAAGCAAAAGTTAAGATGGTATAAATGCATGTACATTAGGGGCCGGAACCAGTTTAGCTACATCTAGTTAAAATAGCTCTAGTTAAACAGATGCAATTTTTCTACTGCAGAGTGGCCACATAGCTCTTACTAGTAATCCAGCAGCAGGCTAAGATTGATTACAGATAAACATCTTGCTAACTTTCTGTTGATTCCTTTAGGACGGCCAACAGAAATACAACGGGACTACAGTAATAATACTGCAGTGAACTGAGGTTTTTATATCGATTGAGATACCATCCTTTGTGAATCATCTGACCTACAGTGCATCTTATCAAGTGAAGCTGGTGTGTAGATAAGTAACTTTTAGGTAAAAGGATGTACGTGTCTAAATCATAATTTGTTTAGTCTAAAGTTAAATACTTCTCAGAGGGTACTTACTTAGATCATGAAAAACTTGAAAGTGACTTAGATGTTCCTGAAACATTCACCTGCAATCTACAAGTTTCACATGGCTCTCCAGAAATAATTCTGACGCAAATGATGGAGTGCAATGGACTGGAAAATCTGTTAGTTCATGTTTAAATGCACTGAGAAGACAGCTGAAAAAGCATGCACGCTAAAAGCAGCTAGATTTTAGAAAATTTTCAGATAAAACATGTTTTGTGATATATCACACCAAACAGAGCTTTTCAGATTTCAGACAAGAGATACTGAACTTAATGAGTTTTTAAGCTAAAGAATTCACCCATGTTTTAACATTTGGTTAGAGTAACAGAAGAGTTTATGGCAAACTAAGATTAGAGTTACATATTAACTATGGTTACACATCACGGTGATTTTCAAGAGAAGATATTTACAGTGTTCAACTGTTAAATGAATATGAGTTGGCGATATTTCTAGTGTGAAAGGAAAAGGCCTAACGGGCAAATTAATATAAACCTGAATTAAGCATCTACAGTTCCATACAAAATCAAAGCTAAAAAAAAAATCAATTCCCAGAATAATATTGATTTAGAACAACTACCTCTGTGTAGTGAGATTTTGGTTTGTTACTTAACAGGATATTTAAATCATTCATTTCAAGTTGGTAAACAGTATCATAAAGATTACCAAATTATCATAATTACCAAAACAATATGGTGGTGTTATATTTGTATTAAATTAAACACATTTCTAAGAATTCTCAAGTTTGTACTTTAACTAAGCAAACCAAAATTCAACAAATTCATTAATGGTTAAGTAATTTTAATTAACCAATTTCCCAACCCTACTCACAAACTTATTACCCTGCATCCCTTATTTCATAGCTCTCTGAATAGCCATTTCCAATATACAAGTTGAAGAACAAAAAAAAAAAAAAAATGGAAGTATTCCAGACTTGCCAGAAAAGAATTGTGATTTTACATCCTTTAGCTCTTCCAGCATCAAGATGTATTCTGTCCACATATAGACTTAACCTCAGTAGCAATAAGAAGACACTATAATGAACTAATGCAACTGTGTCAAACTTCCCAATTTATATTTCTGGATGGGAAATACTCAAAGTTTAGGTTCATGGCACACAGACTGATTAAACTAGTATGGTTTAAAAGGCATTTATTGGTTAGATAAAAGGTAAGCTTCGTCTTGTTTTCCTTGTGGCTGCTCTAGTTAGGTTACTCACACAAGCTTCTCTCAAGAGTGAGTTGTCAGAAAAGCTACTACTTTTTAATAATCTTGGATGTATACCAAG
The DNA here is from genome assembly GCA_037349315.1 of Chelydra serpentina. Classification (NCBI taxonomy): domain Eukaryota; kingdom Metazoa; phylum Chordata; order Testudines; family Chelydridae; genus Chelydra; species Chelydra serpentina. Next base: position 84,514,177 of record JBAIAC010000002.1, read on the forward strand.
AAGCCTGAGAAGGAGCCAGAATTTACCAAATTGCCAAAGAGCCACAGAAATACGTCAGCAGCCCCCACTCCATCAGCTCCCCGTCCCTGCTCCCAGCGCCTCCCACCCACCAGCAGCCCCAGCCTCCCCCTCCCTCCCCACATTTCCTGATCAGCTGTTTTGTGGCATGCAGGAGGCTGGGGGGGGAGAGGAGCGAGGGCACGGCAGGCTCAGGGGAGGGGGTGGGAAGGGGTGGAGTAGGGGCCAGGCCTGTGGCAGAGCCAGGGGTTGAGCAGTGAGCACCCCCCGGCACATTGGAAAGTTGGCAGCTGTAGCTCCAGTCCCGGAGTCGGTGCCTATATAAAGGAGCCGCAGATTAACTTCTGAAGAGCCACATGTGGCTCTGGAGCCATAGGTTGGCCACCCCTGATGTATACCTTTAAACCATGTGCACCATATCGAGTTCACAGCGTTACTATTTTCTCATAACATTGCCACGATGGAAGTTGCTTTTAAAAATAAATCCAATTCTAACAGAGCTGATATGTTTGTCACAAAAGCATTCTTCAAAGCTGAACTACTTTTTCCATGGGGGAAAAAACCCAACCAAATGACATTTTACTGTTTAACTGCAAAGCTTTGGTCCTTCTGTCTTAAAAGAACATAGTCAAGTAATTTAAACCCAAACCTGATTAACCTTAAAATAATAATAAAAAAACATTACTAGCATATTTCTCCCATTCAGTTGTCAAGATTAAGTTACTCCTCCCACTACCCTCCAATTAGAAGAAACCACTATTTTTGTAGGACCCATATAAGAACATTGTGCCTTTGCTGACTTTGCAGTAGCAGCTGAACTATTCTAAAAGCTGTTGACACCAGATACACAAAAACAACAGAATCCATATGTTGGGACATAAAATATCAAGTGAAAATTAGAAGCATGTTAGCCTCTGTTCCATTAGATGAAAGGGGTGGGGAACATTTACCATGTAAGCAGAAGATCTATTCAGGTGCTGGGAAGGAAACCATTTCCCCTCCAAGCTTAATGGATATTACAAACAATGAAGAAAAAGAGCAGGCAGTACCCCTTGACCAGGTAAGAAGAAACATACTATTAAAACACCAGCTGAAAAACTGAAGTGCTCATATTTCACATTCTAAGACCATTTGGCAATTAAAAAAAACACTTTGAACTTTGGCTATATTCACATAAACATTCATGCAGCTCAAAATGGTGGCCTAGTTAAACCTTGTGGCACGTGTCCCTTGAACCTGGAGATTAAAATATATATATTTATATTTATTTCAGCCGGTTGAATGGAATTCTGAGGGTTCAAGGGCAAAGCTCCTTTTGTGGCAGGCCGTCGTATGTGGAAGATGATCAGTCGTGAACAAATTACTCCATTGTAACTACATAGAATTCTATTGTGTCCTACAATCAAACTGGAAATATACACAACCAAAGAAGATTTATTCCCCAGCTATATCTAGTTGATGACTAGACTTGGGTAAATATTTATCATATGCTTTCAATTATGGTAAAGTTAGAGATGAGCATACCTCTTTTTGGCACTTAGTCTAGATTCTTGTTAGTATATGGGGGGAAAAAAGTGAGCTGAATTTAAGAATAGGTTCTTGTTATTTTTTTTTAATACTTTCCACTTTCAGTTAAGTTAGAAATGTTACAAGGTCAGTTTAGTAGTAGTTGGCTGCTTCTATTACAACAAGCAGCACGTAAACACGGGGGAGGAAAGAACTGAACATCCTAAGGTCTATAAATGATTTTGTTGAAAGGTTTTGGGTGGGATATTTTATCTACACTGATTTGCCCATATGTAACCCAAATATCAATTTTATATATTTACAATTTATTCACAGCATAATAGTGAACATGTGATTCTGCATATAAAAATCTGCTTAAAGATAAGCAGTTACAAACCAACAAAAACTAAGTTTTAAAAATTTTCCATTACGAAATTTATTTAGAACTCAGGGAATAAGTGTTGCAGATTTCCATTTGTCCATCATCATACCCATGTCCTATCAAGTAAATTGCACTAGCTTCCCCCCCCACCCCCACACGTCTCCTACCATTTATTCGTAGGTTAATTTTCTTAACAGCAAGAACATTCTGCGCAGTGCATTCTTGAACACTACTCCATTTCCTGGGTACTCAAAGCTATTTTAGCTTCAGCTGAATGTCTCATACCAACACCCAAAACACAAAATAATTACACAAGAATACAATAGCTATTGCATCTTACTGCTGAAGTTAGATTTATCATCCTCTAAGAATTATTTTTGTAGTAGAATTCTCCAGCCTGCCTCTTAAAGAAAGCAACTTATTGTCACACTGTTCACCATGTTTGTTTGATGGAATCTTGTTTTGTGACATGAGAGAAGAATGAGTACGACAGGCAATTACCAGCAGGAATTGAACAACTGACAATTACATGTTCCACTCAAAAATGAGTTAATATCGTTGGCTTGCCAATCCTTTCCCCTTAAAATCTTAGTGTAAACATTGGATGTATTTAAGAAATCTATGAAAGATTCTCAAACATCTTTTTAATACCCCTTTACTTCAGTGAAGAACAAAAAGGCCTCTAATATTCAGCTTTTCTTGTATATGCAATGGGGAGGAGGGGGGAAGAGGGAAAAACCACCTCTTTGGTAGCCATATTTAGGAAGTTTAAAAAGTTTTGATCTAAGAGTAAATACAGTTTACATAACTGATCACAAACAGTGGAAAAGAGCCATTATAGGCTATTATAAATCTTGTATATTAGGTCAAGTGATGGTACATTATGAATAAACTTACATTTTATATAGAAAACAGAAGAGAGTATACACACACTAATTAGCATTAGTTACTAACATGGCTATTTCATTCTTTCTAGTAAGCCACTATCAGAAGGGCTGCATTTTTATTAGACAAGTGACCTGAACATTTTAAATTGATCAAAGGGGTGAATTAAGTTAGGACTAAAAAATAAATCAGGTACACTTTTCCATTTCTAAAAACACAGCTAAATTTTAATTAAAAAACCCCCCAAAAATTATCTTGGATATTGTTTTCAGCCCAAAGTGAATGTTTATGCCAGTTTACAAACCCTTGAAAAAGGGGATTTATAATGCAAGTTATAACTATGCTAAAAGGACAATTACCCTGTAAGGTCATCAAGTTCAGAGGTTTAGAAATTGCAACAATAAGAGAAACTTAGAAACGCTAAACACCTACACATTTAGGTAATATTAGCTTTTAAGTAACATTGGCCTAAACTCCAGTATTTTCAATGAGCATTGCATTAAAAGATAAAGTTCTGCCACACCTAAAGGATAAGGCACAGCCATCTACTAATTGGCATATTTTATTTATTCGTCTGTTTGTGAAAAGGGCCTTATTTGTGTAAGCAGCAAAACAAATTTAAACTTGAATCATTGCTATGCAACAGATCTGAAGATAATTGCCTCTGCAGTGAACTTTACAGTTCTCAACCGCACACACGCAGCATGCTATATGAAAAAAGTTACTAACTGAACTACAGGTATTAAATACTGAAAAAAGTTTTACATTTTTATTATAATTTATTTTATTTAACAATCTAAGAAGTTTGCAGCCATCAGCAGTTCCAGTGCAATTTCAGGTGCAATTGGGAATTCAGGAATCTCTGTGGAGCTGTTAGTGTAGCGAACCTTGTAGGTGAAATACATGCATACTTTGGATAGGACGTGGGATGGAATCTCTCTAAAATTCACCTCATTTGTTTCATTTTCAGCAAACTGACCTGTTTAAAAAAAGGAAGAAAGAATCAGCATCAAAATTCCCTTGATAATGAACACATTTGTATTGCATGTGTGCAAACTCATCTAGAACACTTCATGTTAGTGTAGTCCCTTGTTAGGAATTAGACATTTTCAGTGTACAAGCTGTACAGCAGGGGTCTCAAACTCAAATTACTACGAGGGCCGCATGAAGACTAGTGCATTGGCCCGAGGGCCGCATCACTGACCCCGCCCCCTTGTTGCCCCCGGCCCCGCCCCACTCCACCCCTTCCGTTAGGCCCTGCCCCTTCTCCGCCCCCTCCCCTGAGCACGCGGCTCCCTGCTCCTCCCCCCCTCCCTCCCAGAAACCATGAAGCTGCCAGACAGCTGTTCTGGCGGCGGGAACTGCCTGGGGGTAAAAATAGAACCTTGGAACAGCGCGGAGGGAACGGGGATCTTAGCAGCCACAGAACATAACTGGGGGCGGGGGTGAGGGGAGTTGGCCACAGAATGTAACGGGGGGGGGGGGAAGAGTTGGCGGCCATAGGACGTAACTGGGAGTGGGGGTGGTGGGAGCCCGGGAGCCCGCCTCTTCTCCCCCCCCCTCCTCCCCTGTGTGCGCGCTTCCTGATTCTCCCCCTCCCTCCCAGAAACCGCGAAGCCGCCATTCAGCTGTTCTGGCGGCAGAACGTAACTTGGCGGGGGGGTGGGGGGGAAAGAGAGGGGGAGAGGGTGCAGGGAGCCCGGCGGGCCGCAGGGAAGCGCTCCGCGGACCGCATGCGGCCCACGTGTTTGAGATCCCTGCTGTACAGCATAGTGTGTTAAGATATGCCACAATTATTGGAGCCAAGAACATAATTTCCATCACCTTTTGTTTAACAATATTCTGTTTGTTTTGGTTAATCTAACTGCCTACAAGCAATATGTGGAACAAAAGTTTGATCCTGATCTCAGTCTGTGCTAGAAGTGCTCTCTGAGAGTTCCATATTCAGCCCTGTAAGACCCACACTGATGTAAACATCTACAAGAAATAAGGTCAATTGATGATCATGTGGCCTGGCTACTAGGGAGAGCTATTTATTTTGTTTAAATAAACCTTTCAGGTGATTTGGAAACATCCAGTTGTACAACAGAGGCACCACATAACCCTACTTTTGTTACCATTGCACTTCCTTCCTTTGTATAGTTTGTCATTTGCTTGTTGTGTCTTGTCTAATTATATTGTACGCTCATTAAGACAAGAACCATGTCTACCCTTTGGGTGTTAGCACAGTACCTACCACAATAGGGCTCCTCTGATCCCTGCAGAGACAATATAGCTTTTGAGAGTGAAACAGCATCTATTCCCAGCTTGAGAATCGGGAGCAGAATTGATTACTAATTTCCAGTCAATTACATCTGAGCAAGACTACTGAAGACAATCCAGCCCAAATTGTGTGGGAAGGTAATACAGATTTTAACGTACTTTGCAAAGCCATGCAACTTAAATAGGGAACATCCACATCAAATAAATATTCAAGTATCATTGAAACCAAGATCCATTAAATGTTTTCACTTTTCATAATCTTCTATTACCAGCCGTGCCCATCACTCGCAAAAGAATTGTAAGAGTTGGCAACAGTGCAGAGCCCAGACTTCTCCTGAGCCCAGTGGTTGAGTAGGGATGGAGCAGAATCAGCACATCTGGGGGATACTCCAAGTTTCAGACTGTACCCACCCTAGTGATATTCAATGGAATTTCAAGATGGGGATTGTAGCAATTAGTTTTGGCTATCAGTAACTGAAAGATTTTAAAATATAGCCTTCTCCTAATCTTAACGAATCCTCTCCCCCACATACATGCCATTTGAAGGAATGGGAGGGGGAAAAAAATCACTTCTACGGACAAAAACAGTAGTAATTGTAATTGCTTGTCTTACGGTAGCACCCAAAGACTTCATATACAGCTGGCACGTGAATATATATAACTGATAATACAAGACCTGATAAAGCTGAATTGTCCAAGTAGGAACAGAAACCAATCTGGACTGGGACTAGTCACTATTCATAAAAGAAATTCAACTTTTATATGACAGATTATACAAATCCAAACACTCCACAAAATAGGAAAGTGAAATAACTGAATTACAAGATGCTACTAAACTCATTGCACCTACCTGGACCACTCAACATAGCTTTTATTGTTCCTGATGTTAACGCATGCTCTCTTTTTACAATAAACTCATGACCATCAGAGGATATCAACTTCACATACATAGCATCAGGGCCCTCACACCCACCGTATGTTTTCTCTTCTCCATCTATAATAGAAAACAGATTAACTGATGCTTTCAGAATTTCTGGTTAGTACTTTCATAGTATGAAGAAAGCCAGTACAGTTTATGCCTTTATTACAAGCTAGAAGCCTCAGTGCACTTACCTCTGAAAGACCGAAGAAATAAAGAAATGCAAGATAGCAAAAGGAGAGGGTGGAGGATAAGACTCGGAAGTTGTTTGTTTCTTTTAAAGTTTAAGTTTTGCTATCTGCTGAATGTTTCAGCTTTGTGCCTTAGAGCGCTAATTTAGTTTTAATATATTGTTACTGATCTGTCCCCTCATTCCCTTGTCCCTGACCACTGAGTCAAAACATAAAATTTCAGACATTATTTCTTTTTCTAGCAAAGTCTATTCAGGGTTAATTTTTTCCTTTATATAATAAAATAAACCCTGCCACTCAAATCTGAGACTATACTTTCCACTTGCTCTAAAGTGGCTGTTAAACATTCCTCATGAAGTTGTATTACCAGGGAAAGGTCATGTTTCTAATGTTAATACATTAGAACACAGTAATTAAGAATTTGCCAAATGAAGAAGAAACATCTATTCCTACAGGCATTGTCTGTTGTCATGCTTCTAAGAGGGCAATTCACAGAATAAAAGTATTTGCCGGACATTAACACATTCCTTTAAAAAGGAACCCCAGCAACATAAAAAAGTCAATTTGAGGAAAGTTTACTTACTATTGCAAGTAACGCAAGTTTACTGCAACAAAGAGTAAACAAAATATTCTCTTTATTTTCAGTTTGTTTTCTACTTTGGACAGCACTTTGAACAATTTCCTCTGTTTATGTGACTCTTTCACACAGCAGAAGGAAAACAATTATTTAAATAATAGTAAATGTCACTGTAAAACTACAAAAATTAGGCAGAGCGCTTAGTGGCAGGCATAATACCTGAAACTCCTGTCCCTCTCTTACCCCTCCCCTACGCCATTAATTAGATTTCAACTTGTGTTTCTGGGTGATCCAGGGGTAAAACAGAAAGATTTAAACACATTTCAAAACCTGAAGTGATAAAAAAAGCAAACCACCACTTTAATCCAATTTTAAATTAGAAGCTGTAGTTACTGTCTGTCTATTTTCAGGTAGTGTGTGTGTGTGTGTGTGTTTTTCCACAAAAATAAATATACATTTACATAAGTTACTATAGTAAATAGCATTAAAGTTACTTTAAAGATAAGTTAATGAACTGTATATTCTACATAAGATTCCATTTTCAGGGGTGTCTTAATGTGCTTACTTATTTTAATTTTTACATAATCAGTAAGATGCTAGAAACCCTCAATATCTGGGGTTAGTACGAGAAGAAAAAAGTCCAAGTAGGATTATAACGAGGCTTGGTGATAAATTTACTTCTGTCCAGCATAATTCAGAGGTGGTAAGAGAAGAGAGACGTACTTTTGAAGACTGGAGTTTATGTCATTTCTTCCCTCCACCCAAAAACAAATCAAGGATTTCTATTGTTAAGGAATTAGAGATTAAGTGTACCAAATATATACTGGACTTGTAAAGATTCTTGTTAACAATTATGTCTTGCAGTCAGTTAGGAAAATATGGCTTACTCTCAGGACTATCAGGGTTAATCAAAATAAAATTATTGTATAATTAGATGAGGATTTTCCACCAGTTACCGTTAGTGCAAAAGCTCAAGTTGCTAAAAAGAAATACAGCTGGAAAGGTGTTTGTCAATGTCCATAAAAATAACTTAATCCACCTAAGCCCACATTAAAAGCTGGTTATTTTCTCACTATGCAGTCATTTGAATGGAGACAGATAGGGCAGTTGCAAGCATGTAAAATCAAGTTAATTATGGTGAGATAGTAAGCAAAATTAATTGTTATGTAAAGCTTTAAAATGCAACCTCCAAAATTCAGAGCCCTCTCCTACTCAATTCCATTATCACTCTAAAAGCCTCCCAAGAGGTTTCATATTTTAAAAATGTGAAAAGATGTTTGTTAAGAAATTAACTTACCCATTCTCTCCTTATTAAATGTTTATTGCTTTGTGACAGCAGCTTTCACTGTAAGATGGTCTGAAAACAAAAAGTATTGATACAAGTGTTAAAATTACTTCTTTGTAGTAATTTCATAAATCAGAGTTTAAGTGACCCACTATAAAGTTTGATGTTCCAGTCAAAGTAAACTTTAAAATGACAACATACAAGTCTGATTAGAAGTATTCAGTAGATTCAAGTTTCAGGATGTGTTCCTTATCCATCAGATTCTCACAAGCTTTACAAAGTGAAAGCTGAGTATGTGAAAGATTTCCAGATTTTACCTTACATGTTGTAAAAATAAAGTTTTAAACCTTTAGCTTTTCTAAAGCCCTTGACCGCTAGTTATAGTTTCTAGAACTTTAGGGGAGAAATCTGTGTACACAGAATTTGCTACAACAATGGCAAAATTCCTATAAGAAAAAACAGAAGAAAAATAAGCTCTTTGTGTCACAGTGCAGTTAGTACTGGTGAAAGGTTCAAGGCTAACAAGTGTAGAAACTGAAGCCTTTATCTGCAAAATAATTCCAGTATGGACAACAGCAATTCAAATTTCTTTATATTATACTGCAGTTATGCTCTGGAAAAAGACAACTCTAGGACAGCTTGAAAGATAAACTCCACTCACCCACTTACCAACCCCTTACATTTATTTGGGGGTTACCCTCAAAACATGAAAATGAACGCATATTAATAGAATGCTGTGGGCTTCCTAGAGACTCAGGAAAACAGCACCAGTAGCAGTGAAGTTAACAATATTCTGGTCAGTTTCACAGATGCCGTTCAGAACTCTGTGGACAGTAATGAAACTGTCAAGAATTCTTAAAAACTCATTTTGCTTCTTAGGAACGCTATGAGTAACACTAGAGGCAGGCACTGGAATTATTCACTACAGAGAAGGACCATAAAAGGGAGGCTAGGGCAAGGATAGAGTACCAGAGACCTCTTTCTTTCCTCCCTCCCCCCCCCCCCCCCAATCTCCCACACCTCTGATGGAGGGATAGAGAAATGGAGACAAGAAACTTTGTAGGAAAGCTGGAGAAGCAAAGAGAGAAAGCCCCTTTTCCTCTCCACCAGTTCGGGAGGGGGTCATTGAAGCTTGACATTTACAATATACCTATTAGCCAGAGGCTGATAAAGAGTGCTCTAAGCAGGGTGGAGACAAAATCCAGTAGAAAAAAAACACAGCCCTGTCCAGTGGCTAGTGGCAGAGACAATTAGCTTCTCACCAGGGACCAGCTCCTGAACATTACTGAGAAACCTTTCATATTTCTCAGCAAGTAGATTGACAAATTTCAGGCCTTGTTAGGTCTCTGCATGAGAGGGTAGTTCAGTCTGCATACCTATTCATGCCATCTGTGCTGAGTGAGACTAAACAATGGTACCTGGCGGTGTGATGAAAAGAATGGAAGCCACCGTTCAACCCAATTTACAAAGGCCACCAAATAACATCATATCCTCACTTTATCGAGGAAAAATGGATGGAAAAATTGTGTCTTATGACCCAAGCCAAATTTGAACCAGTAATTTTACAGGTGAGAAGCTCCTGAATATCAAATACTTCTGAGTCTAACATTTTCTGAGGGTTAAATTGTGCACATGGTCATACAAATTCCCTATTTTCTCTGTGCTCACCCTATTTTTAATATTTCCATGGGAACTCCCACATGGAAGCCACAAATGTTGCTATTCCTGCACATAGCATTTCTTCAGCAGCAGCGTAATACTGAAACAATCCTAATTTCATTTTATAGGCTGGAAAGCATGTGTAATGGTAGAAAAGTTAAAAGTTAATGGTAGAAAGGTAAGGGAGGTGTCAATTTATAAAAACCTATAGAATAATTTCAATGTTGTCACCCTCTACAGTGTGGCTGGAGGACTCACTGCACCCTCCCCATCCTGGCTCCCAACTTCAGGATGTCTGGTTGGTGGAAAATTTGATAATGTTGTCAGAAGTGGGTTGAGTTGGGTATCACTCAAATACCCTTTCTTCTACAAACACAATGGTACCAAACATAAACCCAGAACAAAAGCATAGATAGATCTTTGAAAAAATGTTTTAATTATACTTAACACAGGCATGTCAAACATGCAGCTCTCACAAAGTTAAATTGTGGCTCTTGACTGACAGTATTGTATCACCAGTTAATGCTTAGAATGATGCATGGATTAAATTTTTAATGTTTCAGATTACTATATAAACAGAAGGAGTGCTGCAAGCTGATTTGCCATCACTGGTAAAAAAAGATGCAGTTCAGTGGTATTGATCATCAGTTTTGTTTATTATGCAAAGAATAATAATGAAGCACTGGTTAAGATGTTAGCATTTAGCCAGAAGTTAGTGGAATCCAACCACAAATGGTTTGCATATAGTTACATAACATACATGTGTTTGAAATAATTTACCAATGTGTACAGGGCTTGTGAGACCAGTTCCACACATCCGGTCTCTCAATGACCTACTGCATACGATGGAGAGCTGCAATATCGCAGAACGGATCAAGCAACTTGATCAGGTTGGTACGGTGATACATGAAGAGGGTTGAGTCTTTGCTGCTCTTTAGTCGATCTATGGGACTGCTAATTGGAATCTGCACCTTGCAGCACTAGAAGACTGAAATACTTTTTTGTTTTAGATTTAATCAAACTATTCTGCAATACTTGCCTGGTAGCTTGCTAAAATAAGAAGTTTAGAAGAGTCTTGACGCTGACATATGGGAAGAATTCTGAAAAGGAAATTGGGCTGTTAAAAGGTCATCAGTTCCCTTCTGTGCACTTGGTTCAGATGAAGTCCTAGAACATGAAAACAGAGCAACGAAAGTTGTTGGGGGTAGGTGGCCATAACAGCATCCAAATGCTCTTTCCTGACAACCCCAGAACTCCATCGAATTTCAAACAAAACATTAAGCATGGAGGGATGACTTCCCCAGAAGTAACCAAGCACTAGACTCATTAGGTACTGTTAAATGCCAAGAAACGGCAATTTTAAAGCTACAGGATGAGTTTACTTGAATCGCATTAGCATATGACACACCAGAGCTCATTAATATCATGACGAAAGCAGTATTCAGAGATAAGATAGCTAAAGGTGTCAGTCAAATGGATACTTTGGGTTTTAAAGGCTTCACACGAGTCATGACCCAAAGAATTATCCAAAGCTCTATCAATCTATGGGTCCCAATCAAGAACAGACTAAAGTTGTGTTTGTATGCAAAGGCAAAAAGTCAGAGCAAAGGTGACATGGACTATTACAAAGTTAACTATAGTCATGGTTTGCTTGTCTTCTGGTCATGTCCAGATATCATGATGTTGATCTACAAGACTGGGAAAGTATGAGTTTTCCATGGTACCACAATTGATGTTTGAATGCGACAGAACAATGCATACATGCAAGGCAAAAAGCAAATTAATGCTCCTCTTGCATGGTCTTCCTAAGCCAGCACCTACAGACAACATGACCAGTATGTTATGCTAGCAAAGGCCTCCTACTGTAGCAATCATAAATGATATGGCTGAGGAATAAGCTCTAGACAAACCAGAAACTATTAATATCTGCCCAAGATTTGGCTAAATACTTCATTATGAGGTTACAAAGAAAATACTGGACCCAAGACAAAAGTCCACCTCATGTTTGACACCTGTGTAGAAGAATCAATTAAAAATATTACTAGAAAGAAGACACTGTGGTATTGCATCTGCCAAAACCAAAAATCACTGACTCAACAAATATCTTCAATGTCACAGTGAAGAAGCTATGGTCTCATATTTGCATAAAGGAAGAGTTAATTACATTATTTGCAGAAAAATCGCTCCACTACGCCTTTGCATTGCTCAAAGAATTTTGCTGTTGCACGGAGTAATAAAGCTATGTCCTCAAACTCTTCAGTGGTATTTCTTTGTAGTTCCCATGAGGAGGTGGACACTAAAATTATCTTGCATGCCATCAAATGTCACGAAGAGATGTGCTACTGTTCTAGTGCTCTCTGTGAGACACTACCCAAGACTTCAGCAAGATTCTGTTTTTGTACCTGCTGCTGAGGAACAGAATTGCTGTATATCCCTCAGAGATGTGTTCCTATCATTTGGACCATTAACAGCTGCTGCACTGCCAGGTTTCCATGCCCTTTCAGGGTGTGACACTGGAAGGCTGGCTGGAAAGACCAAATTATCTTACTGGAAGGCATTTGATTCAGCCTCCAAAGACTCTCTCCTCACTCTAAAGGTGCTTGGAATGGCTGAGACAGTCACTGATGAAGTCAAATGGACTGTAGGTATTTCTATGCCAAGTTTACCATTTGAAGACCACATTACAACACTTGCAGAGCTATGTTGATGGATGTTTTCCAAGAAACGGACAAATGGAGAAACACTGCCACCAAAAAGGGATGTATTTATACTTGATATCAAAAGGGCAAATCATCAAGCAATGGCATGGCTCTAGGATAATTGAGTGCATCCAAAACTACCCTCCCCTAGCGGACATGGATATGTCTTTGGTGTGATCAGTCTATCCTTTGTATGTCTGAAGTTACACAAGCTCCCAAAATCAATCCTTCAGCTAATCAAATGCTTGTGTACAAAGACCAGATGATCACCACTCTGCAAATGTTCGGCCAGCAGTCTACCTTGTACAAAGATATGTGACTATGACGTAGACAAGGATCAGTGTGACAACATGTCTAGCAGCGACTCTGTAGACAGAGTCAACACTGACAATGACTGATAAACATGTTTTCAGTCCTACATGCCAAGGCTAGCTTCCCTAGGATCAGCCAAGATGCATGTCTTTTATGTAAGCAATGCATCCATGTGTGAAAGTATAATTATAAAAAAAAAAAAACCCAACACTGCTGACTTTTAAAGATTTTCTCAACTGTTTTTCTACATAATTGTTCTAGGTTTGTCATATTTTGTACCATTTTGTTTGTGGGCGATGGCCTTTTGAAAGAAAGAAATGGGTTGAGTTGGTTATTAGAGGACATTATTTATCAAAATTTCCACCAACCAGAAGACCTGAAGCTGGGGGAAGAGACTCCCAACTGCCACACCACAAAGGATGGCATCATAGAAATTATGATTCTGTAGATTTTTATGAATCAATTGGCACCTCTATTTCCCTTCTATCACTACCCATGGAATGAGATTTTACCACTTTATACTCCCAGGCTATTACAACTCCTGTTGTAGTATGAGGAAAGTGTTCAGTGAAAGAGCCAATTAGGTGTGATACTCCCCCATCTCCAGCTGGAGTAATATTTATCTTTTTTCTTCCAACTCTCCAGCAGAGGATCTCTTGTGCTTCCTCCCCCATCAACAGAACCCTTCCCTATACTTCAAAATGAGTAGCAGTGAAACTGACTAACAGCATCAATTCCACTTTACTGCTAGGACAGTGCTATGAGCAACAGCAGCAGTGCAGGTGTAATCCTGAGTAGGAAAAAAGCAGAGAGGTGGAGGAGTAGGAAATGGCAGTGCAAAGACAAAGGAGAAAATGGGAGGAAAACAAAAGGGAAACTGGGTGAGTTGAACCCAGGAGGGACAGAAAATAGGCAATCTAGAGATAGCCTATTAGAATCCCCTACTCCCGGTCAGAAGAGGCTGGGAGTGCTACACAGGTAGCACATACTGCACTTAAATGGGAGATTATCTTGTGAGAGAACAAGAGAGGTGCATTGTGCTGTTTTCCAGCAACTACCCTCAGGTTAACTGGAGCAAATTCAATATGATCCAGAGCAAGCTGCAACCAGCTTTCTCCAGCCAGTGGTAAGACTGCTGTGATAGGTGCTAGAGGCTCAATGGAGTTTTCAAAGGGGAAACACCGAGCCACAGAAAACTGAAAAATAGGATGAATGTAGGTAACTGTATTGGATGTTGATGCCTATCCAATTTGTTATTTTAATATCCCAAAAACAGAAGAAATCCAGAAATAAAAAAATAAAATTTGAAAATGGTTAGAAGGATGCAAGGGTGAAGAATTTCACAAGTTACAATTCAGATTTTACTGCTTTCAGACCTTTCCCCATATAGTTTTTACACACACAAAATCACACAGAAGACTCTACTCACAATTCAATGCTTTATCCAGCAAGGACTACTTTGAAGTAGTCAGCTATACCCAGTCTTTCCCAATGGAGCTTTGAGTGGTCATAAACATTATTTAATTAGTAATAAGTTAGAAATAGGCAAGTCAAGTAATTTAGTGCATCCCCCTATAAGAGCAGATTTCTCAGAGTATATTTTCTAGTAGCAGTTTACATGTGTGACCCAGGGACCTCTTGATGCCAACTAGCAGAGTGCACTGAGGATGCAAAGAGTTCTACAGGGATCCCCTGGGTCACATATGCATAATAATTCACAAAATTACACCAAAAGGGTGGCATATGAGATCTCTAGAGCCAGTAGCCTACTGGCCATCATAATCTCAAAACGTATGTACAGATCATATTAAAAAGTTATGTATCTATACTGGAAGTTAACTCAAAAGGTTTTGAGAATGTAAGGCAGGTAATAAGTAGTTGGGTTCCAGGCAGGGGGTAATAGAAGCTTTTTATTGTGTATGGTTTATGCCACAATACAGGCCTATTTGCATATGGAGCCAAAATGCTAATCAAGAGAAAATTTACAGGAATAAAACAGAACAGCCGGAGGGGATCCCGTTTGAGTAAAGAAAATGGATTGTTCAAGTATATCTGAGGGACAAAGATCGCCCCCCTGGATTTTTTACCACTGGAGGCGGCAAGTTGATAGTGTGACTTGTCTTGTGAATGGAAGATCGCAGCCAAGGCCTGCTGTAATACACTGGAAGGATTTTGGGTGAGCTTCGCCCTATGAGACATGAAAGTATCTAGATAAACAAGTCTAGCTTCTAGAAAGCGAGTTATGATTTTTTTATATGTAACTATTTGTTTCCCATATTTCTACTTGCTATCATTTGAATCTCTACTCATTGTTAGATATTTTTATAGTGAAAACAAGCAAAAGTTTATTTAAGTGCTGTTTGTTAAGCAGAGCTGCAATTTAAGGTACACTGGTAAGCTGGGGGGTACCGTTTCACAGAATTCACAGTTGGCTGCTCCCAAAGAGCATCCTATGGATCAAGGACTGGACATTCCAGGGGGATGCTCATAGATGTCTATTGCTAACCTGCAGAGGAACGGCAGAACCTGTGTTGGCTAAGAGAGGAGTGCTTGTGTTGCCTATGACCAGTGGAGTTAGGGAGCTGATGGACAGCAGACACAGACAAAGCTTCTTCACACTAAGCGCAGGTGGTAGTGAGGTGCCTCACAAACCTGACTACCCTGGGAAGTGGCATAACACTTAAATACCATGTTTCTTCTGAGAATCTGGAAGCACCTTACTTAAGTATTAACCTCACTTTACAGAGGGAAAAACTGAAACCAAGGTTAAGGGCCAATTTTAGGGATCTAAATATGCAGAACAGGTACTTTTGAAAATTCCACTAAGCACCTATCTACACATTTATGGGCCTGAATACTTGTGGGAAAACTTGACCCAAGTGACTTAATCAAGGTCACATTAAGTCAGTGCCAATCAGGAAGAGAATCCAAATCTCCTAACTGCCAGTCACCTGCTCTAGTCACTACTCCATGCTGCCTCCCTTTATTATATGGCCTTTCCCTGCCCATTCTGCTGAGAACCCACCTAAATAACAAAGATGAATACTAGACATTCTGTTGGTTTCCACCTCTGGAGCATCTCTTTAGGGTAGAGGCTTATGAGATATTACCAAACAGGCAGCTAAGCAACCTTGCTTAACTCCCAAAGCGCACGCGTGTTTGGTTAGCAACAATTCCTACGCCATTTCCTTTACATGAACACAGAAAACACAAAGCAAAACATTTAGAGGCAAAACAGGAAAAAACCCTACAACAGAACCGTAAAGTGTTTACAAAGTCGCTAAACGATTCACCTTACCCAAAACAATATTTATATCTATTTATGATTTTCACAAAATTAATTATTTGAAAGACATGGAAACAAAGTCACTAGTTTCTCTTAACTGAGTAACAAAATCAATCAGTAATTAAAAATTAGTCTGATACCAGTGCCTTAAATATGCTGTGTGGATGTTAAAATTCATGCATTTTGTAAGAATAAGGATTTTTAATCAATTATTGTACATAACTTCCCTACTTCAAACTGTTTTGCAGCATAATGTATGCCAGGTGCGGATACCTTCTCCACACACAGAAGTTGTTGCAGTTCAGCATTGTATACAACTGTGTACAGTTGTTTCAGAATCAACCAAAATTAAGAAAGGTACAATGTAAATCAGAAGCCCACTCAACTCATCTCTCAGTGTCAACATCTGACATTTGGATCTTGGACCTTTCCCATCCTCTCAACAACTATTTTAACCATTTACTATCCACAACAGTTTGGATCTTAGAACTGGTATATCCTTGCAGGTTATGTATTCTTTGCTGCACAAACCAAGGGGGGGACATGGTTTAAACTGTTGACAGTTTTGACCAGGAATTGATATGACTGCAAAGTATCCAAAGTCATTATGACATCCAGGATGGTTGAGTTATACACCCGCTTTTACATAAAGATATACAGGAATATTAAGATACAAGGACAAAGTTAAGGTACCCCAAACCATTAACCCTGCATTTTCTATATAGTAGCCACATTTCTCCCCCACGCCCTTAACTTGAGTTTCCTAGCTTTCAGATGTTCATTTTTAAAAGCAAAGATACTCTTAAGTTATTGATATGTATTTAGAACCTCAACTCTAATTCAACAGTGTTTGGGACTCTTGCAATAAGACAGCTATAAACATTTCCTATTTTATTCAGAATTAACTGGTTTTTAATTAATATTGTATTGCTGCAAACCTCCACAGCAGAAAATCTCTTAAATAAATTTGATCTAAATACTAGAGATTTTTCCCACATGCCCTCCAGTCAGATACTTCAAAGAGGAATACATGTTACCAAATAGTGAACAGGTTTTTAGAAGCTCTCAGATTTCAATAACAGTTGTTCCCTGCAATAAGGATTATTGGAGGGGAGGGGGCACGCAGGGATTAGCTACAATAGTTGTATAGAAAAAACTCCATGCACATCAATGAAAATAGTTTACTGTTAATTCCAAATCAGAAGCAGAATGTCAAACTATTATCACATGAGGAAATGTGCCATGAATTACAGAAATGTAATGCTTGCATAAGTGCTGAAAACAGTCAGATTCAGGAATGGTGCTGCATGATTTCTCCTTCTAACAAATGATAATTGAGGCATTCAAGACTGTGAAGGGTGAAATTAGTGAAGACAGAATAGCATCTTGTTTTTAATCTCTCTTGTAGCAAAACAAGAAAGATGAAATTAAAATAATATATTCTGAATAATGAAAACAGAAAATTTTTAAAAGGTAGTTTCATGGCAAATCTACTGCTGAAGGCGGCCATGGATAAGCTGTAGCTTGATAATAAAATGGATTGAATGACGTTATAAATCACTCGAACATTTGCAACTACAATAGTAATCAAATATGCTTCAGGATATTAGCCTGCAGGGGGTCAAGACATTTTTTTCCTAGCCATGGTACAAATATTACAATAGAGTAGGTGCTTTATATCTGTTTTGCCTCTCTGAAGCATCCAGAGATGATACTGCTAAAGGTAAGATACCATATTAGATTTAAAAAAATAAGAATTGATATTGATTGGTCAAACAAACAAACATGTAAGGTTACAATATGACTGACACACTCCTGAGTGGGTATTTAAAAAAGCCCCCCCAATTACAGCCCTACACAGACTACCCTGACCTTGGTTCTAGACATGCAAAAGTAGGAGCACAGCACACACTCCAACCCCTTCAACACACACACCTGCCAAACTGTCAGGCAGGGAGTGGAGGAAAATGGATAGCACTTTGGCACTATCATGCAATCCACCAGCCATTACCATGGGTGCCAGTGTGCTTGTGGTATAGGTCAGCAGCAAGTTATTACCACACCCTCTCCCCATAGTAAGAAGAAATAGAGGGAGTTGTGCCTTGTAGGTGTGTTTGAAGGACAAGATCACCCAGGCTATTCAGGAGATGTGCAATTTACAGACCACCTTTTGCTCAAGGTGGTACCTAGAAGCACCATTTAGCCCTAGAGGTTTTCCTCATAAATGCTTAAAAAAAATAAAAAAAATAATCATACTGGCATACTACTACTGGCAAAACAATGGAACAGTCTTCAGTCTGCAAACTAAAATAATTTGAAGAGAGGTTTAGAGAATATAATTGTTTAAAACTGCTCTCTTCAAATGTCATCTAAAGAAATCCAGCGTATATGCTTAGCAGCTGATAAGACAGACACGTACTTAAAGTACTAGTACATCAATACTCAATCTTTTACCCAGTTAGTGTTATGTATGTGAGAATGAAGACGGTTAGGCCATCTGGTAAATATCAGCGTGCAAGCAGTGGGCCACTTAGATGGTTCAATAAACCAGTGGTTCTCAACCCTGGGGGTATGCAGATGTCTTTCAGGGTATCTAGCTATTTGCCTAGTTTTACAACAGGCTACAGAAAAAAAAACCACTAGTAAAGTCAGTACAAACTAAAATTTCATACGACTTGTTTATACTGCTCTACACACTATACACTGAAATGTAAGTACAATATTTATATTTTAGTTGATTTTATAATTACAAGGTAAAAATGAGCAAGTAAGCAATTTTTCAGTAACAGTGTGCAGACACTTTTGTATTTTTATGCCTGATTTTGTAAGCAAGTAGTTTTAAGTGAGGTGAAACTTATGGGTATGCAAGACAAATCAGACTCCTGAAAGGTGTGCAGTAGTCTGGAAAGGTTGAGAGCCACTGAAAAAGAGAGTCAAATATAGATATGCAAAGGCATGTTTCTCTGTTCCAGTAAAATAGTGGCTACTGTTTCCATTGGATACATTCATAATGACAGCATACTTAACTAATTTATAGTAATTAAAGACAACTGAGGGCAAATTTTGGCCATAGTAGTTTTAGACTATTAACATCTAGCTATGTGTGCTCCAACAACATGTTACATCTTGCTTGGTATCTTGAAAAAATGGATAGAATAGAGTACATTAAAAGTAAGTCATACGAATGCCTTCACCATCAGTAAATTAGCATACAAGTCAAATATGATTCAGAGTCCAAACTGTCATCTTTACACAAATAAATACAGAATGTGTGTAGGGACAAAATCAGAAAGGGTAAGGAAATACATGAGTTACAACTAGCAAGGGACATAAATGGCAATAAGAAGAGTTTTGTAAATTCATTAGGCACAGTAGAAAGACCACAGAAAGTGTAGGCCAGTAGCTCCCTAACTTTTACTGCTGACCCCTTTCACACAGCAAGCCTCTGAGTGCAACTCCCCTTATAAATTAAATATATAAAAAAGTGTGGTTTTTTTTAACACCATTATAAATGTTGGAGGCAAAACGGGTTTTAGGATGGAGGTTGACAGCTTGTGACCCTACCCCCCATGTAATAACCTTGCAACCCCTAGGGTTCCCGACCCCCAGTTTGAGAACCTCTGATGTAGGCCCACTACTTAATGGGGAAGGAGAGCTAACAGCACATGACATCAAGAAGACTGAGGCATTTAATGCCCATTTTACTTCAGTCTTCACTATAGAGGTTAATTGAGATCAGATGCCTAGAACAATTAACATTAACAACCAGGGGGAAGGAACATAATCCAGAATGCAGAAAAAACAGACTAAAGACTATTTAGATAAATTAAATGTATTCAAGTCAGCAGGACCTGATGAAATTCACATTAGGGTATTTAAGGAACTAGCTGAAGCAATCTTGGAACCATTAGTAATTATCTTTGAGAACTCATGGCGCACACGTGAAGTCCCAGAAGACTGGAGAAGGACAAACATACTACCTATTTTTAGAGAGGGAACAAAGGGGACCTGGGAATTATAGACCAGCCAACCTAACTTTGAAACCTGGAAAGATAGAATTATTAAACAATGTGTAAGCACATCCAGGATAACAGGGTAATAAGTAATATCCAACATGGATTTGTTAAGAACAAATCATGCTAAACCAACCTAATTTACTTCACTGACCAGTCTAGTGGATGGGAGGGTGGGAAGCAGTAGACATGATTTATCTTTATTTGACTTTTGGTGCAGCCCCACATGACAGTCTCATAAGCGGATCACATTTCCGTAGTTTAGATTAAATTACTAGAAGGTGGTTGCATAACTAGTTGGGAAAAAAACACCCCATATTCAAAGTTTATCAATGGTTTATTGTCAAAGAGGGAGGATGTGTCTAGTGGTGTTCTGCTGGGATCTGTCCTAGGTCCAGTATTATTCGATATTTTCAAGAATAACTTAGATAATGGTGCAGAGAGTATGCTTATAAATTTTGTGGACGACACCCAGCTGGGAGAGGTTGCAAGCATCTTGGAGGACAAGATTTAAAACTCAAAGTGACTTCAACAAGTTGGAGAGCTGGTCTGAAATCATCAAAATGAAATTCAAAAAAGTGCAAAGTACTGTACTTAGAAAGGAAAAAAATCTAAGGCACAAATACTAAATGGTCAATCTTTGGCCAGACAGTTGTGCTGCTGAAAAGAACCTGGGGGAGTACAGTGGTACAAGCAGGATCCTAGAGCTCAGGCTCCAGCCCAAGCCCAGAAATCTACACAGCAATGAAACAGCCTGAGTCGGCTGGCACAGGCCAACCACAGGTTTTTCTCTGCTGTGTAGACCTATCCTATAAGCATAGCTAAGTACTGGATAGGCTTCCCTGTGGAATCCCAGTCACTGGAAGTTTTTAAGAACAGATTAGACAAACACTTGTCAGGGATGGTCTAGGTATACTTGATCCTGCATCTGTGCAGTGGGATGGACTAGATGACCTCAAGGTCCCTTCTAGCCTTATGTTTTTACAAAATATTGATCAATAAACAAATAGGCTAGGTGGAGCAGTGGACTAATTTAGCTTTTCACCTACAGAAGTATAGTTTTAAGTTCTGTTTACATTCTAGGTGATTAAGTTTTCATCTTATGCTAGGTCCCATTGTCATTGGTTTACTTCACAAAGTTACCACACAATTTCTTGTACGTGCATTTACTGCTCAGGAGAAACAGAACTGAAAGATGAGTTAAATCCAGATTCACAAAGATATTTAGGTGCCTAACTGCCACTGATTTCAATGGAAGTTGGAGTCTAGATACCTTTGTGATCTGGGCTTTAGTGCAGATCAGGACTGAAGTATATTAGTAGAGCAGTGTGAAATAAAACTTGCACATCTATTTGCAATTCAGCTGGCTCAAGGCTGGAGGGCGTGGGGCTTAGTGGGGTTCGAATACAGCTGTTTAGGGCTCAATGGGGTGAGGGTCTAGGTGCAAGGGGCTTGTCAGGGCAGTCCAGTTGCATAGGCATTGGAGCTCATCACAGTGGGGTTTCCTGTGTGTCGGGCACAGCTGTCAGTGGTCTGAGTGCAGGGGTAGGGGTCCGGATGCGGGAGGGGGGCACTTGGCGGAGAGGGCTGGGATGGGGGGGGAGGGACTCAGCAGGGAGGGCCGGATGGTGGGGGCATCGGATGCATGGGGGTTGGGCAGCTGAGGGAGTAGCTCCCAGTAGTGACCCCTCCCCCCGCAGCTGAGGAGAGATGGGGACAGGAAGCAGGGACGGGAGGAGCCAGGGGAGGATTCTAGGGGTGGGTCTGACCCGGACCCAGCCACTCCATGCAGGGAAAGTGCGCTCCTCCCCCACTCACAGCCAGGATTAGCCGCTGAGCCCAGTGCAGGGTAGGAGCCACCACCTGGGGCATCCCAAGTCCTGGGTGGGGCTGGGGAGTGCCAGGTGTAGGGAGTAAGTCTTGACAGGGGTGCCCAGAGCTTGGGGGGAGGGTCTGACCCAGCACCAGCCAGAGAGCCTCCAGCCCTCCCCCCACAATGATTTACCTCTCCGCCAGCTGCTCCAGGTGCCTGAAACCACATGCCCGCATTGCTGGGGAAGGATACATGAACACTCTTGCAGCTTCCCTTTGCTTCCCCATCAGAAAGTCATTTTTCTGCAGGGACGCAAAGAAATCTGCAAATTCTGCATGTGCACAGTTGTGTAGAATTCCCCGCTGGAGTATTATTTGTAGCATTCCAATTACAAACTGAACACTCGAGTCCAATCTGCCTTCATACAACATGAGAAACATGAACAATGATACAGAAATATTGTATCAAGAAAGTCTTCAAAACCAGTTACCGTTTACATAGAAAGTTATACACATATAGGTGATTTTTGGGAATGTGGGAGAGAATGTGAAGGGAATAGTCAAAGAAAATGATTGTGCATAAAGAGAAAACTTTTAGTACACTGTTCTATAAATACTCTGCATTCAATCCTGATACAAGTTATTTTCTGCCTCCTCATTCAACACAAAATTCTCCTTTGTTTTAAAGTAGCACTCAGTCACCCCTTTATTTCATTATACCAATGCCAAACCCAAGTCTTCCACACTCCTATCTCTAAGGCACTGTCTATGCAGGGAACTTTATGAAGCTTTTCCCACCTGTACCATTCCCAACTCACCTGATCAGTGGCAGCCCTAGTACAGAGAAGGTTCAGATGATTTCCAGCATTTTTACAACTGTACCAGCTAAAGCCATTCCTCATTGGTAAAAATGCTGAAGTCCTCCAGAGCCTTGTCTATGGTAGAGCTCCCATTGATTCTAACACTGCTTCAGCAGAACCAACATGACATTTTTTGTTTTTATTCCTGATGTAAGTAAAACAGAATGACTGACAGAAGACTGGCACCTAACAGAAAGCCTGCTTCAAGATAAAAAGCATTACATAATGTATAAGTAGTTACATAGTGTGAAGGCTAGAAGAATGTATAGTGCATTGCTCAAAGAACATTACGGTATTTGGATATCAAAGCAAGAGGGGCCTTGTGCTATATATGATTTTCTCCCTTCCCCCAAGCATGAAAGTTGTAGTCTAAATGCTTTTAATTATCTGTAAGTGATCAGAAGTGCATGAAATAAAATACAAAGGAAAGGTGTGTGGATATTTGTAGTTTCCCTTTAGTGCCAGTCTTCACTCACAAGTTGCAACACAGATGCTGGATATTGCAACTTGTGAAACACGACTACCATTAATGAGAAACTTTAGTTTATTTTCTTTACACACACACGTTACTTTACTCCCTACAGATATTTAAGAGCATTTAGACAAGAAGATTCAGGTTTAAAAGGAGGGAGACAATCACATAATCTCAAGGCAAATCTCACTTTGGTATCTAAACACCATAACCTACTTTAAGAAGATTCCTAAATTCCTCCAGCCTTGGGATTTTTGTAACGGAATTATTTCCTGCCCTTTAGGGAGGGGAGGGGAGGGGAAGGAGGCGGCTCCCTCATTGGCGGAGGAAGCAGTCAAAGCAGAGCAATAGTTAACAGTACTGCGTTAGGGAGGATTTTTGTTGTCGGTGTATGGATTCCAGCGAGATCGCCCCTGTCCCTAGCACACCCCTGAGCCTCCCTCAGGCCGCCCTAAACACGCCCCCAGCCTCCCCCCGCCCAGGGATGAGTAATAAGATTTCCGCCCAGGGGGTGGCCGCTTCTTGGAGCGGGGCCCGGGCCCGGCTAGCAGAGGGCGAGGCCCGCTCCTCACTCAGGAGGAAAGGCCCCGGCGGCGACCCTCCTCCCCCGCGCGAGACGAAACGAGCGGGGGGGGGGGCAGCCTCTCAGCTCGCGCCCCCTCCACTCCAGCCGGCCCTGGCGAGGACTCACTTGTGTCGGCTTCGCTGCCTCCGCTCCCCGCTCGCAGGGCCCCCTGTTCCGGGCCAGCTGCCTCGCAATCACTTCCGATAGGTCAAAGGTTAGCGCCGCCTGCCGCCACCATAGGGACAGGGAGCGTTCGAGCCTCCTGCCCTTGGACGCTTTACCAAGCCCAGGTCCCAGCATGCCACGGGCTACGGCAGTCCGTGTCAGCAGGAAGTATTGCATGCTGGGAGATGTAGTTCGCACTCCGCACTCTACGTGCCCGGAGACAGCTAGCAAGGGCTGCTCCACCATGGTAGAAATAAGGCTAGGTAGGTAATCGAGGGCAGTGTTGTGTCTACTGTTGGTGAATGGCTGTATTGCCAGCCCCAACCAGCCAAAGCTCATGCGTCCAGCATTCCATCCAAAAAATAATCACTGGCTTAAAAAATTCCCAAGGATTTTAATACATTTGGGTTCTTTTTATTTGCCATCTGGTTTATCAACCTTTAGGGCTCACATTTTATTTTTTTTCCCTGCAATGATACAGGCCTAGAAAGTTACTTTAAAAAAAAAGAGCTGAGATTCAGATAAATCTCAACAGATCAAAGGCTCTTAAGTAAATTAAGCAGTCTTGGGAAAGGAGGCAAGTTCCTTTTAAGATAGGAAACAAAAGGTAGGCATAAATTACCAGTTTTCACATCGGAAAGAGGTAAATAGCAGAGTCTCCCAAGGATCTGTACAGGGACCTGTGTTATTTGACATATTTATAAATTATCTGGAAAAGGGGAGTGAACAATGAGTTGGCAAAATTTGCAGGAGATACAAAATTACTCTAGATAGTTAAGTCCAAGGATGACTGTGAAGAGTTACAAAGGAATTTCATTAAACTGGGAAACTGGTTGCTAAAATGGCAGATTAAATTCAGTGTTGACAAATGCAAAGTAAAGCACATTGGAAGAAATAATCCCGCCACAGATACAAAATGCTGGGATCTAAAATTAGCTGTTACCACTCAAGAAAGAGATCTTGGAGTCATTGTGAATAGTTGTCTGTAAACATCTGCCCTATGTATCAGTAAAAAAAGCCTAATAGAATGTAAGGAACCATTAGGAAAGGGATAGCTAATAACACAGAAAAAATTGTAATGCCACTGTATAAATCCATGGTATGCTCACACAGTTCTGGTCTTCCCCATCTTAAAAAAGATATTGTGGAATTGGAAAAGGTGCAGAGAATGGCAACAAAAATGATTAGGGGTATGGAACAGCTTCCATATGAGGAGAGATTAAAAAGACGGGGACTGTTCAGTTTAGAAAAGAGACAACTAAGGTGTGATATGATAGAAGTCTATAAAATCATGAATGGTGTGAAGAAAGTGAATCAGGAAGTGTTATTTACTCCTTCACATAAGATTAGAAGAACCAGGGGTCACCTAATGACATCAATAGGCAGCAGGTTTAAAGTAAACATAAGAAAGTACTTCTTCACACAACACATAGAACTCATTGCCAGGAGATGATTTGAAGGCCAAAATTATAACTGGGTTCAAAATAGAATTAGATAAGTGTCAGAGCCCATAATGTAGGCCAGGGATCGGCAACCTTTGGCACGTGGCACATCAGGGAAATCTGCTGGCGGGCCGGGACGGTGTGTTTACCTGCAGCGTCCTCAGGTTCGGCCAATCGCAGCTCCCACTGGCTGCAGTTTGCCATTCCAGGCCATTGTGGGCTGCGGAAAGCGGCGACCAGCACATCCCTTGGCCCGTGCCGCTTCCCGCCACCCCCCTTGGCTTGGAAAGGTGAACCGCGGCCAGTTGGAGCTGTGATCGGCCGAACCTGTGGACGCAGGGCCGGCTTTAAGCCAATTCCACTGATTCCCCGGAATTGGGTCCCGCTACAGCGGGAGGTTTTTTTTTGCTCAGCCGAACGAATCAGCTGCGGGAGGGTTGGGTTTTTTTTGCTTGGTGGGAGGGTGCGGGGTTTGCAAATTGATGATCTAATTTGTGCACAGTTCTGCTCTCTGTAGGTGTTTTGTGGACAGTCACACTTTCTGGCCTACCTTTACAGGCAGGCTTCTTGGTGGTGTTTGTCAGCATTGGGTTCGTAGGCAGTCTTGACCACTTCCCAGTGCCCCGTTAGGTTGGCTTGCATGTATAGTCTGTACTAGATCGGAGGTAATGGGAACCATTGTCGACAACGGAATGGAAAGGTGGAAACGAGGATGAAAACCATAATTGGAGTAGATGTAGCTGGATCAGGTAGAGCAGGGGTTCTCAACCTTTTCTTTCTGAGCCTTTCCCCCAACCCCCAACATATTATAAAAACTCCACAGCCCACCTGTGCCCCAAAACTGTTTTTCTGCATATAAAAGCCAAGTCTGGCATTATGGTGTAGCAAGCAGGGCAATTGCCCAGGGCCCCATGCCACAGGGGATCCCGCAAAGCTAACTTGGTCAGGCTTTGGCTTCAGCCCGGGGTGGCGGGGCTCAGAGCCCGGCGCTTCGCATTCTGTCCTGGGCCCCAGTGAGTCTAATGCTGGCCTCGCTTGGTGGACCTCCTAAAACCTGCCCATGGCCCCCCGGGGCCTTGGATCCCTGATTGAGAACTGCTGAGATAGAGAATGTTCTGTGTTGTTATATGTGAATTCAGAAAGCAGGTGTAATGCAATCCTCAGTTGTTTTGACAGTGGTTCAGGAAGCAGTGCAGGTATTATTTGAGCATCTGATTGATCCCTTCCGATTGGCAAATGTGGGAAATGCCTGGGGCTGGACATCTAGGAGGTTAAACACCTCCTTCTAGAACCTGGATATGAACTGGGAGCTATAATCTCTGGTAAAATGGGCATGGAGGCCATAGTGGTAGAAGACGTGTAACTAGAAACAATAGTTTCAGTAGAAATAGTGGTTTCCACAGTTGTGAGATGTGTGAATGGTACAAAATGGGCCATTTTGGTGAGTTAGTTTACAAGAGTCAATATGGTGTTGTGGCCTTAGATTCAGGCAGTTCCACTATAAAAATCAAGGGTTATGTGTGACCAGGGCCAGGAAAGGGACACAAATGGCATCAGGAGGCTAAAAGGCCTGCTCTTGGAAGGGGAGTTGTTCAAGCACAGGTGTTGCAGGACCTGATGTAGGACCAAATGTCATCACGCATTTGTGGCCACCAGAATGAGCAGGCTACAATGTGCAAAATCTTGGATTGCCCAAAGTGACCTGCCTGGGGGGGATCATGATATATGCGCAGCACTTCTAGCCTTGGGAAACAGCTGGGGACATATAGGTGGCCATTGACATAGATGAGGTTGTTGACCCAGGAATAGTGGCATAAGGTAATACAGGGGAGACCCTCCTTGGAAGAGGTTATGCATTTAGAAAAAGGATCATTAGGGAGGGCTTCTCAAAGCATGGTAAGAAAGTCTGAGGATATAGACCCACGAATGAAATGGCATGGTTTTAATATACCAGGTGATGGTTATTTGGCATTAGCAGGTTCTGGATGGTATTCCCCTTTTTGTGAGAGGGCATCAGCTTTTCCATTTTTGTTGTCTGGATTATATGGGATTGTGAAATGTAATCTTGGGAAGAATAGGACCCAATGCAACTGCGGCTGATTCAGCGCCTTAGCAGATCTCAGGTATTCTTGATTCTTATGGTTGATTAAGACTAGGATGGGTTGTTTGACCCACTCATGGTACTGTTTCCAAGTCTCCAATCCAGGCTTGCTGGCAAGTAACTCCTTGTCTGCTGTTTCATAATTGTGTTGCCCAGGGTGAGTTTTTGTGAAAAATACGCACATGGATGCATCTCATGCTGGGCCCCATTTCTTGGGATAGTACCACTCCGATGGCTACCTCAGAGGCATCAGCCTCAAGGATAAAGGGTTGGTCAGGAACAGGGTGGACCAGCACTGGGACAGGTGGATACTAGTACTTTAACTTTTACAGTACCTTCCATCGAGGGGCGTCAGATTTATGATGCTCTGTGGTCATTACTGTATCGAACTGTACTAAAAATCAAATAAATCAATTTTTTTCCTTTGGTGTATTTTTCTGTACTGGGATGCACAGGCAACCAAGTTCTTTCCTTATGTTCAGCCTAGTTCCACAGGCCAACTCATCTTTGTACTTTTAAGGGATTGCAAAAGCACTGGAGGAAGCTCAACACACAATGTTGTAGGTGTCTCCCTCCCCTCTCCCTCAAGGATTTTAAATCCACTTTTTAGCAGGCTATGATAGAAAGACTGGCTGAATAGGCTAAAGGCAGGTTCTGTCCATTTGCTGGTTCTCTAGCAGTTTAATCCATCATAAAAGTACCTCACATTTGATTTCTTTTGAGTTTCATCCCAAAAATTTAAAACTAAATAAACCTGAAGTTAGTCCTCATTTTTCTGCTCCAATTCAAACTAAGTTATTTTCCAAGTGGAAAATGTTGGGTAAGCATGGAATGTGTGTGAATTGAGAAGGGAGTGAGAACCCAGGCCAATTCCTGCTGACAGTTACACCTGTTTATCCTTATTGACTTCAGGGAGAACAGATTTTTGCACAATAATAGATTTTGGTCCCTTCTGCTTTTTCACACCTTGTATAAGCATCTCATTCACTTTCCTCTCCTAAACTCCGAGCACTTGAAGGGGGGGAAAAAGAGAGCAAGGTCTGCTTGATTTACACATGCAAATGAAACAGGATTCCCTTCATTCTACACCAGCCTTAAACAAACACCAGACCTGATATAACAAGGGTGTCACTACAGCAGACTTGGTTGGACTGTTCTTTTGTAAGATCCTTAATGGTTCTTTTAAGATGCTGATTTTCAGTGAAGTCTTTTTGTTCAGGGGGGCAGAGAATACAACAGGGAATAGCTATGTTTTGTCAACTCCTAGTCTTTCAAAAGCTGAAAGCCTTTAGATTAAGTTTGTTTAATGTTTGTACAGTGATTTTGAAGAGCTAAGATAGTGCAGAAGTGCTAAATATTATGACTGGGCAACCATCTAAAGATCTGTGTCACTTCTAGCTGTTACCTTTTTTTTACAGGAAGCTTAAAACAAACAAATGCAGACTGTAGGGGCTGGTGCACACAGAACTCATGCTTAAAAAACCTCATGTCAGAGCTTCTGATCACACATTCTAGAATAGATCATACTTAGTCCTGCCATGAGTGCAGGGGACCGGACTAGATGATCTCTCGAGGTCCCTTCCAGTCCTATGATTCTATTCTATGATTCTAATTGTGGAAGAGCTTGGTGACAGAATGGCCTGATGTGGTGAATCACTGGAGATTAACTACACAATAAAAACAGTAATTTATTGTCCTCAGCTAATGCAACACTGGGAGGCAGCTTTCAGAGCAAGACTGTCTAAAATACAATGCCACCTGATGTAATTTCCCCACTACTACTTCCTCTACTCCAGTGGATTTGACAGCTGAGTGGCTTTCTTTTACATAATAAAAGCTGGCTGCCTCCCAGACTGCAGTCAGACTGAGATAGGGTATGTGGTGTAGAGTCTATAGCTTGGGGAAAACACCTGCAGGGCTTTGCACTGTGCTATATGGAGAGCCGAGGGTAAAAGCACAAGGTTGGAAAAAGTGAGCAGGATGGGGAATGTTGCAGTGTTCATTCTCATACAGATGAGCACTCCACTACTTAGAAGGAAGGAGGCCTAAGAGAAGGACAGTGTAACATCCCTCGTGCTACCTCTTTCTCAGAATTGAGTGTAGTGAGAGGAGAATAAACTTGTTAATTTTACATAAATAAATAATATGTAAATAGGGTGACCAGACAGCAAGTGTGAAAAATCAGGACAGGGGGTGGGGGGAAATAGGAGCCTATATAAGAAAAAGACCTCAAAATCGGGACTGTCCCTATAAAATCAAGACATCTGGTCACCCTATATGTAAATATGTATGTAGAGAAGTTTGATGACTTCATAATTTTTTTTACAATATGTAATTCATAATTAGGCCCTCCCATTAGCCTAAGGCCCCTCATAACCATAATCCGGCCGTGGTTGTAAATGGGTCTCCCCAGCTTGGCTGTAATTGAAATGTAGTGCGCACATGACTAAAGTTCTCCTCTTAATGTTCATAGCACCCGGCTTTCAGACTGCTGGCAAACAGTTGTTGCAAAAATGCACTAGGTCACTGGTTTGTTACAAGTGTGAAAACCGTGAGCCCGATGCTGCGCTCCACAGAAGTTCGTGGGAGTTGAAGTCACACAGCACTTGGTAGGTTTAGCAAAGCTCTTCCCAAATAACCCTGCAGACACTGGGGCTGAGCGAAGAAGCCAACGGGACTGGGTTTGCATTGGTTTGAATGGGATTAGGATGTCTGCGAGGCGTCGCTGCCTCGTTACAAGGGGAACCAAAGCTACAGGGCTGCAGGAGGCTTGGGTTCCTCAGCTGGGGCGGTCAGCTCCTGAGGAGCGTTACTATTGGAGGGGGAGAGGCAGCTGGCCCAATCCCCTGCAGCGAGGGAAGCGCCTTGGCTCCTCCCCTTCCTGGCCTGCCCGCTGCGGTGCTGGGGGATCCACTGAGCAAGGCCGGGACCGGGTGTGGGCGATGCCGCTCCTGGCTGCGGGCGGCTCCCGAGCCCGGGCGCTGGCGTTCTGGCTGCGGAGCGCTAGGCGGTGTGCAGCTGCCGCGCTCCCTGGTCCGCCGGGGAGCCGCGCATCAGCGGCGTGCAGCCCCCGATGGGCGGCTCTAAACGACCCTCCGAGCGCGTCTAGTTGCGGGGTCCCGACGCTGTCGCTGGCCCGAGGTCCAGGAGCAGCTGGAGCCCTTCCCAGGGCTGAAGGGAGACGAGAACAGGTGCAGGAGCGCGGGACGCTTTCCTTGTAGCTGGGCTGCGGGCAGGGGTGGAAACCTCCGATCAAATAGCAGACAGAGAAGCAGGGGTCTTGGTTGAGGAGGCCGACCCAGCGACATCCCCGCCCCCAATTTACTGCATTAATTTCCTTGTTCCTGAACAGCAAAAGTAAATGCAAAATCTCCCCAATTTGAATCCATTTGAAATCTTCACTGTTAATGGTTCGTTTAACAAAGTGTTTGCTGGTGGATACGATTAAAGGGGCAGAGTAGAGAATGCAAAATGTGTCTAAGGTGTGTGTCCAGGTACTTCTGTCTTATCTACCTAGGTGCTTGTCAATACAAGCGCCGAGGTAGATAGACAGCAGTATAGCCAACCCCAAGTGTTTGGAACTCAGGAATCAGACCCCCTAAATCATTCAAGATTAGCTTAAAAATAACGAGTTTTTAAAAAACAGAATCTGGGGTTCTTTTTTCTTTACCTTCTGAATTCACATTTTCTCTTTCTTTGCAACCATGTGGACTAGAAATTTTCTTTTAAATGAAAGATGAGGTTCTTGTGTAATGGCAGGACTGTAGGAGCTGGGGAGTCAAGTAAACCATGAAATTTTATCACAAAACTCACAGATTTGAAGAGCTGGCAATGCTGAGGATTGATAGATAGGTGGCCAGAGACTTGCAATGAGCTTGTAATGTGTGGCCTTCTGCCTGTATACAGAGCACCACTGAAGTGTCTAGGGCTGAAGCGTTTTATGGCTGCATATCCCATTTCTAATTCCTTGAATCATTAAATCCTCTGTTTCCTAACGTTTATAAATTAATTAAATTTACTGATATCTATTAAACTACTTCTTGAGTTTATTTGTAATATAATTTAATTTTTAGTCTCTATCCTGGGTATAAATTCAACATCTACATCAGGAGAAATCTGAAATGTATGTAGACGATGCTAATGCTTTATTTGCCATGTGCTGCTTTCATCCTGTAGATCATATTTTCTCATGTGGCATCTGTTCGCTGCTTCAGCACCTCCCCCTTTCATGGACAAGCAGAAGATGGAAGACTAGTTTACACTGGGAATCTGGCAAAGACAGTGTTGGGTATGTGATTGGAATTGAAATGTATTGATTTGATTTATCTATACTCAAGCATTTCTTTAAAACATAGTATGCTGTTGGGAATGCCAGCCTGATGAAAATGAGTGAGTGAGGGTGGGGAGAATGAGTGACAGAGGGAGGGGGGATGGAGTGGGCAGGGGCAGGGCCTCGGAGAAGGGGTGGGGTATGGGTGGGGCCTCGAAGGAGGGGCAGGGGGTGCAGAAAGCGTGTTCGGTTTTGTGTGAGTAGAAAGCTGGCAACCCTATGTAGCACAGTAGTGAAGACAAGCCCTAAGTTCAGTCCTCTGTGAACAAAGTACATTTATTTATTCCCTCCCAGCTAAACTTAATGGAAATATTACTCTTCTCTAGCAATATACAATATTTGATAGTTATAGCTGAGTTCATAATAGCTGTACTTTTGCATAAGCAGTCACTGCACTACCAGGATTTAACTTCTTACTTTGTGAAACATTTTGATAACTAGAATATTAAAGGTGTTTCATAAGACCTAACTTTTAGTTTATTAAATATTGAGAAGGAGAAGGGCTGAGGGCTTTAATTTCCACTTGATGACTTCAGAAGTTCCACGATAAGAAAGGATTAACTGGATCATCGTTGAATTTAGCAATTAAAGTAAAGCAGTGGGTATAAAGTATAAGAAGAATGTGTATAAAGGACTGTAGGGATAACTTTGATCATAAACATTAACCTATGATTTTCATCTCTTATACAGGTGTGAAGTTTTTCTCTTACTCTACGAGCATATTTAGCTTTTGCATGATGCCCTACATCATCTTCAAAACTGGCATTGGAGTTGAAAGTGTATTTTTACAAGCTGCCTTTTACGGCATTGTAGGATTCTTTACGTTTATAACACCAGTTACCCTGCATCTGCTTACAAAGGGCTATGTGGTTCGACTGTATCATAAGGCTGAGACGGACACATACACGGCCATTACGTATAATGCTATATTGGCAGAAAAAATAACTGTATTCCATCAGAGGGATGTCAAGGTTCCAGACATCAGCAAGATGTTTACAACATTTTATGCCAAAACTAAATCAATGCTTGTTAATCCAATGCTTTTCACGTATCCACAGGACTATAACCATCTCATGGGCTATGACAAACCTTTTTATTTTGACTTGGAGGAACAAAAAGAATCCAGTGAAAGTAAATAGAATTAGACGATAGAGTGAAGGTGACTGCCTTATTTTGTATTTGTGGAGTGCATCATTTCTAAAACCACACACAATTCTATAATGCATCCATAAGTGTCAGATAATTTAAAGTTTCTTTATCATATTTCAGAATGTATAGAAATCTGAAGCTTTTTTTAATTTCAAACAATCTGAAGCGTCTCCTCAGAATTAAAATTAAAATAGATGCTTATTTGGTCTCAGTTTGATTTCTGTCATTACAGTAATGAAGAAAAGGAAAATGGATTTGATCTTAGTTTTATGGTGCAAGCTCCCCAATACAGTATTTTAAAGGAACCATTCCTTAAAAAAAGCAACATTGACTAATCAAGAACACGAATAAGAATTTTGAAGCCCAAAAAAGGGTCTGTGTCTAAAAAGTGAAAGGGCCAAATTTTTTTGGCTTGTCTTGTTCAGATGGTATAAAGCAGGGGTGGGAGCTACAGGGACAGAGCAGCATGCAGACTCGCCTGGCCGTGCCTCCAGGTAGGACCCGGAGTGGGGACATGCCACTGCTTCTGGGAGCTGCTTGAGGTAAGCGCCGCCTGGAGCCTGTACCCCTGAGCCCTTCTTGTGCTCCAACTCCCGGTCCCAGCTATGATCCCCCTCCTGCCCTCTGAACCCCTCTCATCCCCAGTCCCACCCCAGAGCCTGTACCCCCAGCCAGAGCCTTCATACCCCCCCATGCCGCAATCCCCTGCCCCAGCCTGGAGCCCCCTCCCATACTCCGAACCCCTCATCCCCAGCCCCACTCCAGAGCCCGCACCTCCAGCCGAAGCCCTAACCCCCCCACACCCCACCCCCACAACCCCCTGACCCAGCCCAGAGGCCCCTCCTGCACCCCGAACTCCACATTTCTGGCCCCATCCCAGAGCCCACATCCTCAGCCAGAGCCCTCACCCCCTCCTGGACCCCAATTTCGTGAGCATTCATGGCCTGCCATAGAATTTCCATACCCAGATATGGCCCTTGGGCCAAAAAAGTTTGCCCACCCCTGATATAAGGGGAGTAGAGACTGTCCATAATTCCCCAGGTAGGAATATTCCCAGCATGAAGGAGTCCCCAGAAAGCAGATAGCTACTGTTGCTGGTACTACAATTCCTTCCCTGCAGCCCTCTTTGGAAGGAACAGAAGGAGTGTCTGGAGCACAATGCACTTTGCTATTTCTAGCTGCTGGATGGTCCTTTGGGGATTGTGCAAGTTAGCTGAAGTAACTCCCAAATTACTCTAATTTGTAATAAGGCTGGGGTGGAGAAACTGTGAGCCCATAGCAATGCCTCAATAGCCCCTCTGCTGTGCTCAATAAACACAGCTCAGCAGAGAATTTGGTACACTGAGATAATGCAGCATGTATATTTGACAACAGAACGTAGTTAAATGGGGTCCCACTCCGTGCTAATGAAAGCTCTGAAGCAAAAGAAATCTGTGGAGTACTGCGTGGTCTTTTGGACCCTATTTTCTTTGGAATTCATAGCACTGCAAAGAAAACAGCTTGATTACGAAGCGGGTTAGGCCTCTGAATCTCTCTGCCAAAATGGATTGCTTAGATCAGTTTTACTCTGTACAGAAATTGGATTTCAGTGTTTCTTTTTTAGAAAAAGGAAGGTTTGGCGATTTACGCTGATAGGTTTTTGGTGGATAAATATTCAATTCCACCTAAAAAATTAAGATGTAATGAAAGGCTTAAAATACTTGGAGGTTTAAAAAATCGATTGAATTGACAAATGTAAAAGAAATTCAGATGAATCCTTTTATACCAGCAATACACTTTATTTTAGGGCAGCGGTTCTCAAACTGTGGCTGGCTTAGATTTGCTGGGGCCTGGGGCTAAAGCCCGAACCCCACTGCTCAGAGCTGAAGCCAAAGCCCGAGGGCTTCAGGGCTCAGGTTGCAGGCCCTCTGCCTGGGGCTGAAACCCTTGAGCTTTCAGCTTTGTCCCCTCTGCCCAGAGCGGTGGGGCTCGGGCTTTGGCCCTGCCACCCAGGGCAGTGGGGCTTGGGCAGATTCAGGCTTCAGTCCCCTCTCCTGGGGTCGTGAAGTAATTTTTGTTCTCAGAGGAGGGTCATGGTGCAATGACGTTTGAGAACCTCTGTATTAGGGGAATTTCTTGGTGCTAACATACTAAAGAAGTTACCTTTATGAATTAAAATAATTAAGATATTTTTTCTTTTTAGATTTCTCCTAAGTTCCAATTTGGCAAAAAAGCTTTTTGATTACAGTCTGTTTTCTTATTTTAATGTCTCACTAAGGAGAGACAAAGTATCTATATTTTTATATACTTGTGTTCTATGGCTATATGGTATAAAGCAGGGGTGGGAGCTGCAGGGACAGAGCAGCATGCAGACTCGCCTGGCCGCACCTCCACGTAGGATCCGGAGTGGGGACATGCCACTGCTTCTGGGAGCTGCTTGAGGTAAGCGCCGCCTGGAGCCTATTGATCTAACTCTGGACACATTTGTTGAATCATTTAAAAGCAAACCAAGCTATAGAAGGGTTTTGTGGAACTTTTCTTGTTTCAAAATGGTTATACATCTTAAAGACCTGTTCCAACTCTCGGGCCTTGTCTACAATACGAGGTTAGGTCGAATTTAGCCGTGTTAGGTCGATTTTATAATGAATGCGTCTACACAACCAACCCCGTTCTGTCAACCTAAAGGGCTCTTAAAATTGACTGCTGTACTCCTCCCCGATGAGGGGAGTAGCGCTAAAATCGACCTTCCTGGGTTGAATTTGGGGTACTGTAGACGCAGCACTGTGCAGTTCAATGGTATTGGCTTCTAGGAGCTATCCCAGAGTGCTCCAATGTGACCGCTCTGGACAGCACTTTCAACTCCGATGCACTAGCCAGGTATACAGGAAAAACTTTTGAATTTCATTTCCTATTTGGTCAGCGTGGCGAGCTCAGCAGAACAGGTGACCATGCAGTCCCAGAATTGCAAATGAGCTCCAGCATGGAGCAAACGGGAGAGACTGGATCAGATTGCTGTATGGGGAGAAGAATCTGTCCGGGGAGAACTCCGATCCAGCAGAAGAAATGCTGATAGATATGCCAAAATCGCACAGGGCATGGTAGACAACAGGCTACACCACCGTCACACAGCAGTGCCCTGTGAAAATTAAGGAGCTCAGTCAAGCCTACCAAAAGACGAAGCAAATGGTTGCTCCAGGTCAAAGCCCCGGACATGCCGCTTCTATGATCAGCTGCATGCGATTCTAGGTGGGGACCCTACCAGTACCCCAACATCTCCATGGATATACTTGCAAGGTGGTAGCCTCACACAACACGGATGAGGATTTTGTGGAAGAGGAGGATGAGGAGGAGAATGCGCAGCAGGCAAGCGGAGAATCTGTTCTCCCTGGCAGCCAGGATCTTTTCCTCACCCTGGAGCCAATATCCTCCCAGGGCATATTGTTCCCGGACCCTGAAGATGGAAGAGGCACCTCTGGTGAGTGCACATTTGTAATGATTTAGGAAGAACTGCCCAGAATTCTTCTCCAGTGCACATGGCAGACTCCAGGGTTCCTCTTGGAACAGAGCTTTCAGAGGATTTTTAAAAGACATTTAACTAAATATTTGTTTCTTCATTGGTTTTGAGGTTTTTCTCCTCGAAACTGCTAAACTCAAGAATATTTTTTTCCTTCTGGCTTTCAGAGGAGGGTTTGAAAGGCTCCTCCCTTCCCACTTCCAGAATGGCAGAGATGGCAAAGAGCATTGGTCATCCCCTCTCACACTCACAGGCAGACTCCAGGGATAAAGGCAAACCTGCCAGCCAGTGTGTGGGTAAGGTCCATCTGGGACAGTTGAGCAGGTAGCAGGGAAACCTGGCTTTCAAGCTGGCATGTGGGTGAGGACCATGCAGAGATCATTAAGCAGGCCTCATAGAAGCTTCCTTCACTGGTACCAGGCAAGCATCAGTGGCATAGAACCAGTGGTAAGTTTTTCAGTGCCTTCCTGCCTCTCTCCCAACCATGGGACCCCTATTCCCACAGCTTGCAGAGCCCGTAGGAAAATTTCAGTGGAGCCTCAAGGAAGACAAGTTCCTCTCCTCCTGACCCCATAGCGACCTGGAGGAAGAAATTCCTGCTCCCAGCAAGTATGTAGGCAAGCTCTGAGCTGAGACGGCTGCTAAGCATCCCCCCCCCCCCCCCCCGCTTTCCCCAAGTTGCCATGCCTCAGCTGCCATGAAAGGTGCCAGCTCCTGTCACCTTTCTGAGACCAGTGGGCCATTTGTCTCTGGTGGCTCTGGCTCACTCCTTATTCTGTGAGGTCAGCCCCTACTCAGCTGGATCTAGCAGCAGGGAGCATGGGGTAAAGCAATTCAGATCCTCTTCCGTGGGAGATGGACCTACCCCCTGTCTACTTCTAGCGTCCCGGGTGGGGGGGGGGGCGGGAAGAGGTCCCCAGGTTATCATAAAGTGACTCCTGTCATTACCACACTTTGTGAAAAGAGCAATGATTTTGTGGGAAGAGACCACTTCTTATGAGGAGGTCCATAA
Source organism: Chelydra serpentina (assembly GCA_037349315.1). Lineage (NCBI taxonomy): Eukaryota > Metazoa > Chordata > Testudines > Chelydridae > Chelydra > Chelydra serpentina. Next base: position 84,551,572 of record JBAIAC010000002.1, read on the forward strand.
AGGTATTTAACACAGCCTTCCACCCACACTTTCCCAGATTCTGTAGAGTTGACAACCTCGGCCATGCTGATACAGTGTTTTGGTAGAACGTTGTTCCTCAAAATGCCCCAGTAATGCTTAAGTTTCTTTTCAATTCTACATGGGGAAGTTGAATCCTACTGTGACGGGTTGGGTCACAGAGACCTGCTTGGTGCTGCCACCTGGTGTGCCAAGGCTACTTTTACCCCTGCTTCCAGGCCTTTTCCAGCTAGAGACTCCCGAATCCTGTCTGTTTTGAGCCAGATTCCACCCATCTGCTGCAAACACAGACTCCGGTCCGAGCCAAGTCCACTAACCACGGTAAGGCTCCTGGAAGCGCTCTTACCTTTGACACCCAGGTGCCCAGCTCCCTAAGCGGTCTAAACCCTTAATACATCCGTTTTACCGTGCATAAGGCTTATACAGGGTAAACTCATAAATAGTTCGCCTTCTATTTCAAAGATAGAAAGATATGCAAAGCTGTTTGCTTTCCCCAGGTACTAACTCGTACTCAAGGAAACTTAATAAGTAAAAAGTGATTTTAATAAGTACAGAAAATAGGATTTAAGTGATTTCAAGTAGAGACAGACAGAACAAAGTGAATTACTAAATAAAATAAAATAGAACACGCAGTTCTATGTCTAATCAAACTTCACACAGATATAAAAACCTCACTAGGTCCAGTAAACAGGCTATCTTCCACTTAGCCTGGGTCCAGCAATCACTCACCCCCCTAATGTCTTTGTCCTTTGTTCAGTCTCTTTCGGGTGTGTCCTGGGGGGCGGGGGGTGGAGAGTCTCTCTCTTTAGCCAGCTGAAGACCAAATGGAAGGGTCTTGCAAGGGCTTTTATAGCCTTTCTTCCTCTCCCTGCGTACGATCCAGTTGCCATGGAGTTTTGGGATCACATGGGCAAGTCACCTGTCCATGCACCCTAACCAGTTCAACCAGTTGCATTCTTGACCAGGCCCCGATGTGGATTGGGGTCTGCAACTTCTTTTGTCTGTTAAGTGCTCGTACTTAACAGGCACATTCTTTCCTCCAAACATGATCCTATGCACTTACAAAGGCTATGTACAAAACCAGCAAATATAAAACCAATCTTCATAACTCCAACTACAACAATGATACATGCATACCAACAGGAGGAATAAATTCAGTAGGTCATAACTTTCACAGAGATATGTTACATGGCACATGTAGCATAAAACATATTCTAGTTACATATATACATTTATAAGCATCTTCCCATAAAGCTTTATGGGGTACACCGTCACACCTACCTCCTTCCCTAAGGATGGTTTTGTGCTTTCTACATGTAAAGATTGTCTGACATGGAAGGGACTGAGAAGGGAAAGTTCTGTCCTACCTGTGGCTTTTAAAAACATAAGAATGTCTGACCCAGTACAGCCAATGATCCATCTAGCCCAGTATCCTGTCTTCCTCCAGTGGCCAATGCCAGATGCTTCAGAGAGAATGAATAAAACAGGGCAATTATTGAGTGATCCATTCCTGGTTGTACAGTCGGAGCTTTAGGGACATCCAAAGTGTGGGGTTGAGTCCCTGAATGACTTGGCTAATAGCATGGTTCGACCTATCATCCACAAACGTATCTAATTCTTTTTTTGAACCCTGTTACACTTTTGGCCTGCACAACATCCCCTGGCAACAAGTTCCACAGGTTGATAGTGCACTGTGTGAAGAAATACTTCCTTGTGTTTGTTTTAAACCTGGTGCCTATTAATTTCTTTGGGTGACCCCCTAGTTCTTTTGTTGTGTGAAAGAGTAAATAACATTTTCTGATTCGCTTTCTCTACACCATTCATGATTTTATAGACCTCTGTCATATCTCCCGCTTAGTTGTCTCTTTTTCAAAGCTGAACAGTCCCAGTCTTTTTGATCTCTCCTCATATGGAAGCTGTTCCATACCCCTAATCATTTTTGTTGTCCTCTATTTTTTCCAATTCTAATATCTCTTTCTTTTTAGGACCCTCCATGTCAGACAGTCTGATTCCCCCCTCAGAGGACTGCCTTATGTCCAAAGTTTTTTCAGGCTATTGCTCGCTTGTTAAGTAATTTAAAAGGGAAGTGTGTGTTCCTCTAGAGAATTTCTAAAATTAAGGTTAAGGCTCTCTGAAAAGGGTTTAAAACTTGTATATAGTGATCTTCCAAAGATGAAAAATACTCTTTCTGGAGAGTTTGTCCTGAGGGGATGGTGCTAAGTCCAGGCTCATAGCAAAGATCTGGGCTGCCTCCAGTTGCCATGGAGACATGGAATGCCCTGCTGCCAAAACTGCTTGACCACCCAAGGTTCTAGAAAAAAAATCCACAGGGAAGTTAGAATTTCCCCTTTTCTCACTGGACGAATAGATATGACCTCCTGCAAAGAGGTTTCCATTGTTAGGAAAATGTGGGAGCTCTATTGTTCAACGACTTGCCATAAAATAATGTAATGTACCACACTGGTGACTGGCAGAGGGAATGACTAAATACTTGCATGGACGCTTCTTTTCACCTATTTATGCTTTAGGTGTAGAGCTCATTTTCTCTCCCATCTTGGAATACTGCTAGTGTTCTTTCTGTGTTGGATATTATAAAATAAAACAAAAACCTGTGGGAGAGTTCAGTAACTTTATTGCGATCAGCTTATCGGTTATCCATCAGCAGCCAACAATTCAAATATAAATGATTATTTTGAAACACAATCAAATGTAAGTTAAGCACTTTTATTACTCCTAGATTTTATACAACTGAAAAAACCCTGTTAAAATAAAGGTGTGTTGTTTTTTTTTTACCTAAATCAGTGAGGAAATTGAGTTCAGACTTCCACTCCATCTTATTCAGACTTCCACTTATTCATGCTAGTGTCCCTAAATACAGTATTTCATATGTAGGACCAATAGAAAGTCATGGGTATGAAGTTCACAGGTTCCTAGACTTAAATTTTTCTTAATGAGGTGATAACTTGGTTTGACTGCTTCCATTTTAAGGGCCAAGTTCTGATCTTGAGTACTCACGTGTGCTGTCAGCCAGGGGAGCCACATCCATACATCTGAGAACAGAATTTGAGTTTTGTCTTTTAACTCAAAATGATTGCCCAGCTCTAGCCAATGAAAGTTAATACTCTGTTATCCTATGAACTCATAAACACTCTAAAATATGTCTTAATCACAAACTTGTCCACTGGTGAGTGCTTAAAAGCCACACGCAACTAAAACTACTCTTGAGGGGATAGTTTAAAACTTGGTTTAAAGAAATTTTGGCCAGCCACTGTGGATAGGGCTAAGTATAAAAAATAAGTTTATAAACCATGTTTGAACCCTTGAATAACATGAATTGTCCCTGTCCCACTAGCCAGCCAGATTACTTTTAAACTGAGTTAGCCTATACAGTTTTAAACTGGTTTAAAATTGAATAAAATGATCTAAGGAAAGAATAGCAAGAAAATGCAAAAGTTTCCCGTGTGTCTGTATAAACCATTAGAGGGATTTATTCCTCAACCTTGTCCTACTCTGTAATCAGTACCGGGTTTACAATGGCACCATCACACCAAGCCCACAGTCGGAAAGAGCCCATTATGGTTGCCAAGCAGGAGAGAGGGAAGCTCCTCAGAAGTGGGTGGGGGCCCCATCGGTGGCTGGACTGTGTCTGGATATTAAAAGTCTGATTACAGGAGTAACCGCAATCAGCCTCCCCGCCAGGAGGGCAGGAAGAGCAGCTGCTGCTGCCTGGAGAAGCTGAAGCTCAGTTGGAGAGAGAGAGAGAACTGGCTCCCAAGGACCTGGCTCTGGCAGAGGGAGGTAGGTATTGGCTCTGTGCTGCCCCGGGGTGGATCCTGTCTGCCCTCCCCATCCCGCTGTGCTTGCCCCTGGCCTCTGCCTCGCTCTGGGGACTAACCCCTTCCCCTGCCTTACTGTGCTCTTGTGCCTGGTCCCTGCCTCACTCTGAAGACTGACCCTTCCCCTATGGCCTGCTGTGCTTTCCCCCCAGCCTCTACCTTGCTCTGGGGATCAACCTCCTGCTCCTTGGGGGCCCACAGATATGTTTTGCACTGGACCCACAAAACATTAATCCAGTCCTGCCTGTAATAGATATCTGAAAAACCCCAGATGGCAGCAGAGGTTCAGCAAGGGACGCCTCCATCTAAGTTAAATGAGTTTTTATGCAAAATCTGAAACATTTGCAGTGTCTTTTCCAAAATCCTGTTTCACTAGTAATTCTAAGAATTGTACTGTTGGTGGCTGGAGAGCAGCGAGATGGAGGCACACACTGAGATGGAGGCAGTGCAACCTAGTAGTCATAGCAGGAGTCTGACCTAGTGGTCCGAGCAGAATCAAAGGGCAGAACTGGAGTCATGGTCAGGAAACAAACCTATGGCCTGAGCCAGGAGTTAGGAATCAGAGCTTTGGAGTTAGACAGGGGCTAGAGCTGGAATGGAGCAGGCAGGGGATCGATGGGAAGCAGGTCTAGTGCAGCTGCATTGAGCAGCCACTGTGCTGCTGTTGCCACCAGGCTTAAACAAGAATCTGTTGTGCCTTCGGTCCAATCCGTAAGCACAGTTACTTAGTGAGGATTTATTGGGCCCAGCCCAGCTCATTGGGTTGCTAGGTGACTGAGCCTGGAGCTAGCTGAGTTCATGAAAATACCACCCCCTTGAGGGTCTGGGCACCCGGCTGCAATGTGCTCAGGCATCCCATAATACTAGCACAATCTCATGCCAGCAACGATTCTTTTAATCAGTGGAGAGGTGGGGCCGGGCCTTATCCACTTGCATTGGTTTGGGGTCTGGTAGGGCCACTGGTGCCCTAGGAGATGGAAGAATTCTGTCCTGTAAGGGCAGATGGCATGTGGTTTTCTTGGGCTTGGTACATTAGCCGATCATCAATCCTAATAAAAGATCAATTAAGTCTCTCAGGGTAGGCAAAGCTTCTCCCTGTACTAATTAATCGTTAGTAGGGTTGTTGAGTCCCTGCCTGAAGTGGTATCACTTCACAGCCTCATTCCAGTGGGTATCTGTAGCCAGACATCAAAATTCCGTGGCATATTTGGTGACAAACCTGGGACCTTGTTGGAGGGCATGGAGAGCACTTCTGTGGAATGTTCTCAGTTAGGATCATCAAAGATGCCCACCATTGCCTGCACAAAGTTCTCAAGGAGAGGACTGAACCCCTCCAGGAATGGGGATGCCCACTTCAGGACCTCTCCGCTGAGTAAACTAAGTACTGATCTCACCCAGGACTGATCGGTGGGGTAATGTTGTGGCTGCAACATAAACTGGAGATGACATTGGTGATGGTGACATTGGCATGATCCATCCCCATCAAACTTATTGAGTAGGGGCAGCTTAGACTCACGGAAAGTGGAAGTGAGAGGTGCGGGGACAGAAGACACTGCCTGGGCTTGTACCTGGGCCTGGAGGGTGGCATTCTGGTCAGGTAGTGCGACAACCTAAGCCTGCAGTTCCTGCAGGACTCCAGTGACATCTGAGAAGGTGTATGGGGCTCCTGCTGGGGCCTTCCAGAGGGGGTCTTCATGCTGTTAGGTGAAGTCCTCTTTTAGCTTGTAGTGGGTTGCTCGAATTGTCACACACTGAGGTGTAGGTGGTGTGACCTAGGGGTGAGAGCAGGAATCTGGCCAAGTGGACAACACAGAATCAGAGGGCAGAACCTGAGGCATGGTCAGGAGACGAGCCAATGTTCTGAGCCAGGAGTTAGGAATCAGGAGTTCACAGTTAGGCAGGGACTAGGGTTGTTGTGGGGCAAGGGCTGGACGGGAAGCAGGTCTGATGCAGCTGTATTGAGTAGCCAGTGTGCTATTGTTGCTATCAGGCTTAAGAGGGATCTGGTGGCCCTTCTGTTCAATGTGGGAGCACAATCACTTAGTGAGGATTTATTGGGCCCAGCTGAGTTCAGTAGGTTGCTAGTGTGACTGGTGCCTAGAATGGACCATTCTGAGAATGCCACACTCAGGGCAGACTTTACCCAAATATCATGCTGTCAGACAATCCTTAGTAAACTAATTGAAGATTTTATTAATAATAAAAAAGAAGAGTTATTGAATGGTTAAAAGATCATATACATTACAAATGACTGCAAACTCCTTAGATCAGATTTGTAGCCGTGATGGATGAGTCTGCTGGCTTGTGCAAAAGTCTTTCTGAAAACTTCCAAAAGATTGGAAGATCCTCGGTCCATTGTTCAAAATAATCCTTTTGTTAGAAATCAGCAGTCAAGAGAATTGGAGCAGGAATGAGGCAAAATTGAGATGTTCAGTTACAATTTATACCCTCTCCCATATGCATGGAAAGTTACTGTCCTAAACAATACCCATAGCCCATGTGTATGGAAAGTTACTGGCAAAGATGGAGACTTAGGTCACATGTTCACATCACATGTCTTTACACGTTTTGCGGAATAATAAGGATAGCCATTGGCTCCACGCTATCTGAGGCATCTTCAGGAATTGCTCATTGAAGAGCTGATTTTCCCTGAATGGCCCATCAACACAGGACTGGCTACACTGGATGTAAATCTACCTCGTGGGTGTCACCCAAGAACAAAACATGTTTGAGATACATATACCTAGCAAATATTCATAACTTCAGATGCAAAGATGAAACATGCATAGAAATAGAATTATCGTACTTAGCAGATTACAACTTTTCCATTGATACCTTACATGACATACTTTGTATCAGATCTACTGCAACTGTACAACAGTGGGAGCAACAATGATATAACTGGTAATCTTCCTTTTCATACAGCATCACATATCACAGCTAGTCAACTGTACCTGCAACCAGCTAGGGTGACCACACAGCAAATGTGAAAAATCAGGACAGGGGGTGGGTGGTAATAGGCGCCTATATAAGAAAAAGACCCAAAAATTAGGACTGTCCCTATAAAATCAGGACATTTGGTCACCCTAGAACCAGCTGAGTTCCTGACAGCTGGTGGATATTGTCTTTTGTACTAATGATGACCCGTATCTGCTTGAATTTGATTTGTATCCTTTGCTAAATCTATAGATGTCCCGTTCTGGGATGCAATTTGGTCCAGTGAGGGGTTGTGTCACCACCTGCCCTGTAACTCTGGGTGCCTCACAATGTTTTGGTGCTGTATTTCTTAATGTGGGCAGCTCACAACAAGCCTATAAGCATGCAGGTCACACCTTGAGTGTCTGTGTTCTAGACAGCCCAGGTTCAGCAGCTCTGATCCCAGCAGCCTGTCTACAGTTCCACAGCTCCACTAGCCTTGGTTACTATATTGCAGGGGGACCCCAATACACTCCCAGTCCTAGATTTTTCCAAAACTGTGTGTTCTGCCATGTCCAGACTTTCCTGGACAGTTCAGAGAAAGAGTAAAGTTTTAGATTCTTCATAGATTCATAGATTCTAGGGCTGAAAGGGACCTCGAGAGGTCATCGAGTCCAGCCCCCTGCCTTCACGGCAGGACCAAATACTGTCTAGACCATCCCTGGTAGACATTTATCTAACCTACTCTTAAATATCTCCAGAGATGGAGATTCCACAACCTCCCTGGGCAGTTTATTCCAGTGTTTAACCACCCTGACAGTTAGGAACTTTTTCCTAATGTCCAACCTAAACCTCCCTTGCTGCAGTTTAAGCCCATTGCTTCTTGTTCTATCCTCAGATGCTAGGATGAACAAGTTTTCTCCCTCCTCCTTATGACACCCTTTTAGATACCTGAAGACTGCTATCATGTCCCCTCTCAGTCTTCTCTTTTCCAAACTAAACCCAATTCCTTCAGCCTTCCTTCATAGGTCATGTTCTCTAGACCCTTAATCATTCTTGTTGCTCTTTTCTGGACCCTCTCCAATTTCTCCACATCTTTCTTGAAATGCGGTGCCCAGAACTGGACACAATACTCCAGTTGAGGCCTAACCAGCACAGAGTAGAGCGGAAGAATGACTTCTCGTGTCTTGCTCACAACACACCTGTTAATGCAGCCCAGAATCAAGTTTGCTTTTTTTGCAACAGCATCACACTGTTGACTCATATTTAGCTTGTGGTCCACTATAACCCCTAGATCCCTTTCTGCCGTACTCCTTCCTAGACAGTCTCCTCCCATTCTGTATGTGTGAAACTGATTGTTCCTACCTAAGTGGAGCACTTTGCATTTGTCCTTATTAAACTTCATCCTGTTTACCTCTGACCACTTCTTCAATTTGTCCAGATCATTTTGAATTATGACCCTATCCTCCAAAGCAGTTGCAATCCCTCCCAGTTTGGTATCATCTGCACACTTAATAAGCGTACTTTCTATACCAATATCCAAGTCGTTGATGAAGATATTGAACAGAGCCGGTCCCAAAACAGACCCTTGCGGTACCCCACTCGTTATACCTTTCCAGCAGGATTGGGAACCATTAATAACTACTTTCTGAGTACGGTTATCCAGCCAGTTGTGCACCCACCTTATAGTAGCCCCATCTAAGCTGTATTTATCTAGTTTATTGATAAGAATATCATGCGAGACCGAATCAAATGCCTTACTAAAGTCTAGGTATACCACATCCACCGCTTCTCCCTTATCCACAAGACTCGTTATCCTATCAAAGAAAGCTATCAGATTGGTTTGACATGATTTGTTCTTTACAAATCCATGCTGGCTATTCTCTATCACCTTACCACCTTCCAAGTGTTTGCAGATGATTTCCTTAATTACTTGCTCCATTATTTTCCCTGGCACAGAAGTTAAACTAACTGGTCTGTAGTTTCCTGGGTTGTTTTTATTTCCCTTTTTATAGATGGGCACTATATTTGCCCTTTTCCAGTCTTCTGGAATCTCTCCTGTCTCCCATGATTTACCAAAGTTAATAGCTAGAGGCTCAGATACCTCCTGTATTAGCTCCTAGAGTATTCTAGGATGCATTTCATCAGGTCCTGGTGACTTGCAGGCATCTAACTTATCTAAGTGATTTTTAACGTGTTCTTTTTTTATTTTATCTTCTAAACCTTCCCCCTTCCCATTAGCATTCACTATGTTAGGCATTCCTTCAGACTTCTCGGTGAAGACCGAAACAAAGAAGTCATTAAGCATCTCTGCCATTTCCAAGTTTCCTGTTACTGTTTCTCCCTCCTCACTGAGTAGTGGGCCTACCCTGTCCTTGGCCTTCCTCTTGCTTCTAATGTATTGATAAAAAGTTTTCTTGTTTCCCTTTATTCCTGTCGCTAGTTTGAGCTCATTTTGTGCCTTTGCCTTTCTAATCTTGCCCCTGCATTCCCGTGTTGTTTGCCTATATTCATCCTTTGTAATTTGTCCTAGTTTCCATTTTTATATGACTCCTTTTTATTTTTTAGATCTTGCAAGATCTCGTGGTTAAGCTAAGGTGGTCTTTTGCCACATTTTCTATCTTTCCTACCCAGCAGAATAGTTTGCTTTTGGGCCCTTAATAGTGTCCCTTTGAAATACTGCCAGCTCTCCTCAGTTGTTTTTCCCCTCAGGTAAGGTCCCATGGGAATCAAGACTATCAGCTCTCTCAGCTTACCAAAATCCGCTTTCCTGAAATCCATTGTCTCTATTTTGCTGTACTCCCTTCTACCCTTCCTTAGAATTGTGAACTCTGATTTCATGATCACTTTCACCCAAGCTGCCTTCTACTTTCAAGTTCTCAACGAGTTCCTCCCTATTTGTTAAAATCAAATCTAGAACAGCTTCCCCCCCTAGTAGCTTTCTCAACCTTCTGAAATAAAAAGTTGTCTGCAATGCAGTCCAATAACTTATTGGGTAGTCTGTGCCCCACTGTGTTATTTTCTCAACATATATCTGGATAGTTGAAGTCCCCCATCACCACCAAATCTTGGGCTTTGGATGATTTTGTTAGTTGTTTAAAAAAAGCCTCATCCACCTCTTCCACCTGTTTAGGTGGCCTGTAGTAGACTCCTAGCATGACATCACCCTTGTTTTTACTCCTTTTAGTCTAACCCAGAGACTCTCAACACTTCCGTCCCCTATGTCCATCTCCACCTCAGTCCAAGTGTGTACATTTTTAATATATAAGGCAACACCTCCTCCCTTTTTCCCCTGTCTGTCCTTCCTGAGCAAGCTGTACCCATCCATACCAACATTCCAATCATGTGTATTATCCCACCAAGTTTCGGTGATGCCAACAATGTCATAGCTGAATTTATTTATTAGCACTTCCAGTTCTTCCTGCTTATTACCCATACTTCTCGCATTTGTATACAGGCATCTAAGATACTGATTTGATCTTGCCTCCCAGTTTTGCCCTGACCCTCCTATCTCTTTGCCATTAGAGCCCACGCTCCCTCCTATTTGTTTGTTCCTCTGAAGACACAAAAGCGCATCACAGCTTATTAACTTACCTGGGGTGAATACACTGCACTGAGCTAGTTTATAGTAAAATAAAACAAATTTACTACCAATATGACATGGGTTAAGTGATGCTAAGTGAAAGGAATAAAGTTAAAAAGGGTTACAAGCAAATAAAAGTGAAATCCCGCATCTAAAAGTCTAAAACTTAATATAACAAGGTACAGGCTTTGTTCAAGATGTTTTTTCTCACCAGTCATTCTTCCCAGTCATGGCTGACTTTTTCTCAGTCAGGACCTTCCACAAACAGGGCCGGCACGCCCACTAGGCGACCCTAGGCGGTTGCCTAGGGCGCCGGTGGGCGGCTGGCCGTGGCTGCCTCTCGCCCGCCCGGCTCCGCAGCTGAGCTGGGGGGTGGCTGGCTGTGGCTGCCGCCCGGCTCCGCAGCCAGCTGCCTCCTGCTTCCGGCTGAGCCGTGGCTGCCGCCCGGCTCTGCAGCTCAGACAGGAGCCGGAGGGGTGGCTGGCCGCGGCTGCTGCCCGCCTCCCGGCTTGGTGGCTCAGCCGGTGGGGGCGGGGTTGCTGTCCACGGCTGCCTCCCTGCTCCGCAGCCAGCCACTCTCCCGGCTGAGCTCCTGGCCTGCTGCCGCCCCCACCCCCCTGCTCCCTGCTGAGCCGCGGAGCTGGAGGCAGGGGGCAGCTGGCCATGGCTGCCTCCCACCCTCCCGGCTCCGGGGCTGAGCCGGGAGCCGGGGGGGGGGCGCTGGCTGTGGGCAGGGGGCTGAGCTGCGGCCCGCAGGGGGTGGGGAGGCTGGCTGCTGCCGGGGGGGGGGCGGCGGCGGTGTTAGCTGGGGGGGGGAGGGCACACGGGGGGTGGTCTTAGCTGGGGGGGGGGCTCAGGGGGGGTGGTGTTAGCTGGGGGGGGAGGGGTGCAGGGCTGGTGCAAGGAAGTTTCGCCTAGGGTGCAAAACTTCCTTGCACCAGCTCTGTCCACAAAAGTAGAAGATACTGGCTTCCTTTGCCTTCTTCAGTGAAAGATCTTTACCTAAACAGCTTTCTCACCTATATTCAGTTCCAGAGATTGCAACCCCCTCCATTGGTTGGAGGATCCATCTCTCTCAGCATGCAAGGGCTCTGTTCCCTTGTGTCTGTCCAGTAATGGATGCCAAAGATGGCTTCTCTCCCTGCTTTTATATCTCCCAAAGTTCAGTGACCTTGCTTCAGGAGGCAGGAAGCCCTCCTGTGTGCTTAGCTTGCTGTGTCCACCTGCTGTTCTCCCCTTCCTGTGGGCTTCCCATCTCCCTGTATATAAATAGGGCTTCTACTGTTTCTGATTCTGCCATGCTTAATTTACATAGCAGACCGGTATATAGCTGTGACATTTCCTCCTGTCTGGGCAGACTGTACAGCCTAATATCAATGGTATCCATAATTCCTTATATAGTGTTAATACATACATTTTACAATGATTTTAATCACCAGCATGTTACAGGCATTCATAAACTACCTTATTTGATGCGCTAATATTGTATTCAGTCAGTTGATTCAATTGCTCATCACTTGAGGTTCAGCCCCCTGTCTGTATAGACTAGTAAACCTTTGAAATCGATTCTTCTGAGGGGTACCCATCAAAGTAAAGTTTACTTAAGCTGTGAGGAAGATGACATAGAGTCTGATGGTGAAGGAAGCTTCATGCTATTTCTTCCCCACTTGTTAGCTTAATAGCTTTGTTTCCCTAATATGTAAAAATGGATCTTCATTGTCTTTGCCGAAGATTTGGGCCGGTCAGAGAACACTGGTCTACAATTTTTGAGAAGTCGTCTGCTTCAGAGATAAATGTGCTATTTAGTATGTATTTTGATGTACTGAATTCAAATATGACAATTAAAACAACTGATTGGCTACTGTTTCTAAGATATTTAAGTTTTTACATTTTATGTTTATGTATAGTGTGTAGATAGTAGAGTTTTAATCATAAATTGTAAACCTAGGTCTTTTCATGTGTTTATGGTTGCTTTACATGATACTATTTCACCTGTCCTGTTTATGTAACACTTTAAAAATCAGCAAAGGGGTTATAAAATTTATTATGAAACAAAAGGCAAAAAACTATTATGTACATAGTTTAGTCCTATTCAGTGTCTACTCGGCGCTTCTTGGCTTGTCTCTTGTATTCATTAAATGGAGCATCTCTTGTCACTGTCCAGCAATAGTCTGCAAGCATTGATGGGCTCCATTTGCCCTGAAAGCGTTTCTCCATTGTTGCAATGTCCTGGTGAAATCGCTCGCCATGCTCATCGCTCACTGCTCCACAGTTGGGTGGAAAAAAATCTAGATGAGAGTGAAAAAAATGTATCTTTAGTGACATGTTGCAACCAAGGCATTTGTATGCCTTGAGGAGGTTTTCCACCAACAACCTGTAGTTGTCTGCCTTGTTGTTTCTGAGAAAATGTATTGCCACTAACTGGAAGGCTTTCCATGCCTTTTTTTCCTTGCCACGCAGTGCATGGTCAAATGCATCATCTCGAAGATGTTCACGAATCTGAGGACCAACAAAGACACCTTCCTTTATCTTAGCTTCACTTAACCTTGGGAAATTTTCCACGGAGGTACTTGAAAGCTGCTTGTGTTTTGTCAATGGCCTTGACAAAGTTCTTCATCAGACCCAGCTTGATGTGTAAGGGTGGTAACAAAATGTTCCTTGATTCAACAAGTGGTGGATGCTGAACACTTTTCCTCCCACGCTCCAATGACTGTCGGAGTGGCCAATCTTTCTTGATGTAGTGGGAATCTCTTGCACGACTATCCCATTCGCAGAGAAAACAGCAGTACTTTGTGTATCCAGTCTGAAGACCACGCAAGAGAGCAACAACCTTCAAATCACCACAAAGCTGCCACTGATGTTGGTCATGGTTTATGCACCTCAAAAGTTGTTTCATGTTGTCATAGGTTTCCTTCCTATGGACTGCATGACCAACTGGAATTAATGGCAAAACATTGCCATTATGCAGTAAAACAGCTTTAAGACTCGTCTTCGATGAATCAATGAACAGTCTCCACTCATCTGGATCGTGAACAATGTTGAGGGCTGCCATCACACCATCGATGTTGTTGCAGGCTACAAGATCACCTTCCATGAAGAAGAATGGGACAAGATCCTTTTGACGGTCACGGAACATGGAAACCCTAACATCACCTGCCAGGAGATTCCACTGCTGTAGTATGGAGCCCAAAAGCTCTGCCTTACTCTTGGGTAGTTCCAAATCCCTGACAAGGTCATTCAGTTCACCTTGTGTTATGAGGTGTGGTTCAGAGGAGGAGGATGGGAGAAAATGTGGGTCCTGTGACATTGATAGTTCAGGACCAGAAGTTTCATCCTCTTCCTCTTCCTCGTCTGACTTAAGTGAGAATGATTCTGGTGCATCAGGAACCGGCAGTCCTCCTCCGTGGGGTACTGGGCGTATAGCTGATGGAAAGTTTGGATAATGCACAGTCCACTTTTTCTTCTTTGACACACCTTTCCCAACTGGAGGCACCATGCAGAAGTAACAATTGCTGGTATGATCTGTTGGCTCTCTCCAAATCATTGGCACTGCAAAAGGCATAGATTTCCTTTTCCTGTTCAACCACTGGCGAAGATTTGTTGCACAAGTGTTGCAGCATATGTGTGGGGCCCACCTCTTGTCCTGATCTCCAATTTTGCAGCCAAAATAAAGGTGATAAGCTTTCTTAACCATAGTGGTTATACTGCGCTTTTGTGATGCAAAAGTCACTTCACCACAAACATAGCAGAAGTCTGCACTGTTCACACAAGTATGAGGCATCTCTGCTCACTTTGGCTAAACAGAAATGTGTCCCTTTGCAAAATCAAACACTGACAAATAAGAGAGCACGACACTGTATGATTTCTAGAGCTGATATAGGGCAATTTGTTCAGCAGAGTGATGTAAGCTTCGTTATGATTGCATCATCCATGACTTCTAGGAATAACATGATGCAATTCATATCATGTATCACGCAATACCAGCTTCAGATTGCATCATTCATTGTTTTGCCTAAAAAGAAGTACTGTCCAAACCCAGTCATAGATTTATTCATAGATCCAGTCAAAGATGTATTTTTGTCATTTCTGGTTTAAATTGAGATCCCTTCCCTTTATAACTCACTTATCCTCCGCCATTCCCAAGTCAAGGGTTGTATATACTGACCCAATAGCATGTCTTGAAAACTAGAGCCAATCAACAATTTTAAGCATCATTTTCATTCTCAGTGACCCAGAATTAGTAAAGTTTGACTACATTTATTTCAGAAGCATTTTGGCTGTAGAGCAGTGGAATGAAATACATGTTCCTTTGTCTAAGCAGTCCTGTTTACCAACTCCCCCTTATGTGCCTGGCTTGAAAAAATTTTAGTTATCATTCCAGCATAGGTCCATAACTCTTAATACCCACCACAAACATACATCACACAAGGTTATTAGTAGTAAGTTATTAGTTTTCAAACAATACCTCAGAAGGCATATTTTCTACAAAGATTATTACAATTGTGTATAGGGTGGGAGAAATGCATTAATACTTGAGAGGCATTCAGATACTATGGTGATGGGGGTCAGATAAAATTACCAAAGTTGCTTTTTTTGTATGTAATCTCTTAATTGATTTCTTATGTGCAGAACAACAAAAAGAATAATTAAATATGTATTTACACTATAGAAATCACTGTTGCTTAGTGATAAGTACAATTTATGATCTATGAAGGGCATGCAGAAATATTTAAGAATCAGGAAGGTTAATTGTGATGAAATAGTAATGTAATATTAATACAAGGTTACAGGTTAAATATATTTGGAATAAATTTGTACATATAGTTTCAGTCAGACAATAGTTGTCCCTTCTTAAAGATGGTGATAAGCTTTGATACCCATGTAAATAGCTGAGAACTGAATTAGTGCTGATTTTGCTGAGTGAGTGTTGATCCAGTCTAGTCTTCGGTATTGAGGTAATCAGCGTAAATGAAATATGTTGTATAAAATTTTTGTCTTGTCTGTGTAGATAGACAGTAAGGTTAAGAGAACTATAATACTCAAGGTGCTTGAAAATTTTGGCCTACTGGTTTCAAACTAGTCTTAAATCTGGAATGTAGGCTATGATTTTCAAAATTCTAGCATAAAGTTAGGCTCCTAATTTATACTTAAACTCCTAAATAAGTGATCTGATTTTCAAAAATACTAAGCACCCAACAACTTCTACTGAACTCAATGAGAGCTGTTGGATGCTCAGACCACTGGAAAATCAAGCCACTTATTTAAGAGCCTAGAATAGATTTAGAAGCCTAAAGTTAGGATTCTATTTTTAAAAATCTTGACCTTAAGATCTTTACTAACTCTGGCAGAAATAAAAAGTGCAAAAATTAATGAGATTATAGAAATATTATAGACATCTGTTTAGCAAATAGTCATTAGAATGCAGTCAAATAAGACAGTGAAAGAATCACCTAGCTTCTCAGGTCTCAGAAGCCATCCCTCTTTTGAAGACAATAGACATTGGCCTCACATGATTGTGTGCACCCCATCCTTGGTGACTTGGGCATTGTCTAGTGGGCTTATTAATGCTCATCTGCATCATATTCCAAATCTCATTAGTAAGCACCAACAATGTGCTTATCATTAAGGAAGACATGAAATAAGGAAAATCTCTGCGCCAAACAACTTCTAGTATATTGTAAGAGAGAGAGGGCACTGTTATACCAATAAAATAAAAACCAGCAGGATCTTTTTAAAGGGGATAAGCCAAAATGTCACAGTTATTGTGAATACAAAAAGAATCATAGTAAGCAGTCAGTTATAGTTATAACATTTCATTCAGTTTCACATTCATTCACACACACACACACAGGTTCTGCATAGATGTCATAGTTACCAGCCTAGAAGTTGCTCATGCCAAGTTACTGGCCAGGTAACCTGGGCATGAGGGTGGAGCTGAGTCCTTGTCAGATTCATCTGATGCTCCTGGAGGGTGGTTGCAGAACCAGACTCAAAGTCCTCAGTGTGTAGAAGCCATTCTTATAGGAATTATTTCCTATGTTAGTCTATGGGAACTGTTTCATCTTTCTGTTGCTAACTCAATCAGCAGATGGCACATTTCTGATGTTTCTGCTGTCAGATGTTATCTTGTTTTTCCCATCCTTTGAGATGGTCGGGTGGATCCCAGTTTATCCTCCGGGGGATGTTGTCTGGTCGTTCCCACTTGATGCCGCCTTCAGCCGATGGTCACTGAATTCCTAGGCTGGCACCTCCCTGCTCATTCATTCATGTACACCAAGCATTCATCAGCAGGCATACTGTCTCCACCACTTTTGGGGTGTGTACTAATTTATTTGAGACTCCTTGCCCTTTGAGGGTGGGGGTCTTTCTATGCTGTTTCTAGGTACAAAGCATGCATAAAGAACAAAGTCAAATAACTTGTTTGCAAGTTTCTCATAGCGATACAGTATCTTTCTGAGAACAGATACAATCAATGGTTTACACAGACAGTAGCTTATAAGTTTTAACAGGAGACCAAAGAGATCTTTTTACTTGGTAATGCTATGAGGTTTAAATTGTGGGGGACAAATTATGGGGAGTTACTTTCACTTGGGGAATCACTGCCAGTACCTTCTTTAATATCCCTACAGCACAACACAGTGAAAAACACAGAAGAGGGAATAATGTAAAGGTGAGGGGGTTGATTTTCATTTGTTTTTAAAATGTTGGTTAATGACTTGTGGGCACTGCATCAGGGGCCCTATGTTTGATGGTCGAGGGGTCTTTCCTATAAAAATAGCTAGGTCAGTCTCATGCCTCTTATTGATTATACCATGCATGATGTTCTTCTCCTACCCATTCTAATTCCCAGTTATTCAGTACTTGGGCCTGGTGCTCTTTTGCAAAGTGCATTCTTTAGGCAAGAGTACAGGAACAGTAATGATAAATACAAAGAGCGAAATCAAAAGAGAAGGGAGGGGGAAAGGCTAAAGGAATAGCCATGTGTAGAGGACATGCTGCTAAATGATATCAAGTTCATGTGTCTATAGGCTTTGTCTTCACTAAATTTGTGTTAAACATGAGTGTGATGAGTTAGCTGACATGGTCATCTTCTGCATCATGTCAGCTAGTCATGGTTAAGCCTTGTCCCAGCTAGGTTTGACATTGTCATCTAATTAGATTCCTCGCAATTTTATTATGAATACTAAGATTTCCTAGTGATGGTAAGCTGTGTGTGAAATATATTCTTGGAAAATCTTTGGCTAATGTATTTGTCATAAACATACAGCTAAGGGTAACATAAAATCCCTCCTGAGCAGCTGTACTGAATCTTTACCTGTAAGGGGTTAAGATTCTCAAATAACCTGGTTGGCACCTCACCAAAAGGACCAATACGGCATAGGCGCCGACTTTAGTCAGCGCCGGTGGGTGCTCGCACCGCCCCGGCACCGCCCCAACTCCACCCCCGGCCCTGCTCCCATTCCACCCCTTTCCCAAGTCCCCGCCCCCGCCTCCTCCCCCAGGTGCTCCGCATTTCCCCTCTCCCCCGCACAGGCTTGCAAGCCTGGGAGGGAGGGGGGAGAAGCAGAGCACCCACCGGCAGCTCCCCGCCAGCCCCCCTACACCCAGCTCACCTCCGCCTCCTCCCCCGAGGCACTGCTGCTTCACTTCTCCCCCCCTTCCGCCCAGGCTTGCCGGAATCAGCTGTTTGGCATGCGACAAACCTGGGAGGGAGGGGAGAAAAGCGAAGCAGTGGTGCCTCGGGGGCCAATTTTTCCCCGTGGGTGCTCCAGCCCTGGAGCACCCACAGAGTCGGCTCCTATGCAATAAGGAAAGAAGATACTTTCAAATCTCGGGGCGGGGGGGCGGGGAGAGGTTTTGTTTGTCCTCTCTTTGTTTGTTCCCTCTCTGGACAGAGAGAGAGAGACCAGGCAGGTAAAACCTCTCCTGAAAACATACCTGAAATGATTCATCTAAGGTTACAAAAATTGTAAGTAAAGCAAGGAAATGCATTAGATTATCTTTTGTTTTAGCTTGTGAATTTTCCCTATGCTAAGAGGTAATTTCATTCCTGTTTTGTAACTGGGAAGCAGAGTCAGAGGGGAATCCTCTGTGTTTTAAATCTTTTTATTTACCCTGTAAAGTTACCTTCCATCCTGATTTTGCCGGTATGATTCTTTTACCTTTTTCTTTATAATAAAATTATTATTTTAAGAACCTGATTGATTTTAGTGTCCTAAAGATAAAGGGTCTGCTCTGTACTTATATTAAAGGCAATTAGTTGGTATATTATTCTCAAGCCTCCCCAGAAAAGCGGGTGAAGGGGTTTGGGGGATATTTTGTGGGGATAGGGCTCCAAGTGATCCTTTCCTGAATTTTTGTCTAAATCACTTGGTGGTGGCAGCAATACCCTCCAAGGACAAGGAAAGGATTTGTGCCTCGGGAAAGTTTTTAACCTAAGCTGGTAGAAATAAGCTTAATGGGTCTTTCATGCAGTCCCCACATCTGTACCCCAGAGTTCAGAGTGGGGAGGGAACCCTGACAGTATCTCAATAAGAAAGTGAACTTTTTAAAATCAGTTGAATAAAGATTTTCTAAATTTCTTATGTTACACAGCAAAGCTCTCCTCATCCATGGTAATTATGATTTGAGATGCTACTTCTGATAAATCAACTACACTTCCTTTTATGTAATTGTGATAATCATCTATTTAGATTTTTTTCAACTTCCTTATTTGGTGTAAAATATTTTCTCTTTCATTATTCGTTTGTGGCTTAAAATCACATTGCTAATACAATCCAAAATGTGATCACCTTGGAAAAATGCAACAGTAGATGCAGAATTTCCCCTTCTTCCCATAACTTTATTACAAAGATAGCGGGCATAAATGCAGTAAAATATCAAGTTAAGTATACAGAGAATTTGACGAAATGTAACAACCCTCCCCTCCCCCAAAACACAACCCAGTAATCATGTGGCTCGTGATGACTAAGTCTAACTTTGTTCCTCTTTCCTGAAAACGAAGTGTTCAAGTAAAATATTCACCCAGATAGTACCTCCTTTATTTTTGGAAGGCTTGAAGATATGCAACCATGTTTCAGCTTGTTTTTTTCATTCTGTTTACTTCAGGATTCACTGAATCACAAGGAGAAAACGTGCTTTGCAGATCCTCGGAGGTAGAAATATCGTATTCCTTTTGTGGTAAGTAAAGGATTGTTTTATTTTCAGTGGTGTTTGCACAAGAATGGATATCCTCTCAGGAAACACTTGTCTTCCTTTCTCTTGTATTTGCTTCTTTGAGGAGTCCAGAAAGATAAAGAAATGACTCACTAGAGATTTAAGAATAATTTTGCTCTCTTTTGGTAGCTTGGGTGATATATATATTTTTGGTATTCTGCAATTTCTGTATGATAGCAATTACTCTGTGCATCCATAGATATTACCACCGTCCATGTTGGGGAAGGTATGGGGTGGGAGAGAGGTAAGCTTTTCTGATGAGGACAGGCATGTGTGTTGGTGACTTTGGGAAAACTTAAAAGACAAATTTAAATGTGCTTCTCTAGTGCTGTGATTTAATCAAGTTGGACAAGAAATGTACTGTGACATAGATTTTCATAGAACTTGAAGTTTAGCTGTATGGAAAATAGGAACACTTCATGTGAGTTTCTATTGGCCCTGGAAACTGGGAAACTGTGGGACAGCTAACTACAATACAAGCTGAAAAAGAAGTGTGTGTGTGTGTGTGTGGGGGGGGCAGTTTTCCACTTTGCTTTCAATTGTTTCTCCCCTTTCCCCCCTACTCCTTTGCTTTGGTACATAGGCTCTAATCTAGGCCATGATCTGGCACTGAGTCACCCAAAAGGAACCCCACTGATGTCAACAGAACTCTGTGTGGGCAGAGGAGTCTGCCCACATAATGCTTGGTGTAGGATCAGGGCCTTAGACTGTACATTCCACAGGGCAGGGGTTAGGTCTCGTACAGTTCCATACACATCACCCGTGCTGTATTCTTAGTAAGAATGAGCTATAACCTAAGACATAGAGAGAATATTTGCTGTTACAACTGCTTTGCATTTATTTTCTTTTTGTTAAAATGTTAAGTGCCTATGCATGAGCTTTAGGCTCACTGACAATAAAATTTACAATCTCTTAGGAATCATAGAATCATAGAATCTCAGGGTTGGAAGGGACCTCAGGAGATCATCTAGTCCAACCCCCTGCTCAAAGCAGGACCAACCCCAACTAAATCATCCCAGCCAGGGCTTTGTCAAGCCTGACCGTAAAAACCTCTAAGGAAGGAGATTCCACCACCTCCCTAGGTAACCCATTCCAGTGCTTCACCACCCTCCTAGTGAAAAAGTTTTTCCTAATATCCAACCTAAACCTCCCCCTCTGCAACTTGAGACCATTACTCCTTGTTCTGTCATCTTCTACCACTGAGAACAGTCTAGATCCATCCTCTTTGGAACCCCCTTTCAGGTAGTTGAAAGCAGCTATCAAATCCCCCCTCATTCTTCTCTTCTGCAGGCTAAACAATCCCAGTTCCTTCAGCCTCTCCTCATAAGTCATGTGCTCCAGCCCCCTAATCATTTTTGTTGCCCTCCGTTGGAATCCTTCCAATTTATCCACATCCTTTTTGTAGTGTGGGGCCCAAAACTGGACACAGTACTCCAAATGAGGCCTCACCAGTGCCGAATAGAGGGGAATAATCACGTCCCTCGATCTGCTGGAAATGCCCCTACTTATACAGCCCAAAATGCCATTAGCCTTCTTGGCAACAAGGGCACACTGTTGACTCATATTCAGCTTTTCGTCCATTGTAACCCCTAGATCCTTTTCTGCGGAACCGCTGCCCAGCCATTCGGTCCCTAGTCTGTAGCAGTGCATGGGATTCTTCCGTCCTAAGTGCAGGACTCTGCACTTGTCCTTGTTGAAACTCATCATATTTCTTTTGGCCCAATCCTCTAATTTGTCTAGGTCCCTCTGTATCCTATCCCTACTCTCCAGCGTATCAACCACTCCTCCCAGTTTAGTGTCATCTGCAAACTTGCTAAGGGTGCAGTCCACACCATCCTCCAGGTCGTTGATGAAGATATTGAACAAAACCGGCCCCAGCACCGACCCTTGGGGCACTCCACTTGATACCGGCTGCCAACTAGACATGGAGCCATTGATCACTACCCGTTGAGCGCGACCATCCAGCCAGTTTTCTATCCACCTTACCGTCCATTCATCCAGCCCATACTTCTTTAACTTGCTGGCAAGAACACTGTGGGAGACTGTATCAAAAGCTTTGCTAAAGTCAAGAAATAGCACATCTACTGCTTTCCCCTCATCCACAGAGCCAGTTATCTCATCATAGAAGGCAATTAGGTTAGTCAGGCATGACTTGCCCATGGCGAATCCATGCTGACTGTTCCTGATCACTTTCCCCTCCTTTAAGTGGTTCAGAATTGATTCCTTGAGGACCTGTTCCATGATTTTTCCAGGGACTGAGGTGAGACTGACTGGCCTGTAGTTCCCTGGATCTTCCTTCTTCCCTTTTTTAAAGATGGGCACTACATTAGCTTTTTTCCAGTCATCCGGGACCTCCCCCGATTGCCATGATTTGTCAAAGATAATGGCCAATGGCTCTGCAATCACATCGGCCAACTCCTTTAGCACCCTCGGATGCAGTGCATCCGGCCCCATGGACTTGTGCTCGTCCAGCTTTTCTAAATAGTCCCGAACTACTTTCTCCACAGAGGGCTGGTCACCTCCTCCCCATACCGTGCTGCGGAGTGCAGCCGCCTGGGAGCTGACCTTGTCTGTGAAGACAGAGGCAAAAAAAGCATTGAGTACACTAGCTTTCTCCACATCCTCTGTCACTAGGTTCCCTCCCTCATTCAGCAAGGGGCCCACACTTTCCTTGACTTTCTTCTTGTTGCTCACATACCTGAAGAAACCCTTCTTGTTACTCCTAACATATCCGGCTAGCTGCAACTCCAAGTGTGATTTGGCCTTCCTAATTTCACTCCTGCATGCCTGAACAATATTTTTATACTCCTCCCTAGTCATTTGTCCAATCTTCCACTTCTTGTAAGCTGCTTTTTTGTGTTTAAGATGAGCAAGGATTTCACTGTTAAGCCAAGCTGGTCACCTGCCATATTTACTTTTCTTTCTACACATCGGGATGGTTTGTTCCTGCAACCTCAATAAGGATTCTTTAAAATCAGCTAGCAGCAGAGTACAGTAAGAACAGTTAGCATAGCAACCAGTAAGTACCACAGTACATTATACCCCAGCCTATTCCATATCCTCAGCACTTCCCAGATACTCCATCAGATTACATTTTCATCATGGATAAAATAGTACATCATGTCCTGCAAAAACAGTACAAGTAAACTAACCTGACATGATTTCTGTCTTTAAAAGAAAAGTATTGAACTGGATTCCCTCTAGCAGTGGGGTGGAGATGTAGGTGGGATGATGACTTCTTATAAAAATGTGAAATAATAGGCTTTCCAACACTGAACAGGCAGTGCATTTTGTACTATATCCTGTATTTTACACTGACATCTGCATCTTGTAGAATGTACAGCAGTGGTCACTCCAAAAACAAACCATGATACAGAATAATCTACTAAGGTTCCATTACATTGGAAGCCATGCTAGTGACAACCAAGTTTAAGCACTGTTGTTGCTAGCTAGGGTGACCAGATGTCCTGATTTTATAGGGACAGTCTCGATATTCTGGGCTTTGTCTTATATAGGCTTCTATTACCCCCCACCCCCTGTCCTGATTTTTCACACTTGCTGTCTGGTCACCCTATTGCTAGCAGGCTTCTAACACAGTTTCACTGACCAGTGTGGATGGGAATATTTTTGTCTGACAATCATGTTAATAGCCTTCCTTCAATGATAGTGTGGAAAATGAATGTCTTCAAAACATACATAAATATAACAGCGTGTGTTTGTAACAAATATCCTCAACCCAATCAACCTACTGTTCTTAATACTTCATTTCAAAGTGGAATTATGTTATTTCTGCCTCAAGAAGGCATCTAAAAGGATAATTTACAAACATTTTTTTGATGGAGAGTGCTATTCATGCTGACTTTATTACATACTGTATTTTTTTATTTAGATTCTGTGGACCATATTTTCTTCCTTAGTATAGTCCCTTGTTCCTTTAGAGAAGGTCGTTGGAAAGTTACTCTTTTAGGGATTCCAAGTAAGTCACTTTTTGTTATTTCCATCAAATTTGGGGGATTAAATTCTGTATTTGCGTACTTCTATCTCTAAACCTCCTAAATTAGAAGGCTATTTAGGGGAAATTTTTCATGATTGAACATGAAAAGATAAATCATGATGATATACAAATAATCTGATTTTCTAACACATTTATGTAAAGATGTATGCACTAAACTGTGACTCACTTGTGCATGCAATTACCATCATTTTACACACTAATAAAGTAGTTATGTGTGCAAATTGTCAGTTAGACAAACAACTATCCATTTGCTCATGCAGTTACTCAATCATGCCAAACTTAAATTAATCTTCGCTATGGAGCCTTGACTGGTGCCCCAATAATGTGAAAAACATTACAAATACACAATAAAGTTTGGTCCTTAGAACTTACACTTCATAACCGAATGAGATGGAGTGGCTATTTATAGGGAAAGAAGAGACTTTTGACAGATACTATATGTGCTAAGGAGAGTGGAAGTGCCAGGAGAGTGCCTATTCCTATGTGTCTGAGATTTTCATCATTCTACCCAAGGCCCTGTCTAAACTAGAAAAATAGATTGCATTTAAAAATGTGTTCGCTAACACATTTTAACTCACAATTTTGAAAGCTAGTGTAGATAGGATTTAACACCTTTAAAAATGTGTTAGCTCATTGTTGTCTGCCGAAGGCCCTTCATGCCATGATTCAGTGTCACCCAGAAGTCCCCTCATAGGGGGTATGTGATCTTGATGGATCTCTTTGAAGGGAGAGAGACACAGGGCCTGCTACAACCAGTACCATACCTCCTCTACGTAATGATCACCTCCTGAGTTTCCTCTTTTTAGCAGCAGCCACCTTCTTTAGGCACTTGAGATGTTGAATGTAGCACCTGATTCCTGCAGAAGTACAGATAAGACTGCTGTGTGAAGATTGAGTGCTACTATAGCTGAGGAGAAAAAGGGATTGAAGTCTTCTACCAATTCACTGAGCTACCTGATTAAACAGAAGGAGAAGCAACCCAGATTGTGGACATCTCAAGAAGAAGGAACAGTTTTATAACATAATTAAAAGCATTCCCCCACAAAGTAAAACTACTGATTAATTTTAGTTCACACATTGACTTAGACAATATATTTTTATATAATATATATATATATATATATATATATATATATATATATATATATATATATATATATATATATATATATATATATATATATATATATATATATATATATATATATATATATATATATATATATATATATATATATATATATTTATTAATAATTTTCCTGGCTCTGCATTCCACTTTGTGTCTTTATAAATACCTAAAAAAGTATAACCAGACTGATGTTCTTTGCTTCCACAGTGCCTTTCATCCAAGTATATAAAATAGGGGAGGGTGAGGGTGATGATATTTAACTTGTGAGGTTGTTGAATTCAATTAATTTATGTTCATATATCTCTTTGAAAATATAAAAAACTGTAGCCCCCAATTCAGCAATGTAATTAAGCATGTATCTAATCTTAATCACCTGTGTAGTTCGTTAGCTTCAATGGAACAACTTGGGTGCATATGTCTAAGTGCTGGAGATGGTTGAAAACTTTCCATATTTCTTTTGGATGGAAAATGGCTTTTCAGTTATAACAGATTTCTTTCGGTGGAAACTCCAATTTTCATTTATTTTTTTTGTCGAAAAACTTGAAAATTTGCCATTTTAAACCAATTTCCCCCCCATTTTTTTGGTGTTTCGACAACACCCTCCAAAAAATCTGAATAATTTTTTTTTGTGGGGAGTGAAGAATAATTTCCCAACCAGTAGCCAAATACTTAAACACCTTGCTGAGTTGCAGCCTATATGAGTACTAAGTTTAATATTCTAGTCACCATTAATATGCATGATTCTCACCTCATGTAGGGAGTGAATGTGTTTTGTGGAGATTTAATCAGTTTATGTTTTGCTTATTTTTAATAGGGAGTGATCTAATCTTTTTGGAGGGCAGCGTGAATTTATGGTATGATGCCGTAAATGTATTACCATTGAAAAAAGTCATTTGCCATGGATTTGATGATGAATATTCATTTTGTGGAACTCTGAAGGGAGGTAAGCACAAACTTGGGAGTTCTCCTTTTCCAAACAGGGAACAGAACCCTGCTAGCTACAATCCTGTTTAAACGCTGTTGTTGCTAGCAGGTTCATTAGAAAGCTGTTTAACTGACCAGCATGGACAGGGATATTACTAGGTTTCAGTGTAGTAGCCGTGTTAGTCTGTGTCAGCAAAACGAAATTACTGTCTCTGTGAATAGCTCTAGATGATGATATAAAACCATGCTAACCACAGCCAGTTTTTGCAGGCCCCATAATTTGGGGGACCTAGAAAAGTAAAGGAGAATTTCTGCCCAGGCTACAATTGATAGCACTAGAGACACCGCAAATTTCATACCAGCTGGATGCCTCTAGCTGAGCCAGTGCAACTGCTGAGCAGCCAGAAGGGGGCAGCTCAACAGCAGTAAAGGCAGCATGGTTCAGTAGGCTAAGCAAGGGGTTGAGGGAAACTAGCAAGGTACTAATCCTAGCTATAACACAGACTCTTTTTGGCATTGTTCAAGTCATGCAGGCCAAAGCTTTCAATCTTGAGCGCCTAAATTTAGGCAACTAAATCCAGAGGAACTAAGAGTCTGTAGCTCTTTCTGATGTCAATGGGAGCTGCATTTGCTCAGCACCTCTGAATATCGATTTAGGTGCATATATATATATTGTGACACAGTCAGGCCAGATGGCTACAGGAGAGTGATAGAAGGTAGATACATTAGCCCCAGATTAAGCCGGTCCCTTTTTCCCGAGTAAGATAATGGGCAGAACAATCAGGAAGTTTCTGGAACCAATTATGGCAGGCAGGCTAATTAGGACACCTGGAGCCAATTAAGCAGCTACTAGAATCAATTAGGACAGGCATGCTACTCAGGGCACCTGGTTTAAAAAGGACCTCACTTCAGTTAGTGAGGCGCATGCAAGGAGCAAGAGGTGCGCAAGGAGCTGAGAGTGAGAAGGCGTACTGCTGGAGGACTGAGGAGTACAAGCGTTATCAGACATCAGGAGGAAGGTCCTGTGGTGAGGATAAAGAAGGTGTTAGGAGGAGGCCATGGGGAAGTAGCCCAGGGAGTTGTAGCTGTCACGCAGCTGTTACAGGAGACACTGTAGACAGCTGCAATCCACAGGGCCCTGGGCTGGAACCCGGAGTAGAGGACGGGCCTGGGTTGCCCCCATCCCCGCAACTCCCTATTTGATACCAGAGGAGTAGGTCTCTGGCCTGTTCCCCGACCCACTAGGTGGGTCAGCAGAGACTGCGGGGATTGTTCTCCTCCTTTTCCCCATGCTGGCCAATCAGGGCCGGCTCCAGGCACCAGCCTACCAAGCACGTGCTTGGGGCGGCACCTGGCGGGGGGCGGCGCTCAGGTTTTTTTTTGGTTTTTTAGGTTTTTTTAAAAAAAATAAAAAAACCCACTCTTCGGCGCCGGCGCCCCGGCCGGGGGAGCGGGGTGGCGGGCATGCCATGCTCCCCCCGGGCATTTTGGCGGTGCGGCGGTGCTGGGGGGGGGTGCGTGTTTTGGCGGGCGTTGGGGGGGTGCTTTTTGTTCGGTGGTGCGGCGCTTGGGTTTTTTTTTTTTTTTTTTGCTTGGGGCGGAAAAAAAATTTGAGCCGGCCCTGTGGCCAATGATGAGGTTAGCTGAGTGAACAGCAGGTTTGAGCCACTGGCAAAAGTGGCCAAACTGAGGGCTGCCGTGAATCTCTGAGGTGAGCAAGTTCCACCTAGTGGGTTGAGGACAGGTCAGATCCCTTTCCAAATTAGACCTTCCCTTCTGGTGTTGCTCACAGACCAGGTCAACTCCTCCTGTGTCCGATCAGGAGTTGGGGGGATGCCTTTTTAAAAAAATGAATATCTGCTACTCCTAACCGATCCCCAACCTAACTATTACTTCAGGCTAATCTTTTGAAGGCATCATGGTAGGAGTAGGTTTGGAGGAGGTGAGGGTGGTGGCCTTATGGTTTAATTCAGTTTACCAAGGGGGAGGTGTGACAGAATGTGCAAAGATGGTTGTGGGAGAGGCAGATAAATGTATTGAAGGTGGCATCATTGGCGGAGCAAAGGGAGCTGGTGATGAAGGTGTCAGAGACAAGTAGATTAGTTGAGGGGGCAGAGTTATATAGTGTCAGTTAAGTTTTGAATGCATACACCAATGATCTCCAGACCACTGACACAAGCCAGACAACTTTACCAGTTGCATTCTGTACTTTAAGGAAAACCTAAATAGAGTAAGAAATAAGGTCTCTATCCAACTCCCTCTGAAGTCAATGGAAATTTAACTGGCATGGTTTACTTTATCATTGTTAAGGACCAAGAATAAATGACCACTTCTTTTATAACTGTCTCTATTTTGCAGAGACGCTCAATGCGACGTTTGAATTTAGCGGTTTAACGATGCAATTGCCGAAGGTACTATCCAAAGTGTATATATACTATATCTAATATATATATGTTAAAGGTTACAAAAATTAGCAAAATAGCTTGCTTACATGTATACTTCTCCTGAAAATAGTATTGCACCCCTGAAAATAGTATTCCACCAAAACTGTACAGAACAATTTCCTTACTGAATTTTCTTACCTCAGGAATGACTGTACTTGAGTGGTAGGTGAACTCAAGTTGTCCCTCTATATAGAGCTTTCTGAAAACTTTATTTTAAGAAATAAAATTAGCACAGGTGATATAACAAGTCTAATGCAAGCAAACAAACAAATCACTCTTAACATATTGGAAGGATAAGAGATATCGTGTAAATAAGAAAACGAACTACCACTATAGAACATAAGCACGGCCATACTGAGTCAGACCAAAGGTCCATCTCGCTCAGTATCCTGTCTTCCAACTGTGGCCAATGCCAGGTGCTCCAGAAGGAATGAACAGAACAGGTAATCATCAGGTGATCCATTCCCTGTCCCCCATTCCCAGCACTGGCAAACAGAGGCTAGGGACACCATTCCTACCCATCCTGGCTAATCCATTGATGGACCTATCCTCCTTGAATTTATCTAGTTCTTTTTTGAAGAACTATAGACAAAGAGATTAATGTGTGTATCACTCTAATGGCCCTTTATGGTCCCTATCAACATTTGGTGGTTTACATTAAGTAGGTACCATCCCACCTATTTCCTTGCCTTCCATCTATAACCATCTCATTCCATCTTTCGGGTTCTCTCCTCCCCTCCCTTACTGCCCGCAAAAAAAACAACCTTGCTCTTTCTTGTTCTCTAGGTGGCCTCCAAACATGCACACTCCTATCCTTCTCACTTCAGATATTATTCTCTCTCTTTTCCTCTTCTCCCTATTTCCAGGTCACTCTTCCATGTCTCTTTTTCTCCTCTTCCCCATTTCCAAGTTCCCCTTTGAAACAGAGAGACAGCACAGAAGTACAGGTGACAATACTGTGACCCCCCCCTACAATAGCTTTGCGATCCCCTTTTTGGTCAGGATCTCCAGTTTGAGAAATACTGAGTCTTAAGGGCTTTACAAGTTTACATTTTGCCATTTTAAAATACATATTCATAGTTTGTTACAACACCATGAAATTTAAAATTTAAATACCTGAAACCGTTTTCAAGATATTTAAAATGCTGTGACCATGACATTTACAAAAATGGATGGTGAATTTGGTAGGGCCCTAGTTATTGTGGATCGAGACTTAAGTGACTTAGTCAGCATCACACAGAAACTCTGTGGCAGAGGCAGAGAACTACCTTAACCACAAAACCACCTTTTCTCTTCCTACAGTTCCCTTCCTCATTCACACCTTCCAATTTTTGCACTACATAAGGCAGGCATCCTACAGACAATAGTCTCCTTTACTCACAGACCTGCTCCACCATCAGAGCAGGCCCACCAGTGACCACACGAGACCAGGATCCTATGTAAAAAATAATATGTGATCATGTAATTAAAGGCTGCATCATAATGCAGATGTACAAAAAGGCAATTTACAGGTAATCTTAATTCTTCATTTCCTAACAGCTGAGTTCTTGATGTTGCAACCTTAATAAGGTCCTTTTAACACAGTGGTTTTTTAATGTAATTTCCCAAGTTTTTAAAAAAGTTAACTGAAAAAACAGAAATCTCATCGTGAAACCCACATTAGTCATCAGCAAGGTTGGAACCTTTAGATCCACCACACAAATCTCTGCCACTTGAGCAAATGGAGTAACTGATAGCAGTAGTAGATTGCCATTCTCTATGTGGACCAACACTAGAATGGATGAGACAGACACTTTGCCAATGAGTTTCACAGCTTTTTGCTGAAAGCAGTGGAGTTTTGAGACTCAAGCATTGGTTTCCATTCCAGGCTCTAGAGGGGAGTGTGTTCTGATGGTCGCATACCTTTCTGTATCTGTTTTCTCCCAAACCTTACACCTTCTGCCATTGTTAACTCCAGCCTATCCTGTGCCAGACCTGTCTCTCCCCTCCCTGGGCTCCTCATCTTAGTCTTCTCCCCCTCAGTTTCTGGGCCGAAAAGTGGCACCAAGATTGTGTGGTTTGTTTGTTTTTCTTTGTTTTAGGGAACATATACAATTCTTTTAAGATTATTCTCTGGCCCTTCCGAGAATAACTTGCTCATGTGTATGAATGTCACCTTGTTAAAGAAATTGGACGGTTAAGGAATTTCTGAATAAGACGATTGCTTCAAATCATCGCGGAACACAAGAACTGCTGCTGCAAGGAACTGGAATTTTATCACTGAAATAATAAACAGACTGATTTTGCATGGGTAAGAATGCAAAATGCAATTTACTGTATGCATAATTATAAGGAAGAGGGATGGTCTCATCCATTCATATACTTGCTATAATCAAATGGCCAGCCAATTTGTGCAAAATTTCTATGTGAAAATTAGATACAGATGCATACTGTTTAATCTACAGAATGACCTTGAAATGGTGTCATAGTTACAACTGTATTTCAATTCTACCTCTTGTGTTATGCAGAATGTATGTATTTCAGATTCTGCTAAGCTAAGACAAGAATGTTTGCCAGAATTTATTTGAAATAAAAGAAAATCCTGTATATTCTCTTCTTCATTCTGTCTGTTTAGCTTCAGTAGCTATTCTATTCTCTGTTATTTATTTGCACACCACACACAACAGTGAAGTGAAAGGCTTTTTAACATGCCAAGACAGCAGTTCAGGGATCTTTGGTTATCTGGCAGCAGATGGTGTTGATGGTGTTAATAGCATCTGAAACAGAGTGGGCACTGGGCAGCAGTGTTCACTGCTTACACAGCTTGAGTAGAGCTGCCTTAAGGCAAACCAGTGTCCTAGGCACAACCCACTGATGTGGTCCTGGCCTGTGCTTGGGGTGATGATGGGAGGATTATTCACACAAGCCCTCCCCTGGGATGGTAGGGGGCCTGCCACTGTTCTTCAAGTGGGCAAGCGACGACTTCTTCTCCAACCCACAGCCAATCTCTGGCAGGCCTGGGAGCAGAGTGCCCCATCCTGCTGCTGCTATTCTTTAGGGGGCCAGTGCTTAGCCTCCCTCACTACCTGAGCAGTGGGCTGTCTGTGAAGAGGCACTTTGTCAGCCCAGCATAGGGCTCTGTGTGGAGAGTGTCGAGCCCTCTGTGGGTTAGTGGTGTCAGAGGGAACCAGACCCACAAACAAGGCTCTCTCTTTGGGAAGGGTATGGTGGCCATTCCTGAAAGTGGAGGGACTTAATGTCATCCCCAGGGACTTTGTTTTGAACCATCCTTTCTTCTAGCCAAAGAGGAGTAGCAGAGGAGGCAGCAGTGGCAAGGTGTCCCAATGGACACAGCAGTGGGCTATGCCCTCCCTCCATCCTGGTCCATCAGGGATACATGGGAGGAAGCCAGGGTTCTCCTCCTCTCCCTTGGTCACTAGAGAAGGAGTAACAATGGCAGACCAGGGAGGAGGGAGATCCTGATCTGCAGGAGGAGCAGCCTGCTGCATTGGTAAACAAGCCCCTCTTCCCTTGACCCAGCTGGAGAGTGAAAGTCAGGATCGTAGTTGCAAAGACTGTCTTCCACACTAGTGAGGGCCCCCACCCAGGAGGAGGAGCTGCTGCTGCAGCAGGGTTTTGGTCTTTCCATGCTCCCAGCTAGGATTTCTTTCCCCATGAGTTGCTGTGCAATGGCTGTGGTGGTCTGAACTGCCTCCCCACTGGAATTTATGGTGACTACTGCTTTGGTCCACCATCCTCAGGATCTTCCACTGCTTGGGGTGGGACCTTGGTCCAGTCAAGTGTGTTTGGGCAGCAGAGCCATGCAGTCTCCCTGGCTCTTGTAGGTGTAAGCAGGGTCTGAATGAAGCTCTCCCTGGATGAGCTGGGGGAAAAAGATTTCAGGACCATACTATATTTACATGAACACACCTACTCTGCCTAGGTATTCAGCACACAATGCCTTGTTTCCAAAGTGATCAATTTTGGCTGGTGATGGGTTACAAATCACTTTGTATGCAGAGGTAATTAAATGTTATCCTGATTGTACGAGTAAAGGGCAGCAGAACTGTACTTAGCACGCCCAGGTTGACGGGGGTCACCCTCAACTGCACTACACTTGCTAAGCAGGGCGTAGGGACGCCAAATCCTAGTGAGATGGAAGAGAGAGAGTGGGGATAGGTGCTCCTAGCTGGTAATGTAGGCTTTTCCTAAGACAAGAGTCCTAGCTGCTATTAGACCCTCCCCTCTCCATTGTTTAAAGACAGATGATTAGATTCAATTGAGAGTCCTTTGTTTTGTCAAGTGATCACTAGAGCTGAAATGACTGATAGCTAGGTCTAAGTGCTGAGACTTAGCCCAGGGCTACACTAGGGAAGGGGGGTCGATCTACGATACGCAGATTCAGCTACGTGAATAACGTAGCTGAAATTGGCGTATCGTAATCGGCTTACCTGACCATGAAGACGGCGGCGCGTCGAACACTGCAGCTCCCCCGTCGACTCCGCTTGCGCCGCTCGATGACGTGGTTTTCCGGAGCCGACGGGGAGCGCGATCGGGGATTGATTAAGCGCGTCTTAATGAGACGCGAAAAATCGATCCCTGATAGATCGATTGCTACCCGCCGATCCGGCGGGTAGTGAAGACAAGCCCTAAGACCTGCTGTGGGGCCGTGTTTCAGTGAAAGAGACTGTCCACCCTGCACTAGCAGTGAGGTTCCATGCTAGTGAAATCACTGAGAGCTGGGTTAAGTGGTGGGACATTGCAAAGGTTGCAGTAGAGAGGCAGGTGGTTGCAGAGAAAGTGACAGCACAGCGGCCAATGGCAGCGGAGTGAAGGATGGCACAGCAGTGGTAGTGGGCAGCTATGCAGAGTGAAAAGCAGTGGTGGATTACCCACTAGGCCAATGGGGCTCAAGTCCAGGGGCCCAACCAATTGGGTGGCGGGGGCGGGATGTGGAGCTTGCCCTTCTCCACCTGCCAGTCACTCCTGCCAGGGAGTGGGGTTGGGGCGCAGGGACTTGCCCTGCACTCCCTGCCCATCTGGCGCTCCTGCTAGGGAGTGGGGGAAGCCCCCGCGCCCTGACTCCACTCCCGGCAGGAGTGCTGGGCGGGAGGAGCAGGTCACGATGCGGTGGCACACATTTTTCCTGGGGCCCCCAATTGGCCGGGGCCCCTGTTGGCCCAGTGGCTAATCCACCACTGCATGTACTACTATATTTTTTGTGTTTAAGTTCCACAGGTCATGCCTTCTGTATTTTCACAATAAATAGTTTAGGGCTAACTCGTGCAGATTGTAGTCCAGGGATCAGCAACCTTTGGCACACGGCCCGCCAGGGTAAGCCCCCTGGTGGGCCTGGACGGTTTGTTTACCTGCCGCATCCACAGGTTCGGCAGATCGCGGCTCCAGGCCAATGGGGGCTGTGAGAAGCGGCTCAGGCCGAGGAATGTGCTGGCCGCCACTTCCCACAGCCCCCATTGGCCTGGAGCAGCAACCGCGGCCAGTAGGAGCGGCGATCAGCCGAACCTGCGGATGCAGCAGGTAAACAAACTGGCCCGGCCCGCCAGGGGGCTTACCCTGGCAGGCAGCGTGCCAAAGGTTGCAGATCCCTGTTGTAGTCAGACAAGATCACTACTGACTTTGCTGAGAATTTTTCTGGAGTAAGGACTGGAGGATTTTGTCCAAGGTGGACTAAGGTGAACTGAAATCCTCTTTGAAGTTGCTTAATGATTCTACATCACATAGCGATCCTTAGGAAATTAAAAGGAACATTGTCTTAAAATACAATATGATTTGGATGTTTCCTCTCTGCACAGTCCAACAGCAGGCTTTTGTTAGGCTAGATTCTCAGTCAGATGTTCCCTAATGAGTTAACTTTGGGGATTTTGTAGCACATATTCTATGGAACAATAGAAAAGTCTGTGTTAAAGCTGTAAACTGATTAATAGCCACTAGGCTGTGCTGTATCTCACAGATTACTTTCAATCCCTTGCCGACTATTACATAAACTATCAGCAGATAGACGAGCAGAATTAAAGTTTTTACTTTTAGCTTACAGTGGGTGGTCAGTTTTTCAAACTGGGTGCCAAAAAAAGCATTTTGGCATAATTGTGACCACTCCATTTAGAAATTGGGCCCCAGTAAATTTTAGTTGGAAAATCTGAAACAAAAGTCACAAAGAATCATTAGACAGTGTAACAAACAGAGGTGAGGGACTAATGGAGGCAAGACATAATAATTACTTCAGAGCTGTAATGATGAAGTATTTATGCTTGCATTAAATTCTGCAGACACTAACAGATATGTACAAGCAGTTCTTATTTTAGGTCTGAATAAAGCTATTGGAAATTAAAGTTGGTTTCCTTTGAATTTATTCTATAAACAAAAAAAAGTCAGAAAATTTAGTAATTGATTTCTGCCTTACTATACATGTTTAGCTTCATTTTGAACTTTACAATTTGCCCCTATGAACGTTTCTAGTGATTATCTGAAATCTAATACTAAAGTCACAAAAGTGTTCAGGGATCATTGTCAACTGAAACTGTTTTGAGGATTATTTATTTTATCTCAACGCAGTTTATGCTTGGAATGTTTTCAGATACTAAAAAAAAAAAAATTTAGAATGAATGTGTTTTGATCATTAATGTAGTACATATACAACACTTGACAGAAGCTAATAAGTGATGGGAAATAAATAAAGATATTTACACATCAGGTTTTTGTTAGCTTATGTGATTAATACCTTGTAGATGTTGGAGCTTTGTAGTACAGATATAGGAAATAGGAGGTCTGTAGCTGAGTGCTTATGATTATATAGGCTAACAGACAGAATCCTCAATATATGCAGAATACTTGAGTCCCCAACTGATAAATAAGACACATTGGAGACCTTTCTAAGACATTTTCAAGATATCTTAAGTATATGATCAAAGGTTGCCAGCTATTGTATCACTGATGTTTACATAGATCCATGTCCTTATTTTTGTGTTTTATCATTACACTATGGGCCAAATTCTGTCTTCAGTTGCACCTGGGTTACCCTGAAGTCATAACTCACGTCCATATAGGGTTCATGGCATAACTGAGGGCAGAATCTGGTCCTGCATATCTTAGTGTATGTCTACATTACAACTGCTACATTGGCACAGCTACAGCGTCTCAGCTGTGCTGCTGTCGGCACCATACTGTTGATGTTTCCTACATCGACATAAAGGATTTTTCCATTGTTGTAGTTAATCCATCTCTACAAGAATTCTTCCATCGACCTAGCTGTGTCTATTCCAGGGGTTAGGTCAACCTAATTACGGCACTCAGGGCGCAACATTTTTAACAGTCCTGAACAACATAGCTAGGTTGATCTAATTTTTAAGTGTAGACCAGGCCTTTTACTATTTTGATATACTCTGTGGTCCAAATCATGCCCTTGCTCCTCTCTAGAGTGCTAGGATGCCGAGCTCATAGACTTGAAGGCCAGAAGGGATCATCCTGATCATCTAGTCTGACCTCCTGTACATTTCAGGCCTAGAACCTCACCCCCACACTCTTGTAATAGGCCCATAACCTCTAAGTGAGTTACTGAAGTCCTCAAACCTTGATTTAAAGACTTCAAGTTACAGAGATTCCACCATTTACTGTAGATCAAAAGAGCCAGTGAGGTCCTGTGCCCCATGCTACAAGAAAAAGGCAAAACCCACTCAGGGTTTCTGCCAGTCTGACGTGAGGGAAAATTCTTTTCTGCCCCCAGATATGATGATCAGTTATACCCTGAGTATGTGCGCAAGACCCACCAGCCAGACACTTGGAAAAGATTTCTCTGTATTAACTCAGAGCCCTCCCCCGCATGTGTCCCATCTCCAGCCATTGAAGATATTTGCTAATAGCAGTCGCAGATGGGCCATATGCCATTGAGGGCAATCTCAACACAACTTAACTTATCAATTGAGGTTCTTTACCCCCACTACTCCCCTTGGAATGCTGCTCCAGAACTTCTGTCCTCTGATGGTTAAAATCCTTGGTCTAACTTCAAGCCTAAACTTACTGATGGCCAGTTTATATCCATTTGTTCTTGTGCCAACATTGACCCTTAACTTAAATAGCTCCTCTCCCTCCCTGGTGTTTATCCTGCTAGTGTATTTATAGAGAGGAATCATCCTTCGTTTTGTTAGGATAAACAAGCCACGTTCCTTAAATCTCCTTTTGTAAGGCAGGTTCTCCATTCCTCTGATCATCCAAATTAGTCCTTCTTTGCACCTGTTCCAGTTTGAATTCATCTTTCTTAAACATGGGAGTCCAGAATTGCACTCAGGATTCCAGATGAGGTCTCACCAGTGCCTTGAACAATGGAAATAACACCTTTACTGGCAATAGCTTGCCTGATGCATCCTAGGATTACATTAGCCTTTTTCATGGCCATATTATATTGGCAGCTCATAGTCATCCTGTGATTGACCAATACACCCTGGTCTTTCTCCTCCTCTGTCACTTCCAACTGGTACATCCCCAGTTTATAGCAAAATTTCTTGTCAGTCCCTAAGCGCTTGACCTTGCATTATTAAATTTCACCCCATTTCCCTTACTCCAGTTTTCAAGATAATCAAAATCTTCCTGTATGATATTCCTGTCCTCCTCCGTATTGGCTATATCTCCCAACTTTGTGTCATCTGCAAATTTTATTGGCACACTTCCACATTTTTGTGCAAAAGTCATTAATGAAAATGCTAAATGAGATGGGTTCCAAGATTAAACTCCTTGAGGAGCTTCACTAGTAACCTCCCTTCCACCTGACAGGTCACCTTTCTGCATGACCCATTGTAGTCTCCCCTTTAACCAGTTCTTTACCCACCTTTTGATTCTCATATTAATCCCCATATTCTCCAATTTAACTAATAGGTTCCCCATGTGGAATTGTTGCAAATGCTTTACTGAAATCCAGGTAGATTAGATCTACTGCATTTCCTTTGTCTAGAAAATTGGCTTTCTTCTCAAAGAAAGATCAAGTTGGATTGGCATGATCTACCTTTTGTAAAATCATTGTATGATATCCCAGTTACCATTTACCCCTATGTCCTTAACTACTCTCTCTTTCAAAATTTGTTCTAAGACCTTGCAAACAATTGAGGTCAAATTAACTGGCCTGTAGTTTCCTGGATCACTTTTTTCCCTTTCTTAAATATAGGTTCTACATTTGCAATTCTCCAGTTATAGGGTATGACCCCCCAAGTTTATGGATTCATTAAAAATCCTTGCTATTGGGCTTGCAATTTCATGCTCCAGTTCCTTTAATAGTCCCATTAAACCAGTGGCTTTAAAACTGTGGGTCAGGACCCCAAATTGGGTCATAACCCCATTTTAATGGGGTCACCAGGACTGGCTTAGACTTGCTGGGGCCCAGGACTGAAGCCCAAGCCCCACTACCCGGGGCTGAAGCCGTGGGTGGCGGGGCTCAGGTTATAGGTTCCCTGCCTGGGGCTGATGCCCTTAGGCTTCAGCTTTAGGTCCTGCACCTAGGGTGGTGGGGCTGAGGCGGGCTTGGGCTTTGGTCCCCCCTATTGGGGTCATGTAGTAATTTTTGTTGTCAGAAGGGGTCACAGTGCAATGAAGTTTGAGAACCCCTACGTTAGACTATTTGAGTTTGGCTTCTGCCTTGGATGTAGTAATTTCTACTGTTGGTAATGAGGAGAGGGGTCCTGAGAGATTCTGCCACAGTAGCTGCAGAAAGAATGCTCAAGGGAGCATTTTTTAGTGTGCTTTTTACTCCTAGTCGTGCAAGGTGCAGCATGTGCTCACTGCTTTGTCTGCTGCCAGACGCATCCCCTGTAAAGTGCCGTCTCCTTCACAGAGCTGGGGACTCTTAGGGCAGGTCTGCACGACGGGGTTAAGTTGACCTAAGTTACACACTCCAGCTACGTGAATAACATAGCTGGAATCAATGTACCTTAAGTCGACTTATTGTGGTGTCTATACTGTGCTGGGTCGATGGGAGAAACTTTCCCATCGACTTGCCTTGTGCTTCTCGTTCCGTTGGAGTACCGGAGTCAATGGCAGAGCAATCGGTGGTCAATTTAGCAGGTCTTTACTAGACCCGCTAAATCGATCCCTGGTGGATCGATTGCCACAGCGTCAATCCACGGTAAGTGGAGACAAGCCCTTAGCAGCAATGTTCTGCCCAGCCTCTGCATGGGTGGCAAGAGGTGACCTGCCCCCTAACCTGCATGCACAGGACTAGAGAGAATTTAGCTTGTATGTTTATCTATATAAAAACTTAAAAATATAAGGTAACATTTGTATGGGATGTAAAAAAAAAAGGGCTCTGTATTGTAAAAAAAACCCAAACAAACACAGACATATATTAATGTAATTCATTTTAAAAGGTAGAACAGAAGTGCTAAAGGAGACGTGTATGTCATATGTAACTTAAACACTAGGATTTTTGCTTTCTTGGAGTCGGTTGTTTAAATATTTCTCTTTGCTTTGTTTTCTTTTACAAAAAGTAGGGGCTGTCGATTAATCACAGTTACCTCACGTGATTAACTCAAAAAAATTAATTGCGTTTAATCGCACTGTTAAACAATAGAATACAAATTGAAATTTTAAAAATATTTTTGATGTTTCTCTACATTTTCAAATATATCTATTTCAATTACAACAGAATACAAAGTGTACAGTGCTCACTTTATATTATTTTTATTACAAATATTTGCACTGTAAAAAGGATAGACAAAAGAAATAGTATTTTTCAAGTCACCTCATACAAGTACTGTAGAGCGATCTCTGTCATGAAAGTGCAACTTACAAATGTATTTTTTGTTACATACTATACTCAAAAACAAAACAATGTAAAACTTTAGAGCCTATAAGTCCACTCAGTCTTACTTCTTGTTCAGCCAATCGCTAAGAGAAACAAGTTTGTTTACATTTATGGGAGATAATGCTGCCCACTTCTTAATTACAATGTCACCTGAAAGTGAGAACAGGCATTTCCATGGCA
This sequence comes from Chelydra serpentina, assembly GCA_037349315.1. Classification (NCBI taxonomy): domain Eukaryota; kingdom Metazoa; phylum Chordata; order Testudines; family Chelydridae; genus Chelydra; species Chelydra serpentina. The sequence goes on from JBAIAC010000002.1 coordinate 84,590,616, forward strand.
CTGTTGTAGCTAGCGTCGCAAGATATTTATGTGCCACATGCGCTAAAGATTCATATGCCTCTTCATACTTCGACCATTGTTCCACAGGACATGCTTCCGTGCTGATGATGCTCATTAAAAAAATAATGCGCTAATTAAATTTGTGATTGAACTTCTTGGGGGAGAATTGTATGTTTCCTGCTCTCTTTTACCCTCATTCTGCCATATATTTCATGTTATAGATGTCTCGGATGATGACCCAGCACATGTTGTTTGTTTTAAGAACACTTTCAGTGCAAATATGACAAAATGCAAAGAAGATACCAATGTGAAATTTCTAAAGATAGCTACAGCACTCGACCCAAGGTTTAAGAATCTGAAGTGCCTTCCAAAATCTGAGAGGGACGAGGTGTGGAGCATGCTTTCAGAAGTCTTAAATGAGCAACACTCTGATGCAGAAACTACAGAACCTGAACCACCATGTAGGGGTTTCAGGCCCTCTCTGGGGCAGTTGTGGACCAGACCTCCCCGCTATACCGTCAGGTTTTGGGGGAATTAGCGCAGTCCGGTGCTGCAGAATCAGCCGTTCAGGTCCTCCTGGAGAGGCCGGGCAAACAGACAGTTACTAGTGGGCCTCGACCCTTGGACAGGGTGGGACACCAACAGTTAGGGGGTCAGACCCTCAAGCAGGGGCTGAGTGAACAGTAGGTCAATAGGCCCTGGCCCTTGGTCAGGGCGGGCAATAAACAATTCGGGACTCAGGCCCTTGGGTAGGGCTGAGTAAACAATGAGGCAGTAAGCCCTGGCCCTTGGTCAGGGCGGGGCAGTACACAGTCAGGGCTCAGGCCCTCAGGCAGGGGCTGAGCAATAGTAATTCCCTAAGCCAAGGCCCTTGGTCAGGGCAGGGCAATAAGCAATTCCGGGCTCAGGCACCTCAGGCAGGGGCTAAGCAATCAACAAGTCAGTGAGCCCTGGCCCTGGGTCAGGGCAGGGCAGCAAACAGTTCAAGGCTCAGGCCCTTAAGCAGGGGCTGAGCAATCTACAAGGTGGTGGCAAGCCCAGGTCCTGGCTCTGGAGAACCTGGGAGAGGGGGAGACTGCCACCCACACGTTGGGTGGCAGCGGGGGGACGCAGGCCCACCCACTCCACTGCGTCCCAGCCCGGGGCCCTAGCAGCGGCAGAAAAACCCGCTGCTGAGTCAGTGGAGATCCTGGCCGCAACACACTGACCTTGGCTCTGGCAGTGCTGCAGCCAGACTAGACTTGTACAGTGCTGCAGCCAGACTAGACTTGTACAGTGCTCACTTTATATTATTTTTATTACAAATATTTGCACTGTAAAAAGGATAGACAAAAGAAATAGTATTTTTCAAGTCACCTCATACAAGTACTGTAGAGCAATCTCTGTCATGAAAGTGCAACTTACAAATGTATTTTTTGTTACATACTATACTATACATACAACAAGACTAGAGTTGGCTGCCCCCGGGCTACTTCCAGCTCCCCCCTCTCTGGGTACCTCCACGAGGTCACAGACCATTGGCACCTCGGAGTAGCGGGCCGGCGGCAGGCCGGGCGGCTCCTCGGAGTAGCGGGCCGGCGGCAGGCTTGGCTGGCTCGGCCAGTCCTCCGGTCGGCTGCTGGTCGCCGGGGTCGCCCAGCGGGGAGCTGCACCACCAGCGTCCAGCCTCTCTGGTGGCTGTCTCCTAACTGCAGTCTGAGGGCCGGCTTTTATACTTCCTGTGCCGCCCCCTGACCCTTGAGGGGCGGGGCCAGGAGTCTCTGGCTCCGCCCACTTGGGTGTCCGGGGAGGCTCCTCTCTCTCTGGGGCAGCTGGGGACCAGACCGCCTCGCTACACACCAAAAAAGAAAATAACCTTCTGCTGGTGATATCTGACTCAGATGACGAAAATGAACATGCGTCGGTCCGCACTGCTTTGGATCGTTACTGAGCAGAACCCATCATCAGCATGGACGTATGTCCTCTGGAATGATATCAAGGGACATATGAATCTTTAGTGCATCTGGCATGTAAATATCTTGCGATGTTGGCTACAACAGTGCCATGCAAATGCCTGTTCTCACTTTCAGGTGACATTGTAAACAAGAAGCAGGCAGCATTATTTTCTGAAAATGTAAACAAACTTGTTTGTCTTAGCGATTGGCTGAACAAGAAATAGGACTGAGTGGACTTGTAGGCTCTAAAGTTTTACATTATTTTATTTTTGAATGTGTGTTATTTTGGTACATAGAAATGTAGAATTAAGTTCAACTTCCATGATAAAGAGATTGCACTACAGTACTTGTATTAGGTAAATTGAAAAATACTATTTCTTTTGTTTTTTACAGTGCAAATATTTGTAATAAAAACAAATATAAAGTGAGCACTGTACACTTTGTATTCTGTGTTGTAATTGAAATCAATATATTTGAAAATTTAGAAAACATCCAAAAATATTTAAATAAATGGTATTCTATTGTTGTTTAATTGCGATTAATTTTTTTAATCTCACGACAGCCCTAACAAAGTTTTTCTCTACTAGACAGTGTAGGTCTGGCTTGACATGAACCCCAACAGAAAATACTTTCAGAATCTCATCATTTAAAATCCTCCCGTTTTAAGCTTTCTGGGCTGCAAAGTTCCACATTAGGGACCCAATCAAAGTCCGTTCCAGTTAGACTTAGGTAAACTTGTTCAGACCAACTACAAACTGATCTGAAGTCTTTCCTGTCCTTCAGCTTAGAGGTTCTGAAAACTTTGGTCAAGTTTTTTTTTCTTTTTCTTCTCCCTCTTCATGTTCTGGCTCTTTTTTGGACCAGAAATTGAATTGTGCGAATTCTATGAAAAAAAGCTAAGGCAGGTGAGGTAATATCTTTTATTGGACTGACTGCTGTTGGGGAAAGGTACAAGCTTTTGAGCTACCCAGAACTCTTCTTCAGGTCTGGGGAAGGAAATCAGAGTGTCTGAGTGAAATACAAGTGTTGGGACAGATTAAGTATAAGGGGTAATGCATGTTGTAGGGAGCCTCTTGAAATAAACTGGGCAACTGAGGGTTAGATGTCATTCAAAAGGGGTTTGAAGTGGGCAATTAAGGGTTAGCAGGCTGTGAGGTGTGTTACAAGTTATTGTAATGAGCCTTAAAACCAGTGTCCCTATTGAGTCCATGGTTTTTAGTGTTTAATAGAGTTATGAATTTAAGTTCCCACGCTCATCTTTTGAAGGTGTTGTGCAGGTTGTCTTTCAGGACAAGTACTGAAAGATTACATATAGAGTGACTTTTTGTGAAAAGTGTTTGCCCCTGGGTGATATGGTGTTTTAGTCTTCTATCACTTCTATGTGCGAGTTCATTCGAGAGCATAGTGATTGTTTCGTTTCACCCACTAGTTGTTATTGGGGTATTTGATGCATTGAATGAGGTATACCATATGTTGTGATATGCATGTGTAGGACTCGTGAATGTTGAAAGGTGACTTGTGGGGGGCTAAGTTCTCTCTAAGCTGCGCGGCTGCACAACAGGCTATCAAGGGCTGCACAGGTGGGGAGATGCGATCCTCCTCCAGCTCAGCCCAGCCCAACCCTGCTGGAGTTGCCATGGCCGGGGAGAGGCACAGGCGCCCCTTCCCCGGCTCAGTCCAGCCCCGCTGGAACTGCCATGGCCGAGAAGAGGCACCCCTCGCCCAGTCAGCCCCGATGGAGTTTCTGTGGCCGGGGAGAGGCGCCTCTCCCCCAGCCCAGCCCCCAAACTCCTCATCCCTGGCCCTACCCCAGAGCCCTCACCCCCACACCCCAGCCCTGAGCCCCCTCCCACACCACTCATCCCCGGCCCCATCCCAGAGACTTCACCCCCAGCTAGAACCCTCACCCCCTGCACCTCTGCCCCAGCCCTGAGCCCCCTCCCACACCCTGATCTCCTCATCCACAGCCTCACCCCAGAGCCCACACCCCCAGCCAGAGCCCACACCTCAACCCTCTGCCCCAGCCCTGAGCCCCCTCCCACACCCTGATCTCCTCATCCCCAGCCTCACCCCAGAGCCCACACCCCCAGCCAGAGCCCACACCTCAACCCTCTGCCCCAGTCCTGAGTCCCCTCCCACACTCCAAACCCCTCAGCCCCACCCCCACCACACAGCACCCCCCACCTCCATATTGGTGCCCATTACAAAATTCATTTTGCACATGGACATAAACAATGAGAAGGAACACTGGTAGGGGGTATTTATCATGAAGCATCGGAGATATGTTTTCAGGTTTTGCATGTGTTGTTCTGGTAGGGTCTGGTGCCACTTTGAGTAGGTCTGTCCTGGTCTGTGCACAGTTTGCTTCTGATGGTAAGATTGGCAAAGTTGGGGGGTTGTTTGAAGCCCAGAAAGGGGGCTCTGGAAAGATTTATTTCGGGATGTGGTCCCCATCAAATGTAGGTTGAAATTGTTTGATGATACTCTATATGGGCTCCAGTGTAAAAAAAACAACAACAGTATGGAGAATATTTCTGGCACGAATGTAAACATTAAGAGCCCTAGATCCCATGAGACACCCTTTATTGCCAAGGGTTCTAGCACAGTTTTACAGATCCCAAAGATTTGGTATAGAGCAGGTAAGTATAAGTTTTTGGGTGTTTATCTGAACAGAACCTCTAAACCCATCACAGATCTTTCTCTCTCATTATTATTCCTTTTTAAGCAGCTGTCAGGATTTACTGCAGATGGAAAAATAGCTTTCCTTCACCCCCTCACCCTCTGTTGCCAAATATGTAATTAGCTAAAGAAGCAGTTCCTGTAAAATTGTTTTTCATTAGGCACATACACGCTTTGAAATGTGCGTTAAGGTTCCGTTCCAATCCAGCAAAACACTTAAGCACATCAGTAACTTTAAACCTGTGTGTAGTCCTGTAGGCCACAATGGTGTACATGTGTGCTTAAGTGTTGGATCAGGGCCTAACATACTCTGTGATACACAAACAAAAAGCCTGACAATCATGACTGTCTTGATACAACACCATGTTTCCAGGGCTGAACTGGTAGGTATAAGCATCCTACATAATCCAGTCATACTGCCCATTCATTTTACCAAGTCAAACACACACACCCTCCCCTATATACATATTCACACAGAGAGACACACAGACACACACACACCAATATTGACAGGTTTCAGAGTGGTAGCCATGTTAGCCTGTATCAGCAAAAACAACGAGGGGTCCTTGCCCAAATAAATGTGTTAGTCTCTAACGTACCATAAGGACTCCTCATTGTTTACACCACATCAAGTGGCTCAATCCTCCTCTTTCAATGAGAATTACTTGTAATGTATACAGGTAACTGCAGGAGACTAATACTTAATTTCAGGAAAGATATTAGGGGAACTATCCTAGGCTTTGTTTACACTAGAAAGGGTTTGCCAGTATAACTATACTGGTATAGCTCTAGTAGCAAACTCTCCTAGTGGAGACAACTTATATTGGCAAAAGTGTTCTTTTGCCAGTATAGTTTATACCAGTTCCCTGAATTAAATACGCTATTGTAACAGTCTAAACCCCTCTGTTCATCCCTTTTACAGGATTATGATAAATTTTGCACAAAGTATGCCTTCTGAGGTATCATTTGAAAACACATATTTTGCTGATCATTATTGTCCTGGTAAAATGTGTGGCAACACTGTATGTAAGGTTATAAGATTCCTCTGTATGGTATTGCTCAGACAAGTTCCAAGTCTGGGGAGAAACCACAAACCAATTCCACACAGACAAAAGGCAAGCTGACACCTCAGCCTGGTGTCAACGAAATCAAATGGACCACCACCTGGTTAAGTGGCCATTCTTTGGCAGAAAAGAGGGTGTGGGTGAAAAATCTACATCTTGACAAAGAAATAGCTTGGGGTTCCTGTCCCATTTCTGTCTCCTGAACCCCAGCTGGGGATGCTTCTTGAAGAAGAGAAAACTATAAGAAGGGAGAGCAAATGCCCCAAAGGATTTCTTTTCTTTCTACCCATGGCATCCACTATACCTGAAGAACAAAGGAAGTGGCATTGGACTGGGGGAAGAATCCTGACTGAAAGAAGTTCAGCCAGTAAGACTGCTGAAGCATGTGATGAGAGACCTTTGCTTTGAATTCACTCTAAGTTGTTAAGTTAGGCATTTGTTGCATTTTACTTTTATTTGTCTTCTAACCACTTCTGACTTTTATGCCTTATTACTTATACTCACTTAAAATCTATTTTTTATCGTTAACAAACTTGTTTTATTGTTTTATCTAAACTAGTGCGTTTAAACTGAAGTGTTTGGGAAACTATTTGAAATAACAGGATTTGTGCATATCATTTTTTATTCATATAATGATGGATTTTATATGAGCTTATATTGTCCAGGAGGATGGTGGGCAGCACAAGACATACATTTCTGGGGAAAGTCTGTGTGTAAAAGTTTTAAAACAAGCCTTTTGGAAAATAGGACTTATGCTCCTAAGTGACTTTGCCTAAGTCCTAATGGGTCGTAGACTCCTAAGTCACTTGGATGCTTCTGCAAATATTACCTGTGGTTCATATGCCAAAAGCACTGACAATCTGAAGGGTATACAGCGGGGTAAAATGGAGAGATTCTTACAACTCTAACCTAAACCTGCTGGCTTATCAAGTTAGAAATAGAATGAGATGCTTAACAATGATGGGTCTTGCTTTCAATCTTAAACTGATATAGTATTAATAGTATTAAATTGATGTTTAAATTACAGCTGCATGGAGTTGGCACTGAACTCCATCTTTTTTGCCATTGTCATACATGTTTCTATAAGACACGGTCTAGATCACAGTTCTGTGCCCCATTTGTATTACTCCTCTGAGGATGTTAGGTTAACTTCACTTTTTCATTCCCCACTGCTGCAAAACACCTGGCTTTGTTAGGTAATATGGCATTACTTGTGCCACTCATTCTCTGCTATTCACGGCCATGTTTGTATGACACTGATTTAATACTGACGCTGGATTAATTCAATAACTTTTTTTTTCAATTATTTTTCTTTGTATTTTCATACTAAATTCAGAGGTCAGAAAGAGTCTAATTTTAAACAAGAGCAATGCAATCTAAGGCATTTCCCCCCAGGGTGTTCATTATACATTTTTACCTTGCTTTGTGCTTCCCCTAATCTTCAATAAATTGTTCATTGTGGCCATGGAAGACTATCAACACCACTCCTCAACTGGCTGGAGAGGTTGATGTTGACCAGTCCAAGGCCCTGTCTTCTCACCAGCGCTGTATGAACCATCACCACAGCCCTTCTATGAGGTATTTTAATCTTCTATGTTGGCCTGATTTCCCTAATCTCATCTCAACAAACAGGAAATGATTTTATCCACCCTTTATTAGCTCCAGGGCAGGGAAAGATGACCTTGGAGGAAGTGAATGATTGGAAGGGGTTGGAAGAAGGGCATTTTCCGCAGTTCTGCTATTTTTCCAAGGATAAACTAAGTATCCGGTGTGTAAATTGGCCACATACAAAGAGCAGGTCAGTGTGTAGGACAATCAAGTTCGAAACACCAGACTATACAGTCAGAATGTAGAAAAGTGAATATACATTGTGGAGTGTGTGAAGGACTGTGTGTCCTGTTACATGCAGAATAATGCATACAGAGTTTAGTAATGGCATAGCCAGACAAACTTTTTACATGTGTTGATTAAATACTTTCTACCAAAGGAAGAATAACAAAGGATTGACCTTCATGTTTTACCAAGTGTGTCCAGCTTTTCCAAAGAAAATTCTTGGTCTTCCTTGTGTATTTCCTCACCACTTCCTTCTAGTCTGCACTGTTTTAAAAATGAAAGCTGTGGAACAAATTACCTACTTAATAATGAAATTAGTGCTTCATGGTTGAATAAGATAAACTTGTGTCCTAATGTCGATGTGTATTTTAATTATAAATCGAGCACCAATGTTTACCATAAGAGGTAGGGGTTGCTATGGTATGTATCCATGTTTATTAAATAGTAAATAGCAGAGTACATTTTTTGGAATTGTCTCCCTCTGTGAGATGCTTATTTTCATAAAAGGTCAAACTGCACAGTGTTGAATTAATATTAAAGTGTAATTACACTCACAGCTTCTGTGGAAATGATGTAATATTTATTCAGTAATGAAGAGGTAAGAAAAATTCCAAAATATTCATAATAGAAATGGCATATATCCTTTTCAGACTTTAAAGTCTGATTAACTCTGCGAAAGCTGGTCCCAAGCTCACAGGAAAAAGGAGGAGGCTTGGCTATAAGGTAGCCCCTCACTTTGTAAATTCAACAATTACTACCTAAATGATAGTGTGATGGGGTCTCTACCCCATACAGGTGTAAAAGGGGTTAATCTCGAGTGTGAGCAGTGGAGGTGAGTTGTCCAAGCAGCCTAGAGAGGCTGCACTGGGCACAACCAATTATGGCCCAGGGGGGTCACATAAAAGAAGCTGCTGGGATGGAGGTGGGCAGTGGCTGCTGGGAGCTCAGGAATCAGGAACGTGTCTCTAGCAGGCTGAGTGTCCTGTGGCACCATGGACAGAGCAGTTTCTGGCAGGGAGCAGGGGAGCAAGAGGGAGTTACTGGCTGGCTGCTAGGACTGACATGCTGAGGTCCTGAGGTAAGGGTGAAGAAGGTGCTGGGGCCATGGGGAAGTGGCTCAGGGAAACCTATTGAGCAGTTGGAGGGGACACAGCACATGGTTGCCATCTACAGAGTCTCTGGGCTGAGACCCAGAGTAGTGGGTGGGCCTGGGTCTCCCCCACTCACCATTGGGAAAGTGGCTGGACTATTAGACTGTGATACTAACCCCCGGAAGGAGGGAACACAGATGTTGATGTAGCTAGAGGGCTGAGTCGCGAAAAGGGCGCTGCGGTTCCTGGTGCTGTGAGAGGGGCTGCAGTCAAACGCAGACAGGGAATGATGGTGTGCAAGCTGCAGACAGGGGCACCAGCCTCTAGCTAATCCCCAGAGTGACCAGGAGGAGGTGCCAGTCTGGTGGTGAGAGATGTGCCCCGTGACAGATAGTGCTATGAGAAGCTGATCTGGGTGAGGACTAAGAGCCTATTATGTAACTGAATAAAGAAGAGCAATCAAATCTGAAAGGAAATTCAGTACTTAGGGTCTAATCCTGAAAATTCATACTCATGAGTTTGTTCCCATTGACCTCAGTGAGACTATCTGTGCAAGGGCTTACAGGGTTGGGGCTTTGATGAGGTTAGTACTCACTTCCACAGAATGAATGAGACCAGGCTTCTGGATGGCTTTAGGATTTGGTAATATGATATAGCCTTTCACCTGTAAATCACTGCTTTGAATCTGTCACAGATGATTGAAAGTTTTTGCTATAAGAAATTTCATACAAGAAGTCCCAAACCATGTTGGAAGAACAGTTATGTACTTAAGTTAGGAAACACCAAAATTAAGGTTGTCGCTCAACTTTAATTCTGCCCCCTTGTGCCAATGCCTAACAATGAAGTCTGTAATTAGGGGATCACATATTACTTCTCGAACAGTACAATATATCAAATGGCTTTTTTATCTGCAGAAATCTTGCCTTATTCCACAGGAATCCTATTTCAACCTCTGTGCACCTAAAAAGCTACACAGGGACTAAGTCAAGGAACCCACAAGCTAAGCAAGTATTTAAATGTGGCATAGCACATCATGTCATCATGATCGAAATTTAGCTCAGTTGAAAACATCTTTCATGAAACCTGATATATATGAAAATACCAGACCGAAAAGGATCAGTTTGTATTTGAACTATGGAGAAACTTCAGTGCCTTAAGTAACCTAGAATGAGAATGTTAGTGAATGCTAGTGATGGATGAAACAGTTTAAAAAACAAACAGGATTCAGAGTGCCATGGGGTCAGCTAACCCCCTTCTTAGCATCTGGGGAATCTTGCCTCAATGTCCCCTCTTGGATGAATTCATATGCTTCCAGGCATTTCAAAATAACTTTCTCCCTCTTAGAGTCTCATTTATTATGTCACAAAACAAAATATACATTGACTATTCCTTTGGCCCTTCCAGGCACCTGTATTTTCCCCCAATTCTCTCTAACACACAATTCCTTTCTGTTTTGCAGCACTGGACATAACAACACACTTCTGTCCCAAAGTCAGATCCTAAAGCCTCCCCTGCAGGTATCTCCCCAGCTCTCTTAACTAGGAGCCACTGGAATCTTGGCAAGCTTCCTTAGCCTACCACTATCCTGGCTAATGTTAGAGACTCTTCCTGCTCCTTGTAGGTTTCCTCTTCTGTGTGAACAGGCAGCCCCTGTACAAGCTGGGATGCTGTCATGTGACCTCGGTCACCTGACTTAGGCATAGGCCTGAGTTTTGAAACAGGATGCTGAAACATGCACACGAAACCTTGGTCCTTACGCTAGCTATGAATAAACCAATGTAAGGTTCGAGGGAGGCTACGGGCCTACCCAGAGTGCTCTGCAAGAACGAGGCCCACACACACTGTGTGTTATTGGCTTTATTGAAGGTAAAATGACACACCCGCAACGGGGACTCCTGGCGTTGCTGTCACGGAGGCGGGGAACCCAGCGCACCGAAGCTCGGCCTGGTATGGAGTCTGAAGGTGGGGCCGGGCCCATGCAACTATATATACAGAACACAAAAACAGCTCATACATAAGTAAATAGGGACTTTCCACAGGCTGTATCCGCCCCTTGGCTGAAAGCCATACAAAGCAGTTCTAGCCAGTTCAGAGCAGGTTATAACTGGCGTTCCGTGTCCTACAGTGACCGGCTGCCGAGAAAGCGGAAATACCCTAGCTAGGCCGTAACATAGTCTTCCGCGGTTCCCTACAACCATGAATAATGGATACTAATATACTGAACAGACAGCAGGCCAGTATAAACCTTCTGTTGGACTAGGTAGGATTCACGTAACAGATACACTTGTTCTCCGTAATAGTATCGGATACTAAAAAGTGTCAGTGAAGCCATATTGTGCGCTCTGAGAATGAATGCATTTGTAGGTCAAGGACAGCCTAAACATCCTATGATTACTTGGACTACAAAAAGCCAGTGAATAGCATCTAAAGCTTTTATAGAACTGTAGCATGTTGGATGGCTGTTTGCTGGACAACATTTAGAATGGGTTCATCATCCAATCAGGTTGTTCAGCAAGGAAAGACGACACCCGTAATTCTCTTTGCTGAATCAGGGCTTCTGTCATTAATCAATGAACCACTGAAGTCAATGGAACTGCATGCTTAAAGCTAGGTGTGTTTTAAGTACCTTGCTGAACTGGGGCCAGACTGGCTAATGGGGAAAGCAGTGGAGATCCTGCAAAGAAGATTATAACTGGGCAGAGAAGAAGTTATAGAAGCAGTAGCGTAGCCAGGGTGGGAGCAGGGGGAGCAGCCGCTCCCCCTGTGAGCAGAAGCGGCGCCTTTTTTTAGCAGCGCTGAAAAAAGGCGCCACTTGTTTTTAAGCGCCGCTTCTTGCACTCACCTGGCGGCGCTCCAGGTCTTTGGCGGCATTTTGGCGGAGGATACCACCGAAGACCTGGAGCGAGTGAGGACCTGCCGCCGAAGTGCCACCAAAGACCCGGAGCACCGCCGGGTGAGTACAGGGGGAGACGCCTTTTTATAGCGCCGCTTCCCCTGCGCTCTGGACCTGGCTGCGCTACTGTATAGAAGATCTAGATTATGTTGCCCTTATCTAATACACAACAGGCAAAACATGCAAGAGAATATTAGTGATAGGTATGGAAATGAAAAGCCCCCTGCTCCTAAAGATAAGCATGAAAATGTAAAAGGTGCTGAAGATGAGCTGCTCCGCACATGAGTCACTATAGACCTTGGAGCCAGGAGAGGAAACAATTATTCAGTGAAAAGAAAGTGAATAGCCTCTACCACCTTGGGCTATTGTTTCTATCTCTGGCAGGGCTGCTCAGGATAACAAAGAAAGCACTAGTAATTATTAAGATGAAAAATTATGAAGAATAATAGTAGTAATCTAGTGTGGATACAGCGAGACAGCTTAAGATAACCCAAAGCCGTTCTTGTTGTAAAGGTCTAAAAGCTGAAAGAGGAATAAATAAATTGTACAATGGCTGTTTTAAAATGAAATTTTAGCATGCAATGCAATTCCTATGTTGGAATTTGGAATAAGGCTACTGCTCAGACTGATGCATAAAACACGTGACCATAAAGGAGTACAGATTTTTTTTTTAACCATGAAAGAACTGTAAATATATCTTTCAGTGTTATGGCTGTGGGATATTATTTTTAAAAGCAACATTGAGTGCCATTCCCTTTTACAGACTATTACAGTAAAACCTCACATTCTCAAATACCTCATGAATGGAGGTTTTTCGTAACTCTGATCAAAACATTGTGGTTGTTCTTTTAAAAGTTTACAACTAAACCTTAATACAGCTTTTAAACTTTACTATGCAGAAGAAAAATGCTGCTTTTAACAATCTTAATTCAAATGAATCAAGCACAGAAACAGTTTCCTTAGCTTGTCATATCTTTTAAAAAAACTTTCCCTTTATATTTTTAGTAGGTTATGTTTAACACAGTACTATACTGTATTTGCCTTTTTTTTTTTTTGGTCTGCTGCTACTGCCTGATTGTGTACTTCCAGTTCCAAATGAGGCGTGTGGTTGATCAGTCAGTTCTTAATTCTGGCGTTTGTAACTCTGAGGTTCTACTGTATTTTAAACATTTCCCTTGTTTCTACTGTGATCTTCAGTTACCACCTCCACACCACCTGCATGTCCTTTCATGTTTTTAAAATTTTCCTTTCAATATTAGCCACAGACTAGTCCTTTAAATATTTGTGTCTTTAGGTTTTATTTAATAGAGTTAAAATACAATTGTTATACATACAGCTTTTTATGGCAGCTATGTGCATTATATGTATAATCCTCTTCATATTTACATTTGTCAGATATCTGTATAAAGGAAAACAAAACGAAGGAAAAAGGAATTATCTGATCAAAAACATTTTACATGGAAAACAATTAAGCTCAAATAAGAATATTTAATCATGTAGGGTAAAATTCACCCCCAGTGCAGATGGCCCACATCTGGTCATTTCATTGTTCGTGTGGATCTTTTACACAGGGGTGAATTTCACCCTTAAAGATTAGAGCTAATTTGGTCCTTTCCTAGGTTTCATAAACACGCACAGGGGAGCACTGAGTTGGAAAACAGTGAAACTAAGGTTACTCCTAATGGAGGATTGAGCATGCAGTGAGAAGGGCTAAGTACCCAGAATTCATAGTGACTGACTGAATTCATAGTCATAGTGTACTGAAAAATCCTAAGAGCATATGAAATCAATTTATTTTAATATGAACTTTATAGGTCTCAGGTTTTCTCAGAATCAGCCCTTAAGTCTTCTTTTACTGGACAATTGAAACAACTAACCCTTTTCTAATGTAGTTGTTATTGGACAAATTCAGTTGGTGACCATGGGTACAAGTCCACTAATGTCATTTGGACCCATACTGTCTTTATGGCTGAACTGTTCTTTCTAACTTGACTTTTTTGCACAAGATATTTTGAATAAGGTTTTTTTTTTAATTTGGAAGAGGAGTAAAAATTAATCTAAACTTGCACTAATGGAAAAAATAATCAAAGCTGTAATAAAAGTACAACAGTAATAGAGGGTTTTAACTCCATAGGTTTGAAATATGAATCTCACACTTTTATCACTAGGCTACATAATCTTTAATTAGCACAATAGGACTTCAGTGGAATCTTTTTGCCCCATGAATGCAATAGTAATAGTCAGAATGTATAAAATAGCCAAACTAAAATACCAGTTAAAAAATGAACATAAAGGAGGGCTAGAAGGTTCAAGCAGTATGCTTTCTGGGACTATATTCTTAGGGCTGGTCTACACTAGCCCCGAAATTCGAAGTAAGATACGCGACTTCAGCTACGTGAATAACGTAGCTGAAGTCGAAGTATCTTATTTCGAACTTAAAAGTACTCACCCCTGGTCCACACCGCGGCGTGCAGGCTCCCCCGTCGACTCTGCCTGCTCCGTCTGTGGAGCAGGATTACCAGCGTTGACGGGGGAGCACTTCCTGGTTCGATTTATCGCGTCTAGACAAGACGCGATAAATCGAACCCAGAACATCGATCCGACACCTCCGACGCGACAGGTAAGTGTAGACCTACCCTTAGTCTTGAAATGGTAACTACTTGCCCTCATCACACAGCTCCTCCATAGCTACCAACAGAAGCTTTTTGGCCTTGGCCTATAAAACGCCACAGAAGTTCATAACAGTGCCAGGAGCACAATGTAGGCCTGCCAGCCCCCCGTTCTTCTACCTTGGCTGCCAAATGTAGAACCTCCCCATGCATATGTCAGTGTGGAAGGCCCAGCCATACCCACCATGCCCAACAACCCATGGGGTTGGGCAGTAGATGAGCGAGCCCCACTATCCCAAAACCATGGTTGGTTAGAGGACTGTAAGGAAAGTTCACTCCTGACTTCCTGCTGCCAGGATTCCTCTTGTTGGAGGAGGGGGTCTATGGCTCCAGATCAGAGGGTCATCCCCCACTAAGTGGGGATATGGGATTGTTTAAAGGCCACCTGATTGACTCTGGGCCAGTCAGCTGGCAGAGGGGTGATGCTGAGAGAAGATTATGGGCTTGGCAGGCTACGCTGGGAGAACAGATGTTGCTGACATGTTAGTGGATGGAGTATGCCTAAATGTAGGCTTAAGAGATTGGCCCAGGAAGCAGGCTGTGGGTATAGCCTAGGCAGAGCAATCCATGGGTTTGGACACTTGGCCACATAGCAGAGACTGGGGTCTGTGATTCCAAGTTCACACTGCATCCAAGCATTAGTGAGCACAGCAATATAGCTAGGAGTTATCCTGATTTGGGGGGGGGGGGCGCTTTGGAGTCTCTTTTGGGTAATATAGTATTGTGACAGAGCAAGATATGTCTGTATCAAATTGTGAACTCCATTTTATATTAACAGCTCTATTTTGTATCATGTGTCTAAACTTGCCAAATTCAAGGTTACTGCATTGCATTCCAGGACTGGAGCTTAACACCTCATTGAAGGACCATCACTGAGAAGCCAGAACAGGCCAAACTGGGGCTATCAGTGCTGAATGACTGTCAATTGCTGGTCCAGCGCCAAGAAACAATGTTGTTGTTGTTCACCCCTTCTCTACAGCTGGAGCAAGCCTGCCTGGGGGCTGGGAGGTGGCGAGGCTGGAGCTCTCCAGCTGAGCACATGGCTAAAAGGAGACAGATTGTACTTAAGAAGGGGTGCTGCTCTGAATGGAGGTGGGAAGAGCAAATGTCACCATGTAGAAACAGGATGTGCAGAAGAGAAGAGAGTGTGAGGAAACTTTACTTGGCCCAAAACACAGACAAACACAGAAGGGGTGTTCAGAAGCTCAGATTAAGGGAGGGTGCACCTCAGGACTTTTATTATTTCTCAAAGATTTGTAACTTTTTATGAGTAAAGTGACTGTGCTTAACAAATTCCTTTGCTAAACCCGTGTTACTTGCATTCCTGCCATGTTGTCCTTGAAGGGATTAAACTAGAAGCCCAGAGCCACCACAGCACAGGTGCAGTTCTGGGGGGAGAGTGTGCTCTCAAGAGGTCTGAGGAACTGGTTTCATGATCTAGTGTGGCTGGACTGCAGAGTCCCATGTCCCAAGGAAGGGCATCAGACAAGTGGTCTGAGCTTGGGAGTGCACCCTAGAAACAGTGACTAGACTACTCAGACAATACGTGGGACCTGGTGGTTGGGACCACTTAGGAAAGTGCTGACTGTACAGAGGGGGACTGGGCCACACTGTATGTATAAGCATGGACACTTATTTTGTACTCTTGTTCGGGTGGTATTATGGCTCTCCCTGAAGGGGCTCCTAAATGGTCCCTTTTACTAACTGAATCTTTGTCTCTGCATAGATGAAGTATTAGACATTATATCTGAATATAGCATTTATATTCTGGAGTTATTTCCAGCCTCTCCAAAGGCTGTGGAACGAAAACAAGAATTTTAGGCCTAGTGGGAGGCACACAGCTTGGAATTTGGGGATTGCTCAGTGAATGAGGTGTACTCCTCACACTGGTTCTTTGAGGGCTGGATTAGGCCAGGCAGACCCAATTATCCAGTTAAGCAGCAAATAAGTGAAATATAGGCTGAGTGGAGAGCCTTGATTAGAAGGAAGCTCACCTGAGCAGAGTTGGGCTGAGCTAGTATAAACCCAGGAGGATGGCAGTAGCAAATGCTGCCAGGAGGAAGTTTGTGGTCACCTTCTGTTTAGTAGAGTGAGCGAGAGAGAGAGAGAGAGACGGCGGGAACCCAGGGAAAGAGTAGCCCCTTGGGGAAAGGGTGTACCCTGAAGAGAGCAGGGTGGTGTAGGGTTGCCAACTTTCTATTCACACAAAACCGAACACCCCTGCCCTGCCCCACCCCATCTCTGAGGCCCTGACCCCACTCACTCCATCCCCACTCTCTCTGTTGCTTGCTCTCCCCCACCCTCACTCACTTTCACCAGGCTGGGGCAGGAGGTTGGGGTGAGGGAGGGAGAGGGGGTGCGGGCTCCAGTTGGGGGTGCAGGCTCTGGGGTGGAGCCAGGGATGAGGGTTTGGGGGAGGGGGGGGGACTCCAGCTGGGGGTGTGGGCTCTGGGATGGGACTGGGGATGAGGGGTTTGAGGTGAAGGAAGGGGCTCTGGGCTGGGGCAGGGAGTTGGGGTTCAGGGAGGGTGAGGCCTCTGGCTGAGGGTGTGGGCTCTGGGGTGGGGCCAGGATGAGGCATTTGGGGTGCAGGAAGGGCTGGGTCAGGGAGTTGGGGGGATTGCAGGCTCCGGAAGGGAGGTTGGGTGTGGGAGGGGACTCCGGGCTGGGGCAGGAGGGTGAGGTGACGGAAGGGGGGCAGGGTCCCGGTGGCGCTTATCATGGCTCCCAGAAGCAGCTGCCAGGTCCTTGCAGCCCCTAGATGCATGGGTGGCCAGGGAGGCTCTGTGTGCTGCCCTTGTGCACGCAGGCACCACCCCCGCAGCTCCCATTGGTTGTGGTGTACGGGGAGATTTTGGCAAACCAGTAAAGTGCCTGAAACCATGATTGTGTATTGCTAAAAGCAGCCAAATCAGCAGGCCGTAAAGTGGCCATGCAGCAGGCTTAGTTTAACCAAGGAAGGAGGGGAGGGGGTTTTGGGTGCCACAGAAAGGGCAGCTTGACTCCCTGTCCTTCCTGATAAGAATTGTGTTGAAGTTGCTGATACATGCATTTTAGAAGAGCAGGATGTGCCCTCAGGAATGTGTGTAACAGGGTCTCAAGGCTGCAAACTCTGCGGAAAAAAACACACTTGGGGTTAATCAATAATCAGAAGAAAACCTCTTGTTTGACCGTTGAAACTGCTTGCTTAACAAGCTTTCTTTGAGGGACATGTCATTGTATTACTATGTATAAATCAGGGGGAAAAGTTTGAGTTAGCTGGACTGGTTTCTCACTCTGGATGCAGCTTGTGTTCCCCACCAGCAGACAGGTTGCCGCTGTGCCACTCGAGAGCCACACTCAGCTTTGGTAATTATCAAGGGTTGGGGGTGTTTTACTAACCTGTTGCGGATGTGTGTAAGTGCTTGAGACTAAAAGTTTAACTTTAAGTGAAAGCACTCTTGTGTCATCCTGTTTTGCCAGCATCTATCAGTCGGACAGCTGTATCTCCCCTGATTTATTTCCTGACATCACCTCACACAGAGTAAAAGTTACCAAGAGCTTTGGGATGAAAGAACCCCGGGTAACAGTGTTTCCTGGCCCATGGGTGCTATGGAGCTGGCCCTCAGGGCGGGGGCAGTGCATGTAGCCTCGCTGGACACCCATGCGTTTAGGGGCTGCAGGAAGCTGGTAGCCACTTCCAGGAGCCACGCGGAGCTAGGGGGAGGCAGGGAGCCTGCCTTAGCCCCAGGCCCCTGCTGCGCTGCTGACCAGACTTTTAACGGCCCAGTCGGCGGTGCCAACCAGAGCCGCCAGGGGCCCTTTGCAACTGGACGTTTCTGGTCGAAAACTGGATGCCTGGCAACCCTAGGGTGGAGAAGAGACCCTGCGGGGTGCAGAGTAGGAAGCAGCCCAGGGAGTAAACAGCAAGGTTGGGGACTGAATGGACCTTGGCTGTGTGTTGTAGGATCCCTGGGCTGGAAAACAGAGTAGAGGACAGGCTTGGGTTCCCCTATCAGCCACGGCGGGAGTGGCACCATGGGGAAGGGAAGACTGCCCGAGGCTGCTGCTAAGAAGGGACTTTGTGTAAAGGGACTGTTGACCCCTTACTGAAACTTAGTGGGGTTTTTTGGTTGGCCCTCTCCCAGTGCCAAAAGAAAGGGAACAGATGAGAAATCAAGACACCGAGACTGACAGTCCCCAGGGCCAATGGGGAGAGGCCAATGCTCTAGGTCAGCCTGATTGTAGGGCAGGCAGGCCAATGAGGGAGTCAGGAGTCTGGGGTCCCATCCGCCGTGTCAGCTGGAGCTGCCTGGGCCACAGCAAGGCCAAAGCTAAGGAGAGAGCAGCAGCCAGAGCGAACCAGAGAAGCAGCCCGGGGAGCTGAGCTGGAGGCAGAGCAGCAGCAGTACTGAGGCAGAGTGAAGCTGGGGCTGGAGCAATCTGGTGCCAGGTGCAGTGAGCAGCTGCGGAGAGCGAGGGGGACCCTGGGCAGCAGGCCCAGTGCAGAGAGATGCCCCCCAACCAAGATGCGTTGCAGGCCAAACTTGGAGGGGGATCATAACTCTGATGGGGCAGGGGCGACACTGGGAAGAAGGGTCCTGCCACCTAGAGCCTGAGGGCATGTGGCCACAGCCAGAGCAAGTGTCTGACCCGCAGCATCCCTGCAGCACAACCAGGGCCTGGGCAGGCGGCCTGGAATGTGAGGAACAGACTGAACTTCCCTTACATTCCAGAGACAGCTGTTTGTGGTTCCCCCGTGGCCACACAGTTACATGTTTTCCTTTAACCTTTCCCATTTTTTCCTTTAAAAAAAAATTGATTGCTGTTTAATAAATTGTATTTGCTTTGAACTGTAGGTAATGATCAGTGGGTCAGGGAAGTATCCAGTGTGGAGAGAGTACCCTGGAGTGGGGACGCCCTAGCCCCCGTCCTAAGTGACCACGACAAGACTGGGGGGTTGTGTTGAACCTTCAGGAATCCGGGGCCCAACTTTGTCGGGGTTACAAGGACTGCAACACAGGAGAGTGGAGGGGGAGCCCTCGAGGTCAGGTGGGCCTCTGGGTAAAAGGGAGGGGGAGCGAGGACTCAGATCCTTTCGCTAGCCAATTCCACTGGGGTAGTATATAAGCCAGGAATGTTCACCACAATGGCGGGGCCATTCCTCCGCTTACATTGTATACAACCCTGAAAGGGGAAACCATGTAGTGACCTGGCCAGAGGGATGAGTCACAAAGGGAAGGCTGCAGTTCCTGGAACAAGAGAGGCGCTGCAGAGAGGGAAAGAGATGGAGTGCGACCACCAGAAGGCATTGGCCTGGCAGAGCTAATCCCCTGAACTGTCAGGAGGCAGTGCTGTCCTGTGGTGAGTAGAGTGGCCCGTGACCCTACCACACAGGATTTAGATTTCTGGCAGCCATTTTACTGGCTCTATCAAACACGATATAGCAATGTTAATGCCTCAAAGTGAAACATTGAAAGCAACAAGTGAGTAGATGTTTTCAAAAGGTAGTTAACTGAAATGACATTTGGCCAGTGCCTTTGGGGTAACACCCCAAGCCCCCTATGGTATATTTATTAACCAACAGTGGCTAGGATCTCAGTTTTACATCTTGCACAACTCCTCCCTAACACCATTCTCGTATATGGATTCAGGTCTGACTTGGAAGGCAGAGGTGCCGCTAACATTTGACCTTCATGTAAGGATGAATTCATTAACTAGAGGTCCTATTTTTCCTCTTATGCTGTTTTTCCACTAGTATAAACTGACTGATTTAAGTGGAGTTACTTATGATTTATTTCAGAGTAGCAGCCGTGTTAGTCTGTGTCAGCAAAAAGAACAGGAGTACTTGTGGCACCTTAGAGACTAATAATAAATAAATAGATTTATGATTTATGTAAGTTCAGGTGAGGGGCCACAGTCAGGCCCATTGAGACCCTTTTTGAAGGAAACCCACAAAAAATAAGGTAGCTTCTGTGTGGTGTTGACTGAATTTAAATGTCTTCAGACTTACTTTTGGAATTGCAAGATACAAAATGTAACATAACATGATGTGTATCTCATGGAAGCATTTTAAAAAAGGTTAAGGGGCCCAATTTTACCTCCCAGCTAGGTACATAGAACTTCCGTTGCTAGAAAAGGGCATTGTGCAGTTGTAGATAGGGGAGGAACTGAGTCCTGAGTGAAACTAAAGAACAAACACAAACTACTTTTGAAGTTTCTACTTTTTTTTCTCTTGCTCCCTTTAATATAGGTTCCTTCACTAACCTTACCGAGCCATCTTATCAGCCACATAAGAATTGCTGTAAATTTGGACATTCCTTGATTTTTTCCCCACCCACATCAAGTGCACTTCATTAGTGTGGAGGTGGCAGTTTTGATTGGATTTGATGATCATTCCTTTTATGATAGTCTCTCTCCACCTATAATCCCAAGATTCCATCCTATTCAGAATGCAGTTGCTAGATTTAGAACTCTTTGTAATTTAGGCACTCCAGGAGTAGGATTGAGGGGGAAGGGAAGTGAGAGGGTGGTACTCTTTCAGGCTATGCCCACAACCCAAGTTCCACTTAGCTGTGACCAGGGCCGGCTCTAACTATTTGCCCGCCCCAAGCGAAAAAAAACAACAAACATCTCAAGCGCTGCCCCACCGAAACAAAAAACAACCCCCCCGCCCCCAGTGTTGCGCCGCAACAATTCCCTCCCCCCCACCAGCGCCTCTCCCTGCTGGAGCGCCAGGGGAGGACGGCCAGCCCAGCCGCGGCCGGAGCACCGCGGGGAGGGCGGCCAGCCCTGACCAGACCCCGCTCCCTGGCCGCGGCCAGAGTTCGGAGGCCAGCCCGGCCCAGGTCCCACTCTCCCGGCCGCGGCTGGAGCTCTGCGGGGAGGGCGGCCAGCCCGGCCCAGGCCCCGCTCTCTCGGAGCTCCTCAGGGAGGGCAGCCAGCCCGGCCCGGGCCCCGCTCTCCTGGAGCTCTGCGGCCAGGGTGGCCAACCCGGCCCAGGCCCCGTTCTCCCAGCCGCGGCCGGAGCTCCGTGGCCAGGGCGGCCAGCCCGGCCCCGCTCTCGCAGCCGGAGCGCTGGGGGCAGGGCGGCCAGCCCGGCCCTGGCCTGCTCTCGCAGCCAGCCGCAACGTTTTAAAAAAAAACCACAAACAAAAAAAACCCCATGAGCGCCGCCCCTCCTAAGGTGCTGCCCCAAGCACATGCTTGGTAGGCTGGTGCCTAGAGCCGGCCCTGGCTGTGACACCAAAATAGGCTGTCATTCACAATAGATTGCATTGATCATCATATTATGGTTTTCACTTTTGTCTTGCAGCAATGAAGTATATCAACAGTGAAATAATTTCAAATGTGGTCATTAGGCTTCAGAATTATCATCCTTTGAGATGCAGGAGAGCAGTTCACACCTCTCGGAATTATTGTTTTTACTCAGGTTTCCCATCATCGCGGTATTAGTTTACACACACTTTTTTAAAAAAACCATATCAGTTAGACTTGTTACAAAGTGAAATCATGGACTCTGCAATAAAAGGTGGCAGCCCATAGGAAAATGTACTTGTTTGAAGAATCAACATGAATCTATCCACTTAGACCCCTCAATATGACACTGGGTTGTTGAGCAGCAAAAGTAGTATTCCCAAACTGGTCAACTTACAGAAAGAAAATACATTAAACAACTTTCAGAAACTGGCAAACAAGCCTTTTTTCTCCATTATTTGTAGAGCTAACCGGAACAGAGTTTAATTGGAAAATGCCCATTCACTGAAAGCATTTCAGGTTTGACTAACTTCCATTGAATTGTGGAAACCTTCCTGGTGAGCTGCTGAGGACCCCGGAGCTCCGAGGGTCTGTGGCTTGAGGGCAGTCCTGTCATGTGGACTGCCCAGGGCCCTGAGACCTCAGGGCTTCCAGACTGATGGGCCAGCGGGCTCACCAGGCACCAGAACTATTAAAAGGTGGGCACCTGTGACAGTGGCAAGACCCATATCAATTTCACTCAGCAGCTGTTGGGTTCTGGAACTTTTGAAAACACCATGGGTCAGTGTTCCAAATTTTCTCATTTCAGGAATCTCTGATTTGTGGAAATTTTTGAACACAAACCAAATTTCAAAATGTTGGGGTTTCCTATATACTAGAAATTAGGAGTCTTGGCAGCTCTAATGATTTGTACTGCAGTAGCACTATAGGCCAAGGCTCCACTGTAGTAGCCCTGTACGTACGTACATACGTACGTACACACACACCCTGCCCCGAGGAGCTTCCAGTCTAAATGAGGGCTTGTCTATACAAACAGCGCATGGCAAGATGGGCATAAACCTACCTTGCACTAGTCTGCCACACAGTCACTGTCCATGTCGACCCTGCTACAGTACACTAAAAGTTCCCCATTGTGCTCTATTACAGGAATGGGTGGATGAAGTTCTGTGGCCTGCAGTGTGCAAGTGGTCAGACTAGATAATCATGATGGTCCCTTCTGGCTTTAAAGTCTGAGCCTGAGACCCACTCCCATTTCAAAGAGGAGTAGATAAAAACGCATAAGGGAGCTTTCAGCATGTGGCAGCAGGGGCCACATGGACAGAGAGTATGAGGCAGATTAGTGGATGGTAGGTTTGCACCCCAGCATGCTGTACATTAACTGTTTGTACAGACAAGCCCTAAGATATTTGTCACAGCAGAGTGCTCTGCTTTATCTACTCCATGAGCTAATCTTGCGTTGTTCTTTTATATGGATGTTCTGCTCTTATCTCTCGGGCTTTTCTGATCACTTTGATGTGATGAAGCAGTACAAAAGTAGTACAGAGAAGAAAAAAGCAGATTGGCATATTTCTACTTTTAAATGGAGAGTCACTCTAGTTATTAAAGAACACTACTAAATTTAGACATAAGATCAATGTTCACTTGCATGGCTTAAGTTACCTGTAAATCATTGGGGATTTAGGAATTTCCTAAAAATAAAAAAATACAGATAATTACTGGCTTCTCAGATAGCTAAGAGAGAGTGCAAAATTTTTATTTCAAAATTTTGGCTCTCATTTGAAAGGAAAAAAGTCTGATCTTTCTGTTTTGTTGTTATAACTGTAGCTGTTAGCCAATTTGCCTCAAAATAGGATCCTGTGTGAGGATCCTGGAAGAACAGGGTATTGAGGGAAAGTAGGGGTGCTTATAATGTTGTCCATATGTGTATATTTTGGATACAAATGCCTGATTTCAAATGGAAGGTACTTTAGTTTTAATTTAGCTTTAGGAAACGTATTCATCAAAAGTACTATTCTAATCCCAAACCTCTTATCTCTTCCACAGGTCATATGCTGCTGTATGCTTTTTCACTCACTTCTTCCTTCCTTCTCTTCCTGAATGCTGTCCTTATCTAGGAAATTACCCTTTGCAAAGCCAGACTACAATGCTTCCAGCATGCCATGCATATCTTACATACTGTCCCAAGAGTCAGCTGCAGAATCGCCATTTGTCTGTTGTCCAGTCAATGAAAATAGATTTTCAGTCCTCCAAATATGAATAATATCAGTTCTTGAGCGGTAGTTGGCTTGATTAGCCTGTTCTGCATGTGCCAGGAGAAAACTGAAGGGATGGAGCTTCAAAAATATGGCTAAACAGTTTGCTGCTGTTATTAAACCAAATAAACCAGTTCTGAACTTTCCTTTTTCAGAGGAAAGTTATCTCTGCCACTGTTAAGAAGAGGCCAAATGCTACAATTCTCTGATGTTTAACAAGAATGTTCAGAAGACCGGCTGGATGGAGGCATTCTGAGACCTAGCAGTTCTGGGTCTTTGATGAAAATGTCCATGAAGTAGTTGATAACATTTCATACAACTTCCTCTGTTCTTTCCTACTTTCTTTACCATTCTACTTATTGTAGCATGATGAGTGGCAGTCAGTGGCCCCGAGGATTGGGAAATTCTGGGAGCAGGCAGCAGAAACTTCCCTTCACTTGCTGCTGATGAGAAAATTGGCGATTCATTACAGTATGCCTTGTTGTGAAGTATCCTGGCCTTTAGAAATTGTTGCCTAATTTAATGGAAAAAGTCAATAGCCATTCTCTGAAATGAAATTTGGTTTACTTTATGTCTTGCAGACATTCACGTTTAGCTAACTGTTGCTATTGTATTTATGTAAAGGTTATGCCAAGCCTGGAGGAGAGGAAAACGACTTAAGGAATATGGGTTGTAAGAGAAACTAATAGCACGGTTATGTAAGATCAGTTGCTTAATTAAAGGCATGCTGAATCCAACAGTTGTTTTATATCTGTCGCTGATATATAGTTCATGATGATCATATTGGTGTTGATGGTGGATTAATTCCACACTGACTTATCATCTCCCTCCTTGCTTTTTATCGGCAGCTTCTGTGGCTGTTCCTCTTAGACTTTATTCATTACTTGGCAGTGAACATTGTAGTGAAAATGTTGATATAGCTTGAGGTGCATTTTCTGCATGTTGCAATTTCTGCACTCACCAGTAAAATAGCATCTGTAGGAAGCAAATATGCAGCCCAATGACAAAATGGTAACGTGTAGTAGCAACCAACCAATCCCTGGACAACAACCTATAAGGCAATTGATGCTATGTATATTAGAGGAGCTTACTCTTACATTATACAGATCAAGTATTTCCAGCATTGTTTGGTAGGGGTTCACTTGTCCTCTTCCTTTGCTCCTCCTTTTAGTGTCAAAGCAACCCTTCTAATGTCAGATAGGCCCCTCTATATCAGTGACTGGGGCTCCCATGAAAACGTTGCATGTGTCAGGGACCCACAGCTGAAACCAGATCCAGCTCACAACCCCCTGCTGATTCTGCTAATGAACCCGGCCTCCTGATTGGCTGAAGACTTCAGCATGCACATTCTTAAACCCTGTGGCAGGTCTAGGTTCCTGGCTCCTCACTAGTGTTCTAAGGCTATAGCTGTGTTGCTGGTATTGCTCTCAGCATGCTCCTGGTCCTTCCTCCTGTCTCTGGTTCCTGTTCCTGACTACCGTTCCTGCCTCTGGCTCCAGCTCCTTGTTCCTGCTCCCAATCTCCTACTTCTTGGCTCCAGCTGATACTGTGGTTCTGTCCTCTGACTGCAGGCTCACTCCCTGGACTTGGTATTCAGCTTCTGAGCCTGAGCTCCTGCTTCCTGGCTCTTGACTCTGGCTCGCTCCCTGGACTAAGGAACCCTGCTTCTGCTTTGGGTTCTGGCCACTATGCCTGGTCACTCCTGTTCCAACAATTAGATCAACTTTCTGTCCTAACCATTAGTTAAGGCCTCCCACAATCTGGTCCTTAACAACATGTTCTCAGAATCTGAGTACAAGACCATCTACAGCATCTGTTGACTCACAGAGCAAGAGTACTGTTCATGCTGCTCCCCAATGTGGGTCCCTGACATGGCAACACAGATTGCCAACGGCAGCAAATGAGTCAAGCTATTACTCCAAACTTGTCATGCGCTGTCTCCCCTAAACTGACTCTGATGAAAATCACTTCATGTCCCTATTTACCATCTGATTTGTTTGATATTATTCCTATGAATAAAAGGAGTTTTGCATTTACACAAATGCAAATGTTCTGCCTATACACAAATGCAAGAAGCCTGGGGAACAAGCAGGGAGAACTGGAAGTCCTGGCACAGTCAAGGAATTATGACGTAATTGGAATAACAGAGACTTGGTGGGATAACTCACACGATTGGAGTACTGTCATGGATGGATATAAACTGTTCAGGAAGGATAGGCAGGGCAGAAAAGGTGGGGGAGTTGCGTTGTATGTAAGAGAGCAGTATGACTGCTCAGAGCTCCAGTATGAAACTGCAGAAAAACCTGAGAGTCTCTGGATTAAATTGAGAAGTGTGAGCAACAAGGGTAATGTCGTGGTGGGAGTCTGCTACAGACCACCAGACCAGGGGGATGAGGTGGACGAGGCTTTCTTCCAGCAACTAACAGATGTTACTAGATCACAGGCCCTGGTTCTCATGGGTGACTTTAATCACCCCGATATCTGCTGGGAGAGCAATACAGCGGTCCACAGACAATCCAGGAAGTTTTTGGAAAGTGTAGGGGACAATTTCCTGGTGCAAGTGCTGGAGGAATCAACTAGGGGAAAAGCTTTTCTTGACCTGCTGCTCACAAACAGAGAAGAAATAGTAGAGGAAGCAATAGTGGATGGGAACCTGGGAGGCAGTGACCATGAGATGGTCAAGTTCAGGATCCTGACACAAGGAAGAAAGGAGAGCAGTAGAATACAGAGCCTGGACTTCAGAAAAGCAGACTTTGACTCCCTGAGGGAACTGATGGGCAAGGTCCCCTGGGAGAATAAGATGAGGGGGAAAGGAGTCGAGGAAAGCTGGCTGTATTTTAAAGAAACCTTATTGAGGTTGCAGGAACAAACCATCCCGATGTGTAGAAAGAAAAGTAAATATGGCAGGCGACCAGCTTGGCTTAACAGTGAAATCCTTGCTCGTCTTAAACACAAAAAAGCAGCTTACAAGAAGTGGAAGATTGGACAAATGACCAGGGAGGAGTATAAAAATATTGTTCAGGCATGCAGGAGTGAAATTAGGAAGGCCAAATCACACTTGGAGTTGCAGCTAGCCGTAGATGTTAGGAATAACAAGAAGGGTTTCTTCAGGTATGTGAGCAACAAGAAGAAGGTCAAGGAAAGTGTGGGCCCCTTACTGAATGAGGGAGGGAACCTAGTGACAGAGGATGTGGAGAAAGCTAGTGTACTCAATGCTTTTTTTGCCTCTGTCTTCACAGACAAGGTCAGCTCCCAGGCGGCTGCACTCCGCAGCACGGTATGGGGAGGAGGTGACCAGCCCTCTGTGGAGAAAGAAGTAGTTCGGGACTATTTAGAAAAGCTGGACGAACACAAGTCCATGGGGCCGGATGCACTGCATCCGAGGGTGCTAAAGGAGTTGGCCGATGTGATTGCAGAGCCATTGGCCATTATCTTTGACAAATCATGGCAATCGGGGGAGGTCCCGGATGACTGGAAAAAAGCTAATGTAGTGCCCATCTTTAAAAAAGGGAAGAAGGAAGATCCGGGGAACTACAGGCCAGTCAGTCTCACCTCAGTCCCTGGAAAAATCATGGAACAGGTCCTCAAGGAATCAATTCTGAACCACTTAAAGGAGGGGAAAGTGATCAGGAACAGTCAGCATGGATTCACCAAGGGCAAGTCATGCCTGACTAACCTAATTGCCTTCTATGATGAGATAACTGGCTCTGTGGATGAGGGGAAAGCAGTGGATGTGCTATTTCTTGACTTTAGCAAAGCTTTTGATACAGTCTCCCACAGTGTTCTTGCCAGCAAGTTAAAGAAGTATGGGCTGGATGAATGGACGGTAAGGTGGATAGAAAACTGTCTGGATGGTCGTGCTCAACGGGTAGTGATCAATGGCTCCATGTCTAGTTGGCAGCCGGTATCAAGTGGAGTGCCCCAAGGGTCGGTGCTGGGGCCGGTTTTGTTCAATATCTTCATCAACGACCTGGAGGATGGTGTGGACTGCACCCTTATCAAGTTTGCAGATGACACTAAACTGGGAGGAGTGGTTGATACGCTGGAGGGTAGGGATAGGATACAGAGGGACCTAGACAAATTAGAGGATTGGGCCAAAAGAAATCTGATGAGGTTCAACAAGGACAAGTGCAGAGTCCTGCACTTAGGACGGAAGAATCCCATGTACTGCTACAGACTAGGGACCGAATGGCTGGGCAGCAGTTCTGCAGAAAAGGACCTAGGGGTTACAGTGAACGAAAAGCTGAATATGAGTCAACAGTGTGCCCTTGTTGCCAAGAAGGCTAACGGCATTTTGGGCTGTATAAGTAGGGGCATTTCCAGCAGATCGAGGGACGTGATTATTCCCCTCTATTCGGCACTGGTGAGGCCTCATTTGGAGTACTGTGTCCAGTTTTGGGCCCCACACTACAAAAAGGATGTGGATAAATTGGAAGGATTCCAACGGAGGGCAACAAAAATGATTAGGGGGCTGGAGCACATGACTTATGAGGAGAGGCTGAGGGAACTGGGATTGTTTAGCCTGCAGAAGAGAAGAGTGAGGGGGGATTTGATAGCTGCTTTCAACTACCTGAAAGGGGGTTCCAAAGAGGATGGATCTAGACTGTTCTCAGTGGTAGAAGATGACAGAACAAGGAGTAATGGTCTCAAGTTGAAGAGGGGGAGGTTTAGGTTGGATATTAGGAAAAACTTTTTCACTAGTAGGGTGGTGAAGCACTGGAATGGGTTACCTAGGGAGATGGTGGAATCTCCTTCCTTAGAGGTTTTTAAGGTCAGGCTTGAGAAAGCCCTGGCTGGGATGATCTAGTTGGGGTTGGTCCTGCTTTGAGCAGGGGGTTGGACTAGATGACCTCCTGAGGTCCCTTCCAACCCTATGATTCTATGATTCTATGATTTTTTAAAACATTAGAACACATTTGTATTGGAATATATGGCTTCAGGGAATCATATTTTCAGCATAGTGTTTAGGGTCAAACTACAGCCATATTTAGCAGTTAGCCATTAGTGGGGTAATTCAACTTGGAATTAATATTTTAACTAAATTCCAAGTTATAAATTCAGAGTTATAAATTCAGAGCTCCTTTCCACTAAAGTCAATGGAAGGCTTGCTTTTTTTTTCTATTTTTTTTTAAAATGTGGAGCAGAATGGTAGCCATAAAGTGGGGACATATAGGCCTGAATCTTCAAGGGTAGAAAGCATTCTTATCTACCACTGAGCGCAGATGGCACTCGGTACAATGTGGCGTTAGGCTGTAAGTCCCAAAACACACATGAGGATCTTCCTTATTGGTTGCATGATGTTGATTTTTTTCCAGCAAGTAAATGTTTATGAAGAGCATATATCTGCTAGTAAAGGCTTTATGGTGTCTGCGGCACAAAATGGCTAGAGTGGAATAAATGATTCACAGCCACTGATATATTTTGTGTATTTAGCTGCTTATTCTGCTCCTGACATGTTCATAAGCAGCGTGTAATTTTTTCAAATTGATTTATTATGCAAGTGTATTTAGGGCCAGATTCTTCCATCTGTATATCCAGTAGGACCTTACTCTGAGCAGTCCCATTAAAGTCAGTGGGGGTACTTCTGAGTATAAATGTGGCAAAATCTGACCCTCAATGAATTTGTGTGCAATTTTGCTGCCCCTCTATGGATTGATCACGAACAGTTCACTGATGTAATTCAGTGCTCAATATTTAGTACTTGAGCCATGTTGTTTTGTTGTGTTTTGTCATGTGGTACAGTTTCTTTTATCATAGAATCATAGAATCTCAGGGTTGGAAGGGACCTCAGGAGGTCATCTAGTCCAACCCCCTGCTCAAAGCAGGACCAACCCCAACTAGATCATCCCAGCCAGGGCTTTGTCAAGCCTGACCTTAAAAACCTCCAAGGAAGGAGATTCCACCATCTCCCTAGGTAACCCATTCCAGTGCTTCACCACCCTACTAGTGAAAAAGTTTTTCCTAATATCCAACCTAAACCTCCCCCTCTGCAACTTGAGACCATTACTCCTTGTTCTGTCATCTTCTACCACTGAGAACAGTCTAGATCCATCCTCTTTGGAACCCCCTTTTAGGTAGTTGAAAGCAGCTATCAAATCCCCCCTCACTCTTCTCTTCTGCAGGCTAAACAATCCCAGTTCCCTCAGCCTCTCCTCATAAGTCATGTGCTCCAGCCCCCATAATCATTTTTGTTGCCCTCCGTTGGACTCTTTCCAATTTATCCACATCCTTCTTGTAGTGTGGGGCCCAAAACTGGACACAGTACTCCAAATGAGGCCTCACCAGTGCCGAATAGAGGGGAATAATCACGTCCCTCGATCTGCTGGAAATGCCCCTACTTATACAGCCCAAAATGCCGTTAGCCTTCTTGGCAACAAGGGCACACTGTTGACTCATATTCAGCTTTTCGTTCACTGTAATCCCTAGGTCCTTTTCTGCAGAACTGCTGCCCAGCCATTCGGTTCCTAGTCTGTAGCAGTGCATGGGATTCTTCCGTCCTAAGTGCAGGACTCTGCACTTGTCCTTGTTGAACCTCATCAGATTTCTTTTGGCCCAATCCTCTAATTTGTCTAGGTCCCTCTGTATCCTGTCCCTACCCTCCAGCGTATCAACCACTCCTCCCAGTTTAGTGTCATCTGCAAACTTGCTAAGGGTGCAGTCCACACCATCCTCCAGGTCGTTGATGAAGATATTGAACAAAACCGGCCCCAGCACCGACCCTTGGGGCACTCCACTTGATACCGGCTGCCAACTAGACATGGAGCCATTGATCACTACCCGTTGAGCACGACCATCCAGACAGTTTTCTATCCACCTTACCGTCCATTCATCCAGCCCATACTTCTTTAACTTGCTGGCAAGAACACTGTGGGAGACTGTATCAAAAGCTTTGCTAAAGTCAAGAAATAGCACATCCACTGCTTTCCCCTCATCCACAGAGCCAGTTATCTCATCATAGAAGGCAATTAGGTTAGTCAGGCATGACTTGCCCTTGGTGAATCCATGCTGACTGTTCCTGATCACTTTCCCCTCCTTTAAGTGGTTCAGAATTGATTCCTTGAGGACCTGTTCCATGATTTTTCCAGGGACTGAGGTGAGACTGACTGGCCTGTAGTTCCCCGGATCTTCCTTCTTCCCTTTTTTAAAGATGGGCACTACATTAGCTTTTTTCCAGTCATCCGGGACCTCCCCCGATTGCCATGATTTGTCAAAGATAATGGCCAATGGCTCTGCAATCACATCGGCCAACTCCTTTAGCACCCTCGGATGCAGTGCATCCGGCCCCATGGACTTGTGTTCGTCCAGCTTTTCTAAATAGTCCCGAACTACTTCTTTCTCCACAGAGGGCTGGTCACCTCCTCCCCATACCGTGCTGCGGAGTGCAGCCGCCTGGGAGCTGACCTTGTCTGTGAAGACAGAGGCAAAAAAAGCATTGAGTACACTAGCTTTCTCCACATCCTCTGTCACTAGGTTCCCTCCCTCATTCAGCAAGGGGCCCACACTTTCCTTGACCTTCTTCTTGTTGCTCACATACCTGAAGAAACCCTTCTTGTTATTCCTAACATCTACGGCTAGCTGCAACTCCAAGTGTGATTTGGCCTTCCTAATTTCACTCCTGCATGCCTGAACAATATTTTTATACTCCTCCCTGGTCATTTGTCCAATCTTCCACTTCTTGTAAGCTGCTTTTTTGTGTTTAAGACGAGCAAGGATTTCACTGTTAAGCCAAGCTGGTCACCTGCCATATTTACTTTTCTTTCTACACATCGGGATGGTTTGTTCCTGCAACCTCAATAAGGATTCTTTAAAATACAGCCAGCTTTCCTCGACTCCTTTCCCCCTCATGCTATTCTCCCAGGGGACCTTGCCCATCAGTTCCCTGAGGGAGTCAAAGTCTGCTTTTCTGAAGTCCAGGCTCTGTATTCTACTGCTCTCCTTTCTTCCTTGTGTCAGGATCCTGAACTCGACCATCTCATGGTCACTGCCTCCCAGGTTCCCATCCACTTTTGCTTCCTCTACTATTTCTTCCCTGTTTGTGAGCAGCAGGTCAAGAAGAGCTTTTCCCCTAGTTGGTTCCTCCAGCAATTGTACCAGGAAATTGTCCCCTACACTTTCCAAAAACTTCCTGGATTGTCTGTGGACCGCTGTATTGCTCTCCCAACAGATATCAGGGTGATTAAAGTCACCCATGAGAACCAGGGCCTGTGATCTAGTAACTTCTGTTAGTTGCTGGAAGAAAGCCTCGTTCACCTCATCCCCCTGGTCTGGTGGTCTGTAGCAGACTCCCACCACCACATTACCCTTGTTGCTCACACTTCTCAATTTAATCCAGAGACTCTCAGGTTTTTCTGCAGTTTCATACTGGAGCTCTGAGCAGTCATACTGCTCTCTTACATACAACGCAACTCCCCCACCTTTTCTGCCCTGCCTATCCTTCCTGAACAGTTTATATCCATCCATGACAGTACTCCAATCATGTGAGTTATCCCACCAAGTCTCTGTTATTCCAATTACATCATAATTCCTTGACTGTGCCAGGACTTCCAGTTCTCCCTGCTTGTTCCCCAGGCTTCTTGCATTTGTGTATAGGCATTTAAGATAACTCACCGATTGTCCTGCTGTCCCAGTATGGGGCAGGAGCCCTCCCCTCTTGCACTCACCTACTTGTGCTTCCTCCCGGTATCCCACTTCCCCATTTACCTCAGGGCTTTGGTCTCCTTCCCCCGGTGAACCTAGTTTAAAGCCCTCCTCACTAGGTTAGCCAGCCTGCTTCCAAAGATGCTCTTCCCTCTCTTCGTCAGGTGGAGCCCATCTCTGCCTAGCACTCCTTCTTCTTGGAACACCATCCCATGGTCAAAGAATCCAAACCCTTCTCTCCGACACCATCTGCGTAGCCATTTGTTGACTTCCACGATTCGACGGTCTCTACCCCAGCCTTTTCCTGCCACAGGGAGAATGGACGAGAACACCACTTGCGCCTCAAACTCCTTTATCCTTCTTCCCAGAGCCACGTAGTCTGCAGTAATACACTCAAGGTCATTCTTGGCAGTATCATTGGTGCCCACGTGGAGAAGCAGGAAGGGGTAGCGATCTGAGGGCTTGATGAGTCTCAGCAGTCTCTCCGTCACATCACGAATCCTAGCCCCTGGCAAGCAGCACACCTCTCGGTTTTCCCGGTCAGGGCGGCAGATAGATGACTCAGTCCCCCTGAGGAGAGAGTCCCCGACCACCACCACCCTCCTCCTCCTCTTGGGAGTGGTGGTCGTGGAACCCCCATACCTAGGACTGTGCATCTCATGCCTTCCAATCAGTGGAGTCTCCTTCTGCTCTGTTCCCTCAGATGTATCATTCACTCCACTCTCTGCACTAGTACCTGTGGAGAGAACATGAAAACAGTTGCTCATCTGAATATGCATTTCTGGTACATGGACTTGTCTCATACTCTTTCCTCTTCTGGAGGTCACATGCCGCCAATTATCCTCACTGGCCTTCTGTCCCCGCTGCGTAGCCTGCTCTGAATCCTCAGAACACTGCCCGCTGAAGCCTATCCTGACATCTATCCAGGAACTCCTCATTTTCTTTTATGGAACGCAGGATTGATACTCGTTTCTCCAGACCTTGAATCTTCTCCTCCAATATGGAGATCAGCTTGCACTTTGTACAGACAAAGTCGCTTCTATCCTGTGGAAGAAAGACAAACATGGCACATCCTGTGCAGGTCATGACAGCGGATCTCTCAGCATCCATAGTCCCTTCCTTCGAAGAGTTTCCTCACTTGTGGCAGAAGCTACTCAGGGAAAACTGCAAGGGGGATGCCGCAGTAGGCTCTCTCCAGGCGAATTCTCAGGCTAACTCCACCTGTTTGCTTCTCTGCTATTCGCTGCTCAGCTGGTTCGCAGCTGACTGACTGTCTTTTTAGAAGAGCCCCAAGGGTCCTGTATTTGCTCCTGCTTTACCTGGAGCAATTCCTCTCAAACTCCCCTGTTTGCAGCTCCTGTTCGCAAAGCTCCCTGGTCGCTTGCTCACTGCTTTATAAAGCCCTGGCCTGCCTGATTGATTAGCCCCGCCCCCTGGTGTAGAAGCTCACAGCTTCCAACTGCCAGCCACAGCACACGGTCCCCAAGGGTCCTGTATTTGCTCCTGCTTTACCTGGAGCAATTCCTCTCAAACTCCCCTGTTTGCAGCTCCTGTTCATATAGAGCTCCAGTTGTCTGACAATCAGAAGGAGACCTGACTAATCACTTGGGAGCTTTGAATTTCTCACGGGGAGGAAACGGATAAGCAGGATTTAGAGTATGGTATTTTAGAAAATGTTAAACTCTTTCTTTTCTGGACCAGGCAGGCTTTGCCCAAGGCATAATTCACAGCAAAATAAGACCTCCGTAATATGTACTAGCTGGGTACAACTTACATTGCATTCACATCATATAATTGTATGTGTGGTACCAGCTGGGAAAATCATGGCTGTGTCCTTGTCTGGCTAACAGTTCCCTCGGTGCCATGGTATTGGCAAGGGTTTTTGAGAATTCTGCCCCCATGCTGCATTAAGCAGTGGCTTAGTTGGCGAGTGGGATTTTCAGAAGTGCCTAAATCACTTAGGAATACATGTTCCATTGAATTTCAATGAAACATGTACTCACTTTTGAACATCCCACCCACAGTCCCTACATCAGAGCCCACCGTCTATGAGAACAAAAACATACCGTCTAAAGATTCTTATATGACTCCTATTACTACAGTATCTGAGCACCTCAGTTTTTAGTGTATTTAGCCTCACAACATCCCTGTGAAGAAGGAAACGATTGTCCACATTTTACACCTGGAGAACTGAGACAGAGACTAAGCCCTGGGCTACACTAGAGGGGGGGGGGTGTCGATCTACGATATGCAATTTCAGCTACGTGAATAGCGTAGCTGAAGTCGGCGTATTGTAGATCGACTTACCTGGCCGTGAGGACGGCGGTGAGTCGATCACTGCCGCTCCCCCGTCGACTCCACTTCTGCCTTTCACAGAGGTGGATTTCCGGAATCGACGAGGAGCGCGTTCGGGGATCGATTAATCGCGTCTAAACGAGACGCGATAAATCGATCCCCGATAGATCGATTGCTACCCGCTGATCCGGCGGGTAGTGAATACAAGCCCTAAGTGACTTGCCTGAAGTCTGTGGCTGAGCAGAAATTTGAACCCAGGTTTCTCAAGTCAGCCCCCTCACCACTGGCCCAACCTTCCTCTTTACATGTGAGGGAGAAAGATGAAATATATAAAATATATACTTTAAAACATCTATCTGTGCATTTTGTTTTCTACTCTCTCCTTTGGGCCACCATGCTTGAAATGGGAACTACACTGAAACTACATAAAAAGATACCAACTAGACTGGAAAGCTGAGCACTCTGGCTTCATGCTTCCATGTGAAAGCTGCAGAGCTGAGCCTTGCGCTCAGTGCCTCATACACCACAGTGTTGCTCCTGAAGTATGTCATGCAGCTGAGGAACCGAGAGAGTGATTTGTTTTTCTGCAGTAATGAACCCTGCTGAGTCTCCCCTGGAGTGGAATTAGATTCCGGAGGAAGACTTGGGCGGTGAATGTGCTGCTGAGCATTTGCTAAAATTTCCCATGGTTGCTACCCTCAGTTTAGCACCGTTGGGAGTGCTAGTGCAAATAGGTCTGCAAGAGGCTCCCAGCATTTTAACTACTGTCATTTAACTCTGTTCAGATTAGATCTACACAGCACAGTACTTAAAATATTGTTGGTCCCTTCTCTACACTAGTGCTCTCACTATTGTTGTAGCTGATTGGAAAGAAGGCCTTGTCTACTTTTTTTAGCAAAAATTCCCTTTCTTGTTCATGAGAGAGGGTGCCCTATATGGTGATGCAGAACCTATTTTAAATAAGGGACCAAGGCACGCCTGCTGGATGTCTTTTGCTGTTCCATGTCAGGCTGCAGGAATAAGTGGGAAAAGGGCTGTACTATTACTTTGTACTGCAAAATATATATATTGTATTAAATCATTTACAAATACAGGGGAATGTGTGTGGCTTTCATGAATGAGTATGTGTGGATGAAGCTTTAGAACTGCTGGCAACGTCCTAATTGGGTAAATTCTTGGGTTAATTTCACCATGGTGGGCAGGTCAAACGGAAGCCAGATAGCAGGCACTGTGGGGGGAAATAATGGGGCTGCTTACCAGAGTCTAAAGATTGTTTAAGTGTCTGATTAAGATACTTTCAATTTCCTTAAAAGCTGAAACGTTCTGCTTTAATAAGGTTTTTGGGCTTGCTCGAGTCACAGCTGAAAGAAAAACTTACCATGGCCTCTATATGTTGTCCCCCATCTGCATGAGATTACACACCATGATGTCCTGTCAATCATGCAATGTATGATTTGTGTTGCCAGAGGAATTGTTTGGACAGAGAGGGGAGATTTAATTAAAGAACAAAATTCCTCCAGGAAAAAAATGCTCTATATTAGTGTCAAACTGTCTCTTCCCAGCACTGCTAAATATAGGATGTGAATTAAATATTTAATTTGATGGAACTGAGATTATTAAAATCATACAAAAGTAGAGCTATTTAAATTTTTGCCTTCAGGCCCTATGAATTTTGCTCTCTCCTATAATTATATTTCCTCTATATATAATTCGCTTCTCCCTACTTCTCTCTTGCTACCATCTGTTTCCTTCATCCCTCTGGGGACTGGATCCTGCAAACTCTCTCTCCCCCCTCCCCCCCACCCATTCCTTCCCCATTAACTTCAGTGGGAGTGCAGGATTGGGTCCTGGAAGCTGACATGCTAGGTGAATGCACTTAATTTCAAACTGTAGCAAATACTGCATAACAACTGGTGCAAACAGTTACTAAACCCCTACTTGTTGCACAGCGGCCCTGGATTCTCAAAAGCTGGTGCTAAAAAAAGATGTGTGGAATATGATCTTGTATGCCATCAACTCCCTAGGAGACTGCAAGAGGGACACGGGAGAACTCAAACATAAGTAGAGTGAGTCTCCTTGCAATGGTCATAGTTAACACATTTGTACAATAAAAAGGAGGTAAGAGAGAAAGCTGATATGCGTGTTTGATGCTGATGGAAACTGTGTGCCTATTTCGTTGGAAATACTAGTCAAGAATGATTTGTCCATGGAAAAAACGCCAGTTGTAATGTAGCCAAGGCCTTTGCAAGCTGTAGTGCCAGCTGTGTAGACCTGCCTGGGGCTCTAAGCAGACCATTTTAATAAGTTGCAAGGAAATCGCTGCAAACGTGTTTCATGAATATTAGGCGCTGTGTCTCCTCTTTCTATATCAACTCTCTGATTTCTCATCAGAAGTACTCTTTGTCCCTCTTCAGGCTGATGACCAACTTGTTAAAGATGGCAATATGGGGAAAAATGTCAGCTATACTCAGCGAGGAAGTGTATTGAAATAGAACATTTTGGATTGTGCTATATTGAAGAGTCCTGGTTTGGGGAGTGCATCATGTGGCTTAGTCACACTCAGTGAGTGACAGACTTTAAAAAGACTAACCCTTTGGTTTGGCTAAGCACCAGGAGTTTGGATATCTATCTGTCCAAAGCTCATCCAAACCCAACCATCTTATATTTCCTCTTTCTCATTTTTGTGACTGCATCCTATTTACCCCAATTTCCTGTAGTCCCTCCAGTTGTCCTCTCTTTCCATCCTCTTGAACACCAAGATCCTCTCTCCAATGTTGTGTCTGCTGAATTTCCCCATTGGGCTTCAGGATCCCAGTAACATTTTACGTGTGTGTGCATGTGCATGCACAGCTGGATCCAGGTTCTCAGCAACCTCTTCCACCGCACTCTAGTTTTGTTGTGGCAGTCTCTCAGCTAAGATATGGCTCCTTTTAATAAGTATCTTGTACACAGAGAGGTGTGCTGTGTCATGGCATTGCAGATTGTGTTGTGCACTATTAGATTGAGTTGAGCATACCCAGACCACATCTGAGAGACTGCCACACTTACAACCATCTGCAATTTTATTAACAAAGGGTGGTGGTGAATGAGCTTTAAGGATGGTGGGCACTTGACTCAAGTGAACATTATTCTTCCTATTAAAAGACAGGCTGCTGAGTTGCTCACCAGAAAACCTTTGTGACTCTAATGGAAAGAGGGCGAGAAAGCAAAGGAGAGACTTTTGATATCATGTCGAGGATGTTTTATCAGTGTGAGTGCATCTAAAAACTGTATCGGTCACCCTCTAGCCCTTGAGGATTTGGGTTCCCTTTCAGCTGGAAGTATATTCAAATGCCGGTAATTATTCCTATTGTTAGAAATACCTCCAAGTTTGTTTAGATGGCAGGAACTTTTAAATTTATATTTTAATCCTCCCTGAAACCTGTGAACCATAAGCAAAGGGGTAAGGTCTTGTAGGAAAATACATGAGAAGAAACACTGAAAGATTGTGAGATTCGTTTCACAGTCAGCAACTTTAATGTGTGTGGTAAGTAGCCAACAGCAGCTTCAGTTCAGCACTCTGTACTGTAATTAGCTTTAAAGAGCTCTGACAAGCTCAATAATTCACCCATTGATCTTTCACATCCATTATTTTATATCTCGGGGTGCCTGAAATCTAGAATTAATGAGCAAATTGCCTAGACTGTGTCCCAAGAGATCATCAGTTCCTTTCTTAAAAGGAAGGAAAACATGATGTGTGTCTTGTTCAGGTTTTAGATAAGTTACTTGTCACCCAACAGGCTGAGGTTGGCAGGGACCAGCTACAGGGAAGTGCGTGTCACCCTCATCACTATTAATTTTAGCCAGCACTATGCTCTCTTTAGGCACCCACTGATCTGTATCAATCTCAGATGCTGACCTACTCTGTTCTCTGCTTAAAGGCTTTTGGCATGAATGTGTCTTTCTGAAAGCTTTGTTTGCTGGACAGTGTGCATGAATTGGGGGTGCATGGTGAGGGAGGAGGGGATGGCATATCAATGCTTAATCGGGTCAAGTGAAGGACGAAAGGTAGGTGGCAAATCAGAACACAGACTTTTTCTGTGGGAGTTACAGCTGGCTCTCCACACGGCAGAGGGTGTAGCCATTGGAGATTTGTCCACGCATGGGCAAGTGTACTGCTTCCCATCCAGAGTCTGCCCATAGTTTCCTATGGGCAGACTCTGTGCCATTTGTGCCATTTCACACAATCTGATCACCAACCCAGTAGCTACCATTAGGTATATAAATACCTAAGAGTGTGTTAACAAACGGTTCGCTGAAGAAGATAAACAACAAGCCTGTCAGTTTGCCTTAAGGAACCTCAACTCCCTAAACTAACTAGTGCACACCATGGTACATGTTCACCGTGCTTTTAAAAATGTATAAGGCACCACCCGATATGGTATCAAGATGCCAATTAAACAATACAATAAGAACTTACCCCATTACAGAAGTGATTAATATTACTCTTCCATACCAACTCCTACCATCCAGCATACCTCATGTCTTCCCTCAGCC
Source organism: Chelydra serpentina (assembly GCA_037349315.1). Taxonomy (NCBI): domain Eukaryota; kingdom Metazoa; phylum Chordata; order Testudines; family Chelydridae; genus Chelydra; species Chelydra serpentina. Next base: position 84,629,735 of record JBAIAC010000002.1, read on the forward strand.
TCCCCCACAAAACCTGAAGTAGGGGAATAATGACCAAGAAGAAAACAAAAACACTTTCTCTCTCCCTCCCTGCTCAGAAACACAGAGCCAACAACTAAGATTACTCAGGGCCAAATGCTAAATAAATACATGCAGGCGTACGTGTCTGTAAACCAGAGGGAGTGAGTTTAATTAGCACGCTGGAGTAGCAGAATAGCAGATTGTAACAAGGAAAGCTATTACCAGGAGGATATAAGATAAAGCAGGCCCCTTTTATCACCAGGGTCTACGTTTTTACACACACAGTTGGGTGCTTTTCTAGTTACCCCATCCTTGTGCATCATCAATGACTAAAGTGCACTCTCTGGACATGCTCATGGGTGTAGGGTGAATGCAAACTTCCCACAGGGGGAATTTGTGGTAGGAAAAACAACCTACAGGGAGGGCAGTACTTTAAACTAACAAGAGCATATGTGCCTGGAAGCCTATTCCCATTTCCTTCCCAGCCAGCTCTGTCCACTTTCAGGCCTTTTGGGCTCCCTGATGGAGTGGGATTTATACACAGCATGTGCTGCCATTCTGCAGGTGGACATTCTGCTGCCAAAGACACGCAGTCTGGTTTCCACCAGCTGCTCTGGGCCATGTTGAAGTCATTTACCAGTGTCAACTTTGAATTTTTCACCCCTACCCCTTGCACTTCACACTGGATCTTAACAGCAGAAGCACTTGCCTGTTCCATCCTCCACCTATGTCTAGCAAAGGATGCTAGACAGGGTATTCCTAGGAATCAAATGCCTGTTGTGGAATCTACGCTGAAAATTCCTCTCTGAGTTAAGTCACAAAGCTTAGTCTGAGAAACAGCTTCCTGATTTGTTACAGAGATGACATCAGTCTATTGTCCATTTCAAGTTTTTCTTTATCCCATTCTTAGGACGACTGGTGAAGTGACATTTCAGTATCTGGTAATATAAGCCCACACAAGTAAAAATAATGTGTGATGACCTAGTATTGAAACAGTTCATTAAAATGTTCATGTATCTGTTTGCTTATGAGGTGGAAAGAAACTAGTTCTATCTAACCCATGAGGACTACTACAAAATATCAACAAAAATTTGTTGGAATTTTTCAATGAACTTAATTTGACTGTGTTGGTGTCTCTTTTGTGCTCACTTTCAATAATTTTCTTACAAGCCAATTCACTGGCAGCAATATTCACATGGGTGAACATAAAAGGACAGGATTTCTGAAAGGCTAATCTTGCAGGATACTTTCACCCAACAAATTTCAAATTGATAATCACAAGTGCTTGCACTAGGGCCCGGTGTGGTGGCGCGTGTCTGTAATCCCAGCTGTTTGGGAGGCTGCAGTTGGCGGCTCGCTCAGGAGTTCTAGGCTGCTGTGCGCTATGTCAGTCGGGTGTCTGGTGCTACTGACAGCTTGGCCAGCGGGTAGTTGGAGGACTGGCTAGAACAACGCATCTGATGTGTTGTGATCGGCGCTGTCTCGGTGAGGGCTGATGGACTGATCAGTGACTTGCACTAGAAACTTGATTCTCATATCATGCAAAACTTGGGTTTGGAAGTTTTCTATCCAAAGCTACACAGTCCCCTTGGTTCACCTGAAAGTTGAGTCAGGTTCACCTATGCGCCCGTTAAAACTCCTTTGACTTTCAGATAGGAGGGGAGATGTGACGTAGTGGGGATTTTCCCTTGTTATGTTGTATGTGAGTCTTACTGTTTTGCATGAATGCTGTGTGTGCCTCAGTTTGCCTCAGTGTATTGCACCAATGTCCAGGTGGTGGGAATAAGGGTGTGTGACTTTTGTGGGGGATGCTCCAGCTGCCTCCATGGATGCTATGGCTGCCCCTTCATAACCTGAGACCCAGGAGGGGAATGCGACCAGGTGACTCTTGGCCCGGGAAGCGAGACAAAGGCCAGAGGAGGAGCAATGGGCAGGGCAGGGGCCAGGCAGCTGGAAGTGAGTCTGTCACATCTGGCTTGGGGTGGAGGGGGAGGGCCAGAGCCCTGGCCACAGGATGGACTTGGCTGAAAGTCACTGATTTCTGTGCTAACAAGTTCTGTCCTACGCTGTGTTCCTGTCGACTAATAAACCTTCTGTTTTACTAGCTGGCTTTCCCAGGAGCAAGGTGGCTCATGCTGGCTCTGATGCTGTGAGCAAAGCAGCGGGCTTGCTGCCTACCCTCCCTGGGACGGCAGGGGCAAAGCTGAGCCCAGGGGGATCAGAGATCCCAGCTGAGTGTGGGGAACCACAGCCAGGGCAGGACAGCTGCCAACCAGGGCTGCCTTGTCCAGATGTGCAAAAGGCCCGGGACAAGGGTAACGCAGCCTTGAGACACCTGCCTGTCATAGAGGAGCCTTTTCAGCAGGTAGCCCTGGACTTGGTGAGGGACAAATGGGAGGGGAAGGCCTTCCCCAATGGAGAATCAGTGGTGGAGTATGTACTGACTTTCCCGGAAAAGCTTGCTGAGCTCATGGGTCCAGCCAGGGCCCAAGGGAGGCAGAAGGTCTGGCACGACCGCTCTGCCTCTGGCACCGGGAACCAGGTGAGGGTTCTCATCCCGGTGAGGAAGAATAAGCTGCCTGGGATGGGCCCTTCAAGGTCATCAAGCAGCTGAATGAGGAGAACGATGTGGTGGAACTGCCCAACTGGGCTCACAGCCATCAAGGAGACCAGGTCAACATGCTGGAGCTGTACTGTGACAGGGAGAGGCTGGTACTGGCCATGTGTAGGGCCGGCGCTACCATTAGGTGACCCTAGGTGGTCACCTAGGGTGCCAGGATTTGGGGGGAAGCATTTCAGGTCCCTCAGCGGCCCCCAGCGGAAGAGGTTGCCGCCGAAATGCCGCCGAGGTCCCCGGCGACCGAAGAAGCACTTCGGCAGCAGCTTCTTTGGCCACCAGGGGTCTCAACGGCAGCCTGTCCCACCGCCGCTGCCTAAGGTGGCAAAAAAGCTGGCGCCACCCCTGTCCATGTGTGGCCAGTGAGAGAAGTAGGAAGATCCCCTGGGGGGGTCTCTTCTCTAAGACAGGAGCCGGCCCCTTGCTGGAATCAATTCCCCTCTCTGACCAGCTAACTCCTGCCCAGCAGGCAGAGATCAGAGAGAGGCTGCATTCATACCAACAGTTGTTTTCCAACCAGCCTGAGCTCATTAACCGAGCTGTCTACTGGGTGGAGACAGGAGTCGGCCCTCGCATCAGGTGTTACCTATTCAGAGTACCTGGGAACACAGCCCAGGCCCTGGAGGGAGAAGTCAGAGACATGCTAGTTTTAGGGGTGATCCAGCCATCCACCAGCCCCAGGGGCCTCTCCCATGGTGCTGGTCCCCAGGAAGAATGGGTTGATCCGATTCTGTGTGGCCTATCGGAAGCTCAATGCCATCACCATGTCTGGTGGCTGCCCATGCCTAGGCCTGCTGGGAGGGACTTGGTACCCCATGACCAGGGATCTCACCAAAGGCTACTGGCAGGTGCCTTTGGATCCAGATGCAAGTTTGAAACCTGCTTTTGTCACCCCTGTGGGGCTGTACAAATCCCTGGTCCTACCTTTCGGCCTCAAGGAGGCGCTGGTCACCTGCCAGCGCCAGCAGGATCAGTTACTGAGGGGGAAGGAGACTTTTACCATAGTGTACATTGATATTTGTGCCATTAGCCAGACCTGGGAGGACCATGTGTCCCAGGTGAAGAGGGGGATGAGTCACCTCCAGGATGCATGGCTGACTGTAAAAACTGCAAGGTGGGGATGGCCGAGGTGTTGTACCTGGGCCACAAGGTGGGGAGCGGCTGCCTAAAGCCAGAGCCAGCCAATGTGGGGGCGATCAGAGACTGGCCTGCTCCCTAGACTAAGAAACAGGCCCAGGCCTTTATTGGGATGCTGTGCACTACCGGAGATTTGTGCCCCACTTTAGCCCTGTATCAGATCCCCATCACTGAACTATGCAAGAAGGGTAAGCCGCAGTGCCAGTGGGCTCTCTGCACGCTGAAGGAAGATCAAGTCAAGTGCCTGGTGCTGGGAAACCCAGACTTTGACAAGCCCTTTATGGGGTTCACCGATGCCCCAGACACAGGGCTGGGCATGGTGCCAAGGCAGGCCAATGCAAAGGGCGAAAAACACCCCATCATGTACCTGAGCAGGAAGCTGCTGCCCCGGGAGCAGGGCTATGCAGCCATACAGAAGGAATGCCTGGCCATGGAGTGGGCTCTTAAAAGGCAGCAGACAGATTTATGTGGGCAGTGCTTCACTGTGTACACAGACCACTCACCCTGCCGCGGCTGCACCAGATGAGAAGGGCCAATGCCAAGCTCCTGAAGTGGAGTCTGCTCTTCCTGGATTATGAGATGGAGGTGGTCCACGTTAAAGGGAGTGCAAATGTTATAGCTGATGCTTTGTCCCAGAGAGGGAGTCCTGAACTTCCTCAGGTCACTGGCTAAAGTGACCCCGCTCAGTTCAGTCTCGCAGAGGGGAGAGATGTGACGTAGTGGGGATTTTCCCTTGTTATGTTGTATGTGAGCCTATGTGAGTCTTACTGTTTTGCATGAATGCTGTGTGTGCCTCAGTTTGCCTCAGTGTATTGCACCAATGTCCAGGTGGTGGGAATAAGGGTGTGTGACTCTTGTGGGAGCTGCTCCAGCTGCCTCCACAGATGCTATGGCTGCCCCTTCATAACCTGAGATCCAGGAGAGAGATGCGACCAGGTGATTCTTGGTCCGGGAAGTGAGACAAAGGCCAGAGGAGGGGCAGGGCAGGGGCCAGGCAGCTGGAAGCGACTCGGCTGGCTTGGGGGACCAGGGCTAAGGTGGATTTGGCTGAAAGTAACTGATTTCTGTGCTAACACTGTGTTTCTGTCTACTAATAAACCTTCTGTTTTACCGGCTGGCTGAGAGTCACATCTGACTGTGGAGTTGGGGTGCAGGGCTCCCTAGCTTCCCCAGGAGCCCCACCTGGGCAAATTCACTGCAGGAAGCGCACTGTGTAGAAGGAGATACTGAATGCTCCGAGGTCAGACCCAGGAAGAGCGAAGCTGTGTAAGCTTTTTGCTTGGGAGACAGTATGCTCAGAGAGAGGAGACATGTTCCCCGGCCTAGAGTCCTGGTTGGTTTTGTATGGAGTAGTTCCAGAGTATTGCCCTGGTGACTCCGTGACAGGAGATAATTGGGATGCTCCTTGTTTGGAGTCCAGAATATCCCTTCCTCTCCCTTCATACAACCTGGCAGTTCCACTGGCCGGTATATGAGGGATGGAGTCATGAATTTGCCTACTCCTTGCTTCTCCCCTACCCATTCATGCCCTGTGCACAAGACATATGCTTCTCCCAGCACTCAGTCAGCGCTAAGATCTGGGTAGCCTTATTGCTGCTGTGCCAGGGGTGGGAATCCTTAGTCCTCACTTCTTTCCAATGCTACTGCTTTAAGACTAGTCACAACCTATTCCTGTGGTTTAAGTGTAATGATGAATCATTATAACTAAACTTGTGGCCAGCTACATTTAAATGCTACTAGATCCAGAACGGACAGATATTTCACCAGTCTCTTACACACTCATGGTCCTGTGACAGTTCATTGTATCACATTGCTACATAGTAGCAGATAAGCAGTATGCTAATTAGGATCTTAGAACTGTCCTTAGAGATTAAATTTTATCTCCAGTTCGATAGTGATTAATGGGAAATTGTTCATTATCGATATGTTAGAATAAACTGTTTTAATGGGACTAGCAAAATGAACCCTCCATCTTACAGACAATGAGAGAGAAGATTTACAGTGACATGTTTAAGCCATTATTTGCTCAGTGTGTGGGAGTGGGAGTAATTTGGCAGGAACACCTGCAGTTCAAGGATGGTTTTTAGAGTGTTTAAGCATGAAATGACAGAAAGGCCTTGAAGCTAGTAACCTGTGACTGGGCTGAACTCTGGGAAATAACAATGTTTATGTTCCAGCCACTGTTTTCTACAGGAAACAGCAGCAAAGTAAAAAATCTTAGGGTAACAGTCTAATCTACAGTGGCTGGCTCTCCCTGAGTGTAGCTTAAGTCTTTCGGGAAATAAAGCACAGGTTTCACAAAAATAAATAAAAGTTGGCTTCTGTCCAAACACATGAGCTTTTATTTGTTTTACAGAGTCCACAGTTGTGTGGAGTTTAGAGAAGGAAAAAAATAACAGGTTAATTCACTCAGCTATTTGTATTTTGTGCAATGAAAAAGCAAATATTTAAAATATTATACCTCATTAAATACATGTGGGAAGTTATGCCAGATCTAGTTAGGGCAAGGATGGGCAAACATTTTGGCCTGAGGGCCACATCTGGGCATGGAAATTGTATGGTGGACCATGAATGTTCATAGAATTGGGGGTTGGGATGCAGGACGGGGTGAGGGCTCTGGCTGTGGGTGAAAGCTCTGGGGTGGGGCTGGGGATGACGGGTTTGGGGTGCAGGAGGGTGCTCTGGACTGGGACCGAGGGGTTTGGAGGGTGGGAAGGGGATCAGGGCTGGGGCAATGGGTTGGGGTGCAGGAGGGAGTCAGGGGTGCAGGCTCCGGGCAGTGCTTACTTCAAGCAGCTCCCAGAAGGAGCAGCATGTCCCCCTCTGGCTCCTACATGGAGGTGCGGCACTAGCCGGGCAGCTCTGCTCCATCTGCAGGTGCCACCCTTGCAGCTCCCATTGGCCATGGTTCCTGGCCAATGGGAGCTGCAAAGCCAGCACTTGGGGCAGGGGCAGTGTGTGGCTCCCCAGGCTGCCCCTATGCATAGGAGCCGGAGGGGGGACATGCCGCTGCTTCCGGAAGCCGTGCGGAGCCACGACATGCATAGAGCGGGGCAAGCCCCCAACCTTGCTGCTCGGCAGGAGCTCGAGGGCTGGATTAAAAGATCTGATGGGCTGGACGCAGCCCATGGGCCATAGTTTGCCCACCCCTGATTTAGGGCCAACAGTTAGACATTACAAAACCTAATATGAGGAGGAGGTGCTTCCATGACTGTCTTTTAAATGCTGATTAAACACTTTATGGTTTATCTCAAAACATTCCCTTGCAGCGTATATAAGCTCAACATTGCAGCATTGTACTGCCACATGAGAAAGACAGCAAAACTGAGAAAAACAAAGGTTACCCGAGTTGAATGAAACGGAAACAAATGGTGTGAATCAGAAGATTAGATTTTAAAATGCTTTCATTACTAATAAACGAAGGTGTTCTAAATGTAGGTAATTTAGAGCATCTTATACTCCTCCCCACAGTCTGTCTGTTGTGTCTTGTCTTATACTTAGATTGTAACCTCTGAGATAGGGACAATCTAGCACAATGGGGTCCTGGTCCATGACTGGGGCTATGAGGCATTACAGTAATACTGCTACTAACTGTACACAGCACTGTAGGAAATGTGTATACAGAATGAAAATGTCCCTTCCTTATAAGAGCTACTTACAGAATCACTCAGATTACCATGGTACCTGAGACAGCACTTCAAACACAATAAGAGGCAGAGGCAATTTCAGTGGCGAGATCAGTGTGGGAAATCTTTGCAGAAGAAGTGCATTTTAAGGAAGGTTATGTGTAACAGGGTGGCTTGCCCCATTGGCTGGAGAGCCTGGACTGAGCCGAACTGATTACAGAATGAGCATCACCTGAAGGGAATCAGGCAATTCTCCATGAAGAGCAGAAGGTGGCTGTAGTAAAGGGGGGAAAGGTCAAATTTGTGTGGTGACAAAGATCAGCTGGGGAAAGAGTGAGTGTGAAGCAGAAAGCTGAGAGAATAAGGAAAAGCTGTCCAGGCAGGGAGGCTTGGGAAACCCTGATGGAAACTACAAAGAGACTGAGATCCAGGGATGAACGTAAGAGGCTGGGAATGGCTCAGGAAAACTGAAGTACAGGTAAAGGAGTAGAACTAGCTGTTCACTACAGGGCTCTGGGCCAGGAACCAGAGTAGAGGGGAGAATGGGGCTTCCCTACTGGCCACAAGGAAAGAGGTGTACAAGCCTATCACTAGGGTTATTGAGCCTAGCAAGGGTGTGACAGACTGAATAAAAGCCCCAGAGAGGGAGAAGAATTCTTTTAAAGACATTTTTGGGACTTTTAGTTTGGACAATTGTGACCCTGAAGGGGGGTGGACTCCACAAGGTGACCCTGCCACAGGCACAAGTCCTTGGAAGAGAGGACAGCACACTGTCAGAGGGACCATTGGTGGGTGGTGCATGAGAACCAATATGCCATGTGTGGCCATGAGGGGGTGTCTAGCAATGACCTGACTTTTACACTCTGATAGAACGGGAGAAAAAAGAGGTAACACTTGTCATGTGGAAGTGGGAGGTTACTTACAAAAGGAGCAATGTAGAAGGAGGTGCAAAATCAGGGCTAACTAATGACATGGAAGAGCGGGAGTGGTTGTGAGAGAGGTTATGGTGGCACACACAATGTGAGGGGGTGTAGGAAGAAACAAGTGCATAGATTGAGGTAAGGGTGATGTTGTATATAGAGCATGTGGTCTTGACACTGAGAATTGGGGAGCCTGAACTCAATGCAGAAGGAAAGGGGAACCAGTGAAAGGATTTGAGGAAGGTGATCTTAGCAGCAATATTTGGGAGCCACTGGGTAGGAGAAGTATAGTGGGGGTATTCCAGAGAGCTGAAATGGATGATGACCAAGGCATGCTGCACAAAATAATGCTGTAAAGTCATAAAGAATCAGTAATGTACAAATCTGATGTCCTTGTATTTGGGTGTATGCCCCACCCTGTCAGAGAAGGAGTTTACTGAAGCCAGAGAGCAGTTAGTGCATCTGGAGGGTGGGCCGGGCCCAACTGGGTGGTTGAATTAAGGATGAATTCTCACTGAGAGGAATGGGAGTGGCTAGTAAAGGAAGGCATTCAGTGCATAGAAGAGAGGCATGAGGCCGGGGGGCGGGCGTGGGAGTAGGCTTAGGGATAGTTTCCCAAGAAAGGAGCTCTGGTAAAGGGCCAGGAGAGATGCTGGGAAAGGGCAGGAGTGGAGTGAGCGTCTGCAGTGAACCTTGACAAAGGGGCAGCCTGAGGGTTGGGGTTTTGGGAAGGAGAAATGTATAGACAGACAGTTAGTCAGTCATAGTCAGCCTTGGGAGTGGCAGAAAAGGAGCCAGACTGCCATGGAGAAAACTCTTGGATGTGTCTCTTTACAAGAACAGGCAAGAGCTCTACAGAGCCCAGGGGAAGGGCTGAAGAGTCTGCAGATGAATGAGCCCAGGCAGGAACTGGGGAAAAGGGCTTAGAGACAGGACAAAGTAGGAAGTAGTCCAGGGAGCCCCAAGGGTCTGAGGGGAGCACACCTTAGCTGCTTGTTAGAGGGTCCCTGGACTGGAGTTCAGAGCAAAGGGAGGGCCTGGTTTCCCCTACCTACCCTTGAGGAAGTTGGTATGAAAGCCCTTTGTTAAGGGGGCAAAGACCATTAAGCCCGAGTCAGGCTGATTACATGATGTAACAGAGTCCCATGACCTTACTCTGGAAGGGGTTGGACTGAATGTTACATGGGCTGAGTCATGAAAAGAAGCAGATGAGTGCTGGGCCGGAGTAGCTGTCGGCAGGGGGTGCAAGAGGAGGACAGCTTAGACATAAGGGGGCATGTTGGCTGGTGAGTCACTCAGACACCATGATGACATAACAAATATAGAGCCACCTGGGACTTTCATAGCTGTCACTGGCACTTAGATACCACTCAGGTACTTTAGAAATACTGAAAGAGAGAGAGGCTATAATTTATACTGTGGGCACTTGGAACTTCATGGGAAGAGTTTGCATAGAACTGACTCTTCTATGCCAAAAACTCCTGTGTTACTAAAGGAGCCAGATCCTCAGCTGGTATAATTGGGCAAAACTCCACTGAAGTCAGTAGAGCTGTATCCATTTACAGAAGGTGAGAATCTCTGTTACCTGTTAGGAGTATAGGGCCTAGAACACAGTTATAACAGATCTGATTTGATCCAATAGAGGGCAGTAGTACACAGGCACACTAGCCTCTTTACATTGCTGTTGACTCTGTCTTGTTGGAAATAGAGACTTAGTTAGCTTCAGGTTTTAAAAAGCATATTTTTTAATTTGGCCAATTTATTTTCTGCTTCACTGATAAAAGCAAACAGCAGGAGATTTTTTTTTTTGGTGATGTTTAAGGCTGGCCTCTTCCAGACATCCTGTCTTTCTTAAAATAGCTATTGCAGTACCTTGGTTAAGGAAGTTTACCTCGTTCAGATCCTGTCACATTCTGTTCTGTGTAACCAAACCCACAAACATATAATATTACGCTTTACCAAATATGGGTTATGTTTTTTAAAACTGTACTATAGTCTGTCTTTATTTAATTTACAAAATATTAATTATAACTTGATATAAAGAGCCACCATAGTAACTAAAGCAAACAAACACAGTCAATGAGAAAATGATGAAAAAACGGATAGAAATGTCAGCTATTTCAGACCTCTTAGCAAGATCCATTTAAATTCCAATGACTTGTCAATGAAACAGTTCCTCTACAACACTGAAACACACAGCCTCAACTTTCTACCTTAGAATGCTTGGGTAGTAATAAAATATTGTAGACTTCAGAAGTAGAAACTATCTGTTAAATACAGTAATTTTTCTGGGGTCAAAGTTAAGGTTGTGTTTCAGTGTGATTGGAAGGGACTAATGTATGCATTTGGGTAGACTTGACAGAATTTGGTTTTTCTTAAACTCTGATTTCTCTTCAAAATTATACGTGTTTTTAGGTTTTTTTTTTTATTTTTATTTTTTTAATGATCACTTTACAGTTTCACAATTGTGGGAAAGTATGGAGGGTCATGATAATTTAATGACCGCATATGTTAAGATTCAAAAAATTAAAGCTTTAACTGTTAAAACACAAATTGTAAACATCACATGTCAAAAATATATAAGGTAAATATCCTTAAATTGAACTTTTTAAGTTCTCAGCCAAAGAAAAATGCTGCCTATCTGTAAATGTTGATTATTTATGGAAACACTTTTTGTTTTGTTTGTATTGTAAAACTGACATTTACCAATTTTTTTTGTTTTTAAATCTAATTGCTTCCCAGCCTAATGATGGGTGGCTGTATGTTGGGAATGAAAGGGAATTGTGGTGCTGAGGAGTCTGTGAGTACATTTGGGGATTATGGTATTTGGGTGGCATGGGATATGAATTGAGGTTGGTGGGGATGTTAGTCACCTTAGCTGGTTATCTCTTTGGTGTGATAGTGGGGTGTGTGTGGGTGGTGGTGGTGGTGTTTGTTTTTTTAAATTGCATTGACAGGAAAGATACTTGAGCAACATCAGCTCTAAAATAATGAAGTTTTTCATCTGGGATAAGAAAGCAAATCTTTCTTCTTTATTCTTTTCTGGCTTTCTTCATGAACTCGTACTTTCGTGTATGAACATGATGTAACCGTATAAACTGATTATTAGAGCAATTTATAATATGTCCATGAAAAGTACATGAAGTATAGTAGCAAAGCCACCCAACAGAGGTAGTGGTGTTTAGTGGCTAGAACAAGGGCCTTGGAATCAGTTTATAGTCTTGGTTTTGCCACAGATTTAGTGTATTTTTGGCAAGTCATTTTAAGATGTCTACGTTTCAGTTCACCAGTTAGCTAACGTTAAGTATACCCATTTTATAATCTAATGGACTTGTTATGTGAGGCATATAAATCAATGTCTGCAAAGTGTTTAGAGAGTCTCAGGGGGAAGTTCCTCTAGAAGGCGGTAGTAACAAAATGACAAATCAAACCATCAGGATTTCCTTCAATCTAGATCATTTGGGGTCTTTATATATTTTTTTGACTTCTTACTATGGAATTTAGAAGACCTCTTAAAAAGGGAGCAGAGTAAAAGATGGCTTCAGAGCATTTCTTTCACTTTTTCCAGACTATAGGGATACAAACCTATACTGGGAAATGTTGTACTTTCCAAAAGATCAGCTCCAATTATCATGTAAATATTTATTTGCTTCAGTGGTTAAGTCATGATGATTTGGAGGGCTCACTCTGGTTAGTTATAGTTTACTGTACCACAGTAACTAGAAAAATATTATTCAGTTTGTTTCACAGTTAAGTGACAAAAAATTCACCTACATAGAATCTGACTCTTTTCAAATGGTAAACTTAGTCCTCATTAAACCCCTGAGTTTCTTTCAAGGCAAACTGAAGGAAGACTTATTCAAAAAGAGTCAATAGAATAACAGTAACATGCATGGAAAGACTCCACATCTAAAGGGCTGTTTGCTTGCATGATTTATACTGAAGGAAACTTACTTCATATAGCTGTTATGGTACATGTTGGTCAATCACTATATCCAGGCTCTCCCAGTTGTACTTCCTGAGAAAGGGAAAAAAAGAATTCTGCTAGTTTTATACACTATACATCACTTGCTTATTTAGCCTAAAGCATCATTCCTTATCATCTGGGAGGCTGCATATGTCTAAGGTCATGTAGGTGAACTCTGTTCCTTATTAATGAAAACTGTGTCTTAAAATAAGACCAAAATGAGTAAATGATTCAAGCAAGGCTATAAACTCTTGAAATGGGTATTCATCCTTTTCTCACAGGAAAACATCTTATAAATAAGCTTTTCCTCATGGCATTTTAGATGTGAAATTATAAACACCCCAATTAAGTCCACACTCTGCTGTATAGGTGAATAGCTGTATCTTCAAATGACGTACATCACCAAGCAACTCAGCACTCTCCAGATTTAATTCTGACAGGCAAGAACAGGTGGATGCCATGCAGCTTAAACTTGGAAAGATGACCCCAAATGACTATTAACTTACATCTGATGGTTGTAAGATAAGGTAAGGATAAATTAAGGATCTTCCAGAGGGGACATAGGATGTTCAGGTGAAAGGTAAAGGGAAGAATGTGCTGACACACAAACAGGTCAGATGCTTTTTCTAAGGCTCGAAAATGATGTTCAGCTCAGTATACAGCGAGTAGTGGAGTGCTTTTCTTAACATGAGAATGTGTGTCTTCATCTCTAATAAATTAAAATAACAGTCTATGGCTACTGCGCTAGTGTAAATCTGCATATTGCTTCATCCATGCAGAGCTGAGATAATGTTAGGTAGTCACAGTATATGAGTGATGAGCTTGGAGATGGCTTGCCCAGTGTCAAACTCGAGATGAAGTGTCTTTCAACCAGCAGGAATTCTATACAAGATGGATGGGACAAACAACAATTTAAAACTAGGGCTGTCAAACAATTAAAAAAAATTCATCATGCAATTAATCGCACTGTTAAACCTAACAGAATACAATTTATTTAAATATTTTTGGATGTTTCTACGTTTCAGATATATTGATTACAATTACAACACAGAATACAAAGTGTATGGTACTCACTTTGGAAATATTTGTAAACAAAAATATACTGTAAAGAAGAAACAAAAGAAATAGTATTTTTCAATTTACCTGATACAAGTACTGAAGTGCAATCTCTTTATTATGAAAGTTGAACTTACAAATGTAGAATTACAAAAATAAACTGCATTCAAAAATAAAACAATGTAAAACTTTAGAGCCTGTAAATGTAAACAAACTTATTTGTATTAATGATTGGTTGAACAAGAAGTAGGACTGAGTGGACTTGTAGCCTCTAAAGTTTTAAACTGTTTTGTGTTTTGAGTGCAGTTATGTAACAAAAAAATACATTTGTAAATTGCACTTTCACGATAAAGAGATTGCATTACAGTACTTATGAGGTGAATTGCAAAATGTTTCTTTTGTTCTTTACCGTGCAAATATTTGTAATTCAAAATAATGTAAAATGAGCACTGTACATTTTGTATTCTGTGTAATTGAAATCAATATATTTGAAAATGTAAAAATATATTTAATACATTTCAATTGGTATTCTATTGTTTAGCAGTATGATTAATCATGATTAATTTTAATTGTGATTGGTTTTTTGTTAATCATGTGAGTTAACTGAGATTAATTGACAGCCCTATTTAAGATCTTTATTGCCTTCACCTGTATTATTTCCTGTCTTGACTCTCCATGTGTCAGTAGTAATTCGTAGATCTTTCCTTGCACCAGACTCTTACAAGGTCAAATAATGAAACTTTCTTCCCCGATGACCTCTCATAACTGCCATTCAGAGGAAATGGTGCATTTATCTCCAAGCTCACAGTCCTGAGCTGTTGACACACAACTTAAACTGGGCCTGATCAAGCAAGGTGTGGAGCTCCACTCCCATTCTCAACACCTACTTGGCAGTGCTCAGCACCTTTAAGAACCAGACCCTTAGGAACCAATGTGAAGGCTTTGGCCTAAATGCTGGGGTAGAACCAGTAGAACAGAGAGATGATTTGGCCCACAATTTATCTAACCTTACTGTCTGTCGAGAGGCTGTAGGCGAGATTCTCCTCTTGGCTACATAGGTGTCATTCCATTCCAGTTAGTAGGATTGAATTAATATATCTGAGGGGTGAACTCTTAAACCTAGTACTAGTATTTCAAATCCTTTTCAAAGCTGCATCGATATTCACTGTGGAAAGATCCAGGATAACCTACTTGCATTTTCTGGTAAACTTATCCCCATATTTATAATTTGGTCTCAAACTAAAGAAGAAACGAACACTGATCCACCAGATGATAAAGGAAAGAAGTAAAAATTAGACTTGCACACTTGCAACTGAGGGACTAGCATTTGCTATAGTTTCTGTGCTATGTAACTGATACTCCATAGTTAGGGCCCTTCATTTTCAGTTTTTATTTTACATTTTCCTGGGAATTTCAGTGTTTATTATCACAACAACAAAACCAGGTGAAAATCAGTGCAAAAACGGAATGTTTCTGGGTAAATATTGGGGTTTATTTTGGTGGATGGAAAGACTGGGGAATATATTCGGTAGATTAATGCTTTGAATTCTGTTCATCAATGTAGTTTGCTGTAGATCTAAAACAGAACTCAAAACACAATGCCACCTCTGAGTTTAAGAAAACAATATCTCTAATCCCCCCAAAAAACTCTTCATTTGAATAAACAGTTGTAGACTGTGATTAAATGAAGGGGTGGGGGGGGGGGAGGTAGCTCCCTTTTATGGACACCCAGCCAGTTGTTAGTAGCTGTTCTCTACTTGCTTTACCTGTAAAGGGTTAACAAGTCCACAGGTAAAAGGAAGGGAGTGGGCACCTGACCAAAATAGCCAATGAGAGGGTGAGAACTTTTTAAAATTGGGGAGAAAAACATTCCCTTTGTCTGTTTGCTCTCTGGAGAGAGGAGACACATAGCAGCAATGCTGTAAGAAGCTTTAAGCCAGATATGGAAAATCATCAGATCGTACCTAAACTACTTGAAACCCCAGATACGTAAGTAGATCAGGTAGTGTCTAGAAAGACACAATTAAGTTACTCTGTTTATTTCTTATTGGCTTTTGGACTTCTCTGTACTAATCCCAAATGCTTTTGTTTTGCTTGTAACCTTTAAGCTGGACCTCAGGAAGGTTATTCTTGATGTTTAATTTTTGTAAGTGGGTTTTTTAAATCTAGCAAAAGCCTAAGTTCTAAATGTATTTTTTAAAAAAAATAAAATGTACCTTTAAGAACAGGATTGGATTTTTGTGTCCCTAAGAGGTTTGTGCCTATGATGTTTAATTAGCTGGTAGCAACAGTCGATTTCCTTTGTTTTCTTTCTCAGCTCTTCCCTGGAGGGGGGTGGTGAAAGGGCTTCAGGGTACCCCACAGGGAGGACTTCCCAAGTGTGCCTTCCTGGGTTCAAAAAGGGTTTTTTTGGACTTGGGTGGTGGCAGCATCTACCCATCCAAGGTCAGAGAAAAGCTGTAACCTTGGGAGTTTAATACAAGCCTGGAGTGGCCAGTATTAATTTTTAGAATCCCTGTGGGCCCCCACCTTCTGCACTTGAAGTACCAGAGTGGGGAATGAGCCTTAACATAGATTTAGAACTATTAGCCTACAAATATTTCCATTGAATAATTGGGCCACACAATTTGCAGTGCATACACTCAGCTGCGTCCTTTTCTCCTGTTTGTTTGTTAAAACTTTCGAATACTCCCTTGTGTTCTGATACAGATTTTTGTCAGTCTCCCATTTTAGCATGTCAAATCTTTAAACGGTTATCTGTTAACAGCTTGAAATGTGGGCATGAGATTCATCAGTACGTTCAGATGCACATGCATTTCAGAGCTTGTCTGTGCTTGTTTGTGTGTATCTTCTAGATTAATACATAGCCTTACCTAAACAGGCAGCTTTGCATATACACACAGACTGATGTATTATAATACATAGTCTCATGCAATGTATTTTCCTAATTTTTTTTATATATTAATCTTACCAAAAAAAGGGTGAAAATCAGAAAACTTTTCAGTTTAAACGGATTTTTTACAAAAAGTATTATTCAAAGCGGCTTATCCATAGTGGATTCCTTTCATGTCCAGGAAGCAGTATTATCTAGTGGGTGGAGTCTTGAGTTCTGTGTTTGTCTTCCACTGACTTAGTGGTCCCTTCTAACATCGTTTGGCAGCCACCTGCTTTGTCCACTGCTTGCAGAAAGAGCAGCCCGTTGCAGCTAGCTGGTGGGGGCTTGGAACCAGGGTGGACTGGCAGCCCCCCTATCAGCTCCCCGTTCCCTTAAGTTCTCTGTGGGTCAGCCGCCCAGCAGGCTATCAATTGCCAGCAGTTCAGCTGTCCCTCCCCCCACTGCCATGTGCTGCTCCTGCCCTCTGCCTTGGAGCTGCTCCCGGGAGCCTCCTGTTTGCTGTGCGGGGGGGGCTAATGTCAGGGTGTCCCTCTCCCCCCCCCCCCGTTCCTGCACCCCTTTTGCTCCATCTTCATAGAGCAGGGGGACCCACGACAGGGCTCAGGATGGAGGGAGCTTCCTGGCTGCAGCTGCCATCTTAGCTTGCTGATTAAGTACTCTGCCTTTTTAAGTTAGTAGGGTCAGAGTACTTAAAGGAGCAATGCACATCTCTCTCACACACAGGGTGTGTGACTCTGTCTCTGTCGGCCATGCTGTCTCCCCTACCTCCATTCGTGCTGCTTTGTAGAGTGTGAGGCTACATTAACAACAATGAGTTAACCCTTGAGGGTTCAGCCAATTGCTAGTTCATCATTTAGCAGTAAGGCATTCCCTGAGACATATCACACCCTCTGACTTCACCACCTCAACCAACCTTCACAATTATCATCGCTGTGTACCAGTATTAATTTTTTTGTTTAAAACTTTTGTGTGTGTATGTGTGTATATGTGTGTGTGTGTGTATATATATTACACATTATTTATATATATATATATATATATATATATATATATATATATATATGTGTGTGTGTGTGTAAATGGGGGGCTTAGGTTCCAGGGAAGTTTTTTTTTTTCACCTGAAAAAAAATTTCCCTGGAACCTAAGGCCCCCCCCACCCCCATTTACATTGATTCTTAGGGGGAAATTGGATTAGCTGAACATCGTTTCGCTTAGTCACATTTTTCAGGAACATAACTACAACGTTAAGCGAAGAGTTACTGTATTCCTGTAGCTGTGCAGGATAACAACTCACATGTTGGTTCAATCTGAAAGAACAGATATTTTGATGGTATGGTCTGTTGTCAATGATAATACTTACAAGAAAAGGGATATTGGATTTCAGATCCGTTACCAAGGCACTATCATCCCTATTTTACAAATGGAGAAACTGAAGCACAAAGAAATTAGTCACTTGTTCAACATCAAACACTGAGTCTGTGGCAGAGCCACACAAACACACAATCTACTCCTCCCACTCTCCATTCACTTTGTCATTGTAGAGTATAAGATCTTGGAGGCAGAAATTGGTTTGCATGGGTTTGTACAGTGCCCATTACAGTGGGACCCTGATCCTGATTGGGGGGTGTTGGGTGCTATTTAAATGGAAATACTTAACTTCCCCAAAGTTTCTTTGTGCTCAGAACCAGTTTTATGCTTTGGTAGTTCTGTAGTAATAGGTTTTAGTTGTGAAGTTCAGATCTAAATCTAGATCCAGATTCAGGGGATTCAAACTTGTATGCTGGTTTGGGCCCATCTCCATTTCCAGCCCAATTCACATTCCCAAGAAGCTTGGAGAGGCTCTGGATAAACATCTGAACTTCTGGGTGTTTGTCGGCATCAAATTGGCACCAACTTTATTAGTATGAACATTTTTGTTGCCAAGGTTTACAGCTAATTTGCTGATAGCAGTGATAATGCAAGTGTGTGAACTGTTAACCCACCCAGTTAAAAGAACCTTAAGGAAATAGAATGCTGTTTGTGCAAGGGGATTTTGGTGACTCAGTATTAGTCATTCATTAACAGAAACTCAGTGGTGTGAGCATTGGAGTAATTCCATAGTCAACTACAAAGTCAAACAACTTAATTCACATATGCCTTTATTGTAACCTAGACCATGAAACTTTATTTTTTATTTTTTTTTGGTCCATTTGCATTGCTGGTAAATCTTGAATTTATCTGTCGGCTTGTGACAGCCTGTGAGGAAAAGTCTTCTCTTACCCCAATCAAATCATTTTTGAACATCAGTAGTGCTAAATCTTGAACAGTAACTGAGCTGTGGTAGGAGAGGGCTGTGAAAACAAGTTGTGTTTTCCATCAGGATTTTGAGCAGAATGAAAACCATGAACAGAATTAACTTTCAGAACTTTGAACTTCACCTTTTCAGATGGAAGCATGCCGCCTTCTATCAATGTTCTTTAGTTTATCCTTGAAATGCTCTGGATCTGGAATGCTAGGTGGCAAAGGCCATGAGGAATGGGAATAGAGTCTTCATTTGGTAGTGACATTGGCAAGGGACTATATTATGAGTCTGAGAAACAACTCTGCCATTGTAAATCTAGAACAGGGGTTGCCAAACTTACTGACCCTCTGAGCCACATACGACAATACGTGGGAGGCACCTGCCAGGGCCCTGCTCCTGCTAAAGCCCTGAGCCCTGGCAGGCACACTCAGTGAGGCTGAAGCCATGGGGCTGAAGCCCCGAGGCTCTCCTCCCCGGTGTGCAGAAGCCCCTACCCATCACCCTGCTGCAAGGCAGAGGTCCTAAGCTCCCCAGTCTGATAGGTGGCGAAAGGGGAGGGCAATTTTTCCCTCACAGTCTTTCATCTGTTTGCATGCATCTCAGTTCTGTACACTGGCACTATAAACACTGTGATACATATTAATGGAAGTAAGAGATGCTGTCCTAGTTACCAGGTGAACCGTGCTTTATACCCCTTCTTGTTCCTCTCAAATACACAAGTCTTGCTTCCTTCATCTTTCTCAAAGGTGGAACCTACAGCCCAACTGCTTTGGGGCTGGATCTCTGTGTGGCATTCCCTCCCAACCCCATTAACATGACAGGTCCAGCTGTGCTTGACATCTGAAAGCCCTTTTCCTCTGGGGCCTGTTACTGGAGCCTAATTAAAATGACTCAAACATCATCTTCTGCACAAAGCATTATTTATGTATGCAGGGTCTGAGTGAGCTCTTCCATGACCTCTTGTGATGAATTGGGGGGGGGAAAGATTTCAGGAACAGATGGTATTTGCATAAACACCTACTTTGCCTTGGCAAAGCAGCTCCATCATGCTGCACACCTAAGTCATGAATTTTGGTTGGTGTTGGGTTACAAATCATTTTAGTATTCAGTGCAGGGATAATGAAATATTTTCCTTGTTGTAAGGGCAGCAGAACTGTACTTCACCTGCCATGATTGAGGGAGTCACCCTAAATTGAACCTCACTGTCTAAGCAGGGAACAAGAATGCCAAAGCCAGGGCGGGGAGGAGGGAGAAAGACAGATGTTCCTACCTGGTGGTATGAGCTCTGCCTAAGGAGTCCTAGATACCATTTGACTTGACCCTCCCCTCTCCACTGTTTTAAAGACAGAGCTGATTAGACTCAATTGAGAGTCCTTGTTTTGTTCAGTGATCACTAGAGCTGAAATCACCAATAACCAGGTACTGAGCCTTAGACCTGTTGTGGGACAGTGTTGCAGTGAAAAACTGCACAGCTTGCACTAGCAGTGAGGTTCCTACCAACCTGCTGAAGTCACTGACGGCTGATATAAGTGGTGGAGCTTCAGAACGTGATGTTGCAGGAGAAAGACAATGGTAGTGGAGGGCAGGCACAGTGGCCAGCCGCTGCCGAGGAACAGTAGCAATGGCCAGTGGCAGCAGAGTGAATGGCGGTAACTGTGAGCCAGTTGCAGTGGTGACTGCAGCAGCTGAGGTGTTGCTGGACTCCTTTGCCCCTGCAGAGTGGGAGATAAACTCACCTCTGAACCCTGGGTCTTTGCTGACCAAGGACAGCAACTGTGAGTGGGATGCTGTAGAGGGAGAGGGGAGTCGTGTGTTAAAGGAACTTTTAGTTGTCTGACTTTCACACCCCTAGGTGAGAAACTGACACTGAGGACACTGCCCAATGTACTCTGGGGGCGGGGGGGTTGCTCATGGCCATATACTTTTGAATAATAGGTTTGTTGTTTTCTCAAATTAATGCTGAGTTCCTTTTTCCCTTAAGTTTTCTTTGCTATGCACAGACTCAGTGCTTGCAAGAGGGAAAATATTGCCTCTTAGAGGTGCACAGAAGTGGTGTTTAATATATTCCCAGATTACGGGGGGTCTCGAGCCAGTTTTGTTTTGTATTGTTAAGAGGAACTCCTAGTGAGTAATCAAGCAAATGGCTTTCCTACTTACTTTTTTGGCCCATTCCTTATCCTTTTTAAGGGGGTACCCAGTGGCCTCTCCTTATGCCTACCTCACATGGGCAGGGTCTGGGTGTGTTAAATATACCTCACCAGTTAATAAGTTGCATTCTGGTCCCAGGTCAGCTCTTGAGGCGGCGGCGGCGGCGGCTCTTGCTGTCCTTGCTCAGGGCTTGTGGCAAAGTCTCAATCTAGCCCTTTATTCAAAATATGTATTGGAGTAGCACCATATATGTATCAAAGGAAAGGAAAACAGCAGGTAAAACACACTCCTAAAATGTGATTCTGTAATGAATTTGTTCAATAGAAAGGAGTAATCACACTAGTATTGTGGAAGCACCTGAGCCTGACGTGCACTTGATTTTAGTAAATATTTTTGCTTTAGCAAGGACTGTAGGATCAGGTCTTCCCTTTGTGTTTGGCGGCTGTTCAGGCAAATTTTGTCCAGTTGAGTTTCACTAGCTAGAAGTATTGAAAGCATCTTGTTTGAGCCATAGCTCCTGGAGGTGGAATAACATAGACATAACATACCTCCCAACATTTCAAGTGGCTACAGTAGGATGGAATTGGCCACCACCAATCCCTGTGAAGCTATCCCCACTGCAGCAGCTGGCCCTGGTGCCTCACCTACTGAGTGTGCAGCATGCTCAGCCCCCATCTTCCAGCCCATCCACCTCGATGCATTGCCAGTCCCCATCCCTGAGCTCCCCTGAAGCCCCTGAGCATGCCTGAGCGGTCTAAGCATGCTCTGGAGCAGCTGAAGCCACTCCACTCCTAGCTCTGCCCTTGGCAATGGTATGAACCCTATGTAATGAGTGTACAGCTGCGAGCATCATTAAACGTGGGAAATATTCTGCTTTAACCAGGGACAAGTCTGTGGGAGATAAAGCGAGACAGTCTCGCAAAACCCAGAACAAGTGGGAGATATGCTTCAATGCTGATGAGTTGTTCAAAGGTTTAGGGTTGGTTTCCCTGACTGGGACTGCTCACAGAATAAGGTGGTAGTTTCATATTATTTAGAGAGTGAAGGTGTCAGAATCTGTCCCTTTGAGAATGTGAAAAGAGAAATGAAAAATGCTTATGGTCCAACTGAGCCAGAACACTCAGGTGTCTGACCCCCTAGAACAATGAATGCCCTTTCTCTGCATATAATATGCAACAATTAGGCCTTCAGTTGTTTCAAATGCCATTTTAAAAGTTTCAAGTTGTCATAGCCAGAGCACGGAGGGCCCAGTCCTAGAAGGTGTTGAGTACCCACAGCTCCCACTGAAGTCAGTTATGGGCACTCAGTACCCGTGCAAGGTACTTAGCAGTTCATGACAACCGGATCTGAAAGCATGAATATCTGAGTCCCTGTGCCACAGTTTTGGAATAAAAATAAGAAGCTCTTTTGGAGGCATGAATCCACCATAGGCGCCGACTTTCGTTGGCGCCGGTGGGTGCTCGCGCCCCCTGCCCCGCCCCTTCCCCAAATCCCCGCCCCCACCTCCTCCCCCGGCACGCTGCATTCTCTCCCCCCCCCCCCCCCCCGGCTTGCAAGCCGGGTTGGGGGGCGGGAAGCAGCAGAGCACCCACTGGGCCCAGCAGCTCCCCACCATCCCCCCTCCCCACCCCATGCCCAGCTCACCTCTCGGAGGCTCTGCCGGACCCGAAGTGGCAGCCGCTTTTCCTGGCTCCCTCCAGCTGGTCGGTGGCGCCTCAGGGGAGGAGTATGGGGAGGAGGCGGAGACAGGCCCTCCACCTCCGCCTCCTCCCCATACCCGTCCCCCGAGGCGCTGCCGACCACCTGGAGGGAGCCAAGGAGAGCGGCTGCCGCTTCGGGTCCGGCGGTGCCTCGGGAGGCGGAGAGGTGAGCTGGACACGTGGCAGGGGGGCTGGCGAGGAGCTACTGCACCCACCAATTTTTCCCCATGGGTGCTCCAGCCCTGGAGCACCCACAGAGTCGGCACCTATGGATCCACTTCTATATGTTTGTACAGCATCCTGCACAATGAGGCTTCTTTTTGATGAGTGGGTGCTACTGCTCTCTCTCTGAGGTTGCTCTTCCCCCCCCCCCCCCACTGCCATTTTGGGCCAGCTGAGGTGGCATAGCTGCAGCCAGGGTAGTCTGAGGCCGTTTGGGCACAGTAGTCTTGCTCCCCTCCACTAATCAGCTGTTTGAATGATGGCTTCAAGCTGCAGTTGCAATCCTTTGCCTCTAGTGGCCACTATGTCCCCTCCCAGGGAGGAGAAGGCTGCAGCCTGTTACAGGCTCTGCTCAGGCCTATCCCCTGATGTGCATCCGCTTCTTTCCCTTTCCTACATTGGGGCAGTGTTTGGAGCACTTGCAATCTTATCCATGAATCATGATCCTTGGTTTTGTTTTTTTTTTGGGGGGGGGGGGGACACAAGAGAGGAGGCAGCTCAAGAATTTTTGCTTAAGCCTTATAAAGGGGAGGAGTCCCCCTTTGGCTGCTACAGGCAATGTGTGCTGCAGCCTGCCCTAGCAGTTGCCTGCGATTCAAGGGGTGCCCCTGTGTGCACTCAGTTGGGCGCCTGGGTTCAGCACAGCAGAGAAGCCCCCTCCTTCCTACCCTACTCAGCAGAAGTGGCCTCAAGCCTAGGGAAAGCCCCTTTGGGAAGCTGGTGATTTTGGGGCGGTGGATACTGCTGGAACCTGCCTGGGCAGTGGAGTGTGTGTGTGTGGGGGGGCCTAAAGTTGTCACCATCCAGGATTGTCCTGGAGTCTGCAGGAATTAAAGATTGTCATCTGATGAAACCTTCAGGAATATGTCCAGCCAAAATTGGCAACAGCAGGGGCTTAGGTAATGGGTAAGGGAGGGTGCAGGACTATGCTGGCAGCTGAGGAGTGCTCAGGATCACCAGGGCCTGCATTTTTGTGTGTACACTGTATATATTTAAGGTTGCATTCTCACACATCTTGGGAGAGAGGCTTCCCAGGCAAGTTCTCACACCAGAGTGTGAAAACATGATTATTTCCTTTTTGCTTTAAAAGAGAATTCCAAAAACATATTTTTTTTTCTCCTCAAGAGGTTTTAACCTTTGGGGTTGGCAACAGGAGCAGTACAAGTAGGATCATCAGCTATGGCGGGGAAACACCAAAGAGGAGGACAGCAGTGGGGGAGGAAATAGTGAGCTATAGGAGAAGACCTTAAGAAGTGCTGGGGCCTATTTATTTTTTTTCCCTTAAAATGAGAGGTTCCAGCACAGCAAATTCCTATACTGGGTCTGGGCATAGGTTGCCAACCCTCCAGGATTGGTCTGGAGTCTCCAAGAATTAAAGATTAATCTTTTAATTAAAGATTGTCATGTGATATCTCCAGGAATATATCCAACCAAAATTGGCAACCCTAAGTTGGGGGCAGGAGGGGCTGGTCATGTGGTGCTATTTCTAATTCACTGGCGCAGAGAGGTCACCTTAGATGTCTGAGTGGGGGTGGAGAGACACGTGGACAGGGGGTGCAAGGACAGATGGGAGCGCAGGAACACATGGGGACGGGGCAGATGTGCCTGACTGAATGGGAGTGGCTAGGGCTCAGCTAGCATCTGCATGGGGGAGCTCCTTAACAATGCCTCCCCGCCCTGCAAAAAACCTGTTCCATACTTTCCCACCCATACCCAGCAACCCTCCAACTTCACACCCAGGCTCCTTCCCAGCAATTTACTTCCCTCTCCCTCAGCTCCTCCGTTACCCCTGATTCCCCCAAGCCTTTGCACTGCTTCTGAAGGGTGCAGGAAATACAGTTCTGTACTATAGTTTAAATGAATTATTATTCAGAGTTCTGTATTAATATGCCTAGTAAGGAATCTATTTGTCAAACAACATTTCCTGAATCGTTTTTGTTGTCTGTATTATTACAGATATACTTGCTGACAGGTATTTTGAAATAAATGACCAAAAATAATTGAAACTAGTGTGATATTGTGGTGTTTTGACAAAATATGCAGAATTTTGCAGAATTTTAAAATATTGTGCGCAGAAGTTTTAATTGTTTTGGCAAAGAATTCCCCTAGGAGTAGCCCATATTAGGGCTGTCAAGCGATTAAAAAAAAACAACGGATTAATCACGTGATTAAACAATAATAGAATACCATTTAAATATTTTTTAAATGTTTTCTACATTTTAAAATCTATTGATTTCTATTACAATACAGAAGACAAACTGTACAGTGCTCACTTTCTATTTCTTTTTTATTACAAATATTTGCACTATGAAAAAACAAAAGAAATAGTATTTTTCAATTCACCTAATACAAGTACTGTAGTGCAATCTTTGTCATGAATGTTGAACTTACAAATGTAGAATTATGTACAAAAATAACTGAATTCAAAAACAAAACAATGTAAAACTTTAAAGCCTACACGTCCACTTAGTCCTACTTCTTTTCCAGCCAGTCGCTCAGACAAACACATTTGCAGGGGATAATGTTGCCCGCTTCTTGTTTACAATGTCACCTGAAAGTGAGAACAGGTGTTTTCATGGGACTTTTGTAGCTAGCATTGCAAGGTATTTACGTGCCAGATATGCTAAACATTCGTATGCCCCTTCATGTTTCGGCCACCAATCCAGAGGACATGCTTCCATGCCAATGACACTCGTTTAAAAAAAAAACGTGTTAATGAAATTTGTGACTGAACTCTTTGAGGGAAGAATTGTATGTCTCCTGCTCTTTTACCCGCATTCTGCCATATATTTCATGGTATAACAGTCTCGGATAATAACCCAGCACATGTTGTTCATTTTAAGAACACTTTCACTGCAGATTTGACAAAACAAAAAGAGGGTACCAATGTGAGATTTCTAAAAATAGTTACAGGGCCTGACCCAAGGTTTAAGAATCTGAAGTGCCTTCCAAAATCTGAAATGGATGAGGTGCGGAGCATGCTTTAAGAAATCTTAAGAGCAACAGTTTGATGCGGAAACTACAGAACCTGAACCACCAAAAAATAAAATCAACCTTCTGCTGGTGGCATCTGACTCAGATGATGAAAATGAACATGCGTCCATCCGTACTGCTTTGGATCATTATTGAGCATAACCCATCATCAGCATGGATGCATGTCCCCTGGAATGGTGGTTGAAGCATGAAGATATGAATATGATCCTATTCATATGAGATATGAATCTTTAGTGCATCTGGCATGTAAATATCTTGCGATGCTGGCTACAACAGTGCCATGTGAACACCTGTTCTCACAAGTATGAGAAGAAGAGCTCTGTGTAAGCATAAAAGCTTGTCTCTTTCACCACCAGAAGTTGGTCCCATAAAAGATACTGCTTCACCCACCTTGCCTGTCTTCTATGCAGCAGCCCTTGTTTTGGGGAGAAGTAGGAGATGATAGAGCATTCTTGATACACGAAAACCTAATGGTCTGACTCAAAGCCAATGAAGTCAGTGGAGGAGCCCCATGTACACTGGGTCAGACCACATGGGCCAGATTTTCCTAAAAGCTCTGCACCCAACATTCTGAGCTCTTCTGAAAATCTGGCCACTTAAGTTCTTAAATGGGAGCTGTGTTCTTGAAATCTGTCCCTAAATATTTAACGTCTAAGATGGGGGAATATACTTGCCTTTCTCTCTTTCCCCTCCCCCCAGTGTGGCTTGCATTATCCTTCGTTAAATGTATGCCACTAGTATGTTTGTTTTTTGCTTTCCCTACTTTCAAGATAGTTGTGGTTTTCCCCAACTCCTTAATTTCCCGAATGTATCAGTGATTGAGGTTACCACAGAAGATAATTCAACAAGGCAATCTGGTTTTACAGGCTTGTAATAGAGCTTTACATAGCTTGTGGTTCTACCTTTCCAAGTACTTACTATCATCTGCTCTGTGGTGGAGAGGAGACCAGACTGTAGCAGAAACCCCAGCCAAACCCACAAAGGAGAGGAGAGAGAGAGAGAGCAGTGGCCCTGTTCTCATCTCCCCTTGCGTACACGCTGCAAAAGTCCCTTCTGGTAGGAGCTCTATTGTTTTTAGAGGGTACGTCTGGGGTGGTAGTGGACAGCAGCTATTGAATGAGGCCTGCTTCACAGGAGGCTGAGCAGATTTCTGACTAGAAATCTGCCTATGAGTTACTACTGGTTAGATCAGTGATAACTGCACCTGTACCTCTGCATTCCCCCATGTTTTTTTGTGATGGGATCACATGGTAGCATGGGGCAGAACTTCCAGAAGGGAGTGGGGGCTGAGAAAGGTAGAGGGAGCAATGAATAATGCTGAGGTCTGGGGCTTCCATTTATACGTTTCTCCTCCTGGTAGGTGCCTGGAGAGTCATATGAATTTTGGAATATCTGCTGTATAAAGCACTGAAACAGTTTCACATCCCATGGGCCTAATCCTGGCCTCCCATGTGACAGGCTCATTGATTTTCACTCTTCAAGTTTTCTCCCACAGTATTTCCTAGAGCTTCTACGAGGAAACATGCACGGTGATAGCACGAGGACCATAATTGCATCTGAACATGGATCAATATCGAGTAAGCTTACACCAAGACTCTCTTTTAATCATAAAGCTTGCTGATTAATTTCTAGTAGGCTTTCTTCTGTGAATCAGGAGAAATAAATCCAGCTGCGAAAGAGAATTTAACTCAGGGCTGTGAAAATGTGAGTGAACAAAGTGTCAGGCCTGCAGATAATTAAAATAAAAACCTGTCCTGGAAGATTAAACTCATCCTGCAGCAGATGAAATGAAGCAAATATACCTGAGATACCAGGAGAATAACTTCAAATATATATATCTGGGAAATACTATTTTTGGATGAATACTGGATGGTTGAAAAAAGTAATGGTTACAGGGGTTTTGTTAAGGAGCATGTTCAGTATTACTGTACCACTAGCAAGCTTTTTCATTGAGTGCTAAAGTTTGAAGAACTTAGTTCCTATCTCAGAATTGCACACTTTAGTCCTAGGTTTCAAATAATTTAATTTTGAAACAGTCGGTATTGGTCTAGCTGAATCTATATGGTGCCTTTAAAACCTTAGAAAAGAGATGCAAAATTAGAGGATTTTAAACCTTCTAATGTAGGATAAGGCATAACATTTAAAGCAGGTCCCAGTTCAGCAAAGGAGTTATGTAAATATTTAAATCCATCTGTAGTCAGTAAAGCAGTGAGGCACCTGGTTATCTTTAAGAATGTGTCTAAAGCTGAGAGTTTTGCTCTAGAGTGATGGACTGCTGAATTGATGCCACAATTTCTCCAAATGAATACGATATTGATAATGCTGAAAATAGAAAATCATTTTTTCTCCTTGGAAAATGATAGCAATCAGGATAATATAAAACACATACAGAGTAAATTGGAGAAAACACTTATTTTGACACAGGCTGGAAGAATCTTTGTAAATTCCTTTTAACTTAGTTTATGCAGCACCTAGAAAACTTGGCCAACTCCTCTAGTGAAATTCATTAAAGATTTAAAATAGGCAGTTAATTAAACATGAAAAGATAATAGTCCCAATCCTGCATTCCCTGTGCACCCAAACTCCCTCTGAAAAAATTGACTCTTGGGCCTGAATTCCTTACACACCATTGGTCAGCATGGGCTATCACACTGTATGTTTTAATTGAACTGTGAGAGAGCCAGAGATTCCAAACATAGGAAGAGAGACAGACTTATCCCTCTTTTTGTAGAGCAGACTACTTTTGACATAAAATAAAGCAGGGAGAATTCTAGATATCTGCCTGGTAAGCTCACTTTCCTAATTTTTTACTTTATCAGACTTGTGAAAGGAGGGGCCAGTTCTGGAAGGGGTTGAATGTCCAACTACCTCTGAAGCCAATAAATTCCATGAGTTTAGTGGGCTCTCGGCACCTTGCAGGGTTAGGTCACATGAGTGTAATTAAAGCCAACACTGACTTTATGGGGAGGGAAAAGAATTAAGGCATCAAAATGTATTACTACAGTAAGAGTGGATTATTACAAAGCAGCCTAGGAGAAGCCTGGGGGAGCTGATGTGAGTGATTATTGATTCCAGGGAAAGGATATCTCAAGGGCAGAGGTTGTCATGTGGGAGTTGCAGTGAGGTAACAATGCACCTCCTCTCCCCCCTGGCAAATGAATCATAGCTGTAGAGAGTACGGTATGCTTAACTAGACACTTGCAACTTGATATTATTGGCCACTGTGTTATTCCCTCTGGTCCCTAAACCAGCTGGAGTCATCGCTTTCCTTACCAGAATAAATAGTGGTGTTATACTGCTGACCTTGGCAGCCCCCTACCTTTCTCTCTCAATTTTCCACCACACTATATTCAGTACTGCCCCTCAAGAGTTCAAAAATCAGAGGTGGCCCCAGAATCACAAGACTGAAAAATGTACCTTGATGTTGTTTTTTTTAAATCTGTCTTTTGACTTCACTCCACAAACACCTTGGCAGCAAAGTAATCATTTAAGGTTGAAAAGCCAGCCTTTAATGTACACAAATGCATGCCTCTCCCTAAGTGCTCATATGGAGACTACCCTTACCCTTTCCTCACCCTAAGATGGGGGAACTGCCATCCCTTGCCTATTACTGTCTTGACTCTTTCCCCTCCAGTTCATTTTCTTTGATTTAAAGAAGACTTATATAGTTAATAGTGTGAGAATCTCTGCCCTAATTAATGCGTCGTGATTCGCACTCTCACATTGAACTGATACTACTTTTTAGGGTTGGTAAATTACAGACATATCTATTAAAGGACTTTACACTAACTCCTGCTTTCTGAATTTAGCTGAACAGGGTGCAGAGGAATATATCAGGACAGGGATCACAGACAAAAATGAGTATTGTACATTGTAAGCAACAGCAAAAAGAAATGTTTGTCATTACCTAGGAGTAAATTTCATATATTTATGTAGCACTGCATTAGGAGATGACCACTTCACAAATAAGTATGGAATAACTAATCTATGTCAGCTAATGGGCAACTAATCAGTAACCAGCATTCTTGGGGTGTACAGTTATATAATCTCAATTCATTAAATATATATTTTTTAAATTAAGTGTTGAAAATATTTGTAATACTCCAAAAATGACCCTGTAGTGACTGATGTAATTTTTTTTTTTTTTTGCATAGAAACATTATCACTTGTCCGTGACCATGTCACAGTTAAAATATGGGATTGGTTTAGCCTTTTGCAAGAAGCAGCACTTCCCTGACACCCTCTACCCTTCTCTGCCTGAGACTGAGTAGCACTTCCTCCTCCTCTGCCTCCCAGCTGCTCCTGAACCCCTGCTCCACTCCTCCACTGCAACCCCTAAATCTGCCTCCTGCTCCCCCTCATCCTTCCCAGCCACCTTTCCCAGTATCTCTGCTGCTCCTCACACTCCCTGTGATCTGTCCAGCCCCCTGCGTCCTAGCGTGGCAGCCATTTTGCCTGTGGGAATGGCTTCAATCTCAACCGAAAACAGTGGGAGGTGGCCGCCAACTTTATTAATGGAAGTCCCCCTTTCACATGCAGATAGCCACCGTTCCCTGCACCAGCCCTCTTGTTGGCATTAGCTCTGTGGACCATTGTGATGGTGTCTCCATAAGACTTTATAGGGAGATGCTTATAAATGTTTATAGGATATAATTGGAATATGTTTTATGCTACATGTGCCATGTAACATGTTTCTGTAAAAGTTATGATCTACTGAATCTATTCCTCTTGTTTGGATGCATGTATCATTGTTGTAGTTGAAGTTATGAATATTGGTTGTATATTTGCTGGTTTTATACATAGCCTTTGTAAGAGCATGGATCATGTCTGGAGCAAGGAATGTGCCCAATCAAGAAACTCTTAAACAGACAAAAGAAGGTGCAGACACCAATCCACATCTGAGCTTGGCCGGGAATGTCACGGGACTGGTTGTGCTGAGCTGTGCATGGACACATGACTTGCCCATGTGATCCCAAAACACCAGGGTAACATGATGCTACACAGGGAGTGGGGAGGAGTGTCCATCCAGGAGAGAAAATCTATTTAAATCCCTGGAAGACAGCCCCCCCCCCCCCGCCCATCTGGTCTTCAGATGGCTAAAGAGTGAGCCTCTCCACCCCTCACCGACACACCTGAAAGAGTCTGGAACAAAGGACAATGACAATAGGGGGTGTGAGCGATTGCTGGACCCAGGCTAGGAAGACCATAGCCTGTGAAAGAAAGAGACTGGAACTGGTGAGGTTTTTATCTGTGTTGAGTTTGATTAGACATAGACTTGCGTATTTTATTTTATTTTACTTAGTAATTCTCTTTGTTCTGTCTGTTACTACTTGGAATCACTTAAATCCTACTTTCTGTATTTATTAAAATCACTTGTTACTTATTAAGTTACCTGGAGTACGTGTTCATACCTGGAGGGGGCAAACAGCTGTGCATATCTTTGAAATAGAAGGCAAACTATTTATGAGTTTACCCTGTATAAGCTTTATACAGGATAAAACGGATTTATTCAGGGTTTGAACCCCATTGGGAGTTGGGCACCTGCATGTCAAAGGCAAGAGCACTTCCTGAGCTGCTTCCAGGCAGGCCTACGGCTGTTAGTGGACGTGGTTAGACCTGGGTCTGGGTTTGCAACAGATCAGCAGATCTGGCTCAAAACAAGATTCTGGAGTCCCAAGCTGGAAAAGGCAGGAAAGCAGGGGCAAAAGTAGTCTTGGCACACCAGGTGGCAGCTCCAAGGTGGTTTCTGTGATACCAACCCATCACAACCGTAATAAAAGCTGATGGCCATTTTGAATAAGGGAAAACTTGTGTGGTGGCAGACTTTTGTCATGTTTTCACCTGTCTCGTGAAAACAATACCTCAAAATTATTAGAGTTGTGATTAAAATCATGAGAGCTGGTAATATCAGATGTTCATCTACCCCGAACACACTTGCTCATATAGACACCCACAGACACATGCACCCACACAGTTCAGTTTTTTTTAAACCATTTCAGTGGTACGTTATTTGAATAAGAAACCATATAAATGTTGCCACAGTGTGGAGAAACCCGGCACATTCAGGTCTCTGGCAGATGTAGTTAGAGTCTGAGGCACAGATCACCTCTGTAACCTTTCATTTCATTGTATTTGCAAACCTTCTTAAGGAATCCACATACTCTTGCTAATGTAATAACTGATGTTTGGAACCAGAGTAAGTCGTATATGAGTAAACCCTGCTTCCTGTCAGTGGAGTGTGTTTATACTGGAGGTTTGCACTGGTGTACCTATAATCATGTTAGGCTGTTTTTGAAGGATGTTAATTCCATTCATGTACCCTCTCAGAGAAATAAGATGGTCCAGGGGTCAGAGCATTTGCCTAGGACTTGGAATATCTTGTTTCTAGTCCTTGCTCCACCACAAACTTCCCGTGTGATGGGCAAGTCATTTAATCTTTCCATATGTCAGTAAAATGGGAATAGCACTTACTCACAAAGGTATGGTGATGATAAATAACTAAAAAAAATAGGCATATCTCCATTTTTTTATATATCTCCTAGAACTGGAAAGATCTTGAAAGGTCATTGAGTCCAGCCCCTGCCTTCATTAGCAGGACCAAGTACTATCCCCTGACAGATTTTGCCCCAGATCCCTAAATGGTCCCCTCAAGGATTGAACTCACAACCCTAGGTTTAGCAGGCCAATGCTCAAACCACTGAGCTATCCCTCCCCCCTGACTAAGATTGTAAGGTAATGGGGAATTGGACCTAAGAGAAAGATCTCATAGCATATTAAGTTTTATGTAAAATACAGTTACATCAAAGTAATGGATACACCAAAAACACTGTCCATATAGTTACACAAAATAATTGCTGAAATTGCAAGAAAAATATCAGAAGCCCCTGTGTAATGATAGAAAAGAATCAAAATACAAAAATAACTGGATTTAAATTATTAACCTTGTAGAGAACTTTAGATTAAGTAACTTGCCCAAGGTCCCATCATAAATCACTGGCCGCCTGATGCATATGCATTTGTAGAGGAACTCTGGGAACTATGCACCTGCACTGAGAGGAAAAATCTAGTTTAAGTCAATTTTAAGAGTCTGATCTCTTCAGGAACATTACTTCCATGATTTCTCCCCATCCACCTGTGTTCATTACACTTTGTGTTAACTAGTTCAATCTCATTGCTTAGCTTAGTGAAAATTCTGGTTGCTAGTTATAAACAAGTTTAATGTGTCTTCTCAGTGAAACTCTTGGCAAGAACTGCAGATGAGCCTGATGTAGAACCATGGGATCTTGATTAAATAAATAGGTCTGAGAGTTTTGCAGGTGAGCTTTCACCCATTTTCAAGAGCAGCAGGTCAGCTCTAGCTTCCAGAGGACAAATTTGGAGCTGGTCTATGGATGGAGAATGGGGGAATATGTATGAGAGAGAGAGCTCAATGAGAGAGTCACAAATAATTTGCTTTATAAAAATCTGAAATGAATCTATCTTGCCAATCAATTGCTGCAGCTTCACCTGAGAAGGTCTGTTTGCTTTTTTTAGTGTCCAGATTATTAGGTGAGAACATCTGTTTGGTAACATCTCTGAGAGATGTTGGAAAAGAGAACCATATTCATATTTTTTTAGGAGGATTGCTCATGAATTGTTTGATTTCCTAGAAGGGGATTAAAAATCACTGATTGCCCTTGGTTTTTCAGAAAGAAGGGGGATGAGATAATGGTGAGAGACAAGTTTTCAAGCTACACAGGGGTGAACCGACCAGCATGCCTTTTCTCTATGGTAAGGTTGTGGGACTCTTAGCATTGCTACTTTTTCCTTAGATAGTTGGGTGACTGTTTTGTGGTTTATCCATGGATCTTATTTACATATATGTAGAAGCTATTTTTACATAAAATACGAGTAACATGAGATTTCATGACATACTGTGAAAGCTCATTATTGCAGTAATTCAAATAATAGAGCCTAGGAGTTCCAGTCATGGATGAGGACCCCATTTTGCTAGGCGCTGTACAAATACAGAACAAGACTGTTCTTGCCCCAAAGAGTTTACAGTCCAAGTATGACAGGACATGAATGATAGATTGACTGGGCAGTACAAGATAAAAATGAAACAATACTGGTTAGTATGATGGACCATGGTCTCTGCACATTATCTGTGTTTCTTACAGTTGTGCTGTGCACCATCTCCCATTTTTATAAATAACCTAAACTTCCTTTTAATGACCCCCTCTGTAGCTGTTTTTGAAGAATAGGGAGATTTGAATGACCTTTCTTTGGGGATCCAACTAAATCTTACATGATCAGAATAAAAGGTGCTGTCATTTCATTACAGGTGTTAATTCAGTGCCCTACTTCATATAATTTACTTGAATTAAATATAAAAACAAAGGGAATACAACAAACACAATGTGAAATGACAGAAATAGCAAACAGGGCAAAATGCATCAGATTAAGTTAGGCCCCTGTGCTTACCTCCACTGTGTGGCACAGAGGGGAGTAAAAGCACATTATTCATGTGGCGATCATGCTTGAGCCACCTCTCACCAGGGTGGTGTCTAACAGGCATGCTCCCGTCCTTGCAGCCCCTTTGCTTGAGCAATGCATGTTTGGAGTATGTATAACGACATGTGGAATTGTAGCTGGCTAGAAGTGGTAGTGCAGATAGGAAGCAGCCTACTAATAAACCATGCTTCCATCCGACCACAGCACAAATTGTCCCAAAGTTAATGACAACTGAATCAGCATCCTCATACATGGAACTGGTGTCACTGTGTGCTTTTGGATGATATCAGAGCTGTTTTAGCAGCTCTAGATACCTATATGGTGCTGTTGCCACTAATCGCATTGATTGGAGCTGGGACAGGAAAGGAGGGGCCTAGAATAATGCCAATTTGATTAGGTGCCTCAATTGCCCATCCTGCACTGTGCTTTTGTGGGTTACTTGCCATTATGCTATGCACTTTCCCTGTTGTCATACAATTAGCTGTCCATGGTCCCTTTGAATTCACAGCAAAATGCACTTTTGAATCTTTTAAGAATATTCTGTATGCTGATTTTAAAACCTTTTCCTTTTGAAGTGCATACAGATATATATGCTCTTGGGGTTGACAGAGGTGTTGCAGTCATGGGATAAGCAGATGCATCTCCTGTGGCTCATAAGAAGTTACATCATTTTCCCTTCTCTGTGTAAGATTTGGCAAGTAACATGGTAAAGAAACAAATCCCATATCATGTGCGTGTGCATCTGTCCCTCATTGTGAGTCTTACCCATAATGTGTGATACTGATTTATATGTCTACATTTGAATTTTTATTGGCACTTTAGCATTTAACTAACATAACAGTATATAGATGAAACACACGTTTGTTCCTAGCCATGGTTAACCCTACTTTATATTTAACAACATTTGTTCCTAATTATGTTTCTGTTTTACACAGGAACTGACTGTTATATTAATTAATGTGTTAACTGACACCTATTAAACCATGACTCCACATTAGTGTGGACATACCCTTTGTGAGCCTGGATGAAGGGATTTATATTCATGAAAATAATAGATTACATAAAGTACAAACACAATCCTGGGTGAGAACTTCCACTATATTAAAATGTGCTATGAATAGCCTCAAAAAATGTCCCTTGGATACAGAAAACATTTTAAATGGTCAGTTCTGGTTTAATTTTATTTATGTATTTGAAGCTTTTTAAAAAGAGCACTGAAAGAGAAGCTACATATATTTTCTGGTAACATTTCTTAGAAAAAAGAGATTTAAAAAATTACAATCAAGGTATGTAGCTGGTATGCTTTGTCACTGTATTTATATATAAACAGGCTATTCTTGTTCTATTTGTAATTACAGTTTTATTCCTCATCAGTAAAGAGCTGTTTTTTAAAAAAATGTACAAACAAAACTAAAACCAAAATTTGTCTAGATTGGATTAATATTTAACAAATTTCTCTTTTCACAATGGCCCTTTAATTCCTGCATTTCAGAATTAAATAATTATGTCCAGGATTTGGGGGTTGCAGCTAGATCGGGAAAGCTCTAGAAGATGCATCAAGTCAAGTTTACTAAAAAAAAAAACCTACTGAATGTGGTTCTGGCCGTCATTTATTTGTCACTTCATTTGCTGGCAGCAAATAGAGAGGAGGGGGGGAACAGTTATCTCTTAGCCAGCAACTCTTCTCAAGTAAAGGACCCTGCAAGCTGCATATTCATAGGAAGTTTGTTGTGACTAATGCAAACGGATAGTTCTTGCAATGTGATGTCAAAAGCCCACAGGCACTTTAGTCCTGTTGTTCCAAGTGAGCATGTGGAAGGCAACATGGATCATGAAGGTCTGTTAATATTCCCCCACTGGAGAGGAAATGTGTGCTGGCATTAATGTGTGTGGAAAAATTCTGACACTGCTCGTGTATTTAAAACACATAATTCAAGGCTGAAAATAAATAACTTTATTTTCTTTTGTTGAATGTTTGTTTCTTTTTTAAAAAGTAATTAACTAAATCCTCAGAAAAGCCAAATAACTGCACCAGAGTTACTGTTAAAAGACATGCAGTAAATTCATTGATCCTAGCACTTAAAAAGGAGGCTCAAATAAAAAGTAAACTCCTATATTTTGTGGCTGTACTATATCTTTTTTTAATTGTGGCACGTATCAAGCAATTGGAAATGAAGAATACTGTTGACCTATCTATTCCATTCTCCATATGTGAGATCCATCTGTACCTTTTCTTTGTCTCTGATTTTCATTATAACATTATATTTGTCTTCCATTATGATGTGCTTCACAAGAAGCCAATAATGTGTCAAACAACCCAATAGTAATTGTATTTCCTCCTTATGAATTAATTACCTTTTCATTAGATTCTGCCCTCCGTTTTAATGCCTTTGTTCTGACTTGTTTTGAGCATTGTCCTGAGATCCATGTCAAAGAATAGAGGAATGAATCTGTAGAACAAACAGCCCTCAAGCGATAACTGTGATTACACAGTCTTTGGGGTGTGAATGCAAGAAGTTCTTCCCAATCACTGTTTGGAACATAGAATTGACAGTGGGGAGAGGGGTTGCAGGAAATGGTCTAGGTTAGGCTGCAGAATAAAAAATGATAATATAGCCAAGTTTTATATGTCCACAGAAGTGACCAGGCTTTCAGTTTAGATTGCAAACAGCAATAGTAAATCTTTATTATGAATGATGAGGTTGTTGCTGCAAAGCAGCTAGGAAATCTACAATGTTCCTAGAGGGCCAGTATGACCTCAGAAGTCCTCTGACAGTGAAATATTTTGACAGCAATGTGAGGCTCAGTTTTTATTAGCCTAAACATTCTCTTATTGGAAAATGTGTGTATAAGATTGGGGAGATGAGGGCAAAAAGGAAAGGGCTTAGCCCCAAAGTGGCTGCTCCTAATGGGGCTTAGAAAAATATTTATTAATGGGGACGGTCAATAAAAGAACTTTTTATAAAGAGGCTTTCAGTGGGATTGGGAAACTGTATGTACCTGTGAGATTTCATGTTTAACTGCTTATGGTTTAGACCAGTGTTTCCCAAACTTGGGACGCCGCTTGTTCAGGGACAATGGGGGCTAAAATGGGGTTCACTGTGCCCAGCCAATGGGAAGCGGCGCAGGTCGAGGGACTTACTGGCCACCGCTTCCCGCAGCCCCCATTGGCCGGGCACAGCGAACTGTGGCCAGTGGGAGCCGCGATCAGCCGAACCTGCGGACACGGCAGGTAAACACACTGACCTGGCCTGCCAGGGGCTTTCCCTGAACAAGCGGCGTCCCAAGTTTGGGAAACACTGGTTTAGATTAGAGCTATGTTGCTGTAAAAGAAGTGGCAATAAATATATGAAGATGACACTAGCAGGGAGAGGTTATACAAAAAGATCATAACAGAAGACTGTCTTAATAACCAAGAGCTCAGTGCTATAGATAATGAGTCCTTGTGGAAGAAGGAAAATCCCTTGGTTCAAATGGCTTTTCTTTTTGTATTGAAGATCAACTGTACAAGGAAAGGAAGGCAACATCCAAGATCACTTGGCCTTGCACCAAAGACAAAAATATGTTGTATGGAGGCAGAGGTGTGGTTTGTAGATGGTGGGGTCTAAACAGCAACTGGGAGCAGTATATGGATAGCAGTGCCAGAGAAGTACATTTGAATCTGGAACTTACTTGAACTCCGAGTTGCACATCACTAGTGCTCTGGAAGGGGAATTATTTGTGGATAGCTGTACTGTTGCTACAGCTATCTTTGTTCAAGTACATAAGCAACTGTGAATAAAACAGGCTAGGAATTCAGGCCAAAATGTTATGACGTGGTGCCCAATTAGGATCTTAAATCTGTATTGAGCATGTCAATATATTTATTTGGATAGAAATAAAAATAAGATGCCCATACCAAAAATTCTAGTTTCGAGAAATTAATTAGCCTTACAATCAAAATGATTATCCAGCAGCAAGAGTCATATACAAACAATGAATTAATTCAGCCAGCCAAAGCAGTAGCAAAACGGACCCTTTTATACCTCCAGGAACGTACTCCCAACCTTCCTCAAAAACCCCTCACAAAGCTATGTAAATTGATTTTCAGAAAAGCTGAGCACCCACAAATTTTGTTGAAATCAATGGGACATAAAGGTACTCCAACACCTTTGAAAATTAAGCTATTATTTATATATCCTATTTAAAAATCAGTGAGAGTGTATAGGTTTATATAGCTTATTTTCTCTTGTTTCCTTTGTTGTCCAGCCTATCTTTTAGTTTGGATGATGTGAGGAATCCTGAATCATACAGGTATTGACCTCTGCATCAGGGGATGGGGTTGATGCCTGAGACATGTTTTGAAAACCTTGCAATTATGAAAAGATTGGAACAACAATAAGGAGTGGTTTTGGGATAAGTTGATAAACTGGAGACTAAATGCACATGAGGCAGACTAATCTAAATTATGTATGATTTTTGTGTTTTTTTTTAAATGTAGTTGTGGCTGCTAATGTGGCTTAGGTGATCTGGAAGACATGTGCAGGGTTTGGAATATTTATATCTGGAGTGGAGAAGTGACCCCTGACCTTATTTTAAAGTTACATTGGAAATGTAATTTAGTAAGTGAGCGGTCGTGTCGTTCGGATGTGATACTTCTGAGTGAATTACAAAATGTGATTTTTAATCATTTTTATTTTGGTGAAAGGGAACAATGCCTTATTCTGTGTTTATCACATGGGAATGACTGGAGCAGCTGTAGCAAAAAGGAGTCTCTCAACTCTGGCAAGTGATTATGGGTAGAAACTAGAGATGGTCGGGAAAATGGATGTGTTTTCTTTGTTGTTGACATTTTCTATGGAAAACTTTAGAATTTTTGGCAACCTCCCCCAAAAACAAAATACAAATTATGCCTATTTGGAAAGGCTGCCAACGTGCCTCATGGGAGCTCTAGCTTGGGTTCCTCGTGCCCCATTCTTCGCTATGGGCTGTGCTCCCTGGCCAGACCACATCTCCCATGATAGGTCACAGCCCTCCTTTCTTGTTGATCCCCCGTGCTGCATTGTACAAGTCCTTTTCCGTGGTTCCTGGAAGGTGGAATCTGAATGGGGAATCTGGCCCAGAGAGGAGAATGGGAGCATAAGGCACCCAAATTACAATTCTCCCATGAGCCACCACAGTGGCATTTCCAAATAAAACAAAATTTTTTTGGCTGAAATGTTTTGGTTTCTGGTTGCAAATCAAGAATTCTTTGGTTTTCAAGTGTTTGGCTTTTCACCGAAAAGTCAATTTTCTGTGGAAAGTGGACACTTTTCTTGAAAAACTTTAGTTTAAATTTTCTATCGACATACAGTTTAGACAGAATTTTCCACCAGCCCTATTTAAAAACCTCTCCTACAAAAAGGACTTGGTTAGCAGCCAGTGGAAATTTTTCAGAACTCTTTACTGGGGGTGAGGGGGGGGGGGGGAGGGAAGAGCCAGAGGCATAGATCTAGAATCAAGTAGAGTCCTGATTTGGCACTGCTTAAGTGGGTAATGGAACTTTCTATATTTTTGTAATTCTTGTTTAAAAAAAAACCTTTTAACCTTTATAAATGAAGCAGTTTTTATATTCAGTCTCTCACACATGGAAATACTGTTGTAATTTCTTGCCTGCCCAGCAGATTACAGACACAGGCAGACTGTCACAATAGACACATTACATTTCCTTGTAATCAGGATTCCAGTGGCTGTATCTTCATAAATATAGGTAGAGAGAAACAATTAACATATAGACCACCTCATCTTTATATCCTTGAAGAAATAAGTACAAGGAAAAATACTGTGTGTGTGGGGATAGAGATACATATGCAAATCAGTAAATGTAAGTCATGGTTGCATGTTACCATTCACCAACATGAAAGTTTGAGTCAAACTTTTGAACTGATGGTATTAAAATGGGTCTGAAGTTAAGCAAAATGAGTTAACCCTTCACTAATTTGGCTATGATGGCTATTGTAGAAGGTACTATGTTATCTTTTTACTTTTGTGACTAGTAGCCATTTTTCTACAATCATTTTCTTTTTACAAAATCTCTCTGGCATTTAGGTAACATATTGTACTAGCCATACTAAATCTAGGTCTCATTTTGGATCATTCTGATTTACGTTTTCCCACAATCATTTAGTTTGAAATATAAGCATTATGGTAAAATAGTATCAATTATACAGATGCTAAGAAAAAATATGTAAAGCAGTATGATCTACCATGCTAACATCCTAGAAATGTCACCATGACAGAATGATGTTCACTTAATGAGCCATAGACATCTGTTTCTAAACTGTTACCATTTTATGCAGTGACTCTGATTCTCATGTTTCTATCCCATCTTTAGTGTTTTTGAGCTGTATGCATTTTGGAAGGATAGAGGAAAAGATTAGGATAAAGCTGATTTTGAAGGGCAAAATTTGAATCGGAATGAATTTGTAGATCTCCTATTCCTAACTTGTATTACGCATGATCTGAGGACTGGGAGCCAGGAACACTTCAATTCAAGTATCCGCTCTGACACTGACTTTTTTTGAGCCTTGAGGAAGTTGCTTAACCTTTCTCTTCCTTGGTATTCATGTCTGTAAAATGGTGATCTTAACATCTACCTCATTGAATATTTGTTTAAGGCAAGATCATGGTCCATTCTTTGCACTGGTTACTTCTGCTGCTTCAGTGCAGGAGGGAGAGTAGGCTTCATATACTACTAAACATTTCCCATAGGCATAGGGTGACCAGATGTCCCGATTTTATAGGGACAGTCCTGATTTTGGGGTCTTTCTCTTATATAGGCTCCTATTACCCCCCCCCCCCACCCTTGTCCCGATTTTTCCACACTTGCTGTCTACATAGGCAGGGTGGATGGAAAGGGCAGAGTCTTTGCTCCTCTCTTCCCTCAATGTTTTTTTGTTTTGTTTCAAACTTAAAAAAACACGTTATTCCCTAAGTTTATATTACAGTAATACAGAATATTGTACAAAGGTGTAATTGTCTTTGCTCTGAATTGTTGTACATATCATAGAATCATAGAATCTCAGGGTTGGAAGGGACCTCAGGAGGTCATCTAGTCCAACCCCCTGCTCAAAGCAGGACCAACCCCAACTAGATCATCCCAGCCAGGGCTTTGTCAAGCCTGACCTTAAAAACCTCCAAGGAAGGAGACTCCACCACCTCCCTAGGTAACCCATTCCAGTGCTTCACCACCCTACTAGTGAAAAAGTTTTTCCTAATATCCAACCTAAACCTCCCCCTCTGCAACTTGAGACCATTACTCCTTGTTCTGTCATCTTCTACCACTGAGAACAGTCTAGATCCATCCTCTTTGGAACCCCCTTTTAGGTAGTTGAAAGCAGCTATCAAATCCCCCCTCACTCTTCTCTTCTGCAGGCTAAACAATCTCAGTTCCCTCAGCCTCTCCTCATAAGTCATGTGCTCCAGCCCCCTAATCATTTTTGTTGCCCTCCGTTGGACTCTTTCCAATGTATCCACATCCTTCTTGTAGTGTGGGGCCCAAAACTGGACACAGTACTCCAAATGAGGCCTCACCAGTGCCGAATAGAGGGGAATAATCACGTCCCTCGATCTGCTGGAAATGCCCCTACTTATACAGCCCAAAATGCCGTTAGCCTTCTTGGCAACAAGGGCACACTGTTGACTCATATTCAGCTTTTCGTCCACTGTAACCCCTAGGTCCTTTTCTGCAGAACTGCTGCCCAGCCATTCGGTCCCTAGTCTGTAGCAGTGCATGGGATTCTTCCGTCCTAAGTGCAGGACTCTGCACTTGTCCTTGTTGAACCTCATCAGATTTCTTTTGGCCCAATCCTCTAATTTGTCTAGGTCCCTCTGTATCCTGTCCCTACCCTCCAGCGTATCAACCACTCCTCCCAGTTTAGTGTCATCTGCAAACTTGCTAAGGGTGCAGTCCACACCATCCTCCAGGTCGTTGATGAAGATATTGAACAAAACCGGCCCCAGCACCGACCCTTGGGGCACTCCACTTGATACCGGCTGCCAACTAGACATGGAGCCATTGATCACTACCCATTGAGCACGACCATCCAGCCAGTTTTCTATCCACCTTACCGTCCATTCATCCAGCCCATATTTCTTTAACTTGCTGGCAAGAACGCTGTGCGAGACTGTATCAAAAGCTTTGCTAAAGTCAAGAAATAGCACATCCACTGCTTTCCCCTCATCCACAGAGCCAGTTATCTCATCATAGAAGGCAATTAGGTTAGTCAGGCATGACTTGCCCTTGGTGAATCCATGCTGACTGTTTCTGATCACTTTCCCCTCCTTTAAGTGGTTCAAAATTGATTCCTTGAGGACCTGTTCCATGATTTTTCCAGGGATTGAGGTGAGACTGACTGGCCTGTAGTTCCCCGGATCTTCCTTCTTCCCTTTTTTAAAGATGGGCACTACATTCGCTTTTTTCCAGTCATCCGGGACCTCCCCCGATTGCCATGATTTGTCAAAGATAATGGCCAATGGCTCTGCAATCACATCGGCCAACTCCTTTAGCACCCTCGGATGCAGTGCATCCGGCCCCATGGACTTGTGTTCATCCAGCTTTTCTAAATAGTCCCGAACTACTTCTTTCTCCACAGAGGGCTGGTCACCTCCTCCACATACCGTGCTGCGGAGTGCAGCCATCTGGGAGCTGCCCTTGTCTGTGAAGACAGAGGCAAAAAAAGCATTGAGTACACTAGCTTTCTCCACATCCTCTGTCACAAGGTTCCCTCGCTCATTCAGCAAGGGGCCCACACGTTCCTTGACTTTCTTCTTGTTGCTAACATACCTGAAGAAACCCTTCTTGTTACACCTAACATCTCCAGCTAGCTGCAACTCCAAGTGTGATTTGGCCTTCCTAATTTCACTCCTGCATGCCTGAACAATATTTTTATACTCCTCCCTGGTCATTTGTCCAATCTTCCACTTCTTGTAAGCTGCTTTTTTGTGTTTAAGACGAGCAAGGATTTCACTGTTAAGCCAAGCTGGTCGCCTGCCATATTTACTTTTCTTTCTACACATCGGGATGGTTTGTTCCTGCAACCTCAATAAGGTTTCTTTAAAATACAGCCAGCTTTCCTCGACTC
Organism: Chelydra serpentina; assembly: GCA_037349315.1. Lineage (NCBI taxonomy): Eukaryota > Metazoa > Chordata > Testudines > Chelydridae > Chelydra > Chelydra serpentina. The sequence goes on from JBAIAC010000002.1 coordinate 84,672,893, forward strand.
CTTTCCCCCTCATGTTATTCTCCCAGGGGACCTTGCTCATCAGTTCCCTGAGGGAGTCAAAGTCTGCTTTTCTGAAGTCCAGGCTCTGTATTCTACTGTTCTCCTTTCTTCCTTGTGTCAGGATCCTGAACTCGACCATCTCATGGTCACTGCCTCCCAGGTTCCCATCCACTATTGCTTCCTCTACTATTTCTTCCCTGTTTGTGAGCAGCAGGTCAAGAAGAGCTTTTCCCCTAGTTGGTTCCTCCAGCACTTGCACCAGGAAATTGTCCCCTACACTTTCCAAAAACTTCCTGGATTGTCTGTGGACCGCTGTATTGCTCTCCCAGCAGATGTCGGGGTGATTAAAGTCACCCATGAGAACCAGGGCCTGTGATCTAGTAACTTCTGTTAGTTGCTGGAAGAAAGCCTCGTCCACCTCATCCCTCTGGTCTGGTGGTCTGTAGCAGACTCCCACCACGACATTACCCTTGTTGCTCACACTTCTCAATTTAATCCAGAGACTCTCAGGTTTTTCTGCAGTTTCATACTGGAGCTCTGAGCAGTCATACTGCTCTCTTACATACAACGCAACTCCCCCACCTTTTCTGCCCTGCCTATCCTTCCTGAACAGTTTATATCCATCCATGACAGTACTCCAATCGTGTGAGTTATCCCACCAAGTCTCTGTTATTCCAATTACATCATAATTCCTTGACTGTGCCAGGACTTCCAGTTCTCCCTGCTTGTTCCCCAGGCTTCTTGCATTTGTGTATAGGCATTTAAGATAACTCACCGATTGTCCTGCTGTCCCAGTATGGGGCAGGAGCCCTCCCCTCTTGCACTCACCTACTTGTGCTTCCTCCCGGTATCCCACTTCCCCACTTACCTCGGGGCTTTGGTCTCCTTCCCCCGGTGAACCTAGTTTAAAGCCCTCCTCACTAGGTTGGCCAGCCTGCTTCCAAAGACGCTCTTCCCTCTCTTCGTCAGGTGGAGCCCGTCTCTGCCTAGCACTCCTTCTTCTTGGAACACCATCCCATGGTCAAAGAATCCAAACCCTTCTCTCCGACACCATCTGCGTAGCCATTCGTTGACTTCCACGATTCGACGGTCTCTCTACCCCGGCCTTTTCCTGCCACAGGGAGAATGGATGAGAACACCACTTGCGCCTCAAACGCCTTTATCCTTCTTCCCAGAGCCACGTAGTCTGCAGTAATATGCTCAAGGTCATTCTTGGCAGTATCATTGGTGCCCACGTGGAGAAGCAGGAAGGGGTAGCGATCTGAGGGCTTGATGAGTCTCGGCAGTCTCTCTGTCACATCACGAATCCTAGCCCCTGGCAAGGAGCACACCTCTCGGTTTTCCCGGTCAGGGCGGCAGATAGATGACTCAGTCCCCCTGAGGAGAGAGTCCCCGACCACCACCACCCTCCTCCTCCTCTTGGGAGTGGTGGTCATGGAACCCCCATCACTAGGACTGTGCATCTCATGCCTTCCAATCAGTGGAGTCTCCTTCTGCTCTGTTCCCTCAGATGCATCATTCACTCCACTCTCTGCACTAGTGCCTGTGGAGAGAACATGAAAACGGTTGCTCATCTGAATATGCGTTTCTTGTACATGGACTTGTCTCATATACAGCTTAGCATACACGTTTCACATTCGTTTTGAATCTCAGTGCAAGTAGGCACCAAAACATCCAACATACCTCTATGGTATAAAGAGACATACCAGTTTTACAGGTGCTAGGCAGCATAACTGTCCCGGCATACTGGGTGATGTGAACTGTACCAGGTACAGATCTAGTACAGTTAATTCCCTTCTTAGAGCAGCAGGAAAACCGGGAGAGAAATTGTGACTCCAAGAATCAGTCTCCCTCTGGGACAGAACAACAAGAAGCTACTTCTTACTCTAGGCTTGTGGCAAAGCCACGATTGAGTACTCTGAAATGAAAAAAGCTATATAACATTACTCGCTGTGAATTTTCCTCGTTTGCCATCTCTTGTATTGTGCAGCGTGTAGTTGTAGCTGTGTCGGTCCCAGGATATTAGAGCGACAAGGTGGGTGAGGTAATATCTTTTATTGGGTCAAGTTCTGTTGGTGAGAGACACCTTTGAGCTTACACAGAGCTCTTCTGGTCGGGGAAAGGTAGTCTGAGCCCAGTTAAATGAAAAGTGGAACAGATTAGCATAAGTAGTTCCACTTGGCATTTAGCTGTGACACTTGTGATTTCCCAGACTTGAGGAAGAGCTCTGTGTGGCTCAAAAGCTTCTCTCTTTCACCAACAAAAGCTGGTCCAATAAAAGATAATCTCACCCACCTTGTATCTCTTGTATTATCATTTCCATGCTCCAGAGCACACCAGCACTTTGGAAATAGATTGGCCCAAGTAACACACAGCATTGAGTAGCGGGGTGCTAAGTACTCAAAACTCCCTCTTTGCTGAGTGGTAGCAAATTTTGACAAGGCTCTGCTGGTCACCTTGTCAGCTGCTGGACTTCGCTGGAGCTATTCTGACTTGCACTAGTTGAAGATTGGATCCTCAGCTGATGTAAGTCAACATCACTCCATTGACTTTAATGGAGCTATATTGATTTAAATCAGCTGAAGATTTTACCTCCAGTCCTCTGTTTAATCCTGTTTCACATATTATAAATAAAATTGGCTTATTACATGATCATAACATTCATTACCTTCTTTGTCATAAAATTCTGGGTGCTCAGAACCTTATAGGATTGGGCCTTTTTACCTTAGAGTGGAAAACTGCCTTTTGAAATAAAGACTCTGGAAACTGAATGTACCATTCATGCAATGAGGCTGGTGATCATGGTGTCATATTCATGCAAATTAAGGAGCACCAAATATGGGTGACTGAGTTGATTTGAACCCTTATTGGTCACAGAAGCTCATCTGTCGGAAAGCTGGAAGAACTGCTTGTTTGGGAGCTCAGAATTAGCTCTGGTTGACTTCTGCGTGGGGGGTGGATGGAATGTGATGGATTTGCTCATATAACAGGGCTCTCTACCAGCTCAAGAAGCAGAATAGCAGCCTTGGTCCTGGCATGTCATGCTGCATTCTCATCTTGCTTGTCATGCTTGCTGTGCAGGGCAGGTTAGCAACCACACTGTAGTTATATGTGTGTAAAAGACATAATCTTGCAAAATCATAACTCCTGAGTTGGAGAGTTCTCCATGGACAACCGTTTTAACACTCCAGGATGAGTGAAATGCTGATTATCATGGATAAAGTTTTGAAAGCACTGAGTTTAGTTCTGTACAGACTTAGACCTTCAGGAAACTATCTTCACCTAAACTTGAAGCATAAAGGGCAGTAGCTTCCTTTTTTCAGATACAGACATGTTTGTTAGAGTCTGAATTTATATTCAATTCCTCAATTTCCAATCCTGTGAGTCATATGAAGGAATCAAATTCCCCTGGAATAAGCAAACTGGAAAGCACATCCTTTCCCTCTACAACACTCTATCTCCAGGCAATAGAAATATGCTGAGGTAGCCGATAGTGAAACAAACATAAGGGTAAGCCCCACTGTGAGAGGGGAGGAAGTCAAGCATATCACAGCTCAATGGGGAGGCCAAGAGACAACTTAATTGAACAATTTATGTTATGTGAATGGCAAAACTATCAATTATTTTAAAAAACCATGGTATTTCTTGTAGTAGCAACAGCACATAGCAATTAGGGGTTGGGTTTTGTTGCCTTCACAGCTCAGGAAAAGACACTAATTTATGCCGTCAACTGGAATTAATCACATTTCTCATAGCATAGATTTAGAATTGTTCTTTGCATCTTACATTTCACCTTATAGTTCCCATATGCCCAAAGAGCAATTTAGAAAATTGGCTCGGTCTCAGATCAGCCAAACCACACTCTTAACTTTAATCTCTTTTCTCTTTCCCTCCCTCGCCCAGTAACCATTTTCATATATTTGTCGTTTGATGATCTGTGTTGTGGCTTGTATGCGGGTTGCCAATGAACAGGCTAGATATAAGGTCTCTGACCGAGTGAACACGAAGCAGTGTAGGAATGGCTACAGGAGAGATGTCCGTAGGAGTCTTGTGTTCCACCTGGAAACAAGAATCCAAGCCCATGCACAGAAGAAGGAATAGGAGTAGAGAGGGCACTGAGCTGGGACTTAAGAGACGTGAAGCGATTCTTTCACTGACCTGCTGTGTGAACTTGGGCAAGTCACTTCACTTCTTTTCCCTGTGCCTTTGTTAGGAGGGGATCCTAAACTTTGTCTGTCTTGTCTATTTAAACTGTAAGCTCTTTGGTGTGGGAAGACTGTCTCTCACAATGTGTTTGTACAGTGGTTAGCACAATGGGACCCATCTCTGTTGGTGCCACTAGATGCTACTTGGGAGTTCAATTGTCAGCCAAATTGATTTTGTGTTTTCTTCCACCCCCCCTCTCCCCCGGAACAACATTGGTCTCTTTTTCCCAGAAGCTTCATCAGACTTTCCACCTATTCTCTTCTATAACTAGCCAAGACTAATGTCCTCTAGACTGTAGCATATCTTGGATGTAAGGAATATCTACCAGCTGAGACAAAGTATGAGTTCCTACTAGTTCAGCTAAAGAGGTGGGGAATCCTTTTGGTTTACTGTTTAAGTGTACTCTTTTGGGCCACGTAGAACCTAGCCTGAGGAAACTTACAGGATGCATGAATTTAGGGCTCAGTTTTCAAAGAATATATTGTGACGGGTTGGTATCACAGAAATCCCCTTGGAGATGCCACCAGGTGTGCCAAGACTACTTCTGCCCCTGCTTCCCTGCCTTTTCCAGCTTGGGACTCCAGAATCCTGTCTGTTTTGTGCCAGACCCGCTGGTCTGCTGCAAACCCAGACCCAGGTCTGAACCACGTCCACTAACAGCTGTAGGCCTGCCTGGAAGCAGCTCAGGAAGTGCTCTTGCCTTTGACACGCAGGTGCCCAACTCCCAATGGGGTTCAAACCCTGAATAAATCCGTTTTACCCTGTATAAATCTTTATACAGGGTAAACTCATAAATAGTTAGAAAGATATGCACAGCTGTTTGCCCCCCTCCAGGTACTAACACATACTCCAGGTAACTTAATAAGTAAAAAGTGATTTTAGTAAGTACACAAAGTAGTAGGATTTAAGTGATTCCAAGTAGTAACAGACAGAGCAAAGTGAATTACTAAGTAAAATAAAATAAAACACGCAAGTCTATGTCTAATCACACTGTATACAGATGATAACCTCAACAGTTCCAACAAACTTCCCTTTATAGGCTATAGTCCTCCTAGCCTGGGTCCAGCAATCGCTCACACCCCCTATTGTCTTTGTCTTTTGTTCAGTCTCTTTCAGGTGTGTCCTTGGGGGGGTGGAGAGTCACTCTCTTTACCCAGCTGAAGACAAGATGAAGGGGTCTCCCAGGGGTTTAAATAGACTTTTCTCCCCTGGGTGGCTACCTCTCCCACCCCCTGTGTAACATCCAGTTACAGAATGGAGTTTTGGGGTCAGATGGGCAAGTCACGTGTCCACGCACAACTCAGCACAACCAGTCCCGTGACATTCCTGGCCAAGCTCAGATGTGGATTGGTGTCTGCAACTTCCTTTTGTCTGTTAAGCGCTTCTTGATTGGGCACTTTACCTGCCCATTCCTTTCTCAAGACATGATCCCATGCTCTTACAAAGGCTATGTATAAAACCAGCAAATATACAACCAATATTCATAACTTCAACTACCAAAATGATACATGCATCCAAACAGGAGGAATAGATTCAGTAGATCATAACTTTTACAGAGATATGTTACATGGCGCATGTAGCATAAAACATATTCCAGTTACATCATATATACATTTATATGCATCTCCCCATAAAGTCTTATTGGGTACACCGTCACATATATTTCATTCAATCCGACTCTCATTGTAACTAATGGAAGGATGTCTGCTGACTTTAATAGGAGCTGGATCAAGCCCCAAATACGTAGTGAACTGCAGTTTCACGCACAATGATAATATTTTTATAAGCTCAGTTGAAATAGTGAGTGTAAAGAGACATAAGAATGTTTTGCAGATAGAGTTGGATGTGGAACATGAGATATTTAAGGCGCTCAGGTGATATGGTGGTGAGCATAGCATAAATACCTAAAGGTGAATATAAATCTACACCCCTTTTCTCAGGCCTTGGCTACACTTACGAGTTACAGCGCAATAAAACTGCCTGCAGCGCTGTAACTCACTAACTGGCTACACTTGCAAGGCACGTGCAACGGTGTATCTCCTCAGATACAGCGCTGCATGTACTCCACCTCCAGGAGAGGAATAACAACTGTTGCGAAGTGGGTGGAACGCTGGTCTTTCAGTATAGCCGAGGAACTCCGCAGTTACTGACCTCCGGAAGCTCCCTTTACGACACTTCCGGGTTGGAGTTCAGAGCTCCGTTGTTGAGGTGCTTTACAAAACAAACACAGCTACTGTTTGCAGGCAGGGGAGGAAGGGGGGAGTTCCATTAGGAATGCCGGCAGCAAAGTTGCCTTGGACAGAGATGGGGGGTGGGGGGGGGGGGGGGGAAGGACGGCGGGGGGGAGGGGGAAGGCTCCGTTTCCCCAAGTTCTCTTTTATCTGCTCTTTAAAAACAAACAAAGCCCCTGCTGTTTGCTTTCAGTGATTGAGAGAGAGGCAGGGGATGTGGAGGTGTGTAAACTTAGGAGATAATGAGCTGACACTCTGTGGAGATTCCAAAAACCCACTCTCTCTCCCAACACACTCCGTGTCAAAGTCCCCCTCACCCCCCCCCCATTTGAAAAGCATGTTGCAGCCACTTGAATGCCCATAATGCACCGCTCCCAATACAGCTGCAAATGCCTCAAATGTAGCCACCTTACTGCGCTGGCAGCTGCCAGTGTGGACAGGCTGCAGCGCTTTCCCTACTCAGCTGTACGAAGACGGGTTTAACTCACAGCGCTGTACGTCTGCAAGTGTAGCCAAGGCCTCAGTCACCTTCCTCCTAGTTGCACCCTACTCTGATGACCTCTAACAGCTCTTATCCCTTCATTTGAACAACCAATGACTTTAAGTACCTAATAAAAGGCCACAGCATCTCTATGCAGTTGTGAGCTCATGCTTGATATCTGTAAAGTGCTGAGAAGTAGAGGAACAGCTTTCAAGGCTGGAAGGTCGAACATTTAACCTCTAGTGCAGTGGTTCTCAGCCTCTTTCATAGTGTGATACAATGGTACAAATGAAAAATTTCAAAGTCCCTTTCTCATCTCTCCATAAACATAGGGAGAATTGTCATATCCTTGCTCCCACCCCCACCTGTTCAAAATTCCCAATGTGAGAATACATATTTAAGTTAATAATTAACCAGAAGAATAGCACTATTGATTTGCAGGCCTGCCTCACACTGGCCTTCTGTTCTGCTTGCCTCTTCTGTTTTTGTGAGCGGGCAAAGTACCAACATTGACAAAAATCTTCTCTTCTATAGTAAGATTCTTGTAAGTTTTGATACTTTACCAATGCACAAAAAAGACGAGAGCAGTCAGACAGATCCAAAGGGCCGCATGACTTTCATATGTGTACCGGCTATAGCAAATAAGTCAATACCTAGATATGGTCTGGGTAGATAAGCAGGGATATTGGTTTTTCATTACTTGGGCAGCAACATGGCTAATAGTTTTTCCAGGATTAAACTTTAAAGATATGACTTATAGGGAAGGCCCAGTTTTGATTCGGTTATTCTGAGGCATGCCCCTTTAAATAGTGAGCAACAAAGTAATTTATTAAAGGGAGCAAAGATACTGTATGGTGCTTGAAAATTAAAAAAAGAACCGTAAATCTTTAGAGAGTCTGGGCATGCAGAGATATGCCCTGGTATGCTGGCATGCTGTGTAATGCTATCTGCTCATGAACCGTGGGGGTGGGTGTGATGCAGCATCCCTCTCATAGAATCATAGAATTTCAGGGTTGGAAGGGACCTCAGGAGGTCATCTAGTCCAACCCCCTGCTCAAAATATCAACCACTCCTCCCAGTTTAGTGTCATCTGCAAACTTGCTAAGAGTGCAGTCCACACCATCCTCTAGTTGTCAAGCCCCAGGAATTTTCAAAAGTGAAGACTTAGGCTGGGAATGTTTCAGGGGCAGAGCAGATTGGGGCTTTATCCTCTATAAAATGCTACCCAGTTTTCTCACCTCCCACCTGAGATTTCCTCCAGAGAAAGCAACAGACTGAATGTTTGAATCAGTCCCATTGCCAGAGTCAGAATCGACTCAGAAAGGCAGGCTTGTTCTCATTATGTAGGTGTTACTCTTATTGGGTAGCAGAACTCCAATTTTATCTCATGGGATGCTAGTCAACTTTAAGTCAATTGTATCTTCAGTATCCCAGGAGTTATTCAAATCATATGACTTAAGTGCAATTTTATTTTGTTTGTCCTTGAGTGTTTCTAGTAACATAACTGTGATAAGTTTTTTGGATCTGGAAGAAAGTTAGGAACAAAGATTGGTTAACTTTGGCCATTTCCAGATTGAAGTAAATCTGTATGTAATGTTTTTGAAGAAAGTGTTTTTAAAAAAAAAAAAAAAAAAAAAAAAAAAGAATGGAATGTGAGCATCTTTTTGTATGTTAAAAGAGAAACTAAACCTGGCTCTGAATTTTTGACAGTCCTGAAACAATATTTGACTATCGGACCAAAACTTCAAGCCCTTTCTTGGACTTTACTTGGGAAACGTCTACTGATGTCAATGGGAATTATGCTTCAGAACTAAAAAGTCAGACCAATGGGAGTTTTGTCTAAGTAAAGAACTGACTAAAAAGTGAGAGAGGGCTTCAGCATTTTGCCCACTGATAAGCAAAGTTAGCTCTCGGTTACAATCCCCATTGTCTATATGAGAGCTGCGCTCGTGTGATAGCAGAATTAGGCCTGAAATGTTACCATTTAAAATTTTTTTTTATTAAAATTCAACTTCTGCTGCTTGAACTGGCCGTCATAAATCTTAATCACAGTTCTTTGATAAGGTCACTCTTATCAAAGAACTGTAAATATCTCTGTAGAAAATTGACATTGTGTAGCTAGAAATCATCTTGACACCAGAATGCTTTTTCCTAGTATAATTAAACTGAATTTGCTTCTGCGTCCGTCCTTGGGAGAACACTATATTTGGAGCATCTCTCTTGAATGATGCCTCAAATAACACTATAGCCAGATCACCAGTGAGTTTAAATCTGACTAGCTCCAAGGAAGTCAGTAGAGTCACACTGACCTACGTCAACTGAGCGTCTGGTGCTGTACCATGAAGAGGAGCTACATGTCTGATTAGTGCTATAATACGGTAGCATTTTTATAAAGCAACCAACTCTGGTTTCCAATTTCATTATATGATGTACATTTCAGTGACCACTGAGGATGCTCTGAAAAATGGGTTGCTTAATAGATGTAGTCTTCTAATAAAAGTGGATCAGAAGTGTTCCTGGGCTATTTTTGGGTGGTCTCTTAAAACAGGCTGTTTAATAAGAGAAGTCTTTGTACGGTTTCATGTAAGCTTTCTAGCTAAAGTCATGCAGCTCAGAATGGAATGTAAAAATGAATGGTCCACATGAGCTGCCTTATTTTGGGTGGGGGTGCTGTAGGTTATCAGAGAAAGGTATATTAATGACCTATTATTAAAACACATAGTACTATCAAAGAGAGATTTAGGAAAAAAAGATTCAGTGTAAATCCAGAGCATAAGTCTGCCAACAGAGAGCACACTAGAAGCTACTTTCCTGAGGCCAGTTATCAATGGTGGTATTAGATCAGTTTCTCTGGTGCTATTTTGAGCACCAAAGCACCAGATTTGCAACACTGAGGTTTTGATTCCACTTACTTTATTTGTTTAACTATTTATGCCTCTTGGCCCCCAGAACATCTGGGGCCATGTATTTTGATACAGGTCAATTATAAAGAAAGCTACAGGATTATGTGAATTCCATATCTGTCAGTTGGAGATATGAAGAACAATTCATCTTGGGCAATCCATTGTTGAAATTTCTCATTTTCTATCTATCCTTCCTTCATACCATTTAAGTACGCCCACCTTTAGAATGAAACACAGCAACAGTTTGAAAGCTTTCAGCAGCCTACAGAACAGTTTATGCCAGGAAGTAAAGAATTCATGTGAATATGGTAACTGCAGTGGGAATATAATTAATATTACCCACAGAGGAATTTGGCTAAGACAGTGGAATTAACACTCTCTTACTCTTGTGACCAGTGTCATAGGATCTTTAATGACCACAGTTGGTCAGATTTCAGTTAGAAGTGATCCTGGACTCAAGGCCTGGACCTTTATCTGTTTCCCCCTTTATCCTCTGTCCTATTTTTCATTTTGAATCAGATACAAATGTTTTAAATATTTTATTGAACGTTTGAATTTTATTTTGTAAGAGTACTTATTAAGGACTAATAACATTTTAAAAATACCTTTGTTCAGCTCTTCAGAGAGAAAGTTAACTTTTCAAAGGACAATCCCAACAGAGACTCTGAAGCTGCATATTATCAGTTCTTTCAAAGCTAGCTAATATGTCAAAAGTGTACTCAGTGTTACTCACAACATACATTCTTTGAGAATATTCTTTGAGAGATTTACAGTAAAAGTAGGCACAATGCAACCCATGGGGAAAAATATCATCCCATGCAATGTCCACTTAACCTGTTTTATTAAAGGTCTCCTTAGTAAGGATGTGTCTAATCTTTGATTTCATGTTGGTTTGGTGTATGCATGAATATAGACCATTTTTTAAAGTATGTGAATTAATTGAACACTGATTTCTTGGGAAGCATGAATTTAAAGTAATCACTTGGAAAGTGATCTGACACTTATGCAGATCACTACAGAATGCTATGGAATGACAGCATCACTTGGGTTTGACAGCATGATTTTGAAATTTGCAAATGGATGCTCGGTGCTCAGATGAGTACCCATGGCAGGGTGTTCTGGAAGGAATCTTCATTTTTGATTCTGTAGGAAGAATATGAGTGAAAAAAGAAAACCTAGATTGAAATTTTTTATTTGATTCTGTTATGTTCATGGCATAAAGCACAGATAAGTTAGATATTCTTGCTGAAGGTTGCATTGCAATACTACTTTAATTTTTAGAATCCAGACTAATACATAGTAACTCAAAACAGAGAGAGACAAAGTAGGCTGCTCCATAAGGTACAGAGGCACAACTCATCCCACCTTGTTTTAGTCTGCTTCTTTCCAGGCTCCTCTGATCACATACTTCACTCCGGAGTCCCATAGCGTGCAAGCAAAAACAGGCAATTCCCCAACCCCTCCCCGCCACAACCCAAACTGTTGAACTGATTGCTTGCAATTCCAATACAGTCCTCAGTACGCCACAGCTTCTACTCTATGGCAGAGCGCAAACTGCAAAACCCACAGTCCTTCAAGGTTAATCCCATTTTGGGATGCGCTGGAATGGGCACGATGAAACACATGCAAATCAGCAGGTGCTGCTGCTCCAGTGTTCCAAGAGAAATTAGAATGAAAAGCTGCTCATGAAGAGCTGGTCATCTGTACACCTGACATTTTTTCTGCTTTGATCTGTATATCCAATGTGTTCATCACAGGTAACTTCAAATCCCTTCTTACTGAATATCTGTAATGTATAGTGTGTCAGGTGTTTTTTGTGCAAAGACTACAAGAGCACTTCACTGCAAATTACAGTAGGATCATATAACTAGCTCTGGTCAAAAAGAGACCACCGAACACTGCTATGGATGAATATTAACATATATTTGATGAAACTGTCACCATCAAAATGATGAGACTTTACGTTTATGAATTATTTAAATACACTTTGCTTCCACCTGAAAAATCATTGTGAGCACGTGGGTTAGACACAAATTGTAAAACTATGTTGCTCAATAGTTGTTAAATAGCTATTCTTTGTAATTCTTATTTTTTCTAGTGTAATCTGCTAAATATGACTCACTTCCATCAATTTTATCTCTTCTCTCATTTCCCCTACTAGCAACTCAGAGTGAGATGTATACTTATTTTCTGACAGGGGAAATCAGCTTTGCTTAATTTATATGTGAGGTTGTTTATGCATTACTCATGAAATTATGTTGATATTTCAGATCCATATAACATGATGGACAGCAGACAATGGGACTTACTATGTGGCCTTTTGGAATTATTATTGCTGGGTTAGGAACTTTTTAAAGTATGTATTACCTGTTCAGGAAATGTTTAAAACATGACCTGTAATAGAATATTTGGCTTTTGAACAATTATCCTAGCCCTTAAAAGCTATTTGTCTTTTTAGGGGCTTAAGAGTTTTTGGAGTTCTTACGGTCTATTTTGTAAATACCTAACATTGGACTTATCATAGATAGTTGGGGACTTGTTAGGAGACTTTTGATTCCTTCATACCAGGATTCTAGAAAGAACGGACCATGATAACAGCTGATGATCCAGTTTCTCATCTCAGTGACACTGAGGCAACTTCACCGAAGTCAGTGGTCTTACCTTGAAACGAGAATTTGGCCCATATGACAACATAGCCACCACCATTTTTGCATAGACCGTTTTCCATATAAAGTAGGATCTGAGGGCAGCTAATGGTCAGCAGATGTATTACTATGTTAATGTTTGATTTTACATTGATAGTAATAATTATTTTAACTCGTATTGCAATTTTAACCTTTCCAGGCTTCCTGGGATTTTTATGCATACACTTGGTCATCAAATCAAAATTTACTGTTGTAGCAGCCTACCAGAAGGACAAAAAGGCCCGAACAAGTGGCCAGCATCTTACTGTGCACTCATGCACTTTTTGATTTCAGGAAGAATCACCGATTAATGACTGACAAAATCATGAAGAGTGGACCTAAAACTCTGAGCCAAACAATTATCCCAATTAGGGATCTGATCTCAAGAACCACCGATTAATGACTGACTACTTACAATGCTCATTGATTGTAGCTCAGTGCTTGTATTCTTTGTATTATGTTTCCATTTTCCCTCTGTAGGAGAGATCCTCATTGCTTACAGATTCTACTAAGAAGTGTGATTTATTCTATAAAAGTGTGATTTACTCTATAAAAATTGCATTGTTCGATTCTGCATTTCTTGTGTTTATGGCTCCTGAGTTTTATTTGTTTTAAAGTGTTTTGTTAAAAACAAAACCCAAATCCCCGTGTTTATAACCTTGAGTTTTGCAGTCTCACCCTGGGATCTGAAAGTCAAGCTGATTCATAGATAACTTTCAATTATAGATAACATTTCTGTTTGAGGGTATGCAACAGAGTAGAATCTCTGTGTGTGTTTGTCTTTCTCTTTTTCTACCACAGCTATATTGGCTCTAACATGAGTAAAAATAGTAAAAACTCACTGTTGCTAAAGTAAGCAGAAATGACTGAATATACATAGTGAGTGTTTCAGTTGAGTAAAATACCTATTATTTTTATAAAATCACTTCTCTAAACATAACTTATGTGATGATAAAATCTCTTCTGATTCCCTGTATTATTACTTCTAAAAGTCTTGAATAATCACTTCCATTAAATACAAGCGAATGTGACTTTTTTGCCTTCAGTTGTCAATTCAGGTAACTGTACAGAGACCTGGGAAGTCTCAGTTGCTCTGTTTATTCTACTGTTAATCATATCAAGATCTTAAGCATATCAAATTGTCCTAAAAATGGACAAATCAATAACAAAATCAAATATTCTCTTAAAATTAACAATTTCCTTGTGCAACAATTCAGGCACCCATAATACATATTTGTGTTCAATTGCTATTGCAATAATAATAAGGTAGTATTAGCAAAAAGATGCAAATGGGAAAATGTCACAAAGTAAACAACATTTATGGCAAATTTTAACAGAGCTGGCCCTTTTACAAACTCCATATCTAGCCTGCTTGTTTCTTGGTTATGGCTAGGGCCCTACCAAATTCATGATCCATTTTGGTCAATTTCACGGTCCTAGGATTTTAAAAATCATAATTTTCATTATTTCAGATATTTAAATCTGAAATGTCATGGTATTGTAACTGTAGGGGTCCTGACCCAAAACGGGGTAGTGGGAGAATTTCAAAATTATTGTAGGGGGGTTGTGGTATTGCCACCCTTACTTCTGTGCTGCTTCTGGTGGCAGTGGTGCCTTCAGAACTGGGCAGCCGGAGAGCGGCAGCTGCTGGCCGAGAGCCCAGCTCTGAAGGCAGTGCCACTGCCAGCAGTAGCACAAGTAAGGGGGGAGGGATAGCTCAGTGGTTTGAGCATTGGCCTACTAAACCCAGGGTTGTGAGTTCAATCCTTGAGGGGGCCATTTAGGGATCTGGGGCAAAAATTGGGGATTGGTCCTGCTTTGAGCAGGGGGTTGGACTAGACGACCTCCTAAGGTCCCTTTCAACCCTGATATTCTATGATTCTAAGGGTGGCATGGTGTGGTATTGCTACTCTTCTGTGCTGATGCCTTCAGAGTTGGGCCCTCAGCCAGCAGCCGCCCCTCTCCAGCCGCCCTTGCTTCTGCTGGTGGTGCTGCCAGCAGCTGACACTTTCCAGCCACCCAGCTCTGAAGGCAGCATAGAAGTAAGGGGGCAATACCACGACTCCCCTACAATAACCTTGCAACCCCGCCACAACCCTCTTTTTGGGTTGGGACCCCCAGTTTGAGAAATACTAGTGTCCCTGACCCCTGTGAAATCGGTGTAGTATAGAGCAAAAGTACACAAGAGACCAGATTTCAAGTTTGTGACGCATTTTTCATGGCTGTGAATGTGGTAGGGCCCTAGTTATGGCCCAGGCTGGGAGTTGCAGTTCCTGGGTCTCTGCAGCACAGCATGCTGGTAAGGGTGGAGTAGGCTATATAAGCAGTTCACTGCAGGAAACAGTCAATTGAAACAGGATAAATAACTCCACAGATCTAGAGACAGTTAGTGGGCCTATGGACCTGGGGAAAGGAGGCTTTTAGCATTTACTGGTAGTCACAGGAGCCGACTTCCGTCGGCGACCATGGGTGCTGTTGCCCGGCGTCGGGGGCGGGGCCCTGCAACATCGCCCGGTGGTGAGGTGAGCTGGGCGCGGGCCCTGGGGCTGGCAGGGAGCTGCCGGTGGGTGCTGAGCACCCACCAATTTTTCCCCGTGGGTGCTCCAGCCCTGGAGTACCCATGGAGTCAGCGCCTATGCTGGTAGTGTAACTTTTGTTGACTGTTAAGATTTTGTGTTAGGAGCCCAGAGTGGGAGAAAGGCTTGGGATAAGATGATGGAAGTGGCCTGAGGTAAAAGGGCAATGAGGCTGTAAAGCCCAAAGCGGACATCTGTTCAACTTTTAGCGGCACAAGGTGGAATCTCCCCTCCATGCCCAAATGGGAGCTGAATGTAGACTCCCAGCAACTTGCTTGCACCCAAGGCAAGACTGGGGAAGACTTGGCCTTGACTTATGCTTGCTTTCTTTCCCTGGCATAGCTTTGTAGCATTGCAGATTGCATGTTAGTTCTTAGCTTAAAATTAGTTCTCTTTTCTAGTCATGTTAAGAAAATGGCTGATCCCCAACATATGAGCAATTCTTACTTCCCTTTAGTCCTTTACAAAAGAGAAAATGTGGAGAGTTAGTTTCCTGGCTGAAATCTTCAACTATTCCAGGATTCTGAGTCTTATTTTTTTGTTTTGCAGTAGTACCTAGAGACCCCAGCTGAGATCAGGACCCCATTGTGTAGGTGCTGTTCAAACACAGAATCAATCAGATCTGGCTGTGACCCTAAACACCCCTGTATTTATACCCTACACACTAATGCTATGATTTCTTTTGTACAAAATATGTCTTGTGAGGTATCATTTGAAAACTAAACCTACCAGTCAACAATTTCATTGTAAAATATACATAACAATGCTTTATGTGAAACTATGGATACTCACTGATATTATGCTTTTAAAGTCAATGACTAAAAGGTGTTTAAACTAGGCATGTCAGGGGAATTGATTAAACGAGTTTCTCCAGACAAAGGAAAGAGGCAGACACCTCAGACAATGTGTGGCCAGATTCAATGGGCTGCTATTCATTTGTATCAGACCAGGAAGAGAGATTTTGCATAGTAGCAACCACTGGCGGGGGAGGAGCCAGCATGGAGTCTTATCCTCTAGATCTCATGGCTCCTTTACTCAGCATGAACTAATGAATGCTATCTGGGGGAACCCTCCAGATGAATATGTTTCAAAAGTTCACTGAACTATAGAGAGAGCAGGAGTGAACCCTCAAGTGACCCTTCATCTTAAGGAGACAAAGAAGCCAAGTGTTTAGTCTCTGTGATGGGTGCTGGCCAGTAAAGGCTAGAAAGGAGACTTTGGCTGAGAGAAACCATCTTGAACGAAGACTGGGCCTTGCTAGATTAAGTTTTAGACTTTTAGATGCATCTTTTCACTTTTATTTGCTTGTAATCATCTCTATCTTTATCTCTTTTACCTGGTATCCCTTAAGCCATGCTCTTTTGCTAATATACTTGTTTACTTTCATTATAAATCATCAGTGCTGAGTAAGTTCAGCAAAGTGTGTGCTTCTAGGAAGCTGACAGGTTGACATGTTACACTGAGTGTCTAGAGGTAGTGATACTAACACTCTTTTTGTGAGAGTCCAGTGAGAGGACCTAGTCCTTGCAGCAGGATGATTTTGGGCTGAATTTGGGGCTGGCAGGGTACTACGGTCAGCCTTCAAGGAGTAACCAAGTTGGGCAAAGCCAGGGTGAGGCTTGTGGGCTGCTGGCAGGCTGTTTGGAGTCAGAGCTCTGAACCAAAGCTCTACAGCCACGAGACATCCAGGGTTACAAGGCAGCCATTGACTGAAGCCCTTACTGACCTGGGTGAAGCCAAAAACATTATACCCACCCCAAAGAGCTTACAGTCTAAATAGATGAGACGGGCAAAGAGCAGAGTTGGGGTGACCAAGGTCACAGAGCAGGCCAGTGGTAGAAGTGGGTATAGGACCTGAGTCTGTTCAGTCCCAATCTGGGGCTCTTTGACCATGCTGACTCTTGATACCTTTGAAAACATATCCTCCTATTCTCCTGGATATCCTAGCTCAAAGACCTGCTTACAGGGCCAGATTTGTTCTCAATTACACTGGTGTAAATTGTGAGTAAGACCATTTAAGTCAGTTGAATTACTCTGGATTTTCACCCGTGTAACCAAGAGTAGATTTTGGCCAACCTTTGCTTGGTTGTTTTTGCCTTGTTGCTGTTCTATAATTTGCCTTTTGTCTTCTTTTTCCAATTTGATAAAAAAGGTTTCTGGTCTTGAGAGAATTTGTATTTCAAGATTTGGCTCAAGATATCTTTTTAATTTTGACAGCAGGAGGGAGGGAACTGACAGATCAGTGCAATGTGCTGTGTGATAATGGGGAAAAATAAATATTAAATCTGAAAGGAAAAAGGAGCACAGAAGCATTTTCAAACAGACACTTAATCTTTGTCCACAAGTAAATAAATATTATTTGCTTGCTAAGCGCCGACAGAGGGATTTGTACAGTACCAAATAAAAGTATCAAGACTGTTCCATACCACAGAACTAAGACTCTGTTACTGCTTAGCTTATGTGACTACTAAGAATGGATCTCCATGGGAGTAAGAGTGGCAGAATCTAGCCCCATATTACCATGTGTAAAACATCATCAATTTGCACCTGTTGCATGTGCCAGCTGCTGGCTAACTGTGTGTGCGTGCCACAGTCCTCTCCTCTAGTACATGGAATGATAGATCTGCTCAAGCCTGTGTGAGCAATACAGTACCTATTTGCTGGTGACCTGAAGATGAGAGAGATCCAGATTTCACTGCACCTAAAATAGATTCTGTGTTTTGGAAGCAGAAGCTCCTGTTCTCTTTTTTTTTTTCTTGCTCAATAGGATGTCTGCGAGTGTGTGTAGCCACTGACTCATTACACAAGCAAAAGGACCCTTTCATACTGGCAGTTCTCCATTTTCCACACAGTTACCTGCCTGCGCATAAACACATTTTTGCAAGTGAAATGTAGGAAACAATATTTCAAAACATAGTTCTTATTATCAAAGGGAGTTAAACACAAAATAAGGGGAAATTTATACTCCTCGGTGTTCATCCGCCCACTTTTTAAAAATTCCCTTTACAGCAACTCAAGGATAAAAATTGGCACTTGTTTTAATGGGGGTTGGTAACAGCTGGTCAAACTTTATTTTAGGTGTCCCATCATTATTAATATATTAGTTACTATAATAACCCTGTTCAAAATAAATTCATCAAGTGCTCCCAACTTAAATTCTGTAACTGGAATTTCATTGTTATTCAGCAAAATTGATGCAATCATTTGAGACAAAGTACTGTTAATGAGGGATTAAACAAAATGATTCTCTGTATGTCTTCGCTGTGGGATATTAGCTGTCTCATTTGCCACAAAGTTGTACAGTCCCAAAGTAAATACTCAAAAATGTTAAAGAATTTCAAAGGATCGTAATGCTCAAGTAATCCAACAAGCATTAACAGTCCCCCTGCCCTGAAAAGAGAAGCATTTACATAACTAATTAGTTTACCATAGTAAATAATCCCCTGACATTTACAGTAAGTATCCATATTGGAGGTTGAAGTAAATATTATGTTGCATGCAAAACTATAAATAGTAAGAATTTTGATGCCAGGCACAATTTTAAAATACTATGGAAAATAGGAGAGCACTGGCTGTGTTGAAATGAGTCTGCATGTCCATGGAGCACAGTTCAAAAGCTAATGGTTCCCATTTACTAACGAGACAGGGATCAAAAGTCAGTGGTGTGTTTTTGTTAACTCAAAGGTGTTCAACACAACAGTGTGTGGTGCATCCTTGTCCAGCTGGCCAGAAGAAAAGGGGCTTTTGCCCTTTAAGGGCTTCCTGTGCAACTGGTGGTAGAGGAAAAGGAAGTTTACCCAGAGGGAATGGGTAGTTGCTGTAAGTGGATGGATCAGGTTGGTCGGAGTGGTATTTATACCCTGTGGAGTACCCAAGCAGCCCTCTCACCTTCACACCCATGACATCTGAAAAAGTTTTTTCATGGTCCATGCTGGGCATTGTGCTAGTGACCCCTTTATTGCTGGGACTGGAAAAGAATTTTTCCCTCACTGTTGGTGGGGGTGGTTTTTTTCCCCTTCCCCACAGCAGGTTTCTGACCCAGTGAGGGAGATAGCGTGGTTAGGTTATAATGTCAAAACTGATTACGTAAAATCTGTGGCAGATGTCCAGGGCAGGTACTTGTTAGGGAAAAGTATTTGGATAAAATGGATTGGAAAAGGATTTAGAGGAAAGCATCCCTTAAAGGAGCTGAGTTGGGGGGGACTTGGAGAGCCTTAGTCTACTACAGCAGGGAGTCAATTGCCCTCCTTTTATGGCATCCTTAATTCTCCGAGGGGAAAGTTGTGAAGTCCCAGAGACAGGATGGCTGAGACCAGTCTGGGGATTATGTGAAAATGATTAAAGAAAGGATGATGACCTGCTGAGCAGACCCAGATATTTTAAGTGAATAAAGTTGCAGCCTAATTAAACCACATCTATTGCTTCCTATCTTTTCCCCAGCATGATTGGACAGTGAGGTTATGAGACACACTTCACTTCTGCTCAGACTATCTTAAAAACCACAAGGTTGACTTTTAGCTATTCCCAATTGGGAGGGAGCATAGTGGTTAAAGCACTGGGCCCGGAGCCAATGATTAATAGTTCTCAGTTCTGTTCTCAGCTTTGCCAATGAACTTTATGAAAGTCATATGAGCACTTTGGTGAAACTGAGATACAGCTTAGAAAGGGAGATAATATTGTACTTTGCAAGAGCGATGTGAAGCTTAATGAATTACAAGTTGTAAAGCAATTTGAGGGGATTGGTGCTAGATAAGTGTCAATAATTATTATATGATGGCTAAAGCTGCAGGCTGAGAGCAATACTGATCATGCATGGAAAATGAAAAATATAGAGCTCTAGGCATGCAGCTGTAGAGGACTATGCATTAGTGAGGGTCCTGCTCAGTCAATAAAGTTTTTTCCAGCACACACCTACAACCCTCCTTGACTTTGCTGCAACTCCCAATTCCAACGAACTTTTTTGAGCTCAGTTAGGTGAACCAAATCTTTCTGGATCTCCAGAAAGGAGCATTGTTCCCCCCCTCTCAGAACAAGCCCACTTGATGTCCCCCAAACATCATAATACCAATTGCTGCAATTTCCCCTGGTAGTAGAAACTCCATAGAATCCTTTGTTGGTTTCTGTTGGAGGAACAGGAACAAGTAGAGCAATGGCTGTGCTTCTAAATTCTAGAACCTTATTATCAAATGTAACCAGCTGCAAAGTTTTAACTGGAACATCATCTAAAAGTATATGCTGTTGGGGGAAGTCTCCACCTAGGTCCCTATGCATTTTGCTTTACTTAGGTTCTGCAAATCATGCATCTATATTGGGGATGTTTATAAACAGATGAGTAAGAATCAGAAAGCATAATTTATTTTCACTTTCAAAAACCTTTGACAAAGTTCTCACAGTTTTCACACATCAGAAACTGGCTAAGAGCCAAACAAAGATTAGGAATACATTATAAATGTTCATCATGACAAAAGTTTAAGAACTGGGTGCCCCAATGTTTTATGCTTGGACCAGTGTTGATTAATAGATTCACTAGTGATATGATAAAGGGTTGAACCAGAAGATGACAACACTTGCAGATAGTACAATTATATGGTTACTCAAGACTTAAGTCTGGGGCCCTCACAGAGGACCCTAACAAAGCTAAGTAAATGGGTAGTCCAATGTGAGGCGAACTTCAATATTGAAAGTGTGAGGTAATGCACAATGGGAGAAAAAATTAGAAGTACTCCTATGCAATGTTCAGCAGTGGTCAAAAAAGTAAATAAAATGATAGAATGCATAAAGAATATGATGACTGATAGTGAAAATATTACAAAGGTATTATATAAAGAAATGGCATTCAGAAGTGGAGCCCCCATCTCAAAAAAGAATATTGGAGAAGTAGAGGGAGTTAGAGAATGGAAATGATTAGAGGCATGGAAAAATCACATGACGAGATTGAAAGGACTAAGATGGTTTTGCATAGAGAGCAAAGGAGTAAGAGGGGAATGTGTCAGAGGTATCCAAAATAATGAATGGAGGAGAAGGTAAATTGAGCACTCCAGTTTACCCTCTGACCTAATACAAGAGCAAGGGGACAAAGATCAAGGGAATGTTCCAGCCATCTAAGCTGCTGGCAGGCAGCTCTAAACAAAATGAAACAAGTTGTTGCACAATATCTGAAAATATACAATGGATAATTAAGGCTGAGATTCAGCAACATACTTAAGTATGTGTACAACTTTAAGTATGTGAGTAGATCTATTGAAGTCAGACTTAAGTACCTGTCTGAACAGGGGTCTAGGACGACATTAAAAAAAATGCAAGGACACTCAAAGTTGGAGGAAAATGTGCCCCAGATAACATGGGAACACTAGTATTTAATTTCTCCACTTTCTATTCCAGCTCCTTTTCCTCAGACCATTCCTAATTTGACCATTTCTTGCAGCGTGTGTGTCAGTTGATTGCGTAGGCGATTCACTTGATGTGGATGTCTCTCTACTGCAGTATTAATGATGCATTATGCTTGTAATCAGTTGAGGTGTGAAGATATTTTATATGATGAAAACCTTGGTTTAGTTTTCATTCTCTTGTTGAGCTATGTGATAGGGTATTGTCCCCACACCACCCATGAAGGGGTTAAGGTGACTCAGAACGGGGCTAACTAATCTCGTAGGCTGCACCTGGGAGGAGATTGTCTTGAGTGACAAGCACTCATTGAAAATGGAGCTCATCTGTGCAGGAATAAGTAGGGGGTTGTGTAAAGCAGGAAGTGAGAGTAGAAGGGGACTGCAGTGTGGAAGTGAGTAGTCACTGTCTTGGCCCAGTGAGGAGAGAAGGAGGAAAACTGCAGGGAAAGCAAAAGCCCTGGGATCCTGACCCCAAGGAAAGAGTTTATCTGGAGAGGTGATGGAGAAGAGAGTCTATAGAGGAGGAAGCCCAGGGAAATGGCAGTGAGGATTGAGACAGTACAGATCTTGGCTGCTGATTGTGGGGTACCTGGACTGGAACCTGGAGCAGCAGGCAGGCCTGGGTTCCCCTACCAGCCACTGAGAAAGTGGTACAGTCTGGAATGAGAAGACTGCTTGGAATGGCACTCAGACAGCTGCTCCAGTGAGACTGTGTTACCCCAGAAGGGGCAAATTGTAGAGACCTGGCTGAAGGGCCAGGCCACAAAGAGGAAGCACTGTGACTTTTAGAGCTTAAGAGGGGCCGCAGCATGAGTGAGTGCAGGGCTGGCCTTACCATGAGGAGAACTGAGGCGGCTGCCTCAGGTGCCAGACTGTGGGGCAGCGCCAGGACCCAGAATGTAGAAAATTGTCTGCTGCTGGTGCATATGTAATCTCTCTGCTCTAGATGCACAGAGATGGTGGAGTGCTGTGCTGGAGGAAGGAGGGCACAAGAGACCTTTCAAAGTTTTGGACCAAGTGAGGGGCCATGGGGGTGTCATTTGAGCTCCCTGCCTCAGGTGCCAAAATGTTGTGGGCTGGCCCTGAGTGAGTGAAGGAAGCTGGCATCAGAGGGGGTAGAGTTAACTCCCAGACACAAGACTGGCCCTGACCGAATGGCACCCCCGCCTTTGTTAAACTTTTGAATAACTTATTTTTATTGTGTTTGTAGCCCATTTCATGACTTTATCTCTGTCATATAGAATGATAAATTTTCATGCTAAGATCTGTAAATCTGTATTTATTCATGCTATATCATATATAAGCAAAAAAAATTCATTTCCTCTAAGCTTATAGAAACTTTTTTTTAATTTTAAGAATAACTGAAATGTACTAAGATCAAGAAAATGAACTGTGCACCAACATTGGGTGGACTGGTATTAAATAGTGTTACAGTAGATGACAGCCTTAGAATGTTACCCCTAGACCTTGAGTTCAAAAGTCACTTTTCTCATCTTTTCCCTCATGAACTGAAGCACAGCGTCAGAGAGATCCGAAGACTGGCCATTTTCAAATGATAAAATAGCAAGTGATGTCAATCTCTCATTGGCTATTGTCGATCGAAGATGTTTTAATGATCCTGAACTTTGAAAAGCTGCACTCACTGCTCGCAACTATGACTGGCAGCTTGATCAGAATCCTCCAAGCTATCCACACATTAGGAAAAGTGTCCTTCAGCTCTGCATCATGAATGAATTGGCAAACTTGGAGTGGAGAGTACTTCCTGTGTGGTAAAATGTGATTGGATGTTGTCCAGTTCAACATAGAGGTCTTTATCATTGATGTCAGTGCCTGCTAAACCCAGGGTTGTGAGTTCAATCCTTGAGGGGGCCATTTAGGGATCGGGGCAAAAATCTGTCAGGGGACAGTACTTGGTCCTGCTAGTGAAGGCAGGGGACTGGACTTGATGACCTTTCAAGGTCCTTCCAGTTCTATATGAGAGGCATATCTCCATATATTCATGTCTGAACCATTCCCCATGTGTCGGCGTCCGGTGAAAGTCTGTACAATTGTTCAAGAGTGTTTTCCTGTCTGCTGGCAGCTTATTAAGGTCATACAAAAAATCTCAGGTCTTTTCATGGTGCTTCATTTGTCCAAACTCTTCTTCGATGGATGCTTGAGCAGTGTCAACGAGCGAGCAGAAACACTCCCACTTGAATTTTTCTTCCGAGATTCCCATCACCTCATCTCTGCCCTCAGAACCAAACTGTTTCTTCTTCTGATGAATAGAAGTTTCCTTGAAGACAGGCTTCACTCCTAAGTTTTCTGCCATTTCTTTGGCAGCAATGAAGGCATCTTCAAATCTGTTGTCTCTGTAGGCCACAACGAAATCAAGTAGTAGCGATTGCAATGTCCATCGACTGAGTTTGTAATGCCTTGCTTACAATATTTACTTGGAACAGGGTATAGTGCAAAACCTAAATCCAGCCCTGGCCAGACACAGCCACCAGACGGCACCCCAGCAAGTAGTAGAACCCTGCAACAAGCTGCCTTTTGGGGGAGCATTTTTTCTAATCTTGGTGTTTGTGTAGGTGCAGTTATTGGCTTAGAATTGTAGTAATGTTTTGATGCTATATAATTGTTGCTTTTGTTTGTCAGTTTTATGTTGGCCAAGTAGGTGACATAAAACTTCTTAGCTTTGTTAGAATTATGTGTTCTCTCCGAATTGGTCTTGTATGTTCTGCGTTATTATGCCTCTTTGTTAGTCTATTTTACTCTTCTTGTGATGGTATATTTGCATTTCTAATGCTCGCTATGTGCAGTTTGTATATATAACTCCTTCTTTGTTTCACTGATTCATTTGAAATTACAGTGATTACACTGATTGTATGTACAGCTATCCGTAGGGGTGATGCAAATTCATCCTTTGATTTACTCACAATGGGTGAAAATCACCTAGGCACAAAGGGCTAGATCCACAAAAGGACTTAGGTGCTAAATATATTTAGGCAACTAAATCCCAGAATTGGGCCACATTGGGATTCATGCCCCCTCCCCACACCTAGCTCCTGCCAAACCCTGTAGAAACCTAAATTTGCTTCATGCCCATGTTTTTGCAGTGAAAGTTCCTTAAGCATGTATGTTTCTACCTCTGAGCATGTGCACTGCAGCCCCATGCCAAGGGTCTGTATGCCTAAGCCCCAGAGCAATTCATGACCTGGGAAAACTGGGCATTCCTCTGCCCACCTCATATGTGGGACCTTAGCCAGTAAGCATGTTCAGACCTCACCTACTGGACTGGGCCACTATAGATAAGCTTACCCAAAACAACTGGGGAATGGAGGACCTCCTTCATAACTTTTAGTCCAGTGCTTAAGGTACTCAGATGAGATGTGAGAGCCCCCCAATTCAGGTCCCCCATCTGTCTGATGGAGAGAAGGGATTTAAACTGAGATGTGCCACCACTCAGGTGAGTGCCCTAACCACTGGCTATGGGATATTCTGGTGTGGGGTTCCCTCGGTGTCTCTTGTATGAAGCTGTTCCACTGTGGATAGTGGAGCAGGGACTGCATCCTGGGTCTCCCACCTACCAGGTGAGCGCTCTAACCAGCAGGTGTGTGCATGTCACTCTCTCTGATTCTTTCATTATTTAATCCAAAGTGGAACAGGAGAAACATAGGGAGCCCTCTCCACCCCCCCACATTAAAATATCCCATAGTACTGTTCTGTCAGATGGATGGGGGACTTGAACCCAAGGTCTCCAACATCCCAGGTGAGTATTTTTACTCTAACCACTGGGCTAAAAATTATGAGGAGGTGGTTGACCTTTATGCTAAAATGGACGAACCCCAAGAGATCCTTTGCAGCTGAGAATCCCAAGCAGAGGGAGGGGCTTCCCTTGTGTTTCCAGTACCTATTCCCAAGAGAGGGAATTGGCATTTCCCATTGTCTAACTTAGGATAGGAGCCACCACATGTTCTAGTTTTTGTGAATCCCATTCTGAGGCACCTATCTCGCCACATTTATTGTATATAGGGCACCTAAGTGCCTCACTCAGGTTTTGTGGATCCCAGTGACTTTTCCAGGTGCTGAGTGTTTAGATGTGGCAATAGATTCCTTTGTGAATCTATCCCCAAACCTTTCAGTACTGCATAGAGGCTTCATGACGGTGGGAGGAGGGCTTCTGTCTCAGTGGCCGCACATGGGCGTTTGTGTACCGCCTACTCATTGAGAGAGAAGGTCTCCGCACCAGCCTTGCACAAACCAGTGTGAAAGGCCACATTTCAATTCAAACCTAGCTTTTGTTCATAGATTGGAAGAAAGAAACAAGCTTTCCTACTTTTCCAGCTTCCAATTGGTTTCTTAACTTCAAATGAAATAATCATTTAACCGAACTAGTTGAATAAACGGAAATGAAGAAAATATCCTCTCTATACTGCAGAAGAGGCTACTGCTGTCACTTTCAACAAACTCTCTAGTTCCAGGTGCTTAATCAGTGACTTCCATCAGTTCAATGGTTTGACTTTCTTTAATACTGAGCAGCAAACATGTTCTGCTTAGTATTTTTGTGCTTAATTTAAATGATTTTAATAAATTGTGGAAAGTTTAGGGCTTAATGTAGGTTGTCGATTTCAAATTTAATTAGGTTTATTTTTAAAAAGAAAATCTGTATTTAAATCCAATTTTTTTAATATTTTAAAAAATCTGTTATCCATCCTGCACTTAACCAACCAGTCACACAACCTTCATCCTCCTCACCTGGGTAGGTGAGTTAAGCTTGTCACAGGTGGCTTCGGGCCATCTCCCCTTAAGGGGCCAATTACCCTGTGACAGTCCAGATGAATATTGCTTATTTATTCATTCATCATTGTGACACTGTTGATGGGGCATTAATTCGATCACAGTATTAAAGATATAGTTAATGTAATAAATAATTATCTTTATCAATTTTCAAGTGTTTGTTTATGCTCCAGCCATTCTGAGAGTTTTTTTTTTTAATAGAAAATTGAAGTTTCCTGCTCTTTCTATTGAAGCTTGTAAGTTTATCAATGGGAAAGAACCAAACTTTAGGTAGCTTAGACATGTGAACTTTTTCAAATGGATGGGTATTCAATTTGCAGTCATATGATACTGACAAGAATAGTGCCTGTGAAGTCAAGGAGAAATAATGCCTAGCATTTCAGTGTCCTTAAACAACCTGTATGTTTCATAAAATATCAGAGATTTATTGGAGAGAGAGATGAAGGAAAGGCTGAGGATATCATTTGTATCTTTCAAATTACTAATGAGCAGGATGGAAATGAAGTCCTTTGAAGTCTCTCAAACTGAGTGGTGTGAATATTTCCTATCTATTCCTTCTGCTGCTTTTCTTTTGAGCAGTGCCAGTACATCTGAAGTACTAAATAAACTTTATCCTTCAGCTGCAAAAAGGAAGAATAGTTGTAGAATTGCTTGAAAATGTACAGTAATAATATTATATTCCGAGGACCTAAAATCCAAATGTGACTGAATTAAGTGAACTAATTCACTTATAATTGTTATTAAATTTCATAAGAACCCCATGAGGCAAATAAGTATAGGGAAACAGACAACTGGTGACTCTGAGCTCATATTCGTTGCTTGTCCAAACTCACCCTACAAAATTTTGCCAGAATTTAGACCTTTTTCCTTGTCATGTATTCTCTAATAACAGTTACTGTCTGACAATATAAATTATGTACTTTGACAATAACTGTATTTTCTATGATTTATACATGCTATTGAATAAGAGTAATTATTCTGATCAATAAAACGATCACTTGACCAATACAAAAAAAGAAAATTAAAAATGGGTTTTATGCTATGTATACATCACAAGGATGATGCACTGTAGATGGTTACTTCATAAGGAACCCCCCTTTTCAGTAAACACTGTGTTTTTAAAGTACATGGACTACTGAGGATTTCAGTTTATATGTCTACTCCAGAATAACATGTGCCTAAAACTGATCGTGGATTTCAAGTACAGTATCTCCAAAGTTTGAGATGTTAAGATCAGAGATTTTTGATTGACCTATTATAATAATTGGTGAGCCATGAAATATAGATCTGGGATGGTTCTGAATAATCTCAGTCCCCAGGGATGCAAAAGGGGAGGGGAGTTCAGAACCTTCTCTATTTGATGTAAATCCCCACTTGGAGACCAATAGTTGCTTAGTTAGTATCACAGAAAGCATTTATACACTTAAAAATCCTCTATTTGAGCTGCTACATGGAAGCGACATAACTACATCAATTAAGTCCAAGCTATTCCATTTCTCGAAAATGATCAATACATTATGTAATAAGTAGGTATTATGCTTCTTGGGAGCTAGTTAGTTCATAGAATGGTGGAGGAATGGGATGGGATGATACAAACATTGGTCACAGTCAGGTCATCATATCAAGATGCTTCACATGGGGATATAGACAGTAGAATGCAAATTTATCTAAACCCCTTTACATTAAAACTGCAAGTGATTTCCTGTTTCTTGGCTCCCCTAGCATTGACTCCCACTTATATGAGCTCCTGGTTATCTGAACAAACTTCATGTCTCCATGACTGTTATGAAATTATGGATCATATATTATATGGGATCCTACTGTAGTAAAGCATTTGTTCAATCCAAAATGGCACAGGAAAGAACATGTACGTGTACACGCATATGCAACCTAGACTGACTACTTAATGTACTTGGGGTCAGACTTGAGTTTGTCCCTTTGCAGAAGAAGGACTAGAAGAATAGGAAATAACAACACAGCATGAAAGCATATTACTTCCATGCCAAGTACTTCATGACAAATACTCTTCCCAAGCACCTGGCAAGCACAATTCATTCATTTTCCAAATGTCACTGGCTAGTCAGTTCCTCAGGACATTCCCTCCTAACACAGGGACACTTGATAGGTACAATGTCAGAATTTGGCCTCCAGCCTTGTTCTGCCATGTGTACAAACTAAGGACAGAACTACAGCTTGATTCTGTTTTTGTCTTGCAGGTGGTAACTCTTTGATGATATCCTTGATGTGTTTTTTACTTTCCCATTAATGTGACACAACGTGTCAACAGAGCTTTGATAGAAGCATATTTGGAATATTGAAAATATCTTTTAGGTGCCTAGACACAACAACTGGCTCCTGGTATAGTATGCAAAATATTAGTGGTATGCTGTAGTCACCTAGCTTTTAAGGAGAGTGAAAGCACACACAGCTGTGATGGATTGGGAATGTGTCGTGTGTAGTCTACACCAGTGCAGAGGGCAGTAATGGAAACACATGTTAATGTTTCAAACCTGCTGTCTGGAGTGACTTTAGAATGCAGCAGACCTCCATGTTTGTTACTGGCTGACCTAATGGGAGTTGCTCTTCTAGCACACTAGGCAGAGGGTTAGAGATTTGTGCTTTTGAGGTAAAGGTCATGAAATCTATTCCAGACATCACGTACATGCTGTGGTTTCTTTCCGTGTACAGTAGGAGGCTGTGGCTACATAAACTGAAGATTTTGAAGCAGTGTTGCAGAAAAGACAGCCTAAGTTCTGCAACACACAAAACGGTGTTGCAGCAAGGATTCTGACTTAGGCCAAGTTTTAGCAGCTAATCTCCCCAGTTGTATAATTTTTGCTTTGACTGCCAGTAAATTTTGGAATTAGTTGTAACTTAGAAGCCATTGCATAACGGGTGGATGCTCTCACTCCAAACGCCTAGCTTGTTATGCTTTACGTTAGCAGGAGACAAAGAAATACATGGGTGCATTGTCTGTTGCTTTGTTTCAGATATGGTCCATTGGTTCAGTATCTCAATTGACTGTTCTCTGTCATGTCCTATAGAGAAGCTAGCTGTATATATGATATAGAAGCTATAATGGTTTTCAGTAGGTTACCCATATATAACTTCTGTAGCCAGTTTTTGAGTTGAAAGTATATCTTCAATGTTGAGAATATTACTTCATGTACAAACAGTGTTTGAATTTTTTTGGTTCCATAAATGAAACCTAAAATCTTTGATTGATTGCTATTAAACATAAATTCAAACGGTGCTACTTTCTATGGCTTAAAATACATTTATTCTACTTTTGCTTTTCTTTCAGTAACTATGGCTGTCATTTGGGATGAAGAGATTGACTCTCAGTTATAAAAGGGAGTTCAGCGCAATCAATCAGATACTGCTTATGAGGGGCACTGAAGGCTATTTCCCCTAATGATTACAAAGTGTTTTTGTTCACATATTTGTACATGCAATTATAATTCATAATATGGAAACCATAGCCAGTCCATTTTCATTTATATGGGTCACTCCAGATTTTCAATTTGCATAATTATTAAAAAGAACAGGAGTACTTCTGGCACCTTAGAGACTAACAAATGTATTTGGGCATCAGCTTTTGTGGGCTAGAACCCACTTCATTAGATGCATAGAGTGGAACATACAGTAGGAAGATATATACATACAGAGAACATGAAAAGATGGGGGTTGCCATACCAACTCTAAGAGACTGATCAATTAAGGTGAGCTATTATCAGCAGGAGAAAAAAAACTTTTGTAATGATAATTAGGATGGCCTATTTCAAACAGTTGACAATGTGTGAACAACAAAAGGGGGACACTTAGCATGGGGAAGTAGATATCAGTTTGTGTAATAACCCCGCCACTCCCAGTCTTTATTCAAGCCTAATTTAATGGTATCCAGTTTGCAAATTAATTCCAGTTCAGCAGTTTCTCGTAGTAGTGTTTTGGAAGATTTTTTTGTCGAAGAATTGCCACTTTTAGGTTTGTTACTGAGTGACCAGAGATACTGAAGTATTCTCCTACTAGTTTTTGAATGTTATGATTCCTGATGTCAGATTTGTGTCCATTTATTCTTTTGCGTAGAGACTGTCCAGTTTGGCCAATGTACTTGGCAGAGGGGCATTGCTGGCACATGATGGCATATATCACATTGGTAGATGTGCAGGTGAATGAGCCCCTGATGGCATGGCTGATGTGATTAGGTCCTATGATGGTGTCAATTGAATAGATATGTGGACAGAGTTGGCACCAGGCGTTGTTGCAAGGATAGGTTCCTGTGTTAGTGTGTTTGTTGTGTGGTGTGTGGTTGCTGGTGAGTATTTGCTTCAGGTTGGGGGGCTGTCTGTAAGTGAGGACTGGCCTGTCTCCCAAGATCTGTGAGACTGAGGGATCGTCCTTCAGGATAGGTTGTAGATCTTTGATGCGCTGGAGAGGTTTTAGTTGGGGGCTGAAGGTGACGGCTAGTGGCATTCTGTTACTACAGGATAGGCCCAACAAAGAAAGTAGGTGACTTCTGGGTACTCTTCTGGCTCTGTCAATCTGTTTCTTCACTTCAGCAGGTGGGTATTGTAGTTTAAGAATGCTTGATAGAGATTTTGTAGGTGTTTGTCTCTGTCTGAGGGATTGGAGCAAATGCGGTTGTATCTTAGAGCTTGGCTGTAGACAATGGATCGTGTGGTATGTCCTGGATGGAAGCTGGAGGCATGTAGGTAAGTATAGCGGTCAGTAGGTTTCCGGTATAGGGTGGTGTTTATGTGACCATTGCTTATTAGCACTGTAGTGTCCAGGAAGTGGATTGCTTGTGTGGATTGGTCCAGGTTGAGGTTAATGGTGGGATGGAAATTGTTGAAATCATGGTGGAATTCCTCAAGGGCTTCTTTTCCATGGGTCCAGATGATGAAGATGTCATCAATGTAGCACAAGTAGAGTAGGGGCGTTAGGGGATGAGAGCTAAGGAAGCATTGTTCTAAGTCAGCCATAAAAATGTTGGCATGCCGGTACCCATAGCAGTGCCGGTGACTTGAAGGTATATATTGTCCCCAAATGTGAAATAATTGTGGGTGAGGACAAAGTCACAAAGTTCAGCCACCAGGTTTGCGTGACATTATTGGGGATACTGTTCCTGTCGGCTTGTAGTCCATCTTTGTATGGAATGTTGGTGTAGAGGGCTTCTACATCCATAGTGGCCAGGATGGTGTTTTTTAGAAGATGACCAATGGATTGTCGTTTCCTCAGGAAGTCAGTGGTGTCTCGAAGATAATAGCTCACCTTAATTGATCAGTCTCTTAGAGTTGGTATGGCAACCACCATCTTTTCATGTGCTCTGTATGCGTGTGTGTGTGTGTGTGTGTGTGTGTGTGTGTGTGTGTGTGTATGTATATATAGATATAGATAGATAGATATCTTCCTACTGTATGTTCCACTCTATGCATCTGATGAAGTGGGTTCTACCCCACGAAAGCTTATGCCCAAATAAATTTGTTAGTCTCTAAGGTGCCACAAGTACTCCTCGCTCTTTTTGCAGATACAGACTAACACGGCTACCACTCTGATAATTATTAAAGCCGCTCCAAGATCAATGAGAAGCAAATAGCTGTAAAGCAAACATGACTGATACATACCCAATGGTGGTTGTCTGTATATTATGCTTAGGTAGATTAATAAGATAGATACATATCTACCCATCTATCATCACTGCAGGATATGAGTGCCTGATCTTCTGCTAATGGATGAAGTGCACATGCTGATCCCCTGAGATCCCTTAGTTGCCTTCAATGCTGTTGGTTTGTGAGTGCCACCCATTGTCCCTAGCAGGGGTAAGTAGAATTGCTTTTAAGTGTTCTTTCTGCTGGAGAGGCCCAAAAAGGTACTACTGGGCAATTATTTGTCTGCCTCAAAGTCACTCTCATGCAAAGTACCACATTGTTTTATCTGGTCACCTTGCCTGTATGGATCATGATGCCTGTCGTATAAAATCACAGTAATGTAGGACTGGAAGGCACCTCGAGAGGTCATCTAGTCCATCCCCCTCTGTGAGGCAGGATTTTTATGCTATGACACCTAGCTCTGTCTCTAATCACTTAACCTAGTTGGTGCAGATGAGTGACTTACCCTGAGTCTGAGACTGAGCCTTGGTTGAGGACTAATTGATTAAAACTCAGTTCAGATAAATCTGAGGGGGCTGGTTGAAGGCTGTTTTCTGGAAGGATTTCTTGACTCTGCAACTCATTCCTCCCCCTTGGTTCTAGGGATGCTCATCCTTTGCCTATTGCAAGGCTCATCTCTTCTCTCAGCCTTTCAGAAGGAGATGGGTTGAGAGATGAATGGTCCCATGTGGGAAGTTATTATCTGATGAGGTGACATGCTTAGAAAGAGTACTGCTTAAAGTCAGAT
This sequence comes from Chelydra serpentina, assembly GCA_037349315.1. NCBI lineage: Eukaryota > Metazoa > Chordata > Testudines > Chelydridae > Chelydra > Chelydra serpentina. Next base: position 84,705,535 of record JBAIAC010000002.1, read on the forward strand.
TTTTTCTTATATATACACACACACACTTAGATATTTACTCTTGTATATTTTAATATTTGTGCAACTACATAGAACCTGGACTGTTGCTCCTGAAATAGATCTAAAAATGAAATAGAACTTTCAGCAATATGACACTTCATATTTTTTAAATATGATCTGGAAAAGATGGTTTATAAATCCTCTTTTGTCATAGCTGGAAGATGACAATGTCTGATCTCCAACAGATCTGGCCATTAGATTCCTTTCAAACATTACAGTCTGCTCTCCAGCTATGAGTCATCTTCACCCCGAGTAAATCGTGGAAATAACTAGGATATTAGAAAAGGAGAAATAGATAAAAAGAGAATCTGTTAGCAATACTTTTTGTAGCAAGCAGATGCTAGAATGCTTTTTCATGTGTTACATAATCTGTGTGACTCACAACGACGTGTATGTAACATTTAGTACAAAGGGGAATAGCCATAAATACTAAGAACATTTTTGCGATCTCAGGAGTTGTTCACATAGGAGGAAATCTATAGTTTTGTGTTGTAAGTTCTTTAATTTAGGGAGCTGCATGCTTATCTGGTTGGTTTTTATTGTCTTCTTCTCATGTGTTTTATCACAACTTATTAATAGCAGGGAAAACCCTGTTGGTTAAAATCTTTTTTTCCTCAGAGCTGTTTTATGCAATCAGTCAATATAAGCTATTATCACTGTGTTTGCATTATTGACTGTTTTCAATGGCACTCAATTCATGGGGTAGCTTTTAACAACATGCTGACCAAACACAGAAAAGTAAGCAACGCCTTGCTTACTAATTGTAAAAAATTAGTAATATAATGGGCCCATAGTGGCTCTCCCCTGTTCTATCCATGGTGGGGGACCCTGTGCACACAGATCTCTCACTGTTGCATGGAAAAAGGAGCTTTGTTACCTCCATGGCATCATCCCCATGTCATTATGGATTCTGAGAGCGAACTTTGCGGAGGTGGGCTGGAAGATGAATGCCAGGCAGGGGCAAGACTTTGAAGGCTACTCTTCATCTCTTCCCCCCTCTCCTCCCCACCTCTTCTGGCCTCTTACAGGTTCCTTGGAAAAAATGCCTCAGCATTAATTTCCACAGCAATTTCCAGCATCTCTTACGTTTTATAAGGGGACTGTCCTGCATGAAAAGCAGTTCCCTGTCTCCTCCCCCACTTTTGTATAGGCATATGTGTATGGGCAGGGGGGTTGGCAGTGGCACCATGGTGATCTGGGATGTAGCATGAAGCTGTATTTCCCCTGTTTACCACTGACCCTGCAGCCGGACATGTGAATTACACGTGTCTGCTCTCCTTCACTCCAAATAAGGGGGAAACAACATGGACAAATGCAAAACTTACCAGGAGATGGCCCATGGGCGCTAATATTTTCAGCATAAGCACACTAATGTTAATCAACAGCTGTAAAGTACATGTAGTTTTGGAAGGGCACACATGTTTTTAGTTAAACCAGACTCCACTTTGCTGCAGTAACAACTGATAGACTTTAAGGTCAGAAGGGACCATTATGATCACCTACTCTGACCTCCTGCACAATGCAGGCTGCAGAATCTCACCCACCAATTCCTATAATAAACCTTTAACCTATGTCTGAGCTATTGAAGTCCTCAAATCAAAAGACTCCAAGGTGCAGAGAATCCTCCAGCAAGTGACCCGTGCCCCACGCTGCAGAGGAAGGCGAAACCCCCCCAGGACCTCTGCCAATCTGCCCTGGAGGAAAATTCCTTCCTGACCCCAAATATGGCGATCAGCTACATTCTGAGCATGTGGGTAAGACTCACCAGCCAGACACCCAGGAACAGATTCTCTGTAGTAACTCAGATCCCACCCCATCTAACATCCCACCACAGGCCATTGGGCATATTTACTGCTGATAGTCAACCTCTGTTCTTCTAGCTGGAGTTACAGCTCTAGATATTCTTTCTCCTTTATCTAGCAATCATTAAGAGGTTTTGTTTTGAGCGGAACTCTATAAAGTTCCAGTACACGGCAATCAAATTATGCTTAGAAATATTCTAGTCTCAAATAGCAGATTCAGCATGTGATCAGAAATCTTATGTGTTTTACCATAGCATGTAGGAGCCCCAGCTGTGGGCCAGGATCCCATTGTGCTAGGCACTGTACAAACACAGGACAAAAAGCCAGCTTATGTGCACCCTGAGGTGTGTGTCACTCTGGTTAGCAGAACAATGGCATGTCATAACAATGGCTGGTTTATTAAGGCTTCAGCTCCAAGCACAGCAAAGTGTTTTGTTTTGTTTTTTGAATAATTAGAAGTGACCCCGAACCATGCAGAAGCTAATGGAATGTTTCCCATAGACGTCAAAGGGGTTGGAATTCACCCTAGGACAGGAGATCATAGATCAGCATCTATGTGTGCAAGTCACAAATTCAAACATTTGAGTGTGATTACACACTGTGTGTAGGCTAGTTAATAATCCCCAAATAGTCCCAGTTCTATTACATTTTGACCCGGTAGTTTGGTAGGTTTATGACAAACTTGCAGACCAATGAGCTGGCTCTAAAGACGCTCCCTGTTCAGTGTGTGTTCATCCTCTGTCAAGCTGCAGAGCTGGATGTTTTCATGAACATTTAAAAATGGAACACTTGTATTAAGCTTTTCAGTCATTTATCCTGCTGAAGTGGTTTAGCACCATTTAAAATCATATTTATCTCATGTACATAGCTCTTGGCCCCCAAATTGGAGGAGACAGACACAAAGTCATTCTATCCCCCACCTTCCCTGTGAGGCCCCAGCACTTACTTTGGTGCTGCTCATCTTGATTTGGTCTCCTTCTGTTTTCTTGGCCATCTTTGAGCTCCCTGGCTGTGTTCCTGCAGGGCTCCTCGAAGCAGTGTCTTCAAGACCCACGTCTCATCATTCTGTTCTCTACACTTTATTCCCTCTTCAGTTGTCATTCTCCTTTTCACCAAAATCCCCTTAATCTCATACAATTGTGTTTCATCTTCATTCCCCCCAGTTCCCCCAATCTCATTCCTCTGTTGAGCAAACTTTTTCTCCCCCGGCTTCTGCCTTGCCCTCAAATCCTCCTAAACTCTTTCTTTCTTTCACAGGTCATAGAATCATAGAATATCAGGGTTGGAAGGGACCTTAGGAGGTCATCTAGTCCAACCCCCTGCTCAAAGCAGAACTAATCCCCAATTTTTGCCCCAGATCCCTAACTGGCGCCCTCAAGGATTGAACTCACAACCCTCGGTTTAGCAGGCCAATGCTCAAACCACTGAGCTATCCCTCCTCCCAAGGTCCTAAGTCTCTCTTCTCTTTTCCCTTCCAATCCTACAGTCTTTCCAATCTATTTATGTTTATATACAGGCACCCATCACTCTGGTATCTTACCTCCTCCTCCTCATCAAATGCTTCTCCTCTCCCTCATTTCGCCAGTCTTTTACCTACCCTTCCATATCCCAGATTCTCCTCTCTCCTCCTCCATATTTTTATCTCCTCAAATCACCCTTCTCCCTTCCCCACATCCCTCACTTTTTTCTTTCTCTCCCCAAATCTCCTTCGTTCCTCTTCCTTTGTTCTTTCTCCCTCCAAACACTTCTCTTCTCCCCCTGCTAACAATGTCCCTTGTGATGGGGTATAGAAACCCTACACTAGACCTGGAGGTTAATGAGCTAATGTGGGCTCAGGTGGCTCTGCCCGTCAGGATTGGAGATAGCGCCTCATCTCAGTTGATGGGTGACCAGAAGGGAGAGTAGCACTTTGCTAATGGAGAAGCCTGACTGAAGGCAGGAGTTCCCCCAGCTAACCTCTGCCCTATGGCCCCTGTCTGAGGACAGGGAGCGCCAAATGCTGACTCTCAGTGAGGGAACCATTCCCCTCTATCACCTGTGAACTCAATTTATTTATGTTAATTCTCCTTGTTTTTTGTTCTCCCCAGAAAGAGAGAGACTTTAAAATCACTGCTAGTGGTGAGACAACCGCTTTATAACTGGCAGAGACTATGGGCATCCTTCCAATGTCTGAAGAGGAGGGGAGAAGACTGACTGACCTTGATGGTCAAACACCCTAGGGATGTGGGGTGATAGGATGGTGGCAATATGGACCTAGAGGGTCTTCGCAAATGGATGACCAAAACCCAGCAGTAGCAACTCCTGCAGCAAGTGGCTGCCCAGCATCAACACGTGGTCTTGGACTTCAGGGCACAACAGCAGGAGCAGCAACAAAGGCTGGTCCAACAGGTAATGGCCACAGTGCAGCCTCAGGGACTTCCCGGGGCTTCCCCTCCAGGAGTTATAGGCCTGGGACCGGTGCCATGCCAGTGAAATTCACAAAGATGGGCCTTGAAGGCGACCCAGAGACTTTCCTGGTAATGTTTAAGTGACTAGGGTAATCCAGTGGCCACCTTACCAGTGGGCCACCTTGTTGGCTCCTTACCTAATGGGGCCAAACCCCACATGGTGGCCAAGGAATTTAAGAGACCCTATGCTAGTAGTGGTTAAAGTTGGACACTTGTCGAGGTGGCTGAGCTCATTGTGGTGGAGCATTTTGCCCATATATCCCAGCTGGGGGTAGGGAGTGGGCAGGGCCGTCCTTAGCCATAGGCAGAATAGGCAGCCGCCTAGGGCACCACTAGGTCTGGGGCACCACACTCCGGTGGATTGCACTCCGGACATAAATCATCAAGAACAGATGTCGTTAATAGTGAGATTTGTCGACATTAGTGATTCAGCACAGATTACAGTTAAAGAATCAAAAAGAAAATAAGAAAGAAAGAAATACTTGTGGCACCTTAGAGACTAACAAATTTATTTCAGCATAAGCTTTCGTGGGTTAGAACCCACTTCATCGGATGCATGGAATGGAACATACAGTGGACAGATATTTATACAGTCAGAGAAACATGATAAGGTGGAAGTGCCTGTACCAACCTTAAGAGGCTAATTAATTGAGAGGAACCATAACAGCAGGGGAAGAAAAACCTTTGAAGTGATAAACAAGATGGCCATTGCGGACAGTTGACACACAGGTGTGAATGAGGATCGTTAACGTAAGGGAAATAGAATCAATTAATGTAATGGCTAAGCCATTCCAAGTCTCTATTTAATCCTGAGTTTATCACATTTTTAGAAGTAGAAGACACTTTTTTAGAAGAAGAAGAAGAAGTTTTCCAATACTGTAAGCTTATGTTTGTGTTGCTAAGAGCAAGTCAGGCATAGGGGCACCAGTTTAATAATCCCGCCTAGGGCACCATAAATCCTAAGGACAGCCCTGGGAGTGGGTGCTCAAACACCAGCCTGAGAACCTAGCCAATTCTGTCTGGCTGATGGAAAAGAAACAGCCAGTTACTGTAACCGGGGGTCTTTGAGATGTGATGCAGAGATGTATTCCACTTAGGTGTGTGTGCGCACAGGGCACTGGAGCTGGAGAATTTTGCTTAGCAGTACCGTAGAGGGGCAGCACTTGCAATCAAAGCTTGCAACTCTCTTGCTCTCCTTGCAGCTGCTATCACCATGTGAAATGCAGTTTTTTGACATAGGAGAGGAAAGGGCCAGGATGTCAGAGACTTGAATGGCGGTCCTATGAGAGCTGCTAAGACACTGGAAAGGTCCCTCAAGGGAACTGGTTCCCACACTGGCAGATGGAGACATAAGAAAATAAGACGAAGGATTCCTTTCAAGAATCTTGCCACCGTAGCACTGGAAAACATTGATCTTCCATGAATGGGTGGTTGAAAGGCTGAGATCGCCACTAGATACATCCCCAATGAACTAAGCCTAAGGCCAGACAACTGAAGATGTCTTGGATACTAGCCAGTGTTGGCTGAACTCCGTGGGCCAATGACCACGTTGAAAAAGGCTTCCACTTTGCCGAATAGGCCATCCTGGTAGAGGGTTTTCTACTACTGAGTAGGACCTGTTGAACAGACTGCTGAACATTGCTCTTCCTCCTAATTCAAATATAGAGCAGCCATGCCATAAGATGCAGGGAGCTGAGAGCAGTATTTAAAGTGCGACCATGATTCTGTATGAGCAAGTCATAATGGGGGAAGGGATATGGGGTCTGAATTGACAGCGCAAGAAAGTTGGAAAACCAGCAGTGCCTTGGCCGTGCCAAGGCAATGAGAATGAGGTTGGCCCAATCCGCTTTCAACGTGAGGATGACCTGTGGAATGATAGAGGTCAGAGGAAAAGTGTACAGGAGAGTCGACTGTGAGCTGAGGTGGAAGGCGTTAGTCAGGGAGACCTCTCAAGAGCAGAACAAATGGCATTTCCTGTTGTCCCTTGTAGAGAACAGGTTGATTGTTGGGATGCCCCACACTGCAAAGATGACTCTCAGAGCACTGGGCTTCAGAGACCACTTGTGGTTCAGGGAAAAGATTATTGCTGAGATGGTCCGTGAGATGATTCTGGGCCCCAGGCAAGTGATCAGCTTATGGAAGTGATACTCTCGTCAATGCAGAACTGCCACAACCTAATCACCTCTTGGCAGAGCACCCTTGCCCGTTCACGTAATACATCACAGTGGTATTGTTGGTAAGTATGTGAACCCTTGATGCAATCTAGGAAAGTGAGACAGGCATTGTAGATGGCGCCCAAGCTCCAGGACATTGATATGCAGTGGAGCTGCTTGCTCTGACCACAGGCCCTGAACCTTCAGCAAGCCCAGATGCACTCCCCAATTGATCAGGGAGGTGTCGGTGACAACAGTCCTGGTTAAGGACTGGGCAAAGGGAATGCCTTGACATACGTTCCACTGAACCGTCCACCACTGCAAGAAGTCCAGGATCAATGGAGGAAGGCTGAAACTGCAGACTGAGACAAAGGCAGCAAATTGTCTGGAAATGGTCAGTAAGCAGAAAACATCTTGAATTCATAGTCTATTAGGACCATAATAAATTCAGTTTTTCTGGGTGGGGACCAGCATTGACTTTCCTGTGTTTAGGATGAGACCCAGAGTTGAATAAGTGTAATGTGTACATGAGAAAGGACTTTTTTTCCTGAACCTGCTTCTAAGCAGCCATTTGCCCAGAAATGGGAAGACATGGATTCCCCTGCTCCTGAAGTATGCCATCACCATGACCACGCAATTGGTAAAAACCTGGGGGCAAAAGACAGACCGAAGGGAAGGAGTGTGTACTGAAAATGGCAGTTTGCCACAATGAATAGGAGAAATCTTCTGTGCTTTGGGAGAATGTCCACATGGAATTAAGCATCCTGAAGATCCAGAGCAGTCATGCTGCGACAACGAGTCATTCTGAGACAACATGGCGAGGCTAGTTGATAGGGTGACCATATGGAACTTCATATATCTGATATATTTGTTGAGGTTGCAGAAGTCGAGAATAAGTATTACCCCTCCCTTGGATTTGGGAACCAGGAAGCACTGGGAATAGAAGCCCTGACCCCGGTGTTCTGGAGGAACTTCCTCCACTGTTCCCAATGCCAGTAAAGAGAAGACCTGCTCGAGAAGCAGTATCTTGTGAGAAGGGTTCCTGGGGAGGGATGGTGGGAGGAGGAGTGGAGAGGAATTGGATAGCATAGCCCAACCTGATGGTGCTTAGGACCCAGCTGTCAGTTGTAATAGAGCACCAAAACATTGCATGAGCAAGCCAACCTGTCCCTGAACAGAGGTGGGGTAAAGGAAGTGACGATGGGACTAATGCTCTGGACCAAGAAGTCAAAACGGACACCTGAGGGGCGATGGTGATGGGTGTGATGACTGTCTGAACCCCAGACCCAACTGCCTCCTCAGGGATCTATGCCCCTTTCTGGGGTAATCCCACTGTCGCGAGGGAGGAAAAGGCTGCCCGAAGGTGCATTGTGGACAGTATTTTGCTGCTGGTGGCCACTAAAATGGTGCCTCTGCATTGCTAGTGTATACACCCCCCAGGAACGTTGGGTGGCCCAAGAGTCCTTAAAGGAGTGCCGGGTCTTCTCTGAAAAAACCCCCTGCTATCAAAGGGCAAATCCTCTATGGCAGAGGTTCTCAAACTGTGGACCGTGGCCCACCAGTGATCTGCGAGTTCCATTTAGTTGGTTCGCAGATAGTTCCCTCTAAGGTGCGTACCTGGGTGGCCGCACATAAGAGAATGAAGGGCCACCCACCTAATTAGTGGAGCCGTGCAGGCGTGGCTCCACTAATCAGGTGCCTGGACCCTGGAGCAGATGCACATGTAAAGTGAAGTGGTGGCTTGGGGGGGGGAGGGAATAAGGAGTAGGTGGGAGGGGGCAGAGTGGTGAGAAGAGGAGGTGGAAGGAATTTAGGACGTGCAGGGCTGCGGTGGCCAGAGAAAGAGGTGACTTTCCCCAGCTCCAGGGCTGCAGCTGCTGGGGAGAGATGGCCCTCCATCCCAGCCTCAGCTCTATGGCTGCTGTGGCGGGGAAGAGACCCCCTTCCTTCCTAGCCTCAGCTCGGGGGCTGCCGCGGAGGGGGCAGTGGGGAGTGTAATTCCATCGCGTTAGAAATGTAAGGCTACTGATATTAAAATATGAGTTGTGTGCTTTTATTTGTAGAAGAAAAAAAGTTAATTATTACCAAATTTTTTTATATAGCACTTTTATCCAAAGCATTTTACAATAGTTAGCTAATGGTACAAACAACATTTGGAAAGATTATTACGTGGTCCGCTGAGACCCTCCACAATTTTCAAGTGGTCCACAAAAAAAAAGTTTGAGAACCACTGCTCTGTGGCTTGCAGCCCAGCTGGAGCAATGCCCCAATTCTGCAGCCAGGATGCCCTTCTCATGGTTGCTGCAGAGGCCATACTTTGGCAGAAGTGTCTACAGCGTCCAGCACAGACTGCAACAATGTCGTGGCCAGTAAACAGCCTTCACTGACAAATGCCTGAAATTCCCCTCTGGAGGTTTCAGGCAGCTGGTCTGCAAACTTAGACATGGCCAGCCAATGTACAAAGTCATACTTCGACAACGATGCCTGCTGGTTTTCAATCCACATTTGCAGGGATGAGGAGGTATAAATCTTCCTGCCCATTAAATCCATCCTTTTGGAGTTCTTGCCCTAAGGAGTGGACTTAAACATGCCCTGCTGGGCCCTATCACTCACTGTGATTATGACTGGGGAGTTTGGGGCCAGATAGAAGTAAAAACCCTCAAATCCCTGCATTGGGACAAAGTAGCATTTCTCTGTGTGCTTTGCAGTAGGCAATACCAAAGCTGGCATGCTCCAGAAGGCCTTTGCAGGCTCTAGGAATGCATTGCTGATAGGGAGGGTTACTCTCCCCAGGAGCAGATGTCTGAAGGATATCCACTAATGTATGGGTTTTCTCCTGCATGAATTCCGCCTGAATGCCCAGGGAAGCAGTCATGCACCACAAAAGGTCTTGGTAGGCCTTAAAATCCTCTAGCTTTAGAGCGGAGGAAGAGTCAGGCACTGCTGCATCGTCCTGGGATGACGAAGGGGCTCTTAAATGTGCCAAGACTCCCTTTCCTGGACTGGTGGAGCTGGAAGGGGCACGGGAATATTTAACTAAATACAACTAACACTGATGTAACTAACACTAAGGGTACGTCTACACTACCCGCCCGAATTGGCGGGTAGCGATCGATCTTCTGGGATCGATTTATCGCGTCTTATGTAGACGCGCTAAATCAATCCCAGAAGCGCTCCCTGTCGACTCCGGAACTCCAGCTCGGCGCGAGGAGTAAGCGGAGTCGACGGGGGAGCCTGCCTGCGCCGCGTGGACCTGCAGTAAGTACTTTTAATTTGATCTAAGATACGTTGACTTCAGCTACGCTATTCTCATAGCTGAAGTTGCGTATCTTAGATCGACCGCCCCCCCTCCCCCCAGTGTGGACCAGGCCTTAGAGTACTACTAACTATATGCAACTAGAAAAAACACTAAAAGAGTGAGAGGTTGAGGTTAAAACCACACGGAGCTCCGACTCCAGGTAAGGACTGTAAGAAGGAACTGAGGGGGGTCGGGATTGCACTGCCTTATAGAATCATAGAAGATTAGGGTTGGAAGAGACCTCAGGAGGTCATCTAGTCCAACCCCCTGCTCAAAGCAGGACCAACATCAAATAAATCATCCCAGTCGGGGCTTTGTCAAAACCTCTAAGAATGGAGATTCCACCATCTCCCTAGGTAACCCATTCCAACCCATTTTACCGGGCCATAAAAATCTCTAAGGATGGAGATTCCACCCTCCTAGTGAAATAGTTTTTCCTAATATCAAACCTAGACCTCCCCCACTGCAACTTGAGACCATTGCTCCTTCTTCTGTCATCTGCCACCACTGAGAACAGCCTAGCTCCATCCTCTCTGGAACCCCCCTTCAGGTAGTTGGAGGCTGCTATCAAATGCCCCCTTACTCGTCTCTTCTCAAAATATGACCTACTCCAACCAAGAAGAAACAGGTCAAAAGGTTTCTGGGGCTTGTGGTTTAATGCTGTGGATTCATGCCAGCGTTTTTGAGGATAGTGCCCCCCACCAAGAACCTGGTTAAGGCCAATAGCCCCAAGAAAGTTCACTGGTCTGACGCCTGCAAAAAGGCCTTTCTGACATTGAAAGACCCCCCATGCGAAGAACCTGTCCTGTTCACTCCTGACTTCTCAAAATATGTCATTTTGCAAACCAAGGGCTCAGAAATGGGACTAGGGGCAGTGCCATCTAGCACTCTTCCTGAGCCGTGAATGGTTCCTGGGTTGGGGGGGGGGGCATAGTCAGAGATGGAAAAGGAAGGGTTGGCGGTGAAATGGGCTGTGGACTTGCTCTCTGATATCACCTCTTGGGGAAATCTGTTCAATCTCGTCATTGATCATGCCCCATTGAGGTGGTTAAATGACACGAAAAAAATGAACCCGCAGCTTCTGCGCGGATATCTGTCTCTCCAGCTCTATGCCTCCCAAATTCAACGTATGGTGATCCTTTCCCCCTGCCACCCCTAGGAAGTGTATGGGGGTGGGGGTGGGGGAGAACAGTCTGCTGGCCCTGGTTCTCTGGCTGCCATCTCAATGGGGAGGGTGTGTGATGGGGTATATAACGCCCCCCCACTAGACAACATGGGGTTTATGATCTAATGTGGGCTCAGGTGGCTCCACCCCATTGCACCTCTGAGAAATATCAGGATTGAGAGGGAGAAATATCAGAGGGAGAGCCCCAGCTCAGTTGATGGCAGCCTACAGAAAAGAATAGACCTTCAGTGATCATCTCCTGAAGAGAGGGGCTGGCTGAAGATAGGAGCTCCCCTGCCGACCAGTGCCCGATAGTTCCTCCCTGAGGAAAGGGAGGACCAGCTACAGATGCACTTTGAATCATTCTCCTCTTTCCCGTGAACTCAGTTTATTTGCATTAATTCCCCTTATTTTTTGTTCAAGGGCGACTCTGGAAGGGGACAGACTTTAAAGTGACCTGGCCGGAGAGCCAAGTCACAGGAAGAAACAGACCACCACAGGCCCAGAGCCACCGTCGGGAGGAGAGCTGCTACTTCAGGCACAGCCATAAGAAGGAGCTAGCGGTGAGCCAACTGCTTTGCACCCTTCAGATGTATAACCACCTATTTGCCTAGACAACTGGGGGCATGTGGAGGAGGCCTGTGGAAATGGTGTTGGGAATTTGTCCTTTCAGTACAATAGCAAAGCACTGAAACCATCTACTGTAAATGTAAATCAAAGCAACTGCATTGCTTTTTACAGGACTTAAATCACTTGTAGCACGGGAGTCTAGCCCCTGTGAAATGGTATTGCTACTCATCTCACGTTGCTGTTCCTACAGCAGTAGACCCTGCACAGTCAAGGCTTCACAAACACTGGTCTAAGCAGAATCAGTTACTGTGGTCACAAGTAAAATGGAAGGCACTGGCCACTATTTATGCAGGCTGTTGTGTGGTACACAATTTCTCAGCTAAATGTGACTATATAGGTATCTTTCCCTAGTGTATAGAGGTCTGGATTGGGACTCTGCCATTGGCGTGACCTTGGAAAAGTCACTTCACCTTCCTGTGTCTGAGAATCTGTAAAATGGGGATAATGATCCTGATCTCCCTTTTGTAAAGTGCTCTGAGAGCCCCGGATAAAATGTTCTATAAGAGCTAGGTATAGGACTGTAAATAAAATACCAGATACTTTTTGAGGTATTCTAATCCTATGGAAAATGCCCCCAAATATACTATAGCAGCAAAGTTAAATAAAGAAAATAACACCGGGCCCCAAACTAGAGCACAGTGGTGTAATTATCCCAGGATTATTGCAAACAAATTTGATTACTGAACTGAAATTAATAAAAATAGTTTGCAGGGTATGGTCTCAAGACTCCAGATCCTCAGAGGGGTTTGTTCTGTGTATGTTTTTTGAATTAGAATCCAAGTCTAGCTCTGGGTAAAAACTTTGCCCTTGGACCCTATTGCTGTTATGGCTGAAACTAACCCACCTCCCTGCACCCAGAGCCAAACACCTGCAAACTTTGGAGTGTTTGAAATTTAGGGCAACATTTTTCAACAACAGGTGCCTGAAGTTAGGATTCTGATTTTCAAAATTGCGTCAGTGGGACCTATTACATGTTCAGTGCGGAAATCAGGCTACTTAAGGGCCTAATTGAGGACTGAGGCACCTGGTTTTGAAAATCTTGTTCCCAATCTGATTTTCATGGCTTAGGCCCCTATCTAATTTATCTGTGTGAGGGGGACATAAAGAGGTTGATCAAGGAAATCTCCGTGAAAGTGAGTTATATTCATTCAGTTTTAAATACCCTTTACATGGGGTTTTTCAGCGACACAAATACAGCTTTCACATTAGAAAAGGGGACATATCTTCTGACTTCACTGGCTTGTATCAGAGGGGAAACCAGGTCATGGAAATGCCATGCAGTGTATTTTGTAAATCTGGAATTCAGTTCTCTAATTATCTTCTGCATAAAAAGATTCCCCCTCCCCCTCCCCCCACTTTGATTTAAATTGCAACAAAACCAGAGGCCAGTCTCCTAGAGGCAGCTTGAAAAAAGTAAATTGCTTTTCCTCTACTTGTTGCTCCTCTTTAATTTATATTAAACTCACAAGCTACAAGTGTAAAATGTAAACATTATATGGTTCTCTACCTTTCCCAGTGTAGTCTGGTAAATTGGGTGCAAGGGATGGAGGAAGGATGGGGTTGCGGAAGCCCACTCTAATGAGCAAGAATGAATGTGCAGCACAGGGTATTTTTTTTCCCCCAGGAGCTCGTGTTCATTTCTCAAGTCCAAAAATAATAATCACACCACGTAGACCAACGTAAATCAAGAACCCCCAGAGGACGCTTTAGTCTTCCCTGTTGGAGTCAGCTGCAGCTATCTGTCCATTCTTCTTCATGATCTTATCAAGGACATTTGTAGTGGATCCCACAATTCAAATATCAGATTTTTCATAAAGGTGACAGGGTTTCACTGGGAATAGTTATCTGCCTTTTGCAGCCTCTGTACACAGAGGTTTCAGTCATGTATACTATCACGAAGGAAAGACTACAGTAGCTATTCAAATCACTAATCTTACATGGGAGACTGAGTGAATTAAGCATAGGTTTGAAAATTAGGATTCAGTCATACAGAGCAACAGCCTTTGTGTGAAAACGAGCCAAATGGGATACTGGGCCACTGCCACAAACACATGCATTTCCAGTGCAGTAATTGAAGTTCCATCTTGTCATGCCATCAGTGAATTTGGCCCAGCGTGGCTAAGTAGCATGCCTAACATGAGACGAATTTGACTTCTTGGAGAATGACGGCGGGAGGGTGTGGAGAAGAGAACTATTGGGCTCTCGGCTCAATTTGAGAGAGCACAGATTAGTCATAAGGAAAGAGACATGAACAAGCATGGAGCAAGCTTTCATTGGAGATTAACCTCTTTAGGAAACACTGAAACACCTTCCTCTTCAAAAAGCCCTTTCCACCATCAGAATAACACAACAGTAATATCCCCTGCACCCAACCCTCCCCCCATTATCCTGAAACACTTTAACCTAAACAAAAAGTAAATCAAAAAACTCTAAATGGTCAGAACCAAAAAACCTCCTCCATGTAGAGCTTTTACCTCAAAAAGGGAGAAGTGGCAGAGACTCCATGAACTCACCTAGGGACTAGGTTGTTGATTTTACATTGAAGATGCTTGGGTACTATGGGCAGCAGTATAAAGCCCTTAAGGCAGATAGAAGTAAAGTTTTTATTCCTCCCCCAATCCCATCTGTTCCTTGGGCTGTCCCCATTAAAAGCCTAGTATTATGAAGAATAGACCTGCTTTCCATTCACTTCCTCGAGAGGAACCCATAAAGTGCTATGTCTTTATTGTTTGTAGATGCCACTTGCTAGTTTTCTGCACAGAAAACACCAGGATATGTGCATTGCAGAATTTGAGAGAGATGCTGCAGATGTCTCAGCTACAGTATGTTAGCACACCGATCCCTTATTCTGTTTAACACTTTCTGTTCTTCAACCTCTTAACTGTTTCTGTGAATATTAATCCAGAGGATTTGAAAATATTATTTATTAAAGGCTCAGTTAATCTTCCATTTGCTCCTTGTTTAGTGGCTGACTTTCGATAGGAGGACAATGTACTGTGCCAACGTCTCTGACTCAATGCTTACTGAAGAACCATTTTTATATCCTTCATAACCATATCTTATTAATATACAGTAACTAAGAATGTTAATATGACTCTACAGCATAGTGAATACCTGCAGGCTTGTTACTCTTATCAGAATAATGTATTGTACAGCCTGACTACTTTACTATAGTTCTTAGCTACTATGTAGTATCATTACATACATGTCAATGTTTGTGTAAATAAATATTTCTAGGCTTGTTATGGAAATAGCTTATGCTATGTATTTGAGAGCATGGTTTTGATAGCGTAAGCCCACAGGGCCAGTGTTCACACTGAATCCACTTTTTCTTTAGATGTCCTACCACTAGAGTGGGAAGCTCTTTAGTTTCTTTTTGTCCGTTGGGAAGATAGACAAAGGAGCAGAGAATGAATAAAGAACTGTATGTGCTAGGAAGACATGATAACTGAGACTTTGACAGTCTTTGGTGCCTCAAAACTGTCCATTTGATAGTATCTCTGTATTGTGGACATTGAATATATTGTGTAATCAGATAAATTCATACAACCTAATTACACAAATAAGGAAATGCGCATAGCTGGAAAAGATGTTACTGTAACAATGTCATTCTGTTCCTATAGTTGTAGAAAAAGTTCCTGTTCATCCCCAGATTCAAAGCATATCTGGAATTTTTAGAATTAGAAGCATTGTTAGGCACGGAAAGATACTGTAGTTTAAATGTGATCAAGCAAACACTTTCTCCTGTTTCTGCCTAAATTCTTCACTTGTTACTGGGGGATTTACATATGAATTATTACATCTTCACATTCACAGTACTATAGAAATACTTCATGTCACTTTAATCTCAGTTTTGAAGATATGAAGATTATCGTGTGGATCAAAAAGTGACAGGGGAATAAAAGGTGGTTTAGAGATCTATCAGTTTCAAAAATGTTTGACAATATGTATCTCTGTTCATTATACTCAGGAACTTATTTTTTCCATGTTAAACTTTTATCCATTAAAACTTTTTAGAGAAGGGCTTATTGTGTAGACAAGAGACATTCTTGCAGCTTTATAAAGGTAGAGTTAATTCAAAACATAGACAGGAGCAACTGCTGCTAAAATATATATTTCTATTAAAGGGAAGCTCCTGAAAACTCAGCTGAACGTTAAACCAGTACCAACTGGTAACAATTGGTAACAACTGAGAGGGAGTTAAACTCTGTAGTGACCTACTCATTATACAACCTTGCTGGCTTTAATGGAATTTTATATGCTGTGTTTAGTCTGTGTAAAAATACATAAAAATCCTATTTGTGAAGAGAAAGGAAGAGCACCTATATCAGGAAGCTATCCACCGGTTTTAACCTTCTTCCACTTTGAAGTGATACATTCCTTGGGTAAAATCCTGACTCTATTGAAAACAAGGGCCAAATTCCCATTGACTTCCAAGGAGCCAGGCTTCTGCCCATTCTTTTGGCAGATGATAGACATTTTTCCAGGGAAAATATCTGCAGTATACTGTTCGCATGAATAGAAAAACCCACCTGCAACTCTTAATAACCAACTTTTTATTAGAGCAAATACAGTTGTGGAAACTGTACATTATACATTTTGGGTTCAAGACTTTTATAAATAGAGAAACTCCTACATAAAGAGTTCATTTTTTTCACAGCAAGAAACTTTAAATAGACAAAGTGACATTATTAAGTACATTGGCAGGCTTCATGTGCTGTCCGAAATGTAGTGTACAGTATAACAACCAGTTATAAATAGCCTTTCATGTAAAATACAGCTGTGCACATTTTAGAAAAATACCAACAATTTTTGAGCTTTGTTTTAGAAAAGCTTATAAATCATACATATTTATAAATTGTACTAACATGCTTAAATTTATAAACATTTTCAGAAGCTGATTGTTACCCCATTATTTTCAGAGCATAAAGTATTTTAAATAAACATTGAATAAGAATTAAATGTCAGTTACAAAATTAGTTCTCTTTGTAAGGAGACATGGGGTGGGGTGGGCAGGAGCATTTATCCCTTACATCAAGGCTTACAGTAACTTTAAAATTTGTTCTCATTTAAAAATCACCTTCTTAAATTTTTAAAGTAAAACATGATTTTACTTATTTTTAAAAATAAATAAATATACCAGTTATTTCCATTTGCTCTCTTTCTGCTTTCTTCCACACTGGTCAAACCACAGGATTTTCAACATACTTCTGCATAAAACACCATGTTATTGCCCTGCACTGAGCTGTATCAGGCTACACAATATTCATTCCATACCTATGTTACTTTATGTGCTGCATCAAAAGATACCTAATGTAGCTTTTAAGAAACTTCTCCATTAAACCATGCAAACAATTATAAAGTTTACAAACATGTTCAAAAACTAAAAATTATGAAGTCTTTTCTAATAGAGATAAAATAAACCATATTCCAAGCCCTTTTCTATTTTTGATTTGAAAGTAAATATTTTAATTTAAAATGATCACACCACATACACTTCTGTAAGTAAAGAAGCATGCTTTTGAGTAATATAGGGTACAGTAATTACAGTGTAATGGCACATGAAAAAACACTGATCACATCAGCATAACATAGGACTATAAAACAACTTAAGACAAATGTTCCAAATGAAAATTTCTGTGGCTCTTTCTTTTGTTTTTTTGTTGAGGTAAAATTATATACGGACTTTAAAGACAATAAAGGCATCAAATTGATAAACAATCATTTTAATGGATCTAAATGCTCTACCTGAATGTATTCAACACACAGCTAGTATTTTAAAATTAATAATAATTTTGTATGTAGTAACTAGCTTAGCTTTCATTGGCATTAATGTCCACTTGGACAAGACTTGACTTTAACTGCTGGCAAAAATCCCAATATTAAAATATAATCATTCAAATCACCGATTACCACAACACTGGTGTCGGAGAAAAACCATGCAAAACTTGAATCCTATTTCTCAAGATATTCTGCCTCCTTTTTCTAACATACTGATACTCCCTGAAGATTCTCACGGTATTCTAAATTGGCTTGCTATTGACACAAGCATTTGAGCATTTTTTGGAAGCTATAAAGGACAGCTTAAAACTTTGCCATTACTGTATATTACCTGCTAAACCTTAATAATTTAGGAAAACAAGTTTCAAGAATTGTACCTTCAGATAAAAAAATATATATATGTATAACAGATTTTAGCTTCTGCTGCTAGATGAAACTAGTACATTTCTCTAGGTTGCTCTACATACTATATTATGGCTATACATCAGGTTTAAACAACAGCGAAAACAGAATCATGCACTAGCAAATGAAATTCAATCTCCCCGACCATTGCAGGAGGTTAAAAGCAGCAGGTAATGGAATAAGACTGGTGAGTGATGCTGCTAACTATTTCTTCTAATGAGATAGGAGTGAACGCTGGAATCACTTCCACAGCAACTGAATCCTCTGACCACATTCCTCTGGCAGTCGTTTTCCGATCTCCCTACTAAAAACATCAGACGGTAAAATAATAAGGCAGCTGTTAGCTTCCATCAACAAAAAGTGCAGCTCCGTACATTTCCAGTTTAGTCCCACACTGCTGGAACAGATGGAGTAGCCAATGCACTTCACTGGTTGGGCTGCGTCAGCAGATTTTGTTGTTGTTTTCCAACATGGCTGCTTGCTTCAGCTTCCAGAGGACCCCAAAGCCACAAATCATCAGCAGAGAAACTGATCAGGCCCCTGGCTGAATTTTCCAAGTGTCATCTCTCTTGTGTCCCATCCTAATTCCAAGCCGCCTTCCCTGTGTCTGAGTACGACTGGTGCCATTTAAAAGGCTGATGAGACAACTGCAGAGAATTGTGGGCTAACACCACTAGTTGTCATGACTTCACTGAAGGGTCAAAACAATTATATCATTAAGTAACTATGTTGAATCACATTCAGGCATAGCTAAAATTAAAGTAGGGAACATTAAAAGTTGTAAATCTTTATAATTTGAACTGGGGAATCAAACTGATTTGGATATGGTGATCTTCTATAAAATTAAGACCTTGCTTACCTTCTCTAATTCCAGTCAAGTTAGAAAATGGACAAAAAGAATGGCTAAACCAATATTCAACAGCATTACCAGGGCAATCATGACTGAGTTAGGACCCTGAAAATACAAGAAAATGTGTTTTGATTACATTTTTTAAAATGAAAAAGTCATGCAAGCCTGAACATAACGCATGTTCTAAATGAAGTCACAACAGGAAATATATATCATGACCTTGTCCTGACCTTTTAAAACCTGCCTCTGAAAGATTAATCACCCCTAAAGGTACAGACTCTACTCCAGATAAACAAAACATTTAAACTCATTATTTCTGGCATTCAGCTGTGCTAAATATCATGTGTGTGAGAAATGCAATGGATGCTGTAAATGCAGGTGAAATTAAATGTGGTATCATACTGGTTTAATCAAGTTAGGATTAAGTTGTTTTTCTGGGAACTGTGATTGTCCAAAGAAAACAAAATAGTGCAAGACAAAAACTATGCCAGTTTTTTAAAACAAAATTTGAACTTCAGTAGTAGTAAAAAAAGATTACAGTACAGCACCTCTTCCCTACTTCGGGCCTCTTAATAGACTCCAACCGCTTTTAAAGTAGAAAATATAACTGTGTTAAGTAAAATAATACACCCTGGCACTGGCCGTACTCTCACTGGAATTTCCTCTTTCCCTTCCCTCTGCAGGTAGTTTGGCTAATAAAAAAGAGATGATAGAGATTCCCCAGAAATCTTTTAGTATAAATATTTAAACTGTAATTTTAACAGTTGCAGAATTACAGATCTGTTCCTGCTCCTGTAGACACTGATGACAAAATTCCCTTACTTTATAAATGGAGAAAGAACAGGAGTACTTGTGGCACCTTAGAGACTAACAAATTTATTTGAGCATAAACTTTCGTGGGCTACAGTCCACTTCATCAGATGCATAGAATGGAACATATAGTAAGAAGATATATATACATACAGAGAATCATGAAAAGGTGGAATTTGCCATACCAACTCTAAGAGGCTAATTAATTAAGGAGAGCTATTATCAGCAGGAGGAAAAAACTTTTGTAGTGATCAAGATGGCCCATTTCAGACAGACAGTTGACAAGAAGGTGTGAGGATACTTAAGATGGGGAAATAGATTCAATTTGTGTAATGACCCAGCCATTCCTAGTCTCTATTTAAACCTAAATTAATGGTATCTAATTTGCAAATTAATTCCAATTCGGCAGTTTCTCGTTGGCGTCTGTTTTTGAAGCTTTTTTGTTGAAAAATTGCCACCTTTAAATCTGTTACTGAGTGACCAGAGAGGTTGAAGTGTTCACCTACTGGCTTTTGAATGTTATGATTCCTGATGTCAGATTTGAGTCCATTTACTCTTTTGCGTAGAGACTGTCTGGTTTGTCCAGTGTACATGGCAGAGGGGCATTGCTGGCACATGATGGCATATATCACATTGGTAGATGTGCAGGTGAACGAACCCCTTATGGCGTGGCTGATGTGATTAGGTCCTATGATGGTGTCACTTACATCAATATGTGGACAGAGTTAGCATTGGGCTTTGTTGCAAGGATAGGTTCCTGGGTTAGTGTTTTTGTTGTGTGGTGTGTGGTTGCTGGTGAGTATTTGCTTCAGGTTGGGGGGCTGTCTGTAAGCGGGGACTGGTCTATCTCCCAAGATCTGTGAGAGTAAGGGATCGTCTTTCAGGATAAATGGAGGTGGTAAATTTTGTAGAGAAATGTAAAAGTCAAAACAACCTTTGCTTCCCAAGAGAAATCTAAATTTTATTAAAGAGCAGACTCTTAATCTTTGTAATCTTAATAATTTCTTCATTTTTATATGAAATAGATGACCAAAGATTCTGATTAGCCTTCTGATATATACCACTGCTTTTTTAACAGTTCCCAGAAAGATATAATTTGTACAGATGCTCACTTATGAATAGCTTGGAATATACATTTAACAGATGAGATGCCTCTGTTCTTGGGTTCTCCTTTTAAATTTTTTGGCAAATTTACTCAGTTACATGTGATTAACTTTTAAAAAATGCATACTCACTGCTAGTAAAAAAACAAAGAAAACCACACCACTTATAACATTCATCCCTATGGAAAACACAAATGATCGACACAAAAAGGCAAGACCTGAGCAGAGCAAGATTGTTGGACCTGTTGATGGGACTATCACTCTTAAGATCATAGGAGGGATAACCAGATTTAATTAAATATTAAACAAGAATTTATTGACTTACTGCAAATGTCATCTATTGTAAAATTCTGCTACATTTAATGGCTATGATTGACATCAGCCATACATTCCCTGGAATGATACAGGTTGAGAACTGTTTGCTAGAATTCTGTAATGACAAAGCCTGTCTTAAATGAGCAGTATTTGTGCTAATATCACATCAAATAGTATTAAAAATGGTTTAGAGATGATTACAGGCAAATATTTACTACTAGGCCTAGTGCTTACTACTGTGTGTAGTTTCATTCAAGACAATGAGAACAGTGTGTACAGTGATGAGCACTAGGCCTGGTAGTAAGTGTTTTCAAGGACTGGGCTCATAGTACTCTCACAATAGAATCCACTACAGATGGTAGCTGCAGGGGCCTTTAGTCTTGGAGAAATGGAGTTAACAATTAACAGACACCAGGCTTGCCAACTGTCGGAAATTTATTGTGAGACATGATTTCTAAGTAAAATTAAGCCTCACTCAGGATCCCATGATAGAACTCCCAAAGCTCAGGATTTTTATTTTCAGCCCTAGGTGGCAGCGCTCCGGCTGTGAACCCTGGGCGGTCGCTTCCCTGCCAGCCTGGGAAGAGGGAGAGGTGACCACATTGCAGGCATCCTAGGCCTGGGGAGGGTGAAGAACCCTAAGAGGAGCACAGGTGAGGCTGGGAGAGATGAATTATGGTGTGGGGGCTGTAGGGCAGGGCTGAAGTGAGGGGGGTGGGAGCTGATGGGGTGGGTGGGCTGTACTGATGATGGGTTCGGAGCAGATGGTGTGAGTGCTAGGAGGGTGAACTGAGACCGGTGGGGGTCGATGGGGTAGGGGGGCTGAACTAAGGGGGATTGAGTGGGGAGAGAACTGATGGGGGACTGGAGGACAGGATTAATCACTGGGCAGGAGAGGGGCAGATGTGGGGGTGAGAGCTCCTGCAGGAAGGGCCAAAATCACCTTATCCAAGACATGCGGGAGAGTGGGCAACACTAATTGTCACATGCTCACACCCTGGGGATAGGAAATTCAAAAATCAAGAGACTGACCTAAAAAACTGCAATACAATCTTTTTGTGACTCATGATTTTTGATCTCTTGAATTTGTCAATACAGAGACACTTTCATTGCATTAGTGCTACTGCCTGCTGAGATGCAGAGAGGCTGTCAAATGAATGGAGAGGGCCTTGGAGATGGAAGGAGGCACGCTATCTGTACGGGGCCTATCTGCACAATGGCACTAACAGATGTGAGATACCTGGTGTGATGGCCCAGCTTGTACAGTTAGCATTAAAGAAGTGAGCTCACGGCCAGGAACAGGTGAAGGACTTTCTGCACAAATCACAGCTTACAAACAAATAAGACCAGGAGAAAAATGCTAGTTTTGTCTCAAGATCAAAACTTTAAAATAAATATCCAGAGGCAAGATTTTCAGAAGTGACTAATGATTTTGAGTGCCTCAGTTTTTGGGTGCCCAACTTAAGGTACTTCATAATGATCTAACTTTCCGGGGGTGGTTACTTAGAACTTTCTGAAAATTAAATTCTTTAAGGCAGTGGTGGGCAGCCTGTGGTCCGTGGGCCGCATGCAGCTCATCAGGGTAATCTGCTGGCAGGCAGCGAGATAGTTTGTTTGCATTGACCATCTGCAGGCAGGGCCACCCACAGCTTCCAGTGGCTGCGGTTCGCCATTCCCGGCCAATGGGAGCTGCATGCGGCCGTGTCTGTAGATGGTCAATATAAACAAACGGTCTCACGGCCCGCCAGCAGATTACCCTGATGAGCTGCATGCGGCCCGCGGACCGCAGGTTGCCCACCACTGCTTTAACGTGTCTCAAGTTGATGCACACTATCACTAGCAACTTCTAAAAATCTTGGGTCATGTCACTAAGTACGTCTACACTGCAATTTAAGGTGCAACTGCAGCTCATATAAGCATTCCCATGCTAGCTTTAACCAGTACAGTACACATATGGTGACATGGGCTTCAGCCCGGGCTAGGAGCCCCTGTATAAGTCCGCTGGGGACCCTACATACATACGTGGGTTGCTGTTCTGTGCTGGGGTACGTGCTGCTCTGTCTTCACTACTATCATTACCTGTGCTAGCTAGATTAAAGCTAGTATGGGTCTGGCTACCTGTGTTACACATTCAACTACAGTGCAGATGTACCCTA
Organism: Chelydra serpentina; assembly: GCA_037349315.1. Classification (NCBI taxonomy): domain Eukaryota; kingdom Metazoa; phylum Chordata; order Testudines; family Chelydridae; genus Chelydra; species Chelydra serpentina. The sequence goes on from JBAIAC010000002.1 coordinate 84,728,486, forward strand.
AATGAGCTGAAGTCTTCCCACTTAAGCAGAATTACTGCCCTGTTATGATCACATTAACTAGCAGTCTTTCCATAAAGAAGTACCAACAGGGCTAAATCTGGTCTCTGGGAGATGCCCCCATTTATGTAGTTTTGCCAGTTAAATGCAACCTGCATAAGTACAGTGCTCTGCATGACAACAAATTGTTAGAACAGTGGTTCTCAACCAGAGATACGTGTACTTGTGGGGGTACTCAGAGGTCTTCCAGGTGGTAATCAACTCATCTAGATATTTGCCTTGTTTTACAACAGGCTACATAAAAAACATTAGCGAAGTCAGTACAAACTCAAATTTCCTACAGACAAATGATTTGTTTATACTGCTCTATTTACTATACACTGAAATGTAAGTACAATACTGATATTCCAATCTATGTATTTTGTAATTATATGGTAAAAATGAGAAAATAAGCACTTGTTCAATACTGAACAAGTGCTTAAGTGTGCTGTGACACTTCTGTATTTTTATGTCTGATTTTGCAAGCAATTTTTAACTGAGGTGAAACTTGGGCTACGCAAGACAAATCAGACTCCTGAATGGCTGAGAATCACTGAGTTAGAGGGTCACACCCTGAAGCCTTTGCTGAATTTTTACAAGTGTCTGGTGGGGTATGTCTTCATGGCAGTTAACCCCTACTTAGGTGTTGCTTCCAGCCCCCGTCCACATACACACATCTTTGACCCATCTGAGGCTGTATGATAAAGCCTGACCCTCAGGTTGGTAACCTGGTTGCTTTGCAGTGAGGATGCAGGCTAAGCCACTGAAGTGCTGATAGTCTCCAGTGCCTTCCTGCAACTCTCCCCATGTCCCCACAAGGACCGACATTATCTCACAATTTGCTGGCAAAGAATTAGAGTGGCCCAGCTTACTGCAGCACAAGGAACCATAGGAGAGACCCCCCAGAAGTCCTAGTGCCATGCATGGGTGAGTGCAGCAGTTGGTAACTCAGGTAGGACTTTGCAGGGTGGCTGCTCACACCCAGGCTAGGTTTACTTGGGTGCCAATCATCCAAGTTAACTCTGAAGTGAAGACGTACCCTTCCGTAGCAGAGTGTGTGTTAAAAATGACTAAGGGTTTCAGCGATACTATCTACAGAAAATTCCCCACAGGAAACAATGAGTCCCCTGGATGTTTTTGAAATAGACCATCAGATTCACTTTCATTCCACTTCACAGAGATGGGGACTCATCACTCCTGCCACAAACTGGCCCTTGGTTTATCACAGGAGAGGCTGCTATTATAACTACTCTGGATGCTTACATCTGCATGGTTCAGTGCACCACAACCATACGGGGATCCCTTTCTACAGCAAACCTGTTTGAAACAAATATGACTTGCAAACTCGAAAAGGCCAAGGTTCATATACTTACGAGACCCTTCCTACTGAAGCCACTTTTCCATTTGCAGAGGACAGAGAACCATACGATACACTTCACTGTTATATATTCCTCCAGAGAGGAAGGATGGTTCCTGTGGTTAAGGCACTGACTCGGACTCAGGAGAGGTGGGTTCAGTTCCTGGCTCTACTGTAGACTTCCTGTGTGACCTTGGCCACATCACTCAGTCTCTCTGTGTTTCAGTTCCCCATCTGCAAAATGTGAACAATAACTCTATTCCCTTTGTCTACTTGGGCTGTAATCTCTTTGGGTTGCAGACTGGCTCTTACTACGTGTTCATCTGGTGTCTAGCATGCTGGAGCCTATAGATGCTTCAGTATTATGGGCCTGGATTTTCGAAGGATTGAAATTCAGTTGGAGCTGGATGCCAACTCCTTTGAAAATCCTAGCCATAAATAATAATATTGGTTTACACAGATGAGGTGAAACCCTGGCCTTGTTAAAGTCAATGGGAGCTTTGTCACTAATTTCAGTGGAGCCAGGATTTCATTCATTACCTATCATACATCCTGAACTGCATTCTATGAGAGCTCCAAGACAGACAGTTTTTGGCTGAATAGCAACTTGGGGCTGTAGTTCAAATAGCAACAGGATAAGATATCAGGTTCCAGAACTTTGCCTGGAGATGGAGGGCTATTGTATTGATGCATCTATCACCCAGATGAAGTGGGTCTCATTAGCTCTTACTATGGAGAATAAAAGGTAGAGAGCCTCTAAAGTAAGAGAGGGGTAGGATATGAGACAAGGCATCCTTCCTAGAAAGAAGAAGCTGATGAGGAAGCGGAGGTTAAGAATTATGTTTACTGATATTGAGTAAAGAATGAAGAGATGGTGAGTTTGGGGCACCAACCCATGTTGAGTTGACACAAACGGGGACTTACCCCATTCACAGTGGTGAATATATTTTGTTTCCTCTTTTGATAACAAGAATTGTGAAAGCGGAGCTTTCTGGTGTTCCAAAAATGATCAGTCTTAGAGTTTTGTTCTATGCAAAGCATGACTCCAGTTTTTAGACACATGCTAAGAGTGTTAAATGCTTTTAGGTGAAGCACCAAAAATAAGTCCTTAATACCCTGCAGGAGCTTAAAATAGCAAAAGGCAAAATTAGTCTGTGCTGTGCAGGATTGACTAGAACAGGTGCAATAAAGAAGCTGCAACAGCAAAGTTTTAGTCCTGCATCAAACTGTCCTTTCATCTTTTTGGTAGCAGGAAAGATAACATCTTTTCCCTTAGGTAAGAGAACCCTATGTAATTAATTTTGAGGTAGAAGATGGCACTGCTTTTCAGGGAAATAACGAAGAGATATAAAGACTGGTCCTGCAATCCATTTGCATTAAGAATGGCCATTGATTTTGCTGGGAATTCTAGGCATAGGAGTTTACAGGATCAGTGCCAGAGCTCTGTATTTTCTTGACAACAGGGACATTAGATTGTATGATTGATGGATGTCAAGTGCACATTAAGAGGAGACTATACCTCATACCACTTGATATTCTGCACACTGTAATGCCCTTAGATTTAGGTAAAACGGGGCTATGTATTGTGGTTTAATACCAGTTACTCTCAAAATAGTCTTTTACAATATAATAGAGCCATGCCCCTTCTTCCAATACTACCTTATTTAAGTCAATATGCAAACAATTTGGCAGAATAACTTGGGTGCATAGTTTAAAACACTATCTGCTCATCTTTTCGATCACAATTCAAATCACATCTGATTTATCTCCAAAGATTTTTCAGGTTTAGTTCAGTGGATGGGTAACTAACTTGCTGACAATCTCTGTTCAGGAAAGACTCAGAGCAGAGGAAATCAGGGAATGAGGGAAATCATTTCTGAGGTTGAAATGGGGGTGGTGAAGACTTTGGAGAACAATGCACAAGCAGCATTATAACAATTCTGTACCAGCACACACCCTTGTTCTGGTAGGCTGTTGGGAGTACCTCTTGTTGCTTTACTCCTGTTAGAGCTTTAAAAAATGCAAAGAGGTAGAGAATTTACCCCGTCTCTGACACACATCACCACATATCTTGGAAAAATCAGTGTGTACACGCATGCACGCACACAGACACACACTCTCTCTCTAGTTTTAAAGACATATAGCAAAGTGCCTTCACATTGGGAATGAACTCCCATATTTCCTTTCTTTCATACACCCACCACACAGATGTTATCAAGACTAATGCAATTAAAGTACCCCACTAGAGGCAGCGGGACAGATCCCACGCTATCACATCAATAAATAAATGTCTGCTGTGTGATAGTCTCTTATTACCCTTCCCACCTTTTGGGCCTGGCTACACCGCATGCTTTTTTCAGTAGAGTGTAGTGTAGGTACATGTAGGGGAAGCTCCCCGCCCCCCACCCAGGTATAAATAGCAATAGACTGTGAGGCATAGTTTAGGTTAGTAAAGACATGCCTGAAGGGTGTGGGTATGTCTGTGAGTACACACCCTACTTGCCCAAGTCATGCCTCTCTCTCTACACTGCTAAAAACAACAGTGTAGTGTCCTGGCTGCGTCCCCGCTGCTGGAGCCTTTCCTCACCTTTCGCTGACACGTGTACTTACAACCCGCAGTGTGTATGTTTTTCACTGCAGCATGTAGCTAAATGTACACTGCATGCCACTGCCGGTGGTGTGTAGTGAAGACATAGTCTTCCCAATCATTGGCTAGTGGGGTGTTTGTGTCTGTGCCCTGCCCTGATTGTCAGAGAAGGTGGAGGGATACATTTCTGATATAGAGAGGTTCCAGCTAGTCAGTAAAGTTAGGAACTCCCTCAGGTCCCAATTATGATTTGGTTTGGAAGGAATGGTGGAAAAGATGAGAAAAATTTGGCCTGATAGATGCTGCCTAAGCAGGTGCAACTTCATTTGCTTATACCAGGGCTGAACAGAAAACTCAAATGTCCTTCATCTTTGGACTCCCCTTCCCCTTCCCAGGCCTGACAACTTAATGGTAGTGTATGTCTGACCCATCCACATATGTCAGGCTCCCAGGGTAAAATGCCAATATCCATTGCAAAATAGATTAAAAGGCCAGAAGGTAACATTGTGATAATGTAGTCTGACCTCCTACACAACACAGGCCATACGACTTCTCTGAATTAATTACTGTTTGAACTAGATCATATCCTTTAGAAAAATATCTAATCTTGATGAAAAATTTCCAGTGATGGAGAATCCATTACATCCCATGGTAATGTTGTTTCAATAGTTAATTGCCATCATTGTTAATTTTTTTGGCCTTATTTCTAGTCTGAATTTGTCTAGTTTCAACTTTCAGCCATTGGATCATGTTATACTTTTGTCCGCTAAACTGAAGAACCCTGTATTTCTGTTCCCTGTGTAGGTACTTTATCAAGTCACCCCGTAACCTTCTCTTTGTTAAGCTAAGTAGATTGAGCTTCTTGACTCTCTCTCTATGACGCATGTTTTCTCATGGCTCTTCTCTGAGCCCTCTCCAATTTTTTAACATCCTTCTTAGAGCGTGGACACCAGAACTAGACATAGTATTCCAGTAGCGGTTGCATCAGTGCCCTATTTATATATTCAAGGATTGCATTAGCCTCTTGGTCACAGCATTGCACTGGGAGTGCACATTCAGCTGATTATCCACCATGACGGCCAAATCTTTTTCAGAGTTGCTGCTTCCCAGGACAGAGTCCGTCACATGGTAAGTGTGGACTACCTTCTCCCCCAGACGTAGGACTTGATGTTTGGCTGCACTGACACACACATTGTTTGCTTGCTTCAGTCCATCTTACCCAGCAACCCAGATTACTTTATCAATGACTTGTCCTCTTCATTATCTACCAATCCACCAAACTTTATGATTTTATGTTTTCTGTCACGTCATTGATGACAACGTTAAATAAGCGTACGGCCAAGAATCAATTCCTGTGGGACCCTAGTAGAAACACATCCACTTGATTCCCTGTTCATCATTACATTTTTGAGACCAATAAATTAACCAGGTTTTAATTCATTTAATGTGTGCCATGTTGATTTTCTATCATTCTACTTTTAGTCAAAATGTTGTGCAATACCAAGTCAAATGCCTTACAGAACTCTAAATATATTAATTACATCATCACTATTAACTTTATCAATCACATTTGTAATCTCATAAAAAAAGATATCAAGTTAGTTTAACAGGATCTATTTTCCATCCACCTATGTTGATTAGCATTTATTATATTACCCTCTTTTAATTCTTTATTAATCGAGTACTATATCAGCCATACCATTATTTTGCCTCAGATTGATATTAAGCTGATGGGCATATAATTATCCAGGTCATTCTGTTCACCTTTTCAAAATACTGGCACACCGTTAGCTTTCTTCCAGGCGTCCGGAACGTCCCCAGCATTCCAAGCCTTACTGAAAATCAATATTAATAGACCAGAGAGCTCCTTGGCTAGCTCTTTTAAAACTTGGATGCCAGTTATCTGTGTCTGCTGATTTTAAAAAGTCTAACTTTAGTAGCTGCTGTTTAACATCCTCCTGACATTCCGTTGGATGGAAACTATTTTATCATCATATAATATGAACATATAATCTGTAGGGCTGTCAAGCAATTTAAAAAAATGTATCGCGATTAAGCATGCGATTAATCATGCTGTTAAACAATAATAGAATACCATTTATTTAAATATTTTTGGATGTTGTCTACATTTTCAAATATATTGATTTCAATTACAACATAGGATACAAAGTGTACAGTGCTCATTTTATATTTATTCTTGATTATAAATATTTGCACTGTAAAAAACCCGAAAGAAATAGTATTTTTCAATTCACCTAATACAAGTACTGTACTGCAATCTCTTTATCATGAAAGTTGAACTTACAAGTGTAGAATTATATACAAAAAACCCCTGCATTCAAAAATAAAACAATGTAACTCTTTAGAGCTTATAAGTCCAATCAGTCCTACTTCTTGTTCAGCCAATTACTCAGACAAACAAGTTTGTTTACATTTGCAGAAGATAATGATGCCTGCTTCTTGTTTACAATGTCAGCTGACAGTGAGAACAGGCGTTTGCATGGCACTATTGTAGCTGGCGTCGCAAGATATTTACATGCCAGATGCGCTAAAGATTCATATGTCCCTTTTTGCTTCAACTACCATTCCAGATGACATGCGTCCATGCTGATCATGGGTTCTGCTTGATAACGATCCAAAGCAGTGCATATTCACACATTTTCATTTTTATCATCTGAGTCCGATGCCTCCAGCAGAAGGTTGATTTTGTTTTTTGGTGGTTTGGGTTCTGTAGTTTCCGCATCAGAGTATTTCTCTTTTAAGACTCCAGAAAGCATGCTCCACACCTCATCCCTCTCAGATTTTGGAAGGCACTTCAGATTCTTAAATCTTGGTTCGAGTGCTGTTGCTATCTTTAGAAATTTCACATTAGTACCTTTGTTGCATTATGTCAGATTTGCAGTGAAAGTGTTCTTAAAACGAACATGTGCTGGGTCATCATCTGAGACTGCTATAACATGAAATATGGGAGTAAAACAGAGCAGAAGACATACAATTCTCCCCCAAGGTGTTCAGTCACAAATTTAATTAACGCATTTCTTTAATGAGCGTCATCAGCATGGAAGCATGTCCTCTGGAACGATGGCCAAAGCATGAAGAGGCATATGAATCTTTAGTTCATCTGGCATGTAAATATCTTGTGATGCCGGCTACAACAATGCCATGCGAACATCATGTGACACTTTAATTAAGAGGTGTGCAGCATTATCTCTTGTAAATGTAAACAAACTTGTTTCTCTTCACGATTGGCTGAACAAGAAGTAGGACTGAGTGGACTTGTAGGCTCTAAAGTTTTGCATTGTTTTGTTTTTGAGTGCAGTTATGTAAAAAAACCCCTACATTTGTAAGTTGCGCTTTCATGATAAACAGATTGCACTACGGTACTTGTACGAGGTGAACTGAAAAATACTATTTCTTTTGTTTATCATTTTTACAGAGCAAATATTTGCAATCTAAGATAATATAAAGTGTGCACTGTATACTTTGTATTCTCTATCAGAGGGGTAGCCATGTTAGTCTTTATCTGTAGAAGCGACAAAGGGTCCTGTGGCAGCTTATAAACTAACAGAGGTATTGAAGCATAAGCTTTCGTGGGTGAATACCGACTTCTTCGGATGCAAGCAGTGGAAATGTCCCTCTCCAACGGATCATCAGTGATCTACAACCCATCCTGAACAACGATCCCTCACTTTCATAGGCCTTGGGAGGCAGGCCAGTCTTCGCCCACAGACAACCCGCCAACCTGAAGCATATTCTCACCAGCAACTACACACCGCACCATAATAAAGGGACATTTCCACTGCTTGCATCCGAAGAAGTGGGTATTCACCCACGAAAGCTTATGCTTCAATACCTCTGTTAGTCTATAAGGTGCCACAGGACCCTTTGTCGTTTGTATTCTGTGTTGTAACTGAAATTGATATATTTGAAAATGTAGAAAAACATTCAAAAATATTTAATCAATTTCAATTGGTATTCTATTGTATAACAGTGCGATTAATCGCAATTAATTTTTTAAATCACGATTAATTTGTTTTTAGTTAATCGCGTGACTTAACTGCGATTAACTGACAGCCCTAATCATCTGGCTTTTTTCAAATACAAAACAAATGTTTATTGAATGCTTTTTATTTTTTGGCATTATTATTGACAATTGTACCTTTCGCATCTAGTAATGGAATATCTAGGCACAGTGGTCTAAAAACACAATTTCACTCTTCACTTTCAAGTTTATGAAATTAATCCAGCTAGAATTTCTGTTAAAAAATAAAGAGGAAAATGAAATTTTCCATGGCAGTATAAGAGCTGAACATTATAAAACTTTAAAGAACTTGTTTTGGGAGTTCATTTTCTTAGGAAATAAAGCAACTCAAGATAGTTTAGTCGACTTTAAGATCCCTCACTGACTTTAGATCAGGTCTTTAATATCTATCTATCTATATGAAATTTTAGTATTTACTGTTTTTACTGAGCTAAAAAACCTGGGGCACAGCTGGGGAACCATTGAAAAACTTGCCAGAAACAGACAGGAGTGGAGGAGCTTTGTCACTGCCCTAAACACCAGAGGCGTACTAGGAACATGATGATGATAATATAACTAAAAGTACATCTACAGAACAACTAGACATCTGTGGCTGGCCTGTGCTAGCCGACTCTAACTCATGGGGCTTGGGCTGCGGGACTGTTTCTTTGCTGTATAGAGCTCTGGGCTCGGGCTGGAGCCCAGCTCTGGGATCCCAGGGAGTGGAAGGGTCCCAGAGTCCAGGCTCCAGCCTGAGCTCAGAAGTCTACACAACCACGAAACAGCCCTGCAGCCTGATCCCTAGAAGCCCGAGTTGGCTGGCATGGACCAGCTGTGGGTTTTTCTTTGCAGTGTAGACGTACCCTAAGAGACTGAAATATCACCTTTGTAGCTGATATTTAATGAGAATCTGTAATCAGGACTTTATTAAAGTCTTATCACGTCATTGGGTATTTAAGGCCTGTTTGATACGCTGACATAGATTTAGCCCCAAACATTCATATCAATCTACAGGGTAACCCTTAGCTCAAGGGAGTTATCTGGGTGATGAAGTTGATCTGTTATGTTGATTCTGAAGCTGAAATTATAAAAATACACACGTGCCTGACGTGATACTACATATCATTTTTTTAATGGTTGCCCATTAATTCATTGTTAACTATTCAGCAGCAGCCCTCTGCATTTGGAAATTACCTTTTATGTTTATATGCAGGTTTACAGCAAAACTAACTGGAAGTTATAAACCTTTCAATGACAGTCTTCAGTAAATTCCACTGGCACTTTAATGATTAATGGGGAAAAATGTTTGTTACCCTCATAAGATTGGATTTTTGGCAGGTACTGCATAATTTTTTGGGTATACATTTAGAAACTGTTAGATTTTGGCATCAATCTAGCAGTGTAACCACCACTGCCAAAATAACCAATAAGGAAACCATATTGGTTTGAGGTGAACACTTGAAAAAACACCAAAACATTTGTGTGTGTAAGGATCTTGCTGTTAGAATAAATTCTTGTGTATTGATGTAAGAACTGCCACTGTCAACATTCCGGCTACTATCTGTCCTTTCCATATTTTTAAGAAAGGCAACACAGTGAGGTAAAAAACTTCAGTTCCTTACTCCAGTTTTACTCATTGGGTGTTATCCAGCAGTCCATACAGAGATGAAACTGCTATGGAAGTCCGTGAGTTTTGCCTGGACATAGACTGCAAAGTTGAGCTGTAGCAGGCAGAGGAACAGTGAAGGGGAAGGGGCTGCCAATAGTACTTACCAAATGGATTTCCATTTCTTTTTCTGCTGAAGAATGGGACTCATTATTAGCAGGATTCTTTGGTGCAGCAAGTTCAGGTTTCTTTACTTTTGTATCAGATTTGCTTTCTTTGGCATCTGGATTAGTCACAGATCTGGCAGGACTTGGCTTCTGTGGAGTTGGTATCCGTGTGAGTGCTGAAGGTGATGGGTTGACATCTTCATCCTCCTCCCTGAGCTCATGTGGAAGCAGCATTGGATTCATTTTTACATAATAGCCATGGTAATGACCATGCAGCTCCCCATTCTCTGTGCTGATGGGATTGTGGTGGGCTGAAAACTTTGGCTGATGTTTCACCGCTATCTCCTCCTTTGCAGGTACTTTTGAATATAGAGGCTTGTTGACCACGGCTGTTATAGTCTCACTAGCTAAACTCTTTTTTTCTTGAGTGAGTCTCGCCTTTGAGCTGGAGTTTTGCCTTTTCAGTTGTTTGGTAGGGGAAGGCTCAGGCGGAAGAGGAGAACTGTGCTTTGGGCTTGCTTCAGGTGTCCCAGGAGGTGTGGTGCCTTTTCGATAAAAATGAGGAGACTCTTTGGGAGAAGGTGTTTTTTCTTGAACCTTTTCTTCAGGGGTTTCTTTTACCTCCACACTTTCTTGAAATCTTTGTTTGATATAATCAGGGCCTGAAAAACAGTATAACAAAATCTTATCTCATTAAAACAAGAATAGGGCTCGGTGGCAAATCTGCCATGCTGTGGGTATGGAGTTGGGCCGAAGCTGAAATAAAGAGGGAAAATAAAAGCTCAGTTTTGGACTTTCTATTATAATGCATTTGCTAATTAAAGTTGCTGCACCTTTTCCTCTCTGCTTGGCAATAATTTGGGCTTTTCACTATTGGTTTGATCACTTTGCCTTCCACCTTGCAAAGGGACATACAAAATACAGGTTTCAGTGTAGTAGCCGTGTTAGTCTGTGTCAGCAAAACGAAAATAAGAAAGAAAAACTTGTAGCACCTTAGAGACTAACACATTTATTTCAGCATAAGCTTTCGTGGGTCAGTACCCACTTCATCGGAATACAGTTGATTGTCTCCAAATGAGACCATTGAAATCAATGGGCGTTAAGTGCCTAAATACCTTTCTGAATCACCTCCAAGAGGCTAACTGTTTATTTGTCTCATGCATACACCTGCCTTTTTTTTCTCTAATTGCTCATTTTTATCTGTCTACCATACATGACCCTCATCACCATGATACCTGATTGTTATTTTGGTTGTTAAATACTTAGGAGGCAGTCTCTCTCCTTATGCCTTAATAGCCTGTAGGAGACTGAGCTTGATTCTTTTATCAGTTTTTTGGTTTGATTATGAGTGGGTATTTGTGAGAGGGAATGCATTGTCTCTGTCTTTGGATATGTCTTCATTGCAGAGTAGACCTGGGCTCTTACTCAGAAATTTCACCTAGCTCCCCTTCCATTCACTCCCTCCCCTTATCTGAATTTAGTGGTACTTTCTGATACTTTACAATAATAGCATCTGGTACAGAATATTATAACTTGTTGCTGCTGGGGTCTGGGAATTAGTTTGCCACTAAAAGGCTGTGTCCCTGTGCAACAGAAACTCAGTGAAGTAAGGACTTCCTAACACACAAATACAAATTGATGGTCTCTCTCCCTCTTAAAGTTTTAATACTGATCTGTAGTAAGGTCTTATTATTAGTTTGTCATTATTTGTACAAAATATACTTCATTACATTTACAATATCGTCTTCAAGGGTTCTCAAATCATGACAATGTTTTAATAGTAATGAGATTTTTTTTTAAAAAGCTAATTGTTTTCTTTGCCTTCGTGTTAGCCCTTAGGACATACTCTAGTCACATTTCCAAGCTTTTCTCCACAACCATGAAGGCTAGAAACATACTTTAAAAAACAAACAAAATAATAATACAAAAAAGAGCTGAGATTGTCACATAATCGCTTGATTCCAGAAGCTGACTTTAAGGAAACACCAACTATCACAAAAATCACAAGAGTTGGCAATATTACATTTAGCAATATTCTATGATGCATTATTCACAGCTAGTTAAAGCTAAAATGTAATTGAAAAAGTAATAAAGTACACTCCATAATGCTGGTTTCTTGGAGCTTGGTTTCTTTATTGCCATTGTTCACTAAGAGCAACATTCTGCTTTGTCTTTTACACAGCTTTGAAGTAAAAGGGGAGAATGTAAGGGGCTTAAAAAGAAGAGACAGCTCATGTTGGGGCCTAGCAAAATTGTAGTCTCTGAACTCCAGGGAGCACAGGGACTTCTCCATCCCTACTCCCTTGGGATACAGAGAACCCCAAGGAGGCAGAGAAGAGATGGGACCAAAGCCATAGCCCTGCTCCTGCCTCCCGTGTGCATTAGGATGGATAGGGATGAATTTAGTGTCCCTGAAGCATGATTCCTCCTGCTGTTTCCCAGGGGCAGCATGTCTCTCCAGTTCAGGGCTTTTGTGCTTCACAGGCATGATCTGAACCCTTATCACTAAATATTCAAAATTCAGTATCTTGCAGTGAATCTCATTAGTGTAATTTAATGAGCATGTATTGCAGGGGTGGCCAACCTGAGCCTGAGAAGGAGCCAGAATTTACCAATGAACATTGCCAAAGAGCCACAGTAATATGTCCGCTGCCCCTCATCTGCTATCCCCCTCAGGCCCCCAGCACCTCCCGCCCACCGGCAGCCCCGCCAATCAGCGCCTCCCCCTCCCTATGCCTCCCACCTACCGCAATCAGTTATTTTGTAGTGCACAGGAGGCTCTGGTGGGGAGTGGGGAGGAGTGAGGGCATGGCAGGCTCGGGGGAAAGGGCAGGGGCCTTGGGGGAAGGGGTGGGGTGGTGGTAGGATCTGGGGCAGAGCAGGGGGTTGAGCAGTGAGCACTCCACAGCACACTGGAAAGTCAGCATCTGTAGCTCCAGCCTCAGAGTCAGCGCCTATGCAAGGAGTCGCATATTAACCTCTGAAGAGCCGCATATTGGCCACCCTTGATGTATTGTATTTTGTTATATTTATTTCTATATCTGCAGAGATGTAATGAAAAATTAATCCTATTTTTTTTGCCAGCTATTAAGGCAATTCCTCTCTTCAAGAAAGGTAATTAGTACAAATGACTCATTTTGAATGATAGAAAAATCCTGGCCTAATCAAGTCTCTGCCTTTGTCTCTCACTTGGGAAAAAAAGCAGTGTTTATTGTGATATAGTGTCTTCATTGTGAACAAGTTCATCTTCTGGTCCAGCGGTGCGTGCTAACACATAAACCAGGTAACAGTTTGATGGTTTAATAATTAAAATGGCATGACAATATATTATTTTTAAATTACCTATTCCGCTAGTGTAATAGTACACTTTAAGTTGCTTCTAAAGAATGAATACACTACATCCTAATCTCTTGGGATTTTTACTTCTATTCCTGTGTGACCTTGGGTAAGTCACAACTTTTCTTTGCCTCAGTTTGCCAGCCTGTCAAAAGGGATAATTTAGTGGGCGCAACTGACTCACCTGCTTGAAAACATCTCCCTTGTTCTGAAGCTATTCCCTGTTTTAAAATGGGAAATCCTGTTAGCACCAGTAAAATCTTTCTAATGGGGCACTCTTAAATATGTCTATGAATGCGCTCCCTCTTGGGAGTTACTGCCTGAAGCGACAAAGAGTTCTGTGGCACCTTATAGACTAACAGAGGTACTGGAGCATAAGCTTTCGTGGGTGAATACCCACTTCTTCAGATGCATGCAGTGGAAACTCATTCAGTGCCTGAAGCATAACTCATTAGGGCTAGGGATCATGGGTTCTCAGTCTGGTGAATATGAACAGGTTTCCGGAAAAGAGGGTTTTTCTGTATGATTAAATGGAGAGGTGGGTATCCCAGGATGCAAAATGCTGAGAGACCCAGGCCAAACAGTGACGGTTGAGCTGGGTCATGCAGCATTTGTAGTCCAGATGATTAAGTCAGATGCCTATTAGGCATGTAGGTAAGAACATGCTGTAGAAGAAGCTCTACCAACTTTTTGAAGGGTGAAACCTGCATTCTCCCCTATCAGACCAACTCTACTTGCTGGTGTTGAAGGAAGTGGGTCTGGGGCTCTGCTCTCAGCCCACCCCTTTTAGCTCCCCTTCTGGAGGCTTAGCCATACCGACAGCGCTAACGAACTCTCTACTCCTAATGTGGCTGGCTCCCTGCACAAGATAGGCTCCTTGTGTCCTTTTTCTCTACTTCCATTCCTACGCAGGCCCAGCCACAAGCCTTAATATTTTGTAAGTGGTTTGGGTGGAAGGTCTACAAAACTACAAAGTAGTATTATCATTACATACTGTATGCAGAAATGCTGGTTTGAGAGTCACGTGGCGTTACCTAAGAGACTAATTGGATAATAATAATTGGAATAATGGTGACTAAAATATAAAGATCCATGTGCTGTTTACTCTAGAGACTAGTTTTGAACTAGTATGAAGTGGGTACTAACCCACGAAAGCTTATGCTGAAATAAATTTGTTAGTCTCTAAGGTGCTACAAGTTTTTCTTTCTTATTTTCGTTTTGCTGACACAGACTAACACGGCTACTACACTGAAACCTAGTTTTGAACTGTGTTTGCTTTTCAGTAGAGAAGGGAATTTGAAACACACCTGTATATACAGTAAAGACTGTTCGGTCTTTCCTTCTGTATAGACTTGTATTAAATTTCAAAAATATTTAAAGGTCCTGTTCAAAGAGAAGCACTTTACAAATAATTTTATAGAAAAAAGGCACCACTTTAAAACCTGGAGAAACCTAGCGTGGAAGAATTAAAATGGTGCAATTTTATATAAGCAGGGTTTTGTAGATGGCAACTCTCTATACAGAATCTAATGTCATTCAAAGTACAGTACATGATGACAGTACATCATTTGATTTCAGAGTATTTCAGTGGTAATTATCAAGCAAACACCTATTCCTATCTTTTAAACTGGAGTGCGTAATTATGTAACATCCCCTAATTTATTTTATTTCTATATAACTGATTAAGTAATAATAATGATACTTGCTTTTGGACCCAGCAGATTTAATTCCTAGGTAATGAATGACATTTCTGTTCACTTTAATGGTAATAAGTGTAGTTATATTGTGTTAAGGCTAAATTCTGCCCTGAGATGTCCACGCAATGCTCCCAGAATTTGGTTCCAAGCCTCACCCCAAACTGCCAGAGGTGTTATGATGACATTATCAGATCCATTGCTTACTGAAGTCAGTGCAGTGCCTAAGTGAAGAATTTATTGCTAATATTTGTATTACATCCATGCTTAAAGTGCACAACCAAGATTGGTGCCCCAGTGTGCTAAGCAGTGGACATATCCATAGTAAGAGAGAGACTGAAGAGCTTACAATCCTCTTATATAAGACAGAAAAAGGAAATATCAAATCCCCATTTTACAGATGAGGAACTGAGGCACAGAGAGATCATGACCCCAGTTTAGAAAAGCACTTAAGCACATGCTGAACTGAATAGTCCCACTGAACTCAGTAGTCAGTTGTCAATGGAACTGTGCATGTGCTTAAGAGCTTTGCTGTATCATGGGCTAAGTGATAGCCCAAGGTCACAAAGAGTGTCTTGGGCAGAACAGGAATTGAACTCGCATCTCCTGAATCCCAGTCCAATGTCTGAATAACTACAAGCCCATTCTCCAGCTTGGCCCTCAGAAACAACATAGATACATTGATATGTCATACCACTGTGGATTAGTTGAGAGTTACATTTAGTGAATTAAAAAGTAATTACTACATTCATTCTGGTCTGGAAGACAGAAATACTAAATAATTATCAGGTAAATACACAGGTTGGGGCAAAGCAAGAGCACACTGGTTGTAGCGAAAGTTGAAGCTCTAGTTGTTTTAAAAAACTGAATGATCTTTTTTGAACAGTGTATTACAACTATTGATTGCTGTTCACTGTATGAGTAATAAGTTAGTGAAAATCCTGTGACTTTGTTATCCTGTGAGGGGATCAATGTTTTTCTGTAACACTACAGCTGCCAACAATATCTGCGCTGTCAGTGAGAATTATTTATACGCTACTGAATATTTATGACTGAAGTCTGACTTCAACCTGAACTCAAAGATGTATTATTAGAGGGTCCCTATCCTGCAGGTCCCCAACATGGAGAAAGCTCGCAGACTTCAGCAAGACTTTCTCACGTTAGAGACTTGCAGGGTAGGACCTTTATAGGTAAGCAGTTTTCAGAAGTCAGGATGATAACTGTGGGGGAAGGAAACAAAAATAATCCCTCATTAGTCTCTTAAATGAAGTATTTCAGTGAGTCAGCACTAGGGTGAAAATAACTGTATTCAGTAAACTTAGAAAGACAGGATTTTTTATTATTACTTCATTGTGGACGTGAGTATGTGGAGGGAGGAAGAGCTATAATTAAAGTCTTCAGTGCCTCTGTTTTATTTTAATATTTCTAAAGGTTAAATTACACGAAAAAAGAGCCTTTTCACTGCTAAGCAGCACATGTCAATAGATGGCTGTTTAGAGGCATATGTAAAATGAGTTGCTGGGATCAGTGGACAGTTTTGTCCACATTACCTCTTACTATGGTTGTGGATTTATTTATGTTTGGTGAGATTTGCTGGCAGTATCTGTACCGTGACCAAGGACTGCATGGAATTGGAAACTAATGACTCAATCCTTCAAGGTGCTGATCTCCTTCAAGTAGTAAACACCTTACAGGATCCAGCACTAAAGTGTTCTTCTCACTCCTAAAGATGGTTTCCCATTCCTGATCATATCTCAGGCGTTTTGGTGGGGAACACTGTAGATCTAGCACCTTTCAGTGAACTCAATTGTACAAACAAATTAGACAAAATAACACAACATACTCAGTAGCATGTTCCATCTTGTTCATATGATATAAACAGTCAGACTAAGATTGCACAAGCTCTGAGCAAGTTTTGAGTAACACAGTCAAATCAGGGGTTACAGAAACAGTACATCTTCACCTGTACAGCATCTTTTATAATAACTGAACCTGAGAATATGGTTCATACAATTGTGTAGTTTAAAAATGAATAATAGCAGAAGGAGGGAGAAATGCATGGTCTAGGCAAAGGCTTAGAATACAATTTCAGCTGGGATTTGAAAGGAAAGGGATAGTTGATAACACAGCATTCAGTGCTGTTTACAAGGAACCTGAGGTCAGAAGCTGATTTGCATTTTCAGCTTGTAGCTGGTTAGTCAGTATACTCATGGCTGGTGTTTGTGACTGCTGGGCAGTGGAGTTCAAAATCGTGACTGGCGCAGCCACTGTTGCAAGGACAGGGGTAATGTGGAATGGCTGCTGCAAGACTGTTTGGATCAACACAACTAATCAGTGTTACTTGGGGAGGTGCTGTTATTGCATCACTGTAACGTGGAGCTTACATCGGAGGGATACAAATTTTGGTGTAGACACATGCACAACTAGGTTGACGCAAGTCTATGTACATCGATCTAACTGTATTGCACACCAAGCCAAAGAAAAGAGAGGATATGGCAAATTTTGTATAATATAAAAATGCCCAGATTGTACCTAAATTTCAGAAATTATCTGGGATCCTTCCCAACCCACTCAGGTTCTCCACCAACCATCCCCTCCCCTGCACAGAACACAACTTCTCCAACCTGAAACTACTTTCCTCCTAGATTTGGGATTCAAAGTCTCTGGCTAATTGTGCTGCTTCTTTTATCATTACTCTTCCTCCCCACTCCACACTGGAGGCAATAGTGGTGCTTGTCAATAG
Organism: Chelydra serpentina; assembly: GCA_037349315.1. Taxonomy (NCBI): domain Eukaryota; kingdom Metazoa; phylum Chordata; order Testudines; family Chelydridae; genus Chelydra; species Chelydra serpentina. Next base: position 84,746,033 of record JBAIAC010000002.1, read on the forward strand.
CTCTGCCCTTGCCTTTGAACATTCTTTAGGGTATCCTCCAGATCTGATTTTTGTATGTGGAATTGTCATGACTGGACAGAGCAGCCCCTTGGCATGCAACTTCAGAGGTGAGCCAAAATATCTTTTGAGGTCAGTATGACATAACATGATGTTGTGCCATGGCAGATTGTGCTATAATCCAACAATGCCATGTCATCATGCTGTGATGTAAATGTCATGATGCACAAATATTTCTGAGGACAAACTTTCATCCTAAAATCCCCATTTGGCTCTAAAGCAGTCTCAAATTCACCTCTCTCTCTCATAAAGTAAGAGAGGCTACTTTAATTTTGAACTGCTGCAGGCCTTTAGTTACTGTGTACCCCATGTGCAAAAACCCATGTATTCATTATGCTTACAAAACATTGTGCATCAAGTTTGCCCTCTGAAATGCTTGCTTTACTTCTTTTCAGAGACCAATATCATAGTGCACTACAAACAACTTTCAAGTAATTTTGCTACACTGGTTAATTCTTTCAAAACCTCTACTGCTGGTCCTCTCCCGTGACACCCATGAAGAAGATGGGGCCTCTTCCAATCCTACAATCAAACACACAATTTGATCTGCTTCTAGACAAACTCCAAAAGTGCTTAGTCACTTAGGGCTGGTCTACACTGGGGGAGGGGAGGGAATCGATCTAAGATACGCAACTTCAGCTACGTGACTAGCGTAGCTGAAGTCGAATATCTTAGATCGATTTTTAAAAGTACTTACCCCGGTCCACACGGCAGCAGGCAGGCTCCCCCGTCGACAGCGCTTCCTCCGCTCGCGGAGCTGGAGTTCCGGTGTCGACGGGGAATGGCTCTGGGATCGATTTATCGCATCTAGACGAGATGCGATAAATCAATCCCAGAACATCGATAGCTACCCGCTGAATCGGGCGGGTAGTGTAGATGTAGCCTTAGTTACAGGCCATGTACAGGCTTGGCCAAGGTCAGTTCCCAAGTCTGTCATTTATTCTGCTCTGCTGTTGACATGCTGGGGATAAACTGTTGACATGGCTTGTAGATTGGCTGCTGCACTTCTAAACCTCCTGCCTTTCAGAGATAAATGCATTATAAAATGGAAATGACTTTGTTAGCATAACATAATGTTAACTCACAAACCATAAGAACATATTACAAAGGCTAAAACTCCATCCAAACATTACCTGACTTGCTAGAGAAAGTATAAGGGTGTCAAAAATGTAGGTGAACCTGCATAAAATGGTCCAGGTTGTGTGCAACATCATGAACTTGCAACTCGAACAGCATGGTAAACAAGTTTATCCAACAGGGAAAACTTTGAAAGGTAGCATTTCTCAACCGTTCAATGCAATATCAAATCCTCCCATCAATTCCTGCAAAGCTACCTTAAGCATGAGTCTCCCTATCATTCACTTAATTGAGTACAGTATTTAGGCAGGATTTTTGCACATAATATCTGTAGCTGTTTTCAAATTTAGTAAAAAAAACCCCTAATTTCTCATTCAAAATAACCCTTAAAAGCGACATTTTCAAAAAAATTCCAAATACATATTTACAAGATGGACAATATGTATTAAGGGACTTGATCTGATGGTGTAAATAGTAGAATAGTGAATCTCTCAAATGGCTATCAATAAACACTTAAGTGACAACAGTGTTTGTGCCCCTTCTGTGTTCTTTTTGGGTACATCTACACTGCAATTAGACACCCAGAGCTGGACAGTGCCAGCTGACTCAGGCTCACGGGGCTTAGGCTAAGGGGCTGTGTAGCAGGGTGGAACCCTGCTCCTGCCCGGAGGGGCTGGAAATAGCCCTGGGAGAGGGCTGAGGCTGAAAGCTGGGCTAATTCAAAGCAGCCACAGCTGGGGCCAATTTAATCAGGGCCCAGCTGGCCCTTATAAGAGGGCAGTGGGCCTGGAGCAAAGAGACACTCTCTCTCTCTCTCTGCCTTTAGGGAGAGAAGGGCCTGGCTGGAGGACCTAAGCAGGGTACCTGGAGTGGAGCAGGGCTGGGGAAAGGCCAAGGCAGCTGGGGAGCTCTGGCCTAGGAAAACCCCAGGCTGCAGGCCTGGCATGGCCAGACCAGGTACTGGGGTTGCAGCGGGTAACCCACGGGTAGGCTGAGGCAGCAGGTCCAAACCCCCTTTGCCTGTGATGAGTGGCTTATACTGCAGTCTGCCCCAGGGCGCGGGGGCTAGCTGGTGACTGGCAGTAGCCTACGACTGAGGCGAGGTGGGGATAGTGGGTTGGGGGTTCCCCTGGGGAGGGGAGACCCAGCTCTAGGGGTACTGCCAGGGGGCAGCACCCCAGTTAAAAGGGCACCGGGTCCTGGGAGGGACACGGGGCCAGCGTGGACAGGCGGATCACTGGCCTGCAGAGGGCGCTCCAGAGGCTGGTGAGCTAATTCCCTGGAGAAACCAGCAGGAGGCGCCGCGGGGGTGAGTCCGACCCTGCTACAGGCTGCTTAACTGCAGTGTAGACATTCATGCTTGGGATGGAGCCTGACCTTGGAGACCCTTCCATTTTGCAGGTTCCTAGATCCCGGGCTCCAGTCTACGCTGCAATTAAACAGCCCCTTAGCCCAAGTCAGCTGGCATGGGCCAGCATAGGTTTATAATTAAAAGAATGAGGAGTACTTGTGGCACCTTAGAGACTAACAAATTTATTTGAGCATAAGCTTTCGTGGGCTAAAACCCACTTCATCAGATGCATGGAGTGGAAAATACAGTAGGAAGACATATATATCTATGAAAAAAAACTTCTGTAGTGATAATCAGGATGGCCCATTTCAAACAGTTGACAAGAGGGTTTGAGTAACAGTAGGGGGAAAATTAGCGTGGGGAAATAGTTTTAGTTTGTGTAATGACCCATCCACTCCCAGTCTTTATTCAAGCCTAATTTAATGGTGTCCAGTTTGCAAATTAATTCCAGTTCAGCAGTTTCTCGTTGTAGTCTGTTTTTGAAGTTTTTTTGTTGAAGAATTGCGACTTTTAGGTCTGTAATTGAGTGTCCAGGGAGGTTGAATTGTTCTCCGACTTTTTTCTGAATGTTATAATTCTAGACGTCTGATTTGTGTCCATTTATTCTTTTGCGTAGAGACTGTCCGGTTTGGCCAATGTACATGGCAGAGTGGCCTTGCTGGCACATGACGACATATATCACATTGGTAGATGTGCAGGTGAACAAGCCCCGGATGGTGTGGCTGATGTGATTAAATCCTATGATGGTGTTCCTTGAACAGATATGTGGACAGAGTTGGCAATGGGCTTTGTTGCAAGGATAGGTTCCTGGGTTAGTGTTTTGGTTGTGTGGTGTGTGGTTGCTGGTGAGTAGTTGCTTCAGGTTGGGGGGTGGGAAGGGGGCTGTCTGTAAGCAAGGACTGGCCTGTCTCCCAAGGGATCATCCTTCTGGATAGGTTGTAGATCCTTGTTGATGCGCTGGAGAGGTTTTTGTTGGGGGCTGAAGGTGATGGCTAGTGGCGTTCTGTTACTTTCTTTGTTGGGCCTGTCCTGTAGTAGGTGACTTTTGGGTACTCTTCTGGCTCTGTCAATCTGTTTCTTCACTTAAGCAGGTGGGTATTGTAGTTTTAAGAACACTTGATGGAGATCTTGTGTTTGTCTCTGTCTGAGGGATCGGAGCAAATGCGATTGTATCTTGGAGCTTGCAGACATACCCTCTATGACTATCCTAGCAAATGTCTAGAGGAGAGCAGGAGGAATGTTTGTGTAAACAGCACATTTTGAACTCATGTGAGTATCTGCACTGTAAATTAAGGCCTAATCCTAAAATGGTTGACCCCTACACATCTATGGAGCCCCTTTTGGAAATACTGTACCTGGATTTGGATCTGATATGAAAGATGGCACTGTGAATAGTACATTTCTCTACAACACCATGCTGGGATATTGTCTCAGAGGAAAGAATGGAACGTATTGAATCACCAACACTGCTTCCTGAAGGCACTTTGTTTTCCTAAGTATCCCTTTACTAACCAGGACTGATTGTACTTAGTTTATATTTGACAAGATCATATTCCAATGAGATATAGCTGCTGGGGCTGGACAGGCTTAATTTTTCCTGGCCGAATAACTTACATATGCTGTAATCTACATGGGTGCCACTGATTTTTAAAGGTTTCAGTGTAGTAGCCGTGTTAGTCTGTGTCAGCAAAACGAAAATAAGAAAGAAAAACTTGTAGCACCTTAGAGACTAACAAATTTATTTCAGCATAAGCTTTCGTGGGTTAATACCCACTTAGCCCCTGAGCTGCTCCCCCATAGGCAGACACCTTGATATGGGACAACTGACAAGATAAATAAAGTTTTAGGCTTTGCAAATATAATAGCAATCCTTTTAAAAATATTTAATTTCATTTGGGCTTCTTGGGGGCACAGTGCAGTTATTAGAACCTCTAGTCATTTATTTATGTTACAATTGCTCTGAAGGGTAACCCTTGATCATATTTTGTAAAATCTGAATAAATAAATCAAAAAGCAGCATAATGATATTCTGTACTAAAAATGGTTTTGTATTAAACAAAAATCTAATGCATGCTCTGCATGATGTGCTGATTCTGCAGGACTGACAGTAGTGAAAAGAAGTAAGTATGTATTTGTCACTCAAATAAGAAGATATGACTGAATATATGCAGATATGTGGAATAACAGCTGTTTTTACAGTCAGTTGTCACAGTAGAATGACACACTGATTTTTGTAACATTTATTTGAATACCTTCCAGCTTGTCCACATCTTTCTAGTATTGAGGTGCCCCCAAATAACCTTAGTATTCCAGGTGCAGTGTCACCAGTCACGTGGAGAAGGGACTAATACCTTCCTTCTCCATGACGTGCTGCCTTTGCATATACAGCCTAAAATAGCATTAGCTATTTTGCTGCCATATCACATTTCGAGTGCATGGGTCTGATTCTGCTCCCAGGAGAGTTTGGCAACTGACTTCAATGGGCGTACGATCACGTCTCTTATCTAATATGCTGACTCCTGTCACTCCTATGTTTCTTTGATATTATTACTGGTGGTCAAGTTTCTTCCTTTCATTTTAAACATTTAGGTTGATGATTACAGCCCTATGTGTTAGCTTGGCTTTGTCTCTCATACAGATTATTTAGAGCCAAATTGTGAATCCCTTACTTGCACTGGTGAGCAGTTACTGATATGGTAACACTGATTTCTGTCCCCCAGTAATTATTTCCAGTCCATATTTGTAACTTCAACTAACTACTTTGTTTTTCTCGGTCATCACTTGCACTTACATCACCTCATTTTACTATCACCGACTGATTTAAATATATTGTGTACCTCTTCTACATTTAATTAATGGAGATACTAACAAGGATCTACCACTACTTCCTATGTCATCTCATTAGATGCCTGCTCTCTGAGGACCAAAAAAAAAAAAAAAAAAAAAAAGGTAATGGTAAAACGACACACAGGTTTCAGTCCACGTGCCAATGCTCATGTCTACACCAATTTGAATTTTTTTTATAAAGAAAATTACAAAATTAGTAGGTAAGGGAATGCAGTAACTGTAAGGTCTTGTTTTAGCAAAGCATGGTTTTACAGTAGTCTCTTGTGAAGTAAGTCATATTTGAAAATTTCAATAGAGTTGGTCTGGTATGTCTTGTTCTTGAAAAAGCCAAGCTGTTTACTGCTCATGGTTCTGTTAACCTAGAGAAGTCCGTCCCGTCCCCCCGCCCCAACATGTGTTGCATAACTCCGTCAAAGATCTAGTTGAACTTGGGCACTCCCAGACTGCTGTGAGGGGATTCACACACTGAATCCCCATGTTCTTTAAGCCTCTGGAGTGTGAACAAAATCCAGGCACTGCCCTGGCTTGGGGTAGGCACACTCGAAGTGCAAATTCTTTGTCTAGCACCCTCCCCCGCGAGCTGAAACCCCATGCTCTTGACTTAATCTCATGAGAAAAAACACGCAACTCAATACAAAAATAATAATCCTTACACACATTTCCCTGCCTTAGTTTTCTCACCACTCTAGAACATTCTCTGGGGTGTTCAGGATCCTTCTGCTGAAGCTCATGTCTTGACTTCTGAACCATGCAGCCTCTCTCCCTAGGTCAGCTTGTGTTTTCTGAGCTTGGTTGGTTCTGCAGCAAAATCTAGTCCTTCTGCTTTGAAAGGATGCCTATCTCTTCACATCTCCTGCCCAAACTTCCCATGTCTCTCCAAAGCCTTCCCCTTATGAGTCCTTTTAAAAACTCTTGCTTTGTCCCTTTGCTCTGTTGGAGGATTTCCTACTTCCTCCTCCCTGCAGACAAGTTGGAGGAAGTAGCTTTTTCCAGCCTCATCAGCTAACCTGTCATTCAGGTGTTTCATAGTAACAACTTCACAATATGGACCAGAATTTATAATTTGTACAGATTCCACAAATTGTCACAAACTCTATCAGAGATTTCTATGTGTGCCCCCCATTCCATCGTGATGTTGAGCTAATGGATTTGCACAGCTGTCCTGTATCCACTGCCTCTTGGGCCACAGGTCACTACAAAGGAGGGAGAAGAATTTGCCTCACTGCATATGAATGCATGTACAAAATTTATAATTATAATCTAAGAAACAAGTTTTCCCTCCTGCACATATTTGAACTTGGGGGTTAGGGGGAGGGGAGAGGGGTTGTTTAGTTAACATGCCCTGAATGAAACCTGGACTTTTGGATTGCTACTGGGGATTAATATTTACTACTCCAAAGCAGAGATTGAGTACGTTAAATGGAGTAGTTCTATACAAAATAAGAGCAGCTGTTGAGCTCTCACAATCTCTACAAGGCCATGTAGGCGCCATAGCAGTCTGACCAATTTAGAGGAAATATGAGCATGAACCAGAAGCACCGAAGAAAATAAAAATCTCCACCACAGTGAGGTTTAGAGCAATATGCGAGGAGTAAATACACAAACCAAGCCTTGGGCATCTCAGGTCCATCCACCTACCTAACACAGCCAACAGAAATTACTGCAACCGTAGTAATGCTTCAGGTATATAGACTGAACAGCTTTAGACCAAACTAGAACCAACTGTGTGTAAGAAATTTTGAACAAGAACAAAATATGCAATGTGGGGGTGGGAGAGAAATGATATCTTTCACTGCTGTGGGGTGCTCTCGTCTCTCAGCTCAACTCTCACTGCATCATTGTGCTTCTAGTGCTGCAAGGGGCGCAATCATCCTGTTTGTGAGGAATGGATTTCTGAGTTGATGGCTGGGTGGAATTGCTCACGAGGAAAGCTTGATAAGTTCTGGCTTCTAACCTGGGGAAGCATTCAAGTTGAGTAGCATCAAAACAACACCCCCCCCCCCCCCAACCACTGAGGTTTACTGTTCCCAGAAGATAAGGGATACTCCCCTCATGGACTATAATAGGAAGGTTGGAGAGAGGATGTTTAACAAGATTGTAATATTAAAGACTTTTTTCCCCCCTAGGCATCAAAACAGCTTCCTTAAAGACAGATGGCAATCCACTCCCTGAAAGGGAAACCGCTGATAATCTGAACAACAGATCCACCCCCTCACAGAATCATCACCCCTAGACCTCTAGCCATACCCCTTTGCTGTCTGCAGTGCTAGAAATCAGATTATGCATGGTCCTAGCATGAGTAGGCTAAGAGGCAGGGCTCCTGTACCTTCTTGTTCAACACACCACATTATTTATCTTTGCAGTAACACTTGTGGTACTGTATTCCCAATATGCAGATACTAAGGTAACTAATTACAGAAAAGGTCAATGTCAGGACTTTAATGGTATTTCAATATTCACGATTCAGATTGACATCTCACTTTTATAATATGCTAGTTTGTTTTACTGCTTTACTCCCTTTTCACTCTCCCTCTAAACTACAGTATAACAGCTAGAACGTTTTGACACCTGCTGGTGTCTGTGTAAAATGAGTGCAATATTTAAGTGTGAAAATAGGTACATCTAATTGTTCAATTAGAATGTAAGAGGCATCATGCAGGGGGCAAGCTAAAATTGTTTCATTTCATAATTATAAATTGCACCCCACATTGTACCAGTATATACTGAGTAGGAGGCAAGAGTTTGAGGATTAAAAATTTAAGAGCCTGATCCAAAGACTCACATAGATTTCACTGGGCTTAGGCCTCAGGAGAATCAGACAGGATCTGGCTAAAAAAGAAACGTCACAATAATCAGTTGTTTAAGGAGAAATGTCTGCATTTCAGACAGGAGACTTTAGCCTTCACTCTGTTTCTCTTTCTTAAAGAAGATTGTTGATATCCCATGTGCAGTCATGTATGCCTTGCTGACAGACTGCTTGCTTATCACACATACAGTTCTAGCCAAGAAGAGGGTAAAATTACATTTTCCCACAATATCTTTTTTTCCCCAAGACAATTCAATGCAATGAAAGGCTGTGTCTTAACTAGAGTCATGGAGATTGAGAATATCTCATGCTTCATTATCTTTCAGTAATACCTAATGGGACTCTATGGAGATGCTGTAAACCTAATAGGGTTGGGCAACTGAGAAATTGCTGTAACAGAGACAACAATGGTGAATTTGTTTTCTTTTAAACAGACATAAACCCGGTATTATTTTGAATAATGGCTCTTGGAGAGGGATATATAAATATTATTATGGGCGTGTCTTGTTTATTATCTTTAATGATATATGGTAATAGGAAATGGTGCTCTATCAGTCATCACCTGGATCACCTGGATCGATCGGACTTCAGCTGTCGTTAAGACTGCGCCGATCACAACACGTCTGCCATTCTTCTCGCACTCTTGCCTTTCTTCTTCACGTTCGTCCGAAATGTTTAACGATGTCATCTTCCCATCTTCTTGGAGGCCGACCGGGGGGTCTTTTCTGTTCTCGCGGGTACCACTCAGCAATGATTGCGGTCCACCTGTTATCCGTGAGCCGTGCTGTGTGGCCCGCCCATCGCATCTTGTTATGTCTGCTTTCCACGACAATATCTTTCACACCGCTGCGTTCTCTGATGATTTCATTTGGTATACGATCCAGAAGGGAGATTCCCAACATAGCTCGTTCCATTGCCCTTTCAGCTACCAACAGCCGTTGCTCTTCTCTCTTCGTCGGTGCCCACGTTTCACTGCCATACAGCATGGCTGGCAGCACTGCTGAATTGAAAATATTTTTACGTGTGGTCTTGTCAATTTTTCCTTGTCAATTTTTCCTGCTGCAAAATCCTACCTCAGCGCCTCAACGTGGTGCAGCGGTGACCCTGTCCGTCTGACAGCTATGGTAGCGGGGCGTATGCCCTGGTAGGTTTTACCATGCTACAAAGGTGTCGGACTATCCAATCCAGGGAGGAGGGTTGCTCTCTCAGAGGAAAGAACGCTTTTCCTTCTCCTTAGAGGTTGAAGGCTAGCTAAGCTTGAGGAGGTACGCATGCCTGCCCACCTAGCCAGTGGATGGCTTGAAGTTAACGGCTAAAACAACACGAGTAAATGCACATTCTACGGTGGCGGAGCGGAAATTGAGCGACAAGAGGTTGCTAAAAATGTCAGGTGCTAGGCCAACATGGAAAAGGACAATCCTCGCTGTGTGTACTTACAATTGTAGGTCACTGGCAAAGGAGGAAACTTTAAACCATCTGATGGAGGAGAAGAAAAGGATAAAATGCGATATTCTCGGTGTCTGCGAAACCCGACGAAAGAAGGAGTTGGAAGTCAACTGGAAGGATGGAAGTGCTGTGAGGCTCGGAAAGGGAGATGGCGCTATCAGTCATAGCTATGATATATTGGAAATATTTAAACATAACACTGCAGCGTACTGTGAGGTTCAGAACTGGATGATACCAGACAGAAGTGATCTATTTGAGCAAAACATTCAGAACTTTCAGCCTGAAACTGGATATGTTAAAATCCATGCACCTTTGAGGAGATTGACAGCTGCACAATTCAACACAATACCCTCAGCAAATCCTATGCTGTACTGCAGCTGATGTGGGATACTTAACATTTGGTCAAAATCTTTGAATATTTCAGTCCCTTAAAACAAAGCTTTTTAAGAAAAGGAGCAGAAATTAAAATATACATCTCACATGTCTGGAAATGTTTATAATGGATTAGGAAACTTAAAATCAAGATTCATAAAACCTGCTCTTTCTACCTCAGTGGTTTGAGCATTGGCCTGCTAAACCCAGGGTTGTGAGTTCAATCCTTGAGGGGGCCATTTGGGGATCTGGGGCAAAAATTGGGGATTGGTCCTGCTTTGAGCAGGGGGTTGGACTAGATGACCTACTAAGGTCCCTTCCAACCCTGATATTCTATGATTCTACACAGGTTGTAAATGTTCCCACACAAGAGACTGACTCAGCAAAAACTTTCTAAAAACTATTATGTATTCTACCTGCCTATGAACTTTCCTCTTCTGTTCTCTTGCTGGCCATAATCCTGCGTGCAGAATTGAGCATAAATGACATAGCCTTGCATCATGAATGTCACAAGGACCGGGAAGAATCCTTCCACCGAGATCGTAGCTGGGCAGTAAACTGCTCTACTGCTGCACTTCATCCTAATGACTGAAGTAGCCACCATATTCTGGCAAACACACCTTTGTAGGAGGTTTGACAGAAGGATATGTATAGCTGTAGATCCCATGAATAACTGAGTGCTAAGATGTACATGGGGCATGCACCCCCTGCAGACTCAATACTGTCCTTCCTTCTCTTGTACAGTAAGGTGAAAGAGTTCTTTTGCAGAGGGTCTCTACATCTGCGGAGGAGGGGGGGTGTCAAGATTTGCCCCACACAATTGGAACAAAACAGTTGTAAAATGGAAATTCTTCTTGATGAGAAATGGATCCTCTTACACCCTCTATACACCAAAATCAAGCCACGTTAAATAACATTACTTTTGATCCCCAGGTATGCAATGAAAACGAACATCTCAGGCTGATAGAATCCTTGTCCAGGAGGCCAGGATTCACACTGACAGACTTTAGCATTTACTGTTTGGCTATTAGGGCCCCTTCTGTCTCCCAATCATGGGAGCTTCTAGCACCTCTCTTTCTGTAGGCTTCCATACTCCCTATTATCCTCCTCTAACCTATTTAATTTTGATAAGGTCCCTATTTCCAAGTTCTTACCTTATTCACTCATGGAGGGGTATTAACTGGGCCTATTCAAAAATATTACTATTATGATTAATGGATGTGGCCAAACAGCTTGAGTAAATCAAAGCCTACTAAAAATTTAAAGCACGTATATATATTCAAAGCAATGCAGTCCTTTCAAGAGATTTGGTTCTGTGACTTTATTCTGAACCCATAATGTGTGTGTGTGTGTGTGTGTTCAAAATTTAGATTAATTTTTCTCTGTCCATATGCCTTTCTACACTTGTTTGCTTTACATATACCAGTATATAATCCAAAATTAACAATTATAAAAGAAACTTAGAAAATCAAATTTAAATCATTATTATTTGACCTTTCATTGATTTTGAAGTCCGTAAGCTAATAAATAGTTACATAACACTTAAATTAATGTCACTTTGTACTCTAAAGAGACAAAACTGCTTACCTAAATTGTTCATGTGAAAAACTGCACTGTGTTGAAGTCATTGATTCTCCTAGATAAGTGGTCACCAACCCGTTGATTGCGATTGACTGGTCAATTGTGGGGACTCTCCCAGTTGATCGCAATCTCCAGTGGTGTAGCAGGGTTGCCACTAAGACCGGCTTCCTGCCTGCCGCAGCCCCACTCCACTTCCAGAAGCAGCCAGCACGTCCCTGTGGCCACCGAGTGAGGAGAGGTCTCTGCATGCTGCTCCTACCGGCAAGCACCGCCCCTGCAGCTCCCATTGGCCAGGAATGGGGAACTGTGGCCAATGGGAGCTTTGGGGGCGGTGCCTGCAGAGAGGGGCAGCGTGCAGAACTATGTGCCCCCCCGCCCCCTCTCAGGGGCCGCAGAGGCATGTTGGCCCCTTCCAGGAGTGGCGTGGGGCCAGGGGAGGCAGGGATGTTGTGGTACAGGAGGGGGTATGGGGTGCTGACTCCGGGAGGGGGGTCAGGGCTGGGGTTTGGGGTTTGGCCTCCTGCCGGGTGGCACTTACCGCAGGCGGCTCCCGGGTGGCAGTGCAGCATCCTGCACCCAAACACCCTCCCAGACACCCTCTTGCACCCAAACACCCTCCCTCACCCCCTCCTGCACCTCAATCCCCAGCCCTGACCCCCCTCCCAGAGCCAGCACCCCGCACCCTCTCCTGCACCCCAATCCCCTGCCCCAGGTTCAGCCCAGAGCCTCCTTCCACACTGCGAACCCCTTGGCCTCATCCCAGAGCCCTCACCCTCTCCCGAACCCCAACCCCCTGCCACAGCCCAGTGAAAGTAAGTGAGGGTGGGGAAGAGTACGTGACGGAGAGAGGGGGATGGAGTGAGCGGGGAGAGGCTTTTGGGAAGGGACGGGGTAGATCCTGGGTTGCCCTTAAATTCAAAAAGTGAGCTTAGGTGTAAAAAGGTTGGAGACCACTGTCCTAGATACACGCCGTTACTGCAACATTTGAAATCACTGGGAGCACTTCCAGGATGTGACCTTATACCGATCTTAGGAAAATACACACACAAGTAGGGTAGAAATAGGGATAGTGCATCCTGTATTTATATTGTATATAAATGTAAACTAGAAAGGTTTTATCAAAACAAGGAAACTGCTCATTATAATCATGAGGATGTACTGTATTTTGAGATGTAGTAATGAATTTCTTTGCTTTGGCTCAGTATGCAAAAAAAAAAGAAAAAGAAAAAGAAAAGTTCCAAGATTATGAGACTAAAGCATGCTGAGACCAAAAAAATAAACGCATTATAAAATAAAATTACAGATGATCATGAAATGTGTGGTTTCCCATGTGTTGTCTCTGCATGTATATCCCAGAAATTGTTTTGAGCTTATGGTCTGGAAATGAGTGTAGTTGCAGGTACTGGAAGGCACATACAACTATGGAGTCAGGATGCTAACCTGCCTTATTTCCAGTGGTTGGTGACTTTTGATAAGGAAAGAGGATATAGGTTGATGGTAAGAAAAGGTCACCGGGTGAGGGCGCTGGGAAATTGTGGGAAGGCACTGGAGAACTAGTGACCTTCAACTGCAGGTTTACAACACACTACAGATAGCTTGAGTGGGAAGCTCACTTGAGGTCTCCTTACTCCCTGAACCATGTTAGCTAACTCATGTGATTTCAACCATATCCCATAAATGAGGGAGGAGGGTTTTTTGTCTTGATAGAAGGACAAGTTAGTAGGAAAATTGAGCTATAATTTGTGTTAACCTGTGAGTGAAGACAAGCCCTAGAACAGAGGTCCTCAAACAGTAGGGCATGGAGAAACATTCGGGGGGAGGTGCGGATGAGGCCTAGCCCCATGCCCACCGTGGCTCCAGACTCAGCCTCTTTACCCCTGTCTGTGTCCCAGCCTTCTGGAGCAGTGGCCCTGCTCCCGGCTCTGTCGGGAGGTGGGAGGGAGGTGAGGGGAAGACACGAGTAAGGTGCGGCATGATGTTAAAAGTTTTGGGACCTCTTCCCTAGAAAGATAATTAAAGAGCTGTAACTCTTTACTAAGGAGGGGGGATATGATAGAGGTCTATAAAATCATTAATAGTAAGGAGAAAGTGAATAGTGAAGTGTTGTTTACCACTTCACATAACACAAGAACTGGGGGTCACCAGATGAAATTAACAAGCAGCAGGTTTAAAACAAACAGAAGGAAGTATTTCTTCATACAACACACAGTTAACCTACAGAACCTGTGTCAGGGGGATGTTGTGAAGGCCAAAAGTATGACTGGATTCACAAAGGATAAGTTCATGGAGGATAGGTACATCAATGACTTTTAGCCAAGATGGTTAGGGACATGACCCTATGCTTCAGGTGTCCCTAAACTTCCAACTGCCAGAACCTGGGATTGGAAGACAGGGGGTGGATCACATGAAATTGCTTTGTTCTGTACATTCCCTCTGAATCATCTGGCACCGGCTGCTGTCAGAGACAGGACACTGGGCTAGATGGACCACAGATCTGACCGAGTATGGCTGTTCTTATGTTCTTATTGGACAGGTAAGAGACCAGATAATATTCTGAAAAGACATATTAACACTAGATAAACTGTTACCCACCTTTTCGTAACTGTTGTTCTTCAAGATGTGCTGCTCATGTTCATTCCATTCTAGGTGTGCACACGCCCACGTGCCCGGTCGTCAGAGATTTTTGTCTTAGCAGTATCCGTAGGATCGGCGGTGGCGCCCCCTTGAGTGCCGTGCTCATGCTAGGGATATAAATAATGTGTAAAAACAATAACCGTGTATCCGATTAAAATTCTATTGGTTACACGGTTAAAGGTTTTACGTTGAGCTCCATTGCCGGCCCCGCATCCGGGGACTCCGGCACACCCGGGGTCCTGGCTGCTGACCCATGCCCAAGGTCCTGGCTGCCAGGACCCCTGGCACACTGGGATGCATGGCACAGGCGGTTGGTAGCTGGGATCCCAGGCACACGGGGCTAGCAGCTGGGACTCCGGCAGAATTTAATCGTTAACAGAAACGGATAAGCATTAAGCTTATCAGTTACCCAGTTAAACTTTTACATCTCTAGCTCAAGTGTCAGTATATCAAGCGCTGCTGGCTCTACGCCCTCTCAGTTCCTTCTTGCTGGTAACTCCGATAGAGGACAGGAGGGCGGGTAATGGAATGGACATGAGCAACACATCTGAAAAAACAGTTACGAAAAGGTAGGTGTTTTTTCTTCTTCGAGTGCTTGCTCATGTCGATTCCAGTCTAGGTGACTCACAAGCAGGGTCCATGAAGGTGAGCTTGGAGTTCATGGTCATGCAGCTTGCAGCACTGCTCTGTCAAAGGCAGCCGTCTTGAGTTTGCTGGGTAAGTGCATAATGAAATGTGAACAGACAACAAGCTAGTGGTTCTACAGATCTCTTGGATTGGTACCTGGGCCAGGAAGGCCGCTGACAACACTTACGCCCTAGTTGAGTGTGCCGTCACGATTGCCGGCGGAGGGACTTTTGCCAGCTCCTAGCAGTAGCGGATGCAGGCCGTGATCCAGGATGAAATCCTTTGAGCAGACATCGGACGACTTTTCGTTCTGTCTGCCACTGCAACGAACAACTGCGTTGACTTACAGAATGGCTTCGTTCTATCTAGGTAGAAGGCCAGCACCCTTCTGATGTTTAGGGAGTGCAGCCTGCGTTCCTCATCTGACGTAAGAGGTTTTGGAAAGCGGATGAGTAAGTATATGTCCTGTCCTGTGTCCTATGAAACTGGGAAACTATTTCAGGCAGAAATGCCGGGTGCAGTCGCACCTGGACCTTATCCTTGTAGAAGACCTTGTGGGCGGTTCTGAACCACCATGATCTCTGACACTCTGCGGGCCAACGTTATTGCACCCAGGAACGAAACCTTCCAGGAGAGAGCAGGAAACCAAAGGCTCGAAGGGAGGCCTCATGAGCCTCAACAGTATGAGATTCAGGTCCCAGGGAGGGATGGGATCCGGGACGTACAGGTAGAGTTATTCCAGGCCTTTCAAAAACCACCCCATCATGTCGTGAGCAAAGATCGACCTGACTTGGAACAGAGGGTGGAAAGCTAAGATAGCATCCAGGTGGACCTTGATCAATGTCAGGGATAAACCTTGGAGTCTGAGGTGCAGCAGAAAATCCAGGATCTCCTACAGCGAGGCCTGCAAGGCCTGGACATGCCGTTCCGAGGCCCATCCCGTGAAACTTTTTCACTTTGCCAGACAAGTCGCTCTGGTGGAGGGGTTTTCCGCTACTCAACAAGACCTGCTGAACCCAGGTCAAGCATTCCCATTCATCTGCATTCAGCCATGCAGTAGCCATGCTGTCAAGTGCAGCACCGCCAAGTTTGGGTGCGGCCATGTGGCCCAACAACTGCAGCAGATGTGAGTGGTGGTGAGCGGGTGGTTCTTCACATGGGAGATCAGGTCTGACATGACTTGAAAACGCGCTACTGGAAGGAACTGCCCCAATGAACTCTATTCGCTACATTGGCCTTAAAGTGGATTTTTTCTCGTTTATTAACAGGCCCAGGTTGCAGCACGTGGGACGCACCAGACTGAGGCTTCTCTGCACTTGTTCCCGAGACCTGCCCTTGATAAGCCAGTCATCAAGATACAGGAAGATCTGGACCCCTTGACATCTCAGGTAAGCAGCCACTGGTGCCATACATTTTGTGAACGCCCGTGGGGCCAATGAGAGGCCAAAGGGCAGCGCCGTGAATTGAAAATGGCATCCGCCCACTATGAAACAGAGGAAATGTCTGTGACCTTGGAATATGTAAATAAGCGTCCTTCAAGTCAAGGGCAGTGTACCAGTCTCCCGGATCCAGGGAGGGGATGATAGAGGCCAGGGAGACCACACAAAACGTCAATTTCCTGAGAGACGTGTTGAGGTGATGCAGGTCCACAATGGGTCTGAGGCCCGCTTTTGCTTTTGGGCTTAGGAAGTAGTGGGAATAGAACCCCTTCCCTTTCATGTCCCGAGGGACCTCTTCCACCGCCTGCCCCAAGCGCAAGAAGTTTTTGACCTCTTGAACGAGGAATTCCTTGTGAGAAGGGTCCCTAAAGAGGGATGGGGAAGGGGAAGTAGGAGGGAGGGGCAGCCGAGAATTGCAGGGAATAGCCCCGAGATACTATGTCCTGCACTCAGCGGTCTGAGGTCACCCGCAACCAGGCCAAATGGTAGGGACAAAGATGGTAGAGGAAAGAACAAAGTGGATCCGGAGGGCAGCCTCTATGAGGAGAGCCTGTAAACAAATAGCATGCTCTTTCTGAGTCATGGGTCGAAAGTTTTTACAAATACAACACTTGTCCTTCACGTGATTCCCTCAAGCACTTGGGGCAGCTGCCGTGGGGAGCACTCACGGGCATAGGCCTGTTACAGTCTGTGCAGGGCTTAAACCCCAGAGACCGGAGCATGCCCTGCCTGGGGTGAAGTCCCCAATGGGACTCTGACTTCTAACTACACTCAAAACTACTTACCGCTAACTACTCTGAACAACGATTTACACGGCCCTAAGGCTCGCAGTCAGAAGAGATGAAAACGCTGAGAGGGCGTAGGCCAGCGGCGCCTGATACACCGACGCATGAGCGCAGCACTCAAGGGGGTGCGCCACAGTTGACCTTAAGGATACCACTAAGGCAAAAATCTCCAACGACCGCACACGTGGGAGCGCACACCTACAATGGAATGGACATGAGCAAGCCCTCGAAGAAGAATTGAAGTTCTTTTTGGTCTACATGTTTTTGAATCTTTTTTTTATTTTCATCAATTACTTTTTAAATAAACTTTGAAGGATGCCTAACATATGGTAAACATTCCAGTGCTTCTTATTATCCCCTCTCCATCCACCATATGGCCAACGAATATGTGCTGTGAATGGGGAGATCTACAGGTGGGAAATTGGGGTGGAGCAATTTCTGTGATACTTTGAGTACAGGGACTAACACATTTGTGTAAGGGTCAGGCACAATCTAGCCCTCTGTTTTTTACTTAGTTCTTAGTCCAGGCAAAGCTGTGATCGACTTCCCAAGATTCAGTCATGATTTCAGGATTTGGCCTGTAATGAACATGGCATAGAAGTAACTCTGAAAATGCTGTTGTATTATGTTCTCTAAAGACCAAGTAAGACTTACTCTAACTTCAAACTTAAGAGAGATGCTCAGACACAGCATACTCCTATAAAATCTTGACACTGACACTCCAACAGTGAAAGGTTTTATAGAAAGCACTATTTGTTACCAAATGATAATACAATAAAAACAAAACCCCCTTGAACAATAAGTGCTCTTCATTGCCTACATACAACTATGGTTTCTGAGTAAGTGATTAAATTAAAAATGGGGTGAACTTTTTAATTTAACAAAGAATCCTTTTCTTTAAAAAATATAAAAAGGAAAACATCCCCCAAACAAAACAAAGCAAAACCAATCAAAACTTTACCTGGTTGGTAGAAACTTGGTGAAAGTTCTCTGGCAACTGCTCTTGCAATATCACTTTCCTGGCGAGCAGCCTGAGCAGCCTGATCCGCAGCATCAGCTTTAGCTCTTGCATGTGCAGTTCTATACAGAGCAGAAAAGGGTTTATATGCATAGATGCCGTTTCATTAGTTGCATTAATACACTCGTGAGCAAAGTATTATTGTCTCTGGAAAAGAAATGATGAAGAATAGCCAGAATATTATGCCTGTTGATTGTGAATAACTGCAAAACAGCAAACCTTCATACAAGTTATCATGACCCATGAAGTCTACACAAAATAATATTGGGACAATTATTGATCTGCTATAATCAGCCTAGGTTGGAAGTGAATGGAAAATATATTTGTTTGATGCTTTGGGGGATTTTTCTTCAGTCTTGTGAGCTGAAATTTGTATAAAGAAGGTTGTAATGAAGTACAGTCAGTAGGAAATATGGCCCAGCCTTAAAAAGCGGCATCATGTGAAGACAAAGTTGATCAGTTGCAAGGTTTTCTTGCCAGTGAACTCAAACAAGCAAATTTGTATTCATTTATCAAGAAAGATGGTAATACAAGCAAATACAGTCAGGGCCACTGAGAGTGGGTTCGGGCCCCGGTGAAAATTTTTTTTCAGGCCCCCCAGTAAGGGCGGACTGGCTAAAAATCTTTACACCTAAAGCAGCTCTTTTCTCTCTTTATTTTCGTTCTTTCTGTTTTTTTGCACCAGATTTGTGATGATAATCCATGGTAAGAATTGAAAAGGGGTAAAAAAAAGTTATCTAAAATTAAAAAATGTATTATAGTTATTTTAAATTCACTGCAATATAAAATAAATGCGTGATCTCATTTTCATGTTAATAATAAATATGATAATATTCGTACCTGTTGAGAATATTAAGATCCTAATGACTAATATCAATAATATAAGCACCCACACGATCATTGCTGAATTAACCATACACTTTAAACTTTAAACTTGTACGTGTAACACAACACAATGTATATCACACAATTTTGTTGTATTCGCACGGTGTTCACTTATGAAAACATACAAATGCGACTGTGCATAATAAGATGAGACTTATCATCTGTCATACTGTCAAAGCGCAGAAGCGAATGTTCGTATAGAGTCCTAAATACTCGGAAATGCTCGGTTCACGGCACAAGTTCGCAAGCTGTTATTCAGAATTGTGTGTGCATTGAACATGAAATATATATTTTAAGAATTACATTGAAATATAATTATATTCTGTTCTTAATATGTAATTAGTAGTTCTTTGGTTGATTAGAGTCTATATTGGCCAATAACTGCCAGAATATTGTATATCATTATTATTTTCTTTGAAATTCGCCGATTTTACAATGGATGTCAAAAACAATCAACAATTTCAAATAATGATACTACCGAGAAAGACAAAAAAATATGCAACATAGTCGGGGCCTGGGCCCCCTTCCAGACCGCCGGGCCCCGGTAATTTGTACCGCCCCCTACCCCCCCCCCCCCGCCTCTCGTCGGCCTTGAATACAGTATAATGATGCATACATTTACTTTTGATGAAAATATCATACACATTTATAAATAGATGCCAATCTAAGCCTTGGTGTTGCAAAGTTTAGAGATCTAAAATAAACTGTTCCTAATACAGTAACTCCTCACTTAAAGTCATCCCAATTAACGTTGTTTCGTTCTTACGTTGCTGATCAATTAGGGAACATGCTCGTTTACAGTTGTGAAATGCTCCATTCTAAGGTCGTTTGCAGGCTATCAATGGCAGTTTAGCTGTCCCTTCCCCCACTGTCATGTGCTGCTCTCCGAGACTCCTGCCTGCTTGCTGGGTCGGGGGGAGGGGAAGAAGAGGGGGGCTAATGTCCCCCTGCACCATGTTTATCCCATCTTCCATAGAGCAGGGGGGACACACGAGGGAGGGAGCTGCTGCCTTAGGCAGAAGCTGCAGCTGCGGGCTTGCTGATCTAATGAACAAGGCAGTATACTTCTGACCCCACTCTTGATACCTAATTGGAAATGTGCATCTCTATCTCTGAAACACATCTCTGCCCTCCCTCCTTTCCTGCTGGCTTGTAGAGTGTGAGAGTTAACCCTTGAGGGCTCAGTGGAGTGCTAGTTCATGGTGAAAAAAATTTCCCTGGAACCTAACTTCCTTATTTACATTAATTCTTATGGGGAAATTGGATTAGTTTAACATCGTTTCACTTAAAGTCGCATTTTTCAGGAACATAACTACAACGTTAAGTGAGGAGTTACGGTAGATACTAAAGGGATGCAGTACACCCACATTCTTCATTTTGCAAAATTAAAAAAAATGTTACTGGCTTTGACAGAGGAGTTAACTGATCATACAGGTTCAAAAGTACCATAATGGAAAAGAAAAAATCATTATAATGCAGTCAGAGGATACTGATAAAACTTCCCCCAACATTTCAGCAACCACAAACAGCTTTACAAACCAAAATTATTAGAACTAGAAAAATATCCACCTCCAAGTACATGGGATGTCATCCAGATTATACCAACTATAATTTTACAGTGTGTAATTTGGTTTGATATAATTCCTTTTATATCAAGGATGTCTTGAAGTGCTTTGCAAAATAATGAATTATATTCAGCTAGTGTAATCACTATGTAGGCAAGTGAAGACAACATCCTGAAGTCAAATAGGGTTGCAGGCATCTAATATACACATTATTCAGAGGTAGTTTGTGCCTTTAAAGACTCAACCCTATGCTGGGGTAGCACAGCTCTTCACAATCCCTCTGCTGATGAGTAAAGGGCGAGGGTTGGTGTTGCAGTTTGCACTGTCGGCTAAAGTAACGTATGTGCGCCCTGGGCAGACAGAAGCAGCAGTTTTTGTGCTCCCCATGACTCAGAGGGTATGTCTATGCTGCAGTTAAAAACCCATGGCTGTCATAGAATCACAGAATCTCAGGGCTGGAAGGGACATCAGGAGGTCATCTAGTCCAACCCCCTGCTCAAAGCAGGTCCAATCCCCAACTAAATCATCCCAGCCAGGGCTTTGTCAAGCTGGGCCTTAAAAACCTCTAAGGAAGGAGATTCCACCACCTCCCTAGGTAACCCATTCCAGTGCTTCACCACCCTCCTAGTGAAAAAGTTTTTCCTAATATCCAATCTAAACCCCCCCCACTGCAACTTGAGACCATTACTCCTTGTTCTGTCATCTGGTACTACTGAGAACGGTCTAGATCCATCCTCTTTGGAACCCCCTTTCAGGTAGTGGAAAGCAGCTATCAAATACCCCCTCAGGCCTGGTCCACACTAGTGGGGGGGGGGGGGATCGATCTAAGATACGCAACTTCAGCTACGTGAATACCGTAGCTGAAGTCGAAGTATCTTAGATCGAATTACAAAGTACTTATTGCGGATCCACGCGACGCAGGCAGGCTCCCCCGTCGACTCCGCTTACTCCTCGCGCCGAGCTGGAGTTCCGGAGTCGACAGGGAGCGCTTCTGGGATCGATTTAGTGCATCTACATGAGACACGATAAATCGATCCCAGAACATCGATCGCTACCCGCCGAATTGGGCGGTTAGTGTGGACGTACCCTCATTCTTCTCTTCTGCAGGCTAAATAATCCCAGTTCCCACAGCCTCTCCTCATAAATCATGTTCTCTAGCCCCCTAATTATTTTTGTTGCCCTCCACTGGACTCTTTCCAATTTTTCCACATCCTTCTTGTAGTGTGGGGCCCAAAACTGGACACAGTACTTCAGATGAGGCCTCACCAATGCCGAATAGGGGAATGATCATGTCCCTCGATCTGATGGCAATGCTCCTATTTATACAGCTCAAAATGCCGTTAGCCTTCTTGGCAACAAGGGCACACTGTTGACTCATATCTAGCTTTTCGTCCACTGTAACCCCTAGGTCCTTTTCTGCAGAACTGCTGCCTAGCCGCTCGGTCCCTAGTCTGTAGCAGTGCATGGGATTCTTCCATCCTAAGTGCAGGACTCTGCACTTGTCCTTGTTGAATCTCAGCTGACTCAGGCTCATGCTGCAGGGCTGTTTAATTGCAATGCAGCCTTCTGGGCCTAGAATGGAGCCCAGGCTCTAGGGCCCAGCCAGGTGGAAGAGGCCCAGAGCTCAGGGTGCAGGCTGAAAGTCTATACTGCAATTAAACAGCCCCACGGCTCAAGCCCAAGTCAGCTGTCATGGGACAGCTGCAGGTGTCTAACTGCAGTGTAGACATACCCAGAGATCTAAACTGTGCTGGCCCTTATGACGGAGGGAGTGGGGAAAGCTCTTAGTATTCTTCACTCTTCTTCCCTCATCTCTCTCATCCCTCCACCCCCCCACCCCTGCTGGGTAACTGAAGAGTTTAGTAGTGCCCATGATAAACAAAATGTTGCTTATTTACTACAAAAATGTAATTATAGTATAAATATATAAATAAGCTAGATAAATGAGTAAGCTACAGTATTTTTGTGTCTAATATGGCAATAGGTATGAATAATAAAACTTACTGAAAAGAATCAAAGACACTACAACTGTTACTATGGAAGTTCATAGAAATTAGTGGATTAGATTTTAAGACCAGGGTGACCATTATGATCATCTACTTTGACCCTTCTGCGTAACACCATTCATAGACATTCACTTGGCAATTCCTGTATCAAGCCTGTTACTTCTATATGAGCTAGAGTATGCCCTTTAGAAAGACACGCAATTTTGATTTAAAAACTTGAAGTGATGGAATATCCACCACATCCCTGCGTAAATTGTTCTAATTGTTAATTATCTTCACTGTTAAAAATTTGTGGCTTATATATAGTCTGGTTTCCAGATGCTGGATCTTGTTAATGCCTTTGCCTTAGTACAGGGCTCTTTAATCTATCAGAAAGCTGTCCTTTAAAACATCTGAGGCCAAAATGTTTCCGGAAACACAATCATTAAAGAGGATCAATTAAGCTATTTCAGTGGCAGTTGAACTACAGTCCTCTTGTACAATAAATATAGATCTATAGCAATGAACATATATTATATACTCTGTGACTGTTCTCAGACCTGAGGCCCCCTAAATATCTATAGTGTGCATAGTGGGGAAGTCATGGAAATCACAGAAATGTAGGGCTGGAAGGAACTTCAAAGGCCATCTAGTCTACCCCTTGCACTGAGGCAGGACCTGAGAATCCCTGACAGATGTTTGTCAAACCTGTTCTTAAACCCCATCAACAATGACAGAGATTCCACAACCTCCCTTGGAAGCCTATTCCAGTATTTAACTATCCTTATAGTTAGAAAGTTTTTCCTAATATATAAAGTAAATCTCCATTGCTGCAGTGGACATGGAGAACAATTGATCATCATTCTCTTTATAATGTCAATAGTTCAGTTTTACTGTACTTGCATTTATTATAAATTGTATTTGGATTTAAATCAAAGGGTTTCAGTTTGAAAGAAGCCTTGGCTTTCTAAACTGTGGGTGCAACTAATGTCATTAGATGTATTCTTGCTTTTTTGATTCACTGGGGTAGTTAAATATCTAAATGACATCAATTACACCCACAGAACTGTGGACACAAAATCAGAGGCTTTTCAAAATCAGTCCCATTGGTACAATCCTACAGATGTCCATCTGCTCATACCTGAAAAGTAACTTAAACGAGATGTACTGTGGGCTGAAAAGCTTAAGAAACATTAATTGGTATTCTGCACTAATCCTAAATGTGCTTTACATGTAGTGCCATATGTCTTCCATGCATCAGCTATTAGCGATCCAAAAGCATATTGTATAACATTTATCTCAATTTAAATTTAATTTAAAACTCTCTATTGTTCTAGGATCTCCAGATCATTTTATTTCTCCACATTATCCTCCAGTATGTTTACAATACCTGCGAGCTGATCATCTGTAAATGTGATCAATGTACAATTTACTGTACTTCTCCAGCACATTATTGAAGATACTGATCTCAAAACAAACCTTTCTAGTAATCAGCTTTCTCCCCAGTATAAGACACACCATTAATTATTCTCTTTTCCATCTATCAGAAAATTTTGAATAAATGCTTTAATATTCTTAGTAACCAGATAGCATCTCACCTATTATTTTATTAGCCTTTCCTGTTGGATTATCAAAAGCTTTAGTGAAATTAAATAAATTAAGTGTTCCTTGTTATATTTTCCCACAGAAACTGATTTTTCTTCAGAGAACAATCCAGTGTGTCTGACTTAACCAGTTCTTAATGAACCTGTGCTCTTTATCAATCATGTGTCTCCTTCTAATTGCTTTCAAGCAGTTTCTTGATTCTCCTAAATAATGAGTAACATTACTTTCTTGAAGTTTATTATCCTCTTTCTAATTACAATCTTTGGAAAAACAAATGACAAGTTCTTAGAGCTCAGAGTTCTGTGTGGTCAATAACAGTAGGTCCTGCCAGGGCCGGCGCGCCCACTAGGTGACCCTAGGCGGTCGCCTAGGGCTCCGGGAGCTGGGGGGGGGGGTGCGGCTGGCCACGGCTACCTCCCGCCCTCCCGGCTCCGTGGCTGAGCCGGGAGCTGGGGGGGCGCCGCAGGCAGGGGGAGGTTTCCGCGGGCGGGGGGCTGACCTGCCGGCCCACGGGGCGGGGGCGGGAGAGCTGCTGTGGGCGGGGGGAGGGCGGTGTTAGCTGGGGGGCGCAGGGCTGGTGCAAGGAAGTTTTGCCTAGGGTGCAAAACTTCTTTGCACTGGCCCTGGGTCCTGCTCTCACTAATTTACTCTTTTCATGGAACAACCATTTGCTTTTTTGCTTTTACCCATTTAGTGCCCAATGCTGCAAAGTTCTGTGTAAACAAAACTCCTGTAGAAGTCAACAGAACATCCACAAATTGCAAGGTGGGAGGGTCATGATGAATGACAAAATTAAATGATATTAAGGGAATCAATCACTTACATTTTATTTTTACATATTTTTTCTGACGTTGCAACATAATTAAGCTATTCTACAGAGGTTGTCATACAAACCTCATTACCATAGTATCTGAGCACCTTCCTAAAGAGCATTAAGTGATGTGATCAACATTTATCATTCATGATTTGTTCTCTCCCCAAGGCGAAAAGTGTGCATGCAGACCCGTGTTTTGTTATGGTAGGATTAAAAAAAACAACCCATGCATATTCTGCTATATGGAGTTACCAAAGGATTGATGGCTCCATGCCCAGGTATACTGAGAAACTGTAATCCAGAGAGGCGGTGACAAAGGTGTGTATAACTGATGCCAGGGCATTGTCTGCCAAGATGAGAGAGACTCTCTTAACCAACTGGAGTCTGATACGTAAGAGCTTTGCATCAGTGAGGAAATTATCAAAATGATTATTGAAATTTTTTATTTGAGAACGTTTTTGTATTTCAAAAAACAATTGTAAAACAAAAAAATGTTGGCAATTCCAGGGAGGGGGATACTTTCCCCCCCTAGCTTTTAGTTAGAAAACCTTCAACTAGATATACCCATGAATGGATTCATTCAGACAAATCACTTAAGAAAAGTACCTAAGAAGGGTCCATATCTCCCATCTCCTCTATGCTGGGATCTGATCCACTAGAACAATCCATTTAACTTTTAGGGCATAAAAGTCTGCAGTATTACACATGCCTGAGAAGTGAACTATTCTCATATGAGATTACAGTAAAATAGACCGCATACATGTTGTATATTTGTGCTCCCTTCACCTGAGGCTGATTATTAGAACAAATTAAATTTTACACTAATAACTTGACCAGTTAGAGCACATTTCAGATGCCAGGGATTTAGGCCAACTGTGTGAAAAATAAATCTGCATTATTTGTGTAATGTGCAAATATACAAGGGTGGATTGATTTAATCATTAATTTTGTTAATGATTTAAAGAAGAAAACTTTGCTTTAAATCACTGATTGTAATTGCGCTGTACTTATTATCTGAAAGAAACATTGATTTTCACTGGTTGGTAACCATTAAAACATGTTGATTTGCAACTAAATATAGCTTTTATTAAATTTGGTCCTTTTTTGGATACACTATACTTATACATCTTTATTTAAACAATTATATGGCATAACAGTCTGATTTAAAAAAAAATTTAAAATGGTGTATGATGCATTTCTTATTTATTAGATTTTTTTAAATTTGTGATTTATGTCAGGCTTTATTTGGATGGAAATGCAATTAAACTAAATACACTAAATAAATAATAAACTAAAACTAAATAAATTAAAACTATCTTAAGTATGCTGGATACAAGCTTTTTTCTTTTATCAAAATGTTTATTTTTTGCATTTAAAACTAACTTATTTATTAAATAAAGGAAGCATTATCTATTATGTTAGTGAATTGAATTTATTGTTTCTGGTCACCGTGTACTTTACGATTTTAGAACTATCAGATCTCACCCTTCACACCTAGTTTTTATTCACAGACTGCAAGAGGAAAACAAGCTTTTCTGCTTTTTCAACTCCAAATCGGTTTCTTAACTTTGAATTAGCTAGCTGAATAAAGTGAAATGAAGAAAATATTCTCTCTGCACATGCAGAAGAGGCTACTGCTGTCAAAATCTGGTTTAGCACCTCAACAAGCTCCCTTTCCACGTGCTTAGCCAGTGATTTCCACCAGTCCAGTGGTTTGACTTAAACCTGACAGTAAACAAGTACTGCATAATATTTTATTTTTTGCAATTCATTTAAATGATTAATAGATTATAAGCAGCTTTGGTCTTAACATAGAATGTCCATTTCAAATAAATAAATTGTAACTGGTTTATTTAAAAAACAACAACCTGTATTTAATTTAAATCAAAATAATCTGATTTAAATAAAAATCTGATTTTTATTTTTTTTTAAATTGATTTTTATCCACCTGGAATATATCAGAAATATTTGGCTGTTTTTACTAGTTTTGCAGTAAGAGATGTCTAAATGCGTATTCAAAAATATTGTTAAGAGTATGTCTGGGATTTTTAACAGGACACTTTGATACTCATCACTGTCTCATTTGATTACACTTCTGATATAATAATTGAAGAGTCTGAATTACATGTATGTAAGCAAAAATATCAATATACAAAGGCTTACTTTAAAAGAAAAAAATACAGTTGGATTACATGGAGGCATCATGCTCATTTGCCACCTTTCTCTTCACATAGCTCTGGAACACAAATATACCCCAGCACTGGTCATTGCTCAGAATAAAAATAGCTGGAATGAAATCCTAATAGCAAATGTTGATAGATAGGACACACTGCAAAACAACACAGCACATGAGCTGAGATAGTTTTGGGGTGGATGTTAAAGAATAGAGTGTACAATAGAGGCAGACAAAACAACCCATTGTGAGACAATTACAGAATTTATAGGACTAATATGGATGTTCAGAGCTCTGGAAAGGAAAGAGTAGCTAACATTTGTTTAAATAATGGACACATTGACATTATGAATTCACATTATTCAAAAGGCTAAAATCTATAGAGAACTTAGTCCTGCTGAAGTCTTTTCAATAGTTCTTCAGTATCTCTCTGTTTAAAATCTTATGGGACTTTAATAGATTTTTAAAAAAATAAATAATCTTTTTGCAGTTAATGTCCCTTATTGAGTAGTCTTAAATTCCACACTAAATTGATTGTGAATTACTCTTAATTTAACCTTTCCTTTTCTGCACTCATTCATGACCCTTAATTGGGTACAAAATGCCTAGAAAAGGGTTAATAAAACCTCCCATAATTAGTTTTTCTGTACTTAACAATTACCATATCAGTTTTTTAGTTCAAACTTCTCTTACTCAATACATCTAGTGAGAGCAATGCTTGAAATGTGCAAGTCAAATTTGGTAAGTTAGATACTAGTAGTATTTGAACAGCTGAGGTTTGACTCTCTCAGGTAGCAAAGGGTCGAAGCTCTCCCCTAGGGGTAGGTCCTCAGGTACAGGGGTGATAGAATGCACATGGCATACATCCCAGCACCGCACAGATGAATCAAGCTGCTCATATTATGATACGTTAAAGAGCGTGAGACTGAACACTGGAAACAAGCAAAAATAATACGCTTTGACGGTGCTTTGATTTGCAAATATCTAATTTTCCCTAATAGGAGAACACAGCACACTGGCATTTGGGTATAATGCCAGAATATTTCAGACACAAAGCAGTTGAAGTAGACTACACCAAAAACTAGCTAACACGAAGCAAATGCAAAAATTGGATTTGTGACAAATTCAGTTGGCTATTCTAAATTGCTGCTGCAAAATCCTACCTCAGCGCCTCAACGTGGTGCAGCGGTGACCCTGTCCGTCTGACAGCTATGGTAGTGGGGCGTATGCCCTGGTAGGTTTTACCATGCTACAAAGGTGTCGGACTATCCAATCCAGGGAGGAGGGTTGCTCTCTCAGAGGAAAGAGCGCTTTTCCTTCTCCTTAGAGGTTGAAGGCTAGCTAAGCTTGAGGAGGTACGCATGCCTGCCCACCTAGCCAGTGGGATGGCTTGAAGTTAACGGCTAAAACAACACGAGTAAATGCACGTTCTACGGTGGCGGAGCGGAAATTGAGCAACAAGAGGTTGCTAAAAATGTCAGGTGCTAGGCCAACATGGAAAAGGACAATCCTCGCTGTGTGTACTTACAATTGTAGGTCACTGGCAAAGGAGGAAACTTTGAACCATCGGACGGAGGAGAAGAAAAGGATAAAATGCGATATTCTCGGTGTCTGCGAAACCCAACGAAAGAAGGAGTTGGAAGTCAACTGGAAGGATGGAAGTGCTGTGAGGCTAGGAAAGGGAGATGGCGTTAGAAATGTTGGAGGAGTTGGATTTATCGTCAATAAAGATTGGTCTTCGAAAGTCATATCATGCCAGCTAACATCATCACGTATCGGTGTGCTGCATCTTCAGATGGAGTCAAAAGCTACCCTCAAGGTCATCCAGGCCTACGCTCCCACAAGTGGAAGTGAGGACGAAGAAGTGGAAGAATTCTACCGAGAGCTTGAAAGAGCTCTCGCGCAAAAGTCCACTTACACTGTCACGATGGGAGATTTCAACGCCAAGGTCGGGCGAGGGAAAGCTGGCGAAAAGTTCATAGGGAGATATGGCAGCGGCGAAAGGAATGAAAGAGGAGAGAGGCTGGTAGCGATGGCAGAAATGAAAGAACTGTACGTGGCAAACACCTGGTACAAAAAGAAGATCTCAAGAAGGTGGACATGGATCGCATCAAACGCGAAGAGTAAGAATGAAATCGACTATATTTTAGTCAATAAAAGGCGCATCGTTCAAGACGTCTCTGTGGTGCAGCCATTCAACACCGGCAGTGACCATCGCCTGCTTAGAGCGAAGTTGATTTTCGACAAAGCGGTGGAAAAGAAGGTGTTACAGATGGCAAACAGGAAACAGCAGCCGAAGACATTCAATGAAGCAAAGCTGAAAAAAGCAATTTCTGGGTTTGACTGGAGCCAGATGGAAAAGTGTGATAAGGACTATAGTATCTTTGCTGACAAGTTGAGATGTTGCATAAAAGCAGCTGAAATTAAAAAGCTGAAGAAGGCGAAGGGAAGAATCTCGATTGAAACGAAAAGCTTGTTGGAGAAGCGGAGAAACATGAAAAGGAGCTCGGATAACAACCTCGAGTACTCCATTCTGTGCAAGCTTATACGGCGAAAACTGAAGGATGACTTGGAGAACTTCCGGAAAGAAAAGCTCCTTAAAACAGCTGAATCACGCAAGAGCCTCAGGACATGCAAGCGGGAATTGACGCAGTATAGATTGAGCGTAACAGCATTGAAGAACAAGGATGGAGAGACAGTAATCGACAGAGCAGGGATGGAGGAGGTCTGCAAGGACTTCTATACAGAACTGTTCAAATCAAGAATCAGCGTCCCCCTCCCAACCCTCGAAGAGTCAGAAGAACGCGTCCCCCCAATAATCATCAGCAAAGTCGGAAGCGCACTACACCAGATGAAGAAGGGAAAAGCTCCAGACAAAGATGGAATAACGTCACAAATGATTTATGCAGGAGGTGAAAAACTTTGGAAGGCCCTCGCTTTAAGATTCAGTCGATATCTTGAAGAAGAAAAAATACCATCAAGCTGGAAGGAGTCGAATACCATCTTGCTGCACAAGAAGGGTGATCGAGAAAATCTTAAGAACTACCGCCCTATATGCCTGCTCTCTCACATCTACAAGCTCTTCACAAAGGTGATAACGAATCGACTTTCGCAGAGTCTGGATGAACAACAGCCGAGAGAGCAGGCAGGGTTTTGAAGAAATTTCAGTACAATGGACCATATATTTACCCTTAGCCAGCTCCTAGAAAGAGCGAGGGAATACAAACTCCCGCTGTGCATTGCTTTTGTCGACTATGAAAAGGCCTTCGATAGCGTTGAGTTTAACGCAATATTAAAGGCGCTCGCAGAGTAGGGCATTAACACGCAGTACATTAGTTTGTTGAAGGAAGCGAATACTGGATGTACAACAGACATTACTCTCCTTGAAACTCCCCTCCGCATCCCAATCGAGAAAGGCGTAAAGCAAGGAGATACAATTTCACCGAAACTATTCACCGCCTGCCTTGAAATGGTTATGAACAAGATCGTCTTATGAAAAGCCCGAATAACGGTAACAGGAGAAGACATCGAAGAAGTGGAACAGTAGATATATTTGGGCCAAGAAGTTAATATGCGCCAAAACCTGTACGGAGAACTCTCGCGAAGGATTCGGGCAGGATGGTGTGCATTTAATTCCATCAAGGACGTCCTCAAAGGAAAAATTGACAAGACCACATGTACAAATATTTTCAATTCAGCAGTGCTGCCAGCCATGCTGTATGGCAGTGAAACGTGGGCACTGACGAAGAGAGAAGAGCAACGGCTGTTGGTAGCTGAAAGGGCAATGGAACGAGCTATGTTGGGAATCTCCCTTCTGGATCGTATACCAAATGAAATCATCAGAGAACGCAGCGGTGTGAAAGATATTGTCGTGGAAAGCAGACATAACAAGATGCGATGGGCGGGCCACACAGCATGGCTCACGGCTAACAGGTGGACCGCAATCATTGCTGAGTGGTACCCACAAGAACAGAAAAGAGCCCCCGGTCGGCCTCCAAGAAGATGGGAAGATGACATCGTTAAACGTTTCGGACGAACGTGGAGAAGAAAGGCAAGAGTGCGAGAAGAATGGCAGACGTATTGTGATCGGCGCAGTCTTAACAACAGCTGAAGTCCGATCGATCCAGGTGATCCAGGTGATTCTAAATTGAACCTACATTGTTCTTTGCAGTGTTGTTGTATCCCTGATGGTCACAGGATATTAGAGAAACAAGGTGGGTGAGGTAATATCTTTTATTGGACCAACTTCTGTTAGTGAGAGAGACACGGAGCTCTTCCTTGGATCAGTTCTGAAGGTGTGAAGTTTGAAAGCTTGTTTTGTTTAAGCCAGCTTTAAGGGGGCTTTGTTTTGCTGCAGTGATGCAAACCAGCCCCAATGGGAAAACGGAGCTGTCCTTGTCTATGCTGTAGTACAATCACTGCTAAATTAGTAGGAGAGTTTCATTTATTGCACATAGCATTGTATTTTTATTATTTTTGCAATGTATTTGGCATCGGTGCTAGTGAAGACATCAGTGTTGGATCTTTCCTTGGCCCTGTCTTCTCTGCTAGTTTTAGG
Organism: Chelydra serpentina; assembly: GCA_037349315.1. Classification (NCBI taxonomy): domain Eukaryota; kingdom Metazoa; phylum Chordata; order Testudines; family Chelydridae; genus Chelydra; species Chelydra serpentina. The sequence goes on from JBAIAC010000002.1 coordinate 84,777,658, forward strand.
CATCACCTGTCTGCTTGATAGGGTGCTGGCTTGTCCACTAGCAGGATTCTGAAACTCATGTCCTTGGGATCTGACACAACCTTCACGTACTGTTTCAGAAGAACCAATTTCAGCCTTGAGACTTGAATGCTTCTAGCAGAGAAGAACAAGTTGCTCGGAATATGCGATTTTCCCAGCAGAAGTAACACCAACTGTGTGCCTCCTTTAGGGGGATTAGTCCATTGCTGGATAGCCAGGGCTTGAAGCCCCCAGGCTTCAAGTCTGCCATACTAAAGAGACCTAAAAGGGGAGGTCTGACCAGTAGAGTTCAGTGCAGGGAGAACAGATTAGTTAACAGTGGTTGAATGTAAGAGATCAGAAGTAGTTCTAGAGACTTTGGAAGGTTTTGAAGAAGTTCAGTCTGAAACTGAGAGCTAAGAACTAGTGTGTTGGATGCTCGTCAGGTTCTGTCTGATTGCCACAGACTGTAAGAGGGACCTGAGGAAGGGTTGCCCTGCCCTTTATGTCCTCATGTGGGAGCATAAGGCAGCCCAGGGCACACTGATATTAAAAAATAAAACCACCTCAGTGTGCAAGTGCACACCTACAGTGGGGTCCACAATGCTGTATATGCAATGAAGAACTGGCACCTATTTGGCATTCAGCTGTGGTGCAAAAGGAGTGTAATTTATTGTAGTTTGGCATTTTGCAAGGACTAAATTCAGCTCCTCCTACAGGGAAATAAAAGCGTCTATGTAAGGGAAGGTGATCTGTGCTTGTGTACACCAGGGCTGAATTTAGCCCTTTTGGAGTCAGCATAGGGTAATTAAATTAGGTAGGGCCGTCTTTATCTAATATCCTCCTGATAATTTCTTTTCCTCTTCTGTCACTTCACATGTGAATTATACATCACTTTATGCATCTAACTCAAACTTTTAAAGTGTCAAGAACCTGAAGTTAGGCACTTAAATAAGTGGTCTGATTTTCAGAAGTGCTGAGTATCCACAGCTTTCTTTTGAGTAAGTATGAAAATCAAACTGCTTATTTCGGTGTCTCAATATGGAATATTATTGGGTGCCTTAATATGGTGCTCAATTTTAAGCACCCAGGTTTGAATAATCTGGCCCTTTTAATGCCAACGTAGTACAAGTTGCACTACTTCGCTCCTCACACTGGCACTCCTGTCATTCTCAATTTAAGAATTTATCCTGGAGACTTCTATGGAAGTTATACCCACTTTCTCCTGATGAGCTTTGGATAAAATTGACCCAATAACTCTACAAAGGACACTTGTCTGTATCACTAGGTAATGTTCAGAGCTAATACTGTTTATTCTCTACAGCTATTTCTGGTCATTTCAACTCTAATGAATGATTCTAGTTATATATTAAGTGACTGGGTTTGTAATTTATTGTAATAAGCAGCAATAGGACTATTCCACTCTCCCCACATTCTTTACTCCAATGATGCATATTAAGGTATGTACTACTCATCAAAAGATGCTGTTTTGATCAATCCCCCTGTTTGCTTGCTTGCTTGCTCTCTGTTGTTACAATACCTTTTGGATGAAAGGCATCATGTTTCCTATCTGTAATTTTGGTTTCTGTACTTTCCAGGATGAAAGGTTACAGGTCAGACAAGCAGTGCCACTAATCACAGCAGAGAATATCCATGAAAGGCCTACCACTTTTTTCTCCCTAATTCCTTAGATGACATTTCCATAGTATGTATGCAAGTGGAACAAAGCACATGTTGTTTAAGCAAGTTTCCAGAACAATGGTATTGCCTCTTAACAGTGGTAGACTTATGTCAGAGAACAGAAGTTTTAAGAGGCAAGGAGCCAAACAGGTTAATAGGAAATATTATATGCTTTCAGCAATTAAGATCCAAAAGCAGCTAGTCTACAAGATGAAAAGGCATAGAAAATAAGACAAGTATAACCAAACTGGCCTGGTGTGGTGGCGCGCGCCTGTAATCCCAGCTGCTTGGGAGGTTGCGATTGGCGGATCGCTCAGGAGTTTTAGGCTTCTGTGGCTATGTCAATCGGGTGTCCGGTGCTACTGACAGCTTGGCCAGCGGGTAGTCGGAGGACTACCCAAGTGGGAAGGGGCACACCAGGGTCCTGGGAGGGACCAAGGCCAGAAGAGTAATGCGGATCACTGGCCGACAGAGGGCGCTCCGGAGGCTGGATGAGCTAATTCCCGACGACTAGCAGCAGGAGGCGCCGCCGGGTGAGTCCTGCCCCATTACAAAGGTGTAAAACGGGTGAACTCTTAACAGGTTAAGATGCTTCCTTTCAAAGTGTTGACTCATCTAGGAAGTCATCCAGGTGTAGATTTACTTACTAAGACTCCTCACAGATACATTGTCAAACTCTGAAGGCCCTAAAGACCACCGCAGATCCAAATAAGGGGATTCTGTGTTGACAATGGAGCACAGTCTTGAAGTACAAGTACCTCTGGTGGCAGTGTGGCGGTAAGAACACAATAAATCTATTGAGGAAGGTCCTTAATTGATGGAAATTGTGAACAATCAAATTGTAAACCGAACCATCTGTAGGACACCACCTCATTTAGCCATTTTAGGTCTGTTCCCCATCCTAGCCCTATGGGGTGAGCAAGGAAAGATTTCTCACTGGCTCTGCTATTGCTCCTCACCCTACTGACTCCAGTGAAAGCTCCTTTCCTCCATCCTGATTGGTCCAGCCCATCCTATGCCTTTTGGGGAAATGACGAGGTCCATGGCCTCACTCCAGGAAGATGATCTCCAATTTGCCCTGCCTGACAATGTCCAGTGTATGCTCCTCTCCATTTAAAGTGTCTGAGTTTGGCAGCGATGCCAGGCTAGGGCTGTCGTAATGTTCAGGGAGTGCAAAGTCTGTGAATGTGACTGTTCCGGATGGTGGGCCAGAGATGTACACAGGTCCAGTTGGAAGCCAGAGGAGCAGAGGAACTTGTTTTCATCAAGATAACCTTACCACTACTAGATTAAATCTATATTTGAAACTGCACATTTAAATTTGAGAGAGCAGCCATTTTACTAGCAGGCACCAATGGTTTGTTTGTCTGTCTCTTTCTATATGATTGGCCAACAAAGTAGTAGTAAAGCTTCTTGGCAGCAGGTTAATATATAGGATGACAAACAAAACTGCATTTCAAAGTTGCAGGTATTTTCTTATGTAAGCAATAAGAACACCCACAGACATGAAAGACGTTAAATTGCTCTGAATGTATTTCTTTTAATATCAAACTTGTCTGCTTTAACACTCCTGAGAAATAGAGCCAGCTTTGAAAACTGTCAGGAAAAATTATATCAGCCACAGTCACAAAATCTATTTGCCTCCCCTTTACCACAATGCAGGATCATTTAAAAAAAATCTGAAATATTACTTGATAGTGTTCTCCTGTGTGTATGCATGTGTGTGTAATGGCCCAGACAAACTTTTGCATGAGCAGCTGGGGAGAGGTAACGTTTATACTCTGATCCTATGTGGGGAATCTTCTTTTTACAGTTATTTGTTACATCAATTTTGTAATGGATAAATTTGTACATGGTCCCCAGAGGCAACAGAAATGGGCATTGTTAAAAAAAATAAATTAGAAAGTTTTTACAAAACATAAGAACCCCCCAGATACAAATACTATATCACATGTGGGCAGCTTGACCGTTTAACTTATTTTCTTCTCTGGCTGCCATTTTGCTTGAGTGATTTCTCCTCTCCCCCTCCCCCCCCCCAGTCTTCAAGTTTCCAACTATATCCATACACCAACAGAGTACATTTTATCCCTTCCAGAGGGCTGAACAGTAAAAATATCCCTGACCTGGAGTTGAAGGCAAGTAAGTGAGCAAGGCCCAGTTAAGGAACATATGTGCCTTTCTAAATCTGGATATTCCTGCAATTTCAGAGCAGTAAATTCAGTGTCCTTTACCTTTTCTAGAACATTAAGGATTCATAGTACTTCCTGCTCCAGTATTTCATCTTGTCGCTGGACCAGGTGTTCACCTCTCCATCGAGTATGAGGGGAAGAAGACCAGGAGTTAACTATTCTGGTGTTAGCATTTTTCAAATAAGGGAAGAGAGGTAATGATGAAGCTGAGTCAGAACACTGTTTTCAAGCTCCGTGGAAAGACCGATGCACTGATTTTTTCTTTGACACTGTTGTCTACTGGCATTAAACAACTGGAGACTTTTGACAATATTTCCCTACTGAGTAAGAGTAATTAGTTGCCTATCTGGCTCTTGTGCAGGCATAGCAAATACTGGAAATCACCCAAAGAGCAGGAAAACAAGAGTAAAGGGGACAGACTGACCTTCATCATTCCAGACTGTAGTAGCTATAGAGCAGCAAAACATAGCCCAGATTCCAAGACTGCAAACACAGGGTTTCAGTCTGTGGATCTGGAAGTTGGAATTCTTTGAAGATTCACACTTCAAAAACACATGGATAGGGTCAGGCATGTAGGGCACAATAGGTATCTGCTGTGCAGGTGAACAAGTCACAGAAAGGCTACTTGGGAGGGTTGTGTGCCTTATGAGCTTTGGTGCATGTCTCTGTAGGAGTTCAATATGCTCCACCATACAGGTTGCTTATGATGGGCATTGAGCAGAGATGTGGCAGAGTTCACGGACACTCTGACAGTTCTTTGTCACATCTTGTGGCTGTATAGCTATGCCACACACTTTGTCAGGAATTTCCTTCATGTGCTCTGCAGCCTCAGGGGAATATTTCATCTCCCCAATTTTCATGGACTGCCCCTGTGTAAAGCCCACTTACTCAGCATTGCACAGAGTAAGGGGATTAGATCCTTGGTATTCAGCCAATAGCTAGCCCCAAAAGATTTAAGCATTTTGGTAATTCAAGGTGACTTATTCTAACCTCAGAGCACACAGAGATCCCCTTCTTACTTGAAAGAACACCAATAATAATCCTACAATTGGCTCTATCTGAAACACATTTGTATTTGAGCTTAAAGATGAATGTCTTAACATATTATCTGAAATACTGTTCACTTGAGAGATTATCTTTGACAGTATTTAGCAAAATGTCGCATCGCAAATATGGGTCAAGAACATGTAATGGGAAGAGTGCCTATGGCAGCATAATATTAGAGACATCACAATGGTGTATGTATACAGGGTTGAAAAAGTTTGGTACACTACTAGACAGTAGTCAAGATCCCCATCAATATTTTTACATCAGATAATTTTGGATGCTTCCAAATGTTGAATTACAGATCTAAATGCTGCAGGAGGCCTTGAGGAACACTGCAATTCTGTAATACTCTCCAGTGGTCTTGCAGTCCATAAAGCAGATAATGGACTACATGCTGACAAAAGTTATTCTGTGGCAGATATGATCTTTCTCTAATATTGTTCCTGCTGTGAAAATGAAAAGAGTATCTATATTCTTCAGAAAAAATGGGGAAACTCTCCAAAGAAAACTTTCAAAAAACTTGCCCCCATATATACTGATGCTTGCATAAAATTGGAAATACATAAAGCCATTAGTTTGTCATCTAGCAATACAGAATACAGCTTTGAGCAGTTTTTATTGCATCCTTGTGCACTAGGGGTGTTAGCATTTTGTGGTATGTGTAATGCATGTCAATAAAATGAAGAGTCTGTCATACACATGCTTTTTGGCTGTGATCACATAGGTTGTGTTGCAATATTGTGACCTTATGGTATGGGCAGGCGGTCTGTGCATCACAAACTCCATATGAAGTTTCACCTTCTGTAGAAATCTCTACAACATACCTAGAAGAAGTATGTCTCAAGATAAACTACACAGTCTCCATGTTGGGATGCTTTTAGTATAATGTGATATAACAACAATGGTAAAGTAGAGCTTTGTCCACATTTAAAATGTAGGTTGACATAGCTACAGTGCCCAGAAGTCTCAAAGATCCACACCCCTTATGCCATAGCTATGCCGACCTACACCTCAGTGTAGACGCTGCTAGGTCAACAGAAGAATGCTTCTGTTGAACTACCTACTGTTGCTCAGGGAGGTTGTGTTCCTACATCATCATCATCATCATGTTCCCATTATGCCTCTGGCATTTAGGGCAGCAATGAAGCTCCTCCACTCCTATCTATTTCTGGCAAGTCTTTCAATGGTTCTGGGAACCATTGAAAGACTTTACAACAAGGGAAAAACCCTTCCTTTGCTCTAGGTTGTGTCTACACTATGGGGTTATACTGGGATAAATACAGCACTGTAGTTATGTTGTTATAGTCCCAATCATGTAGACATGGCCTAAGAGTAATTTAGAGCATAGGGAAACAGAAATGCTGACTAATCATAGTCATCTATAGTTTAAACAGGAATTTCTGAACTTTTCAACCCTAAACCCTATAAGTATTATTGAAGTTTGAGAAAAAGTATTTTTAAAAATAATTATATTAATCATATTCTTAACTGTGCTGTCCTAACAGTATATGGTTGCATTAAAAGGGAATGAAACTGTTGAAGTGGGGTGTTACTATTACTAATATAAAAATCCTGTTTTCAATGTATTAGCTAACAAACAACAAATCACTTAATTGATAAATTAATCAAGGGTCTGCTAACTTTTTCATGTATATATTACTGGTTCTTATCGTACTTCCTTCTAACAGACAACAGATGATCAAATCAATCTCCTATACTTTATTCTTATTTGGGTATCTCAAAAAATTTCCACTTTAAGTTCTTAACAGTTAAAGGATTTAAAATTAAATTTATTTTAATGAATGCACAAATACTGACTGATATACAACAAAATTAGGACCATCTTGTATACATTCACTTCATCTCAGTGTTATAAGTCCCAGTTCAATAACTATGTAGTAAAACAATATTAACCTATTTTAGAAAAATATAATAAAGAGCATGCTTTGCTTGCAGCTATTCAGATGATGTGGAAAACCAGGTTATGGCTGATGAGATGGAAAGAGTGATCACCATAGCAACAATCTACCACTTAACAATGATGGGGGAAGGGCAGATCATCCTTTGCTATTTGCCCATGTAAACAACTTAGTTCAAAATCCTCAAGTGTAACTTCTTTATTTAATACTCTTTTACCTGAGGAAGACATTTATTGAAAAATGCACATGATACTCCTAATACTAATAGAACATATGTTGATCTTATCCACAATGGGACCCATTTCATGGCAACAGATCCAGTACTTAGAGAAAAATTGTAATTTTCATTAAACATACACCCTTATATTTTTGAATAGTTGAACTTTCCCCAGGAAAGCTAGCCTGACTTAGGGCTCCTCCACACTTAAAATGCAGCGGTGCAGCTGCAGCGCTTCAGTGAACACTCTACACACACCAACGGCCGTGGTTCTCCCATCGGCATAGGTAATCCACCACCCTGAGAGGGGGCAGCTAGGTTGACGGGAGAATTCTCCCGTGCTGTCTACACCAAGGATAAGTCAGTTTAACTGCATCGCTCAGGGGTGTGTTTGTCTATACTGGCACTTTGTCGGCAAAACCTTTGTTGTTCGGGGTTTAAACGTCACCCCCCCCTCCCCGAATGACAAAAGTTTCAGCAATGAAAAGCACTGGTGTGAACAGTGCTTTGTCGGCAGGAGAGCGCCACTGCTGCTCGTGGGGGGGGGTGGAAGTTTTTTCTCATCAGGGGAGCTCTCTCCTGCCGACAAACAGCAGCTACACTGCGTGCCTTTTAGTGGCACGGCTGTAGCGGCACAGCCATGTCACTAAAAGTCTCATCGTGTAGCCATAGCCCTAGTGTAGACCAAGCCTGAGAGAGGAAAAAAATTGCTCCGGTCAGGTAGTAAAAAGCACTCCTGCTCTAATTAACAATGTACAACTTATTCATTTTCAAGTCTCTAATACAGTGGCTCTCAAACTTTTGTACTACTGACCTCTTTCACACAGCAAGTATCTGAGTGAGACCCCCCCATTATAAATTAAAAACACTTTTTTATACATTTAACACCATTTTAAAAGCTGGAGGTGAAGCGGGGTTTTGGGTGTAGGCTAATAGTTCACAACCCCTGACATACTAATCTCGTGACCCCCCCTGAAGGGTCACGATCCACAGTTTGAGAACAGCTGGTCTAATATATGTGTTTATTGCTATTGAAAACCGTATGCTTAAGACGTTCCGGCTGCTATCGCACAGCTTTTGTTGAACAAAAAGTTTTTTTTAAATCTTTAAAACAAAAGAAATATAGATTCCTTTTTTTCTAGTGACATATATGTATACGTCCTCACAATAGTAATTGTCTGACATTACACTGATTAATTTAAAAAGATCTGATTAGGAAACCAATTTTCTCTAGACTCTTGCAAGTTAGTTTGCATCTTAAGCATTTACTGTTTTTATATTAGTTTCCCTCCCCGTACCTGTAACATCTTGGATACGTCAAACTTAAATTGTTTTAAATCTAATTGGTCTTTCTTTGTTCTGTAAGTGTTTTTCAGGTGCATCAGCATGCTGACACCATCATATTCATGCATTGCTCAGAAGCCTATTACACTCATCTCCAATCACTCTCTAAATGCCTAATCCAAGGTACTTTGAAGTCAATGGGAAAACTCACCCTGCCTTCAGTGGGCGTTATGGGTGCTCAGCACTTCTGAAAAATCAGGCCACATATTTAAAGGCCTAACTTTTGGCACTCATGTTTGAAAATTTTGGCCTAAATAACTTGGCAAATATCAAAACACAAAGTGACAGAGATGGGCATGGACCCAGCTATCCGGACTTAGTTCTGTGCCTTAACAAGATCACCTTTCCTCAGTTCCTATCTTGTAGTCACTTACCTCCTACCATTCAAATATCAGAGCTCAATCCTGCCCTCTGCAACTTTCAACGAAGAGATGAGAATTATAATCATGCTAATATGGTCAGAATTGGGACCTAGGATTCCTGAGCAATTTCCCTTCTTTCATCTCATACATGTCCCTGAAAACACTGTTTACCCCCAAGATATTTCCCATATAGTGCCCTCCACAATTCTCTGCCACTGCATCAAAATGCCTTATCCAAATTTTCCTTTGCAGTAACATCCATCCATTAGCTAGCAATTTCTCTTTGTCATCTCCAATAAACTAAATGTCCAGATCAAAAACAACAAAATCTAACACTTGAATCAATCCCCATCACAGAACAACCTCTATGCCAGCCCAATTTATTTTCTTATTCCAAACAAACACCAGGAGAACAGATTCCTCTCCTTACACCTTCATAGGTAGAGGGGAAGGCCATTACTCTTTCTCCTGTGGGGAGGGAAGGAGAGTAGGGAAAGAAGGAGTGGGGCTTCTTACTGCGGTACATTCTTCATAGAGAACAGTTCTCCCCACAAATATTTCAGGTAACTCTCCATATTGCCTGATGACCCTCTCTTATAATCCACAAATGGGAAAAAAAACTGGGTTGTATAAGTAGGGGCATTGACAGCAGATCAAGGGACGTGATTATTCCCCTCTATTCGGCATTGGTGAGGCCTCACCTGGAGTACTGTGTCCAGTTTTGGGCCCCACACTACAAGAAGGATGTGGAGAGCAGAGGGCAACAAAAATGATAAGGGGGCTGGAGCACATGACTTATTAGGAGAGGCTGAGGGAACTGGGATTGTATAGTCTGCAGAAGAGAAGAACGAGGAGGGATTTGATAGCTGCTTTCAACTACCTGAAAGGGTGTTCCAAAGAGGATGGATCTAGACTATTCTCAGTGGTAGAAGATGACAGAACAAGGAGTAATGGTCTCAAGTTGCAGTGGGGGAGGTTTAGGTTGGATATTGGGAAAAACCTTTTCACTAGGAGGGTGGTGAAGCACTGGAATGGGTTACCTAGGGAGGTGGTGGAATCTCCTTCCTTAGAGGTTTTTAAGGTCAGGCTTGACAAAGCCCTGGCTGGGATGATTTAGTTGGGGATTGGTCCTGCTTTGAGCAAGGGGTTGGACTAGATGTCCTCCTGAGGTCCCTTCCAACCCTGATATTCTATGATTCTATGTGAGGCTGGCGTTATGGTACTAACTACTTCAAGGAGGCACTGGCCAGTTATTTACATATGCAGGATGATGGTCATTACTATAAACACCAGCAGTAATTTTTTCTGCCACACTTTCCTTACCCCAAACACCAAGAAAGAGAAAAAAAATTCAAATGAATAAAAAGGAGGAAAATCAAATTCTATTCTTATTTACGCTGTTTACATTTGGAATAATTCCATTGTCCTTGGTGAGGTGCCTCCAGATTTATGTCTTTGAAAAAATAATAGAATTTGGCTTTTGTTTTGCATATGAAATATGTAAATGGAATAACTTATGACATTTAAATGCTAAACCTAAACTCTCAGACAATGTCCCTTTAAATTTACTATGGCAGATTAACAATGTGCAGTATATAGAACAGGATATTCCAGTTTAACAGAGTTCAGTTTTCGAGTTTAGTCACCTGTGTTAAAGCACACAAATTGGCACTTGTATGCCTAAAATAGGTATTTTGGTGCCCAAATGCAAGATCTGTACACTACATATTGGCAACAAAGTTAGAAAATTGTGTACCAGATGTTTAAAAGTGCGTATGCCCATTGTACAAGATTGGATCTTGCACAGAATCTTGAATAGATGAAATAAATAAAATGCTAAAAAGTGATATTTCTCTGTTGGATCTCATTCAATAATTTAAGTACTGTGCAGGGAGAGAACAGAATTGATATAGCAGTTTTGGAAAACCAAAAGTTGAAAATCCTAACATACTCAATCTATTTTCATAGACGATAGAAGGAAAATCATTAAAATCTGATTATTTTAAGAACATGGAAGCAAACATGAGCATGGCACATACAGTACTTTTTATTGCAGGATTCACAACTAAGAAATAATGCCTTTAACATAAGCCATGACAGAGAAAAATTTTATGTGCTTCGTTGGTATACAGATGATGAATAAACTGCCAAATACATAATATACTTTAAGATATTAGTATACAGTATGGTACAAAAGATAAATTAGAGATGATGTTATGTCTCTATTCATTAATCAAGCAGAGCTTGAAGTCAGAGGTGGCAAGGAACATTAACAATTCACAAGTTCTGTACGTAGTCTAATGAGCCAGTGAAAATATAGCTTTGACTGTGGCAAAATTAGGTGCTTCAGTCTTGGTAGAAAAAATGTCTTATGATTAGTAGGTGCCCATTTTTTTTTTTGCTGGGCTGGGATCATACTTCTGCTTGTAACTGCCCAGTTCTAATCCTCTCTCTTCTTAGTACAGGAAATGAAGCTTTTTAAAAGAAATTTAAAATAAGTTCAAAATGTATTTTTTTAATAGTCAAAGGAAATGTTCAGCCTAAATTCTTCCTTTTATTTATTAGAAAATGATTATTACAAAGAAAGCACAGTAGAAACAATAGCTTAGAAAAAAATCAGGTCAGACACATCCACTCATAAAACAAAATTGGTAGTCAAGTATTTTTTCTAAGTACATTTTAGTATAAAACTATAGTGATTATGTCCTTAAAATACATTGGTGTCTAAAGATAGGAGCTCTATATCTATCTTGACTGCTGCCAAATTGGAAATCTGCTAAAAAAGTATTCCAAGCTAAAACTTGACACACATGATGAAAATCTTGTAATTTAGTAACTCGGGGAAACGTGAGATTTCTGGGAGATAGAAAATGATAAGAACTAAATAATTAGTTCACTGTGAGGATGAAAGGGATTATTATGCAGGATTGACTCACTAAGAATATACATACAAAAGTTTGAGAATCCAATGCACTGATGTTTCAGGATAGTTTCAGTATAATACATTGAACTTTCATAAAAAACCAATCACACTGCCAAACTGCATTCATTAATCCCTTACTTTATGAAACATCTGTCAACAGTAAAAATCTGATGAACAGAATCACTCATCTTTAAAATTCAAATATTATACATTTAAATTAGACTGCTAATTTCTAACAGTACCTAGCTTTTCCACGTATTGATATTTTATATACAGGTAGAACCAGCCTTGATAAAATATTAATATAATTCAACAATTACAATAAAAGGATATTTTAAAATGTAAAACTATCCTTTAATTTGCAACCATCTTGATACACATGACAGTGGACTGGACATTAAAAAAAAAGACATACGCATGACACTAGTGCAAATTGTTAGTGACTTTAAGTTTGATATACAATGCACTACGATTGCAAAACATATTGTATGTTCACATGATTTTTCCATTTAAAGAGAGGTATATTCAAACAGACAAGATACTGAAACATGTAAATATCCTTTTTAAAAAAAGGATTTTGTCATTCCTAATTGTAGAAAGGAAGCATTAGTCTAATTTAAAACAAATCTGTAATATGGATGCATGCTGACTATATGTTAAGTGATATCTGAGGTTAATTTTTACAAAGAAATTCTCATATAAGACTAAATATTAGGAAACAATTATATAAGAATTCCATTATATATGAGCTTTTCTTTTTAAAACTACTTCAATATAATCAATTCAATTTTTATCTCAGAGAATCTTCCCCAACCCTTTCAGTCTGGAAGAGGTGATTTCGGGGAGACTATTTGTAAGGTTTATCTAATGAATGGGCATTAATTAAACTGCTAGCTGAAAGACCTCTAAAATTAAGACTGTACACTAAGGCCCCAATCTTGCAATTGTTGCCACATGGGCAGACCCCTGTGGCAGTTCAGAGTTCCTTTGGCTCGGTATGGACATAAGAGTCCACCTACGTGTATCTGCAAGCAGGTTTGGGGCCTAACACTAAACAACTTACCCCTTTCTCCTATTCTTCTCTCTGTTTTCTACTACCCTCCTCTCCTTTTGAGATGCCACAGATTTTTTCTCATCATCACTTTATCCACCAATATCTTTATTTCATCTGTTATCCACTATCATAATTTCCATTTGTCAATCTTTTATCTGTGCATTTTTCCATGCCCTCTGCAAGATGTGGTGAATTATTCATCACTGAAGTTGTCATAAATGAAGGGAAGGGGGAGAGGGTCTGATGCAGTGCTATAAAATCCTCTTACCAGTACAGGGTTAAGAAATACAGGTAGCCAGACTGACGACTGACACCTGACCTGGTTGGCATCTGACCAATAAGGGGACAAGATACTTTCAAATCTTAGGAGGGGGGAAGACTTTGTGAGTGTCTTTTTGTCTGAGTCAGAGTGATCTTGGAAGACAGAAGGAACCTGCAGAAAATCAAACCTCCCTTTTCTGAAGTAAGTTTAGATAGCATAGCGCATAGATTTCTGTTTAATTTCGGCTTGGTGTATTCCCTGTGTTAGAAGGGGCAAAGGGGGGGGGGGGGGTTATTCATGGTTTTCTGTAACTTTAAGGTTTTGTCCAGAGGGGGAATTCTCTCTGAGTTTGGAAATATAGTGCCCTGTAAAATAGTTACCATCCTGATTTTACAGAGATGATTTTACCTTCTTTATTTTTAATAAAATCCTTCTTTTAAGAAGCTGACTGTTTTCTATGGTGTTAAAACCCAGGGGGTGGGGTCTTAGATCACTGTGTAACCAATTGGTTGGGAGATTGTTCTCAAGCTTCCCCAGGAAAGGGGGTGTATGGTTTGAGGGGGTATTTTGGCGGGGGGGGAGGGAAGTTCAAGTGATTCCTTTCCTGGATTCCTGTTAGATACTTGATGGTGGCAGCGAGAAGCATTTCTCAGGGTGCAGGGAATTTTGTACCTTGGGAGATTTAACCTAAGCTGGTAAAAATAAGCTTAGGGGCTCTGAATGCGGGTCCCCACGTCTTTACCCTAGAGTTTAGAGTGGGGAGGGAACCTTGACAGAAGTCTTTAAATCAAAACTGGATGTCTTTCTAAAAGATAAAGTCTAGCTCAACCAGCAGTTATGGACTCAATGCAGGAAATATTGGGTGAGTATCTATGGTTTGTGTTATGCAGGAGCTCAGACATATCATAACAGTCTCTCTGGCCTTAGAAGCTATAAATCTGTTAGACAAAGGTCTCTGTTGCCTTTCTTTAATGGTCTTCCACATGCAAATTAAACATTATCTGACATCTTCAGGAGGGGATAAACTTGGTGTCCTGGCTGATATTCCCACCTTAAAAATATTTCTAATATTCAGGGCTGTTTGAATTGTTGCAGAATAGATAACATCTCTGCCTACATGCCTTCACAGCCACTGGACTACCATTCCTTACGGTAAAGGCGCTTTAGTATATCCCTTTAGTATGAAAGGAGTTAGATAAAAAAACAAACACAAAACCCTCTCCCACAGGTGTGAGATATTGCGCACTTCACAATAATTTGTACAACCATGACTCTGTATTGTGAGCCCTCTATAGAATCTGTACAGTGAGCTGACTCAGGTGAGCTCCCCACTCAGTGATATGGACTAATCTGTTACCAGCCGGATTCAGAGGTCAGAAAGTCACCCTTTTCATGTGTATTCTCGACACTAGGCTACTGAATGACAAAGTCCCTGAAGTACAGTCACCTTTGTTTCCAGGTCAGTGAACTGAGGAAAATAAATGTTTCAGCTGAAACTGCAGGGGTTTTATTCTGAGCCTTGCAATGGGTCTGATGAAAGATGTATGACACCACGAAAATTAGCAGCCTTAGGAAAAGGCAAACAGTGCCCTATCAGTGAGTCTGGACTTTGGATCACATAAACTGGCTCTGGATCAGATTTTGGCTCCTTTCTGTTCCCTCAGGTGGTGCACAGGGAGGAAAATCTCCTCCCTCCCGCAAAATTCCCTGCTAAGGCTTGTATTGGTAATAACCCTCCCCAATACAGACACACAGGTGCCTGATCATTAGGCGATAGTTCACTTTCTTATGGACCTAGGGAAGGGATAATAGAGGCTAATAATGCCATTCTGGACTTCAGCTTTGAAATGAATTTATCCTGTTTTCTCAGGTCTAGGAATGAACTTAAGTTATTGGGTGTAAAGACCTTTCCCTCAGGAATGTGGATTATGGAATTTCAGGCCTCTCTTTGTCTGCTTCATCTTACCCATTTTAGACATTATACATTAAACTACTTTTACAAGATTTGGGGTTCTTACAGAGTGACCTACATCATCCTGGTAGGACTCCAAGCTCCCTCTAATCATCTGCTGACAGAGAATTTAGCTTTTCACTTGGATGTTGACCACGGCTGTTAGTTACAACTGGGTTTTTGCATCGTGTTTTAGTCCTTTGGCAATTATTTCAAATCCTATGGACAAGGGTGAGTGAGTGGGTGAATGAATGGGTACATGGATATGGGAGCAGGAGGAGGAGGAAGAGTTTGATGGGCTACAGAAGAAAAAAAGTGGGGATAGTGAAAGGGCAAGAGGAATTTTTTTGTGAGGGGGAAGGAAGTACATAAAATAGGGGAGGAGGTAAAGAGCACAGTGGGCCTGATTTTTCATTATTTTGCATAGGCATTTACACCCAAGGAAAGTCAATGCAAAGCAGGAATAACTCACTACCAAGCCTGAATTCTCTGCTCATCAATATAATTTTTCACCTACTTTGCACAGATGTAAATGATAACACGAGGTGCAAGGCCAGTGCAGAATCAGACCCAGTGAAGGGGAAAAAAAGATGTGAGAAGCTAGAATGTGAAAAGAAAAACAAAAACAACAAATGAAAAGATACACCATTATTAAACACAGGAAAGAAAGGAGAAGAAAAGTGGAATGAAGCCAGAGAGAGAAAAAGATCAAGCAAAAAGAAAGACACACAAAGAGAAAGGTGAACAAGTGAGATGGGGATGGGATTTCTATTCACTGTCCTAAACTTTAGTTTCTTCAAATGCATATTTAACTTCAAAGACTAATGAACACTTTGGATAAAGGTATATTTTTGTAAAGATTCATCACCTCTGTTCCTTCAATTGGATGTCTTAGCTCACAATAAACAGGCTGTGAGATCTCCCAAGAGGTCCCCGTGCATAACCCAGGATTACCAGAGACAGCTATTTTATAACCTGACTAGGATGTTTAGTCCTCAGTTTAGTAGCTGTTGGGTAACATTTCCAAACTGGGTTAAAATGCCTAACCCGGGGCACTTAGTTCAACACGTGATTGGGCTCCAAAAGCTTAATTTAAATATGAAACCCAATATGAAAATAACATTAAGGATATTTTAATGTGTATATTATTTTTTTTAAATCAACCCGTTAAGGGCCTCATTTTATGTTCCTATAGAAATCAATGGCAATTTTGCCACTGATGTCAATGGCAATAAAATCACACCCTGATGGTAAGGTAAGGCTATCAGACCAACTAGGACTTGTTTTTGGAGTATTCATAAAACATATCCATGATAATTTTTCAGCACAGTGTGTTAGCCAAGTGACACCCATCAGCACTGAAATACACACTGTTAATTCATATTAATCAAACTTAATAGCCTCCCACTCTGTTTTCTCTAAAACATTTTTAAAAAAAAGACATTTCTTCAGCGAGCTCTGAAACGTCCAGCAATCTTTGGCAGAACACCTGTGCATTTGTTGGAAAAGAAACATTCAAATTAGATTTATATTTCTGAACACTAGATCTGTCTTTCAATCTAGTTTTGCCTGGGGCATTCAGTCCCTGAAGTTTTCTAGGAGCTACAGATCATTCATAACTACTGGGATTAAGTTAAAAAAATGCAGATGAATAAATTCTGAGCACAGTCAGCAACACAGCTGATGATAAACATACATCTGTGTGCAACGCAGAGAGCTGATGATAGCACAGAAAAGATGGGCTACAGTTTCAGCTGTTAGCGGGCTATATTCCTGTCAAATGCTGATAAGTTCAACTCCGGCATTGCCTTATTTAGTCAGACTTCTCTGCTGACACACTTAAGCACAGTAACAAATGCATATGCTGTTTCCAGTCTGAACAGGCTCTTGCTCCTCCTTTTAGTAATACTATGACAAATATTAAGTTGCTTCAAACTTTTTATTTAGGCTTATTGAAAGAGCCTTATTGGCTTGTTTTTTTAAAAAAAAATAAATACTACCAGGTATTTATCTGTCCTACTAATAAGTGTCTAAAGTGTGTGCCTATGTTAAGAAAGAAAACTAATCATAAAAAAATTACAGCTATTTCTATAAAGGGGATTTTTACCCTATACTTCAAATAAGTCTTTTAGTCTGGAAGACAATGAGAAGACATTCAAATAAACATGTATGTAGTGCCTGTGAATCATCTGTTTGTTTTTTAAACATTGGACAAAAGTTTGCAATTTAATTCTCTAAACAGATATAATGTATCATTTCCAACTGTTTACATTCCTTCACAATATTCCTAAACCAGTCAGAATAGTTCCTTTCTTTGACGTTATATGACAAAAGAGAATACTTTTGAAATATGATGTTGTCTATCTAAAGAACCACTTTGCTAATCTGATAACTCACCCAATGGACTCACCCCACTTCTTAGAAAAGACTGCTGTACTAAGGTTCCTCTGTAAAGCTTCATTATTTTTATCAACTATGCTCCAGTGCATTTACTAACATATTAAGAAGTATAAATACTTAAAAATAAACTGTACTTGTCAAGGTAAATTAGCAAAGTACATTTTGTGATGCAGTATCCCTAAAGTTTTGTCGTCATGTTTCTCTTACTTGCTAATTGAAAAAAATACAGTAATCCACATTGGGTCTGCCAGTCATTAGCAAGAATTGGCAACATTCTGCTGTATTATATTTCACAGCTACTGCCAAAAGCAGAACTCTTGAGAAAAGAAAGATCCATTGAGAATCACATATTTAGGCACCTTTGGAACTATTATGATATATTCTGTTATTTGTTTAATATGTCATATTACAGATTGGCACATCGTGAATGAGGATACATCTATTGAATACAAGCTGTTTTTCAGAAATGAAGGACTTGCCCATTTTAAATAGGACCCCCTAAGAACCAGACACATTATGGCTTCACAATTACTATGTAGTAGGTGTTTGGTTAAAAAGAGTTAAGCTGTGAGTTAGGCTTTGTCTATACTGGCAACTGAACAACAAACCTTTTGTCTTTTAGGCCTTGGCTACACTTGCAGATGTACAGCGCTGTTAGTTAAACCCGTGTTCGTACAGCTGAGTAGGGAAAGCGCTGCAGCCTGTCCACACTGGCAGCTGCCAGCACAGTAAGGTGGCTACATTTGAGGCATTTGCAGCTGTATTGGGAGCGGTGCATTATGGGCATTCAAGTGGCTGCAACGTGCTTTTCAAATCGGGGGGGGGGGGGGTGAGGGGGACTTTGACAGGGAGCGTTTTTGGAGACAGAGTGGGTTTTTGGAATATCCACAGAGTGTCAGCTCATTATTTCCACACCTCCACATCCCCTGCCTCTCTCTCAATCACTGAAAGCAAACAGCAGGGGCTTTGTTTGTTTTTAAAGAGCAGATAAAAGAGAGGAAACGGAGCCTCCCCCCCCACCCACGCCGTCTCTGTCCAAGGCAACTTTGCTGCCGGCATTCCTAACGGAGCCCCTCCCCTCTTCCCCCCCACCCCCCGCCTGCAAACAGTAGCTGTGTTTGGTTTTTTGTAAAGCACCTCAACAACGGAGCTCTGAACTCCAACCAGGAAGTGCCGTTTCAAAACAAAGGCAGCTTCCGGAGATCAGTAACTGCGTTGTTCCTCGGCTACACTGAAAGACCAACGTTCCACCCACTTCGCAACAACTGTTATTCCTCTCGGGGAGGTGGAGTACATGCAGCGCTGTATCTGAGGAGATACAGCGCTGCACGTGCCTTGCAAGTGTAGCCAGTTAGTGAGTTACAGCGCTGCAGGCAGTTTTATTGCGCTGTAACTCGTAAGTGTAGCCAAGGCCTTAGAGGTGTTAAAAAAAACCAACCCTGAAAGACAAAAGTTTTGCCATGACAAGTGCCAGTGTGAACAACAGGTTGTCGGCAGGAATGCTCTCCTGCTGACAACGCAAATGCTGCCCGTTGGAGGTGGACGTTTTTTGTCGGTGGGAGAGCCAACAAACAGTGGCTACGCTGCACAACTTTTAGTAGCATGGCTGTGGCAAGGCAGCCATGTCGTTAAAAGCTGTGTAGTGTAGACAAAGCCTTAGTGTTGTTAAGAGAGAGCCATTGAGAGAGAGTTCACTGTCACATATTTTTCCCTTTCAGCTCACTCTAACACCTTCCAATGAAAAACAAGTTTGACTCACAATGGGCTTTTGTGTCCAAGTAAAATCAACTATAGCTCATTGACCATTTATCTGTTGGCCCATGGATGCAGCATTCAAGCACGTCAGTAGCAGAGTACTGGTTTGATCTGCAACTAAATGAATTTAGGGTTTGATCTGCAACTATATGAATTTAGGGTATCAACAACAGCAATGTCTCACACGGTGTTTGGGTTCCCTGCACAGTTCTGAAACATGGCCCTGATTCATCTCTTTCTCAACAGTAAGAAGCAGGAGTAACTCCACTGATGTCAATGGAGTTATGCCATGGTAAATCTCATGTGACAAGCATCAGGCATATGGTCTAATCACAATTCTTTCCCATCTACACTGCAGGAGCAAACTGGGCTTTAAGTTAACCAGATGGTCTACTAGGTTTCTAGGTAGTCAATGGACTTCTCATGAGGGCAGGAAATGTCAGTGACTTTCATGAGTGAGAGAAATCTCTTTTGTTTTAAAAAAACCCAACACACGTTAAATGCTCCTTGTGTTTCAAATGCTTAGAGCCCTGTGCAGATCCAAAAATGTGGATCCGCATCCACCAGGATCAACCTGCGAGCCAACCCGTGATTCGCTAGCCATCTTTTACCTGTTTCCATATCCACACCCGCAGCAGCAAGCCATCTCACAAGGGCTAGCGATGGGGAAGAGGGCGGAGGGAGAGAGTGGGGAGTGGGGTCTTGCAGGGAAGAGGCAGTGCGAGGGTGGGGACTGAGGGTAAGGGGCAGCGCAGGGGCAGGGTTCTGAGGAGAAGAGGTGACATGGAGGGGAGGGCTGAGGGGAAGGGGTATCACATTGCGTGCTGCTCCCGGGAGCTCGCAAACAACGGCACATTGCAGCAGCAGTGCGTGTTGCATCACAGTGGGGCAGAGGAGTGGGGCGCCAAGGCCCCGCCTGCTCCAATCCCATTGGCCGGGGGGCGGGCCCTGCTGCCCATGAGCCAGTGGGCCAGGCCTCGGACTGGGACCGCGGCCAGTGCTGCCGGGCCGGACCATGGTGGGGACGCTGGTGCTACCTGAGGGGCCCGAACTGCTGGACAGGAAGCGGCACAGCGAGCAGGTGCCACCCAGTCCCAGCCACTGGCTGCCAGCCCCGAGCACGCTAAGCACCCCGGGGTGCCCAAACCGGACGCCACAGGCCAGGCACCGCCGGTGAGTAGAGTCTTGCGCGGTTGTATCTGCATCTGATCCACTATCTGCAAAAATGGTCTGCGGATATCTGTATCCGCGGATATCCACGGATTTGCAGGGCTCTACAAATGCTGCCATTAACCAGGGTACAAGATCATTCAGTCCATAATCTACCTACATAGGTATTATATGGCCCTCATCACTGTAGTATCGGAGTGACTCACAATTATTAAACAAATTTTATTCTCAGAATAGTGCTGTGAGACAAAGAAGCACTATCCTCCTTTTACAGATGGGGAGCCAAGGCACAGGGTAGATTAAGTGACTTGCCCAAGATCACACAGGATGTCTGTGGCAGAGCTGGAAATTAAACCCAGATTTGAGTAATTGCCCAACCTTTTAGTCCATCCTTCATAACCATAAATCTGTGCTTAACTCTAATTTTACTTTAGGTTTCAAATTAACTGGCAAAACTAAGTTAGTAATCATGTTTAATAGATGTCTTCTCAGATTTTCTTGTATGTTCTGGGCCTCAGATTCAAAAGCTGCTTGTTAGTGCTAAAAATTAAACTGCAGCAGTCTATATAACCAGTTATTTCTACTGTAAAGGTATATTGCCTATTAATTGTCTAGTCTCAATTACACCTAAATGCAGATTCTCTAGTAAAGAGATGTAATCTACTGGTCAAAGTATGAAACGGTGTTCTTAATTATGCTCATCAAATAAAGCAAAGAGAATCAGATTTCCAGAAATATGACTCTTAGAGACCAAACTGAATTTTCTTTATGGTATACATTCTGTCACCCCTACCGATGCTGAGTAATAAAGTAGAACCTCAGACTTATATACACGAGAGTTACGACATGACCAGTCAACCACACACCACATTTGGAACTGGAAGCATGCAATCGGGCAGCAGCAGCAGAGACACACACAAAAAAAGGGAGGGGGGCAAATACAATACAGTGCTGTGTTAAACAAACGACTAAAAACATAAAGGGAAAGTTTAAAAAAAGATTTTTAGAAGGTAAGAAAACTATTTCTGTGCTTGTTTCATTTACATGAAGATGGTTAAAAGCAGCATTTTATTACTGCATTGTAAAGTTTCAAAGCTGTATTAAGTCAATGTTCAGTTATCAACTTAAAAGAACCACATAACGTTTTGTTCAAAGTTATGAACAACCTCCATTCCCAAGGTATTTGTAACTCTGAGGTTCTATTGTACCTTTCTCTGTAATGATTCCATGGGATTACTTGCCGAGTATAATAACACTCGGCTTCAGTAAGGGCAGCAGAATATGAACCCACGTTTGGGTTTTAACAGAAGTTTCTTTTTATGGAAGGGGAAGGACAAAAACTAGCAAGATAATTTCCTTGATGGAAGTAAGAACATCATGCTATTTCAAACATCACTATAGCCTTCCGAAAAAAGAAAGTGAGGAATGCAATTTCCCTCCCCTCCTCATTTGACATAGGCAAATAAATATCACAAGAAAAATCATGTTCAGAGACAGATGCGTCAGAAACTATGGAGTCCATAGACTGAGATGGGAAATAAAAAGAATTAAATTAAGATACTATAATATGCATAATACTGTATCTTAGGGGCTATTAAACCACAGGATAAATCTGTATGCTACTCCCTTTGAGTACTAAGAGAACTCAGCTCAAGACCTTTCTGCAATACTTTAGGATGTTTAGCAAGGGAAGCTCTAGCCCGTATTCTAACAACAAACAAGTGGCACAAGATTTGCAATAAATATTGGCAAAAATGGCTATGGGTTTTAGTAAAATGCATACATTTGTCTGGCTTTCTTAATCTCCTTTTTAATTTTCACTCATGAGTCAGGCCCAGAATTTAAGAGGTTCATTGGAAAGGATGAAATGTTGAGAATTAAGACAGCAGGCTGAAAATCTGAGGAAGTTTTTTCCCCATGAGCAGCTGAACTGTCTCTACTTAGGGCTAGTCTACACTTACCAGCTCTGTCGGACGCGTCGGATCGATCTTCTGGGTTTGATTTATCGCGTCTTGTCTAGACGCGATAAATCGAACCAGGAAGTGCTCCCCCATCGACGCTGGTAATCCTGCTCCACGAACGGAGCAGGCAGAGTCGACAGGAGAGCCTGCGCGCCGCGGTGTGGACCAGGGGTGAGTACTCTGAAGTTCGAAATAAGATACTTCGACTTCAGCTACGTTATTTACATAGCTGAAGTCGCGTATCTTACTTCGAACTTCGGGGCTAGTGTAGACCAGCCCTTTATTAATTGTTATGGTCCATCTGAGACCTACCGATGTCTTGTTTTAGCCTCTTTTAAATCCCCACCTCCCAACCCCAAAGTATGTAAATTACTGAAATACTTTTCCTTGGATGAAATCCTGACACCACTGAAGTCAATGGGAGTTTTGCCACTGACATGTGTGGGACCAGGATTTCAACTGCACGGGTGTTGGACTTTACAGTGAATAGATTCAAACTAGGCAGGTTTAGGTCAGCCTTTCATCCGGCATGGATAAATGGAGAATAATGCAGTTCACTCTGTGGATGGGGTGCACCTTTCGGTGGAGACCTTAAAAACGGAAGTTTAGTATCCATATACAGCAGACAAATCTCCCAGGCATTTCTAAGAGTAGGGAATTTTCTTAGTGTTCTTGGCCAAATTTCCCCTTCATCTACTGTTGGGCGGCATTAACTGGTTGGCTGTTGATCTCTACCCCAGAAATAGCTGAATAACAGTGGATATGACTGCTGTACAGAGTTTGTGAAGTTTTTTGGGATCCTTCAGAATGAAAAGCACAATATACAGGAGTAAAACAATTAGCTGATATCACTACAGCCCGTCTAACATGTTGTGCTGAAAGCAATAGTAAAGACTACTGCAGCAGTTTCACGTAGTCAGTCATCTCAAATGTGACATGCTGTTAAAGGAGGGCACATTTCAATTTAGCTAATCAAACAGGACATGGGCTTGAATTAGAAGATGAGGACACTTCAAGCACATGGGTCTTTTCATATACACTTCCTACAAAGAGCTCTTTGTTCTGAAAAAGTATTTCTACATAACTGATTCAATCAGAAAGTAAACCACCCACTATTTACAACATTAATACACTTCCTTTTCTCCTGTAAGGACAAAGGCCTATTTCTACTAAAAGAAGTCTCACGTTTTCACATGTAGATATTCCTGCTAGCTACTGCAATCTTCCAGGTCCTCTGCTATAAAGTGAAAACCCAGTACCAGTTTTTAAAATACTCTGCTTGAAGTAGTTACTTTAGCCATGTGGTCCAATATAGCCTCTTGCCCACTGGCGTAAAGTGGTTTCCATCATTTACAGTTTTGTTCAATGGCTTTCAGCACCCCCACTATAAAAATTGTTCCAGCACCCCGGTGCAGAGTGAATAAACTGAAATGAAGAAAATATTATACTAGTTAGTTCAAAGTTAAGAAACCAATGGGAGTTGAAAAAGTCAGAAAGTTTATTTTCCTCTTCCAATCTGTGAAATAAAAACTAGATGTGTGACGATAAGATGTACTAGTTCTAAAATACTGAAGGGCATGGTGACCAGAAACCATTAGTTTAATTAACTACCTATACCTAATACTTTGTTTAATAAATCCATTCGTTTTACATACAAAACATGTTTTGATTAACTTTTTGTTCTTATGTATCTAGCACATTTATGTAGTGCTACTTAAAATTAAAATGCTAGTTTTATGAATTTTTAAATTTAATTCCAATTTCCATCCAAGTAGAGCTTGACACAAATTAGAAGTAAAATATTAATAATTTAGTAAATAAGAAATACATCATTCAACATTTTGTAGCATAATAAAAAATGTAAAAATTAAGAATCTGAATACACGTATACTAAACTATATAGAGTAGAACCTCAGAGTTACGAACACCAGAGTTATGACCTGACCAGCCAACACCACAGCTCACTTGGAACTGTAAGTATCAGTCAGCAGAAGAGACAAAAACAAAAACAAAACAGTACCATACTGTGTTGAACGCAAACTACTAAAAAAATAAAGGGAAAGCAGCATTTTTCTTCTGCATAGTAAAGTTTCAAAGCGGTATTAAGTCAATGTTCAATTCTAAACTTTTGAAAGAATAGCCATAACATTTTGTTCAGAGTTACGAACAACCTCCATTCCTGAGATGTTCGTAACTTTGAGGTTCTATTATAATTGCTTAAATAAGTGTGTATAGTTATAGTATATTCCCCTGGTTGGCAAAAAGTACTATCATCTTCATTGTAAAGGCTATAGTTAGCTGCAAATCATCATGTTTTAATGGTTATCAGCTAATGAGAATAAACCTTTCTTTAGAAAGGTAACTAAAATGTACAAATGCAAAACAAGATTAAAATCAATGATTTAAATCAGGGTTTCCTGCTTGTGGATTTGAATGATTAAAATCGGTGCTTTAAAACACTTTGATTTAAATCAATCCACCCTGACTGGGAATTTTTCCCACTTATAAAGGGCAGCAGCGTGAGAGAAAGCACAACAATGCTTTCTGAGGCAGTGGAGAACCAGCTCCTTGAGGCTGGCATTCCTGGCAGAATAAAGGCAAGAATCAATCTTGTGATAACATAAAAAGTTGGATAAGGAGAGCAGGGCTAAATTGTGGAAAGTTTTGAAAGCAAGAACAGGAAGTTTAAGTTTAATGCATTGGATGATGGAGAGCAAATGGAGAGACTTAATTTATGCTTTTATTATTTATTTGCATTATGGTGGCACCCAATTAGAATCTAATTGTGCTGGTTGCTGTACAAACACAAATTATATAGTCAGAGATTTAAGGCCAGAAGGGATCATTATGGCATCTAGTCTGATTTCCTGAATAACATAGGCCTTAAAATTTCATCCAGTAATTTCTGCATCAAGCCCATAGCTGAGCTAGAACATCTCTTTTAGGCAACATCCATTCTTGATTTAAAAACTTCAAATGATGGAAAAAATCGACTGTGCCTCTTTGAGTTGTTTTGATGGTTAATTCCTTCATTTTTTAAAAATTTGCACTTTATTTACTCTCTCAAATTTTACAGCTTCAAACTTCCTACCACTGGATCTTGTAATGCCTTTGCCTACTAGACTGAAAAGTCTCTATGGGAATTTTTGTCCCACATAGGTACTCACCTCCTAATCTTGTCTTGGATAAACAATCTTAATAATTTGAGCTTCTCAGTCTCACTATAAGGCAGATACTATTTTCTAGACCTTAAATAATGCTCATGGGTCTTTTCTGAACCCTTTCCCTTTCTGAACCCTGAAATTTTTTTTCAATTTTTTATTTAAAATCATGTATACTATTCCAGTAGTGGGCTCACTAATGTCTGTAGTGGGGCGGATGCCCCACTCCCTGAGAGTGAGGGCTGCAGCAGGCCAGTGCGCCTGCACAGAAGGGCAGTCAATGGGAGGAGGGCTTATTGGGAGCCAATCGGGGCCCAGATTGGAGAAAGCCAATCAGGGCCAGGCTCAGCGCTATAAAAAGGCTGCCCAGGAGAGAAACAGGGAGTCTCTCCCAGGCCTTTGGAGGAGATGGTCTGTCTCCTGCTCAGGAGACCAGCACCTCAGACAGGGCAGGGCAGGGCAGGGCAGGGCAGGGCAGGGCAGGGCAGGGCAGATGCAGATGCAGATGCAGATGCAGATGCAGATGCAGATGCAGATGCAGATGCAGGGGAGCATAGGAGAGCTCCAGCCTGTTACCTGCCAGGCTGCGGGCCCTGACTGGAAGGGCCTAGAGGGTGCAAAAGGGGTCAGTGGGGAAGTGACCCAGAGAGAGAGAGAGCAGATGAGGGGAGGGCAGGGAGGCTGCTGCTAGAGGGTCCCTGGGTCGGGACCCAGTGTAGTGGGCGGGCCTGGGTCCCCCCTTTTCCCCCTTATCTTGCACCGGGCCATGGGAAATGGCCATAACAGACTGCACCAGACCCCTGATGGTAGGGGCCAGACTTTGGGGTGTGGTTGGCCACTGTGGCAGGGGTGCACCAGAGGACTGCTGTTAACCCCCCCCCCCCCCCCCCCCAGAAGGGGGTGAGCATGTACTAGGGGGCACTGCCGGAGGGCAGTGTCCTGAAGAGGATGCCACGAGCCGGGAGCAATGCGGGTCCAGACGCCGGCAAGGGAGCGGTGGACGGGACACCATCGGCGGAGGGCGCTCCAGTACTGCCAAGAGCTAATTCCCAGACCGACCAGCAGGGGGCGCCGCGGTGGTGAGTCGTAACCCTGTCACACGTGGTGGCGAATGTGGGCATCAGCGGTCCGCCCCTGATACAAGGGGCAAGTGCAAGGACTAGGCAGATTGTGCCACATTGAGAGATTTTTGAGATGGTGGAGAAAATGGACTAGTATTGGAGGGCTTGGGCGACCCAGCTTGCCGAGCAGCAGAGGGGGTTGTTCTGGCTGCTGCAGGGGTGGGCACCCAGGCCATATGGGACACCAGGTACCAAGGGCAGGAGGCCAGGTCCTGGGTCAAGGAAGTGTTTCGCCTGTGGGCGAAAGGGACACTTAAGGAGGGAGTGTCCCTACTGGGAAGGGGAAGAGAGGCCCCACCCAAAAAGGGTGCCCCCTGTGAGGGTAACAGGGGGGACCCCAGCTTGTTGGGTCTGTGGGGAGCTGGGGCATCTGAGGAAAGAGTGCCCCCACAGGGCTCCCAAGGCCTGGGCCAGTCCAGAAGGAAGGGCTAGGGCCCAGACAAGCCGGAGTAGGGCCGAGGCAGGGGGAAGACTTAAGAAGTGCTTCCACTGCCACAAGGAGGGCCATTTAAAGAGGCATTACCCCCTGAGACAGAAAGGGGGATTGCCCGTGATAAGGGCTCGGCCTGAGACCAGCCCCAGGGAAAGAGTGGTGAAGACCGAGGCCCCTACGGAGAAAGAGGTGGGAGCAGGGAGACCTCACCTAAATGAGGGAACCCACAAGGGAGCCAATAGGGCTACAGTGGGGACCCAAACGGAGGGGAGAACCCACATAGGACCAGGAAGGTCTACGGTGGGCACCCAGACCCTAGTGGAGGGAGACAGGTTCCTCCAGTTGGTGGAGGGCCTGCGGCATGAGAGAGATTCCCTGAGGGTCCAGTTGCGAGGAGCACTGGGGCGATAGGGAATCCCCCCCCGCCCGGTAGCATTCTTAAGGGGGAGGGTGTGTAGCGGGGCGGATGCCCCACTCCCTGAGAGTGAGGGCTGCAGCCGGCCAGTGCGCCTGCACAGAAGGGCAGCCAATGGGAGGTGGGCTTATTGGGAGCCAATCGGGGCCCAGATTGGAGACAGCCAATCAGGGCCAGGCTCAGCCCTATAAAAAGGCTGCCCTGGTGAGAAGCAGGGAGTCTCTCCCAGGCCTTCGGGGGGGAAGGCCTGTCTCCTGCTCAGGAGACCAGCACCTTGGACAGCGCAGCGCAGGGCAGATGCAGGGAAGCATAGGAGAGCTCCAGCCTGTTACCTGCCAGGCTGCGGACCCTGACTGGAAGGGCCTAGAGGGTGCAAAAGGCGTCAGTGGGGAAGTGACCCAGAGAGAGAGCAGATGAGGGGAGAGAAGGAGGGCAGGGAGGCTGCTGCTAGAGGGTCCCTGGGTCGGGACCCAGTGTAGTGGGCGGGCCTGGGTCCCCTCCCTTATCTTGCACCGGGAAGTGGCCATAACCGACTGCACCAGACCCCTGATGGTAGGGGCCAGACTTTGGGGTGTGGTGGGCCACTGCGGCAGGGGTGCACCAGAGGACTGCTGTTAACCCCCCCTTCCCTCGGAAGGGGGTGAGCGTGGACTAGGGGCCACAAGAGCTGGGAGCAATGCGGGTCCAGACGCCGGCAACGGAGCGGCAGACAGGACACCGCCGGCGGAGGACACTCCAGGACTGCTGAGAGCTAATTCCCAGACCGACCGGCAGGGGGCGCTGCGGTGGTGAGTCGTAACCCCGTCACAATGTCATATACAAAGCGAATTCCACCTCCCTACCTCAACTCAATATTCTCCTGATTATACATCCAAGGTTTGCATTAGCTGTTTAGCCACCACATCATATTGGGAACTCAGATTTCAGCTGGTTATCTACCATGACCCTTAAGTCCTTTTCAGAGTGAATGAGTTCTAGGATACATCCCCATCCTGTAACTGTAACCTACATTCCCTTACCCTAGATCAGAGGTGTCAAGCTCATTTGGATGAGAGCATCAAATTGTGTTTAATTATGGTCTGTGGGCTAAGGTATAAATTCAAGAGTATATACTTCTTGTGGTGTGCAGTGGAATGACTACTGGTATCTAAGATACTTGCACAGAAATCAAGGGCAGAATATGGCTTTTATGTGGTAATCACTGTTCCCTCGAAGCTGTGCGCGCACACACACCCTAAACCCCGCGCATACAGACAAACACCGTGCGCACAAAAATTTGCACAGAAGAAATTTTTTGCGCACACTGCCTGTCAAATTAGAGGGAACATTGGTGGTAACTTCAGTTATTTGTTTGTCTTACTGTTGCAGATTTTTCTGCTGAGTAGTAAATGTTCCCCTTTAGATACCAATATTTCTGCCCTGAATTGTTCTTCCTTCCCCCACCCTCCCTTTCCTATTCTTTTCTCTCCCTTTCCTTCTCGGCAGCAACTTCAAATTCACAGCTCAGAGTGCTTCACTCCCACTCCCTACACGTAGGGCCCTTTGTTTTCATTTTTTATTTATTTTTTCCTGGGAATTTATCGATTTTTATGACTACAACAAAAACAGGTGAAAATTGGTGGAAAAAACTATTAATTTTTCTGGGTAAATATCCGGGTTTATTTTGGTGGACCGAAGGACAGGGGAAAGAGTATACGGTAGATTAATGCTTTGAATGGAATTCAATGTGGTTTGCTGCAGAATTTAAACAGAACTCAAAACATAATGCCACCTCTGAGTTTAAGAAAACAATATAACTCTACTCCCCAAATAAAACTTTTCATTTGAATAAACAGTTTACAGTTGTAGACTTAGAACTATTAGCCTATAAATATTGACATTGACTAATTGGGCCACACCACTTGCAGTGCATACATTCAACTTCATCCTTTTCTCCTGGTTTTTTTTTTAACTTTTGAATACTTTTGTGTTCTGTAACGTATTCTGATACAGATTTTCGATTTCTTCCCATTTTAGTGGGTTGAATCGTTAAACTGTTATGTGCTAACAGCTTGAAATGTGTCCGTGAGATTCACCGGTACGTTCAGATGTGCATGCACTTCAGAGCTTGCATGCATGCCTGTTTGTTTATTGTGTGTATCTTTTAGACTAATATATATCCTTACTTCAGCTGGCAGCTTTGCATATATGCACAGACTAATGTATTATCGTAATACATATATCTCATGAGATATATGTATTTTCCTAATAAAACAAGTTATTTTTTTAGATATTTGAATGATAAACAGTAGGGTGAAAATCAGGGGGAAAAAACGAACACTTTTTGTAAAACCTGGGACTTGTTTGGTAAAAATCGGTTTAAACTGAAAACAAAGGAGCTTAGCTATACTACAGTGATCAGTGATTAGTTAATGACACTGAGGTGTCATCACTGGGCTTTAGAGCAGACACTCCAAGGAGAACAATAGAGGAGTTCACCCTTGTGAGTCAGTGGTTCAAGCTGTCTGCAGACTCAGGCAGCCATCACCGTATCAATTACATTCAGTTTACATTTAGAAGGTTATTGCTGCACCCATGGGGCTAGACATTTGCTTTTAATTTTTAAATAAAATCTTAGACCCTGTGTTTATGTGAGACACCCTTGCTCAAACTGTGTGACCTTGCATTTGGCTGTATTAAAGTGCATGTTGTCTGAGTGAACCCAGCTTACAAAGCAATCCAGATCACTCTGTATAAAAGCCCTGTACTTACTGTTTATCATTCCACCAATTGTCTCAGCTATGAACTATAGCAAAGAGAGACAGGCAGATACAGTCCCTGTTCCAAGAATCTTCAATAACTTGCTCTAAATCTTTTAAGTCTAGGACTCCTGAAAGGTGGGTTCAGAGGGAAATTAAGATCAAATCTGAGCCACAAAGCACTTCCACAGATGATAGAAGCTACTCATCAGGTGGGGGTCACAGGTAACTTTAAAGGCAGTAATGTAGAGAAAACATCTAGAAATATAGAGACAGTGGCTTCATTTGTGGGGAGAAACCAAATATCTAAATGGGTACAAGGACACAAAGTATATTCTCATATCCGTTTCAATCTTGTGAAGTGTCTGGTGGAAATATAAATGCTGGCTGCCACAGTAAAAATCTACTGGGAAGTTTTTGACCCTCAGCCATACTCTCTCCCCAGCAGTTAGTTTACACATCTTAGGCTGTTTTCAAAACTAATGTTAGTCTGCTGATCCCTCTAAGACACTCTTAACCACTACTCTGTAGCAGGTTTAAGATGAATCACTCTTTCTTCCCACTAAGTAAAAAGGGAATTGTATTAAGGAGACTGAGGAACAGGAGAAATGAGTCTAATCTTCTGAAGTGAATGTTACATATCTTTTTTGAGAACACTTGTATTTGCAATGTCAGGGTCCTAAAGGGAATAGTGGGAATTAGCAGAAATTTCTTGAAGAATCAACTAATGGAGAAAGGGCTTTTCTTCAAACAAGGCCTGCAAGATCAGCAGCTAAATCTAGGTAAGAGCTATTAACTGTTACTCCGCTTCTAAATATCTCTAAGGGCAGTGGCTTGTCACTATTTTGCTGAAATTTGCTTTAACGATAAACAAATTAATGCCCAGCTGAAGTCAAGAAATGTCTATAGGGAGATAACAGGCCCATACATTTGAAGAGTTTTGTTCAGGATTCCATGACAGGGCTCTGAAGAACTACTGAGAAGACCCTGCAGCTGTCTCATAATGGTTGCTTAAGTAAGGACTGCAGGATTGAGTTCTATGTGAATTTAACAAGACAAGTGAGCCTGTGTCCCAAGGACACAGTGTCACTTCCAACTGTAGTTATAGCCATTCCTGCTCTTTACTTTTCCATTGTGCAGCTCAAATGAAAAAAACAAAACAACCTCCCAAAAATCAGAAGAAGTAATACCTTTACAACCAAAAGGAAAGACTACCTATGGACAGCTGGCTGAAGGGCATGAAAAAAATCCTGAAAGATACCACCTCTTGTTGAACTTGTTTGGTGGCAGTTGTTGCCAGTTTCCTGGAATCAGGCCAAGAAATAACCACAAACAAAGGTCGAATTAAAGTAGTACTGAGGACTGATGTATTGCTTGCTTCCCTTATTTGCATTATTATACTCTCCATTATACATTCCATTCATACTGGTGACAGGCTGCAGGTGCGGATGTTGCCTTCCATCATAGGTGACAGACTGGCCAGGTTCCAGCTTCCCAGAGATCGAACCGCTAGGCAACGAGAGTCCCCGAAGCCCTTTCGGGTCTGTGGGAGGGCTCTATCGCTTCTAGTCCCATCCTGAATTCTTGCTGTTGTAGGTTACATCTCTCACTGGCCGCTACTGCTGTAGGTTTATATACAGTCCCATATACACCTTGATTATCCTTACATGGTAATATTTCGGATCAAGCCTTGCGACTGTTTTACACTCACACTATCTCACTCATTCCTTGCATATTGATTATATATTCATAAGCATGAATACAATTGGTAATCTAGCTTTAAGCAAGCCTCACATCAGCGAGGACTTCTGCTGCTCTTTGTGGTTCAGACAGGAACAAGGTAACTGGCACAACAGGAAACCCACACAGACTGGTTGAAAGGCAGATGCAGGGAAGCCATGGGCTACTCCACCTCCCCATGGAGCAGGAGCTGCTCCTGCCTGGCAGAGGCCAAGCCATGGACAGGACCACGTCCTGCTACAGCAATCATATATAATGGCTAGAATCCAAGAAAAGAATAGCAGCCCTTCTTCTCTCTCTCTCTCTAGTACAAAAACGATGCTTTTGAGTTACAGCATCAACTTAACGCTAGTACTATTTATATAGTGCATCCTGTTTTTAGAGGAGTTTAGAATCTAAGAGCTCAAACCTGCAAACATGTAGATGAGTACTCATGCCAGTTTACATATATAGCACACAAAATTTAATCTAGCTTAGCTCATGGTTTAATATATAAAAATATATTTGCCACTTGAAAAAAACCAAAGTAAAAAAAACCCCCACGTTTTGAAAAGATGTGTACTATGCAGAAAAGCCAAGATTTTCAAAAGTGACTAGTGACTGAGTGTGCACTAAAGAGCCCTGATTTTTCAGAGAGCAGTGAACACTCAACCTCTGAAAATCAGCCCCCTTTACAGTGTCAAGTTGGGCACCCAAAACCACTAGTCACTTTGGGAAACCCTGGACACAGAATTTAGTGAAAATGATTAGTATAAATTGGCAATGGATCCCTACTAGCTGAAGTTTCTGGAAATAATTCCTGAAAACCGATCTATTTAAATGAACAACTGGAGGGGAAAGGAGTCTTAGTTCCTGAAATTGGTCATTGTGACCCAAACGCCCCTGGCATATGGAAAGCTTCTTTGAAAAACAAAAACCCCATTTTATTTCAGATTTGCATTCTACTCAATCATTCTAATAGGAATGATTGGAGTCTGTTTTGTAAATATATATTTTAAATCCTTAGCAGAGCTGGAACTGAAATAAGACTTTCATGCTTTGCTATCCTTGGGTCATTCTTCTCAACCACAATGCGTCTAATCCAGTGGTTCCCAAACTCGATCCGCAGCTTGCTCAGGGTAAGCCCCTGGCGCACCGAGCTGGTTTGTTTACCTGCTGCCTTTGCGGGTACGGCTGCTCGCGGCTCCCACTGGCCGCGGTTTGCCATTTGTGGCCAATGGGAGCTTTGGGAAGCGGAGTGGGTCGGCCCGCTGCTTCCCGCAGCTCCCATTGGTCAGGAACGGCAAACCAGCCCAGCGCACCAGGGGCTTACCCTGAGCAAGCCGCGGACCAAGTTTGGGAACCACTGCTCTAACTGTATGGACTATAGAACCACAAATCACATTAGAGAAAATTTTTAGTTGCAAATTGGGTCTTTTTTTTCTACCATTAATTCTAGAAAATTTAGAGATATATCTAGTAGAGTTAGACACTACCAAGTCTTCTAGGTTTATAGTCAGAGAGATAAAATAAAAGTACTCCTAGTGAAGTTACATTTGGTGATGCATAAGCCATGATGGATTGATTTTAATCATGTTTTAAATCACTGATTTTAATCATGTTTTAAATCAGCAAGCAGAAAACCTTGATTTAAATCACAGATTTTAATTGTTTTGCATTTGTAATTTTTAGTTTTCTTAAAGAGAGGTTAATTCTCATTGGTAATTATTATAGCACAATGATTTGCAACTAAATACAGCTTTTGCACTAAATTTGGTGATTTTTTTTTTTTTTTTTTTTTACTAGCCAGGAGAATACTGTAACTATACACATTTATTTAATCAATTATGTAGCTTAACATACATGTATTCAGAATCTTAGTTTCTACATTTCTTATAAAGCTGGAAAATGTTGAATGATCCATTTCTTATAATATATATATATATATATATATATATATATATATATATATATATATATATATATATATATATATATATATATATATATATATATATATATATATATTTTTTATTTGATTTGGATGAATATTATTTCTATTTGGATGGAAATTCAATACACAACTTTATTTTTTATTAAACACTACCACTTTCAAAGTGCTGGATACACAAAGGTTGATCAAAACATGCTTTACATTTAAAACAAATATGCAAAACAAAGGAAGTCTGATTTATGAACAAAGGAAGCTGTAACCGAGGGACCCGAGCACTGTAGAAACCCCTGGCAGTCTGTCACAGACGTGCAGCTTCCCTTAGTTGGTTCAGGGATGGAACCTATGTCTCTGTCTTTGTCTGTAACTCCAGTCCTCTGGTTGGATTACTTGTCTCTCCTCTTTTGGGACTGAAGGGAGTCAGGCTCCACCCAAAGTTCTATGGGCCACTTTAATGGATCTTTGACACAGGCTCTCTCCTAATCCATTTTCCAGCGCAGCCCCCTTTATAGATTTCTTCCCTTACTTAACTTCTTTCTTCAGAGCAGAAATAAAGCAGGAACACAAAGACAAAGTCCCATATTCTGTTATTGCTGCCACCCCCGGTCAGGGTTCTTGGCAGTCTCTACCCCATCCATGCACAGATGGTAAGGGCACTCAGGCCCAGGGACCCTGGTTGGTATTTAACTCTCTTACTGCTCCCCTGGGCTGTGTCCCACCTCAGGGCCTTGCAGGCACTGCCTACCTGGCAATCTTCTCTGATCCCTTCTGGCGGAACTGGTATCTCTGGGCAGCTTCCTACAGTCTGACCTCGTAGAGCCCCTTCACTGTGGCTCTGACTCCACTAACTGCCCATTTGGCTGGGCCGCAGCCTTTTATCCCAGCTGTTGTTAGCCTTCCCATAGACAGGGCCGGCTCTAGGCACCAGCCTAGCAAGCAGGTGCCTGGGGCGGCAAACAGGAAAGGGCGGCTTCCCGGCGGCACTGCGGCGGCTTTCGGCGGCATGCCAGCGGCATTTCCTCCCTCTTCAGCGGCGCGGCAGCTCCTCCAGTTCCCTGTTTGGCAGCACACTGGCGGCAGCTTTTTTCTTTTTCTTCGCCGCTTGCGGCGGCAAAAAAGGTAGAGCCAGCCCTGCCCATAGACTACTACTGGGGAGATAACTGCTCCCTTTTAAAAACCCTTTGGTGTCTGTTGCCTTGTAGGATCTACACACCCCATCACAGAAGTATTCACTATAGTTAGTGAACTGAACTAATAGTTTCTAGTCACCATATCCTTCAAGATTATATAACTAGTAGATTACACCCTGTCACACCTAGCTTTTATTCATAGACTGGAAAAGCAAAACAAGCTTTCCTGTGTTTTCAACTCTAAATTGGTTTCTTAACTTTGAACAAACAAGTCATTGAACTGAACTAGCTTAAGCAACTCAACTGGAAAAAAAAAAAAAAAGCAAA
This sequence comes from Chelydra serpentina, assembly GCA_037349315.1. Taxonomy (NCBI): domain Eukaryota; kingdom Metazoa; phylum Chordata; order Testudines; family Chelydridae; genus Chelydra; species Chelydra serpentina. Next base: position 84,812,884 of record JBAIAC010000002.1, read on the forward strand.
TGAAAATATTTTCTTCTCTGCATCAGCAGAAGGTACTGCTGTCAAAAGCTGGTTTAGCATTTCAGTAAACTGGCAGCAGGTGCATAGCCAGACTTTCTTTAAAAATTTGGCAATAAATGTACCACTTAATGTTGTTCTTTGTATTTAATTTAAATTATTTTCACAGATAAGTAAGTTCAGGCTTTAAACAATTGTCATTTTCAAATGTAATTTTAAATAGGTCTAGTTTTTGAAAATAAACCAATTAATGTAATTTAAAATAAATAAATGCATTAAAGTCCAATTTTGATTTAAAAATTTGATTTTTTTTTTATCATCCCCAGCATAGGTTAACTATTAAGTGTACTATAGGCTGGACTCTCTTTGCCCATTTTGGAATAGTGAAACAATAGGAATATCAAAAGGTCCTTTTCTGGGCAAAAGAATTCCAGCCTGATCACAAACAAGTCTGACATCTGTGACTGCAGAGATGACTTTAGTGGATTGGAGAACTGTTGAAGACAGAATATAGTTGGAACTGGTAGACAAGTTTGGAATTCAGGAATGCCTTCCCGAAAAGCAGTTGCTGTATCCCCAGAGTTGGACTAAGAGTTTGGGAGTATATCTAGTAAGAAAATATCTTGCTCAGGGGTTAAAGTAAGGGGGAAAGACAGCTCCCTTTGCTCTACTAAACACACAAGGGCTCTCCTCATCTCTGTGGCTCAGTAAGCAGTGCTCCCATTCCCCCTTAGCTGGCATGGGGAGAACTTTTCCCTTCCCCCTTTTCAATCTACTTTAAATTATGGTCTTGCTATGGCCATGTGACAATTAGATGTAGATTTGTCTCTGAAGATTTAGAAGAGATTGGGAGATTTCCTGGAAGATGATGACCCTGGTATTTCCCCAGTAAAAGAATAAAAAGGACTCTGACTAAAGTGGCTCTCAGAAATTACCTTTCAGAGATATCCATGGTTGCAATCTTGTACTGCCAGATGGTGTATTTTGTGCCTCTGAATTGTAGGGTGGGTTTTGGTCTGACACTGCTCCCAATGAAGTCAGTGGAAGTTTTACTATTGACCTTCAACAGCAGCAAAAAGTTAGATCAATGCCCAGCACTTTTGAAAATCCCATCTGTATTGTATTATGAACTGCTGATGCAGGATCCATATGCTATACACAGGACCAAGTGTGCACACTGCTCACAGAAAAGGTCCAAGAGAAATACTTTAAAAAAGTCATCTCATGATTATGCCATCATCAGGGAGCTATATTTCACAGCTGTTACATAGCTACAAAATAACTATCATCTTAAATTCAAGATCACTTTACAGCCTTTTAATGAACATGAGACTGCAGAATGCAAATGAACTAACATCAAATACCTATGTCTCAAAACTATAACTCAACAGTAAATGGTTCATAAGCAGCTTAATATCAAAGTACAAAATTATAATTTTGCTTCTGCCATCCCTATGTTTCCCTAAACAGAACCTTGCAAAACAATGTGGAGGAGTTTACGTATTAACTAAAATTGTTTTTCATATTGAAGTTTTTTGGAACTTTAGGAAAGACTCAGTACATTTTTACAGAGCTGTCATTCTGAATAACCAAACTACATATTCCATTGTCAGAGAACTCTACTCAATGCTGAAAGCACAATACTGTCAATTTTTCTAATCTGTCTGCTACCAAAGGTTGTTCCCAGGAGTCCCACTAAGCAGTTGTTCATTTGAAATTCTGTACATTATTATGGAGAACATCGGTGCATATCAGAGATTCGGGTTTCTTCCAAAGGTTGCTGAGCAATTTTTCTTAATCTTTTTCTATTTTTTATTATTAAATTATAAACATCTATCTAATTATAGATAGAATCTCACTTCCAAGACACAGGAAGTAATACTAACTACAGTTTTGACATACTCCTCATATCCAACTATTCTGCTGCAAGACTCCCTGCTGAAACTGATGATGAAATCTACATTAGAAAAAAGCCCAACTAAAGTGACCCTATGAATATGTACTTAAATAACTGAGAGAAAAACATCGTATTGGTTAATAGTGCAATTGTAACTTGAGGATATAAACAGGAAGAATTAATTTATATTTGTATATATCACCATTCAGTAACTCGCCAAGTATCTGGAAACTTACCACACATATAGAGTAATTAAATTCACAACATGAATCTAGCCCCCAATAAATAAATGAAAGTGCTTCTTTATCCCAAAGGCAACCTCCCACTACTTGAATAGATTCGTACAACTTAAAATATTACTGAACATTATAGGAGTACAAAAAAGCCACCTTGGTATTCTGCGACTGATATTTCTAGATACAGGAACTCCTCATTTAAAGTCCTCCCAGTTAACATTATTTAGTTATTAAGCTGCTGATCAGTTAGGGAACATGCTCATTTACAGTTGTGCAATGCTCCCTTGTAACATCGTTTGCAGGCTATCAATTGCCAGCAGTTCAACTGTCCCTTCCCCCACTGCCATGTGCTGCTCCCTGAGACTCCTGCTTGCTGGAGGGGTGGGGAAGGGGAAGAAGAGGGGGGCTAATCTCCTACACCTCACTTTACCCCTTCTTCCATAGAGCAGGGGGGGGGGGGACACAATAGAGGGAGCTGCTGCCTTAGGCAGAAGCTTCAGCTGAGGGCTTGATGATCTAATTAACAAGGCAGTGTACTTCTGACCCCACTCTTGATACTTAAAGGGGAAATGCACATCTCTATCTCTGAAACGTCTGTCTGTCTGCCCTCCCTCCTTTCCTGCTGGCTTGTAGAGTGTGAGAGTTAACCCTTGAGGGCTCAGCCAACTGCTAGTTCTTTTAGCAGTAAGGCAGTCCCTGGGAAATTCCCACCCTCTGACTCCTCCACCTCAACCAAGCTTCGCAATCATCATCACTGTGTACCAGTATTAAATTTTGTTTAAAACTGTGTGTGTGTGTGTGTGTGTGTGTGTGTGTGTGTACACACACACACACACACACACACACACACACACACACACACACAGTATCACACACGTCTTTTGTCTGGTGAAAAAGATGTCCCTGGAACCTAACCCCCTCATTTACATTAATTCTTAGGGGGAAATTGGATTTGCTTAACATCATTTCGCTTAAAGTCACGTTTTTCAGGAACATAACTACAACATTAAGTGAGGAGTTACTGTATATGATTTGGTGAGTGTCGTACATTATTTTCTAGTCCAACGCTTGCAGAAATAAACTGCTTTTAATTCACAAAATAGTTAAAGGCATTTAGATGTATGGATAAAATGTGTACTTTATTCTAGATTTTTGGTAGATCTGGAATTAATCCCAATAGTGAAATTGCCCCATAGAAGTAAGGGTATGATTCCAGATAAATGTTTAGCCCAAAGCCCCTCATTTTGTTTAGGCAAAAGATTGTAAATGGCATGTGCTATAACAATTAACTTGGCCTCATCACACATTATTTTACATTTTACTCACCTTACTATTCCTTGTTTTACAGCTTGCCATTACAAAACATTCAACACCACCTTTGAGCTCTTTTGAAGATGTTTGTGAAACTGACACAATGAACTATTAACAGGACTTGAACATTCCACTTGTGCTGCTAGGTAGGTAGGAATATTTCCTGGGCATATGCCTTTACCTTCTGTAGAAACTAAGCTTTCATTAAGTTAATCAAAAATTAAGTTTCTAGCCATTATAGTTGTGGAAACGGCTTTCCAAATGTGATCCAAGGGTGAATCAATGCAATGATGTTTTCCCAAATCTGAAGACTGACAAGAATCAGATGAAGCAGTCTATTTTCGTTGATATTTTTCAGATCCCTTTGGGTAGCAGTGAAAAATGACCAAAAAACAACCAAACAAACCAAAAACAAAACAAAAAAAACACCACACCACACACAACTGTTTAATTTCATTCAGATGGAGCCTGGAAAATTTTGAGCAACAACAGATGCATGTCCTGAAGCTGTTTACTGGGAAGGGGAACTCCAAAAATGAAGGCTGGAGAAGAGCAGAGTAGCAGAAATGTGCCTTCCCCCATCTCTCTGCAGCAGCCAGTAAACTGAGGGAGGGGTACGGTGGAGGAGATACATCATAATAACAAGAAAACTAGGGAAAGTTAAAGTAGCAACCTGGAGGCTCTGGAATGGGAAGAGAGGGCAGGATTATTTTCTCTGTTCTTTCTGAGTGCTGGAAGGGAGAAGTGTGGGATAGCTTCAATTCATCAGATGCATACTAGCCAGAAACTAATAAAAAAAAAAAAAAGGTTCCGCAAGCCGTGTCCAGGCATAGCACACTGATAGGAAACGTCGTGCCTTCTCTTTCATAGCAGCTGGAGGAGAGCAGGGGTTGGCTTCTTACTTGGCCGTTGTTCCTGAACTTTGGACCTCCTGCACCCCATCTTTCATAACCATTGTAGCTGTAAGTTTAGTCACCTGGCTATTGGGTGTCTGGTAAAATTCCAAGTCCTGTGAGGGTTATGAATTGTTAACAACCTGCATGGAATTTGGGGGAAACAGCTCAGGTGGCAAGAGGGAAGAGCTTGGAGGAGGCACAAGGAAATCAGCCTGTTCTGCACATGGCTTCAATGCTAGCTGCAGCATCTCTGTAAATGGTTCTCTTGATAAAGAGCAAGTTTCATTTTAGAAATATGGAGTCCTCTCTTGTTATTACCAAGCATGCAGTACATGAAGCAAAGGGAGACACTAATTAGATAAACTGGGGTGGGGGAAGAGAGGAAAAAAATACCCTAGAACAGCAGTTCTCAAACTGGGGGTCTGAACCTCTCGGGGTCGCAAAGTTATTACATAGGGGGGCGGGGAGGGTCGCAAGATGTCAGCCTCCACCCCAAACCCTGCTTCACTTCCACCATTTCTAATAGTCCTGCACTTAGGGCAGAAGAATCCCATGCACTGCTACAGGCTGGGGACCGACTGGCTAAGCAGCAGTTCTGCAGAAAAGGACCTGGGGATTACAGTGGCTGAGAAGCTGGATATGAGTTAACAGCGTTCCCTTGTTGCCAAGAAGGCTAATGGCATATTGGGCTGCATTAGTAGCAGCACTGCCGGCAGATCGACGGACATGATTATTCCCCTCTATTTGGCACTCGTGAGGCCACATCTGGAGTATTGTGTCCAGTTTAGGGCCCCCCACTACAGAAAACGTGGACAAATTGGAGAGAGTCCAGCGGAGGGCAACGAAACTGATTAGGGGACCCGGCTGGGGCACATGACTTATGAGGAGAAGCTGAGGGAACTGGGCTTATTTAGTCTGCAGAAGAGAAGAATGAGGGGGGATTTGATAGCAGCATTCAACTACCTGAAGGGGGGTTCCAAAGAGGATGGAGCTCGGCTGTTCTCAGCAGTGGCAGATGACAGAACAAGGAGCAATGGTCTCACATTGCAGTGGGGGAGGTCTAGGTTGGCTATTAGGAAAAACTGAAGCACTGGAATGCTTTACCTATGGAGATTCCACCACCTCCCTCCTTAAAGGTTTTTAAGGGCCGGCTTGACAAAGCCCTGGCTGGGATGATTTAGCTGGGATTGGTCCTGCTTTGAGCAAGGGCTTGGACTAGATGACCTTCTGATGTCTCTTTCAACCCTAATCTTCTATTATTCTATGATGCAATACAAAAAATCTCAAGTATTTAATTTTTCAATTTACAACTTAACTGAAAGCTAACATAGAAATACTTTGGCCCTTTTCAGCTATTAACTCATTCAGCTATTAACTGTTTTAGTCAAAAGTCAAATCAGTGTAGCCAGTGACAGTTTTGTAATTTCTACACTTCAAACAGATTTATTATAGATACACCACACACTACAGGGACCGTTACAAATCAGACTTTTAAAGGTCTAAACCTGCATTCCTTTTTCCAGTGAAATAATTGGTAAAATCCTGGCCCCACTGACTTCAACAGAGCCACGCTTTCACCCACAAAATGTAGACTTAGTGGTTTATACTTTAAGACTATCCACATAATATATTATACAGCAGCTTCATTTTATCCAAAGAACTTGATTTAAATTTTACCATGGCAAAATTTCATTTTTGATCATGAATTGGACTAAACATAAAATGAATATAACTGATTTTGTTCTAAACCCAAATTATCTTTGTACCAACGCAAGCAGACTCATATAAATACCTTTGGTATTAGTTGGATCCTATTTCTAAACACAATGTTCATATTTCATCTATAATAAGTAAAGCATCTCAAAGATTTGCAAGGCACTAGTTTTGCGAGTGTCCAGTTTAGTGCCTTGAGTAAAGTGAGATTGGTAGAGTCAGCTTAATCCACAGTGGAAAGTTTTGTGCGCTGCACATAATTCAACACAGTTTGGCATGACTGGCAGTTGCTGTTCAGTGGGGACACACACTATACATACTCAATACACACTAAATTCTCTCTCTCCCTTGAAATCACAGTTTATCCTGGTCAAAACGGAGGACATGAGTGAGACGGAGTAAGGGACACTGCACTGTAATGATCTACAGGAGGCTTCAGTTTTAATTCCTGTTTGTTCTGTTCACAGCATCCTAATATACATTCACAGCATCCGGTTTAAACTGTTGAAACATTTTAAAAACTCAGGACAATATTTTGCCTCAATTTAAGTGCTTTACTGCGGAGATCTAGACTCTGTGGCAGTTGTAGAGCTGGTGTAGTAAATAAAAAGGTTAATGAACAATATCTATTTATATTCTGTTTTATCCACCTCAAAGATCAGCGAATGTTACATAATTATGCATACCACATATGCATACCACACTCAGAATGCTGAGTCTAAGTCTGAGTTAGATGGTAGTATGAATTTGGTCAAAAATATTTTGTGGGATATGACGACAGGAAAGGATAAGCAGAGGGAAAGCCTCCCGTTTCCTTTGGTTTCTTCTCCCCATCCCTTCTCTTCTCTTCCATTCCATCTCTCCTCTCTTCTACTAATCTGCTTTCCCATTCATTCCCATTTTCTCCCCCAGGCGCTTTCAAAGTTTACTCTCTCTTTATCCTTGCAACGTCAACCCAATGCTAAAAGTAGCATTTCTTGTGATTAACTTTGAGAGAGGGAAAAGCACAATTTCATAGTTTCAGCAAATGACTGAGCTCCAGGAACTCATTCCACAGCTCCTGAGACAAACTCTCTTTCTGGCCTCAGATTAGGCACTGGGGTATGTCCTACAGTGGAATAAAACACCCACGGCTGGCCTGTGTCAGCTGACTCAGGCTTTCGGGGCTATAAAATTGTAGTGTAGCTATTGGGGCTTGAGCCCGGGCTCTACAACTCCACGATGGGGAAGGGTCCCAGACCCTGGGCTCCAGCTGGAGCAGCGGTGTCCAATACGTTCGCCACTAGCCACATGGCTAATAGGCTATTGAATTGTGGCCAATGCATGTGTGCATTTTTTATAATCATAGAATCATAGAATCTCAGGGTTGGAAGGGACCTCAGGAGGTCATCTAGTCCAACCCCCTGCTCAAAGCAGGACCAACCCCAACTAGATCATCCCAGCCAGGGCTTTGTCAAGCCTGACCTTAAAAACCTCTAAGGAAGGAGATTCCACCACCTCCCTAGGTAACCCATTCCAGTGCTTCACCACCCTACTAGTGAAAAAGTTTTTCCTAATATCCAACCTAAACCTCCCCCTCTGCAACTTGAGACCATTACTCCTTGTTCTGTCATGTCATAATGTGGCTAATAAGAAAAATTCAAAACCACAAGTGTGGCTAGCAGTGTGACTAGCATCAAATTTATATTGGACACCGCTGAGCTAGAGCCTGAACATCTACACTGCAATTTTATAGCCCTGCAGCCAAGGTGGATAAAAATCAATGATTTAAAAAAAAAAATGGGATTTTTTTGGATCAGTTTTTTCCTCAAAAAGCATTTTATCTAAAGATAGTTTTAATTAAGATACATTATAGCTCCAAGATATCTCATCATGGAATAGGGATTATAAATTCTAATTCTATAGTATGAAACAATATATTCATGTAATGTTTAAGAAAAGTTTTGTAAATGAGTTCCAATAGTTCATGGATTAGGGACCCAATCTTATGGGGTTCTACAGGCTTCTGTATAGATTATTTAGACTAATCTTTCTATCTACCCAACTGGACTCAGTGCTCAGTCTAGAAGATACCATCAGAGATACTTAGTTTTGAACTTCTCAAACTGTGGATTTGTGTCTCCAGAGGTAACATGCTTGTTAACAGCAAAAATGTTTTTAAATAAGTAAATAATATATAGAAGTGAGAAATAACAGACTTCAACTCTATTGTCCCTCTGCAAATTTGTGCACAGAGTCAATCCCTTACCTCTCTCTAAAAGTGCAAAGTTTCAGAAAGTTCAATGAATAGAAGATTGTTGAGGCCGGAATAGATCTGGACAAGGAGAAGAAGGCTGGAGATAAATGTGAGAAGCGAGGGACATACGCTCGTTTTGTTAAAATATTATATGTTTGCTGTTGAAGAAAAAAATCCAGAATACTTAACGTTGTTGTTTTAGTTAATAAAACAATTTAAAATGTCTGTCTGGTGATGTTCTCCTCCTAATATAGCATGGCAAGAAAATCCTCCAAATATTAATGATTAACCTGTTGAACTGGAGAGAGTTCACCTCCCAATGACTTCATAAATATCTGCTTCAATTACCGTGGTAAATGAAATAACCAGACAATCATTTCTTTTCTGATATAGCTGTAAAACTAATCTGAAACGTTTTCAAAATAAATCATTGTTTAAAAATGTATACTGTGTACCTTCTAAAAATGAAACCTACATCTCTCTCTGAGTTGTGAAGAATATGTATTAAAGTTACAACAACAAGAATGCACTTTTATGCAGAAAACCATGATTAAATCGAGTCTTCCTGACTAGTGATTTAAATCAATTTGATTTAAATCAAATCCACTCTGCCTGCAGCCAGAGCCTGAGGCAGCTGACACGGGCCGGCGGTAGGAGTTGTATTGCAGGGTAGAAATTAATCTCTCTGCCTTGATCCCCCTATTTGTAAAATACCTACCTACAACAAAGATGTGAGGAGTAATGAATGCAAAGATTCTGAAGATGAAAAGAGCTATGTAAGTGACAAGTATCATTACGCTTGTTTCTAACATTGTATAGTCACAGCTAGAACTAGAAAACTACCAGAAGTGTTTATCTTAGTAAGAAAATCTGAAGAACTCAGTAATATAGAGTATCAGAAAGTATAGGGCACATGTGCTTATTATTATTCTTAAGAATAAACTGTATCATTTTATAATTATATGTCATCCATATAGTAGGTACAAAAACACACACCAAGACAAGTATCTTGGCTCCTAGTGCATAAATTTATGGGAGGGTGAGAGAGAAGGATATATTCCAGAGACCCTTTAAACCCCTCTCTACCACCCACAGGTAAAGTTTCCCATTCATTCACCACTGGTGGGAATGCAAGTGATTTTTTCAAGACCAGTCGTATTTATTTTGAATCTGCTGTAATCCTATATTTATCCATAACATGCCCCCTTTGGATGTTAATAAAGTTGTATAAAGAAGAATATAGTCAAAACTCGTATCCAGTTCCCCTTCTCTACTCACCTACTTCTTGAAAAAATATACTGTAGTAGTGCAATTATTTCAAGAAAATGACCAAAAAAGTTCTCAGAATGTTAGGATACACATGCAGACAACTTTTCATCATAGTAAATGGTTACTATGGACAATATTTAGCACACAGTAAGGATAAAAAGCTGACAAAGCTTAGTTTTGTGATCCTATAACAATGCTCTGATTTTTTGAATATCTGAAATGAGTAAGCATTGATCATAGAATCATAGAATCTCAGGGTTGGGAGGGACCTCAGGAGGTCATCTAGTCCAACCCCCTGCTCAAAGCAGGACCAACCCCAACTAAATCATCCCAGCCAGGGCTTTGTCAAGCCTGACCTTAAAAACCTCTAAGGAAGGAGATTCCACCACCTCCCTAGGTAACCCATTCCAGTGCTTCACCACCCTACTAGTGAAAAAGTTTTTCCTAATTTCCAACCTAAACCTCCCCCTCTGCAACTTGAGACCATTACTCCTTGTTCTGTCATCTTCAACCACTGAGAACAGTCTAGATCCATCCTCTTTGGAACCCCCTTTCAGGTAGTTGAAAGCAGCTATCAAATCCCCCCCCCCCCCATTCTTCTCTTCTGCAGGCTAAACAATCCCAGTTCCCTCAGCCTCTCCTCATAAGTCATGTGCTCCAGCCCCCTAATAATTTTTGTTGCCCTCCGCTGAACTCTTTCCAATTTATCCACATCCTTCTTGTAGTGTGGGGCCCAAAACTTGATTCGTTTATACTTATATTATTTGGAAACAGTCATACATACAGTGGCAAACTGCATGGATTGCATCCTCTATGTAAGATCTAGAGATAGGTTGTCTTAACTGTGAGCTGTTTCCTGGACACACTGCTGTCCTGATTATTCATATAACCAATTCTGGTTTAATTAATTAAGGCTGTGTCAGAACCTGTGACTTCCACCTATTTCTAATTGGGATGGGGATCCGGGGGAATGAGTCAGCATGGGGCCAAGGGCAGAGTTCAGGAAAGATGCTTAGAGGACACAGGAGATCTCTAAAACCACGTAATTTAGACAGTCACAACATGCTTTTGAAACAAACAGTAGCTGGTTTTTTTTTTTAAATGTCAGGCCCAGATGTTTAGCGTGGTAAGCTAACGCAAGTTACTGGGCTCAATACAGAGGTAACTGGGTGAAATGTAATGGCCTGTCATTTTCAATTAATGTCTTTCATTTTCAGTTTTTACAGAAAGATTCCTGGGTTTTCACAACATTTATTATGGAGTTTTTACCAATTTTCATTTAACGTTTGGACCCAAGTACATGAAAATACTGATTATGTTAAGAAAATCCAACGCATTACATTAAATAGATGTTTGTTAATAATTAGTCTAATTGTAAATACGAGGCTGTCTGTTAAAGTAAGGTAATGTAGAAGATTAACAATATGTATGCACATGTGGGTATGTACAGCTGATTAAATAAACCATGGTATTAAACTACTTTTACTTTTAGTATTCTTACTTTTCTTTAGTTGATGCTTTAAACCCTGATATTTACCCAGAATACTGAGAAGTTAATTTTTTACACTGATGTTCACCCTTTAAAAAAAAATTATAACAAACACTGAAATTCCCATAAAATTTTAAACAAAATCAAAACCAAAAGCAAATGTACTTTGTCTGTGATGTAGAGGAAATCAGGCTAGAAAAAGGTCCCTTCTTATACCAGCTAAGCATCTGGCCCCTAGAGTTTTTTGTGAATTTTCCTAACTTTACAAAACTTTTGAAGTATGACTGAATCTGTTCTTGATCTTGCAAAAACTTAATAAACCTAAATTACTCACTCTAGCAAAGTTACAAATACACTTAAGTGTTTTTAGGACAGGGGCCTTTATCACCTCAAGGTACTGTAACAAATTTGTGATAAAAAATATAGTTTTACTGAAATATAGTGCTCAATGACTTTATGCAATTTCTTCTTCAAAATTATGACCATTGCCATTTTAACTGTGACAAACTCAGAATAATGAAGATACGCAAATGTGTAAATGTTAACAAGATCAAAGACTAAATTATCAACATGCATCTCCATACTATTTCACTTCTAAGCTGACAGCCACCACTGAAGACTTAGCCCTGACCCTGAAAAGTCTCTCACACAGGCTTAACTGTAATAGTGAAACTGCTTATGTGCCCACAGTAAATATTTCAGGTGTACACTCCTGAAAACAGGAGTTTAAAACCTGGACAAAATCTTAGCTAATGGCAAAGACTGAACTACTATATGTTCAAATTGTTTTAAGCAACTCCATCACGATAGTTTTTGTAAAGAAAAATGAACTAATCTTATTTATTTCCCCCATCTCCTCCTTTTCTAACACCATCAAGATGTGAGGGGGAGTATTCTTATCTCACATAACCCTAGAATAAAGCCTTTACGCTAGAAATACTCTGACGTTATAACACTAGAAATGTATAACTGCCTTTAAAAAAAAGTTCAAAATGCCTACAATGAAAAAATGAAGTCTATGGAGTCTCCTGGTGCAACCTGCTGATTGACTACTGCTTCAACAGGTGCTGAGCATCCTTAAGATCTCACAGTAGACAATCAGCATCCACCAGCATTAGACCCATAGTTTGTATGTCCTTAGAATACACACACAGGAGAAATTCCCCCGTTCAATATTCTTGAGGACTGGCAAGTAGCCATTTTTCCTTCCAAATACAGGAAACTGGAGAAGCAGGCTAGATTTATCCCCAGTGTAACATATTTGAAGGCAATAAATGAATGGATTTGTTTCAGTGACTTTAAAATAGTTTTAAGATTTTTTCCACGGTGACTATTAAAGTGATAAAATGGAGGAAGCACCCCTATATTTCTAAAATTTCTCTACTTCCAAGATTTTAATACATGTGCTCCAGTGTTTTCTCTTTGTTTAATATGTTCTGAGATATTTTTGCTTTTATATGCCACGATCCCCAAGTTATACTGGTGTTCGTTAAAGCAATTTTATGATTAATTATTATTCGTTGCTAATGAATATTCACTTTTTAGATGTGTATCTCGCCTTTCTGTGACTTTTGTTGTAGGAGGGATTGGTCTACAATGCTTAACCATTGAGCAGCTTTGTATGTATATGATGATTTTGTAATCCTGTTCATTTATTTTTTGATTAATTGCATGACAGTAATTATGTCAAAAAGACACCAATAACAATAAATTGGAAAGCACATTCTGAGTCAGGATAGAATTTAGGTTGATGGAGGTCATGCTTAACTAACTTGCTAGATTACTTTATAGATCCTACAGTCATGATAAAAGAAAGGCAGGATACATAAAACAGATTTTCAGAAAGCTTTTGACACCTTCCATATATCAAGAGATTAACGGCAACAAAGAGTCTGAGAACAGGAAGCAAAACAGTGCACTAGATAAAAGGAAACAAAAGATAGCTACAAATGGAAGTTTTAGAAGTTGAAAAAGGGTTATGAATCCAGGCTCATAATTTAAAATTTCAGTAATAATTATTAAACAATTAAATTATCTGGCCAAGATACTGAAAACAAAAATTTCCAAATCTGTAGATAATATTGAAATTAGAATCGGAGTAAAAAATAATTTGCAGTACAACTAGAATAAAAGGGAATGGCATAATTTGAGTGATTGAGTAAGTAGATTGAAAATGCTGAAAAATGTAAAGTAATTAGTTTGGGAACAAAGAATGAAGAAGCTAGGGAATCTGTGCTAAATAGAACAGCCATTCTGCACATTCATTCATACAGTCGTAGATTATAAAGCCAGAAGGGACCATTGTGATGATCCAGCTTGACCTCTTGTATAACACAGGCCATAGAACTTCTCTGAAATGATTTCTTTTGGAACTAGAGCATATTTTAGAAAAACATCTGGAGATGAATGGATCAGGAAATGAATTTCAGAATTACTACAGAAAAATTGCTGAAACTCTCAGCCAGGAATACAGCTGCAATAAAAGAAGGCAAGCAGAAACTGACTGTATTACCTGAAGAAAGATCAATAAGAAAAAGAATGGTTCCTGTTTTATTGGATAAACCCTTGTTAGAGCCCCCAAATAGAATTGTGTGTATATAATTGTTTACTGTTCCATACAAACTGATTCTTTTGAGAGGGTGCATTATAGATTTTTAATGTCAGAAGAAACCATTATTATAATTTATTCTGGTATCTTGCATAATACAGGCCACAGAATTTCACCTACTAATTCCTACTTCAAACTCAAATCTTGTTAAGTCAGAGCATCTCTCTTATCACAGTCTCAAGAAAATCAGTTATGGAAAGGCTTAATGAGTTTGAACGATTTCCATTTGAAAAGACAAGAGAAACTATTCACACTATTGAACAGTGTTAAAAATTAGGATATAGCCCAAGAACTAGGATTAAAAAGGAATTTATTCTTATGCTACCAGTATTTAATGCAGAGGATACTAATAAACACAGAATGAGTTTCCAAAATGACCAAAGGAAATTTAAGCAAAAGTTATAGAATAGAGTTTGATTGACTTATGGAGGAGACTGAGGCAAGGTAATGGTGAATAAAAAGAAAAGTTGAATGGAGATCAACCCAAAATGGGTTGTCTTGCTAGGCCAGACTGCCTCTTTTTTTTCTGACATGGAACATTCCCTGATGTCCCATAAACATTAATTTATGGAACTATATGCACGTACATTTCACGGATTCACTCTACCCTACTTCTCAAAATGTTTATCAACCACCTCCTCCACCCTCTTAATCCTTTATAACCGTCTCTCCATCCCATCTCCACTGTCCTAAACAATTAGGACAGCAGAGGGTCAATATAATCTGTGCCTTCCCTATATGAATGTCCTTCAAGACAAGTCACTACTGGTCTTTAATCCTACCTTAGAACTTCCTTGTTGTTTAGTTACGATCGCCACTCAAGTACTTTCTGAGGCTCTGCTACGTGTTTGCTCTTCTATGCAATTGATTGCTTCAGGATGACAAAAGCGGATTACAAAAAGTAGAGGTGGAGAATACCCTTCAAGGGCTATCAAGGAATATTTGTATATCAATATAGGTATATATCCAGCCCTCATTACCAATTTCTTTTTCTTAATTTCATCCTGTAACTTCAATTACACATAGTACCAGCCTCAATAATCTTTCTCAAATCACAATTAGGGCTTGTCTACACTTACAGTGCTGCAATGGTGCAGCTGCAGTGCTTAGTGAAAACGCTACCTACGCCGCCGGCATAGGTACTCCACCTTCCTGAGAGGTGGTAGCGGATGATGATGGGAGCAGCTCTCCCATCAACATAGTGCTGTCTACACCGGGAGTTTGGTCAGTATAACTGTCGCTCAGTGATGAACTTATACTGACATAAGGTAAGTGTAGAACGGGGCTCAGCTATTGCTCAGCAAAGCTATAGATAATTTTATTCTTTAAATTCCTTGTAACAACCAGTTCCTCAACCCTTTTATCATATGTATTGCTCTCCTCTAAATTCTACCTTAATTGTCTACATTTTTAGGAAGAAGGTGTTCAGAAATGAATACACTATTACAAATAGCTTCCATAGTCATACTATGGGGGACCCTTACCTCCACCTCCTTAAAATGGTGTTTCTGCATATCCAGTCTTTACTAATATACATCTCTTGAAGACCTTATGTACATCTATAGTGGGGCAGCTGCCCCATTCTGGCGTGGAAAAGATTAAAGTAAGCCAGAGAGGCTGCGCAGAGCCCCACACAATCCTGGAAGGGCTTACTGGGAGCCAATCAAATGGAGACTTGAAAGCAGCCTATCAGGGCTATGCTGGGCCCTATAAGAAGGCTGCAGGGCAGAGAAGAGCGGAGTCGCTCCCTGGAGGGCAAAGGGAGAAGAACTGGCTCTTAGCGAGAGAAACACCTAAGACAGGGCTGGGCAAGGTCAGCAGAGGCCGGGAGAGCTCTAGGCTGACAACTGCCAGACTGGGGCCCTGACACAAAGGGACAGAGAAGGTGCTGGGGCTTCGGGGAAGTGGCCCAGGGAAAAAGGCAGGAGAGTTGGAAGAGGGCAGTAAGTGGCTGCCGCTAGAGGGTCCCTGGGTTGGGGCCCAGAATAGCAGGCGGGCCTGGGTGCCCTCCTTTCCCCCCAACTTGCCAGTGATGAGAGTGGCTAAGCTAGACTGCAGTTTGCCCTTGGAGGAAGGGGCTAGACTGAGGACTGCAGTGAGCCACTGAGGCGAGTGATAGAACCAGAAGCTGCTGGTCCCCCGGAAGTGGGGCGGGGAAGCCAGTGGAGCAGGCAGAGCTGGAGGGCAGTGTCCAGAAGCGGACGCCGTGGTCCGGGAATGACATGAGTCCGACTGTGAGGACAGTGGAGACCAAGAAAGTAATGGAGAGCGAGACACCACTAATGAAGGCGCACCGCTTGAAAGAGCTAATTCCCAAACCAGCCAGCAGGAGGTGCTGCTGTGGTGAGTCTGTGCCCCATTACAACATCATTTACAAACTGTTAAAGATTCTTTACTCTAATTATTTTTTATTAGGAAGTAGTACACTGGTTAAAAAAAAAAATCTTTATTTTTCTTTAGATCCATTTTTTAAAACTTCATAATATACTATGATCTGTTTTACTATTAAAATGTGTACAGTATAATGCATTTCTTTACTCAACCTACTTTTAATTCTTCTGATAAAAAAATCCAGAATGAGAATTTAAATTTTATGTTGTTGTTTTAAAATTAGTTATTGCGTCAACTCTTTGCTAAATTGTTATGCTGCCAAAGGCTTCCCTGACTTTTTTGCAGAATCCAGCTACTAACACTCATTTGAGGGCAAACTGTGTTACCAAATAGATTTTACCTCTAATTGGATAGTGCTCCTCAAGGTTCTTTAGTAGACCAATAACTTCTTTATGTGTTTGCCACACATAGACTCATAGGCTTTACACTCAACTGCTTTTCAGTATAAATCATCCAAAAATTCAACTTCTTCCATGTATTTGGTACTCACTCTGAATTGTTATTTATTAGTATTACTTATGTGCAGCAAATACAGCTTTATAAATCTATGCACTAGTGGCTGTACAATTCAAGCAAAAGTCGGTATCAGTAGTGGAAGGTCAACTTTAACAAGTGTAATATGGCATATTCTCTTTCTAACACTCCAGTCAATATTTCCTCACAGCATTTTTTTTAAAAAAGCTGTTTTTATGGTGACAGTAAATTGCAAGTAGAGGCTGAGAAAAGTAATTTCAAATGTGGAAAGTTGCCAGAAAGCTTTATTTTATTTATGTACATTTATAAACAATAAAAAGAGTGCCTATGCATTGCTTTAAACGCCCTTGACAAAACACTTATAATATAGGCAGTTTATGATGATTTTTTTATTTAAATTGCACTAATTCCATCTCAGATAGCCCCCAACCAACACACAAGAAAATTAAAAGTTGAAACAGCCTTCCTTCTTTCCCCATTAACCACCCTCATAATTCTCTCTCATTTTCAAACACGTGGGGGAAAAAACCCCATGAAGTTTGCAACATGCCCTGAATGTCATCAAATTCTGGTTATTTCAGATCCAATGGGGGAAGCAAGTTCCAAAACTGAGTCCCCTCAGAAAACACCCTGCCAAGTGGGTCCCTATCCCCATCTAGAGTTAGGGGATTCCAGCTCAAATGAGTGAAAAGAGGCTCTCTCTCAAATAAGTAGGTAGGTCCTGATTCACAAAGAAATTTCGGTATGGTGACCCTCAACATCACCATGTATAACATTTAGGTACTTGGAAAATCACTTGGATTCACAAAGCCTTAGTTAGGCACCTAGATCCCTATACAATAATGTACAGAGAGATACGTGCCTCAAAAAAAGGATTCATGAAAGCAAGCATGCTAGATGACTCCTCTCATAAACCAGCCAATGGGAGGTGCCAAGCCAAGAGGTGTGCTAAGACCTGCCCCTCCCTTTTGGATAGGCACCTAAATCTGGGCTGCAGGGAGGCTCCTTCCCCTGCATGGGATTTTCAGCTGCAAATCCTCTCTGGCACTAGGGGGACTTGAACTGTGGGGGAGGGGGTGTTGCTAATAAATAGATATTTAGAGCACAACTGTGCCAATGCGACAAAGGGTCCTGTGGCACCTTATAGACAAACAGAGGTATTGGAGCATAAGCTTTCGTGGGTGAATACCCACTTCATCGGTATTCACCCATGAAAGCTTATGCTCCAATACCTCTGTTAGTCTATAAGGTGCCACAGGACCCTTTGTCGCTTCTACAGATCCAGACTAACACGGCTACCCCTCTGATAACTGTGCCAATGTGTCTTCTGCATTTTAGGTGAGTTCTCTAACGACTGGCCTGAAAGTTATGAAGGAGCTCCTTTTCCTTGTCCTGGCATTTTGTGTAAGCTTTCCCAGAAAGGCCCAGTCTGGTAGATGAGCTCTGAGCATGCTTACCAGATCGGGTCCTGCAGGTGAGTTAGGCAACGGAAAGCCTGTCCTCCACTGGTTCATGCATTCTCTAGGGTTCCAGATGCCTGGCATGGGGCTGCAGCATGCAAGCTCAGAGGCAGACACATGGTGACTTAGGGAGCTTTTATTGCAAAAATGTAGAAGCCAATCTATTTTAGGTGCCTACAGAGTTCAGGGGCAACTGAGCAGGGGTTCTGTGAATTCCAGTGGGGCATGATTCTGGGATTAAGGTACCTAAAGTGCTAGTTAGGCACCCAAGTTCTTTTGTGAATCTAGTCCTTAGGGTGTTAAGTCAAAACCAACACCTTTAATTTTATCTGGAAACCTACAGTAAAGAAGAACAAATCACTACGCAAAAGTGAAACATGCTTATGGAAAGATATCCCACTTTATAAGCAGGCCACCATATTCTTCACCAGCTTAATTTTCAAGATGGCATAGAAAGGTGAAACCCCATGTGTACAATGGAATGCAATGATATCATTTAGTAGTAGTTCTATAGTTTAAGTGCAAGCGTGCAAGACTGACAGTACATTTCTGAAGCATGCAAGTAATATTTCTCTCAAGTTATGGGGGCAAATTCTACTCTCGGGTTCACATATGCAATTTAATTAAAGTCAGTCAAGATGTACATATGAAACAGAGCTGAATATTGCCCATTGAGACAACAATTTGTACTCTAACTTTTAAGAGTCTCTGTTAATATAATTTACTGCAAACAATACATTTTTGTTGCTACACGTGAAGTGGCAAAAGTATGCATTTTTCAATTACATACCTTGAAGTTGCAATTTCCACTTTGGTTCTTGCCATAGCAGCTGCCCTTTGTGCACCTTCTATGGCTCTATCCACTTTTTCTTTAGTTTTGGTGTTCCTTATTGGTATAAGTTGCTTCCTTATTCCACGGACCAAAACATTGTTTTTATATTTTCCCTCTTCCTTTGTGCCATCTGGAAATATGGTGCATCCATATCCATGCCTTTTATTATTTAGCCATTCTCCTTCATATTTCATACCATTTGAACGCTCACTAATACCAAAACCATTGCGCTTGTCATTCTTCCACTCTCCCATGTAAGTTTCTGTTGTGGTGGCATCAACATGGTCTTCCATAGGGCAATAATCACAGTCACCATCTCCAAAACTAATTGTAGAGTTGGCATCGCTAGAACTAATTCTGCTCATGGCAGCATCACTCCTGACAGAGCTACGTTTGCTAGATATTGATGATTTAGATTCAGATTTTCTAAGTTTTATACTACCAAGGAGGGATCCTCTTCTGAACAAGCCTCCTCTTTTCTTACTACCCATGGCTTCTGGTTCACTGTGAAAATTCAAAACAAACCCACCTCTTGTTCCGGCTGGGCTGTCTGAAGTAATGTCATGCAGAACAGTGCCATTGCTCTGCTCACTACGAAGTGAGACTAGAGATGTTCGGAGGGGTGAACGGATCACAGTTGCCATGCCATAAGGTACACTTTGACGTACACCATATCCGTGCCGCATCCCTCCTGTCCACTGTCCCTGGTATGTACCTTTTAAAAGAATAACCAATGGAAACAACATTTAAGAAACAATTCAATTACAGAGGAACTGATGCCATCACTAATAGTATACCTACTGTCAACTATTTTATCAACCATATTTCTGGCAAAATTTCATCAGAAAAGGCAACACGTGTTATAGAATAAAAATAATCCTAGAATAGAAAAATATTTTTCTAACTTTTTAAAAATTATTCTGCTGTTTAATAAAAACTTAGCATTTCAAATGAACCCAGTACTCAGACAGCTAAAAATCCAGTAGTGTCCAGTCTGGTTTTAATCTGGGTCTCTCACCAAAAAGGCACTCCTAATGGTTTACTGCACAATGACTCCTTGCACGCTAGTTTCAAAATATATTTTAACAGAAAAAAACCACATCTAATTTTGCTGAGATGCCAGGAATGAAACCATAGTATATTACCTTTGCCTCTTCTTACTCCTTGTGAAATTTTAGCATTTACATTTTTTGTTGCCAACATATATTTCGCTATCATGAATAATGAATAGCTGTGTTCTCTATAAAATCAATAACTTCCCTGTAGGTTGTATTTTGTTTCAGACCTTTATTTTATTTGTAGCAGCAGAAATACTGTATTATGAGACATCCACAAAGAACCCAGATAAATAGTATACATCTTATCCTGCAGTCTGATCATATGCAAAAGTCCCAGTGAAATCAGTGGGAGATCGGCTTAAGAAACAACTGAGTTCAGCTCCAAAGACAACATGTTCAAGGCCTCGATCAGCCATAATGAAATTTAGAACGATGACTGATGAGACATGGAAAATAGTTTTGCTGATAAATTTTGGTTTTATATTTAATTAAATAATTGCGTTGCTAAATTTGTGACAAGAATATGAGAACTAAGGCAGAAACTTCAAGTTTCTCTCACGATTCATTTAAATATGAAAAGAATTTGAAGTTCTCTCTCATTTGTGCTGCTTTTGTGCTCATTTGTATGTAGTTCGGACAGGCCAATGGCAGAATATCAGAGAATTAAGGGATACCATTTTAGCTGTACAGTAACTCCTCACTTAACGTTGTAGTTAGGTTCCTGAAAAATGCAACTTTAAGCGAAACGATGATAAACTAATCCAATTTCCCCATAAGAATTAATGTAAATAAGGGGGTTAGGGTCCAGGGAAACTTTTTTCACCAGACAAAAGACAGAAACACACACACACACTATAAGTTTTAAACAAACAATTGAATACTGGTACACAGTGATGATGATAGTGAAGCTTGCTCACTCCACTGAGCCCTCAAGGGTTAACTCTCACACTCTACAAGCCAGCAGGAAAGGAGGGAGGGCAGAGATGTGTTTCAGAGATAGAGATGCGCATTTCCAATTAGGTATCAAGAGTGGGGTCAGAAGTACGCTGCCTTGTTAATTAGATCAGCAAGCTCCGCAGCTGCAGCTTCTGCCTAAGGCAGCAGCTCCTTCCCTCGTGTGTGTCCCCCGCTCTATGGAAGATGGGGTAAGCAAGGTGCAGGGGGACATTAGCCCCTCTCTTCTTTCCCTTTCCCCACACAGCAAGCAGGCAGGAGTCTCAGAGAGCAGCACATAGCAGTGGGGGAAAAGGACAACTGAACTGCCATTGCTAGCCTGCAAACCACGTTAGAAGGGATCATTTCACAACTGTAAACGAGCATGTTCCCTAATTGATCAGCAACATAAAAACGAAACAACGTTAACCAGGACGACCTTAAGTGAGGAGTTACTGTACCTGAATATGTTATGTCACAGTTTTAACACTGGTTTTGTTTTTGTTTTAAATGGAAACAGAAGAGGGAGGGCTTGGCTACACTTGAAACTTCAAAGCGCTGCTGCGGCAGCGCTTTGAAGTGCAAGTGTGATCGCGCGCCAGCGCTGGGAGAGAGCTCTCTCAGCGCTGCATGTACTCCACCTCTCCGAGGGGAATAGCTTACAGCGCTGGGAGCGCGCTGGGGCACTGTTTACACTGGCGCTTTACAGCGCTGTAACTTGCTGCGCTCAGGGGGGGTGTTTTTTCACACCCCTGAGCGAGTTAGTTGCAGCGCTGTAAAGCGCCAGTGTAGCCAAAGCCAAAGTTACGTAACATTTGAAAAGAGGCAGTAACAGATATGTGTGATTGAAGTTGTATTGTCTGGGGTTAAAAAAAGTGAATTCAGGTTACTCTATGGTACATGGTTGCCTCCTTAAGAACATAGGAACTACCATAATGGGTCAGACCAGTGGTTCACCTAGTTCAATATACTGCATCTGACGATAGTCAATACCAGATGTGTTAGAGGAAAGTGTGAGAAACCCCACAACTGGTCGATTTGTCCCCCAAGAAGTTCTTGTCCTAATCCTTAAAAGTTAGAGACTGATTTAAACCCAGAAACATGAGGTTCTATCTCCCTCTCTCCTCCCCTCCCTCTGCCCCCCACCAATTGCCCAAAACACTAACATACATAACTGGATATTCTTAGAAAAGTACTAATAAGCAACTTTTAAAATATCCTTGTTTGGTTTTACTCTGTTAGCTGCATAACACATTAAATTGCTCTTTAGAGAAATATATTTGACATTTTGAAGTCAGTGATTTTCTGTAAATGTTTGCATTTGTCAAATGCCTCAAATTTTAACATCACTTAAAGCTTAATTTGAGTAATTGTTTGAAATTAAATCTCAGTTTTATGTACATAGTTCAGTTTGGTTATGGATCTGTGTGACAATTACTGATCAATATACAATATTATTACAATTTACCACTTATCATACCTGTCTGAACACGCTAATTTAAAAGCATCAGTTTATAAGCTTTGTCACAGACTTTTTTTAACCAATTTATATTTTATATAATGTTAACTAAGCTCAACAATATCTATTTAGTGTTAAAATATTCTAGCAAGTGGATGGTTTTCCTTTCTAACAGATGGCTGCTGACATCAACAGTCAGCAACTTTCTTAGATTCTCTCTCCCTCTCTGTATCCTAGATACCTGCTGAAGCACTGTTTTTTAAGGCTGCTGAATCTAGAAACATGGTTAATTTAGAAATACTCAACATATGGAGCTGGGCAAATAAAAAACATGAGCATAATATATGGATGTGGTCTGTAAATAGTGTTAAAAGTACAGTCTTTTTCTTGACACTTGTTACTTTAATAAATATTTTTCCTGGAAATAAATGTATGAATATTCTAGCATAGTTGAAGCTATATTTTGTTCCCACTTCCATCCATGTGATTACAAAAGGTGTACCTTTAGAACCCCGAGGTGAGAATCTGGCTACAGATGTTTTGCTGCTCCATATATCAACTTTCTAATTTTTTTATGCCAGTAATAACTGTTCTGTTTCTTTGAAATAAATACATTTGATTCTCATTTAGACTAGGCCCCATTACACCAAGTTGGCATCCCACCATATGGCCTCTTTACAGTGCCAGAACAGTGTAGATCGGAATCAGGTCCACTCTATTTAAATAAAAAAAGTTATCATCAATATCAAAGCTAGGATGGTCTGCAATTTTTCTTGATCATAAAATATTTTTGTTTTGAAAAGTGAACACAGAAGATCAAAAACATATAACCCAATTATGACTTATGTTTTTCACTTCTTTGTAGGAGAAAATGGAAATGGTTATGATCTGCCCCAGAGAGCATTAAAACCAGGACAATTAATTTACTTTTATGTGCTTATCAGACTCTTCTTTCTACTGGGACAATGAAATCAAGGCCAGCTCCTTATTAAGAAAAGAAAAATTAGCTAACGAGGAAGTGGAATACTCTATAAATCAAACATATTGGGGGAGGGGGGAGAAACAAACAAACCATATTTCATCTGATTTTTGTGTGTGTAGTTTTGCAGTGCAACAATTCTCGAACTCAGATATTTGGTTGTAATTAGGCATTAATCAAAAAGGTATCCCTCTCTTTATTACTACTAGGTGGTATCATGTAGAAAAGTGTCCACTCTTGCATTAAGTTTTCCAGTTATATTTAAAATATTTTTCCCTTTAAAATGTATGCTGAAAGCATACACATACATAAATGTGGAAACAATAGTATTAAATAAATTACAGTTGCATCTATTATTGCCAAAGTGAAAATTTAAGAAGTTGTTAGAGGGATATGATTATCCATAATAATACTGTAATATAATGAAAGGCTAACGTATTCAATAGACAACATGATCTACAAAAAACATCTAACAGAAAGCTTTTGGTTCCTGTGCTATGCACACTCATTCATACAAGAAACAACATGCCTTTTTTCATGTTCATTTTAACTATAACTGATAGTTCTAATTAGTGCCATTGATAGTGGCTTTATGGCTACCACTGTAATTACTAAGTGATTTAAAAACTGCATGTGCTCCTCAAAGAAACGAGCTACAACTGGGACACATAGCAAAATAGTTGAATTCAGTACAGTTAAATTCACTAATAGTTTTGGATGGCCCGAAATTGCATTTGTCAGCAAATTACTATTGATCTAAAAAGTTTACCTAGCTCTAACTAAAGACCTAAATTTATAACCTTTTCCATGGAGATTTAGTTGAACATCAGTTTAAAAAGCACATACACACAATGGACTGTATTACTCTGGTGTTGCAGATGAAAAGCAAAGGAAGTTTTGTATGCAGACAGAGCAGAAGTTTGCTTGTTTCCAGTGTTTGTTATTTCTATACTTGTATGTACATCCCTCTCACACTAACACACTTCAGAGAAAACTATTGTGGAAACTATTTCTGTTTAGATTCTTTTTTTAAAATCACTAAAATCTAAGTATCCGTACATACATAAAGTTATTTCATTATGATAGTGTTCTCCAGGACAGCAAACAATGGCCTGTAATTACGAGTTACTTTAAAAACAATAGCAAGCCCAAAAAACTAGCCAACACGCAACACACAAGCCGACTCAGCATAAAACAAGCCCAATTTCTGCTTATTTTGAGCAGCATTGGTATATGCTCAGTTTGTTTGTAGTAACAATTCAGATATTTTTCTAACAGGTAAAATTACTGCAATTTCTCATTTGCTGCTGTGTTGTTTGCAGTGCCTCAAAACTAAGGCCCTGACTCTGCAGACACCTAAAGCATGTGTGTAACTTAATTCATGAGTAATCCCATTAAAATCAATGGGAATGCACACGCTCAAATATACTGGCATGTTTTTACATGTTTGCAGAATTGGGGCCTTAGTAATAGATTTACATTAATAGAACAAAAATTCTTAAGATAGGATAGTGTGGATTATTTATAAAGCTACTGACTTCCAAACTATCTATGAAGACAATTGACCTCTGAATTACATTCTGCTTCATTGAGAGGGAAAAAAACATGGATTCCCACAATTACCCTAAAAAAGAACATGTTAATTATTGAGAAACCTATTTCTAACAATAATGAGCATGCTAATTTACTTTAAAAATATGGCTACAATGAATTATACTTGCCCTCCTTAAACTTCTAATCCACCAGGAAAAAAAAAAAGAATCCTACAGTGTAGTGAAAGTGAGCTAAAACTCTGCTCATGTTTTAGAACTAACTAAATAAAAAACAGGCATTTACCCTCTAGGCAGAGACCACGCGTAAAAACTTTCAGCCCCAAGAGATCACTATGAGCATGTGAAAACACACTTTTTTTTAAAAAAAATCCCAATATAAAACTAACTATAAAATCAATCTGTTTTATAAAGCAGTGTACTTTAACTTTATTATAAGATTAATGTTATGGTCTCTTTCTAAATGTTGGAATAAAAAGCTTCGTTTGTAAGGTTGGGGCTCTACTCCCCCTTAGCACATGGGCATCCATTCTTTGATGCATCTCTTCCGGGTTTGACCCCAAGTCGCTAATCAAACTTCATGTAGAAACTGATACACAGCATTACTTAAGAGGACTAAACCAAAGATTTGTTTTTAAGTAACAAGGAAGGCAGATTATATATATTACCTATTGTTTTGCTAAATTACACTTCTTGCACGGTACTCACATATTTTCACACAAATTTGAACTTAGTTAAATTAGTTAAACTAAGTAACATTTCTAAAAGATTACAGCTCTAAAAAATTAGGCCAGATTCTCCCCTTACATTGGGATAGATCAAGTAATTCCATTAGTCACTGCTCTCACTTACACTGCTGTAAGTCCAAAAGCTACAGCCGTGTAAAATCAGCGTGAGAGCAGAAACAGGCCCATATGTCTTTTGTGTGGCACTTGAAATGACACATGTACACTACAATTAAATGAAACTGCAACTGTGTAAGCTTTACTCATGAGTCACCTTGCTGAACCTCAACTTGATACCCCTTGATACATTAAATATGATGTCAGAAGTCACTAAGCCATGGGAGAGTTTTAGGTTGGGGCTTTTGGGGGGGATGGGGAGGGAGTCTGTAAGGGAGAGAAACAGCAGCTGGCCTGCTTATTTCAAAACATGATTTGTATTTAGAATCATTTGTGGGGGGGGGGGGTTTAAGTAATAATATTTCTATGTTAATTAAATAAGCTCATTTTATAAAAATGTAGGTGGGGCCAAGATTCATTAATTCTAATAATGTATAATCTATGTGGCCACTGTTAGCTTTCTCATTATCAATATTGTTTTCCCATACAAACTGTCAAAAGCAAGTGATTGAGATTTGTTTGCCAGTTTTCTCTCTGATAGGTTGATTTAGCAACACTTACATATTCTAACACCACCTGTGAAACCTCCAGCAGTTGTACAAAGAACAGGCAAAAAACAAGGTTTTCAAGCAATCGCAATTTATTTCTAAAGCTTAGGAATCTGCAAACATTTCTACCAGCTGGTGAAGGAAAAACGATAGTCCTGGGAATGTAGAACTTTTAAAAGTGAAACCATGAAACAGCTCGTAAGTTTCATCCCCTCTGCGTATATTACTCAATGCAGCGTTTCTAACAGGATAATTAATATTAACCCTAGGTCACCCTGCAACAGTGTAACCCACACTTTGTTTTCATTGCCCCAATGAGTGTAAAGCAACGGTAACCTCCTTTATGACCCTTCCTCCATTCCGCTCAGTGTCACATTAGTACTAGCGGTCCAGCTCTAGGATCGAGGCCTCACTGAACTGTCAGTTGGCTGCAGTTTCAACCAGTGACAATGGGGAATCTGCTCTCAGGCTCAGCAAGATGCACCGCCTCCGCGGTTTCAACGGGGCCCTGCTCGCGCGCGCAGTCTATACACACAAGGGGGGGGAGGGAGAGAAACTTTGTCAAGAGTTGAGACTCCTTCTTTCCCTGACACGGCCTCCTGGCAGCCCTGCCCCTGCTGGCTCCTGAGCAGCTCCTGCGAGCGCCAAGGCGCCCGGGGCTGCGTGCGTGGGGCGCGCCAGGTGGCAGCGGCGGCACACGTGTGTGCGCGCACACACATGCAGCGCGTGTGGCCCGCCAGGCATGTTGCACCGAGCCCCGCGCGCGCTCCCCTCCCTCCCGCGGGGCGCTCACCTCCATCCCCGTAGGTCTCCACGCCGTAGCCGTCCTGCAGCCCGTTGCTCCAGGTGCCCTCGTAGCGGGCCGGGGTGCTGAGGCTCTGCCGCACCCCGTAGCGCCCCTTGAAGCCGTGGGACCACTCGCCCCGGTACATCCACCTGCCCTTGGTCTCCACGCCCAGCCCGTGGCGCTTGCCCTGCGCCCAGTAGCCCTGGTAGGTGTTGCCGCTGGGCCAGGTGTATCCGCCCACCACCTCGAAGCCGTGGGACCAGGAGCCCGCGTACTCGCCCTGCCCCTTGGGCCCGGTGCAGATGCCGTGCCCGTGGGCTTTGCCCTCCTCCCAGCCGCCGCAGTAGGTGCCGCCATCGTCGAAGTCGAACCTGCCGCCCGTCATTCAGGGGAGCGCGGGGCGAGCTCGGCTCCTTCCTTCCTTCCGCTGCTGCCGCCGGGCTCCGGGCGCTGCGCTCCCCGCGGCCCCTCCGCTTCCAGCGCCCCGCGCGGCAGGACTGCCAGGGCTCCTCCGCCGGCGCCCCGGAGCTCGGCGCCGCCCCCCGCCCCTCCCCGGCAGCCCGCCCCTCCTCCGGCTCACACACCCGGAGGCAGCGGCGGTGGGGGCAGGAGGAGCCCGGCACCCCCAGAGGGGTCCATGCGCCCGCTCCTGTCCCCCCTCCCGTGGGTGCCGGGGTGAGCCGAGCGTGTGGCTGGAGGCGCGTGTAGGGTGAGCTCTGCTTACAAGAGCTAGCGTTCCCATGTGCAGGTGCGTTGGGCGCACACATAGCAGCGCGGGATGGGTGCCTGTAGGTGAGTGTCTGTGCGCGAGCATCGGGCTGTGCAGGGGTGTATGCTGGCTGCAAAGCATGTACAGTCTGCGGGAGAATACAACTGTGGCTCTACGATACGTGTTAATATAGCTTTGTAGTTATAGAGTATCTGTAGCTGCCTGCGGAAAGGACACAATGTGTGTTTGAAAGTGTGTGTGTAGGGGGGGAGGAGTAAATATGTGACTGTAAATGTTTATGCATGCGTGTTTTTATAGATTATGCACAAAGAGGATTCCGGAGGTAGCTTCTCTGTCTTGCAGGTGGTAGCAGTGTCCCCCTTTTAGAGGATGGGTTAACTTTACCAGCATGCTCAAACATATTCCAAGTTGATAATTCTTCTTTTGCACTTCTCAGAGCTTTAGGTTTGGTCCCAGGAGCTAATGTTGTCTGAGTAAAGCTGAGCTGAGTTGTGGTGCTTTATCTCATCCTAAACAGCATAGAAGACCCACCCTCACTGCAGTGCTAAGGAACACTGTGCCAAAGTGACAATAGTTCAGGAAGTGAGGTCTAGGAGTATGGGGCACAGGATACTGTAGTTGTATCTGTGATCTTTCAAAGACATAATGGTGGTCACCTTTTATGAAGTCTCACATGCCTTTAACTTGATGGCCTTTGGATGACTGGACAGCTTCAAGTACTGCCAAGCACTCTTCACCAGACATTTGGTAATCAGATAAAAATATAAGGGAAGTGACAGGAGGTGGCACAGAAGCACTAGACAAGATTTAATGGATAAGGAACTGGAAATTGTGGTCGGTCATATCTCAGAACTTCAGGGATTGATGTTTCTGAAACCTTAGTTTCACATTCTTTTAAAGTTACAGATGGGTTGAAAGAACATTTTACTGCAACTGGTGTTTGAGGAAATTATGAGATGTATATGTATGCTCCACGCCTCAGTTTCATTTCCTGTGATATGTGACCTCCTACGCTGATAGATCAGAATTAAAAAAGAAAAGAAAAGAGTGGTTTGATTGTGGGGCTTGGATCAGTGTTCACATCACAGTCCTCCCGTCAGTACCCGGCCCAAGCTGGGGAAGCTAATGATCCAGCCAGCAGACCAAATTCGGTGATGAATCCTGGTCACGTGCCACCTGAGGCATGTTGTGCATATGCTAAGAAGAAGTGTTTTAGTTAAGCAACATTTAAAATACATTATTAATAGAAACTACAGATTATTATAAGCAAAAACCTTATTAATGCAAGGTGAAAAAATTGAAAAAAAATCAGGAACTGAAAGAGTAACAACCATGACACGCATGTTAAACTAAATTCAGCCCAGGAGTAAGCCAGTGTAGCTCCATTTTCTTAAATCTACACTAACTGAAAATACTGCACCTATATAATGTTGCTGAGTTAACACTACTGTTCAGGCTTTCTTTCACAAATTTACAGCCTTATGGTTGTACTGAGTTGTACAATTGTAATGCAATTTCACAAGTAATTATGAATGAATATAATTGTTTCTAACTTTATTAAATATTTTGGCCTAACTTATCAGAGGTCTGTTTCTTACTGCGGACTAGAGATACCAGTGATATTTCAAGCTGTGAAATTCAGCTATGGCTTTAATTGTGAACAATAAAAAGTGGTGGGGTTTTTTTGGTCATTCATGTACTGGGGACTATAATTATTACATAGTGCCATAAGAGTACACTTGGCTCTTGAGTCACAGAAGAAAAGGTTCCTTCTGCAAGGAGATTACAGGCTACTATAGAGTGATAATATAGTAAGTAAAGACCTTAAACTATGGAAGCTCGAAAACAGTGGTGACCAATTTACAGGCGACAGCATGCAAACCATTATTAATGCTAGTAGTCTGATTGAAATCAGTGGGACGACTCGTATAAGGAATTTTTACATTAGTAAAAATTGGGCGCTTAGGCCCTGATTCAGCAAGGAATTTAAGCATGCATCTAACTTTAAGCATTTGTATAGTCCAGGGGTCTCAAACACGCGGCCCGCAGAGTTTTTTCCTGCGGCCCGCCATAGGCGCCAACTCCACTGGCAGCCAAGCTCCAAACATTACTGAGTGTTTATATTTTATTAAAACCCCTCTTTGCATTACAGTTTTTTAAAAGTTAATACATTGACTTTTAATAGAATACTATATTACTGTTCATTTTTTTCATTTTTGACTATACTTTTGTATCATTGTATGAAAAGGTTTCAGTGATGCGGCCCTCGGGCCAATTTACTAGTTCTCATGTGGCCCTCGTGGTGATTTGAGTTTGAGATCCCTGGTATAGTCCCACTACTCATGTGCTTAGAGTTAAGCACATGCTTAAGTGCTTTGCCAGACTAGGGCCAGAGAGCACACCACTTTGCAGGATCAAGCACCTAGGATCCAGTTAAGCAAAATATTTAAGTACATTCTTAAGTGCTTTGCAGAATAGGTATGGACTGCTGAATCGGGGCTTATGTGAGCAGTTTAAAACCTTCATGATCATCAAAGCTGTATTGCCACATGGAGCCAGATCCTTGGCTGTGGCTGAGTAGTACACAGCACAAGTTGTGGAGGCCAGGGGCTGGGAGGAAAGGAGTAAAAGTGGTATAAAAACCTTTATATGAGAAAACTCAAAGACAAATGGAAAATTCTTTCCTGGCTCCATGGTGGCAGACATCATTTTTATGTTATCCAAGTTAATAAATTTACATGTATATATTTAGTTATGACTATATTTAACACAATTGAATGATGTCTGTTTGCTGTAGACAGGAACATACCGCGTTGTACAAATTGAATATCACATAGATTAGTCACAAAAGTGTTACTGTGTATGCTGGCATGTCAACACCATAGGATTTTCTGCAAAAAGAGAAAAATGACAAATGTTAATACGTTCAGGAATGTGATGGGGTGCCTACCCCACACAAGGTCTGGAGAGGTTGAAGTGGCTAGGCAGGCCAATTAACTGCCCAGGATGCAGCTGAAGAAGGAGACAGGGAGCAGGCCACTAACTGGAAATGAGCTCAGTTGGGCAGGAACAGGAGGGGCCTCTATAAAGCCCAGGAACTATGAGCAGCAAGGGGGCTGCAAGGAAGTAGTGTACAGTCACTCTGTGAGGTGGGAGCTTGGGCTGGCAAACCCAGAAAGAGGAAGAGGCTAGATAAGCAGGAAGAAGCCCAGGAAAACAGCAGCAAGGGGTAGTCCTGTACAGACCTTGACTGCTTGTTATAGTGTTCCTGGGCTGGAATCCAATGTAGAGGACAGGGCAGGGTTCTCCTACCAGCCACTGGGAAGTGGCAAAGAGAACTGGGAACACCAGCCAGACAGCTGGACCTGAAGGACTTTGACTACCCTGAAAGGTGAGGACCTTAGTGACCTGAGGGCAAACAGGAAGCTGCAGCTCAGGGAGGGGCCATAGGGTGAAAGAGCTGATTTAGAGAGGGCCTTGTAAGAAATGTAGTCAGGTGGTCAAGGGACATATATTCCTTGAGAGTATCCATATGGAGACATCCAAGGCCGCGGAAGCTATCCAGCTACAGAGGACTGCTGTCACACCACTGGGGGAGGAGAATATGGCTCTGTCACAGGGAGGACACTGACAGCTGGTTACTTCTGGCAGCAGGCAGTGCTCCATCCCTATTCCAAACCCACCCACCAAGGTGATGGAAAACCGATATGCTGTCCTGGCAACGAGCACCCCCAAGGCTGGGAGGATCGAAGCCACCACTCCCAGGAAGAAACGTAGGGTAGTGGTGGTTGTTGGATAATCTAAACAAATTCCAAGGAGAAATTGCTGAACTGGAATTAATTCGCAAACTGGATACCATTAAATTAGGCTTGGATGAAGACTGGGAGTGGCTGGGTCATTACACAAACTGAAGTTTTCCCCTACTGTTATTCACACCTTCTTGTCAACTGTTTGTAATGGGCCATCCTGATGATCACTACAAAAGTTTTTTTTTCTCCTGCTGATAATAGCTCACCTTAATTGATTAGTCTGTTAGAGTTGGTATGGCAACCCCCATCTTTTCATGTTCTCTGTATGTGTGTGTATATGAAGATACAAAAAGAACGAGGAGTACTTGTGTCACCTTAGAGACTAACAAATTTATTTGGGCATAAGCTTTCGTGGGCCAAAGCCCACTTCATCATAGAGTGGAACATACAGTAGGAAGATATAATTTTTTTAATTGTTTGATATATCTTCCTACTGTATGTTCCACTCTATGATGAAGTGGGCTTTAGCCCACGAAAGCTTATGCCCAAATAAATTTGTTAGTCTCTAAGGTGCCACAAGTACTCCTCGTTCTTTTTGTTCCCAGAGAGTAGTTGTCAGTGGTTCACAGTCATGCTGGAAGGGCATAATGATCCCACAGGGATCAGTTCTGGGTCCAGTTGTGTTCTATATCTTCATCAATGATTTAAATAATGGCATAGTGTACACACTTTTATGTTTGCGGACAATACCAAGCTGGGAGGTGTTGCAAGTGCTTTGAAGAATAGGATTATAATTCAAAATGATCTGGACATACTGGAGAAATGGTCTGAAGTAAACAGGATGAAATTCTATAAGGATAAAGGCAAAGTACTCCATTTAGGAAGGAACAATCGCACACATACAAAATGGGAAATGACTGCCTAGGAAGGAGTACTGCGGAAAGGGATCTGGGATCATAGTTGATCCGGCCCACGGGAGTTATTCACGTAGCTGAAGTTGCGTAACTTAGATCGATTTCTCCCCCTCCCCCGCCAGTGTAGACCAAGGCTGAGACAAACAAGTTTGTTTACATTTACGGGAGATAATGTTGCCCACTACTTATTTATAATGTCACCTGACAGGGAGAACAGACGTTCGCATGGCACTGTTGTAGCTGTGATTGCAAGGAATTTTCTTGCCAGATATGCTAAGCATTTGTGTGCCCCTTCATGCTTCAACCACCATTCCAGAGGACATACTTCCATGCTAATGACAGGATCTGCTCAATAACTATCCAAAGCAGTGCGGTCTGATGCACGTTCATTTTCATCATCTGAGTCAGATGCCACCAGCAGAAGGTTGATTTTCTTTTTTGGTGGTTCGGGTTCTGTGATTTCCGATTGGAGTGTTGCTCTTTTAAGACTTCTGATATCATGTTCAATATCTCATCACTTTCAGATTTTGGAAGGCACTTCAGATTCTTAAACCTTCGGTCAAATGCTGTCGCTGTCTTTAGATATCTCATATTGGTACATTATTTGCATTTTGTCAAATCTGTGATGAAAGTGTTCTTAAATAGAACAACATATGCTGGGTCATCATCCATGACTGCCATAACACA
The DNA here is from genome assembly GCA_037349315.1 of Chelydra serpentina. Classification (NCBI taxonomy): domain Eukaryota; kingdom Metazoa; phylum Chordata; order Testudines; family Chelydridae; genus Chelydra; species Chelydra serpentina. The sequence goes on from JBAIAC010000002.1 coordinate 84,845,929, forward strand.
AAATGTGTGGCAGAATGTGGGTAAAACCACGGAGCAGGAGACATACAATTTTCCCTCAAGGTGTTCAGTCACAAATTTTATTAATAGATTATTTTTTTAATGAGCATCATCAGCATTGAAGCAGGTCCTGTGGAATGGTGACTGAAGCATTAAGGGGCATACAAATGTTTAGCATATTTAGCACGTAAATACCTTGCTACAGAAGTGCCATGTGCAATGTGAACTCCTGTTCTCACTTTCAGGTAACATTGTAAATAAGTAGCGGGCAGCATTATCTCCTGTAAATGCAAACTAATTGTTTGTCTTAGCAATTGGCTGAACAAGAAGTAGGACTGAGTGGACTTGTAGGCTCTAAAGTTTTGCATTGTTTTGTTTTTGAGTGCAGTTATGTAAAAAATAATTCTACATTTGTAAGTTGTACTACAGTACTTATATGAGGTGAATTGAAAAATACTTTCTTTTGTTCTTTACAGTGCAAATATTTGTAATAAAAATAATAATATAAAGTGGGCACTTTACACTTTGTATCCTGTGTGGTAATTGAAATCAATATATTTGAAAATGTAGAAAAACATCCAGAAATACTTATAATAAATTTAAATGGGTTTTCTATTATTAACAGTGCGATCTAAACTGCCATTAATCATGATTTTTTAAATCTCATGATTAATCATGATTTATTTTTTTAATTGTTTGACAGCCCTACAAATCATACTGTAATAAGTGTGCTTGGCATTATGGACCTAGTACTGCCACCAGTGAAATATTGAATTAAGCCAACTCTTATTAACTTCAGCTGGTAATGAGGATTTCTGCATCTTGCAGGATTGGGCCCCTTGTGAGAAATAGACAATCTTTTTCTGAAATATCGTAGTCCAACTATCTTATTCAATACATAACCAAGAAATATAATACATGTTGCATCCATACTAAATGTTCTTGTCCTACTGATGATTGTTACAATCACAAAATATGTATAAACTGCATCACTTGTTGCATAAAGAGGCTTCATTCTGTCATGTTTTGAAATATCTAATAATGTGAGTAATATGTAATTTATATGAGTAACTTGCATTAAATTAGACATGTGGCCACACATCCTCCTCTTGTGCCCCCTTATGGCAGGGCACAGTGCAGCACAGTCCTGCCTGTTTCACTCCTGGTCTTCCACTGCTCCGCCTCCAGCATCTTCCACAGTGAGGTAACGTTGCCCTCCAGCTAGGACATCGAACCATTTCACCCCTTCCAGAGCACGAAAAGTCCAAAATAAACACACGGAAATGTAATCCTTCTTTCAGGAAGGCCTCAATAAGCAGCAGTCATCCCCACTTCTTAGTCCCAGTTAGCCTTCTCTCTTAGAATGAAAACTGAAAGTCTGCTCTTCTTCCCAGCCTGGCAACTGAGGTAGGCACTCGTTTTTTAAGCTCCTCTCTTGAAGCCTGACACCCACATCAGGAGTCACAGGTGAGACTGGTTGGGCCCCCAGCAAATATGATGATAAAATATCTTTAGAAGTTGTTGTAAAAGAGAGAAATCTGTTACATATAGAGTAAGAATCGGTTTTATCCATTCTTTGGTTTATGAACTTCAAATTTTCCAGTGTCATTAAGCCACATGATGTCTCTATATACTAGCTTTGATGTTTGGAGCCCTCATTTAGATGAAAGATGTGTAAAGCCTCATATAAGGAGGCTCAAGTGCCAGTTATTTCACTGAAAGTCAGCAGTAAATTTTGATTGGCAGTTTGGTTCCATAGTCACTTGTTTTATATGATAGCATTAGAAATATTTTGCTAAATTTGCCCAATTTTGACCAAGCAATATGATTTTTGTTTGGCAGGGGGTGCTCCATCCAAACCAAAAAGACTGGCAGATGTGAGAGGCTGACATTTTCCACAGAATGTCAGAAGTGTACCAACAGTTAAATATAGAGGCTAAAGTAGTGATTTTGGATGCTTCAATTTTTTGATGCTTAACTTGAAAGACTTGAATAGGGCCTGATTTTCAAAGTGTGGGAGTTCAGCACTTCTTGAAGATCGGGTGCCTATAAAGTGTCTCTGGTTGGGCACCTAAAATACTAGCCACTTTAGAAAATGTTGATGGTCCCTAATATGTCCTATTCCAAATTCTCTTAATCTACAGTATGAGGATACGATTAGGCCTTACATAAATTTGCCTTTTCAAATTCCTGCTTAAAATGATATTTTGACAGGCCTAAAACAATCATTCCTGAGCATAATGTGCCATGTGGCTGTAGCTGCATGTTTAGTGTTACTTCTTTTACATGTGTAATATATTTTAACATTAATGTGTGAAAAACTTACTTGTGTCATTTCATCTAAAATTTTTGGGGATTATGAAATAAGAGATTATTTTTTTTACTGGTTTTTGCTGCCTCCCAAATTATATAGCCGAGGTTGATTTATATATCCTTCTGTTAGGAGTAATGCAGTTAGTGCTTATGAATGAGTGAAACTGAAGATAATTAGGATTTATATTTTGTCATTAGGTGTTGGTGGTATAAACAAATTGGGGTATAACTTCATTAGGCCTTTAAAGATGGAGGTATGCCTTCATACTGGTTTCAGAAGTTACCCTTTCATTCTTATTGATGGAGGCAGCTGCGTTTTGGTGATTGCATTTATTTTAGAGATGTTAGCACATATAAGAGCTGTGATTGAGGATTTCATCCTCCAGAGCTTTCAAGCAATTTAAGCACAGAAAAGATACAGAGCTAGCAGTTATAGTGTGAATTTTCTCAAATCTTTCTACAGATGTGACTTGGCCTCTAAGGGAGAGATGGCATTTTAGATTTTATGTCCATTCATCATCTGGCCTCTGAATTCTATTATATAAGGGTGCCAGTTATAGTTGTGGGGGTTTTATTTTGATGTTTTTCATTTGTCTATCTTGTCATATTGCCTTAATTTTTGAGTTCCTTAGAAATTAACATAAATCATAGAATCATAGAATCTCAGGGTTGGAAGGGACCTCAGGAGGTCATCTAGTCCAACCCCCTGCTCAAATCCCAACTAACATTCTACACTGGGACCTAGAATTCTTCTTTGTCTTGATCCCACTGAATTATTAAGCTTCCATTTATAAATAGCTTATAAAGGGGTTAATATATAAATTATTAATGTTAATAAATGGTTAGTCAACTGTTAGAATCCAACAGGTCCATAGGTAGCTTATAAACGTCTGTGACATCCTGTCCTGGTTTGCTTATAACCATCTATAACACTTACTAATCATGTCTCTATCATGTTTATAATAGCTAGTAATCATTTATGAACCCTTTATAAACTGTTTATAAATGGAACTTAATAATAAAGTATGACTGCCTTCTCATCTCTTCCCATGAGGAGTGGGTTTTTAAATAAATCCTTATTATACTGGCAAAACTATAGCAGAGAGATGGACCTTGCATTATGTCTATTGGTTACTGAACAGAGACTCACTTCACATAGGAGAGCAGGCTTTGAGAGCCATCAGGTGATGGTGGTAGCAACCAAATGTTGCCAATCTGTCTCAGATTTGAACTCGTAAAACAGAGGAGCAAGGCAGCCTGTTACCAATCTGTTGGATAAGTTAGTTGTGTTTTTCTAGAAAGACTAGGTCGATAGTGTTTGATGTAACCCAGATGGATCCAAAAACATTCTAAAACACTGTCCAATCAGATTATTTTAGTGTCTATTACTGATGGAAATACTTTATAGAAAGATATTTAAAAATAAGTGTTAGACTTGCAAGTAACTTTCCCACCAGTAAATTTTGTTTGTTTTTTATTTCATCCTATCGTGCTTGGAGTGAGTGTTGAAAGATGAGCAGCCAAGCAGTGGTCAGCCAGAGGGAGAAGAGCGTCATACAGCCCCCAGAATAGCAACAGCAGTAAATATGGTCATGCTGTTCCTCCACTCAGATAGACCCAGATCACATTTACAGCACCCATTGGATCCATTGGCTACCAGACATTCAGGAGCTTTGATGAAACATTTACAAATGTAACTGCAGTTAAAAAGACTTTATTCCAGCATCAAACAAGCTGACATCAAGCAAAAGGAGACGTGATAATGGGCCACAGTGTGCAGACACCATACAGTCTATGGGGAGAAAAAATTTAAATCACCAGCTGGTTCAATGCTCCACGATATGAACCGTGTTCTTGTTCCACTCACATCTACATGGGAACTTGCTGTTATTTGCAGCTGATTCATGGCCGCTTAAGCACACAGGTTTTGCACAATGGGAAAGGTGGACTGCAAAATGATTCTCTCTCTGTGACTGTCTTATGTTTTATATAATGCCTATCACAGTGGTATCAAAGTGCCTCACATAATGAAGGAGCAGAAAAGCCCAGACTGAAAAGGTGGTTTTTTTTCACTGTTCTCTCATATATTTAAAAATATCCCATGAAGTAAGACATAATATTCTGCATGATCAGTGGCACACACAGTGTCTGAGAAGGGGTGCTCAGGCTAGTCCAGCTGGCTGGCTGGGAAAACCCTGTTAACTTCTCAGGTTTAGAAAAAGGGGATTTTTTTCAAGGATCCAAAAATGACCTCTTACTTCTGTATACAAAACTCTGCTCATCATTTTCATGTGATTCCCCCAAACTGACTCTGCTGTTAACTCGCAGTTAATTTCTATCCTAATTTCCACGCTTTGCTTACCTGAGACTATAATGTGTAAGTCAAATTCTGCCCTCATTTACACACTATCTAGCTCCTCTGAAATATAGAGGATTGCATGTGGTAAATCTGGGCATTATTTGCCCTGTAGCTCTATGCCTATCTTCACAATTTGAAAAGCTGGTTTCAGTCCTTTTGCAGCTTCTCTGCTTTGTTGGTTTCTTCTGCCCACCCACTATGTCACTTGGAGTGTTACTGGAGTAGGTTTGTTATTTCAGACACATACCAACGCCTGCTGCACTCATTTCTCCCCTACAGTCTTGCACAGGGCACGGAGTCAACTTCATACTTTCATTTGTATCAGTTACACACACAGGATCTAAATTCATCCTTTCCTCTATATAGCTTAATATTTTCTGTCAGATGATAACTCAATATATACTAAATAGTAAATCTGGTTGCTTTTTTATTATAATTTTCCATTTGTTTTGGTGGAATCAATGTATTTCTCTCCTTATGGAAACCTTGCTGAGACACACATGATAAAGGAAGTGTGTTTTCAGAGCAGCAGTCCAATGACGCTATTTAGTTAAGAAAAAATCATGCCATCATGTTGCAGTCGGTGCCAAAAGAACATAGACAACTATTCAGTGCCCAGTATCGACTGCTGCCCAAAACCTTATCTTGTACTATTTATACTTTCACAACTGAGGTCTTGTTTAAGAGCTGGGTGAATATTGTATTTGCTTTTTAAAAAAAAAACAAACACATTTGCTCCAGTGCTGGCTATGTTCCTATTGTGTTTATTCGCAGAAAACACATTTTAAATTCAGTTGTGAATTGACTTCTGCTGGAAGTACTTGTGTGTGCTCATCCAATCAGAACTAAGCAACACAGCTCAAATTTCAAATGTTGACTCCTAAATACTTGCAGAGAACTATTTATGATCAATGAATAGACTAAAAAAAGATTAATATACAATAGAATCTTTTTGAATAAGGGACCACACTAGTTGACTTCTGTTTTGTAGCATTCGCTATATCTAATTTAAAAAGTCAAATCACTAAAAAATTGAGAGAATATTTAACTGATTAAAAAGGAAGTTGCCATTTGGGTAGTCTAATGAAGAATAGCATAGAGGGAATGCAGCTCCATGTGAATGTCTAACAAAACAGAATTCTAACATCTGGCTGAATAGAATGGAACTTGCATTCAGGGCCGGCTTTAGGCCAATTCCCCCGAATCGGGCCCCGCACCTAAGGGGGCCCTGCAACGTCTGTGTTGGTGGCACTTCGACAGCAGCTCAATCGCTGCCGCTGTCTTCGGTGACATTTCAGCGGAGGGTCCTGTCCCAATGGGGCCCGTCAAAACTGTTCCAATCAGGCTCTGCACTTCCTAAAGCCGCCCTGCTTGTATTATAACAACTTTGAAAGTCTCCTGTTTTTGTTTTTTTTTAGCATAGAAATGGGAACTTTTCCCCTTGAGGCCTACATAGACAGGACCTCCTTCTGGGAAATATCAATAACATAGCTTCAATAAGAGACAATTATGGAGGTAGTGAAATAGCAAGAGGAACTCATTAAGTGCAATGAAAGCTAATTTAATTTTTTTATTTAGTAAATATTTATGTACCAAACTAAGATATAACTAATCACTGTAATTTCTCTTTATTGTTGTTATAATCATTTATGATGTACCCATCACTGAAGTACGTGGATACACTTTACATGGTTTGGATTAAAAGTAAAAACATTTTCCCCAAGTATAGGAAGCAAAGAAACTTTATAGCTTCAATATATCTATAGCCCCAAAAGCCAGTTTACCCAGCCCTTTGAGGCTTCTCTCTGTGTGAGGGAATCCTCATGTGATATAGAACTGCTGTAGCATAGAGCAGCCCTCATGCCAGGATTCTGGGTTGCCACACAGATTTCCCCGTGATCCATGATCACAACAGATGGAACTTAAACCCACTTTTGTCTGCACTCCTTTCCAGTCTCGCTCCATGACTCCCTGAAGCACTGCATTCTTAAAGGATAATGCTGGAAGTAATCTGACCTGTAGACTGAATGCTGGGTTTCAGACCTGGAAGCTAGTAAAAAGCCTAGACAAAATTTTTTTTTACAGCTTTCTGAATGTGGTCGGACTCCAACATAGATCATGTATTTCTGATGGAAGCTAATTTCAGAGGCCAAGACCTGAGAATGTCTTGCTCTAAGTTCAACTGGATCACAGAGGTTAGGTGTTCTGGATGAATGCGGAATGCATATGGTGGGTCAGAGAAGAAGGTTGGTCTCTGAGGCTAAGACTAGAGCCTATGCCATTTAGGGGTTTGGAAGTTGAAGAGCAACCAGCACCTTGAGTTTCAGGTTAACTGGCAGCCAGGGCAGAGCACAGCGATAATAGGCATTCACTGGTTCACTCTGCTCAGAAGGTGAGTAGGTATTTTTGAAGGAGCTGAAGCTTCTCTGGCCTTATTGGTTTAATTAGTCTTGTTAATTTTCAACCCCTTGGCACAATGGGGCACCCAATAAATTAATTAAAAGGGTATTTGGTTGTGCTTAAGTGTTGGTTAGTAACAGTTCATTACCTTATTTTTATGGTCTTTTCCCAGGCCATTAGTATTATTTAAAGGTTGGTTTTGATTAAAAAGATTTGACTCATTCAATCTTCATTATTTTTAGTCTTTGGAGTAAAGTCCAGAGAGATCCTTGGAATGTAGCGTGTGAACAAATATATATGTCTGATACACCTTTATTTTTAAAACCAAATGCTAGTAAGTTTCCACTGTGGCATCTTTCTAGCCTTCACAGGTGTGCATGAAAAACTGATCATGTACATATTGCAGGTGCAAAAACATGCAGGTATTAGACTATTGTCAAACTTGCAAATGCAGTTCCATACTTATAGCATGCTTAACTGTATTTGCACCAGTCAGCGACCAAAACATGGGCATTGTGTCTCCTGTGGTTATAGCAGGAGTCAGGACTAATGCTTAGAGCAGGAGTCGGAAGGGGAGCCAAGGTCAGAGCTAGGGTTGCCACGCATCCATTTTTCAATTGGAATGCCTGGTCAAAAAGGGACTCTGGCGCCTCCGGTCAGGCCATTAAAAGTCCAGTCGGCAGCGCAGAAGGGCTAAGACAGGCTCCCTACCTGCCCTGGCTCTTCACAGCTCCTCAAAAGCAGCTGGCATGTCTGGCCCCTAGGCACAGGGGCAATCAGGGAAGCTCTGTGTGCTGCCCCTGTCCCCAGCGATGGGAACCGCGGCCAATGGGAGCTGCAGGGGGAGCGTCTGCATGTGAGGGCAGCACGCACCGCACAGAGCCGCCTGGCCGTGCCTCCGCCTAGGGGCTGGACATGCTGGTCACTTCCAGGAGCAGTGTGGAGCCAGGGCAGGCAAGGAGCCTGCCTTTGCCCCACTGCGCCATCGACCAGGAACTGCCTGAGGTCGGCCGGAGCCCCAGCACAACTCCCCTGCCCCAGGTTGGAACCCCCTCCTGCACTCGAAACCCCTTGTCCCCAGCCCGGAGTCCCCTCCTGCACCCCAAACTCCTCAGCCCCACCCCACCCCAGAGCCTGTACCCCCAGCCAGAGCCCTCACCCCCTCCCATACCCCAACTCCTGCTCCAGACCAGAGCCCCCTCCTGCACCCTGAACCCCTCATTTCTGGCCCCACGCCAGAGCCTGCACCCCCAGCTGGAGCCCTCACTCTCTCCCGCACTCCAGCCCCCTGCCCCAGCCCAGTGAAAGTGAGTGAGGGTGGGGGAGAGCGAGCGACAGAGTGAGGGGGGCTGGAGTGAGTGGGGGCAGGGCCGCAGGGCAAAGATGTTTGGTTTTGTGGAATTAGAAAGTTGGCAACCCTAGTTAGAGCTCCAGCCAGAGGCCAGGAACCAGGCCCAAGGGTCAGAGCAAAGAGCAGAAATCAGAGCCAAAGGACAGGACTGGGTTACCTGGAGTGAAGCAACACTGGGGCTAAGGCAAGAGCAGGACTGGGAACAAGCAGACACAGTAGCTATTACAACCATGGCCAAATACTGCTGCTGGGCTTTAGAGAGGGTCGCCTTACTCTTCCAACCAATCAGGTGCAGTAGCCAGTTAGGCAATCTACTGCAGGTCAGCTGCTCGATAGGTGCCCTGGAGACTGGCTGTGCTGCAGGCCCTGATTCTGACAGCACCTGCCAACTGCAGAGGCAAGCATGTGGACATGCACAACAGAGGCCATCTTTTGGAAATATAGGCCCCCAATTTGTGCAAACATAATAAAATATGTAAGTGATCTATTCTGCCTTCACTTGGTGCACTTTGGACTTTCCAAGTAAATTGTTGATTAGACCAATTTAGGAGATAAAAAAGGGGATATGAGGGAGGTATGTAACAATGAATGGGATAGACGAGGTCAATCAGGTGCTTCTATTTTCCTGATAGAAGAACAATGGGACATTCAAATGCAAGGAGCATCCTCAGCAGGTATTAGGGCAGCAACTGTCAGACACTGATAAGGACACTAGACAACTTTTGGCAGTTTTACTCTGGACATGCTCTCTCCCCTGGATTGTTTCCTCCAATTGCCTCCCTCACAGCCTCTTAATTGGAGCTGCACACGACATGCACTGTATACTCCCCACTTCACTATCCCTTTTACTGTCTCTGCTATGGCCCCTTTCCTTCCTTTGTCATCCATTTAGCTAATCCCTTCCCAGCTAAACCCCATCCTCAGAATGAACTCACTGGGGTATGTCTGCACTACGAGAGTAGTTCGATTTTTCTTAAACCGAACTTGTGAAACCGATATTACAAAGTCGAGCCTGCGAATCCACACCAAGGACATTAATTCGAGTTTGTGAGTCCACACTAACGGGTCAAGCGTCGACATTGCAAGCGGTGCACTGTGGGTAGCTATCCCACAGTTCCCGCAGTCCCCGCTGCCCATTGGAATTCTGGGTCTAGCCCCCAATGCCTACTGGGGCCAAAAATGTGTCGAGGGTGGTTTTGGGTAAATGTCGTCATTCGACCCACACTCCCGCCCTCCCTCCGTGAAAGCGCTGGCGGGCAATTAATTTGTGCCCTTTTCTGGTGATTGACAGCGCGGACGCCACAGGACAGCGAGCATGGAGCCCTCCGCGATTATCGCTGCTGTTCTGTCCGTTGTCAACACCTCGCGCCTTATTGTCCACCTTTTCCAGAGGCAGATGCTGAGAAATAGGATGAGGAGGCAACGGAAGCTCCGTGAGGACATGAACTCTGAGAGGGGCACAGACCTCTCGCAAAGCACGGGACCCCGGCCCCTAGACATCATGGTGGCAATGGGTCACGTTGATCCTGTGGAACAGCGATTCTGGGCAAGGGAAACAAGCACTGACTGGTGGGACCGCATAGTGCTGCAGGTCTGGGATGCATCCCAGTGGCTGAGAAACTTTCGGATGCGTAAAGGCACTTTCCTGGAACTTTGTGAGTTGCTGTCCCCTGCCCTGAAGCGCCAGGACACTCGGATGTGAGCAGCCCTGACTATCCAGAAGTGAGTGGCCATAGTCCTCTGGAAGCTTGCTACGCCTGACAGCTACCGGTCAGTCGCGAACCAATTTGGAGTGGGCAAATCTACCGTGGGGGTTGCTGTGATGCAAGTAGTCCATGCAATCATTGACCTGCTGCTCTCAAAGGTAGTGACCCTGGGAGATGTGCAGGTGATCATACATAGCTTTGCTGCTATGGGATTCCCAAACTGTGGCGGGGCTATGGATGGAACTCACATCCCTATCCTGGGACCGGACCACCAGGGCAGCCAGTACATTAACCGAAAGGGCTACTTTTCTATGGTGCTGCAAGCACTGGTGGACCATAAAGGACGTTTTACAAACATCAACGTCGGATGGCCGGGCAAGGTTCATGACGCTCGTGTTTTCAGGAACTCTGGTCTGTTTAGATGGCTGCAGGAAGGTATTTACTTCCCAGACCGCAAAATAATTGTTGGGGATGTGGAGATGCCTATAGTGATCCTCGGGGACCCAGCCTACCCGCTAATGCCCTGGCTCCCCGTACACAGGCGCCCTGGACACTGAAAAGGAGCTCTTCAACTACCGTCTGAAGAAGTGCAGAATGGTGGTGGAGTGTGCTTTTGGCCGTCTGAAAGGGAGATGGAGAAGCTTACTCACTGTGATCTCAGCCAAACCAATATCCCCATTGTGATTGCAGCGTGCTGTGTGCTCCACAATCTCTGTGAGAGCAAGGGGGAGATGTTTATGGCGGGGTGGGAGGTTGAGGCAAATCGCCTGGCTGCTGATTACGCACAGCCAGACACCCGGGCGATTAGAAGATCCCAGCGGGACGCGCTGCGCATCCGGGAAGCTTTGAAAGCTAGCTTCCAGAGCGAGCAGGGTAACCTGTGACTATTACCTTTCTTTAAGCAGAACCTGAACCTGCCTATGTTTCTTTACCCAGTTAATATTGCCTAGCCTCTCCAATTTACAAAACCCTCCCCCCCCCTTCATTCAACGCTTTAAAAAGAAAATAAAGGACTCGTTCAGTAAAACCGTCTTCTTTATTAAGGATTTCTCGGTTAAGGGTTTAACCTGGGACGCCTACTGCGGTTGGGGAGTGGGTGGAGTGATGGAAAGGACGCTTCCAAACTCGGGGAATGACAGGCTCCTGCTCCTACAGCAGTCCACAGTGGTGGACTGCTTGTTTCTATGGAGCCTGCCACCCCTCCTGTTCGCAACTCTGTGAGGGGGGGCCTGTGTCACTTTTTGGCTGTGGATTGCGACCACAGATCCCCTGCTGCATGGTCCTGTCATGCAGGCTATTGTCCGCTGCAAAAGATCTGCAGCCACCCTCCCCCACAAGAAAGTCACAGAGCCCCCGCCATAGAGAACATGAAAACCCCCTCCCAGAATGACAAGTGTGACTAGTGAATGCAATGTGAGTGTGAGTGTCTGCTGAACCTTTCTCCTTGTCTCTACCCTGGTGCAGGCGCATATCGTCTCAAATTACAAGGGGGGAATTACAAATTCCCCCTCCCCCTAAATCATACCTTCCTGTAAAAGGAACTCAAGGAAACAGCACTTTACAGAACAAAATTTTTTATTAAGGAGAGCAAAGTTTTGAGATGAAACTTGGACGTGGACTAGGGTGTGGTGTGGCTGGAGGGAAGGAAAGGATCCATCAAATTTTTGGGAATGAGAGCCTTCTGCTACTGGAGCAGTCCGCGGGGGTGGAGTGATTATTTCCATGGCCCCTGCCACCCCTCGTTCTAGTGACTTTGGGTGAGGGGGGGATTGGACTTTGTGGTGGGGGAGGGCGGTTGGAAATCACATACAGAGGGGCTCTTTCCTCCTGTCTCCGGTCCTGCAGAACGTCTACAAGGCGCCGGAGTGTGTCCGTTTGCTCCCTCATTAGTCTAAGCAGCGTTTGAGTCGCCTGCTGGTCTTCCTGCCGCCACCTGTCCTCGCGAGCTTCAGCCCTCTGCTCCCGTTTGCTGAATGTTCGCTCGGACCTTGAGATGTCCTCTCTCCGCTGTGCCGCCTCATTTCGGGAACAGACCATCAATTCGGAGAACATGTCGTCCCGAGTTCTTTTTTTGCGCCGCCTGATCTGCGCAAGCCTCTGGGAGGGTGATCCACGGGTAGGGCGGGAGACACTCACAGCTGTGTGATGGGAAAAAGGGAGTGAATTCCTCAGAAAGAAACATTTTTCCCGAACAATGCCTATACTCTTTCCCTGGTAAAAAGACCACGCACACTACCTATCACATGTGCACTCAGTACAAGGTCGAATATTATGTCTTTATATTGAGTGCCTGGGGTCTTGGTGTACAGATCACACAAGCGGGGCTGGACACTGGCAATCGGCTCTTGGGAGACCATGGTAAGCCGTTGACTTTGGACTGCTGAGAGCTTACTTCACAGCAGTGCTGTACTCCCATGTTTCAAGCACAGTTCCTAGCGGTGGCCAGTTCCTGCTGCTGGCAAAACCGCTCAGCTACAACGGCTTGCCTACCCTTCCCCCCCCGTCCCCCCCGCCACGTGGCCGGTCCCGGGAAATGTCCCTGCCCGCGAACCACTGAGTTTGAACGGCTCGCCTACCCGTTTCCCCCCCGACGTGTGGCTGGTCCCGGGAACTCTCCCTGCCTGTGCACCGCTAAGTTTCAATGGTTCGCCTCCCAGCTCCCGGCCCCCCGCGTGGCTGGAAACCACCGGATATCGTTATTTAAAGGAAAATTCAAGAAGTCACTATACTAAAAAAACCACTCATTCAAACCAGGGCACCATGACTGATATCACTCTGATGAGGATTACGGAGACAGACAAAGACCGCATGCTGCGTGAATGCCAGCAAACCCCGGGGCCGTATGCCACCATGCTCTGCAAGGCAATGATACCAGAGTACCTGCTGCTAGCATGGCGCGGAAAAGTTTCCTACCATGGAGGAGACAATAAGGCCGCTCTCCCTGGGAACCTGATGCAAAAGCTTTCACTGTACCTCCAGGAGAGCTTTGTGGAGATCTCCGATGGGGATTTCTCCTCTATCCCCGTACATATTGACAGACTTTTCCAGTAGTATCACTAGAAATGACTCAAAACTAAAGCGCCTATGGCAAAGTAAGCAATGAAAACCCATTGCTAACATACCATGCCTATTCTATTCAAAATAAATGTTTAAAACACTGACCTGCTGATCCTTCGCCTGGTTCCTGGTCCGGGTTGCTGCCTTGGGAGGGTTCATAGGGGATCTCAATGAGGGTGATGAACAGATCCTGGCTGTCGGGGAAATCAGCGTTGAAAGCGCTGTCAACTGCCTCGTCCTCCTCCTCTCCTTCCTCATCTTCACCGTCCGCAAAAACCTCAGACGACGTGGCCGTAGATAAGACCCCGTCGTCAGAGTCCACGGACACTGGTGGGGTAGTGGTGGCAGCACCACCGAGCATAGCATGCAGTGCCTCGTAGAAACGGCATGTGTGGGGCTGCGATCCGGAGCGCCCGTTTGACTCTTTGTTCTTCTGGTATGCCTGTCGCAGCTCCTTGATTTTCACGCGGCACTGCATTGCATCCCGGCTATATCCTCTCTCCGTCATGGCCTGGGATATTTTTTCATAAATTTTTGCATTCCGTCTTTTGGATCGGAGCTCGGATAGGACGGATTCATCTCCCCACACAGCGATCAGGTCCAAGACTTCTAGATCAGTCCAAGCTGGTGCCCTCTTCCTATTTTGCGATGGCATGGTCACCACAGCTGCAGAGCTGTGCATCGTTGCCAGTGCTGCTGAGCTCGCCACGATGTCCAAACAGGAAATGAGATTCAAACTGGCCAGACAGGAAAATGAATTCAAATTTTCCCGGGGCTCTTCCTGTGTGGCTGTTCAGAGCATCCGAGCTCGGACGGCTGTCCAGACTGTCCACAGAGTGGTGCACTGTGGGATAGCTCCCGGAGCTATTCGCGTCAAATTCCGTCCACAGTAACCCGAATTTGACATGGCCATGTCAAATTTAGCGCTATTCCCTTCGTCGGGGAGGAGTACAGAAATCGAATTAAAGAGCCGTTTATGTCGAAATAAATAGCTTCGTAATGTGGACGGGTGCAGGGTAAAATCGAGTTAACGCTGCTAAATTCGACATAAAGTCCTAGTGTAGACCAGGCTTAAATAAAGGAACAAATAAAAATAAAATAAAAACTATGTCACTAACATGCCATTTGCAAACCATCACTTTGGTCACGTTTTATCCCTTTCCTTCTCTTTTTGTCTGTATTATCTATTCAGTTTGTAAGCTCTTTCAGGCAGGGACTGTCTATTAATCTATGTTTGTACAGCATCTAGCACAGTGGGGGGCCCCGTGCTCAGTTGGCCTGTAGGCACTATTGTAATACAAATTAATAATAATAATTGATAATCCAATGAAATTGAAAGTCAATGCATTTAAAACTGATAAAATATATTATTTTGTAATGCAACACATAATTAGCCTGTAAATATCATTGCCACAAAATTTCAGTGAGGCCAAAAATGTATTAGGAACCTTCTCCCATCCCCGCCAAAAAGGATTAGATATTTATATGGCTCACAAAAACTTTCACAGTTATATTAGGATAAAAATGAGAACGGAACCCTTATACTTTAGGGCATTATCCCATCACTAACTGACAGAGGTAGGCAGAAATTTCCCCTTTGGGCAGGTTAGTCTATTACAGGTTTCTTGAATAGGTGCTGGAACTAGGGGGATTGAGGGTGGTGCTGCACCCCCTGGCTAGAAGTTGTTTTCATTATATACAGAGTTTGCAGTTGGTTCAATGGCTCTTAGCACTCCCACTATAAAAATTGTTCCAGCATGCCTGCTTTCTTGTGCCTTTCTCTGATACGTCTATTACCAGTCATTCCCAGAGACAGGATGCTACTAGTCTGAACCAGTATGGATATTCCCCAGAAAGGCAAATAATGAAAATATTGTGCATTTATATGGCACCATTCATCTGGAAATAATCCTCACTTTACAAATTGGATCAGGTTACGCACTACAAGGATGGGTCATTTACCTATGTAGTCACCATATGTAGTTACTGTGTAGTTGAATGGAATACAGCAGCCACTTTTGGGCAGCAAGACTATGCAACTCAGTTTTTTAGGAGGGAAATGAAGAATAACTTCTCCAATTGAAATTGCAATGAAATTTAGGTAGGCAGAATATAATTAGCTGAGTTGGAATTTTGACAGAACCATTGCAGTTAACTCCTCTACTATGTTTGATCTCTTCTAACAGCACCAACATCCCTAACAACATACTGAAGCACTGGATCTATATTGACTCATAGGAGAGAGCCCCTTTAACATTAAGCTGTTTCTTTGTGCTCTCCCACTCAACTAATGAGAAGATTCATCTCTGCGTTAGCTTTATGATAACTGAGGAAAACAACCACAAGCATCATAGCCACATGTCAAATATTATCATATATGACAGTGTATTGACCCTGCACTGGAGTGGAAGGGATTAAAGCAGTGCTCTTAGCAGCAGAAGCCACGCCCCCCCCGATCCTGGTGGGCATGCTCCAACTGCTGCTGCAGTATAAAAGGGAGCAACCTAGGGGAGCCCTACTGACTCTGGCCATTAGGTCACAGTTCCCTGCAATCCAGGGGAGTCCTACTGACTTTGGCCATTGGGCTGCACTTCCCTGCAGTCCAGGGGAGTCCTATTGGCTTTAAGTGTGGGCCTACCATGCCCTTGCCCCACCCCCAGGGGATGGGGAGTTCTGGCCCCAAAACATGTGGCGGAGAATGCGGACAATGGGACCTACTAACAGAACCCGAGTGAGGGGAGACTGCCTGAAGCCAGCACAGAGTTCCCCTGCTTGGTAACTGCTGCAAAGCAAGATGGAGAGAGACAAACTATTGAAGTGGTGGTTAGAGAACCAACAACTACAGGCGACTCAGCAGCTGCAGTGCCAGGCACAACCGATGCAGCAGACAACAGCTGATGTGCGAGCTGGCTGACCAGCACCAGCCTCAGCAGGAGCCGTTGGTGCAACAAATGGCACAACTGTTGCTGCCCGGAGGAGCCCCTCTCCCCGACCCAGTGGGAGCAGATACAGGAACCGTACCTGCCAACCTCTTGGTGCGACTTACAAAGATGGGACCGGGAGATGACCCAGAGGTCTTTCTAGTTACTTTCGAGAGGGTAGCCAGTGCTGCTCAATGGCCTCCTGAACACTGGGCCACCCTGCTGGCCCCCTCCTGATGGTCCCAAGACTTACCCTCCAGCGTTTCTGTCGGGAATTATACCCTACTGGAGCTAGGCCAAGGGTGGTGGCTCAACGCCTACAGGACTGTGCCTGGCAAATACCCCTTATGCCAAACTCACGGGCGAAGACAGCCTACCCTACACCATTCAGCCTATTTCAATTTGTGATGATGCCTTTCGGGCTGCACAGGGCCACCACCACCTTCCAGCGGCTAATGAACTCCATTCTGCAGCTCCATGACCAATATGCTGCTGCATGTATCGACGACATCGTGATATATAGCACCAACTGGGATGACCATCTCCAGCACATCGTCAATGTTCTGGGAGCCCTAAAAGAGGCCGGGCTCACGGCAAACTTGGCCAAGTGTCACGGCCAATGGGAGGTGACGTACCTGGGATACACAATGGGTGGTGGCAAGCTGAGGACCCTAGTAGGTAAGGTACAAATCCTAAGGGATTGGTCTGGCCCCAGGACAGAGGCAGGTGAAGCAGTTTTTAGGACTGGCGGGGTACTACTGCCGGTTCATACCTGATTTTGCAACTCTAACAGCCCCTCTCTTGCCTTACAGGGGGACGGGATTTATTGACCCCGCGACACCATATTAATTCATATCTCTTGGACCTGACCAAGAACTTGCAACCACAGAAGGTCTGGTGGTCTGAAAGATGCAAGGTGGCCTTCCAGACAGTAAAGGAATGGCTAGCACAGGAGCCACTTTTAACCCACCCTGACTTTATGAGACCCTTCGTCCTACAGAAACTGTACTCGGAGCCATCCTCTCACAAGAAACTGATGGGGAAGGACACCCAGTCCTATACCTAAGTTGAAAACTGTTCCCCAGGGAGACTTGACCATTGAGAAAGAAGCACTAGCTATGAAGTGGGCAGTGGAGGCCTGCTTTATTACTTATTGGGAAACCCCTTTCAGCTAATTACAGACCACACACCCCTCCAGTGGTTCAATAGCATGAAAGACACCAACACTCGGATCATGCGTTGGTACCTCTCCCTACAGCTGTATGATTTCCATGCCTTCCATCGACCAGGTAAGGCACATGCTAATGCAGATTTCTTTTCAAGGTGGGGTAGGGAGGAGGACAAGGAAGGACACCAGACAGGTGCCTTTTTGAGGGGAAGGGAGTGTGATGGGGTGTGCTGGCCCCGCACTGGAGCAGAAGGGGTTAAAGCAGTGCTCTTAGCAGCAGAAGCCACACACCCCGACCCTGCTGGGCATGCTCCAACTACTGCTGCAGTATAAAAAGGAAGAAAAACTTGTAGCACCTTAGAGACTAACAAATTTATTTCAGCAATTTTTTTAGCACCTTAGAGACTAACAAATTTATTTCAGCAAATTTGTTAGTCTCTAAGGTGCTACAAGTTTTTCTTTCTTATTTTCGTTTTGCTGACACAGACTAACACGGCTACTACACTTAAACCTATCAGTATAAAAAGGAGCACCCTAGTTCTGCCTGGGCTAGCCGCTGAGGAGGAAGAATGCACCTTGTCGGCTCCAGCCAAGAAGCAGCCAGGATCCCAGACCACGGGAGCAGGAGACGCCGAGGCCCAGGCACTTGAAGATGCCCCAGGGAGATTGCAGTCACCACCTGAGGAGCCCAGAGACTCCGAAGACACCCCGACTTCAACTGCAGGAGTCACGATAGTAAGTAGCTCAGGGAGGGACTACTAGCCAGTGACCCAGCAGCAGTCGGTGTGTTACAGGTGGATTCTTTACCGACTTAGCGGTGAACCCATTCACCACTACCAGGGTCCTGTGCTGGGACCCGGTGGAGCAGGGAGAGCCCAGGTCCTCCTACCTGGCTGCCCCCTTTGGGGCATAAGCCACCGGACCACCTCTCACTGACTCTCTGGCCATTAGGCCATGCTTCCCTGCATCCAGAGGAGCCCCACTGACTTTGGCAATTAGGTCGTGCTTCCCTGAGGTCCAGGGGAGTCCTATTGGCTTTAACTGCGGGCCTACCATACCCTTGCCTTACAGGGGGATGGGATTTATTGACTCCGCGACACCATATTAATCCATTTGTTCAATTATTCTTTATTAACTTTGGGAAGTGATTAATAGATTTTAAGGAGCCCATTAGATCATCTAGTCTGACCTCCTATATAACACAGACCATTACATTTCACCCAGTGAGCCCAATAACTTGTGTTTGACTGAAGCATATATTCCAGAAAGGCATCCAGTCTTGATCTGAAGACTTCAAGAGATGAAGAATCCATCATTTCTCTTGGTAGTTTGTTCTAATGATTAATCATCCTTCCTGTTAAAGCCAGAAAAACTTAACTTCCAGTTAATGGTTCTTTTTATGCCTTTCTCTATCAGGTTAAATTGCCCTTCAGAACTTAGTATTTCTCCCTGTGAAGGTATTTATATGGCATAATCAAGTGACCTCTTGATCTCTTTTTTGATATGCTAAATCAGCTCAGACTAGGCTTGCCAACTTTCAAATTGCAGAAAAACAAACACCCTTGCCTCGCCTCGTCCCTACTCTGCTCGGCCGGGAGCAGTGGGCGGCTGGCCCCGGAGCCGAGAGGGCGGGAGGCAGCTGCGGCTAGCTGCCCCTCGCCCAGCTGAGCCGCGGAGCCAGGAGGCGGGCAGCAGCCGTGGCCAGCCGCGCCCCCCCCCCCCCGGTTCTCGGCTCAGCCACGGACCCGGGAGGGTGGGAGGCAGCTGTGGCCAGCCGGCTGCCAGCGCCCTAGGTGACCGCCTAGGGTCGCCTAGTGGGTGCGCCGGCCCTGAGAGCGACAAAGCCAAGGGAAAAGGAATGAAACAAACAGAAGTGGCATAAGAGAGGACAGAAGTGAAGAACACGATTGAGATGAGAAGAAAGCATGTGGAATGTGTGGAAAAGATGAGATGAGGAGGTTGGTGGGAATAAAAGAGATGCTCCAAAAAGAGAGGTGGTGTGGCATGGTGGAGAGTCTGCATTAGACCACAATTCAAGAGACCTGGATTTTAATCCCAGTTCTGCCACTCGTGTGCAGCACAATTTTGGGCAAGCCTTTGTTTGTCTCGTCTATTTCAATTGTAAATGGCCTCTCATTATGTGTTTGTACCGTGCCTAACACAGTGGGGCCTGTAGTGCTATTTTAATGTGAAGAATAATAATAATAAGAGATGAGATAGAAAAACAGGAAGAACACAAGACAGGGAGTACGGACAGAAGAAATTAAGAGTTGGGGAAAATTCATTCTGTCATAAGGCTAGAAAAGGCTGTCTAATCAGGAGTTGATTTGGCATCAGGTAATTCAGGAATAATAGGGAAGGAGAAACTCTTCAGAACTATTTTTGTTTCTAGCTAGTCGTGACATTTGAGTTTCTTAGTTTTATTTGACATTGATCTACTACATTTTTAAATGCTATTTTTAACAAGTGCCGGATTCACTTTGTATTGAAATCAATGGGGTTTTTTTTCCCCACTGACGTCAACTGGAATTAAGACAGGCCTTAAGGATCTGATCTAAAGCCCATTGAAGTCAATCAGAGTCCTCCCACTGACTTCAATGGGCTTTGGGTCAAACACTAAAGGAGTTTCTCTGTTAGTACTTAGTAACAAGCTCTTATTCCAACTGCAAGCCAGGAAGGAAACATGGTCCCTTGCACACTTACTGTTATTTTTATTATGTCAGTGCCTGTGGGGGGCAGGCAGTGTGCAAATGTAATAAGAAGACCTTCCCTACCCCAAAGAGCTTACACTTGAAGTATAAGATGAGAGGCAACAGGTAGATACAACCAAAAATGTGGGGAGCACAGGGTAACTAAGATGATTATGATAAGTATAATAAGCAATAGTCAAATTCACTTGAAATTCACCTGAAAACACTTAAGCACACATTTAGTTTTACTCATGTGAGTTGTCCCATTGAAATTAATGTGAGTAAATTTAAATAGGGGCATCAGTGTTTGCAAAATTGAGCCTTAGGTCTCAATACGTTTTTTTTTAGATCTTCACTAAAAGAAGGATCAAGCCCCCTAGCTAGTATATTACATATGCACACTGAAGCAGCGTGATAGGTGCATTTAAAAAAAACAAACAAACAAAAAACATTATGTCCTGGAGTGGGACATGGGTTAAGATTTCTAGTAGTTAGCTTTGGGTCTGATCACATGTTAGTTGCTACAGTCTGGAGGCATAGTTGGGATAAAAGATTATGTGCGGAGATAAGAGTGGTAGATCAAATAAAGTCTGAATAATAATGCCTGAATTTTAAGGCTTGTAGTATAGCCCCTTGGACCTCATTCAGCTGATCTTTTTCACATTTGATTAGAAATTTGCCACTTCCTGCTACTTGATTCTAATAGTCAAACTGTTGAAGGTTTGATAATATTAGGAGAGTTGAATGTTTCATTTTTAATAAACGTTAGAAAAGTAGGGAAGTTTGGGACTCCTAGTAATTTAAAAAAATATTGTTATTTAGATTGTTATTAGTAGTATCTTCACAATCACAGAGGGTAGTTTGCTGAGGAGAAATTCAATTTTTAAAGAATTGTTGGAAATATTGACATTTGAAATTCCTTTGTGTAGGAAAGGGGAGGGATTGTGCATTTGGAGAATGTAGGGCAGAGTTCTGAACAATAAATGTCTGAGGGGAATTGAATATGATACTGTAAGTAACTCAGTAAGTAAGAGAAAATTCAGTTTACTGAAACACATGAACGTATGTATTGTGTTGAGTGTAAAATAGTAATTCAGTACTCTACACTTTTATATGAGATTTCTTCCAAGTATTTTCCAAAGGCTATACAGCGTTTATGTAGTTTAGCCTGCCAACACTGTTTTACACATGAGTAAACTGAAGCACAGGCTGAATTGTAGTTATACTTTGATGTGTCACTGTTAAAATGTTGTATGCAGTGTTGTTGTACCCATATTGGTAATGTAAGGGTCCATGTTTCTTGTCTCTCAATAGTTTTCAATATGAATTTGTTCAGTTTACAGTCAAAAGATATTTATTCTGTCAACACTGCAATCTCTCCCTGGGATCTGAAAGTCATGCTGTGTTCTTTCTGGCTCATGCGTCACCACCAGTAATACAGACTCTGCAACTGGAACTTAGTCAATAGCTGTTGATGATGAGTGATCCAGAATAGAATCCAGCTTGTTTTCCTATAGCTGTATTAGCTACTGCATCATCATCAGTAATTCAGATTCTGCAACTGGAACTGAATCAACAGTTCAGCTAATGATGTATGAGTCAGAATAGCATCCAGCTAATTTTCCTGTACCTCTATTGGCTCTGCAGTTCTGTCAGGTGTGAAAAAGTAGCTAAATCTTATTTTTATCTGTAAAATAATCATATCTGACTCTGAATACACATGGGAACTGATCTGCTGGGTAAGAAATTGCCATTTTTACATAGAGTGATCACTCTTCTGACTATACGTATTCTGGCCAAATCACAAAGCAAGTGACAGAATTGGGGGCAGGAGGGGGGATATTGATTTCCAGACTCTGATCTTAATTTCTACAGAATATTACTCCCTTGTTAATTTGGTTAATTTGGTTTTGACTTTACTTACATTGCTTATACTGTGTATACATACATAGAAGTTAATATTATTTATTAATAGAAATACCCTTGTATTTTCACTACAGATTTTATGTAAGAACTAATTATAAAGAATTTGGTTAGGCATACATTTTTATAATTCTCACAAACAATTCAACTGTGGAGCCAGTAGGGCACCTTCATGATGTAAAAGTTTATGCAGTAAAACCAATATATTTTGTTTTCAGAATGAAAAACAAGATATTTCTGTACAACACAGAAGATCAAAACACACACCACACACATCAAGGGTCTATAAGTGAGGCCATACATAGAGAAAAGGCAAAAATGCTGGAGAAATAAGAAAAATAATTAGTTAAGAGGCAAGGTTTAATGATAAACTGGCCGCCTATCTCATATCAGAAAAGTGGCTGTGTGGCAACTCAGTTTGCAGTTGTTTGTTTCATGATCTGGATATGTGCCCAGCTCCTCCTTTATGTACTTAGGTACATATCCACTGTATACAAAAGTATCTGCAATGAATTATGAAGAATAATTTTCTGATCAGCCATGTGGGCTTTCTGGAGATGTCTCTTGGCAAATAAACTTGGATTAAAGGGGCTGCAGCAGGATGCCTGTCTTAGAGAAGAGGGCTTTCCAAGATGTTCTGAATGTCTTTCTGCTTTTGGTTCTCTTGATGGAACATGTTAGTGCATTTGAAGATTTTTTTAAAAAAGGTGGAGAGGAAAAAGCACATATGGATAATACTGTAAGGATCAGAAAAAGTATTGATAATACCTCATTCTTTTTGCCCTTTTCTGAAGAAATAAATAATTCTAGCATTTTGTCACATTTTTAGATAAAAGGGGACCTCTTGTGGTTATTCAGAGAAACATCTTTATACAAGGCTCATAGAAAATAATTTCAGTACAACCACACCTCACCTAACCTTGGGTATGTTCCCAGCTCAGTATTCCTGTAAAATAGTTTTGAGTTGGAAAACTGTCCTGGTTATTGACATGCAAATCAGCAGGCCAAGCACCCCACCAAGTTTCAGAATCCCTATCTCTTGTGTTCCACCAAAAAAACCACTTTTGAACTTGAGTACTGTTTGCCCAAACCCAGCCAAGTGTGGAAATACAGAGATGTTGGTGTTAAACTGCTGTCAGAAAAAAAAATAGTGGGTGCTCAGCACCCACCAGCCACCTGCCAATCAGCTGTTTGGCGGGCCCCACCAATCAGCTCCTCCCCCAACCCCCCAGTGCCTCCTGCCCACTGCTGATCAGCTGTTTGGCAGTGGTTGGGAGGCACTGGGGGTGGGGAGGAACGGGGGAGGAAAGAGGCAGAGCCAGGGCCGGCGCTATTGCTAGGCGACCCTATGCGGTCGCCTAGTGCTGCCACCCTTGGCGGCGGGTGGCTGCCTCCTGCCTTCACGCTTGAGTCGGGAGGCAGCTGCCCTCGCGAAGCCCTACTGTGGCGAGGGCTGTTGCCCTGCCGCTGGGGCTCAGCAGGGCTTTGTGGATGTCTCGCCGCAGCTGAACGTGGAGCCGGGAGGCAGGGGGCAGCTCGCCACGGCTGCCTCCTGGCTCTGCACTCAGCTCAGCGGCTGAGCATGGAGCCGGGAGGCAGTGGGTGGCTCACCGCGGGCGGGGGGCTAGCCGCCGCGGGTGGGTGGGGAGCCGCCATGGGCAGGTGGGGAGCCGGTTGCTGCGGGCGGTGGGCTGAGCTCCCGCAGGCGTGGAGCTGCCGCGGGCAGAGGGGTGGGGAGCCGCCGTGGGGGGGGGGTGAGAGCCGCCTGCCGTGGGCGGGGGAGCCGGCTGCCGTGGTGGGGGTGGGGGCGCAGGGCTGATGCAAGGAAGTTTTGCCTAGGGTGCAAAACTTCCTTGCACTGGCCATGGGCAGAGCGAGAGCAGGGCATGCTTGGAGAAGGGGCCGGAGCAGGGGTTGGAAGAAGTGGGGTGGGTCAGAGCCTCAGGGAAGGGGAGTAGTGGGGGCGGGAAGAGGCGGAGTGAGGATAGCGTCTTGGGGTAAGGAGTGGAGTGGAGACAGGGCCTCGGGGTGGAGCGGGGATGGAGTACCCCTCGGGGAAAGCTGAAAGTTGGCGCCTGCCACAGGTGTCTTAAATCTAGAAAAAAATTGAAAGGTTTGGATGTGCTTGTGGATACATTGAGATTATTAAGAAAGCCAGAAGTGGTGGGGATTAATTTCTTCACTTTTCCTCCTGTCCTTTATTGTACTTGGGTGTGGGTGTTGTGACAAAGTTCCTCCTCTACCTCGGTGGGTCCTGTGCTTATTGGTGGATTTTGCTTGCCTCAGAGATCTTCCCCTCTGGTAGAATCCACAGTCCAGGTTAACTCCTCCTTGTGTTTGATCAGGAGTTGGGAGTTTTGGGGGGAACCCGGGCCCGCCCTCTACTCCGGGTTCCAGCCCAGGGCCCTGTGGACTGCAGCTGTTTAGAGTGCCTCCTGGAACAACTGCACGACAGCTACAACTCCCTGGGCTACTTCCCCATGGACTCCTCCCAACACCTTCTTTATCCTCACCACAGGATCTTCCAGCAGTACGCCCTCTTACTCTCAGCTCCTAGTGCCTCTTGCTCCCAGCTCCTCACACGCAACCTCCTTCCACAGCTCCTGACATCCACCCCTCAGTGACTCACTGGGAGGCTTTTGACTAGTATCAGCCAGCCCCTGATTGGCTGCAGGTGTCTCAATCAACCTCCCTGCCTTCTAGAAAGTTCTTAATTAGCCCCAGGTGTCTTGATTAACCTGGAGCAACTGCCATTTGGTTAACAAGGTATCAGGGATTTGTTTAGCCTGGGGCTAACATACTGGTTCCTCACCACTTTCCTATAGCCATCTGGCCTTGCCCCGTCACATAGTGTATCTATGGGATGAAACAGGAATTTCCTAGAATATACTTCTGCTGCTTAAACGTATAAAAATGGCAAACAGATTGGATTTTTCAGATAATAATATAATAGTTTATAGAAAATCTAAAATCTTATAATAATATAATAGTTTTAGATGATCTAAAATCACTTCATAAACATAAATGAATTAGGCTTAGGTAATATTATCACCACCATTTTACAGATAGGGAAATGGAGGCACAGACAAATTAAGTGTGTTACTCAAGGACACACAAGAAGTTTATGGCAAAGCTAGGAATAGAACCAAGATTTCTGGACTCCGAGGTTTGTATGTTAGCCCTAAGATCATGCAAGCTCATCATACCTGTCATGCATATCTTTAATTCTCTTAACACAGGAATATCTATTACTCATAAACTTGAAGGCCAGAAGGTATTATCATGATCATTTAGTCTGACCTCCTGCATATTGCAGATCACAGAACCTCACCCACCCACTCCTGTAATAGACCCATAACCTCTTTTTGAGTTACTGAAATCCTAAAATCTTGATTTAAAGACCCCAAGTTACAGAGAATCCCCAATTTACTCTAGTTCAAACCAGTAAGTGACCCATGCCTCATGATGCAGAGGAAGGTGAAACCCCGCCATGATCCCCCCAATCTGATTTGGGAAAAAATTCCTTCCCAACCCCAAATATAGCACTCTGAGCACATGGGCCACCAGCCAGACACCAGGAAAAGAATTCTCTGTAGTAACTCAGAGCCCTCCCTCTCTAGTGTCCCATCTCCGGCCATTGGACATATTTGCTAATGGCAGTCGTGGATGGGCCCATATGCCATTGAAGCAATCTCATCATCCCATCCACTCCATAAATTTATCAAGCTCAGTCTTAAAACAAGTTAAGTTTTTAGCCCCCACTACTTCCCTTGGAAGGCTGTTCCAGGACTTCACTTCTCTGAAGTCTAGACCTTAGTTTAATTTCAAGTCTAAACTTACTGGTGGCTAGTTTATATCCATCTTTTCTTGTGCCAGCATTTTCCCTTAATTTCAACAACTTCTCTCTCTCTCTCTGGTGTTTATTCCTCTAATATATTTATAGAGAGAAAACACATCTCCCCTCAGCTGTCATTTTGTTAGGTTAAACAAGCCAAGCTCCTTAAGTCTCTTCTTGTAAGGCAGTCTCCATTGCTCTGGTCATCCTAGTAGCCCTTCTCTGCACCTGTTCCAGTTTGAATTCATCTTTCTTAAATATGGGAGACCAGGATTGCACACATTATTCCAGGTGAGGTCACACCAGTGCCTTGGATAATGATAATAACACTTCCCTATCTCTACTGGAAATCCCTCATTTGATTCATCCTAGGATTGCATTAGTCTTTTTCACAGCTGCATCAACCAATACACCCAAGTTGATGTTGATCAACCAATTGTGATCAACCAATATACCCAGATCTTTCTCCTCCTCTGTTACTGCCAACTGATATGTCCCCATTTTATAGCAAAGATTATTGTTGTTAGTCCTTAAGCGTATGACCTTGTATTTCACACTATTAAATTTAATCTCATTGCTATTATTCGTTTTCAAGGTCCTCCAAATCTTCTTTTATGATACTCTGGTCCTCCTCTACATTGGCAACACCTCCCACATTTGTGTCATCTGCAAATTTTACTCCCACTTTATGTGCCAAGGTCATTAATGAAAATGTTAAATAAGATTGGACCCAAGACCAATTCTTGAGGAATTCCGGTAGTAACCTCCCTCCAGCTTGACAGTTCATCTTTCAGCATGATATGTTGTAGTCTACCCTTTAACCAGTTCCTTATTCACCTTTCAATTCTCATATTAATGCCCACCTTCTCCAATTTAACTAATAATTTCCTATGTGGACTTGTATCAAATGCTTTCCTGAAATTCAGGTAGATTAAATCTACTGCATTTCCTTTGTCTAGAAAATTGGTTATCTTCTCAAAGAAAGAGACCATGTTGGTCTGGCATGATCTACCTTTTGTAAAACCATGTTATATGTTATCGCAATTACCTTTTTCCTCTATGTCTTTAACAACTCTCTCTTTTAAAATTTATCCTAAGACCTTGCATACAGTTGAGATCAAAGTAACAGATCTGTAGTTTCACAGAATTTCTTTTCCCTTTCTTAAACATAGGTATTGTATTTGCAGCTCTCCAGTCATAGGAGTTTATGGATTCAATAAACTCCTGAGTTTATGGATTCAATAAAAATCCTTGCTATTGGGCTTGCAATTTTATGTGCCAGTTCCTTTAATATTCTTGGATGGAGATTATCCAGGCTTTCTGAGTTGGTCCCATTAAACTGTTTAAGATTGGCTTCCACCTTTGATGTGGTAATTTCTACCTCCATTAGCCACCCTGCCACTGCCCCCAAGCGCCTTGTTACCCTTTTATAAAGTGAGGCAAAGTATTCGGTTATGGGCCATAACTAGATTATCTTTAATCTCTAGCTCATCCTCAGTGTTTAGCAGTCCCACTTCTTTCCTGGTTTTCTTTTTATTTATATGGCTAAAGAACCTTTTACTATTGGTTTTAATTTGCTTTGCAAGGTCCAACTTTGCTTGGCTTTTGGCAGTTCTCACTTTTACCCTACACTTTCTGATCTCCAAGAGGTAGCTTTCCTTGCCGAACCATCCTTTGGTCCATTCCTTGTAGGCTTTCTGCTGTCTCTTAATAACCTGTTTGAGATACTTATTCATCCAATTTGGTCTGACATTCTTCCCTACAATTTTTCCCCTTGCTTGAGATGCACGCTTCAGATAGTTTCTGCAACTTTGACTTAAAGTAATTCCAAGCTTCCTCCACATTCAGATCCTTGAGTTCTTTTGTCCATTCCACTTCCCTAAGTAAGTCCCTTCATTTTTTTAAAAGTTTGCCCTTTTGAAATCAAGGACCCTAGTTGCAGACCTATTTTAGTTTATCCTTCCATTTAGCTGAAACTCAATTAACTCATGATCTTTGAAACCATTACTACAGTGGTAGACATGTTAGACATATCCAGATAAAAAACCTTTGCTTTTCTAAACCATTGTACATGTTTCTTATAATTTCATTGGCATTTCTTTGTTTGAAATGCTATTCATGTAAAGAAACAATTTTTGTGCTTTACTATAATGAATATTATTAATTAATTTCTAAATGTTAATGTATTCAAACTAGTAAATGCTTGTTGGTTGGATGGTACATCCTTTAGTTATATTATTCCTCCAGAGCTGCACTCAGGGATGTGAGCAAAATACATCAAGAGAGGAAGGAAGAATTTTCTGTTTCCCAAGGTAACAACTCACCCTAAATACAACAAAAATTCATTTTTATTAGTTAATAATAAATAATCTGCACTTAATTACACAGTTCTTGCTTCAAGTCAATGAGAGTACTCATGTGATTGAAGTTAATCATAGGCATAAGTGTTTACAGATTCAGGCACTAGACATTTGCACAGCCAGACATTGTACAAAACACTTAATAAAATATATAAGCAACAGTATATAGGCAGGGCCTGATCTCCATTCTTTGCACACCCAAAATTTTCATTAGAGTGAATGGTTGTTTAATGGGAGTTTGAGGTAAACAAACAATAGAGAACAGGGCCATCTGTATGGGATGATCTTCAATTGATCAAAAATCTCTGATATTTTGTATTTGAATAAACAAATGATACCTCATTTTCCCACAAATTCCAGAATTAACTGGACAACAGACCAAGTACTGCAGACAATGAATTTCTCAGTGGGCTGATATGCTTCTTATTTTTCATGTTAAAGGGAAAATTCATAACAGTGAAGGCATCAGAAAGAATTAAGGTTACTTAAACACTGCTATAAATACTAAGTCAAAGAACCACTTGGCTATGAAGATTTGTTATCATGTACAAATAATTACTTTCACTTCTCTCAGACAACATACTATGGACAATTTAATATTGGGCGCCCCATATTTTAATGTACAAAATCTCAAGGAATGTTCATAATTCTCAGACACTACTATATATTTATATGACTTGTTTGAGTAGTAGTTCTGGGGACTGATCCAACTCTCACTGAAGTCAACAGAAAGACACCATTTTAGTTTGGAAAGAGAAATGTTCTTAAGTGCCCCAGTTTATCTTCTTATTCTCTTAGCTCCTCACAAACTGCAGAGCAGATATTCAAATATTCTCATCTAGGAAAGCTTTTCTGAGCCATGCCAATTACACTCTCCTGTTTTGCAGAGTTCAAGTCTGAGATGATGCCCTCTTAACAGAAGGACTAATTTCTTTTCTGCAGTGGCTTTTCCAGGCTTTTAAAGCTAGGTCACAGACGGTAGCATTGATTATAATTGTCTTGTACTAGCTCTAATTAGAATTCAGGATCCATGAGCAATATAATATGAGCCTGATTTTCTAAGATAGTATCCTAAACTATGAAGGTTTATATCCTTTCTATATTTTGTCCTATCTGATGTAACTATGAGGACATTTAGCTATATAGATAGACATTTATATAACCCCAATAAACTCTTGATCTCAGTTATGTCTTGTAGCAATGAATTCCGCAGTTTAATTTGGATTGTATAAAGAAGAATTTCCTTTTATCAGTTTAAAATGTATTGTCTTTCAATTTAATTGAATGTCCCTTTGTTCTTGTGTTATGAGAGTGTATGTAAGAACACCGATTCTAACTTCTCTATACCCTTCATTATTTTGTATGCCTCTGTCATGTCCACACTTCCCAATGTGAGGTCTGGGAGGCGTTGTGCCTGGAGTTTGCAGAAGAATCATAACTTTCCCTTCATCACTTTGTTGCAGGGCACAAAATGTACCCCCAGAACTGTACTGAGCAGTACCCAAAGGGGTGGGGCTGTGTAGAGTCACTCCCCTGAAATACTGCTGACCACCTCTGAGGAAGTTTGTGCTGTTTGTGATGCTGGCCTTGCCACAATCCTTAGGTTCAGGGCAGGGCCGGAACTTCCTTGCACCAGCCCTGCGCCCCCCCGCCCCTGCAATGCTGCCCTCCCGCAATGCCGTCACCCGTAAGGCCGCCCCCCCACAGCCACTCAGCCCCCCCCACCTGTGGGTGCTCAGCCCCCTCTCCACCACCCGCGGGCACTGAGCCCCCCACCCACCACCCGCGGGCGCTCAGCCCCCCACCCACCACCCGCAGGAGCTGAGCGGGAAGCCGGGGGCAGGAGGGCGGCTCGCCACGGCTGCCCCACGGCTCCCCGCTTAGGCTGGCAGGGAGCTGGCATGGGCACCCCATCCTCCCCCGCCGCCGAAGCCACCCCAGCTTACCTGTGGGGGGTCCCTTCCACCGAAGCCAGAGGAGGTCCGCGGCTTCGGTGGAGGATATTATTAGCAGCACCTTCGCCCTGCCGCCGAAGCCGCTTGTCTGCGGGAGGTCCGCTGGTCCCACAGCTTCGGTGCAAGGGACCCCCCGCAGGTAAGCTGGGGCGGCTTCGGCGGTGGGGGAAGATGGGGCGCCCCTGCCAGCAGTGCGCCCCGTTATGGCCCTGCCGCGGCGAGCCACCCTCGCGGTTCAGTCACAAAGCCGGGAGGGCGGGAGGCAGCTGCAGCCAGTTGCCCCCCGGCTCCCGGCGCCTTAGGCGACCGCCTAGGGTCGCCTAGTGGGCGCGCCGGCCCTGGTTCAGGAGACTCCAAGGACTGCAATTATGCCTCACTCTTGTGAGTATTACAGGGGTGGGAGCAGGGCCGGCCCACAACATTTTGGCACCTGAGGCAGGGATCTCAAATGATGCCCCCATGTCCCTTCGCTTAAGCCAAAACTTTGAAAGGTCTCAATTCTGCCTTCTTCCTGTTCTACTCCTCTCATGGTACTGCTCTGCTACCTACCCCAATAAAGGAGAACTAACAACTTAAAATGCCTTGTTCAAAAATTTTAAGTAAAACTTAACTTTCAAACGCCTGAACAGCAAATGTAACATTTCTTGTGTGCATAGTAAACACTGGCATTTTTATCTGTTTGAATAAACAAAGTGTGCTTTCCATGCCTTCTTGGTTGCAAAGATCTGAACTGCTTCCTGAAGGTTCACAGTCTGGGCCAGCTCATGCTCTATTGAGATGGTTGCAAGGCCGACTAGCCTCTCCTGTGTCATTGTGGAGTGTAGATGTGTTTTTATTAACTTCAGCTTGAAGAAGCTGGGTCCTCTACTGGCAACTGTTACAGGAAGTGTTAGAAGTATGTGCAGAGCAACAAAAGCATTTGGAAAGAGGGTGGTCATCTTATTTGTGCACATATATTCCAGAACAGCCTTTGGAGTTGATCCTGCTGAAATGAATCTTGAAAGGGCTTACAGTTCATCACCTAAATCACTCGCATCAATATCGTGCATGTCATCATGTGCCAACACTGTCTCTAGTGAACTGCATTGCTGGTGTAGGTCTTCTTCAGGTATAGTGAGGAGTTTTGGAATATCATACAACATCCCAAATATACTGCTGTGTTCCTTGAGCTGCATGAAACGTTCTTCAACTGACTGTATTGCACAGTCTAGCACCTGGTTAAAGAATTCAACTTGGAATTGTTGTTTGGGGTCTCTTATGGGATTATCCCGTACCTCGTAATCAAAATGTCTTCTTCTTCGGTGACTCTTGTATTCTTGAATGGGAGGGAAAATAGCTTCAGTGTGAAGTTCCTCTGCCAACTTCTGTGCAATTTTCAGAACATTTTGAAATCCCTCATCTGACCGGTAAGACTCTAGGTATGACTAGGTATGTCCAGTTGTTCCATTGCTCCAGATATATTAAGGTCAACACCTTGGAGTCTCTTGCTTACAACATTTATTTCAAACAGTATGTCATGCCACAACAGTAAGCCACACAGAAATTTGAAGTTATGTATGTTTCTGGTGATTCCATTTCCCTCTGCCACTGTTCTCCCATGAACAGTTCCTGTCATAGCAGTACTCTCCATAATGGCAACTATGGCATCATCTATTTTCCCAATTTGGTATTTGATAGGCTTTATTGCCTCCACTTGACTTTCCCATCATGTGGCACTCAGTGGTTTCAGTGTCAGAGAGGATGTTCTGAAATGTTGCTTCAAAATTTGCCATCCATGAGTTGATGCAGAGAAAAACTATGGCTGATGTCTGGTGTGCAGTCCAGAATAACAGAGTAATATCTTGCTGACTTCAGATCTGCCACAATCTTCTGTTTGACTTTTGTTGCCAGTAACTGTATGATCTCATTTTGAATTGTTTTTCCAAGGTAGTGGTGTGTGTACATTTCTTGGGTGGTGACTCTTCTTAGATGCTCCTGGAGCACAGCATCAAACTCAGCCATCAGCTCCACAATTTTAAGGAATTTTCCATTGTTTGACACATACAGCTGATCTGAAGTGCCATGCAGTGCTAGGTTTTGGGTAGCAAGCATTCTCACAATGGCAATGAGCCTTTTCAGAACATTTTGCCAGTAAAGAGACTCTGATGCAATCTTCTCTTGATGCTGATCATCTATGGTGGCCTTTACCCTTAGTCTCATCTCAAGCTCTTTCCACCTATGGAATGCTCTCTGGTGATTTGCTGCCTTCTCATGGCATGCCAGATTTCTAGTCAGATTTTTCCAGTCCTTTGTTCTTGTAGAACCCAATGTGGCTGGAACATTAGACTGGAAAAGTTTGCAACAAAAACAGTATGCAGCATTCTTGGTTTTTGAGTACATAAGCCATGGCCTGTCCACTTTGTCACCATTGGGGATTTCACGCCAGTAATGTTTTAGATGGAAACTTCTGTTTTTATTGTCTTTGGAGAACATGAAGTTTTTCACTTGGTGTGGCCCATGCAGTACAAGGAAGTCCCTCAGGCTACTGCTCAAGTGGGTCCACAGTCCTGGATCATCTAGACTTAAGAAACTAAACTCAGCACCAGCTGTTTCTTGCACCTCCACCACACTCTTCTCTGATCTACACTTTTCTTCAGGAATGTGCATGGTTACATCCATTTGAGATGGAGATATGGATGCTGCAGTAGCTGCCAGGTCACCTGCACTCCAACTAACTGGAAGATCAGGAATCTCCTCATCACTCACATCCTCACTGGGGCCGGAAGGCTCACTGTGAACATTTGTGTCTCTGTATCTCAGGAGAGTTCCTTCCTGCTTAGATAGAAAAAGCTTCCTTTGCTTGCTTTCTTCTTCTGAATGATTCCCCAGAGCAGCGTTTTCTTCTT
The DNA here is from genome assembly GCA_037349315.1 of Chelydra serpentina. Taxonomy (NCBI): domain Eukaryota; kingdom Metazoa; phylum Chordata; order Testudines; family Chelydridae; genus Chelydra; species Chelydra serpentina. Next base: position 84,878,849 of record JBAIAC010000002.1, read on the forward strand.
TTACTCATGAATGCTATTCTGTGCTAGCTATAGTAGTTCCCAGCACTCAGTTGAAGGGGACAAGTAAGCAGGCTGTTAGCAGGGCCTGAGTGAGGGAAGATATCGGCGTCTTCAGGGCCTAACTGGCTCCTACTACTTCAGTTGACTGCCTGTTCTCCTCAAGTGGGTTCAGGGAAGCAGCAGGAAACAGGAAGCTCCCTGAGAAGCTGGTGTTAATCAGTCCAGGCTCCTGGGGGTGCTAGAGAGGTACATAAGAGGTTCTTCCTCCTCTCTCTCCCTGCAGCTCCTGCTGCTTTCTGTTATTCCCTCTCACCTTTTCTCCTGCCTGCCTGTTATGTCTCTTGTGCCCTCCTTCCTCCAGCACAGCACTCCACCATCTCTGTGCATCTGGAGCAGAGAGAATACATATGCACCAGCAGCAGACACAATTTTCTACACTCTGGATCCTAGTGGCGCCCCCCACAGTCTGACACCTGAGGCGGCCGCCTCAGTTCGCCTCATGGTAAGGCCAGCCCTGGGTGGGAGCTGATTCTTTGTTCCCTCTTTCCCTCATTACTTTAATGCCTTGGTCACAATTACATTACAGAGGTAAGTGGCTATGAATAGTGGGTGAAATCCTGGCTCTGTTGACATCAATGGCTCAACTTCCATTGACTTCAGAGGATTTTACCCACTATGTCTAAAATGAAATGAAACACACTTAGTACCAACAGTGACTAGAACTCACAACATTCTAGATTCAGGTTTGGCTTGCCCCGCTCTAGCTGTGGGAAATATTTAGTGTGAAACAGGGTAGTTCCAGAAAAGGCTTTCCTATCAGATTTCCTGCTAGCTGCAAGATCTGATATAAGCTATGTACCATCTTTACTCGCCCACAAAAAATGCTTTCTGCACTTTCCTGGCCTAGGGGACATAATTTCTGATATATGGTGGTGACACTGTCAGAAATTGCTTCCGCCCACATTTCCTCATGTCCTGGAGGGAGCAATTTCTGATGGATATGGCTGAATTCTACCATCATATGCCTTTCAGGCCTTCTTTATTCCTTGTCGATAACAAAAAGGGGGCAAAATCGTAATAACAATACAGGAAACACAGGTAGGTAAGGTAATGTAACAGGGGCTGATTAATGTTCTTGTTGGTTGATGATGTCCATCATGGTTTTTCTCTTCAGCAAAACATATTTTCCTTGAGAGTCATTATGTAATCACGTGATTGTTAAAACATCTATTTATTCAGCAAGCATAAATGAACTTTCTTGAAGTGGACTGTCTACGTGTACATATATATTTATGCCTGCATAAGAAACATTCTGCTTAGTTTAGCTAAAACATGCTGGGCATGGGCTATACATTGAAGGACTGGGTCCTAAATGTTTTGGGCTAACCGTAGCAAATTGGCCATTCTTGACTGAGGGCTATAAACACACATAAAGATGGGACACACACACAGAGATAGTTTTGGGTTATGGAAGGACTTTATGTGCTTTATGCCAGATTCTGCCCTGCAGTTTGTGCCTTATCAGGATTACATTTTTTAAGCCATGTATTATTTTAAACATCCAAATCCTGTCTGCAAACATTTGTAAGAGTGGGGGGAGGGCGAAGGGGGAGAGAGAGACAGTCAGTGCATCAGCTCTCAAGGCGGCAGCTGCGTTGGGTTTCCCCGCAGAGGTTACCTAGGCATTGGGCTAGATGGGGGCTTTCATGCCAGAGCCCTGTTTAGGGGGTGGCAGGTGCAGCGATGCACTGTCCATGGTGCAGCACAAGCCCCCGCAATTTGATCCCACTTTTTTTGCCCCTCCTCCACCGCCTCTCTTCCTATTTCTGCCTCCTGCCCTCTCCCCCCGCCCCTTAGTCCTGCATCTCTGCCCCCCTCCCCCGCCCGCCCCTGTTTTTCCAGCCAGGGCGCAGGTTCGAGGCCATGCGAGGGCAGCGGCTGGCACGGAGCATGCTCCGAGCCCCGGCGCACGCTCAGTAGCAGCCGGGGAGCCCGGTCCGCTGGGGAGCCGGTTCTGAGTCCGCTCCGCGCCTGGGAGCGATCATGGCGCCAGAGGAGGCTGGCGCGGCAGCGGGCAGCGGGCTCCTGGCTGAATGCAAGGCAGAGGCTAAGTTAATACTGTACCACTGGACCCACTCGTTCTGCTCCCAAAAGGTGAGAGCCCGGTTGCTTTCGGGGGTGCCAGGGATCAGCACCTGGACAGATCCCCCGGGTCCTTGCTGCCCCCTCTGGGGCGTGGCGGCAGCAGCAGCTCAATGGTCCCCATCGGAGTGGTGAGGCGTGGGCAGAGGGATGTAGCGCTGTTGCCGAGATCTGGGTAGGGAGGAGGAGGAGGAGGAGATGGTGAGGGGCCAAGGCCACAAAGCTTTCTTTTTAGGCCCTGAAAGGCTTGCAAGGCCTCCAGAATTCCCAAATCCAGCACAGGAGGCAGTGGGGAGGAGTGTGTATGAGGAAGGAGGACTAGGGGCTTTAAAAAGGAAATATAACACTCCTTGAGTTGTTAACGTGTAACAGATAATTTTGAATGGCACTTCTGGATTCTGCAGCTATAACAAGAGGACATGAACATATACATCTATTTTGTGTTCCAACGCAGAAGACGTTTTGATACTTTTTAACAAAAGGGCTGTGCCTCACCTTTATTTCAAATGGTTCCATTGCCAAAGCAAACAATAATGGTATAATCAAATATGGATTATTCTTGTAATGGAGAAGCTTTCACACCAAGTACATACACGAGAGAAGCACCAAAAAGAGGACAGGTATTTAGAAATGTGGCCACCCTTCTTACATTTATTCAAAGGGGGAGAGCTCTCCAGCCATCTTTAAATCTTTAGCCAGGCTTTTTGAATATTAACCTGAACCTTAATAAGTCATGTCCAATGTAGTATGTTAATATTTTATTGTAACTTTGCCTTAATAAAAAGTTCCAAAAAAGTATGCCTCAGTTCCAGTTATGTTTACAGAACATATTTGAGATTATATGGGAAAGGAATTTAGACATCACCAGAACTATAGCAGCAGGTTTTGAGGTATTTTAAAAAAATCATTTTCTATTGTTAATTCATTTAAATGTTATCAACTGTTTCTAGGAATAGCCCTCAGTCAGGTAATAGCCACCAACTATTTTATGCTAAGGATAAATGTGTTGAAAGAAGAGTTTTAGGCAATTACAATTATTCGTTGTTGTTGTTATTTATTTATTTATTTATTTATTTGTATTACAGTAGCACCTAAGGATCCCAACTGAGATTAGGACTCAGTTGTATTAGGAACTGTACATAGTCCCTACCTATAGAGAACACAATTTAAATTGACAAAGGATGTGAGAGAAGACAGAGAGGTGAAGAGATTTGCCTAAGGTCACACAGCAGAACAGTGGCACAGCTGGGAATAGACCCCAGTACTCCTGACTCCCACTGAAACACATTGCCCCTCTAATTGAACAGACTATCAGTTTATTCATGGCAAATAGCTTCATCAAGTAATTCTTGCAATATTTTTCAGGTGCGCTTAGTAATTGCTGAAAAAGCACTGAAGTGTGAAGAACATGATGTAAGTTTACCCCTGAGTGAACACAATGAACCTTGGTTTATGCGTTTAAACTCATCTGGAGAAGTGCCTGTCCTTATCCATGGGGAAAATATTATTTGTGAGGCCACACAGATTATTGATTATCTTGAAGAGACATTCGTGGATGGTAATGACATTTTTTTTTAGTTTATGTGATTTTTAATGCAGTACCTATGTGTCGCTGTATAGAGTTTTGTTCATATCCATAAAAAGTTTCCCATTCCCCAAGCAAACTGATTGCATTGAAAATACTTTAACATCTATTTGGCAAGATAACGGATATTCTGATCACTTATCCTGCTAGCCCACAGAGGTCAGAAATATGATAATACTTTGCAGTTTTAAGTGTGTAGCAAGGACTAATATAAAATAATAGTTTCACGGAAGGTTGCAAAACATTTGCAATTTTTGAAAAAAACCTGTCACACAAAAATGGTGCAGTTTCCTGGATAATTCCAGAATAATCTGTTTTTTTAATTATACCCTGTAAAGGAGAAAGAAGAGTGAGTGTGTGTGTGTGCGCGCATGCATGTGTGCACACGCATAAATGGAATAAGGAGACAGAAGTGGGAAGAGTAAATCTATGGTAACAAGAACGGAATAGTGACATACCTTGAAATTTCACATCACATGTCATTACTAGGAAATAGGCAGGATCAATTTTTGAAGAAAACTATTTTTTTTTTGCTTGTGCACAGAAACTCTATTTCTTGGGGTGAGGAGAAGAAGCAACCTTTTGTATTGGTGCTCTCTAGTTAGGGCTCTGGTACGTTATGTCCCTAACTGGCAAATGTAGTTTCAAGGATAAAATGATTCTGCAGTGGACTTTAGAGATTCCCATAGCAGTAAGAACATGTCACTGTTAGCAGTTCAAGACCTGCTGAATTAATTGCTAGCTGCTTGCCTTTTGGTCAGATAATGATTGTCTGGAGGAAATAGAGAGCTGGGTAAAGCTGAGGGTGGCTACAATCTATGGACGCAGATATAAATGAACTGTTAATTCTGCTGTAAAATGGAACTCTTTAAAAACATATTTAAAATAATTAAAGTAAGTTTATATTAAATTATCATTTTATAAGAGATTTTTTGAATCACTGCAATACTTTCTTTTTAATGGGCCATAGAGATGTGTATTGTACCTCAATACATAGTGACATTGCTTGAAATGTAAAAAAATGGATTCTGCTGAAACTGCTTGAATATAATTTGTTATGGAGCAGATTCTCTGCTCTGCTAAGGTCTCTTTAATCACATGGTTAAGTACATTGCTGAAGAGGGATGGAATTACATGCTGAAAACTAAGCACGCACTTAAGTGCTTTGTTGAAGTTGGCTCATAGTGGGGGGGGGGGGGGGAGAAATCACCCAACAGTGAGGATTTCACTTGATAACCATGTCATATATTCTACACAGGCAAAACTGAAGTAACATTAAGAACACTACTTTTATCATATTTATCATTTATTGTTATATCATTACATATATTATATAGCTCTTCTGATATATTTTTTTAAAATCTCCTAAATAAATATATTTCAGAGAAGACACCAAGATTAATGCCAGAAGAAGGAAGCATGTATTACCCAAGGGTGCAACACTATAGAGAGCTCTTGGACTCCTTACCTATGGATGCCTACACACATGGCTGCATTTTACACCCAGAGTTAACAGTGGATTCCATGATTCCAGCTTATGCGACAACTAGAATTCGCAGTATGTAGTGAATATAAACCCAAAAATATTGCCATTTAACAGATCTTGCTTACTTGGTTCTAAACATGTTTTATATTTAAAGATCCCTGAGACCTGAATAAGAATATAGTTTACAAATTTGCTTAACACATAAACACCTCACACTCATACAGTGTTGATGGCAAATACGTTTGATAAACAGATGCCCTACAGTTAGGCATTTAAATAACTGGGAGCAGCTGGGTACTCAGCAGTTTTGAAAATCAGCTTACTTAATAAAGTAACATGGTATGGATTTATTGGCCTAGATTTAGGCACTCATTTTTGAAAATATTGACCTTTTCAAATGAACGGTAACATTTTCAAAAGTATGTAAGTTGCTTATGAGAACTTAGGCTTCTGAAAATTTTAGAACTCAAAGCCAGGGATTTAGGAAAATTCAGTTCCATTCTCCCAATGTTGAGCATTCAGTCATAATGACAGGAAATATTGCTGTCTATAATAGTTTTGTGGGCTAAAAGAGAAGTACATTCATCAAGGTCTTTGTTTTAGAATGAATATGTCCTTTGCCATATTATGCTGGTAACACCTCCCCCTCCCCCCATTGCACTTTCTTTCTAGTCTGAATTTGTTCCGCTTCAATCGCCAGCCAGATAAAATATCTGAGTCATAGCTACTATCTCTTGTGATCACAGCCCCATTGGACATCAGTAGAGCTATGAGCATACTACTGAGGGCAGAATCTAGCCCTATATGGTCATTGTAACTTTAAAATCTTGGTAATTTTACAAGATATTTTGCTAAAAATTTTGAAAGATTTGAAAATGTGGAAAAGGAAATGTCCTTTTTGGAGTATCTGTGGAGTTAATTCTGCTAATAACAGGAAAGGATAGAAATGCTGTTTGTGCTTATTATTCACAGACAGTAATGGCATTTGCAAAATTTAAATTTTTTATCTCGCTGTTTTAGGTTATAAAATAATATACATATTTTTCTGTAGGATGCATTAATAGTGCCTGCACCAAACCACTGCAGTGAAGAAAAGATATTCTTTGTAAATGTAAAAATGTACAATGGCAGCAGAACATCTATTAAAATAATGGACCTGACTCTCCTCTCTTTGACACTAGTGTAATGAAGAGTAGCCTTACAAAGGGCTGCTCTACACTAAACCCCCATGTCGAACTAAGATACGCAACCTCAGCTACGTTAATAACGTAGCTGAAGTCGAAGTCTCTTAGTTCGAACTTACCTGTGGTCCACACGCGGCGCGCAGGCTCCCCCGTTGACTCCGCCTGCTCCGTTCGTGGAGCAGGATTACCAGCGTCGACGGGGGAGCACTTCCTGGTTCGATTTATCGCGTCTAGACAAGACGCGATAAATCAAACCCAGAAGATCGATTGGACTCCTCCGACGCGACGGGTGAGTATAGACGTACCCAAAGAGTGGAGTTTCACTGATATAAAACTTGCGTGAGAGGAGAATCTGGCCCCATTTTTTTGTAGGAGAAATACCTTTATATTCACACCTGGGGGCAAAAAAGGATAAGCAGCCTGGGTTCATCTGACAAATTAAGTTAATTTTAAAGATCAGTTTGTCCCAAAATCCCGGATCTGTACAACCCCACATTTTGGGAATCTTCATAGCAGGATATGGTATGAAATCCTGGCCCCATTGAAGTCAGTGGCAAAACTCTTATTGTCTTCAGTGGGGCCCATATTTCACCCATCGATTTTTTTTCCCATTTAGACCAATTTCTGACTCCTAATATGTAGATTGTAAGGGTAGAGGGAACCATGGTAGTCATCTAGTCTGACTTCTGCATAACACAGGCAATAGGACTTCCTTGACTTAAATGTTGCTTCAAGTCCAATACTGTGGTTGGACTAGAACATGTCTATTAGAAAAACATATAATGTTGATTTAAAAATGTCCAGTGATTGGAGAATCTACCACAGTCCTTGGTTACTCAAGTGGTTAATTACACTCTCTGTTAAAAATTGCACCTTATTTCTAGTTTGAATATGTCAAGCTTCAACTTCCAGCCACTGAATTTTGTTATAACTTTTCCTGCTAGATTAAAGAGCCTTCTGTTATCAAATTTGTGTTCCCCATGTACGTACTTGTAGACTGTGATGAAATCACCCCATTTTCTTCTTTGATAAACCAAATAGATTGAGCTCATTGAGTCTTTCACGATAAAGCATGTTTTCTAATCCTTTAATCATTCCTGTGGCTCTTTTCTGAACCCTCTTCAATTTTTCAACATTCATCTTGAAATGTGGACACCAGAACTGGACACAATATTCCAGTGACAGTCTCACAAGTGCCAAATACAGATGTAATATAGACTTTCTGCTCAAGAGTCCCCTATTTTACATTCAAGGATTGCATTAGCTCTTCTAGCTACAGCATTGCACTGTGAGCTCATGGTCAGTTGATTATCCACCATAACCATCAACTCTTTTTCGGAGTCAGTGCTTCCCAGGATAGAATCCCTCATCCAGTAAATATGGCCTCCAATCTTTGTTTCTAGATGTTGGACTTTATATTTGGCCATATTGAAATGCATATTGTTTGCTTCATTGCTTGCCCCCAGTTTAGCAAATGACCCAGATCACTGTATATCACTTCTTCATTATTTACAACTCTTTCAATCTTTGTGTCATGCAAACTTTATCAGTAATGCTTCTATATTTTCTTCCCGGTCATTGATAAAAATATAAATAGCATAGAGCCAAGAAGCAGATCTTGGGACCTCACTAGAAACACAGACACTTAATTATAATTCCTCCTTTAAATTAAATGTGGAGACCTATCAGTTAGCCAGTTTTTAAGACATTTAATGTGTGCCATGTTCTCATTCAGAAACCACTTCCCATTTCTTCAGGCTGATTAAAATGACATGTTTCTTTGCAATTTTTCACATCACTTACTTAATTTTTGTGGACTAAAACATTAATCTAGTGGGTGATTTTATATAATTCCTGTTTCTGTTTTATCAGGCCAAGTAGGTAACATGTTGAAATGTGACTTTCCCAGCTATTTAAGGTTGAAACAAAGAACATATACAATAGTGGGCCTTATTCTTCTCTTACAGCAATTTTACTTCAATTTAACTCCACAGATTTAGGCTTCCTCTACTCTACAAAGTTTTGATGGCATAGCTGTTGGCTAGTAGTGTGAGAGAATCACACCTCCTAGTTGATACAGCTATGCAGCAAAATTCCTGGTGTAGCTGCAGCTAAGCTGACTATGTTGGCAAAGCTAATGTTGTTCAGAGGTGGTTTAGCTATGTTGGCAGAACTCCTTCTGTTGGGTTATACTGCATCTCCACTAGGGGTCTCTGTTGGCACAGCTCTACCAGCAAAACATTTGAATTGTAGACAAGCCCTCTAAAAGAGTTACACCTAATTTCCACTAGTGAATGTGAGAGGAGGCTCAGGCCCTATAAGTATTCTTCTGTGTTCAGTTTTTTATTATTGAAGATATCTGTGTTTAATAAAAACTTGCTTACTAACTTTTGACATTATGGATCTGTGAGCTGGTGGAGTCTTTTCCAAGCTCCAAACTACACACTTGTTTAAAAATGAAAAAGTTATCCCCTCTGTAATACAAATAAATAATAATAATGTCACTATCGGGCCTTCACTCACATTTCTTCTTCGCCTTACACAAGGGGAACCTTTTGCTAGCCTATAGCAAATATACACCCTGCCCAACATTTTCAAAAAGGGCTGCTGATTTTAGGTGTCTCAAATTTTGACCAACTTGGGACACTTTGGGCCAGATTTTCAAAAGGTATTTAGGCACCTAAAGGTGCAGATAGACAAAGATCTTTAGATGCATAAATACCTGTAAAAATTTGGCCCCTTGTGCCTTGATTTTTTAAGAACTGCTCAGCACTCAGAACACCAATGAAACCTAAAGGGAGCTGTGGGTACTCCAGGCCCAGGTGTCCAAACCTGGGCACCAGAAACTGCTCACACAAAATTAGAGACCAACTTTGAAAACTTGGTGGAAAATATTTTTCAGGAACAAAGTATGAGCATTTGCTGCAAAGATGCAGCTGTTTACTACGTTTGTTGCCATGTGCCATTGCCCTTCCCTCTTTGGTAACGAGTAACAAAGCAGTTGTGTTTACTGAAAGAACAAATGAATCAATTCCCCAGTCTTTCATTCTTTCTCCCTGGAAGTTAATGACAAAATAGGGAATAGAAAATGTTTTGGGGCCCCTTGTTAATTCATTATATCACTGCTCCAAACTGTGATGTCTGTGAGCCACTTGACATGGAAACTTCATTCAGAAACCACTTCCCATTTAAAATGACATGTTTTGTAGCAATTTTTAACACCACTTACTCATTAATTTTTGTGGATGAAAACATGAATATAGTGGGTGATTTTATATAATTCCTGTTTCTGTTTTATTAGGCCAGATAGGTAACACAGAATCTGAACTAAAGAAGCTTGCCAAAGAAAATCCAGACCTCCAAGATGCTTATATAGCAAAACAGAAGCGCCTAAAAGTGAGTAAATTAATGGTATCCCACTGCTAAACAAATTGGATGGTAATATTGGACTTCTCCTGGAATGATGCTAAAATTCTATTTCACCTGTCATTATCAGTGTGACAGCCCTGCATAATGCTGAACACTTTGTCTCCCATCCAGCAGAACACTTCAATACATTCTTAATTTAAAGCACCTTAATATCCCACTGACTTCAAAGTTAAGCCTGTACGTGAGTGCTTTGCTGGACTGAAGCGAGTGCACTCACCCCCTTGCAGGATTAAGCACTCACAGAGTATCTCCATGCTGTAAAGAATTTTTTTCTGTTATTTGAGTTGTCACTAATATGTGTATTGCCAATAGCTTCCACTTGGCTTTTAAATGTGATGGGAAAATGTGCACATTTTATGAATATGCACTGTAATCCCAAAATGAATCTTCCTCCAAAAACACTAACTATAATATATATGTATGATTGTTTAAAACTGTAACCTATGTGTATTTCCAGTCTAAGCTGTTGGACCATGATAATATAAAGTACCTGAAGAAAATACTTGATGAATTGGAAAAAGTTTTGGATCAGGTTGAGACTGAATTACAAAGGAGAAATGAAGAAACACCAGGTAAGGGATTATTCCTGTTTAATTCTATTGACAGTTATGTTTGACACAACTGATTCATCCAGATAGCAACATTTGTTCTGTATGATATTTTTTGATGTATCAGTTTTAATTTATAGCCATCTAACTTCACTGAGCCTGTCAAGTATGGCTTTCAATACTAATTTAGTCTAATGCAATCTACTGTCATTAGGAGCATATATGAGCATTTTAAGTGTGCTTTTGAGACCTTGATCACACACATTTTCAGCATGATGTGTAGAGAATTAGCCACAACATTCCATACTGCTTAAAAAAAACCACATTTCTTAAATCGCTTGAGGTCCCAATTCAACATAACAAGTTTGTGACTAACTTAAACATGTCAGTAGTCCTCATGTGCTTAAAGTTAGGCACATGCTTAAATACCATGCTGAATTTAAATGGTAGTGATGGAGATAGGTACAGAATTGACAGTCCTGGAGATTAAAACAACTGCAGAGCAATGGCAGTGCAAGTTCCCTCACACTTTCCTGCCACCATGTCCTAACCTTAGCCGATCCTTTATAAAGGAAGCTCATTCTCTATGGTCATCCAGAGTCTGATTCAACTTCCACAGAAATCAATGGGAGCCTCTCCTCTGACTTCACTGGGAGCTGGATCAAGCCCTCAACCCTTCACCCTTCTACTGAGACTACCAATAAGGATGCTAGTTGGTATTAACCGTGTTATGTAAGTGATCTCGTACTCACTGAGAACAGAACTCCGACAACTAACTCACTTCACATAGATAGCAAACCAGATGTCAGATGGTAACAGCTTTTAGTCCCTATCAATACAGGCTGGATTAAAAACAATGAATGATACAGTAGTGAATAAATCTTTTGGCCAAATTCTGTGATTCCACAATGCCAGTGGAGTTACACCAGCAAAGAATTTCACCCCGTTACCAACCCCTTGAGGATTCATCTATACCCTCTGGAATTTCATCCAGATGCTCTAGAGTTTCTTGCATTTGTAAACAATACTCAAGCCTAGAACTTTCTGGACTCCTTGTTGAAGAGTTACCCAAATCGGCTAAAAAACTGAATTCAGAAATCTTATTCTAGTGCTGAGAATGAGCTGTTTAACCACATTTACATATTTTTATGACTGTTTCTCATGGTTTTTCTTTCTTGAGATCCACTTCCAATTTCCTCTTTCTCCAAACTCCCCCTGCCCCCCACATCATGAATAGCAGCTCTAGTGATCAGATAATAACATTTCAGTGAACAAATGAGATGTACCAACACCACTTTGTGAGGTACTTTGTTTTCTCATAGAGATCTTTCATCCAAACAGTGACCTGGCATGACATCACTTACTTTGAGTATAGCAGGGGAAGGGAGGTGGCGTTTGGCTATATGTCAGACTTATGACTAATCAGATGCTTTTCTGAACTTCATCTAAGCTATCCAAACCTCTTGAGTCTGCAAATAGAGCAGAAAAATCAAATCTCATGATAAAAGGCTTTATTATGAGATGTCTGGTTCTTGCTTCGGTTAGGCCATAAGTACCACACAAACACGTTTTCTCAATTCTCACAGTTCTTTCATTTTCATGCTCTTCCTCACATCCTGGCTCCAGCTGGGATTGAAAGGGGTCATTTGAAAATTGAATGAGAAGGCTGGTTCTAAGTATTTCCCAGCCCAATCTGAAGCAGGTAAAACCACAACAAACATGGGAAAGTGTGTTCTCATGAGACTTCCAAAATGCAGTTTTATAGAGTCGTCTTTACTGAAGTAATTAGTTCAGTTCTATTTCACAATGTATGTTACTTTCAGCAAGATAAGAATAAGCTCAAATGTTTGGGTGCCCATCTGAACCAAACCTCCAAACAGTTTGGGTTTCATTTCTCACTGTTGGTCAGAATCCTAAACAAAAATAAAGATTAATGTGCAGAATTATAAAGCCCATTTTCAATATACAGTAAAAGCTTTGTTATTTAGCATGTTGGGGGAATGGAGGGTTCCGGCTAGTCAAAAATTCTGGTCAACTAAGAGTTATACTTACCAATGGGAGATGTGGAGCCAGCGCTCGGGGCGGGGGCAGTGAACAGAGCTGTCTGACCGCGCCTCTGCCTAGGATTAACAGGGACATGTTGCCGCTTGTGGGAAGCTGCCCGAGGTGAGTGCCACCCAGATCTGGACAGCTGGCAACCTTATCAGAAATGCTGGTTTCTAGAGCTTTCCAATTGGTAAAGTGCCAGATAACACAGCTTTTACTGTATTTTTCTTTTTTCTTCCTCTTTTAATTCCTTTCATGTTTTTGATCTCCTTTTCTACCTGTTTATTCTATCTCTCTGACTTTCCAGCTATACATTCATAGATTTTAAGGCCAGAAGGGACCATTAGATCATCTAGTCAGACTTCCTGTGTAACACAAGCCATAGAATTTCATGCAGTTACCCTGTATGGAGCCCAATAACTTGTGTTTAAAGCATATCTTACAGACAGGCATCCAGTTTTGATCTGAAGACTTCAAGACATAGAGAAACACCATTTTCCTTGGTAGTTCCAATAATTAATCATCCTCACTGCTTAAAAAAAAGTGCCTTATTTCTAATTTGAATTTGTTTGTCTTTAACTTCTAGTCACTGGTTCTTGTTGTTCCTTTTCTACCAGATTAAAGAGCCCTGTAGTGCTGGGTATTTTCTCCCTGTGAATGTACTTGTATACCACAATGAAGTCACCTCTCAATTTGTCCCTGACCTTCTATTCCTTCCTTTTAGTACTCCAATCTCTCCCTCCCTCCTAGTCTTCTTCTTCACACAAGTCTCCTGCTCACGCTGTTAGCTGCTTAGATCTTCCCTTTTATTCTCCTTTTGTAAGGATTAACTTCCATATCTCTCTTCAGCTGCACAGAACTGATTCCCTCCCTGCACAGGTCTCTGTCCCCAGCCTTCTAGATATAGCCACAGATCTCCCTATCTCAGAGAGCATATACTTATTTTGTTTTGAAAAATACAGTGGAGAGCACTGTATTTTACTTGAGCTTTCCATTTGAGATCTAAGCAGAATGTAACTTGCTGTCTGGGCCATAGGAGGGAAATTAGGGGACTTGTCATTAAATTGGCAATCCTGAAAGAATTACAGTCACATCTTAAAAATTCTGGGTAGGCCATGGGTCAGTGCAGAGCTCCTCTAATGGCCGGATCAATAGATGAATTTTCTTTTGCTTGGAAAATTTGAGTTTTTTTAAAATAGAATGACACAAACAAGATGACACTTTCAGGCCTTTGCCAGGGGGACCTGTAGCCTTTGCTAGAGTTCAGCAAAGCTCCCTTGCTTCCCTTCACCTCTATTGAATTAATTTAGTCTTGAGAAAATTTAATTGGGAGCAAAAACTGGGTGATAAAGCACAAAACTGAAGTGTGGATCTTACTGGGAGGTGGACTTTGCAGCATTGTATAGACTATGGAAGGGGTTGGAGAAGGAAGTTAGCTATTAAAATCAGATTTTTAACTTTCAAAGTACTACTGTTGTTTATGAATCTGTTTATGTACTAGCAGTAAACATACACATAATAGACCAGGCAACCTTCCACATACCTTTGTACTTTGTTAGCTCCTAATTCTGTGTGTGTGTTTATCTCTGATTAGAAGATGGACAGCAGCCTTGGCTGTGTGGCGAATTCTTTAGTTTGGCAGATGTATCACTTGCTGTTACATTACATCGCCTGAAGTTTCTGGGGTTTGCAAGAAGAAACTGGGGAAATGGAAAACGACCCAACTTGGAAGCCTATTATGAACGTGTCTTGAAGAGAAAAACATTTAACAAAGTTTTAGGACATGTCAACAACATATTAATCTCAGCAGTTCTGCCAACTGCATTCCGGGTGGCCAAGAAAAGGGCACCAAGAGTTCTTGGCGCAACCATGTTGGTTGGCTTGCTAGCGGGAATGGGTTATTTTGCTTTTACGTGTCTTCGGAAGAGATTTGTCAACATGATGTTATCAATTAGAACAAGACAACCTTATTTTTAAACTCTAATTTATCTGATTGTGGGTGGGGGACACCTCTAACCCCCCAGGAAAATCTCCAAGATAAACATATATGAAAGATTCATGGAGTAGAACATTGTCACAGAATAATAATCTCCTACAATTGCATACATGTATTGGAAAAGCTGAGATACTTGTGGATAATAAATGTTGAGGGAACAATAAAGAAAATAAAATACATTCTTTTCAAATGAGGAGCTGTAGATCCTGTGGCAATGCTTTGTTAGAAGAATCATTGTTTCTGTCTCATTTACCAAATGACTGATGTAATTTTAGAACTTTTATTCAAACAGGTATTCATGCAGCAGTGTGACGGCAGGGCCGGCTCCAGGCACCAGCCAACCAAGCAAGTTCTTGGGGTGGTGAATCTTGGGGCGGCAGGGTGGCACTCAGGGTTTTTTGTTTTACTTCAGCGGGGCGGCACTCGGGGTGGGGGGGCGCTCGTGGGGGGGGTTGTTTCGGCGGGGTGGTGCTTGGGGGGGTTGTTTCGGCAGGGCGGCTCTCGGGGAGGGGGGGTGTTTCAGTGGGGCGGCGCTCGGTGTTTTTTTTTTATTTTTATTTTTTTCTTGGGGTGGCAAAAAAGTTAGAGCCGTCCCTGCTGACAGGTGCTCCTGTGGGTGAAATTCTTCAGTGTGCAGAAGACCAGGACAAGTCCTAGGCTACACTTGAGCCCTGAAAACAGGATTTAAGTGGGACGTAAGGGACCCCTAGACCTTGTGCCTGTCCTTTACATGGGAGAGAATTTCACCGAGATCAATTGCCATTGATTTGCAATGGGGCCATTATGACTGGCTTAGGAAATAGCCCTATAAGGTCAGGTTTTCATATGGAGGTTCAAACAGTAGCATGAGTTTCATTTATTTGGGAAGATACCTGAAGTGTGTGTGTGAAAATCAGCTAATTTGAGATGACATAGGAGGAGATTTTTCAAAGGGATAACTAGCAGTTAGGCTCTCAACTCCCATTGAGATTCAGACACCTAATTTCCACTTTTCCTTTTGAAAATCCCCTGCATGGCCTGTGTTCACTCAAATAACCAATTTGCCTACATGCCTTGGATATTTTTGCCTACAAATTAGGTGGGTGTAATTTTGCGTAAGTGATTACGTGTGTGAAAATATTGCCCAAAGTGCCACAGACTATTGGAAAACATCTGGTCCATTAAAAATAGCTTTTTATATGAGAAAGATGAGGATAGCTTCATTTTTGTTTATTTTTATTAGTGGAAAAGAGTCAGCCATCTGTCAAGTTTGATTGGCTAACATAAAGATTCAAAGTGGGTAATTGTCCAGCATGGTCTACTTATTTACTGAGAGGTTACAACTTGGTGAAAATGAGTGAAAATTGTTTGTACAACCTGGGAATAGGAAATTTGTATTGCAGTTTCTTCATAAAGCTACAGTTTGAATGTGAAGAAATGGTGTAAATAACACAGATGCTTTAATGCAATCCACCAGTCAATGGCTACTGATAGATGCATTGTTCAACCTGAACCCAACTCCCCGTCATTTCTGTGGCAGTTGTGCACCTATCTGAGGCCAGATTTTTGTTCGTGTGTCAGTCAGTGGCCTGACAGGAAGCACAAACTACCATAAGTCTGACCTAGCAAGATTTCTAGCTCATTTGTGAAGACCCAGAATGTTTCAAGAATTTTGGATTGATATCTGAACCAAAATACGTCTGTAGGTTTTGAAGTTTGGCTATCAGTAACCGGTAGACAAAATGTTTCTGTAATTTCTCGTATTGGGCCTGAATCAAACTCTTGTATCCCAATGCCCACATACTTTAGTTGTTTGCTGTGGTCTCTCTCTAGTAATGTCTGGTTGAATTCTAATGGTCATTTGAAATGAGCAGATATGGATTTTACCTGAACAGTTTTAGTATCAAGAAAATGTTGAAAGGGATAATTTGTTTGTTGAACATTGCTGGTTATAATTTAACAGAGTGTTAAATGTTTAACAAAAGATGACCCAAATCTTATTGCTTCTTTTCATCACTAAGAAACATTCATATATAGGAACCAATGCTTTTTGTTTGTTTGTTTGTCTGTTGATGGTAAAAGACAGTTTCATATAATGCCATTTAATGACCCAATGTTTTGGACATCTTGATAAATTGGATGTGCTCTGTTTACAAAAACTGAATATCGCTAGAGTAAATGTAATCCAGTAACACTGTTAATGTTTTGTTAACTTTAATTGACTCTTGCTTTGTTGTTTCTATATTGCAGTGCATCTATATTTATTTTGTGTCTGGCAAATTCCACAAAATAACATCACAGGATGCTTTAGTAGCATATCATATTTCTGAGGAGTTTGAAAGTATAGCATTAAAATATCTGTTCAAGTCATTCTAAAATTAACATGATTTAAATATGGACTATGCAGATTGAATTTCACCTTCTTCCCCTGCTTTTCAAATCCATAAAGTTGTCTTCCTAGAGAAATGTTTTCTGTTAGCACAAGTGTCCAGCCCATACTGCCAATTTGTATGTATATTTATGATGAAGACTAATGATTGGTCAGACTGTATAGTTTCACTCCTTGTTATCTATCCTTGATCTTTTGTGCACTTGAGATTACACACATTCATTGCCTGCCAACAGCAGCATGTACTGCTGGGAAGACCTTAAATGACCACCAGATGTCAGTACTCTGCTAGGGCTGCACTTTGGGAATCCAGTTGAATGGTCGTTGAAACTCTCACAAATTAAATGTTTCTGCTCTCGATCTGAGACAAAGGGAGTATCCTCCTTGGGGTAACTAGTGTGGTTAAAAATTGTGTGACACAATTTATTCGCCATGCGATTTCAAACTGTTCGCAAACCTGGAATATTTATTGAATGACATAGTTTCTATAGTAAATATGTAGTGGCCTATGTAATTTGGGATTGTCTACCAGAGGGCAGAGTTAAAATAACACTTCCCATTAACATGAACACTGAGTAGCAGGGAAATATATCTAAATGAACACTTTATGGATAACACTATTCAGGAAAGTTCAGGTTGCTAGTTAGAGCATATGTCTGTCACTAAAACTGTAATGCTAAGTAGCTTTTGTTAGCCTTATAATTAACTGCTTGATAGGCTACTCATTCTCACTGCTCTAAAGTGCTCTTCATCATGGCTGAAATTCACTCCTGTACAGAGAGCCAATAAAAGACCTATCTCATCACTTAAGACCTCAACATAGGGCTGATATAGGATTTAAGTGTGCATTGACCTTGTGAGGGCCTTGTGCACAGGGGTGAATTTCACCTTGTATTTGTAAAGTTGCTTGCCTTTCAGCCCAGTTTCTTACTAGCAGTGCTTAGTACTGCTTCTTGTGACCATTTTGTAAGTTGGATGCTCTCCTCCTTTGGTTTTCATATACTGTTTTCTCTCCGTATGTCACACAGCTGATGCACAGCAGTATGACAGTATTTTTTTTTTGTATCATATGCTTGTATGTGGGCTCAGAAAAATAAACATGGGACCTGAAACGATGTTCTAGAGTAATGCATTTCCTTTGGTTTAACAAAACTCAGCACATTTGAGAAGCACAAGGAAAATGGAATTAATTAGGCTGAGGCTGTTCAAGGAATTAAGCCATGTCAGTTTACAATTTACGTGTCATTCAAGAGACAGTTGTACACTGAGTTTGTGCACATATGTGGAAATAACATAGTTACAATTACATTGCTTCCTTTGGCTCCCTGATTGGCTGAGCCTATCTGATATACTGAGGAGGGTCAGCAGAAGCCATTTTAATATGTTTCTTCTGAAGGAGAGGCTGTATTTTGTGTGCTCTCTCTGAGAGAATGAGAAAATTACTAATTTCCCTTTTAGGGTCTGGTCTGGTAATCTTTGCTTACATCATAATTTGCATTACAGTAGTTTTATAGGGCTCCAGCTAAAACCAGGGCCCCTTTGCGCTAGACATTGTATAAACACATAGAGAAGAGTTCCTGCCCTGAAGAGTTTATACTCTAAATAGACAAGATGGGAAACATGCACACAAAGGTGACGTGACGTGCCCGAGGTCACACAGGAAGTCAGTACAGAACCATACCTCGTGCCTCTCACATCATGTCTCTCTATCATGAGTAATTTTGTGATCCCATGAATAAATCCTATGGACTTCAGTGGAAATATTTGTGATTCGGGATTGTTCATGTAAATAAAGGTTACAGATATTTTTAAAGGGGCTTGAGTCTTAGTGTTACACTAGCAACCACTCACCAGAGCTGATGGCGCATGTCTCTGCCCTAGGGCACTGACAGAGGCAACAGCAGACCACAGCTGTGTGATGTTCCCAACTGCAATGGTGGTGGGTTCTTACTGTCCTAATCCCCTAGATTAGATTATGGGTACAGTGCTCACCCAACCTCTGACAGGCTCCACAAGGGCAAATGCTCCAACTCAAGTTCAATTGGGATGAATTAACTCACTGAGTAACTGGAAGGCAGTTAATTAAGCAGGGAAGCACCTGGGTATGAGGAACAGCCCCCAGATAGACAAAGCTCCCAAAGGGAGGGTTATCCAGGGGGGGACCTGGTGAGGGGGCTAACCAGAAAGGGAAATCAAGGAAGAATGCTCCTGGGTCTGAAAGGGAGGAGCTATGAGTGATGAATCAGCAAAACCTCACCCCATGGAAGGACTTCACCAGAAAGCATCAGAAGCCCCAGATCAGAGGAATGATATGCTGTTCTGATGAAGGGTCGTCATGGTTTGACCTCTGTGGGGATCTTGATCCAAGAGGAGAGACCCTTCCCCAGCTGGTGACAAAAGGCCCTGTCTTCAGAAGAAGGTTCTGAGTCAAGAGAGCCTTATTAGTATGGGGCCTAGACGTAAGTGGGATTGATGAACTAAGGTTAACTCAGCTCTCTCCCCATCCTGCTGGGGTGGAGGCCTATCTACATTACGTTCCACCTGTTCAATATACATGAGCCTCACTAAACTTATTGAAAGCCCTTTATGGGAAACTGAGGCAGAGACTAATAGTGATGCTGCACAGGACTGCCAAATGGTTTTTCAGGGTGAGATCTTTAAGGGGTAGCAGGCTGCCATCTGCCGAAGTTGCTATAGACAATAGCAGGTCCCCAGTCCTGTACATGGAGACGACACGGAGTACAATGTTGGCAGTTAACAAAGACAACATAAGGTAGGTGTGATGGGGTGTCATGTGAAGGTGTGTGAGGGAAAGGCTTGGTGAGCGGGTTGATTTGTGTGATGAGAAAGGGACACAAGACCTGATGGGGACCTCACTAGGTCCAGAGAGCTTGGATAAGTATCCAAACATTTGTTTAACAACATCTGCTCCCACTGAAGTCAAAACAGCATTCTGCTTCACACTTGCAGAGATTCTCCAGACACAAGGAGGATTTCCCAGTAGTAATCTCTGACCTCTTTAGATTTATTTTGCACCACATAGAGAGAATCTGGCCCACAGACCAAATCATTAGTTTGAGAAACATGGAGGAAAGTTGGTGTTGTGGGAATATTGATAGCATCTAGGCTAAACACTTCTGGAACTCTAACCTGTTTTTAATTTGAACAGACTACTGTCAATTGAAGAGAAGGAAATTGTCACACACATGCCTTGTGCTGACAGCAATGGAGGCATATTAATAACTGGAAACCAAATGATCTGGAAAGAGAGAAGAAAATGGATTATTTTAATTCTTGGTGCATCATACAAGCAAAATTGTTCACTAGAATCCAATCATGTACACCTGTGCAACTCTAGAGAAATGAGTGGGGTGTCACAGGCTTTATGGAGGGTATAATTTAAAGACATTGGGCTTACACAGGACTGAGGATCTGTGTTGATTTGTGCAACCTCTGCTACTAGTGACAAAGTTCAAGAAGATGAGGCTTGACTTTCAGCTCCCAGGCTGAGTTGGCAGAATTAACAGTTTATAAAAAACAATCTTGTCATCCAGGCCCATTTCAGATGAAAATCACTGAGAGCCAAGAGGCCAAATTCTTCTCTCAGTTGCCTTGATTTAAACCTGGAATAATTCACTTGCAATCAATAAAGTTACTCTAGATACACACTTGTGTAACTAAGGGCAGAATCTGACCCAATGAAAATGGAATCCCAGAATGCCATATTTGAAGTGTGACTTTTCAGTATAATGCTGCACTTAAGGTCACCTGGTACCTGAATTAGTATTTTTAAACACGTTCAGGAGTATCTATTACAATCCGCAGTATAGCTCTGTTAAGGTTGGGGTTTGTTTATTTAGTTATGTATGTATTGCTGCCCACAATAATAATTTGAGAAGCGGGGCAGGCAAATTGAATATTATTTTAATTTGTGATTCACAACCGAACAGGGGCAAACTGTGGCTAGCTTTACCAGAAGTGACTGTATGGAATCGCCCATCCTAAAGTATGAACCCATTGTAGTTTCAGTGCAATATATGATTGTTATGAGTGTATAGAACAGGTCAGGTTCAATAATACTTTGGCTAATTGTTCATATGGTGGGAAGGGAATGGGATCCTGATTGGGGACTGTGTCCGTTATGACAGGCAGCACCAGACGCCACAATTACACTCAGTCTTTCATGTTCTTTTTCATGGCATATGAACACATTTTTAATTTTGGAAGAAATGCACATGGTGATGATAGTTTTTACTTATGCAAAGTTTTGGGTAGAGGGAGCTGTGTGAATGGCAGGAAAGTTTGCTCCTTGCCTTGGGCTCTGATTAGAGGCAGTGTTTCTCCCTGGGCACTGGTGCTGGACTGAGATTCCTGAAAGAGAGAATAGTTTGTATGCTGTTTGACCATCTCATTTCACTACTGTGTGTGTGTGTGTGTGTGTTTGTATAAAAGCAAATTATACTTAAAATATAGCCAAACTTCACATCACTAATTTCTTCTCCACTGGTAAACTGACCTGCTAAGCATCACTACTGTGTGTGTATGTGTGTGTGTATAAAAGCAAATTATACTTAAAATATAGCCAGACTTCACATCACTAATTTCTTCTCCACTGGTAAACTGACTTGGTAAGCATGATATTTGCTACTGCTTGGCAGAGAGGTACCGCTGGCTTCAGAAATGGGGAAACAGGTCAATGTGTGGCCTGAGTGATGCAGAAAAAATTGCTTGAGCTCTCTCTGCAAGAGTGAATTCTACTGTATATTCAGTAATTGATTCAGTTTGCAGTCCTTCAGTTGAAGGGTAGATCAGATCAGATAATTTTGGTCTGTCATCTAGCTAGCTAGTGCATACTGTCTCTGCAAGATAGAAGCTGATGGCTAAAGGACTGGGTTATTAAGAAAGCCTCAATTAAGAATTGCCTATGTTAAGAAGATGTCGATCAAGGGTGCCCCAAGTCACATATCTCCAGGTCAGGAAGACTTACAAACTGTGCTGAGGAAGTCAAAGGTGCTTCTAAACTCCCCAAACAAAGTAGCTCTGTAATTTATTCTTTCTTTCCTTTTTTTTTAAAGGAAATCTCTACTTTCAATCTAAAGGCTGAGAAATCAAGCATCCAAAGTCAGAAAATCCCCAAAGCTAAGGTTACTTCAACACTGTTAACTCAGGCTATTTCTACACTTAAAATGCTACAGCAGCACACTAGTGCTTCAGGGTAAGCATTCAATACAGCGACAGGAAGGGTTTTCCCATCACTTTAGTTAATCCACTTCTCTGAGATGTGGTAGTAAGGTTTATGGAAGAACTCCTCTGCTGGCCTAGCTCTGTTTACATTGGGGGTTAGGTCAACGTAACTATGTCATGTGGATTTTTCACACCCCTGTGCGCTGCAGCTGGGGTGACCTAGCTTATCAGTGTAGCTCAGCGCTCAGACACATTGTATATGCATAGTATTTTTTATTTCTGCTTTCCTTGTTAATTTAAAATCTTATGTCCCAATGAACCAAGCATGAATTTTGACAATGGACTGAAAGTATGGATTGTTTGTTCATATGTACCATAAAATATATAAGATGTAGGTGAGTATTGTGGGAGCAGTTTTATCTACTGGGTTCCTGTTTTTTCACTCTTAACATTGCATCGGTGTTAATTTTTACATTTAGGCATTGATCCTGCAAACACTTAAAATATCCATGAATAACTTTATATCTACGTCTGTATTCTGTATATTAACACACAACTTATGCTTACAAAGATAATAGCATAACTCAATATTTACAAAACACAGTTCTGTGAAAACTTGTTTTTTGTTAAAATTGACAAAATGAAAAAAGGCCTTTGGCTCCCAATGGCTCCAACTTGCAGAATCCTACACATTTTTAAGCCCCCCGCCACCACGAGGAACATATCTGTTGATGGTATTTACTGAATTCACACTAACTGGGCATGAGCTGTGACAATATCTTCAAAGTATGGACTTGGGAAATAAAGTAGCATGTTTGGTGCTTTATTATTTATTATTTATTCACATTGTCATGGTCCCAGAAGCCGCCGTCCACCTCAACCCATCTTCATGGCAACAGGTACATCAAGAAGGGGAGTGTGGAAGTGGCCCAGGGGTAGCAGACCCCTTTCTGGCTGCAATGCTGACAGAGGGTGAGTCAGCGTGTTGCGGTCAGGATCCCCGCTGAGCTAGTGGCAGACCGCTCTGCCACTGCTAGGGCCCTGGGGATGCAGTGGAGTGGGTGGGCCTGCTTCTCCCCTGTTACCCCAACTGGAGGGTGACAGTCTCCCCTTCCTCAGGCCAGAAACCTGAGTCTCAGACTCTTTGTTGCCCGACACAGGCTTGAGCCTCAGATTCTTTGGGGCTCCGCCATGATCCAGGGCTGGGGGCCAATTGACTGGTTGTTTCTCACCCAGCCTGAGCACAGGCCTGGGCCCCAGCTGCGAGCGAAGACCGCTTCGTTCCCCATGGCGGCTGATGTATCAGTGACGTAGTGAGGCGGGGTGGCCTCCCGAGAACCAGGAGTGGGAGGGCCCCCGCAATGAGCCACTATAGGCTACATTCCATCTACTTAGTTCCCAACATTCTTGATATATTTGTCCAGTATTCTTGTTTGTCTGTTTCCCTTGACTTTAGCTCAAAATGTCAGATCGAACACTTTCATCTCTATATTTTGAGGGAAGAGGCAGAATGTATGCATTCCTCTTCTTCCACCTCATTCCCCACTGGTTGGGTGAGAGGGGTGCCTTGCCCTGCCCCTCTGTAAGTCTCCTGGCCCCAGGCCCTTAAAAAAACAGTAACTGGTTTCTCCTGAACACTAATCCCCAGGATTGCTTCCTTTCCAGCACTACCTCTTATTTCCTAGGCCTCTGCATACATCAAAACCTCCCCAAATCTGAAAGGGTTATGCCACCTGAGTGGGGTGGGGTGATGGCTAGGCACCACGACCCTTATGGGGGCAGATTACGTCATCACACTGATACTTAATAATTTTTCTGTTGAATATTGTTGTATCCTTGGGGGCAGCAGTTTTAGGAAGAAATCACTTGAGACACAGAGAGCTGTGAGCCTTAAAAGCAGCCATTTATTTTCACACACTGAACTAACCAAACCAGCCAAAACTGGCTGGGCTACCCCCTAATAATCTAACTCAGTTGCCATAGCAACAACAAGGTGCTATTATCATGACAACCAAATACACAACAAATACCCATTCTGTTCTGTTTAATTATACACTCTTAGTAGATTGTACTCCAGTTGTATTTTGTGATATTTTAAATAATTCCCCAAAGTAATGATCATTTATTCCCCAGTTCTTTTCTCCATTAATGAACCATGACTCTCAGAAAGCAGTCATTTGTCAGGTATTGAGCATTAACAAATGCTATATTTTTGCTTATATGTGGAATTAATTGCACAAAATGATTTTACCTCAGAATTTGTTTTATTCTGTCATGTCACGGTCCTACAGCTTTTGCTTTACTGTACTCGGGGCCAGTTCTAGGGATGAGCAAGCAAGGCAGTTGCTCATGGCACCAACTTCCAAGGGATAGTGAACTGCTCTGCTTTTTTTCCTCTCTTTGCTCAGCTGCTCAGGGAGCTGGGGCACCAAAAACATTTTCTGGCCTGGCCTGCAAAACATCTCGGGCTGCTTCTGACTGTATTGCAATGGTTTTTGTTTCGATTGCTACTTATTACCTTATTGCCTCTTCATGGCTCAGCTAGGTACATGCTCTGCATGGTGGTGTGCTCTAGTCTATAGTAATCTCAAACACAACTGTTTATCAGTGCGCCGGGTGACATTTTCAAGTAAATAAACAATACCAACAATACATTGTACTTGGATAGTACCTTATATCAAGCAGCTCAAAACAGTTTATAAACAAAAGTGAATTGTATTCTCACAACACTACAATAATATAGAGGCATTATTATCCCCGTGTTACAGATAGAAAAACTGACACAGAATGGTTCAGTATCACAAGGGTTTACCGGAGCCTGTAGGAACCTAGGATTGGCTGTGAGCTCTGCCAGATTTCCTGGAAGCTTAGGTTCTGTAAAAACAAGTGTGAAAGCTTAGAAAGGTTTTATTGTTCTTTACATGTTTTTATTAAACAATGTGAATGTTCAGTGTTTATATCTTTATTGTCACAATTTGCATTTACAATGTAATGTGTGAGGGTGACTGGAGTTGCATGTGCTGCATGTAACTGTAAGAGAATGGCTTAGTTTAGAAATTTTTTTTGCTGTGCATAAGAAAGCAAGGAATTTATTATGCCATATATAAAGTGAGGGTCTCAGTAATAATAGCTGCCTGGCATTAGCTTTAATTGATGTGACAGATGCTTTTGGTATTTCCTAGCTTTTTTCCATTAGGAGAATATATGCATATTTCTCATTTTACCCATCTCCTCCAGTCTGAGCTCAAATTCCATCCCCTATAAATATAACTCAATGCGAGTTTCTTGCAGTAATCTGCAAATGAGAATACCAAGTCACTACTTTAAATGAAAGGACTAGTTAGCAGCTCGATTGCTTCACCCTCAAAACAATGGTATTTTCCAGATTTTCAGACAGATTAATGTTTAGGAGAATACACTGATTTTCAGAGCTGCTGAGCACTTGCAGCTCCCACTGACTTCAACAGGAATGGTGGGTATTCAGTACCTCTGAAAATGAAGACCACGGTAAATGTGTATATACTTGTGCATAATTCAGCTCATGTCAAGGCAGCTTCTGGGGCTTGGCTCATAATTTACAGCTGTCTAGCATTTACATTTTTGTAATCTAATTGCCACAACAGCAGGTGACAGGTATTTGCTATCAGAAAGAGTGCGTGGTGACACAAAAATCAATCTAATGGACTGTGTTGTACAAATTCACTGGCAATTTCACTTCATAAGAGTTTGTGAAAATGTTTTCTGACTTGGGTTAACACCCTTTGTATATTAATTTGAGATTTGTGTCAAACAAACCAAAAACTCAGTGCAAACACTCAGCTGACACCAACTGGCATTGTCTTATGTCAGGTCTCAAAACCATGTATTAACTTAGGTTTACTTGAAACTCAAGGTCACCTAAGAGTTTCTAATGGGGAGTCACTAGATTTGGATTCTATTCCCAGCGCTGTATTCCTTTAAGGAATTTCTTACCCATCTTTCTGTAGGAGGACACAATCTGGTACAGAATTCACCTACCTTTGTGCCTGTTCTGATACACTGAACAAGTGCACTACTTCACTAACAATCCCATTGAAATCAGTGGGACCACTCACATGCTAATCAACATGAATAAGGATTTCAGGATCTGGCCCTAACAGAATAGAGATGTAGTAAAGATTAATTAATTAGAACCTGACTGTACAAGTCTTACTCTCCCTGAAGAACATTTACTTGCACAAGTAGTCCCACCAACTTCAGTGAGACTGCTGGTGCAAGTGCTCCACAAGATAAATAATGGTTGTACAATCTGGCCTTTAATGTGTGTGGAGCTCTTAAAGGTCATCAGATGGAAGGCACTCTAGAAGTGCAAAGGTTATGTGTACAGCAGAACATTATGATTTTCATTTTGCTTGGTGCTTGCAAACAAATGCTTACCATAGGACAGGTCGGGAAAGGAACTAGCAAGCCATTTGTGAATGTGAATTTCCTTTTTCATCAAGCTAGAGAAAAGCCCAGTACATGCTTACTTGTTTTATTTGGGTGACTGTCTTAGTATTCCTGTGCTACATGGGAAAAAGCTAAGATTTCAAATGAATGCAGATGGTGGAATTTTCCTTTCTAAACAAGCCACACCAAACATTTATGGGTTTTACATGCTTACATTTTAACTTTTGCTGATGAAGTGTATCCACTGTGCTGCACCGAGAGGAGCTCAGTACAAGTAGATGACTTAAAGTTAGCAGTGTTTGGGTACAGCATTTGCATAGTTTTCTCAAGTGCCAGTGTCTCCACACTGTCTGCTCAAGTAGCTTTTAGAGAGACCACTTGATAGTATAGTGAGGCCCAGTGTTCGTTGTCCAAAAGGTATTACTTATGTTTGAACGCGAACCTCAGTGGCTCTATTTTTTTATTTATTCGTTCTCAGTGAATTATTTTTACTTTCATCTCCAGACTGATTGATGTGGCGTGTGCCTGGTGAGGATGGAGAGACGTGTAATTTCTGGGAAGTTGTGTTCTCTGGATCATTTTCTGAACAAGGGGACCAACAAAGGCTGGTAAATGAATAGCTGCTGCTTTATATTTCAGCACACACAAGGGGCGAGCAACTAGATGTTTAGTACTTTGTGTACCTAAAAGGGAATGTCTGGGAGTAAGTATTGTAAGGTTCTGTGATGGTAAACAGTATGTGACTGGGAGCCAGATCCAACCATCTTATACACTAGGTAGCTTTACTCAGTTCTCTGCTCAGGCAAAATAAAGCAATCACATGCAAAAACCAATATAGCTGGGAAAGCTGCTACCATGGCAGCAAGAGATGAGAAATCATGGATGTTGCTGAGCGCACAATTGCAGGCCTCAGGTTCTAATTCTAATGCTCGCTGAGGGCCAGATTATGGAGCACTTATTCTTGCTGGTGAGCAGTACAACCCAAGTTGTCCCAATGAGATCCAGGAGCTACTTTGTCTGAGTGGTGAGCAATGCGAGCGAGGGCTTCAGAGCTATTCGGGGATAGACCATGACCTATCCTGGTGAGAGTGAGTCAGGGGGCCATTACAACAGCAGTTCCTGTGAGCAGGGCCTATCAGTCCTTACTCTTTCTGGGAGAGAGAGGGCCATGGCACACACCGCTGTCCACAGCAAGGCCAGCAGTGAGGCTCATGCATCAGGCAGAGCAAGCTGCATTTTCTTCAGGGTGGTGGGGTGCTCAATAGGCAGCCTTGGGCACAATGAGTAGTAGGTCTGCACACTGCTCTCTACATCAGAGTCTGTGCAAATGGCACAACTGAGCCTTCTGTGTTGTGACTTATACGTTTGAGTCAATTATCTGTAGAGGGTAGGGAAATAATTCTGCATTTGGGCGCTCCAGTTGGCATATACACTAGGCATATAAAAGAGGTGTTTGTGTATACTGTAGATGCCAATCTGAAGGTTGAAATGAGGGAGTGGATATTTTATAATAATTAATACACTCAGCACTTAGTTTATGTTTCCACCTGTAGCACTCAAAGCACTTTACAAAGGTTTACAGAAGTGGAAACTTTTTACATACAGAGAAACTGAGGCCAAGTGACTTGCCCAAAGTTATAAAGCAAGTTAATTTCACATCTGGGAACAGACCTCAGCTCTTCCAGTCAAGCGCCTTCTGTTTGAAATCTAGTCTCTGCAATACACATTTTTGTTAACTATAGGTAATAAGAGAGAGGAATCAGTTGTAAAGTTTGGTTCTGGATCTGCACCTTTTCAAAAGTTGGGGAGTGGGGCTGAGTACAGTGTCTTGGTGTTGGCCCATTTCTATCAGCAATATACATATAAACTATCAGGAAACAGAAAGTATTCTTACAACCTCTTCTCCATTGCCAATAACATTGATAGGCCAGACTCCTTGCTGCATTGAGTTTTGGAGAGCAGCAGACGAGGGAGGGCCCATCATGGAGTTGGTTGTAGCTCCCTAATTTTCTGTCCTGCCTAAGAGCTGCTCTCGCCTGCTTCAGCAGGCAACTGCCTAGAGGAACTCTCTTCCAGCTCAGGATAGCTAGACTGCAGCATACTCTGGCTACACTTCCTCCTTTTACCTTCTATGAGAGATTGCAGATTCTCGTGCCTTGTGTTGCCAAACAATGCAATGAGGGTAGAATGGGGACAGAAAACCTGTCCTAGGGTCTCCTATATCATTTAAATATATGTAGATTTCCTGTTGATCTGGGATTTTCCACCCGTTGTATAAAGGGCTCTATATTAAATGAAAGTCTTTTTTGACAACGTCTCTGAATAAGAATAATGCTTTATTTATAATGGTTTGAACTGAATTCCTTCTGAACATTTTCTCTCTTTACTCTAAAGGAAGTAAATCTGTTTTCCAGTGACTAGCAGCCTGATCTTTCTCCATGGCAAAACTCCCACTGACATCAGTGGAGCTGGATCTACCATGATGAAGTAACATACCCTTCTGGAATCTGGGCATTTGGTTTTGGACTCCTCTCCTTAGAGCAAGCTGGATCCAATAGTCCTTTGCATGCAGAATATCCATTAACTTTGGGCTAGCTTCACAAAGAAACGTAAGTGTTGCAATGCTCAGTGTCACCATGCCTAACTTATGGTGCCTAGAAAATCACTGGGATTCACAGTGCCCGAGTTAGGCACCTAGGCTCCCTGTACTATGATTGGGGAGAGATAAGCCAGCATACTAGGCAGCTCCTCACCTAAGCTAGCCAATGGGAGATGCCAAGGAGAGGGGCCTGTCCTAAACCCTGTCCCTCCCAGGAAGTTTGTTTCTGCTCTCAGCTTGGGATTCTCAGCTGCAAACCCTCTCTTGGTGTTAAGTGCCTATGCCATTGTATCAGGAGGAGGAACAACTTCAACAGGAGAGATTGAGGGAACACCACATCAGAATATCCCATAGACCAGTCGTTAGGGCACTCACCTGAGAGGTGGCTGGTCCCTTTTCAAATGCTTTTAGGTGTAGAGGGGACTTAAACTGGGGTGGGGGAGGGGGCTCTCCTAGATGAGTACCCTAATCACTGGGCTAAAAGTTATGAGGGAGGTTCCCCCAGCTGCCTTGCATATGCGCTCACCTATAGGGACCTGATCCAGCAGGCTCTGAGCACACTTACCTGCTTGGACCCCCAGAGAAGAGGTAGGTGAAGGTATGCATATTTTCTCTGCTTCATGCATCATACTGGACTATAGGTGTCCCGATGCCTGGCATAGGGCTGCAACATGAGAGGTAAAAACATAGGCACCTTGGGAACTATTACATTAGGCACCAAATTAGTTTAAGCACCTACAGGATTTGGCGGCAGCTGAGCGGGCGGTTTTGTGAATCCCAGTGGGGCCTGATTCTGGGATTTTTAGGTGCCTAAAGTGGCAATTTGGCAACTAAATCCTCTTGTGAATCTAGCCCCAGGTGGGAGTTCCATCCACAGACCTTTCGTAAGTGGCATTGCCATTGATGGTAATGGGTAGGCCCTACCAAATTCCTGGTCCATTTTGGTCGTCACATTTTCAGAAATTGAAATTTCACAGTGTTGTAACTATGGGGGTCCTGACCCAAAATGGGACCGTGGGGGGTGGGGTGTCACAAATCTGGTTTAGAGGGGTTGCAGGATTGCCATCCTCACAGCCACCTTCCTGCAGCTGGAAGTAGGTCTGAACTCCCTCCAACAGCGTCCGTGCAGGGGAAGAGGAAGTCCCATCTCTCCCCAGCTTGGCTAGGACTAGCACACCTGCCCTGCCCTTCCTCTGAGGCCACCCACTACCCCACCCCTTCTTTGAGACCCCGCCCATGCTTTCTCCACCCCGCCCCCATCACTCGCTCTTCCCCACCCTCACTCACTTTCACCAGGCTTGAGTAGGGTGTTGGGGTGCGGGAGGGGTGCAGGCTCTGAGTTGGGGGGTTGGGGCCGAGGCATTCGGAGTGTGGGAGGAGGCTCCAGGCTGAGCCGGGGACAGGGGTTTGGCGTACAAGAGGGGGTTCAGGGTGCATTCTCTGGGAGGGAGTTTGGGTGCAGGAGGGGGCTCAGGGCTGGGGCAGGGAGTTGGGGTGCAGGAAGGGGTGAGTGGTAGGGGCTCCAGCCAGGCGGCGCCTACCTCAGGTGGCTCCCAGAACCAACCAGCATTTACAGCTCCTAGGCTCAGGGGTGACCATGTGGCTCTGCGCACTGCCCCTGCCTGCAGGCACTGCCCCCCGCAGCTCCCATCGGCCATGGTTCCCTGCCAATGGGAGCTGCAGAGTTGGTACTCGGGGTGGGGGCAGCGCGCAGAGACCTGCTACCCGCCCCTGCACCTAGCCAGACATGCTGGTCACTTTCCGGGAGCCGCGTGGAGCCAGGGCAAGTAGGAAGCCTACCTTAGCCCCGCTGCGCCACCAACCGGACTTTTAGCGGCCTATTAAAATCTCTCGGATTGGTTTCAGTAGCCACCAGGAGATCAGTTCCAATTCCGGGAGATTTCTTGCCAATCTGGGAATGTTGGCAACCCTAGACCCTAGCCCTGTGAGACAGCTGCAATGCCAACCTTGGCCATGGGGGTGCACCTCGTGGTGAGTGGACCCTGTTACAGATTTCAGGACCAATAAGAAATAAATATAAATTTTCCAGATTAACACATGAGTCTTTTTTTGATGTTAATAAGATCATTATAGTCAGTTGTTAGGGGAGTAAAATTGCTAAAATGGTGTATCCAAGAGAAGAAATATAAGACAAAGTCTGACAAGGGGGCCTGAGTTGTAAATATTCCCACGTGACATATTTGTTAAAAAGCCAAAAATGCATTGGAAGCCATTAAAGGCCAGTAAACTAATTGCTTTAAAAGCATTTGAGAGAGAAAGATTAAACACTTATCTTGACAAAAGGTGGATACTGGACTATAACAATATTACCCACATGGTAGGATTTCAATAAGCATCTGTTCATGGAAGCCATTATTTATAAAGCATTTTTACTAATTGAAAGGCTGTTATTGCACAGAAGGACACAGCAGGCAAGAGCAAACTTAAGTATTTTCAGTGACATGGCAATAAAGTCAAAATGCTTGCATATAAAATTAAACTGTTGAAGGGCCATTTTAATCCAAATGAATTCTAAGTTAGCAATGATAAATAAACTGTGATTTTTATAACATTGTTTATTTGCCATCATTGAGAATTTATTTTGGAATGATAATATAAATGTGCACAGTTCCAACAGTCCTGGTATTGAAATCATAATTCCTGTTGATACAGAGCAATATCTTGCCAGAAATTTAAATTAAGAGCGAGTCACAATCCATTTGGATTGCCATAAACCCTCATGGAGAGTACAGAAATCGTGTTCCAAAAGAACAACCCTGACCCCATGCTGCTTTAAAAAAAAAACCTGAATCCATTTTGCTCATCTCAGCAGACTGGTCCTTTAAAAGGTAATGAGCATTTCTCACTGTGAAGAAACCAGTGGTGAACATTTGCAAAGAGAAGTGTGTATTCTGCAGTTGTCACTTCTGAGCCTATGCTGTCTTGCCAGAAAGCTGAAATTACTTTTGTGACGTTGGCCACCTCATAACATAATGTCATACACCATGAAATAGTTTCCATCCGACTTTAATAGATAATATATTGTAATTTATTACCAGCCATTAGTGGCTCTCTGCCTCTCTGATGCTGTTTGCAAACATTAAGTAAAGAATCCTCACAACAGCCATGTGAATTAAGAAATAAGAAACATCACCCCAATTTTTAAGATGGAGAAGGTAAGATACAGAGGGTCACATTTCCTGCTGGTTAAATGGGTGCCATGTCTTCTGGTCAATTCAGGCGGAAGGGGCTAAATTACTTTCTCAATTCTGAGTTCCTCATTTCCCAAGCTCAGTGCATCAACCAGGGAAGCACAGCTGACTTTAAATTACCTTTGCACCTCTCCTGAAGATGTTTGGGGTTCAATTTTAGCCCCCTGTAAGTTAGAGCAGTCCCAGGCTCTCAACACACCCTCCCCACCTGCTGGGATGAGCAAACTGTCTATATTTCTCCAGATCAATCACTATGGTGGCAGTGCTAGGATACTTGCTCACCCCATTCACCCTGATGAGCTCCCCACTAACAGGGAATATCCCAGCAGGGAGCTGGGTTTCCATAATGAGCCCCCAGAGCAGTACAGTGGCTCAGCAGCTTCCCCTGCCTGTCTTCACACACGCTCCTGCTCTCCTCTCATGGGTATAGAGGTGCTGACAGGTCTAAGGACATGAGCTGCCTGTCATGGAAAGGAGCAGTACTATCCTTTTGAGCCACTGAGAACCAAGCTGGGTAGGATGGAGCAGATGGAGGCAGTTACAAGACTGAGTGGAAGCAGAGAGGTGAGCAGGTGGAGGTAGGAATAAGCTTCTGCAGCAGTAGCCAGGGTGACATTGTATGTACTATTTCTTTAAATCATGACATAGTAGAAAGCCAGATGGGAGGGACTGGAGAAGGTTTTAGGCAGAAACTGTCCAGGGAAGGAGACACGTTTTATGGATAATACTGCTTCCTTTACGCTGATGAAATTCCTTGGTCAGTATTAGAAGATAGCAACTCAGAGGGAGGAGTCGGGAGATGTTAGTAAAGAGACACAGGCAAGTGGAGGAAGGGCTGGTGGGGGTGCAAAAGATGGGGAATGAAAATAAGGGGAGCAAGCAAAGGAGGAAGGAAAGTTTGTGAGGAGCAAGCAAAGGGACCAAACCCTTAGTTGACAGGGAGAGAGTGATGGTAAGTGCCCAGAAGCAGGGGAAGGGAATAAAACAACAAGGGGATAAAGAGTAGTGGGGAGAGAGTAAAAGGAAGCAATTATGAGAACAGTCTAGATTCATCCTCTTTGGAACCCCCTTTCAGGTAGTTGAAAGCAGCTATCAAATCCCCCCTCACTCTTCTCTTCTGTAGACTAAATAATCTCAGTTCCCTCAGCCTCTCCTCCTAAATCATGTGCTCCAGCCCCCTAATCATTTTTGTTGCCCTCTGTTGGACTCTTTCCAATTTATCCACATCCTTCTTGAAGTGTGGGGCCCCAAACTGGACATACTACTCTAGATGAGGCCTCACCCATGTCAAATAGAGGGGAATGACCACGTCCCTTGATCTGCTGGCAATGCTCCTACTTATACAGCCCAAAATGCCATTAGCCTTCTTGGCAACAAGGACACGCTGTTGACTCATATCCAGCTTCTCATTCACTGTAACCCCTAGCTCAGGGATCTTAAACTCAAATCACCACAAGGGCTACATAAGGACTAGTACATTTGGCCTGAGGGCCGCATCACTGACACCTTTTTTCATATAAAGGTACAAAAGCCTGCCCCCTGCTGCCTCTGCCCCTGCCCCCACTCCACCCCTTCCAGGAAGCCTCGCCTCTTCCCACCCCTTCCCTGCCCCTATTCCAACCCCTTCTCCAAATCCCTGCCCCTGCCCTGCCTCTTCTCCACCTCCTCCCCTGAGCGCGTGGCTCCCCACTCTTCCCCCCCGCCTGGAAAGCGCTAAGCGCCACCAAACAGCTGTTTGGTGGCGGGAAGCACCTGGAGGCAGGCAGAGGAGTGGGGACGTAGCATGCTTGGGGGGAGAGGGTGAGGGGAGCATGGCGGCCACAGGAAATAACTCTGGGGGGTGGGGCACGGGGAGCTTGGCGGGCCACAGCAACCTGCGGGCCACATGTTTGAGACCCCCTGCCCTAGGTCCTTTTCTGCAGAACTGCTGCACTCCGTATAGTTGCTGCTGACTTAGATGGTCTATGAAAATTCCTTCCTGAGCATACAGAAATATTGCTTCCTATCAGTGAATTGAGTTGCTTTCTTTTTTTGCTCCAAGAAAACACGCTTGGCATCTTTTTTTACTGTGCTTCAAGGTTGATAAGCGATGTGTCGAATTCATTCCTGGCGTAACTCCATAGACTCTGAGGGTAGCAGCAAAGCAACAACTTAACTGAAGTTACCAGGGATGAATGTCGCCCAGCATGTTTACCAAAGCTAGAACAGCTAGAGCCATCTCTTGGAACCTTTCTCAGCCATCCACAATACAGACGTTATTGAAGGAGCTAGGTATGACTATAATTGTGGAAGAGAGGCAACATTTTAAAAACTCCTTGATGATCTAGTAGCATGGCAAAAGTAGAACTGTCCAAAAGAAGTTTTAGAATTTAGTGGCCTCAATTACCTGATGGCCACCTGGGGTGTAAGAGAAGCATCCATAAGCTAAAAGGCCTTTTTTCTTAAAAATATGCCACTCTTGATACTTGCTTTTTACTTACTTATGCACGTGCACAACTATTACCAACACTGAAAAAGATTTCTGATCTTTGAAATTATGGTGAACTTATAAATGGTTACTGTAGGCAACATGCTCCTAAAAAGTTAGTGTGGAGTGTGATTTGATCTTAAAAATAGAAGTCCCTAGATCTGAGTTGTGATCTGGCTGTACACAATCTGCTGAGATCCTCCACCTTGATACTGAAGACTGTATTAACGGGGGGCGGGGGGGGGAATAATATTTATCCCATTTATGCATTTTTATCTATGATTAGCTAGTCATTTAAGTGCAAGAACTAAAGAAGGGACAAGCAGAAGCAAAGTGAGTCATTTGTTTATTTGTAAAGTGAACTTAGTGCATGTGAAAGGTTCTGGCCTGTCAGCCCTGGAGACTGAAGTTCTTGATTTGTCCACAGGAGAAAGAGAGAGTCTACAGCATGACTACTAGTGATACAAGCTTTCCTGTTTAGCAAGATGCCTCCTCCCTTTCTGAAAGGTAAGAAGATCCTTCAGGCCTCACATCCTTGGACCCTTTACTGGCTCTGCAAACTGGAGCCAGCTGTACTAGAAGGTTCTGCGGTGTGGCCATCTATCCTAGTCTGAGAATAATTCATTGCAAAGGTCACCAATCAGCTGTCAAATTGTATGGCTTTTGTCCACTACACCAAACTGTGCTGGATTTGAAACATGGAGAGGGAAGAGCTGGGTAAAGAAAAGTGAGCTAGAAAGGGACAAATCCTAAAGTTGGCAACTGAGAGATGAAAGGCTCTTTATCTCCTACACAGTGACTTACACAAAATCTTCTCAAAGTTTGGGGGTCTTCTCCATTGGCCTCAAAGTGCCAAAACCTTCGCTATGTGTTTGGGCCTTGGGAGCTCTGGTGGAGCTACTTTCTTTGGCATGCAGTGGGTATGAATCTAAACTCTGCCTCTGCTGTGCACCACAGCTGCACTTGTTCTGCTCTGTCCTTTTATGCGTGCTGAGGGAGGAAGCCAGATGTGTCAATCATGATGTGCAAATGTGAGGGTGAATCTTGGAAAAAAGCTGCACCTGTGAAGTGAATTGCAGCTGGAAATAAGAATTTGGCTCTCAGTGCTCATTGTCTCAATCGTATTTGACAATGGCAATTATAGCAAATTATCAAATGCAAAGAAAATAAACAAACAATTAGTCTTTCTGGGTAGAGCTTTTATCTACAGTATTGCTTTTGCTTTCATTTTATTAAACTTGACAGGTAATAAAGTAGGAATATATTGTTCAAAATACAGCTATAATAAGTCTTTACATTTTAGTAGACAGATCTAACATGCATTGCTTCTGAGATGAACTATGGTTACAGCGGGTGCTTGACTCTGAATGCATAAACACTAAAGTGTTCAAATTGAGTACTGCATGGCAAGTAAAGGTTAAATCATTGGGGAAAAAATGTAAAACACAATTATGGCAGTTTAAATGGAAAAATATTTGGAGTTGTTGATAAAATAGAGATTAGGCACTATTTTGTAAATTCCTCCATCTGATTACGTAACATGGGATTCCATAAAGGAGGCAAGCATGCTTGAAATAGAAATGTGGAGGAAGGTAGTAAAATATTTTCCCCTTATTTCCTTTTTTCATTATACCCATCTAATATATTAGAGGGATTCTTCTCTTTCGTTCAGTGAAGTGTGGCATCGGGAGCCAGTGCACAACTCTTGCATCACTAAAAGGCCAAAATGACCAATCAGAACATGAGTTTGGACACTGAGACCCTGTCTTTCATTGACTGATAGGGTTTTCAGACCAGCAGGGACCATCAGAACATGTAGTCTGACTGCCTGTATAGCATAGGCCATAGAATTTCACCTAGTTACCCTTGCATTGAGCCCAGTAATTTATCTGACTAAAATATATCTTCCAGAAAGACATCCTGTCTTCATCTGAAGCCTTCAAGAGGTGGAGAATCCACTACTTCCTATAGTAGCTTGTTCCAATGATTAATCACCCTCTCTGTTAAAAAATCTGTACCATATTTCTAATTTGAATCCATACATTTGTAAACGTGTTTTCGCTTAGGCTCCCCCCACACTTCAAAGGTGTTAGTTGTAAAGCCCTGCCAAAATTCAGGCTAACTCAACTGAACTAATATGGGGAAAAACACATTTTTGTCCCTCAAGACAGGGCCTCTATGTCCAGTTATATCCTAATGATCATTGTGATGGGTGTGGAGCTGCTGTGTGATAACTTATGAATGCTCATGTTGACCTGGTAACTGGGATGTTTGCGCTATGAATATATTGGTATAGTTTAATAGTCAGCTGAAAAGAAAAACAAGCAGGAAGGGGAGAATAGGCCAAGATAAACCAACCCTCAGCATATACTTCAGGGTTCTGACTTGACCTCCTGCTCACATCCCTGGACTGGTTTGGTTCAAAAGTGCAGGAACTGACAAGAACAAATGGACTCTGACTAGGTTAAAAATGGTTGTTCTCTTTCTTTAAAGAAGAGGTAGTTTATTGAGGAGATGTTCAGGCAGGAACCAGGCTGTGACAAATGCACCTGCATTTGTCTGAAGAAGCTAGGCCTGCACTGGTTATCACAAGGGGATGGTAAGTCTTAGGTAAGATAGATGTGTGTAGATTACTTGTTTTAAAATCTCTTTTCTCTTATGCTTGATTCTACTGTGAGAATAAACAGTGCTTTGGTTTTAAGAAGGTTGTCTGATCACTGTATACACGAACTGCAGCTGCTGACCACAGTTGTATTTACCAGGTAAGCACAATTGATACAGAGGGTACTGTAACCCAGGGCAGGGTCTGCTCTGAGAGTGGGAGAATTGTGGAATTCCACCCCAGGACAGGGAGAGGCATGAGGCCTGATGTCTGAGGGGGTGCACTCACACCAGGAAAGGGACACAGGTATGGCTAGCTCTGTAACAGTAACACTTACTATTTGATTGAGAGAATCATCTTGACTGGAGAAAGCTGCTAGTGGGTTATTTAATCCACTCTCACCATTGTGACAGGGTTATTATTTACAGACAAATGTGAGTCTATCCTTACATATCTCCCATGAAGTTGAATTCCAATTATCACTTGTTCCAATTCTTAATTTTTCTTATTAGGAACCACATTAAAATATATTCAACCTAAGAATTCCTTTCTGCAACCTAAGTCCCTGACTCATGTCATCAATGACCAGTAAGAATAATAGGTTGCTTTATGACAGCCCCCTTAAGAATTTGTAGACAGTAATTTGGCTCTTGGTTACATCAGTGTACGTTCACAAAATTCAGTGGAGTTTAGTCCAGATTTACCGTGGCAAAGGCGACAGCAGAATTTGGCCAATTGCCTTCCTTCACAATACCCTTCTCTAGAGTGAACATGTCTACTTAGCTTAACCCTTCCTTGGTATTATTTTTCCCCTTGGTATTATACCCCTTGGTATTAATTTCCAAGCCTTTTCTCATTTGTACTTGCATTGTTATTTGTTTGGTTATCCATATTTGTGTAGCATCTGCAAATATTCTAGGTGTTGTCCACACACATATGAAGACACAGGGCCTGATTCTCTACTCCTTTTAATCAGTTTTAAGATTATGTAAATCTATGGACTTCAATGGATTTACATCAGTGAAAAACTTTGTATAATAGATTGGAGAATCAGGCCCAGTCTCTGAACTCTTCATTCTGTGTCTGAACATAGTTGCGGCCTATTGAGTCCAATGCTGAGTAGAGTGGAATAGTTACCTGGTTTATCTTATTTCTATCCTAATACAACTTGATATCATCTTCATTTTTTGTGATGGCATTGACTCATATTCTACCTAACATCCAATTTATAATAGCTCCATCTAACCCATATTTCTCTATTTTCCCTTATCGGAATGTAACATGGAACCTATCAAAACCTTAGTTAAGTCAGATGTACTGGATCAAGTGTAATTTCCTTTATGCACTAAAAAGTACAATGAGTTTAGCATGATTTGTTTCTTATGAGCATATGTTGCCTTCACCTTATTTTTCACTAGGAACATATATACTGATTGTGGGAGGGAGTTTCAAAAGTAACTTTGGAAAACAAGTCCCATTGAAAGACACAAGGATTTGTGCTCACAGTTTATTCAGGTATTTTTGAAAATCCCACTCTACTTTACTAATTGTTGCAGCAAATTTGAGTATACGTTAAAGTCACATTTACGGGTCTGTCACTTCCTTAGTCTGCTTTTTACTCTTCCTTAAGCATAGGGTCTGTACTTTGTTTTATCTTTTCTGCTGATCTGTGACTTTTCCTTATCAGCTCTTATTTAAAAAAAGAAAAAGAAAAAGAGAGAGAAAAAAGAGACAATACTCGGATGCTATAATTTTAGTTCCTTAGCATTCTAGGATGAATTCTTTCAGGACTTGTTGACTTAAATACTTTGAAGGTGTCTGAAAATAATCAACAGGCAGTAAAGGGCCAAATGCAGCCCACAATATAATCTATGGCTGATTACCTCCATATCTTCAACTGCAGGTGAGGATACATATGATTTAACTGTAGTTTTTTATTCTGGTGAATTCTAACAATAAATTTCAGTTCAAGGAAGAATCAAGTACAAATACATAAATTGAGTCTGCATTTTTATTTAAATATATACATTCATATGCAGATTAGCCCTCAGGCTACTTGGAAAAAACCAGCTTGCCCTTAACGTTGTAAATTCCATTTCTGTATCTTTTAAAATGGGGAAAATACTGCCTCCCTGTCTCAGAAGTCTTAATTACTTAAGGTTTGTAAAGTGCTTTGAGATCCTCATATGATATGACAGGTGCTATAGAAGAGCATAGTCATATCTTTGCATTGTGTATAATCTTTGTCAGATAATCATTTGGGTTCTGCTCTTTGAATCTGAGTTATTGTTGGTAAAATAAAGTTTGTTTAGTTGAGCAAAACACATCATTCCAGAGCGGAGAGTAGGAACATATGGTGTTCGAAAGAGAGTCAGATTATCTGATACTTATCAACAGTTACGTTTTCTTGGAGAATGAGAGAGAGAGAGAGAGAGAGAGATGATAAATGAAAATTCTGGATTGCCTTCCAGAAAGGGGTCAGCTCCTCCTATCGGACCACAAGTTCAGAAGGAATAACTGGTCAGCCAACAGAAACAGCTGGGGTCAGTTTAACATGGTGAGGATTAAACAGAGTAATTGGGAGATGACTGTTATACAGCTAAACAATTTCAAACCAGAGTTCTAATCAAATTCATTACAACTGAAGACATGAAAACTTTCTAATTCCATAAAGTATAAGAAAAACAATGATGACAGAAAAAAGAAACAGGGTTTTTCTTGGTGATTTTCTAGTTCATCCTTGCTTTGGAAATAAGATATATAAAATGTGTAAATGTAACTGACAACGGATAGAGCACTGGACCTGGGGTCTATGTTCAGCTCTAGTAACTGACTTTCGGCAATCTCTTTGTACTCTTTTATCTCTTTGTACTTCTGTTTCTCTGCCCTCCCTTTGTATTTTCTACTTGGCTTACAAACTATATAGAAGTAGGGGCTCTCTAGAAATGTGCTTATATAATACCTATCAGCGTGGAGCCCTAGCCTCTCTGAGGATCTCTAGGCATTGCTGTAACCCAAATAATAATAATAATTTTTTTGGTTTTAATTTATTTCAGATAATGAAATTATTGCTTTTCAATGTTCCTTGGAGAAAGAACACATTGTTGGAATAATACTGCATGCATTACAGTGGTGACTTTTCCCCATTTCCTTATATTACTAAAGACCAGACTGGCCAGTGGCTAAAAGCTGCAACCCTGAAGTTCATGTGGAGCTGCGACACCTCAGGGAGAATTTGTGAAGGAGTAGTCCAGGGTGTAGGGCAACTATGCACATTGTCCTAATAGGGCTGTGCCAAAATTCTACTATTGTGTGACATTAATATTTTCCTTTGAGATTTTGTTTGGAAGAGTATAGGTGCAAGTTGACCTCTCCACCATGATGCCAGAAATCCGACTCTAAGTAGAAATAATTCTGGGCATGACTATTTGAGTGACTTTCCTATCATTTAACACCAACACCCCACAACCTTTGAGAAGTTTGGTAGGAAGTGAGGACTGCAATTGGGAGCAGGCAGACTTCAAGCCTATTGGGAAGGTCTAGTGGGAAGGAAGACAGCAGATGGGAACAGAAGAGCATGTGTGGGACCTAGTGTGGAACGCTGCCCAGAAGTTTCACAGTGTAAGGAACACTTCAGTGGAGAAAAGGTGACTTAAGACAGTCTAGCAAAGCTTGTGGGATAAAATGGCTGACTCATACACATTGCCTTGTTGATCAGAAGTCATGATCCTGGAGAGGTCAGTCATTCAAAATCACTCACTTTGTGGAAGGACCAGTGTCTATTTAGCAGGAGTTCATATACTCAATCCACTTTAGTCTTCCACATGCACTGGCTTGTCTTTCACTTGAAACATGTTCATAATGTAGAAAATGATTATTGTAATTCTAATTTTATCCTCGGGCAAAGATGGGGGTGGGGAGGGAAAACCCTTATCCTTTTTATTCTCCATTTTGTGATGTATTTCTTGGCAGCCATGAAAGTTCAGTGTTTCTAAATTAAAAATACCAGAACACTAAACTTATTGTACACAAAACACATCACAAAGCCAGTAACCATACATTTCATATTTATACATGTTAGAT
Source organism: Chelydra serpentina (assembly GCA_037349315.1). Taxonomy (NCBI): domain Eukaryota; kingdom Metazoa; phylum Chordata; order Testudines; family Chelydridae; genus Chelydra; species Chelydra serpentina. The sequence goes on from JBAIAC010000002.1 coordinate 84,920,208, forward strand.
TAAAAAAAAACCTTATGGAGTTAAGGCCACGTCAAAGAGACTCTTCTGCAGAATCCTAGGATGAAAGGGTCAAATTTTCAAACAGACCTAGACATTTGTGCCTGCAATGTTTTGCATGAGCAACTATTTGCACATGTAATTGCAACACTTGAACATGCAAATATGTATAAATAAGAACATGCAAAATTTGCAAGAGCAGGTCTTTTAGACAGTTTGACCTTGTGTGCCAAAAAACCGGAAGACAACTTCTTTAAAGTAAGACTGAGCAAATACACCTAGTAGTTTAATAAAAATTAAAATTTTATCTTTAAGGATTGCATTTATAGATAATGTGTAGGTTGGTAATAGGCATGAGTGGATGTAAATGGCATAATTTCCATGTTCTAGGGGCAGAATGGGGTATATAACAAATAAACTACTGTAACAAAAGTGTGTAAGATATAGAAGATTGATGCAAATTTACATTACTGTCCTGTTGTTTGTTTCTGCTACACCCCCTTTACCAAGTTCTGCATTCATTTAGTTATTTTTGTACCTCTTTTGCCTGTTGTGTAATTTACCTCAAAGTTGGAATGTGACTTATGCCAGGTGACTTCTGTCAGGTCTGAATTGAAGAGATAGCATTAACTTGAATTTTTGAAATTGAGTCATCTCAAAAATACAATGTTCTGATTCAGCACTCTTTAAATAGTATGTCCTGAAGTATGTTAGTTTTCTGCTCTCTCTCGGCTTGAAGGGTTTTTTGCATGGGCTCTTGAAACAACTACAAATGTGTTGAGGCTGACCCATCCTCCTCACTCTCTTTCTTTCACTGCCCACCTCTCCCTCCTACTAGCTGGTTGTTCACTTTCAACGTCCCCTCAGCTGCAGCAGTAACTGGTAAACACCGGGTTGCAGAGCATGGTAGTACAGTACCTGTGAGACTTTGGAAAGAAAGGTCATATGTACCTTGGCAGAATCTTTAAGTTAGAGCTGAGGTGGAAAACTGTCTTAAAATTTTGTAGTTAATAAAAGAAAACACCACCGGATGCTTAAAAATAATGGAATTAGGGTTCCACACCCCCCTTTGGCTGGTATCACTTTCTACCATGAGTTTAATAGGGAGCAGCACAGAAAAAGTCTCTAGAAGTTTAAGAAAATACATACAGAAAAATAGTGTTGGAGACAGACATTACAGAAGATTTAATTGCCTTTTAAAAAAGATCTAAGTTGATTCCCAGAACAAAGTCTTTTTTAAAAGACAACTTACAGTTTAAAAAACTATAGATTTGGAACTCAGGGAAATTTGGAGGTAAGGCTCCACACCTTAATTCTGGCCCTTCATCCTTGACCAGCCACATTTAGGTCAGATCTCTCCCCCTCCACCACACCCTTATTTCTTCCCTAATCCTTCAACATTTCTAGTATGAGCTACAAATCCCTCAGCTGCCCTGCTCTATTTCCCTCTCTAGTCTCTCCCTCTTGTAATATTGCTGAATTTGATGGGTTTTGGTTTGGTTTCCTCTTAGGCCTTCCTGAGCTAGACAATTTCTTCTTTAACCTTATCCATACCATACTTAGTTGATGGAGAGAGCAAATGAGGGAACTTCCTCCCATCCCCACTGGATGTCCAGCCAAGGGCCCCTAAACAAGCACTTGTGCAACACCAGATATCTTGCCCACATTACTGTGTTGCCACAGGCCTTTTCCTTTACAGGCTTTACCCTTGTCTGGAAATCTTTTCTCTTGTAGCTGAGTGTCCTGCAAGGCCTTTTTGCTGCAACTCCTCATGGAGTATCTCCTTAGCTCCAGATCTTGCCTCATCTCTGGTCTCTCTCATAGTGAGCCTAGATCTTGCATTATATAGCCCTGCAATCACCTGATCTTAGTCACATGTTCCCTGGCCTATAACTGCCAGCAGTCCCTCCTGACTATATCCCCAAAAGTGCCCTTGCTCTGGCCTATATCAGGACCTGGACAATACCTGGCCTATAGGCTCCCTTAATGGGCTACTGTATATCCTGCTACATGGCCATTAGAGGCTGATATAGTAACATTTGTGTCTTACTCTCCATACACAGGATAGAGACCAAGCTTTGCTGTAACCCATCCTCCCATTATAGATCAGACATTACATCTTGTCACAGCTTGTTCTCTACATAAAGTCCAAAGTTTACACCCTCCCTCCATTATTTCATTGAACTCAGTCTCATTAGAAGCTCCACTATATCTACCAAACTCATCTTTTCCATGGCTCTGTGATCACATTTCTCAGACACAGTCAAGACCTTGTCCATTGAAAAATTATTGGCCACAGATGTTAAAGCACTATCTTCTCTGATACGTGGCCCAACCATACTGCTTCATTATGGAGGAGATACAACTATCAACAAATGCATAGAATACACTATATTTTCATTTGTAGTGAAATATATATAACATTTCCAAAGTCATTTTGTAAAATGAAGACAATTATTTTTGTGTATAAAAATGAAACAGGAATTGGGAGCACTGGTCCAAAGTGACAGATGGCATGCATGGTGCAATATGCTGGTGTAACTGATTTGTCAGAGGCCAAAAGGTAGGAAGGTTTGCCCTCAACACACACTTTCTTATGCCCCCCTTTTTTCCCTAATAAATCTCTGCTCTTCTATCCATTTCATGTACAACTTACACTCACTGTGCCAGATTCAAGACCAAATTATGGTCTCATTGACTTGACTAGACCAGGTTTTGGCCCTCTGATGGAGTGATTTGTGATTTACACTACTGCAACAAAATCTGACCCACTTACACCAGCTATTGACCTATGATAGAGGGGAGGGGTAGCTTAGTGGTTTGAGCATTGGCCTGCTAAACCCAGGGTTGTGAGTTCAGTCCTTGAGGGGGCCATTTAGGGATCTGGGGCAAAAATCTGTCAGGGGACAGTACTTGGTCCTGCTAGTGAAGGCAGGGGACTGTACTCAATAACCTTTCAAGGTCCTTCCAGTTCTAGGAGATAGGCATATCTCCATATTACCTTCTGAATCTTGCCCCAACTGACAGAGAGCAAAAATTGCATATCCATGATAGAATTGAGGAAAAACACCCAGCCTTGATTTCTAAGCAGGGTGTTTTGATTTAATCTCTGTTTTAAATTGTTTAAATCAGCAAGCAGCAATCTTGATTTAAATAATGAGTTTTAATCTTGGTTTGCATTGGTCCTTTTTAGTTATTTTCCTAAAGAAAGGCTGATTGTCATTAGATGGCAGCCATTAATATATTTCGGTGTAGTAGCCGTGTTAGTCTGTGTCAGCAAAACGAAAATAAGAAAGAAAAACTTGTAGCACCTTAGAGACTAACAAATTTATTTCAGCATAAGCTTTCGTGGGTTAGAACCCACTTCATCGGATGCATGGAATGAAACACACAGCAGACAGATATTTATACAGTCAGAGAAACATGATAAGGTGGAAGTGCATAGACCAACCTTAAGAGGCTAATTAATCGAGAGGAACCATAACAGCGGGGGAAGAAAAACCTTTGAAGTGATAAACAAGATGGCCACACAGGTGTGAAATGATTCACACCTGTGTGGCCATCTTGTTTATCACTTCAAAGGTTTTTCTTCCCCTGCTGTTATGGTTATGGTTATGGTTTCTCTGACTGTATAAATATCTGTCTGCTGTGTGTTTCATTCCATGCATCCGATGAAGTGGGTTCTAACCCACGAAAGCTTATGCTGAAATAAATTTGTTAGTCTCTAAGATGCTACAAGTTTTTCTTTCTTATTTTCGTTTAGCCATTAATATGTGTTGGTTTGTAACTGAATACAGCCTTTACACTAAATTTGGCGTCTTTTTGCTAACCAGGAGAATAAACTATGCTTGTACACATTTGTTTAAGCAATTATACACTTTAACTTACTTTTATTCAGATTCTTAATTTTTTACATTTTTTATTTTAGAAAATGGTGAATGATGCATTTTTTACTTACTAGGTGAGGATTAATTTGTTATTTGTTATTTGTGTCAAGCTTTATTTGGACAGTATTTCAAATTCAGTTAAAATCATTTTAATTTTTGTATTACTTTAAATATGCTGGATACAAACTTTTTTTCTTATTGGGAAGTTTATCAAAACATGTTTTAGAAGATAAAATTAACTGATTTCTTAAACAAAGGAAGTATTATTTGTGTAGTATTGAACGGATTGCTTCTAGTTACCATATATTTCAAGCTTTTAGAATTAGTAGATATCATCCTATCACACCAAGTTTTTATTCATAGATTGGAAGAGGAAAACAAGTTTTTCTGCTTTTTCAACTCCCAATAGTTTTTTTTGTAACTTTGAATGATCTCGTCATTAAACTGAACTAGTTGAATAAACTGAAATGGAGAAAATAGTCTCCCAGCACCTGCAGAAAAGGCTTCTGCTGTCAAAAGATGGTTTAGCACTGGCTTCAGGTGCTTAGTTGGTAATTTGATTATCTTTAACACTTGGCAACAAACACGTTCTGTTTAATATTCTTTAATGTAAATGATTTTAGTATGTTCTCATAATTTTAAATAGATTTAGTTTAAAATAAGCCTCCATTTAATTTAAATTAAAATGTGATTTTTAAAATAAGTGATTTTTATTCACCCTTATTCCCAGCCACTTGCTCTCATCAGTAGAAGATGATACTTTTTTTCCAATAAAAGGGCAGCTGTGTTCTGTATTCATAAACTGCAAAGGAACTGCTGCTGGTATGGCATTCTTAACTTCAAGTGCGTAAATGGATGTTATTGATAGCTCTTTTGTTATACCTTTGCATGCAAGAATGTTGGAAGACACTCCCTGCTTTTAGAAGACTTGATTATATACACTTTTAGCTACAATGGGCCAGATTGCTGTACAGTGCTGATAAAACCCAGCAGGGCAAAAACAATTCTGCTTCCCAAGCTGGCCTTAAACAACCCATCACACTTCATGAAACGATGTATTTCTGGCTGTGCTGGATACTGAAACTTTAGAAGCAAAGTGGGATGCTCGTTCAGATGCCTTCACGTAACTAGCCTGAACCTTTGCCCACACTCTGAACAAATTTTCAACTTTTTTTAGGTTCACATGAGTCTCCCTCTATTTCTATCTTCCCTTTCTTACCCTAGTTTATCTCTCTGCTCCTACTTTATTTGTTATAATATAACATCAAAAGTGTGCTACATACTTTACAGAGACAAATTAGTCCATGCCCAGAGAGCTTACAATTGAAGCAGATTGCTGCTCTGACAAGTGAAAAAGAGTGCGAGTGTATCCTAGATGCTTCTTCAGCCGATGTTCTGACCTTGACAGATTATGCTATTCAATATGATTAGAGGGTGAGTCAAGGACATTTCTTCCTAATGTCTGTACAGTTATCCAGTATTGTTTGTTTTACAGTTTCCATGAGTTCACCCTTCTCAGTCCCCTCCTTAATTTCAGTCACTTTTTAATCACTTAATGGAGGATTCTGGAGTACTGTGTGTCCCTCCATGTCCATTCCTTCAATAGCATTACCACTGCTAGCAATGACAGATTCTCATCAGTAACAGATCATCAGTAACAGAAATGATTTTCTTGGATGATGCATAATTTGAATGCTGTCTCTGGAATTAGCGAATCACTCTCTGTAGGCTATTCAGTAGAATGGTGCTGCAAAGAATGATTTTTACAGGACATGCAACCCATTGTTTTAGGCTCAGCCATAAAACTGTGATTGTGCATATATTTATAAAAGTACTTGCAGTCAAATACAACTGCAAATAATTCCTTTTGTACTTGTACATAACATTCCTTTGTTGATGTGGTGTTGATATAGTAGATAGCCTTTCTAAAGCACTACTGCATTAAATTACATTTGGACACATGTGTTTGTAGAGTCAACTGTCCAGTAGAAATCAAATAGTGAAGTATTGGACATTTCGTTCCTTTGTGATAACGAAAAAGGGGTCCATCTTGTTCCTATTGACTATTTGGAGAGTGATCCAAACCCGAGACCTAAAGGATAAAATTTATGGTTAAGCCCTCTTTATTCAGGGAAAGCAATATCATATGACTTTATCTCAAATTAGGTAATTGCCTTGATTTATTTATAGAGTGCTGAACTGACTTCAAGCTTGGTTCAAGCCCAGAGATGTGGCTACTTGCACAGATAACCTTGCTGAGGTAGTACTGTGGATCATAATTATGTGGCTCTTTTTTCACAATGATTTTTAGGAGAGTCTGATTTGCTCCCATACACAATAAATTGATGTCTAAAAACTTAATTCTGGAACACAGATCTGGCTCTTCTCAGCGCACAGACTGTACCTTTTCCATATAACCTCAGAAGACTGGCTCATCATACTTCTAGAATAACCAAATACCAGTGTGTGTTGAGCAATTGCTACATCATTAAGTCCTTCATATGTCATACTGCTCTTGAGTTATGCTGATATGATGACAAAAGGCAGGTGAAGAAATCTGCCTGGACCAAAATTTCTGCTGAAAGTTATGACAATTGAGAACTTAGTCCCCAATACCTTACTGTGTTATGTGCTGTATGCAGGCTGGTGAGTTTAAGTATAATGTCTTTCAAGGGCAGCAAATTATCACCTGATTGTTTTATGCTTCTCAGGGATCCATCAGGGTCTGAGTTCTGGTTTGGGCATATTATACTTTGACTTGTGTGTTTAGTAATGATTGCTTTGATCTCAATCCCATTTGTAGCAATCGTGGAATATACGTAGTGCCCTTAGCAGAACACCACACTTAATAGGGTGACTGTTGGATCAAGGTAAAAGGAACATTCCCTGGAAAATAGCGACTCTTTGGAAAATACTTGCATATATTGGGTTATTTATTCACCAATGGTTCTATGGGTAGCACAATTCCATACATCCAAAAGGTGCATCAGTGCTTGTTAGTGTACTGCAGTGGAACTCAGATTTTGAAGTTTAAAAAGGTGTGCTCTGAAATAACGTTTACTTAGATTAAAACTTGACATTTGTGACCAACATGAGCAACTGGGCTATATGTGATCACCAAATGCCTGGCAAGTGTATGATTTGTTTGAGCATTGTTAGGTACTGACTGCATCTATACCAGGGGTCTCAAACACGCGGCCCGTGGGCCGCATGTCGCCCGCAGAGTTATTTCCTGCGGCCCACCATAGACGCCAACTCCACTGGCAGCCAAGCTCCAAACATTACTGAGTGTTTATATTTTATTAAAACCCCTCTTTGCATTACAGTTTTTAAAAAGTGAATACATTGACTTTTAATAGAATACTTTTCATTTTTGACTATACTTTTGTATTATTGTATGAAAAGGTTTCAGTGATGCGGCCCATGGGCCAATTTACTAGTTCTCATGTGGCCCTTGTGATGATTTGAGTTTGAGATCCCTGATCTATACTCTGTGGGGTGAGAAGCATGGTCCTGTCACTGTTTGGTCTGAGTTGGATACCATTGCATGACTCCTCTTCTCTTTCTTTATATATATATAAATATATGAAATATATTTCACTAAATATGAAACTGGCCAAGCCAATGTCCTTTGGCTTGGCCAGTTTCATATTTAGTGTCTTTCTCCGTCGAACCGCAAAATTTCTTTCTGTGCCTGTTGGTGTGGGAGGTTGATGCTACTGTTTCACTTTGCAGAGTTCAGCTGCCTCTCAGAGTCCTTTTTGGCTACTTGTGAGTAGAGCTGATTGGGAATGTTTCAATTAATTGAAACAAAGTTTTTGTGGAAATGTATTTTGTGGTAATGACATTTTTGCCAAGAAGGCCTCTCAGGTCCAGGAAGGAATTTCTGGTCAGAGGAAAGAGACTGACCCAGGTCCCAGAATAGCCAGTAGCTCAATAGGTAGGGCCCTCACCTGGGGTGAAAGAGACCCAGGTCAATTCCGTCCTCTGAATTTGGAAGAGCAGGGACTTGAACCTGGCTCTTCCTCATCCCAGGGGAGTATCCTAACTACTGAGTTATTGGCTATTCTGGGATGGTTTGTTGGGAGAAATTTTGAAAGGTCTAGTTTTTTTTCTGATGTGGAACAACAAATGTCAAACTCAACACTCTCTTTTAGGGAAATGGAATTCTTGTTTTCCAGCCAGCCCCACTTCTGAGTTTGCATATCCTCGCTGTCTTTGAATGAACTTGAATTTGAGAAGCCTTTGCGTTTAGCTGGAATGTTTCTAGTCAGTTCATCAGAATTTGGCATGCTCTGTGCTTTTTTTTTTTTTTTCCCTAGGCAAAGTGTTGCTTCTTTGGGGAGCACTTGTATTAAAGACTGTATGCATCATTTCATCACTGTCTGTGTAACCAGAATTTTTATAGTACATATAACTCAGTTACAAACTGTTCAAATGCTTCCAACATTCTTTGTGTTTTTGTGAAACTTGTATCTAGAAAAACAGGCTTTGCCTTTGGGTGATGTGTTATATTGATAATCAACTTTTAGTATCTTAACAGAATATTTGCTGATAGTCCAGGTATTAAAAAATGTCTATTATTTACATCCCCCAGCACTGCAGTGCCCGAGCATCTATGCCATTTTCACTGGGTCCACAGAAGTAGGAACAGTAGCTGCATTTTTTCCTTTTCCAGATATTCCATCTATTGTAAGACACACTCTGAAATAGTGGAATGAACAAGTTCCCCTCCATTAATTTCAGTTGAAGCTGTGGGTTGGAGAGATAGTATGATGAATAGAAATGGAGGGAGAATGAACATTGTATAGGGAGAGAGTGACTGATTGGGAGTTTTTTGGTTCGAGAGGTGTGAGCATATTTGGAATTTAGGAAAAAGGAGAGTGAGTGGGTGATGGAGAGAGAGGGCATGCATTAGCGATCAAAGAAGAGGGACAGTGCGTATGATGGTTTGGAAGGGAGAGATTGAGTGTGTGAGAGAAGAGCATGAGACCCCAGGACCCCTTTCCACCCCACTGCACAGTTACATTCTTTGGTTGCCTCTCCACAAAGCCTCACTAATTCTGTTAGACTGACTGTGGGCCTAAGCATGCAGTTCAGACTTTGCACAGCACTGATAATGGCAAATGGCTTGTAGCTAGCACTTCGCTGTCTCATTGTGAAAGGGATTGGCACCCTTTACCTGTCCAGTGTGGTAATGTGTTTTTTATGGTCTCTTTGTCCTTGTTTAGCTTGCTTAGGCACTTCTTTACTTTTATTAAGAAGGTAAAATGTATAAATTAATAAAACCCAAACCAAACACTCCTTGTAAATCTTGCTGAGCATGTTGTCCAAAACACTCCAGCTGAAATTACTGGGAGCAATAGGTGCTTGGTACTTATGAAAATCAGACACTTCTGGAAATGTTGGTTTTAACTTTTAGATGTATCTTGAGACAGGCATTAAAGGCTTTTGGATAATTCCGAAACAAAGGTTAACATTAAGGGATGCTAGTGTTAGTTAGGCTGCAGGTTAGTAAGATCTAACTGTTATGGCTCACTACCTGCCAGTGAGCTGTCTCTGATCACTGCATTACAGTGAATCTTCTTTAGCTTAAAATGAGCTAAGATGCATGTCTAATTAAATATTGAGGACCATGATTTAATTTTATGCAGTCACCTAATTCATTTATTTTGCTTTCTTCTATTTGTAGCTCCTTAAGTGCAATGTAATTATTCCAGATACAAATGAAGGAAACTGCCACTGGCTCCAAGGAAAACAAGAGGTCAAGCAGCATTGGCTATCCTGCAGTAAACTGCATTGGCTAGGATTTGATTTGGCACCTGGCAGTTGAGTTTAGTTCAGTAAACCCATTATTAAGCTTTTATTAGCCAATAATGAATAAATAAGCTTGGGGGGCTCCTGGGTTTTGAAAGTATTTTATATAGTCAGCAGTTGGTGATAAATGAGAAGTAAGCATTTTTCAGTTGTATTTATTCTACTGTTTTCTGTGCAAAGCAACAATATCATTTTAAATGACTGTCTCTGCCCAGAAACAAACACATGCAGCACTATGATCTCAGGAATGGTGTGGTTTAATGGTCAGAGAAGAGGATTAGATGCCTTAACTGCAGGCTATCTTCCTTTATATTTACTGTTCAATTCTGTAGTCTGACAAAGCATTTAACTAGTTTGTGCCTTGATTTTTCTTCCGTGAACTTGGTATAAAACATGAATCCCACTGGTATGTAGAGGATTTAAATGAAGTGTCAGCTTGAAATAGTTTATTACTTTCAGGTACTGCATCTACCCTATATTAAAAATCTCTTCTATATAGTTTGTTATATGGCGCTCATCACAGTAGTATCTGATTACTTAATGCCCTACTGAAAGGTTATGTGACTGCACATCTGTCATGGGTTTGTTTTCTCACCCTCTCCCCAGGGGGATATATGGGCAGTGGAGTGAAATATGATTAAGCTCCCGGTGTCCCTTTCGATGGAAGGTGCTATGGAAGTGCACAGTTATATTAACTAAAATTCAAAGCACTTTTACAAACTTGAATGGTTCTAGCCTCCTACCAATTTATTTTTTTAAATATGTACACCTGTTTCCATAGGCGCTGACTCCGTGGGTGGGAATTAGAAAGAAGCTTCCCCTTTGGCAGGTTATTCCATTAATGTCCAACAGTGGGTTTTTTGTATCTTCCTTTGAAGTATCTGGTAGTGGTCACTGCTGAGAAAAGATACTGGACTAGATGGACCACTGCTCAGGTCTGGCAGTTATGTCCCCAAGTTGCTTGCCTGAGGCCTGTGGAGCAGCAGGAGTTGTCCAGAGGGAATGGGGAAAGGCTCTGTAACTCCCTGTGATGTTTTCCATGGGGTTCAGGTACCAGTAAAGGGAGTTTACCAAATATATCATACCTATTCTCCTGGAGTCAGATTCTGATCCCCTTACTCATATTGAATAGCACTTTGTCTGCAAATAGCCCCATGGACTTCAGCAGGTCTACTGATGGAGTAAGATGTTACTGTTAGAGAAGTGAACCTGAATCTGGCCCCTTAATTATGTGCTATTAATGGCTATTCCCTTAGTTTTAAGATGTGTTAGTTACTACTATTCTGTAAAACTAAATCAACTGATCCTAGTTCCTCAGGGAAGTACCCATCTCAGATATTGATATCTGAAGGTGAGTTTTATTTATTCTGTAGAGCATGTCACTATGGGATTTAGTTGCTGCACCTGGATAGATTACAGTAGAATCTCAGAGTTGTGAACAACCAGGGCTGGCCTTACCATGAGGCGAACTGAGGCGGCCGCCTCAGGTGCCAGACTGTAGAGGGGCGCCACTAGGACCGAAAGTGTAGAAAGTTGTGTCTCCTGCTGGTTTTGGCCCAAGCGAGTGGGCATGGGGGTGTCATTTGAGCTCCCCGCCTCAGGTGCCAAAATATTGTGGGCCAGCCCTGTGAACAATTCGGGAATGGAGGTTGTTTGTAACTCTGAAATGTTCGTGACCTTGAACAAAGTGTTATGGTTGTTCTTTCAACATTTTACAACTGAACATTGGTGTAATACACCTTTGAAACTTTACTATTCAGAAGAAAAATGCTGCTTTCCCTTTTTCCCCCATAGTTTACATTTAACACAGTACTGTAATACATTTGCTTTTTATTTTGGCAGGGGGTCTCTGCTGCTGCCTGATTGTGTATTTCCGGTTCCAAATGAAGTGTGTGGTGGACTGGACAGTTCGTACTCTGAGGTTCTACTATATAACACAAATTAGATGTATTATTTGCAATAAAAACACACACAAATATGATTTAAAATTAATTAATTTCTAAACAAAATAAGTAAGCTTTACTCTGTGAACTGAAGGCTTTTAGGTTTCCCCTGGACTTTCCAGCAGAATGAATTCAGTGGAAAAAGTCCAGCTTTTTTTTTTTTGCTAACAATTCCCAGTACACCGTATGCATGTAGTTGCTTTGAACTCCTTGCTTCTTTAGCTGTTTGTCTGTGCCTTTTAGAACTGCATCCCTCTTATAGAAAGCTCTTTATTTACAAGTGTTGCTTTTGGGACCTAACGTAATCTTTGGCCTATGAAATGCGAGTCCCTGGATATGCCATGTAGTATGGAATAAAAAAACTACATTAAACAATATCGCACAGCCTAACATTCAAAGCCTGTGCAACCTTAATTTGGCCCCTTTGTGCATATGGCCCCTATGTGGTCATGTAATTAAAGACTTTGTTTCCCCACATAGCCCATATTAATAACCTGCACCTTGACTGAACTGATCCTAAGACAAATGGCTTTAATCCGTCTTCTGCCCAGCAATGGGAGAGTGAAGTATCAGCTCTGTCTTGGCTTGAGCAAAAGGAGATGCAACATAGAGTTGTGATTTTTTTGTTTGTTTCTTGATCCTTATGCTATTCCAAAGTTAATATCAGCTCCACAGCAGTAAAGTGGTGAAACTATATGATACAACAGAAAATGTCAAATTTTGTAGGTTAATATTGACATGGCCTTTTGACATCAGATGTCACATTACACAGAACCTAGAGCACTAGTTCTCAGACTTTCGTACTGGTGACCCCTTTCACATACCAAGCCCCTGAGTGCGACCCCCCCCTTATAAATTAAAAACACTTTTTTATATATTTAACACCATTATAAATGCTGGATGCAAAGCAGGGTTTGGGGTGGAGGCTGACAACTTGCGACCCCCCATTTAATAACCTCGTGACCCCCTGAGGGGTCATGACCCTCAGTTTGAGAACCCCTTACCTAAAGACGCTTCTCTTCCTGGGTAGGGCTGCATTTCTGGGAAGTCTGTCTTAGAGCTCCCTCTCATGGCTAAATGCACTAATGCAACCAGTCTTGAAAGTGTGATGGGGTTGCCAAAAGAAATGAGTAATTTTAGGGTATCCAGTAGTAAAAGCAGGTAATTCTCAAAATTTCCCACACATCATCAACTTGCATGTCCATTAAGCAAATTATTTGTAGTTTTAGTTTTTTTGTAAAAATGTAATCTTTTGTCATACCAACACTGTCCTTTTCAGATAAAATGAGCTAAACATATGCTCTTGAATTATAATATTGATAAGTGAAATTTTAATAAAACTAACCCCTTGGAATGATCAGATTGCGGTAATAGTACGGAAATGTATTAACTTTTTAAAAAATTATCTCTACAATTAAGTCAAACTGTTTTATAAAGAAAGTAGAAGAATTTCCTATGTCTTCTTTTTTACTTTAAATGGAAAACCAACTTAGAAACAAACATTTTGAATCTTAAGTTGCTAAGTTAGAAATAAGTAAGTGTGTGCGTGCGTGTGTGTATTTATTTTCCTGTGGCAAGGGTAAACTTTGGTGACAATCTGAGCATTTTTGCACACTACTAAATGCGTAATTGCAAAAAAGTACCAGATAGCCCTCCAACCCCTGCATTTAGGGCCACCCATTTCCTTGAACAATTGTAATGTTATTCTTTCATATTGTGGGGATGACTCAGGTCACTATACACTCCATATACCTCATATAGGTATAAGATGATACTGAAAATTAACAATAAAAGGCAATAATTACATATCTCACAAAACTGTGACTATTACAACTGGCTGCAACTTTATTTACAATAGTTCCTTTTTTCACAAAGGAAATGCATTAAATCTTCCCCGAGGTTTTTTCCATTGTTAGGGTCAGAACAGAGAAGAGCTCCCTTTTGCTTAGCCATGTGCAACTTCACTTCCTACATTGTCATTGTCATAAGAACGGCCATACTGGGTCAGACCAAAGGTCCATCTAGCCAAGTATCCTGTTTTCTGACAGTGGCCAATGCCAGGGAGAGTGCTGCAGAGAGAATGAACAGAATAGGTAATCATCAAGTGATCCATTTCCTGCCGCCCATTCCCAGCTTCTGGCAAACAGAGGCTAGGGTCCAGGCTCATGGGTTCGGCAGTTTGCTGTTTCTTGCCCAGGTGTGATTCTTAGGGTATGTCTACACTACGAAATTAGGTCGATTTTATAGAAGTCGATTTTTCGGAAGAGACTTTATACGGTCGATTGTGTGTCCACACGAAGCGCATTAAGTCAGCGGAGTGCATCCTCACTACCATGGCTAGCATCGACTTACAGAGTGGTGCATTGTGGGTAGCTATCCCGCAGTCTCCACTGCCCATTGGAATTCTGGGATAAGCTCCCAATGCCTGATGGGGCAAAAACATTGTCGTGGGTGGTTTTGGGTACATGTCGTCAGTCGCCCCTCCCTCCATGAAAGCAATGGCAGACAATCGTTTCGCGCCTTTTTTCCTGGGTTACCCCTGCAGACGCCAAACCATGGCAAGCATGGAGCCCACTGAGCTCACCGTCACCACTGCAGCTCCTGGGTGCCTTCGCAGCAGACAGTGCAGTAGGACTGCTAGCCATCCTCGTCCATAGTGTACGGCTCCACTGCTTCTGCTGCAACTCTGCTGTCCTGCAACTCTGCAGCAGACAGTGCAGTAGGACTGGTAGCTGTCCTTGTCGGACATGTAGCTTGGCCGGGGGTTCTGGGAAAGTCTTCCTTGCCCGGCTCCTAGCAACCTCCAGGGCATGGTGTACGCCTTCCGCTTCAACTCTGCTCTCCTATGAGCTGGAGGCTTCTGCCGCAGGTTGCTCTCCCAGCTGGCAACACCGCGCGGTTGCACCTACCCCAACCTCCCCTTGCTCCCATGGCTCATGAAGCCTGGACAGTAGTAAGGAGCAGTTCAACTATAGGCTGAGCAAGTGCAGAATGGTGGTAGAATGTGCCTTTGGACATTTAAAAGCTCACTGGCGCTATTGGTCATACCTCAGTGCAACCAACATTCCCACTGTTATTGCTGCTTGCTGTATGCTCCATAATATCTGTGAGAGTAAGGGGGAGACTTACTTATGGTGGGGTGGGAGGTTGAGGCAAATTGCCTGGCATTCGATTTTGAGGAGCCAGACACCAGGGCGATTAGAAGAGCACAGCAAGGCGCACTGCGCATCAGAGAGGCTTTGAAAACCAGTTTCATGACTGGCCAGGCTACGGTGTGACAGTTGTGTGTGTTTCTCCTTGATGCAAACCTGCCCCCTTTGTTGATTTTAATTCCCTGTAAGCCAACCACCCTCCCCCTTTCAAAATAAAGTAACTATATAACTATTGTTTTGAAACCATGCATTCTTTCTTAATTTTAAAAAGTGAGATAACGGACAAGGTAGCCCGGGTGGGGGAGGAGGGAAGGACAAGGCCACATTGATTTTTAGTGTGGCTACAATAAGCAAACTTCTGTTGCTTGGGCCATCCTCTGGAGTGGAATGGCTGGGTGCCTGGAGCCTCCCCCCCACCCCACACACACCATTCTTGGGCGTCTGGGTGAGGATGCTATGGAACATGGGGAGGAGGATAGGCAGTTATACAGTGGATGCAGCGGGGGTCTGTGCGCTTGATGGCTTTCCTGCAGCTCCAACAGACGCTTTATCATGTCTGTTTGCTCCCCCATTAGCCTCAGCATCGCATCCTGCCTCTGCTCTTCATGCTCACTTAATTCTTTTCTGACCTCTACTACTGAATGCCTCCATGAATTAAGCTGTGCCCTATCAGTGCGGGAGGACAGCATGAGCTTGGAAAACATGTCATCGCAAGTGCATTTTTTTTTGCCTTCTAATCTGCGATAACCTCAGGGACGGAGATGATAGGGGGAGCGTAGAAACATTCTACGCTCTATTATTCTGGAGGCGCTACAATTCTGGGCTTGCCTGAGCTCCTTAATTTTCATGTGGCGCTGTTGTGCATCCCTGTTGTAGCCTCTGTCCATCATGCTCTTGGAGACTTTGGCATATATATTGGCATTAAGTCTTTTGGAATGGAGTTCTGACAGCACAGATTCCTCTCCCCGTACAGCGATCAGATCCAGTACCTCCCGTTAGGTCCATGCTGGAGCTCTTTTGCAGTTCTGGGACTGCATGGTCACCTGTGCTGATGAGCTCTGCATGGTCACCTGTTCTGATCAGCTCGCCATGCTGGTCAAACAGGAAATGACATTCAAAAGTTCCTGGGGCTTTTCCTGTCTACCTGGCCAGTGCATCTGAGTTGAGAGTGCTGTCCAGAGCGGTCACAATGGAGCATCCTAGGTTAGCTCCCAGAGGCCAATACTGTCAAATTGCATCCACGCGACCCCAAATTCGACCCAGCGTGGTCGATTTTAGCGCTAAACCCCTCGCTGGGGAGCAGTACAGAAATTGATTTTAAGAGCCCTTTAAGTTGACAAAACAGGCTTTGTTGTGTGGCTGGGTGCAGGGTTAAATCGACCTAATGCTGCTAAATTCGACCTAAACTCATAGTGTAGACCAGGGGCAAAGTATCACTGGGTAAAGAACCACTATATCTGTTCCCTCGGCTACAATTTCCCTCATCAGGACAGTGAATTCCCACCTTCTATCTCAGGTAGCAGGGCTAATACCTGGAAATATAGAATGTCTGTAAAGTACTGTTATCACTTCTTGACCTGAACTGCTAGTCAAAGTTTGGGGCTGTGGGGATGTTCCAGTTTGGAGTAAAATTTGACAATAGAGTCTGGCATTTCTTTGATGCAATCTTGTTTAGTTCCAGGGAATGTGCGAAGCCCTGCTTCTCTGACGCAGGAGGAAACAAGAGTAAAAGGAGCAAGTTTCTTAGCTAATAGTCCCAAGCTTCTTTCAGCCAGCATCCCCAGCCCAGAGTCTCTCTTTAAGGTTCTCCCGGGGTCACTGTGCTTTCAGTCTGCTGCTTGGCTTTTTTGCTCTGCCTCGGTCTCTTTCCCTTTCTTTGCTGCACTCCAGCGTGTCTTTTTTTCACCCCTGCAGACAGACAGACACACACTTGGTCTGAACAATACTGCATGGAACCCTCTGCTGACATGGTGCTAGTTTCTGAGGAGACTCTACTAGGCCTTGTTTTAGACACAAGCCTCTTAACTGTCTCTTGAGCAAAGAGCACATTCAACCAATTGGTTTCAGCGAGGTTTTAAGTCATCCCACCACAAGGCTCATAACAGTGTGTTCTAGAATATTTATTAACTAAGTGTACCTTAAATCCAGGATTATGGGCCTGAGCCAGTGGGGGTTTCAACCTGGTATCACTTGCACAGCCTCTCCTATTTGTACTCTCTAGCAGCTTCCAAGTTGGTAGCATTGTTCAGTGCAAATGGGGTAATGTTTAATATCAATGTCCAGAAGCCATGGGGTTCAAATAAAGTTCACAGGACGATGGGCCCCATGGCCTTGTTGTGATTTGTGAGAATTCAAACAGTTTTGCTTGGCACTATATTTCCAAGCGACTTGGTTCTGCAGTCCATTGATCTGCAGTTAGCCATCACTGTGATTTCTGTCCCCCATCATCTCCACTCTACATATGTTCCAAATTATTTAGCTTTGCTGACAGACTTAGACCCTGTCTTCCACAGAGTTCTGGGTGGCCTGCTTTTAGCCTCACGACAGCCTACCAATTATCCATTTGACTAGTTATAGTTGGAAGAGTGCTTAGTTATTGAAATTCTATAAGACTGTCATCTTTTTACCTGGCTGTCAAACTGCAAACTTCACAATGCAGGGACAGACTTCAATATTAATCCAAAATATTAATAAAAATATAAACTTTTTAAAAACTAGGTAATACAAATGTGTTTGTATAGCTACAAGTATGTTACAGCCAGGATGCTTGAAAATATTACAATCAGTGTACATTGAGTTACATTATAAAATGTTCAGGCTGATTAAAGAAATTGTCTCCCAGGGACAAAGAAATATCAATAAGATATGCTTTTATGGTTAAGAAGGGGTTGTTTTTTAGCCTTAAAAGTGGTATACAGACTCAGAAAAGTTGCATTTTAAACTTTACCTTGCTTTTACTTTTACACTATTTTGTGCTATGTTTAAAACATATAGTGGGTATTGAAATCTGTGCTTTGTGCAAAATACTTAATAAAAGTTTAATTGCTATAACAGACAAATTATAACTTAAGGAACTTGGGTCAAGAGGCTAACCCCTAAGAGTGCCTTAAAGTAGACCAGAACATCCCATTATGTATAAGATACCAGTTCGGTACAAATGTAATCCTTATCTCAAGAAAACAAACCATGTCAAACATTCATGTTTTAGGAAAAGATCTGACTGTGAAAAGGAATTTTAGGGTTGATTTCTCAAAGCAAAAAATCTAGAGATAAGGTGGGCTTTTTTCACCTCCACAGAAAAATGTCAACGTAAGCCCACACAAAGAAACATCCTAGTTGAAGTGAATTGTATAATTACTCTAAACACTTTATTCAGAAAAACCTCTGGGAAAAACCGGTGTCAATGAAAATGTGTTAAACCTTTTGTTTATTAGATGTTTTAATGGCAAACGCCTCTGTGAAATGCATACTTGCAAATACGTTAGCTAAATACAAAGATCTTAATATAATTTCCTAATATCATTGATATATAAATTGTAAAATACTTTAATTACCCAGATGGAATCTGATGAACTTGCTAAACTAATTTCTTGCTAAACTAATTTCTAATGTAAGAAGCCATTCAAATAGAGAATATTTTTATTAATAGGGAATTAATTTCTGTCAGTGCTAAAACAACTCCCTCACCCACGTCAAGAAGACAAGAAACATCCCTCCAAAAACTATTTAAAAACTCAACTACTATAATAACTACTTAAGCTAAAGACTTTCTAAGAGCTATTTAATTTGAAAGACTGTTTTGAGAACTAAAACCTTTCCTATAAAAGAATAGGAGTTTTTAGACTCTTCAAAAACAGAAGTTTATTTCCTGTTGCACGCTAAGAAAATTCAAAGAATATCTCAGAAAATGAATAGAAAGGAAGTTTAAACTCTAACTTTAGAAGATTATTTGCACAAAAAGAACAGTGCAATTAAAAATGTTGTATATTCATTAAACAGAGGGCCTATCTGGAAGCTGACAGTATCATCTAAGCCAACCCCTAATGACATGAAGCCAATGGAAAGATGGCAGCAAAGAGCTTTTATTTCTAACCAAGCCTGAGGTGTGCTTTCCTAATTTCATGGAAATAGGAAGGAAATGTTATACAACTCTGAAGTGAGCACCTCTCACACACAGACCCTCTGCTACCCTGTTCAAAACAGCAAGCACTCCACATACTCATCCTTGTCTGTCTCTACAAGCAAGCTATTACAGACAGCTAAAAAGAATTGATAAGCCTCAAGAGGAAACAAACCAAAGGGAAACCTCTCCAAGAATTAAACATGGACTGGTGAGAGAAAGTTAACTAAGATACCGAGCAGGGATTAGATTTAGAAGAGTTTTAATACTTTTACTGGGTTATGGAAATGCTGTTGTAACTGAAGACACTAACAGTTTCTTCTATTAATTGCCAATGGTTAGACCACTTATTCCTGGAGAGAACACAGGGTGCTAAACATTGGTTAAGAGAAATGGAAACATTTTTTGGGGATTTAAGATGCTTAATACTAGTAGTTGGCATCTTTTAAAATACCTCCCTAAATGGCTTATTCTGTATAAGTGATTGAAATATTTGCTTTGATTTCTTAAGATTTAGCTAAGATTGCTTACTTATTCCATTTATAAACTGATTGGTTATTATTAATAGTCAACGAGGTCATCCACCTGTCCTGAAACAAATTATAAGCAGTTTCAGAATCTATAATAGACTAGGTTTGGTGCACAATAATTTTGGGAAACAATCTGCTTTGGTATTAACCTGCCAAACAAAGAATGGCCCCAGAGGTGATCCACTCTCAAAGGGTAATCTCTGTTAATACCTCTCTGCAGAGAGACGTATAGAAGAGATGGTAACAGAAATAACAAGTTTATCATTTGTGTTTGTTTTGTTTAATGTTTTCTTTTCCTTTCTTTAATAATAATAATATAGCCTTGGTTAGTAATTTATTATTTTGCTTGGTTTCAATCATGGTGTCCCAGGGGTATGTAAAAGAACCCCTGTGACTGAAGTCGTGGGAGTCACAACCATGAATTGTCAATAAGTGAAATAAATTAGTTAGAGCTGCACTCCCATTTCTCTAAATATTTTTAGTAACTTTTAAAATACAATTATTTGGCATTCAACAATTTTGATTCCCCCCCACCCTTTCTACCCCACAACACTCTTTGGTCAAATTTTTAGTATTTATTGATTCAGATCAATAGGATGGTAACTATTCAACTGTACTCAGCACTCAGTTGGAGTACTGTGTCCAGGTTGGGGCACCAGGAGTTGCCAGTTTTGGTTGGATGAATTCCTGGAGATTTTATCACATGACATAATCTTTAATTACAGATTAATCTTTAATTTCTGAAGACTCCAGGACAATGCTGAAGGATTGGCAACCCTAGGCACTACACATAGAGGTGGAGCGTCAGAGGAGAGTAACAAAAATAAGAAGTTTGGAAATCATGATGTGTGAAGAAAGGTTGAAAGAACTGGGGATGTTTAGTCTAGAGAAAAGAAGTCTAGAGGGGGACATAAGTCTTTAAATATGTACAAGGTTGTTATAAAAATGGGCAGTCATCAATTGTTTTCTGTGTCCAGGGAGGGTAGGACAATAAGTAATTGGCTAAGTTTGCAGCAAGGAAGATTCAGGTTATATATTCGGAAAAAGTTTCTAGCTATAAGGACAGTTAAACACTGAAACAGGTTACTGAGGGAAGCTGTGGAATCCATGTCATTGAAGATTTTAAAAAACATGTTAGATAAACACCGGTCAGAGAGAGTCTATATATACTTAATCCTGCTTCAATGCAGGGGGTATGGACTAGTTGACCTCTGGAAGTCTCTCTCAGTATCACATTTCTAACTAATATTTCAAGGAAATCTGTCTTTCTGTGTTGGTTTTCCTATTGGTTCTTAAGAATGTTAACACAAAAAATATCCATCTGTTCAGAATATAGCTAGCTACCTATATTAATGAAAGCTGGATAACTGAAAAGGTCTTGCCAATCCAAATTTCTGCCAAAGCTAATTGTCATCTAGGAATCTGAAGCAGCAATTTTTTTCAGTTCATATTCTCAGGAAACAATAGTAAAACCTGTTTTTAAAAAAAACCATGATTTTTTTGGCGTGTCAGTTAATAATTTATTAACCTTCTGTCAGCCTGCACCACCAGGTACTCCTGTCAACATTTTGGTATTGGTCTAACTTTTCAATGATTTGTGTGTTGACTTTGTGGACAGTCAGCTTTCTGAGTGCTGACCAGATGTTTGGATCCCACCTACAAAGCTTAAGTAAAATAAGCAATGGTCTATTGGGAGATAATTGACCGCAGCATGAGTTATTATGCATCCCAAGCCAAACTCATTGTAACTTCATTGTAGTTGGAGTGAGCTATTCAGCAGATATTCCATGACCACCTGAGTACAATGGAATTACTATAGGCCATGCTATAACTCATGTTATTAATGACTTTATGTTTTGGAGATTCTTGAAATTCAATCATGAAATACTCATTTTAAACTCCCCTGTAT
This sequence comes from Chelydra serpentina, assembly GCA_037349315.1. Lineage (NCBI taxonomy): Eukaryota > Metazoa > Chordata > Testudines > Chelydridae > Chelydra > Chelydra serpentina. The sequence goes on from JBAIAC010000002.1 coordinate 84,941,563, forward strand.
TGTAACATCATGAAGGTGATGGAGCCAAATGAATGTAATGGATTTATCTGGCTAGCCAGTTAAGAAGTCTTCTGCACTAATGTTGTTGTCTGCTCCTTAGCCATCCTCTCACATACCCAAGCAAAGCATGGGTTCCTTTTCATTGGAACTGCTGAGAGAAGTATAAAAGCATCAAACCATTGCCATCCTCCCTGGCATCAGGATTCCAGGGCTACCCAGGTCTGCCTATTCCTTCCACATCAGACACATTTATGGCTTGTTGGTGAGGCTACAAAAGACCCCTGCTTTAGCTCAGTAGTGCCTCTTGACACCCTGTTTTGCAGTCCTGCTTTACTTCCTGATTTGAAGTCAGGCTACTAGTGCTCCACTCTTGACAGCCCAAAAGGGAATTTTCAGAGCAGCACCTGGGGTCAGAAAAAATGAAGTTCCAGCTGCTCTGCTAATACTCTTCCTGTTTAGAAAGAAGTTTGTCCTCTTCTGGGAGAGTCCCAGGATTCTGCTGCTGAGATGGGAAGGGATGCCGATCTTCTGGGAGGGAGTGAAGAGCTGAATTTGAGGTGAGGCTGGCTGCTTTGGAAGAACTGCTCTAGATATTGGAAATAGGGGACTGGGGTGGGCACTTTGCCCTTAGAACAACGGAGCAGGTGAGTGAAGTCAAAGCCAGGAGCCTGACCCTATTGGGTGTGGGACACCTCATGATGTGGTGAGCACTGTCAACTCATTGAAGTTCCTGCATGTCCCGGCTGATCACTTTAATTATTATCTGTATTATCATAGCACTTAGGAGTGCTAGACATGGTCCAAGACCACAGTGTGCAAACACAGAACTAAAAGATGGTCTCGGCCCCAGTGTGTGGCAATTAACTCACAGTTTATTTTGTTTGCAATTTAATAGGTTTCTTTTCATTCATAACAATGAATAAGATCTCTCCTCATGGTGCTCCTTCAATGAGTCACTTATTTTGGAACATGAAACATCAGTCTAAGTAGACAAAGTAGAATTTATTATATTCTAAGATCACATACAGCATATTTATAATATCCCAAGTGTATTGGTTTCTAAACAGGCAGTAAGCAAACCAAGAGGCAGAGAAATGTCTGTTAATATTGTTATTTCTGATTCTATGTAGCTGTAAAGTACAAACTGAGCTACTGTACAGTAGAAGGGGAACTCTTTCAACAAATGCATAGAACATTCACTTTGTTCTAACACCGTTATTTCTTTACTATCAAATCTTCCTGGTTCAAAGTTGTTCTGTATAAGACATCTCCTTATCAAATGTACCTGAACATAAATTCAGAGAAGAATGTTGGTTGAATAATGCCAGTGATCTTGGGTGTAGGAACGTAATGGTTTATCACACAAAATGATAAACTATAGCATGGTGCTCCTGAGCATGCTTATTCTTCTAAATTGTTGTTGCTTCCTATTAGCATAAACTTTAGTGAAAATTAGCTCTTTACAGCAAGAGAACATACTTTTACCAACCCAGGTCAGATTAACTTAAGTATATCGCTTGTGTGTATATATAATATATAGCTATGCTGTGAACTAAGGAGGTTTCCTGAGGATCAGGCAATTCTAAAATGTAGATTCTAGTGCTTTTAAAATAAAACACCACTTCTCATGCATTTTAAATTGCAATGTATTTTGCAGAATACATATTTTTATTGTATGTTATTAAAGGCCTTATTTAAGCTGCTACAGCAATAACATGCTTGGCACTGGAAAAGTGTATGGTTTGAGTCTTCAGTCTGAACATATTACCACAACTAGTAAAATATTGGCACAAGCATGAAAACATACATATGTTATAGTATCTATTTCACATCACTATTTATAAATGGACATCTATAAATCTGTTTGGAGTACTCTATTCTCAGTGACATCACTTTTCTTCGCTATTAATATAGTATTTTAACCAAGAAAAGATCTCTCCACTGATGATTAAGATTTATTTCAATTGGTTGCCTATTTGTGTCATTTTTTCATATCCATTTTACAAGTTGTGAACTTAGCTATGTTGTAGCAGTCTCCAGAGTAGAGCCATAATGAGTTATATATCAAACAAGGTGACTTGACAGTTTATAAGACACTTACTATTGCAATGTGTGTGGCTTGCTCTGCAGTGTGAACGTGTAAGACCTATTAACATTAATCTTTTCAGTAAGATTATTAACACAAACTGACATCCCAGCCTTTGTATGTCTGTAGCAATAAGAACTACAGACTGAGTTGTCCCCTTACACACACAGGAATTCCCATTGAAGTCAGGTCTTATTGGGACTGGTCTGAGAAAAGACTGCAAGATTTGGCCCAAAGTAAAACATTTCAGTTGTATATCTTCATCCTAAATCCGCTGCAGGAGATTGGATTTTTTTAAAATGGATCCAATGAAGTTTGGGATTCCATATATTTTATCTTGGCAGCTTTCCATGCTTGTCTTCCCTGAAATTGCTGTCCATTAACTTCTCTCCACTACATTCTAAGTAATTCTGAATATTGCCCCAAAGAACAAACCAAACAAACAAAAAACCTCCCCCCCATGTGAGATTTGACACTATAAACCAGGCTGTTTAAAATCCAAGTTTTAGTATAGAGTGAAGTCTAATGCCCAAAGTTAAGGATCACAGTGGTAATGCTGACCTCTTTAGACATAGCAGAAATTTGTACCATAATAACTAAACAATCAGCTATTTTTGGCTAAACATGAGAGAATAAATCTTTCAGTAAATAAGGAAATGAATGTATTAAACGGCTTGATTTCCTACCCAAACATCTACTTTGGGGGGTTTCTGTAACCTCAGTTTGCAAATATTCTGCAGAATTCAACATTTGCACTTAAGTTCCTCATAAAAAAGAACAAGGATAGGGAACTCACAAGTATAATTATTACAGTGGCAGTATGGTGCACACAAAACAACTATTGCATCTTGTATATTTTTTTCTTGTAGCTGGCACTGATAGGGAATTTTTTAAAAAATCAAATAGATTTTGCATGCAGTTAAATGCCATTTAAACACATCTTTAAACACATTGTTTCCTCCTTGATTGCCAAATAGCTCATTTCCTTCTAAACAGTTCCTTATGTTGCACATGCACAAGGATACATGGGCGAGAGGTCAGGCTGGAAGCAAGAATGAGCTTTCCTAACAATGGACTTAGCAGACCTAAGGAGAATGAATGAGCTAATGCTTTTCACAGTGAGCCCAGTTGTGCCCACCGTTACTGAGTTAGCATGAGTAAGGGTGGAGGATTCATCCCAGAGTTTGGAGAGGAGAGAGAGAGAGATTGATTAACTGTGTCAAGGGTAAGTCCTATAGAAATGTCCTGCTTCTTTCACTATGTCCCACCCCAACCAAATGTGATACTGTGCACAACAACCCCAGATGTGTTATGAACTAAGGATACAATCTACAGGTACTTGTTTCTCAGAGTGAATGTAAGGACTAGATACCAATTATGCCATAGTTGAAATGCCATGGAAATCATGTGTGGAATGCAATGCTGGAAAGATACATTAAGAAAACAACTCACATTACAGAAAATAACAAAATGGAATAAGATTTGAAATGTAACTGTAGATTCTAAGCAATTGGGCAGTGAGGTGGTGAGCATTTTTACACAGTCTATTAAGTTTCAGGGGGTGTGCAGTAAAAATGATCCAGCTTGCTCAGCTAATTAAATACCTTCAACCCAACTACTCCTATCAGTCTAGATTGAAATGTGACCAACAAATATTGAAGGAAGTATTCAACTTCAGAAAAATTGAGGGGTGTGATAGGATATCCCCTCTGGGCAATTCACTGGAACCCTTTGTATCTGTTGCAGTATTCACAACACTGTGTGCAGCCAGCTGCCCACAGCATAGCCCCGTTTCATGGAATGTGTATAGCAGATGTTTGAATGGTATTAACAAATGGAGGTCTAAAAGCTTTCTCCTGTTTAACAAGCTCTATTCAAAAGTTATTTAAATCATGATCAATAGCAATATATTTTAAATTCCTCTTAATCCTGCCTTTCACACTCTATATACTGTATATTGGTAGACCTACTTTTCATGCAAAATGAAGCCTACTGATATACCGTCTTGAATGAAATAATCTATTTCCTCATAATCCCTTTAGTCAATTACTGCACCCTTTAATTTTTAGCCATGTCACGTCTCTGTTCAGAAAATTAAATACAGCTACATATTATGGCTTTTGAAATTTGAAAAACAAAGGTTTGGGCAGAGAGATGAAAGACAACCTTTGAAAATTGTCTATTTACATATATATCAAGTGGAATCGCCAATTAATTTGTAGGACACACATGAGTTTGCCACTCCTTCTTTATCATTCTCATGTAGGAGAAATACATGCTATAGTATTCAGAATGCTTCCTGTGTAACAGATAGGTTTATGGGTGCTTTAACAGATCTTGGAAATTCCTGAAAATAAGCCCAAAGCTCTTGAAGAGTGCTGGAACTAGTCCATCTGTAACTGGACCATAATACAGTCTGACAAATGCCAAAAAAAAAAGGGCAAAAAATCCCCAACACAAGCTGGAGTGGTGTGCCAATATTCCAAAATGAAGCAAGCTGTATGAAATGTCTATTGTATTTTTCTTAGTGGTGGTGTCAAAGAGAGAGCTCTCTTTTCAAACAAATGAGACTATGGAAACCAAGGGGATTCAGGTTTTTTCCATGAAAGCAAAATGTTTACAATCAAATAGTGAAATGTAGAGCCCATAATAATTTCAAAGTGTCTCCATTTTACAGCAGGAAGCTCCCTCAAGAAATCCTTGATGAGTGACTAAATGTTTACTGGAAAATATCTGATTCACCAAAGGCTGATATCACATATGAATCATCTCGTGTGGCAGGCCAATTGTTGGAAAAGGCAATCAGTGTGGTCAGAAAGATTCCTGGAAAAGGCAACCCTGGGAAAGCCCCAATGAAAACAAATGGACCAATGACCTATCAATGATCCTTCAGTATGTTCCCCTCCTCAGTCAGTCTGTCTCTTTCCTCTTTCATACTATTATTGGTTAATTGCCAATGGATATGTGTTTGGCCCATACATCATGTTACTCAGGTCAGTGTGGCTAGCTGGGACTTGCCCCAGCACAGGGGTAATCCACATGTGGCATTGAGTTCTGGCCTCACCCTCCTTACAGACCTGCTGGTGTATGGAAAGGTGGCATGGGGAGGGCATTAGTTGGGTTTTCTGACCTTGGCTATACTCAGCTGCTGATTGGTTTCTTTGTGCCAAAAGCTGATGGGACACAATTTGGAGCAGCCTTGAGTCTTTTCTAATCTACACTGGGGGCTAAATCAGCCTTTGTCCAGTACCAGAATTGCAGTGCTACAACAATGATATAGGATACCTCTGCCCATGTCTTCAGCTATGTGACAAGAAAAGCTTGGCTTGAACTGAGAATTAGGCCCAAGATTAGAGGTATAGTTAGGTGTTGAGTGATACAGGGCCATTTGGAGGAAGGATGAGAATCTTGTATGTGATATGTGGTGCAGTGGGGACTCAGTGAAGCATTAGCAGGGGATTTTGTGTATGGTTTAAAAATGACTTGACAGCATATTGGACCGACTGCAGGGGGTGAGGTAGTTATACTGAACAGTGAAGAGGTTTCAATAGCTGAGGTGGGAAATAGTATGGGCATGTACAAGCAACTTATCAGTTGGAATGGAAAGGATGGGATGGATTTTTGAGAGGAAGTGTGACAGGATTTGGCCCCAGCCTGCATTTGGGGAAAAGAGCAAAGGCAAGGTAGAAATGTTAACTACAGTCATGGAGAATGGTTGTAGTGGAAAGGGTTTAAGAAGAAAAATATGAGTTTGGTTTGGCCATGTTGAGTCTGAGATGATGACGATGAGCCATATAAATTGAGGCACTGGGGGGAGAGAACATGCAATATGAGATTAAAGTGTAAGGGCAGAACACGTTTAGAGAAGAGTATTTGAAATGTCCTACTGTATGTTCCACTCTATGCATCTGATGAAATGGGTTCTAGCCCATGAAAGCTTATGCCCAAATACATTTGTTAGTCTCTAAGGTGCCACAAGTACTCCTCGTTCTTTCTACTAGGTCTTGTGCATCTCTAACTCTAGGAGTTGGACTGGGTGGTGATGTAAATTAGATACATTTCTCAAGATGTCTGAAAGGATTTATTTTAACTCTCCTTGCAAGGTACTGCATTATTCTGTATTATATGCTTGCCTTCTGCATTTGCTAGCACATTTTAAAAAAGGAACCAGGCTACTGCCAATTCCTGTGTTTTCTTCCTTTACAATATTTCTAGAATCTGTGCTTTCTTTCCTCGTGCAACTACTAAACTACTGGTCAATGTCTGTCTGAGGCATCTCTCGCCTCAACTACTGTAACATTCTTTTCTGTGGCCTTTAAGTTTCTCCTCTTACTTCCATGCATTTGTCTAAAAATGGATGCCTAAAGCATATTCCACTCCCACCATTCTGAACAAATCACCCCTTCTTTGGAACCCTTTCCTGTCTTCCCCTTGACTTTCTTATCAAAGTTAAACTATTCATCTTCACCTTCAGTGCTTTGCAACAGTACCAACCCTGCCTACATCTTAGACCTCATCTCTTCTCACATCCCATTCTCCTAAATGACCCCTTTATTTTCTATCCTCCTTCTTCTGTCACACTGGTCTGTACTTTGGAATGCCTGTGTGTCCTAGAATACCAAAAGACCCCTTTGTTTGCATTCATATTAAAATGTACTTCTACGAAGCCTACCAATGACAATACATCCGAAGAAGACATATATAACACAACACTTTAAAAAACTCATGGCTATGCTTTTTTGAGGTTATTCCATCATCTGGTCATTCAATGTGTTATGTATCTGAACTGTTCTGTCTTCTAATGGAAATTGTGAGACTATCTTCCCTGGAATTTTGTAGAAAGAGATAAATCACTAGCAGTGACTGGCGATTTCCTTGATTGCCACCATGAGCATTAGCAAACTGTAGCAGGTGTACATCGAGAGAGGACATGAAAGTAATGTTGTGGTGGTGCTGTTTGTGACAGTCTTGTGTCTGGGGATGGGAGCCAAATCCATTCTCCTCAACATGCTAACTAGTCAAGGTGTTCCACGATATGGGAAAAATAATCCAAATATGAGACACCCTCCTTCAATATGCATAAAATGACACTACATTTTACACAGAATACTGAGAGAAAAAAGGATTAAGTAATTGGATTAATAAAATAATTTAAGAAACAGCTACCTTAGCTCCTAGAGTGGGGTCCTTGGTCCCATTTTGCCCCCTTTTCTTTATAAACCTTTTTAAAATTCCTGCTTGCTTTAATTCATCCTTTTCATTTATTTTTTCCTCCTCCGTTACTTATTTCTTTTCCTCATTTCTCCCTGCAACTTTCTCATGTCTCCCTTCCCCATATTTGCTCCTTCTCTTCAAGCTGACAGGGACTCTTCATTGCATCATTCCATTTCCCACTGCAGTAATGCTGCCTCATGTTCTTTCCTCCTCTGCCTACTAGTGCTACAGAAATCTGCAAGGAGGGCTGCATATTGCCATGGAGGCAGTAACTAGCCCAGCAGAAAAAAACAGTATGGGTGAAATGCTGGCTCCATTGAAGTCAATGGCAAAATTCCCACCAACTTTAATTGAGGCAGGACTTCATTCTATATATGAAAACACTGGTCACTTTTGCAGGCACACACAGAACAGCAAGTTACCGGCTGATTGATTCTCTTGCTGAACTCCAGTCAGGAGAATCCAGGAGTAGGTGCCTTCAGTGTAGGAATTTAGGAGCCACCCAACAATCCTTGACAATGAGAAGGCAGATTTTCCATGATTGTTAGGAAGTCTAGGCAAATCAAACACTGATGTCTCAGATATCTGTGATATTTGTTTTCAAATGACTATCTTGGCTACTATGTCTGACCTTTCAAGTCAGGAAACATTGAGATTAGAAAGCAGGAACAAGAGCTGAGCACTTGCATGCTGGGCATTTCCAGCATGTAAGGGAGCATTTTAGCCAATAAGTAGGTAGACTCCATTTGTACCACAGATGACCAATATAGGCCACATGTTTCAGTTGGTTTATGAGACAGACATTTCCAGCACTAGTGCTCCTTCTCTCTGAGTACGCAAAGAGATTACACCAGTTTAACAAAATCATTTCCTAAACAGATTCAGGGCTTGTTTACACTGGCGTGCTAGATTGCTGCTGCTGCGATTGATGCAGCAGTGTCAATTTAGTGGGTCTGGTGAAGACATAAGTTGATGGCAGAGCACTCTCCTATCCACTTAGCTTCCACCTCTTGGAGAGGTGAAATATTGAAGTCGGGAAGAGATCATCTCCTGCCAACATAGCATAGTGTAGATATTGCATTAGGTTGATGTAAGCTATGTCACTCGGTGGGGTGATTTTTTCACACCCCTGAGCGATGTAACTTGCATCAACTCAAATGGTAGTGTAGACCATGCCTTAATTCAGTTGGTACAATCTCTTTGTGTAGACACACTTTTAAACTGGTTTGAGTGCTTTATACTGATGTTGTTTAAATCAATTCCTTACTGACCTAAGCCATTCTGAAACCTTATCCACTAAAGGACGTTGCGTAGGTTACAATTTTCTCATGTAAGCAAAGCCTGTGTTTCTATAGAAAAAGATCAAAGGCTTATAAAAGCAAGTCACAAACACAAAATTATCCCAGCAACATGTGATTCTGTTGCATATTTTTGCATTTGTTTGTAGTTTATTTTGTTGCTAGGTGCTGTTACTATTGACATAGCACTATACATATACATGGCACTCGGTGCCCTACTCTCTGCTGGCTGAGGGGAATGGGGTGGAGTGGCAGAGGAAGACTGCTCTATTCCTAGTTGCAAAGCTGATGGCAGGCAGAAAGTATAATTGAAGGATAGAGATGACACTTTATCTTTATACAGCAAATTTAATCTAGAAGGATCCCAAAGTGTTTTGCAGATGGAAATCTATGCCAACCACTGAATTGTATTCAACTCTGAGGTAAAATGATGGAACTATTTAACAATGCAGAGCAACACAACAGTTTAAGGCAGGAAATGAAATTTACAACATTCAGTTAAATTATGGGATATTTAACAATCATACAGATATCAAGACACCTATGTTTTTAAACTTCTCACCCAAAAGGCAGCATTTAACAGACAGCAGTGTCCCCTAGCAATTGGTTTGGTATTGATTAAAAAGGGAAGTGTACACTTACTGAATTATCAGAACTACTTTCTACAAGATCTAGGTTTTCTTCTAAGATCTCTTTTTACAGCTACTGGCTAGGCCCTTCTAGGTAATGAGATGGCAGCCTGAGGTGGTATGCCCATAGGCATTACTGGATTGTGTCCCATATATCTGAATGTATTTCTCTCTTCTAGGAAGATCCCCCTGAAAGTGGACCTTCAGTATTATAATACAGGCCAGTGAACAATTTAAAGACACACTAGATGTCATTACACTGCCTGTTTCTTAGTAAGTCTGTCCATTGCTTGCTCTGGTCTGGGTATTTCATGACACCAAGTTGTCACCAGAGTCATTACTTAGATGGTAAGCACTTTAGGGCAGAGACCAGGTCTCCATATATGTTTGTATGTTACCTAGCACAATGGAGCCCTAATCATGATTAGACCCTCAGGAAATTACTGCAATATAAATATTCAATAATAAGACTCTAAAAGTAAAGGGCCCTGTGGGAAACTAATAAAGAAATGGATAAACCACAAAAGAATATTCAGCACCTTAGATAACTGTAGAAAGGGTTAACATTTTGGGCATTTATTTTTTAAACATCAACAGTCAGGGAATACCAAAAAAGGATTTTCTCCATGTAAGTAAATCATTTGGAAACAATTCTTCCTGGATTGTTAGGTGGAGAAATTAGGTCATTTTTGGCTAACTTCGGTTTATTGTCAGGGTAACCTGCTCCTTTGGTCCTTTCTGCTTTTCTCTCTCTGTGTGTATGTGCTTTCTCACAAAAGCTTAAAAATTGCCAATAACAAGGATGATGCAGAGGATCTAATCATTTCTTTACATCACAGCAGGTGTTGTAAACTGATGTGGTCCAAAATGTTACCGAATGTTTAGATGTGATGTTTGATCTTGGAATTCTTTTTTTAACATATTTCTAATATAAACAGTTAAGAGCTGCAAGATTTTTTTCACAGAGTCTGAAGTTTGTGTTGTAAAAACCAGCCTTCCAATAATAACTGCGTAAAATTATTTCAAAGTAATCTCCAATAATCTAGTAAATAATGAATAAAGAAAAGAGAGTTATTTTCCTCCCCTTGGGGAAATCTAGAGTGTAAAAGATCTCACTATGGTCTTTTTAAAGAACAACCTGTTCACATGGTCTTTTGTTATCTGGATGCAGTAAATTTGTGGAACAGTTTTTTTTTCTTTATAGCTTTGTTATCAGGCTGAGAATTTAAATTCAATGCTGCAGTATTGTACATTATTCCAAAGGCAACATCAGACAGCAGAGATGATGTCAACTTTCCCTATACACCCACAGTTTTCCTAGCATAAACAGCTCTAAATTATTTGTGATTTCATTTTAACTGGGTGGACTGTACTATATCAGACCAGAGATGTACAGTATTCTCAATGATTAAGTAATAACCCTACTTGCTGATTGACAAATGCTTTAGACTCCCATTTTAAAAAGATTAAGAGGAGCGCAGAGGCCAGGAGATGGTGGAAGAGCGAACAGGTTGGAGGGAAGATGAGTCACAAAGTCACACAGAAGGTTGAGCCTGAGATAGGGCCACAGCACAGGTGAGCCCCACAGATGGTACATTCTCTAACTCCCCCCCCCCTTTTTTTGAGAGAGAGTGAGAGATCACAGGTTCTGAGGGGCTCTGCTCATTTGAACTCTGTTAAACTGATTATTTGGACTGTAGGGGACCACTCCCCAAGCTGAAGGGAAATATAGTTAGGACGTGGTCGAGGGCATCAGGTTTAGATTCTCTGTGCAGAGGACTCAGCTAGTGCTGTTTCCCACATGGCTGTAGCCTGGGACCCAGTGGAGAGGGTGGACCTGGGTTTCCCTACCATGCTTTGCTTGAAAGGTAGCCTCTGGGGTGGGCTGAGACTGTGATGCCTCCAATCTAGGGCAGGAGCCCAGTATCTCTACCCGCCATCGCTTTTTTGGGGAGAGAGACTAGAAACCAGGCATGCTAACCACTAGGTCATCTGGCCCTCTGAACATCCCATTACATCAGTGCATTTTACACTTGACAAATCTCAGTATTTTACAAACCAATAAATGGGTACCATTAAAATTCAGCCTTTGTTGACAGTCACCATATAATGATGTCTGAGATGTCACCGTTTTTTTCATTCTGCAAAGTGAAATCCAGAAGTATTTTGGTTATCACTGGGGATTACTGCTGGTAATTATTTGGCTTTTAATGATGGCAGAGATGAAGGTGGTGTCTCTGGAGATAACTACAGTGGGAATTATACACTCACAAGAGCTCATACAGAGCATTAGGCATTAGGACCTGTTCAACTGAGAGTGGATTTAACCAGGACACTGGAATTAGCCTCTTTTTTAAAAAAGGACTGTGATGTTACTAATATAACCTGTGACCATACAGATCATTGGTGCAACCACTGTTATATATTTGCAGCAAATATTGTACAAAGGTTGTCGTGTAAGGTGTCTATGGAAAGGTTATGATTTGCTAATTATGATTATGCTATCTGTGTGTATCATTTTTGTAGTTGAAGTTATGAATATTGACTATGTATTTGTATATCAATGTGTTTTGATTCTGCAATAGTCTTAGTAAAGCATTTGGTCAGCTTCTTGAAAAAGGAATTTGCAAATTAAGTGCCCAATCAAGAAACATTTAACTGACAATGGGCTTTGGGAGAGTCCAATCCACATAAGAATCCTGGGGACGTTCGAATTAGCATGTGAGCAATGGCTGCTGCCTGTAAAGAACTGAGTCATGCATGGACATGTGACTTGCCCATGTGACTCCAAACTCCATTTTGCTATATTTTTCCACAATAAGAACAAAGAGGTGTTCTTACACCTGGAAGAAACTATAAAAGGCAGCTGCCTCATCTCCATCTTGTCTTCAATCCTGCTTCTAACATCTGGAAGGACTTTGCTACAAACTGAAGTTCTGAACAAAGGATTGAATGACCCATCCCAGCTGTGGATGTACTCCAGAGACTTGATTTAAAGCTGCAGTTTATTCCATCATTGCTACAAGCCTGAACCAAAAACTTTGCCATTACTGTATGTAATCGATTCCATTTAACCAATTCTAGATCTTATCTATATCTTTTTCCTTTTATGAATAAACCTTTAGATTTTAGATTCTAAAGGATTGGCAACAGCGTGATTTGTGGGCAAGATCTGATTTGTATATTGATCTGGGTCTTGGGCTTTGTTCTTTGGGATCAGGAAAACCTTTTTTCTTTTACCTGGGTATTGGTTTTCATAACCATTCATCCCCATTACGAGTGGTACAGGTGGTGATACTGGGAAACTGGAGTGTCTAAGGGAATTGCTTGTGACTTATGGTTAGCCAGTGGGGTAAAACCGAAGTCTTCTCTGTTTGGCTGGTTTGGTTTGCCTTGGTGTGCAAAGGAACCCCAGCCATGAGCTGTAACTGCCCAGCTTTAAGCAATTTGTCCTGAACTGGCACTCTCAGAAGTGTCCCACCAAATCCAGCATTGTTACAAGGACCATAGACTTTCTAACCTGATGGAGACAGTTCTTTCATGGAGGCTTATGGAATCCTTGATCTTGCAGTGGAATTCCTGTGAAATTCTCCTCCTTCTGGCCTAGACCACAGCTATTAGGATCCAATACAGCCTTTCTTGCGTGAGTTTTGGATTTTTTTTATTAATTGGGTCAATTTGTATTTTATTGTCAGATGTCTTTATAATTAAAGAAATTCCAATCTGGGGAACACCCTGGCAGAAGTTCTTCACAGCTGGTCATGATTCTTGGACTCACTCTCCATTCCTGATGAGTTGGCTTATAAGGTTGATGACACTATCCAGATGGCCTGAAGATCTTTATATCGCTAGGACAAATTGATAAATGGAGGAAGAATTTTAGGGAGTTGAGCTACAGCCTGCTTTATATGGTGGTGACTGGATCCACTGCTAGCCTTTCCATTTTTGTTGGTCTTTTGTTAAAGCAAAACTATAAGATCTTCAGGGTAGGCATTGTGCCTACCTCTGTACACTGCCTGGCACGCTGCTGTAATGAAATATTAAATGGGCACTTATTACAGTCTCAGTTAAAAGTGAGAAAAGTTCCTTCCAATTAAATCTATTCGTTTGTGGAATGGGTTTTTTAAGGAATGCTGTAAACTGCATTGTCTAAGTCCATTTAAAACAAATGTGAATACAGGTTTGTGAAGGGGTGGACTAGGCCCAAAGGCCCCCTCCTGGAGGCCTCAGGGTTCTGCCACACCCATCCCAGGAAGGAGCAGTGGAGAGATCCTCCAAGCAGGTTAGAGTGGCTGCAGGGGAAGCAGCCAATCAGGGCCAAGGAGGGCCTTATAAAAGGAATTGCAGCGCAATAGTCAGTTGCTGCTTTCAGCAAGAGAAGAAAGAACTGCAGGCCTGGCTGCCTGGAAGATCAGTAGGGCCACGGATGGTTTGCTAGCAGGGACCGAGGAAGGAATTGAGGAAGCTCCTGACTGGTTTCTAGGAGTCAGTAGGGACTGAGCCTGGGGAGGGCTGCAGGAAGATAGTGTCTCCATGGAGGAAGCCCTGGGGATACAGCCCCCTATCAGGACTGGATTACTTAAAGACCAAAGCCCAGGGAGGGCTAGAGAGAGACAGGCTCCGGTGGACCGTATACCCCGGAAGGGGTTTGTGCTGGTTAACATGCAGACAGTGTGACTCGGCCGGAGTGCTATGTCACTGATGAACCCACCTGAAAACCATCGAAAGGGGTCACCAGAACTAAAGAATGCAGACACGCCCTACTGGAAGGGGGCACACACGAGAGGTGGGTGCCAACCCTGTTACAGGGTTCTACTGACGAACATTATAATTATATTGTTTTAGTAACAATGTTACTAGCTTCAATGATATCAGATACACTGCTTATAGCATGAGGGACAATATCTGCTTGGATACTGTAATCCAGAAAGTGGATCTCTGACAGGAAACGTTCCTGATCTTGAATCCATTTGAACAGTACCTTGGGCTAAGGGACCTGCTTTTGTTTAGGGTACATAGAGGTAACACCATACAGGTAAACCTATTGATTTCAAATGAATTGCACAGGAGTATGTAAGAGCACAATTTAGCGCAACATGTCTAAGTTAAGATTTGGAGTGTGGGGCATTATCCCACCAGAACCTCATGGAAATTGTAACCAGTACAATCACCAGTAGATTCTTTAGGTTATGCTGACTGACATGAACATTATTTAGCTAATCTGAAATCTTTCTCTCAGAGCTGGATTTGGATTTTCAGGAAAGGGCTGAGGAATCCCTGCAAAAGGCACAATGATGTTTTGGATCAGCATGAGACTTACGATTTGTTGATACAGCTGGAGCTAGCAGTATTTGGGTTCAGTCTTACTGTTATTTCCATCAAAATCACTTGGTCCTCTTGGCCCGTAATGCCCTTCAGAGTTCTCTTCTCCATGTAGAGGCAGACACTGCATTTTCATAGCAGATCTTAGAAGAGAAGGAATGTTGGAAAGAATAGGGCTGGAAACCTGAGTGCCGTCTTCTGCTTTGCATTTGCTCTTAGATAACTGCAGAGCCTTCAAGAAAGCTTTTCTGCAGTGTGATGCTCTGTGTTTGAATGTCTGGATATAGCCAATTGCCAGACTTGCAGCTTATCAAAGAAGCACCCTGTTTAACAGCAGTGAGGCCCACAAACAGGCTTTTCGGTACTGTCACACATAGAGCCCCCAAGGTCTAGAAATTTGCTGAATTAAAAATAACTGTTAAAGTCCCTCCCATGTTAATTCATGGAACTTGTTGGTGAGGGATAATACTAAGAAGAAATAGCATGATGAGCACAGTGGGTGGCAATAGCTGAAGGTAGCTTATCATTATTTGTACATTTGTGTCCTCTATTAAATTGGTTATAGTGTCTCTGTAGGGAAACCATCATAAAGTAGGTTGTCCCTTTTAAGGGATTTGGGCTAGGTCAGGTGACCAGGCATCATGTGATGGTAGCCTGGGGGTGGGGGGTGGGGAAGGGCTTCCTATAAGAGGGCCTGGTAATACTTGGAGGGATTGGGACCGAGAGTGCAGGCGATGAGGAATAAAGCTCTGGTGCAAGGGTAACTGGTGAGAGAAATCTGGAGGACGGCTCCTGGTGTGGGGGACAGTATCAGGGGAAGTGGGTTCTACACACCAACCAGATGGAAAAGCCTGTCTGGAGCTGCCTGCAGTGAGGGGCAGCGGTGGAAATGTTTAGTATATGTCTACACTGCAGCTGGGAGTGTGCTTCCCAGTGTGGGTAGACAGACATGCACTGGCTCTGCTCAAGCAAGCATAATAAAAACAGCAGTGTGGCCACACTGGCACGGGCAGTATACAGTCATGTTCACACCCAGGGGTACATACTTGGGTACCCGTGCCGCTATGACACACTGCTGTTTTTTAGCAAGCTAGCTCAAGCAATGCTAGGTCATGTAGCTCAGTGCTGGGAAGCATGCTTCCAGCTGCAGTGAGGAAGTACCGTAAGAGAAATGCCAAGCATCAAAATCTGGGTTTCTGGGAAGGAACTGTTGAGTTTAGCTAGGGGAAAGAGTGTTCTGATTCAAGTTAATGTGTCTCATCTGTGGTGGTATTTTAATAAATCAGCCCCCAAGAAGGAGTGTCTAACTTGCAAGTGACTGGGTGCAGTTATCCGGAAGTCGAAGAAGGGGCAGAAGCAAGGTCTGATGTTGGATCGAGTAAGAGCCTGTTACAAAAATACTACAGATTTACTGTAGATTAAGACTTTGGAAAAGAGTTGGTGGCTAGATGGGACATGTTCTGAAGGCACAAGTGAGCATGGATTAGAGATAATGCGTCAGCTCCTCCAGTCTGACCAACCTGCTGTCTGCACAGGACTAGGAGGCAGGAAATTGTTAAAGGTGGCTTTACACTACTTTTGTGGCTCCTAGATCCTGGAGCCTGCCAGGGGCTGAACCAGCCTGTGCCACAATATAAAGTGGACCTAGGCCTACCCTCAATTATGCTTAGCTGCTTATGGTCTCCAGGGGCTGTTCCAGAAGTTAGGGGTTGCTGGAGTGCAGTGGTCCTCCAACCATACTCCTCTTTCCATGGCCAAAGCCTCTGCACCGAACTCTCAACGGGGAGTTGCTCAGAATCACTGTGGCAGCTATATACCACCTGGGGAATCCTCAGGAGGCTGATTAAGCTGACATTGTGGCCCATGTGCATTGTTGGAGCAGGGCCAAGAACTTGGTACAACATAGTGAGAGAACAATACCACAGTGTGCTGGGAGATGTAACAGAGGGATGGAATTTTCCTGAAAGAGGGGACGTGGACTATTTAGAAAAAGCAACTTGCATTTTTACTGGCCTTGAACTTGGAGGGGGTGGAGAAGGAGAGAAAGAGAGGGGGAAAAAAAGTAAGGGGAAGAGGATAGACATGTACTGTAGGGACACACACAGTTTCCAGTGTGTAGGGTCATAGGGTACATCTACAGTACAAAATTATTTTGAAATTATTCTATTTGAATTTTCGGAAGCGATTTTATACATTCGATCTTGTGTGTCCCCACTAAAGTGCGTGAATTCGGCGGAGTGCATCCACAGTACCGAAGCTAGCATAGAATGTCAGAGCGGTGCACTGTGAGTAGCTATCCTGCCATCTCCGTCGCCATCCCTGCTGCCCATTGTGATGATGGATTCTGCATGGTCACCTGTGATGGTGGACTGTGCTGGTGGTCACCTGTGCTGATGAGCTCGCCACAGTGGCCAAACAGGAAATGAAATTCAAAAGTTCCCAGGGCTTTTACTGCCTATCTGGCTAGTGCATCGGAGTTGACAGTGTTGTCCAGAGTGGTCACAAAGGAGCATTCTGGGATAGCTCCTGGAGGCCAATAACGTCAAATTGTATCCACAGTACCTGTAACCCAGAATTGCGATCTCGATTTTAGCGCTACTCCACTTGCCGAGGTGGAGTACAGAAACCGATTAAAGAGCCCTTTAAATAGAAAAAACGGTTTGGTCGTGTGGATGGAATCAGTTTTATTTCGAATTAACTCGGCTAATTCCGAAATAACCCCGTACTGTAGACCAGGCCATAGATACCTTCATTTTTCCTTTGAGCTAGACAACATAGTCACAATCTAGGAAAGCTCTGTGCAAAATAGAGCTGATACATTTATTTTATTTCTTGTATCTCTTTCTTAGCTTGTGCGCTTGGTTTAAATGCAGTGTTCACTCAGATTTGACAGTCAATGGTGTGACTGTCCATCCTGAAAAACAAGAAAGTCTCCACTCTCAGGGGAGGAAGAGCAAGCAGCATGAGTTAATTGACCCAGCAATGCCAAAGTCACAGGAAGGGCATCAAGAGGAGTTGCAGTTTCTTCTTCAAGTAGTGTCCCGTATCGGTGCTCTATTTTCAGGTGCGCTTGCATCCCTGCACTTTGGATTGGAGATTTTTGGTAGCCATGCCCATTGGAATGCACATGTGCTCCCCCCATCTCGTGTTATGAGCAGTGGTTACATAGTGCTGTGGGGTCCACCTGCCCTCAGTTCCTTCTCAACCGCCCTTGGCCTCAGGCATCCCTACCAGACCCTTTCCTAGAGAATTTTCTTTAGTGCCTTTTTGTAGTGATAACATTTCCATTAAAATTAGATAGTTAATAGTCACTTCTGTTTTTCTCCCTCTGCTGTTCTCTATACACCTCACTTGTGTTTTCTTTTCTCCTCCTCTCACTATTGATCCTTATGGCACTTTGAATCCAATGAGAAACAATGAATGCTGCGTGGCTCCTTCTGATATTTCCATGTAAAGGAGTGGACAACTGAAGGGACCTGACATAGCTAGTAACCATTCTCTGCCCTAGTGTATCAGTCTGACCATGTATTTTTGGCTGGATTACTTTAGAGATTAGGGCCAGACTTTTCAAATCTAATTATCTATAGTTAAACATATACATCAATGTAAAGTGTAAGTGGCCTAACATTCAAATGTGCTGAGCCCCCCGCAGCTTATAATGGTGAAAAGCAAGGGCCCTTTTCTTTAGGTGCCAGGTTTGAAAAGTTTGGTCTAGGATCCTGAGCATCCATTAATTGTGCACCTTTGAGTTAGAAGACTAAGCTAGTTATTTTACTTTTGTTTTTCTGAGTCATTATTCTCTGGACTTTGTTTTTGCCAAATGTCAAAATATAGTTGTTGCTCTGCTTCAGGAATAAATTAGACTGAAGTGCACTAGGAAAAAATTGGCAAAGATGTAATATGCTGGAAGAAAGCGATAGAGAGATTTGGCTGATGCCAAGAAAAAAATGGAGTGACCTTGCATCATACAGCTGGCAAATGCTGCCAACAGCCAGCCAGAACTAGTATGGCTTCACTCTCAGCAAACCTGCACCAGTGCTATTACTGTTTCACTACACTGTTTATGAAAAGCTGCACTGGTCTGGAAAACATTATATGAAAGACAATTCTAAGAAACAGGAAAAAAGCATAATAATTTAGGGTAAGTATCTGAGCCTAAGACCTGATGTTTACAAGTAAATTATAAAACATCAAAGTCCAAACTGAAGCAATGGAAAGAAAGTGTTGCTTTCTGATTTTAAAATCCTGAAAACTCCTTACTATTGTAACTGTTAAATTTAATGAGAGCTTAAATTGTTTTTAAAATAAGGGCAGGAGGAAAGCCGACAGGTGTGAAGGAACACACAGTTCAGACAATCACATCCCTTAGGGAAGGATTTATTAAAGGGGATTCTCTATATCCTAGTAAAGAGGAGAGGATAGAAGTTGATAAAGGACAGGTGGAAACTGAAGAGAAACAGTCAAAGGAAAGAGAGTCCCATTCAAGTACATCACATTAAGGCAGACAACTAAATATTGACACATTTTATAAGTGCTTTTTTACAAATACTAGAAGTCTAATTAAATGAGGATATTGATAAAATAGGCATCACAGAAATGTAAAGGAATGATGATGATCAATGGGACATGGCAATACCAGGGTACAAAATATATAGGAATGACAGAGAAGGTTGTGCTGGTGGGGGAGAGGCACTATATGTGAAAGAAAGAATAAAGTCAAATATAGTATAGTAGAAATATTAAATAAATCAAACAGAACCATAGAATCTCAATGGTAGAAATTCCATGCTTGAATAATAAGAAGTCTAGTAGTAGGAATATACTATTGACCAAATGCTCAGGGAGATTAGAGAGGCTACAAAACCAGAAAACCCACTAATAATGGGGGATTTCAACTGTCCCCATGATGACTGGGAACATGTCACCTCAGGATGGGACGCAGAGATAAAATTTCTAGATACCATTAATGACTACTTCTTGGAGCAGCTAATCCTGGAACCTACAAGGGTAGAGGCAATTCTTGAGTTAGTCCCAAGTGGAGCACAGGCTCTCATCCCAGAGGTGCATGTAGCTGAACCACTCAGCAATAGTAACCATAATGTAACTAAATTTAAAATCATTATAGGGGGGAAATACCAAAGAAACCCACCACAGTAGTATTTAACTTCAAAAGGGGGGACTACACAAAATGAGGAGGCTAGTTAAACAGAAATGAACGAGTGAAATGCCCAGCAAGCTGCATGGAAACTTTTTAAAAACCCCATAATAGAGGCTCAAACTATATGGATATTCCAAATTAAACAGAGCATCAAAAATGGTAAGGCTAACTTCAGTACCAGGCAAATTGGTTGAAACTATAGTAAAGAACAATTATCAGATACACAGATGAGCACAATGTGTTGGTGAAGAGTCAACACAGCTTTTGTAATGGAAAATCATGCTTCATCAATCTATTAGAATTCTTTGAGGGTATCAATAGGAATCTGGAAAAGGGTGATTCAATGGATGTAGTATACTTGGACTTTCAGGAAGCCTTTGACAAGGTCCCTTACCTCAGGTTTTTAAGTGAAGTAGGCAGTCATAAGATAAGAGGGAAGGTCCTCTCATGGATAAGAACTTGGTTAAAAGACAGGAAACAAAGGGTAAGAATAAATGGTCAGTTTTCAGTGAAGAGAGGTAAATAGCTGGGTCCCCCATGGATTTGTACTGGGACCAGTACTCTTCAACATATTTATAAATGATCTGGAAAAAGGGGTAAACAATGAGGGGATGAAGTGTACTGATGATACAAAATTACTCAAGATAGTTAAGTCCAAAGCTCACTGTGAAGAGTTACAAAGGAATCTCACAAAACTGTGTGACTGGGCAACAAAATGGCAGATGAAATTCAGTGCTGATAAATGCAAAATAATGCACATTGGAAAACATAATCCCAACTATACATACAAAATGATGGGATCTAAATTAGTTGTTACCACGCAAGAAAGAGCTCTTGGAGTCATTGTGGATAGTTCTCTGAAAATGTCTGCTCAATATGCAGAAGCAGTCAAAAAAACTAACCAATGTTAGGAAGCATTAGGAAAGGGATAGAAAATAAGACAGAAAATAAATATCAGAATGCCGCTATACAAACCCATAGTATGTCCACACCTTGAATACTGTGTGCAGTTCTGGTCACCCCATCTCAAAAAAGATATAATAGAATTGAAAAACAAAATGATGAGGGGTCTGGAACAGTTTCCATAGGAGGAGAGATTAAAAAGACTGGGACTGTTCAGCTTAGAAAAGAGATGACTAAGGAGGGATCAGATAAATGTCTAGAAAATCCTGAATGGTATGGAAAAAGTGAATAAAGAAGTGTTATTTACCCCTTCACATAACATAAGAACCAGGATCACCCAATGAAATTCATAGACAGTAGGCTTAAAACAATGATAAGGAAGTGCTACTTCATACAATGCAGTCAACTTGCGGAATTCATTGCAAAGGGGTGTTCTAAATGCCAAAACTATAACTGGTTTCAAAAATGAATTTGATAAGTTCATGGGGGTTAGGTCCATCAATGACTATTAGCCAACATGGTCAGGGAATGTAACGCAATGCTATGGGTGTCCCTAACCCTCTGACTGCTAGAAGCTGGGACTGGACAACAGGAGATGGATCACTCAGTAAATTGACCTGTTCTATTTGTAAGCAGAGTCAGGATGAGCCCCACCCTGACATCTGGTGGTGAGTGGTGGCAAAGCACTCCAGGGGCTGATCCCATTTACATAGGCACACCCACCCCGCCTGGTACGAACCATAGTGGCCCAAATGGGCATTTTGGGCTGCTGTAGGATCCCCAGTTTTCTGTATGGGGGCAGGAATTTCTGTTATTGGGGCAGGAAGAATAAACTGTTATACTGCTTATGTAAATCATGGACAGTGGAAATGTACTTGGCCTTTTGTCACGATAAAGGGCAATCTGCCATTAGTTAAGCAGCACTCACCAGCCAAGGGACATGGGTTCCAAAGTCCAGTGAGGTTGGGGACAGATATCTTGATCTGGTCTTTTGGCTAAGAGCAAGGATTTTAAATCTGGTGGTGTAGGCCCCTTGTGAGGGTCTGAGACACCCATTGCACCCCCTCTTCTCTCCACTGTGGAATATCAGAGCTAATGTTGAGTTCCTTGAGAGTCTGGTTTCAGGCTGCTGAATTGAAATCACTCTGGGCTAATAGTGCAAATGGGCACTAGGGCTCCCCTAAACTACAAGCTGAAATCACTAAAGAGCTAAAAGTCTTATGAGCTGAAATCACTGAGCACTGTGTTAAGTAGTGGGGGAGCCTGAAGATAAATTGCTGAGTGGCTGGTGGAGCAGTTGGCAAGACAGCTGATGGTGTGGTGCTGTTGGCAGAGCGGAGCAGTTCGTGGGGACAGTCGGAGCGGTGCTGTTGGCAGAGCGGAGCAGTTCGTGGGGACAGTCGGAGCGGTGCTGCTGGCAGAGCGGAGCAGTTCGTGGGAGCAGTTGGAGCAGCTTGCCGGACGGCTGGTGGAGCGGCGCTGTTGGTGGGGCGGAGCAGTTCGTGGAGACAGCTGTAGCGGCTGGCGGAGCGGAGCGAAGCCCCACGGAGGGGTGAGGCAATCATCTTCACGCCACGTAAGGTGCCCCTCCCCTCCCCATTGCTGCCCAGGCGGGTGGCGTGTAGCACCCTGCAGATGAACTTTTGAACTCTGGGACTGGACTTTTGGGTTGCTGGACTCAAGAACCCAAGGGACAGGACATGGCCCAATTGTCTGGGGTGGGTCTTGCTCACCGTTTGGTTTATGGATCCTAGTTGTGGTGTTTTTCCCAATTTAAGGCTGGTGTCGTTTACCTGCTGCTATTAAAGATTTCCTGTTACACCAAGGCTCTGTGCTTGCGAGAGGGGAAGTATTGCCTCTCTGAGGCGCCCAGGGGTGTGTATAAGATTTTCCCAGGTTACTGGGTGGGGGCTCGAGCCGGTGTTGCATTGCATTGTTGAGAAGGGGACCCCTATATACTGAACCTGGCCCTTGCTGCTGTCAACTCGTCCTGGCAGAAGGGTTACATATTCATTCCCTCTGAAGCATCTGGTGCCGGCCACTGTCGGAACACAGAACGCTAGGCTAGATGGACCATTAGTCTGACCCAGTACGACCATTCTAATGTTCTTAAATGTCACGATTGTTTGCTCCATCTCAAAAGCTGTTATGAAATTTCATGTGAAGACTGTGAAACAACTGTCCCCAGAATAAGGCCATCAATGGGCTCTAGGCATACCAGAACTTCAGGGCCCCCACCGCTACACTGCAGCCATGCCCCCATGCTGTGGCCCTGCCCTTACTTTGGGTGGCAGTGGATGCTAGGGCCCCCTTCTGGGTAGGAGCAGAGGTAGTAGAAGCAGGTGCCCCCCCTGAGAGAGGCAGGGACTCCTTTAATACTTGCACCCTGGCTTCTGGGGTATTTACTTGAGTGAGTGGACCCAATGCACCCTTCCTCTCCTGCTACACACACAGTCCTCTGCGGGGGTGGCGTTGGCAGGGCACTCCATGACAATGAGTCTTAGCTTTATTACTTGATAGAGATGAATGGGGCAGTTCACCCCTCTGCAAGTTATTGTTTAAGGCTCTCTATACAGACAGGTGACTCTCCCAGATGTCAGGATTCCTGAAATTAATAATCTATTACAATTAACAATATAATTCCCTTCCATCTCTAAGCACCCTTCCTTCGTAAATGCCCGAGGGCCAAGATGAGACTTGCAAGGTGTCCACGTTCTGGAGGACCAAAGTAGGAAGTGAATAGAGTAAAGAGCCATCACCAAGATCATTTAACTTTTGTCACTTGCAAAGAGGGAGCTCCATGTTTGAACGTCTCTGATTGTGACTATGTCAGTATGGCAGGGAAGAGAACTGATCTCTGGTGATTTAGAGCTTTGACCAGCAACTTAGAGCTTTGTAAATTTTGCTTTAATTAAAATCTTTGTCTTATTTTGCTGGCAAAAATTCCTCTTTTCTGCTAAGAACCACAACTCTTCCCCTCATCCTAGGCAGTCTACTCAACAAAACATACTCTAATGCTAGTAGCTACTGCATATACATAACTACAGAATGTTGGGGTTAACACGGCTCTTCACTGGCAACTAACATTCTGAACAGATTAAAGTGCCATAATGACTCAGGGCACTTTTGAAAATGGGATTTAGGCTTCTATGTCACTCAGATGCTTTTAAAAACTTTATGTAAGGGCTCATGTGAACTTGTAGGGAATAGATAATGGGAGGAGGGGGGCGAAGACCACACTCTCCTAGCATGAGATCCTGGAGATGAGTCTCCGGGAGCACACCCATTATGTATCCTCTGAAAGAATTCTCTGTGGCCTCTTTTGCTGACCTTGGCAGAGGTGGGATGGCGCCACAGATTTTTCTCTCCCAACCCCTGTACCAATTCTGGCTGGGCCAAATAGCACCATATTGTGGTATTAGTGTGGAGACCTTATGTAAAACACATGCTGAAACCAGCTCACAACACTTGGGTTAATTTCAACAGACTTAAACACACCTGGAATGGGATTGTTGTTCAAGCTTTTACTCCCTGCTCATTGACAGAGTACCTAGCACTAACAAAGCATTATACCTGCCCTGGGGATCTTACAGTCTAATCATGGCATGAGTACAGATCGCAACAGGGCTCACCCACACAAAGTGAGTCCTTTGCAGGGTCAGAGAGATTAAAAAATCAATGGGGGATCGTAGAGTCAAAGATTATAGGGCTAGAAGGGATCGTTTTGCCTGACCTCCTGCATAACGCAGGTCACAGGACTTCCCTGAATTAATTCCTGTTTTTAAAACAGAGTATAACTTTTAGAAAGATATCTGATCTTGATTTAAAAATTGCCTGGTTGCCATTTGTGCCTTTAAAAATTACTCCATCTAGTTGTACCCATTCTGCTAGTACTCTGGACAGTGTGAACAACTTTACACAGCTGTTGATGGGCATCACATCTTAAAGAAAAGAAACCATCACACCTTCTATTGCAATTTGGAATCTTTGCCCTGGAGTCTCTGTGTTGCACGTCAGGATGTGGTAAGAGTTCTGTGAGATTCAGCCCTGGGCCTACTCACGCTGTATTGCTTCACTTAGTTATTTTAGCCATCTCTCTTCCACGAATATAAAATTCATATGAATGAGCAAAAGCCTTCTGCATCCAAATGTCATATATATTTATTGCAAAATATAGGTTGCATTTATTCTGTCTAGTTTTGCCACTGGAGGTCACTCTCTTGGAGAAAAGTATTCATAATTTCCTGTGCCTATTTGGTAATGCTTTGTCATTACAGTAAAAAATGAGAAGCACATTACTCAGACTGCTTCTCTGCGTCAATGTTGTGATTATTTGTTAACTTGGCTTGATGTTAACAGGGAATATATTCTGTAACAAAAGGTTAAATTTTAATAGTGTCAGAACTTCTGCAGGGAACATGGTCATTACTATTTGATTATGCAATATAGTTACATGATGTGTAGTGCAATACTTTGTCACCAGTAATGTACCGCAATGCAAGACATTGCAGCACCCAAGCAAAATGTTGCCAAACCAACAGGAATTGCTTCTCTTCAGCCTAAGAATGCATACAACCAAAACTACAGACTCATACTATTTACTTACTTAGAGCATCACCTACCAATCGAGACATGGACCCAAATTCTGCTCTAATCTACACCACTGCAAATCTGGAGTAGTCCAATCAACTGAATGGCGAAACTCCTGATTTAGAGTGGCATAAACCAAGAACACCGTTTGGCTGATCTTCTGCATTTATCATTAAAATTAATCTTCTGTCAGCCGCAGAGAGACTAGTGTTATTAAGAAATGGTCAATCTGCATATGACTTTAATTCTACTTGGAGCAATAGGTAAACTAACTTATATTTATCTAGTTCTAAATCTCATCTTCAGAACGTATAACTTTTTGTGAAAAATGTCTAAGTTGTTTCTGTTTCACAGGATTTGAAATAGATCCTTTTTCATGACCTTCCTATTTGACAAATTTTCCAAAATGTAGCAACATTTTATTTTGTTTACTAAACCTTGTTTTTGTAAATGAAAAATTCTGATATGTTTGATTAATATTTTGTGATTTTTTAAAAAAAACCTTGTGAAAGTCAACAGTGGTGGTGTTTTGTTTTTTTTTGGAAAAAACTTTTCATTAAAAAAAAGTTTTTCTTTGGAAACTTTGCCTAGATCTACCCTGTGAGGAACATGAAGAGGTTTAGGAATGATTCTGACAAAGTGAGAGCTTACAATGTCAGAGACTAACTATTTTTGACAAAGTAAGAACAAACCTGAACACTTATTTATCCCCCAAACTTAAGGACCAAGAAGGATTAACTACATCAAGACACGAGATTCAAGACACGAGACTTGTTCAAGACACGAGAAGTCATTCTTCCGCTCTACTCTGCGCTGGTTAGGCCTCAACTGGAGTATTGTGTCCAGTTCTGGGCACCGCATTTCAAGAAAGATGTGGAGAAATTGGAGAGGGTCCAAAGAAGAGCAACAAGAATGATTAAGGGTCTAGAGAACATGATCTATGAAGGAAGGCTGAAGGAATTGGGTTTGTTTAGTTTGGAAAAGAGAAGACTGAGAGGGGAC
The DNA here is from genome assembly GCA_037349315.1 of Chelydra serpentina. Lineage (NCBI taxonomy): Eukaryota > Metazoa > Chordata > Testudines > Chelydridae > Chelydra > Chelydra serpentina. The sequence continues at coordinate 84,967,765 of JBAIAC010000002.1, forward strand.
ATGAGAGCGGTCTTCAGGTATCTAAAAGGATGTCATAAGGAGGAGGGAGAAAACTTGTTCATCTTAGCCTCTAAGGATAGAACAAGAAGCAATGGGCTTAAACTGCAGCAAGGGAGGTTTAGGTTGAACATTAGGAAAAAGTTCCTAACTGTCAGGGTGGTTAAACACTGGAATAAACTGCCCAGGGAGGTTGTGGAATCTCCATCTCTGGAGATATTTAAGTGTAGGTTAGATAAATGTCTATCAGGGATGGTCTAGACAGTATTTGGTCCTGCCATGAGGGCAGGGGGCTGGACTCGATGACCTCTCGAGGTCCCTTCCAGCCCTAGAATCTATGAATCTATGAATCAATCTCACCATTATTAGACATATTTAGGGACTTCCTTCACCCTATGACTCTCTGGTACCAAGTCTTATTGAGAGGGAATGGGAGGTAATTGACCTGAGAGCCGCTCAAGAGGTAGCAACTGTTTAATAGCTAGATGAGCACTGCACACTTTCAAACATTCTGCTCCACATAAACGTCAAACATTTAATGAATCCTCACAGCACACAACCAAGGTGGATTACTAAATCTTACTGCAATTTTACAGATGGAGAGATTGAGGTAACATGACTTGCTCAAGGCCACACAGAAAATCAGAGTCAAATCCTGGATTCGACCCCAGGAAATCTTAACTTCAAGTGCTGAGGTCATGCCACTGAACTATATTGCTGCTGTTAAGAGTAGATAGTGGGACACTTGTAGCCAATCTATTGGACCCTGGGGAAGAGTTTCTTATTCATCTTAAGAGTATGCTAGGGCTTTCTTGGTGCTTGATGTTAGACAGTATTGCAGATTTCAGAATTGTAGAGTGTACTGAGAGTTGCAGAGGTGATACAGAATAATGCTGAGACTGGTGAACTGCAGCAGGAAGATTAGTGGAGGTGTTAGTGGATTCTTCTAAAGGGATGTAACCATTGATGAATGGAAATAAGAAAGACATTGAATCATTCATCCAAATTGGTCACTGTAGAGCACTGCCTTCTATGGCATATGCACCATCTGGCCTCTCAATGATTATCTTCCACAAGATGTGGGTGGATGAGATATGTATCCCAAGAAGGGTACGTTGAATCCGAATACAGAATATCTGAACTAGACTTGCCTGCATATGGGATAAATGATTAAAAGTATGAGGAGTTCTCTCAATCAAGGTGAAATGCATAGAGGCTCAAAATGATCCAAAGTTTTGACTAAATTTTAGATAAACATGCACAGTTTGGGGAGCTTATTTGAATAAACTTGTCTGCTAGTCCATATAAGATTCACCCATTGCTAGTTTCAATATGGGTGGAATTCAGCAGAGCATATAGACACTACTAGATAATATCATATAGGCTCTTTGAAGTCTCTTGTCATTAGAAAAGGAGATTCATATATTATTAAAACATACATGAAAGTTCTGCAGGCAGGTAAAAACTCATTAATTTCATAAAATGGCAACAATGGTCAGTATTAGACTGTTTTCTATGGTCCATTTGTGCATACTATGCTATGCAAAGCTTACATTTTTATGAAACGAAGAACCTTGGTTATTGCAGGAAATGTCCAGTGCCTTGCTCTGCTCAGGCTAAGTGCCAGATTTGTTTACATCTCAGCTGAAATTTTTATTGACACATTCATCACTTCCCCTCGTGATTGTTACAATTCAATTTTTTCCATTTCAGTGCCTTCTCTTAAAATGATGGGGGCCATGATAGTTCTAAACCAACATAGCTCATTGGCATTACCCACAATTTACAAGAGCACAGTCAGGCCCCTAGCTTTTAGCGCTCTCTCCAGAGACTTGGTCCACCCAGCGTATGATCTCATATCCATCTAATGCAACCCTACACCTTGCCTATGCTAACTCTGCTCCTACACTTTTGTCCTCTTCTCTGTCTACTTTCTACAGCTGGGAGGTTTTTTCAGTTGTGCTGTCCCATCAACCTGGAACAGTCTCTTCCTCCATCTGAGACACCTCTATAAATCTCAGCTTTTTAAAAACACCCTTTCCTTTTTGGTGACTGATTGAGTCTGTGCACAATCTTTGGGTTCCCTCTACATGAATTGCAAAACAATGAAAATCACCTAAGATGTGTTGTGTGACTTCATCTCACACTTAAGTTAATGGGAGTTAAGGGCACTCAGCAACTTGCAGGACAGAATCCTTTCTGATGATCTGTAAGAAGACTGTTATACATAAAGAAATGGCTTTGTATTATGTTAAGCCATCCATTTGACTCATTATCCAGATTAAATAGATTTAGCTGTGGGGCTCCTATAAATTCAAATCAATTGAATGAAATGAGCCAGTAAACAAAGTAATGTACTCTCCTCCAAGAAGCCTTGCATGAAAAGGGTATCATAAGGTGGAAGTCTGCATTGTATTTAGATAGGTTGTTTCTATGTACAGCCTTGTCTATTTACACACTTGTGTAAACTAAAATGATGGAAACATGAGGACAAAACACTAATGAATCAGCCATTAGTATATTGTGTCAAAGCAGGCTGTGGGCCTTATTAAATGCTCTAGTGGGCAGTGTACAGCCCACGGGCATAGATTGGGTGCCCTGATTTAGAAGATCTCATTGAGTGACCTTGGACAAGTAAGTAGTCTCTGTGTGCCTTAGTCCCCTATCTGTGAAGCAGATATAATAATACTTAACGCACAGGAAATTTGTGAGGGCTATCCTAAGCACTTTGGGATAAAAGATGCTATTTACATGGAAGTGTGGTGACTAAAATTCACTTATTTATTAATTTTAAAACATTTTGGTCACAAACAGTCAAAGTCAAAAGGGTTGGTTAGGATAGGTGGAGGTGAAGAAGTTCAGATATGATGACCAATCTGAGGTAACTTAAACCACACTTTTAAAAAAGTATTTTAATTGTTTATTTTGTTTCTTTTTCTATTCATGTGCCTCTTTAGTCCCTTATTTCACTAGGGACTAGGAAACAAAGTACTAAAATACCACAAGGAAGACTGAATTTATGAGATTTTCAGCCTGCAATCTAGTTCCAAACTCAACTGAATTAGCCAAACTCACCCCTGTTGTAACAATAAGAGTGACACCTGTGATGAATTTGGCCCTCCCTTCCTAATCTTTTATATGCCATCACTAGGAGTGAGAATGTATGATACCAGAAAGGAGCGTATGTGTTTCTCTCGCTTGCTCTCAGCGTTGCTGTCAAGCCTTCTGTGTGAAATGAGTGTTCCCCTGTTAAAGGGACCTTTCTCTCATGTGGCTCATCTAATACTCTGCATTAGTGCTGAGCATCTCCTTTGCTTCTCCCCCTGTCACTTTCCTGTGCTGATGGCCAGAGTGACTGAAGGGGAGGAGCAGAGTTGTTAAGTGGATCGTTCCCACATCACTGGCAGGATGGAGAAAAGTGGTGGCTGCTGTCTCTTTTCTGCCCTCTTCTCCCTTTTGTTAGCTTGTCCCACCTCCCCATGTATGTATCTTATCTCCTCCCTAAGATGCCTCCTCTTTACTCTTTTTTCTTTTTGTTGCCTCTCATCCTCTGGCTGCTTCCCCACCCCATTGTTCCATAGAACCCTGCGCTGCAGGACTTTAAAGCAAATTGGAATAAGGGCCAAATCCTGGTGGCTTAACTCACACAAGGATTCCCAGTGATAAGTGGCCATTTGCCTCTGAATCAGAAGAAAAGGAGAGAAGCAGAGCCCAATTGTGCCACAAGCACTGCCGAGGAAAAGGAAATTTACACTTAGTACATTTCACTTGGAAGTCTTGCAGTGAAACAACACAGAGAGCTGTGGGAGCAGCAGGCCTGGGGAGCATGGAGTAGAGGCAACAGAAGGGAGAAAAGCGTGAGGGTAATAAGGCAATTAAGGAGGCAAGTGGGGACAAGAGACAATGGGGTGTAGAGAGAAAAAAAGCAACAGAGTAGGCCAGTCCCTCGTCAGTACCCACGATCCTTCCAGTGATATGGGAATTCTTCAACCCTCCATTCTGCTCCACTCCTTCGGTCACTCTGGTAATCAACATTCTGTGAAATGCCTGACCAGAGATGGAACACAAGTGCTGATCAAAGGAGTTCCCTTTAGAACAGGGGTTCTCTGCTTGAGTCCCCATTCAGGCCATGGATATCAGGCAGCAGGGAGCACTGAAGGAAAAGAATGTATTGATAGTTAGATGCTCTTTTAGGGTATGTCTATACTACCCGCCGGATTGGTGAGTAGTGATGGAACCAGCAGGGGTCGATTTATCGTGTCTAGTGTAGATGCGATAAATCGACCCTCAAGGTCTCCCGTTGACTCCAGTACTCCACCGCCGTGAGAGGCGCAGGAGAAGACGCCATGGTGAGTAGATCTAAGTACGTCGACTTTAGCTATGTTATTTTTGTAGCTGAAGTTCCGTAACTTAGATCGACCTCCTTCCCTAGTGTAGACCAAGGCTTAGTGTGTGAGCAAGGATGGCAATTGAGGAAGGGGAGAGATGGGCAGGGCTAGATGGAGGAAGCTAATCCCGTACTCTCTCATGTCCTGTACAATCTCTTTCCAGCAATGACCATATCTCCTTCAAGCCTGTGGCTGGAATATGGCAGATCTGAATCAAGTTCCTGAAAAAGAAATTGAATAGTTTTACCATCTGTAATACACACTTGTCTTTTTCCTTGCATAGAATATCAGGGTTGGAAGGAACCTTAGGAGGTTATCTAGTCCAACTTCCTGCTCAAAGCAGGACCAATCCCCAATTTTTGCCCCAGATCCCTAAATGGCCCCCTCAAGGATTGAATTCACAATCCTGGGTTTAGCAGGCTAATGCTCAAACCACTGAGCTATCCCTCCCCCCAATATATCTTTTTTGAGATGGGGCAACCACATCTGCATGCAGCATTCAAGAGAGCAAGAACAGCTACTTAGAAACATTTTGTGAAATTCACAGGAATTAAGTTTGTTGTCATATGCTAGAATTAGTAAATGTTGCCTTTATTCCAGTTTTTGCAGAGCAATTTCTGCTGGCAGAAACAGATGAACATGGAAACATGGGCATGTGCTAAGAAGAAAGTACATGTCACTGGAAAAAATTGTGTTTTGCATCAAAAATGCGTCTCAAAAATGTATAGGCAAATACACAATGGGGGTAAACCTCAACATCCTTAACATTTTTACTCAGGCCAAACCCCAGTGATTTCAGTGGCAGGTTTGTCTGTGTGTAGATTGAGTGAACATTCAATATGGAGCTCAGAATTGGGTCCCCCTTCTCCCCCAAACAATGAAAATTATGCTTCATGCTCAAGCTATGGAAAACCCTTCCTCTCCCGATTAGGTCTGTTGGGCCTCAAGACTTTGACAAGTAAATCAAATGCTTGTATTTTAATAGGCGAGGAGTTTGAAACCACTAGTGGGGTTGTCCAGGCGCATTTTATTACAGCTACTTGAAATGTTCTCATGAAAAGGTGCTTAATGTGGCTTTGCCTTGCCAAGACCTTTTTTTTACATAGTTTATTGAAAAACAGTCTAGTAGACATTTGGACTTCCTAATAATTTTTTTTTATGATATACATTTATCTGGTAAAAAAGGCTGAGCAAATGGTTCATTAATAATGGCTAATCAAAACACCAGCCTTTCAGAAGTGAACCGTGCATATGCCAAACCTAAATTCATTAGTGCTTACAAACCAACTCCTTACAGTTTTGGACTGTGTCATATTTTGGTTATTAATTCCATATGTTTGCTACCTTCCATATTAAAAATGTCTCCCCCAAGCCCTCCCTTTCCTACTTCTAGTTACTAGAATACAGTCTCCAGCCTCCCTAGCTTTCATAGCTACTGATTGTTTGAGTGGATCAATTTTGTTTCATTTTGTTAAAATTCTAAAACATCAAGGACCAGATCCTCAGTTGGTGTTACTCAGCACAGTTCTGTTAAATGTAATGAGCTATGCATATGAGGATCTGGCCCCAAATGTGTAGGATTATAGTGAAGCCAATTTTCTCAAACGTTTTTGCACTTCAGTATGTGCAACTTGGTATCGTTGTGCTCCTTCTGGGTGAAATTCACCCCATGGCAGACAGCCAGTGCTGACCCTGTATGCCACTGAAGTCCCATCTATGCAGGCTCTCCACACAGAGGTGAACTTTGCTTTCTTTTTACATCTTTTTGAGAGCAGATATAGCCTTCTAGAGCTATGCAAAGCTAGCACTATGTAGAGTAAAGGGGATTGCTTGGTATTTTGATGGGAAACTCCCAAGGAAAATGTAGATTGCAACAAGAATAGGTAGGGCAAATCAAACGATGCCACAGTTTATACTGAACCAATGCACCGGCATGGTGTAGGAGGGCATCACACTACTGGATGGTTCATATTTTGAGAATCAGTTGCAAAATGAAAATCCTGGCCATGTGTAGTTATCAAGGTTCTAACTGTACTTTCTTCAGAATAAGGATCTAAGGCCCCAATCCAATAAAGCACTTAATCACTGGCTTAATTTTCAGCACACGCAGTCATACTGAAAATGAGGGGACAACTCCCATTCTTAAAATTAAGGGTTTGATTAATTGCTTTGCTGGATTAGGGCCTTGATTTCTGGTGCGCTGGCCAAATTTCAAACCAAGTCGTGGCAATCCCTTTCTGCCTACATAAGATTCTACTGTCATTTCAGATGGATTTGTTATTCTTTATTTCCCTATCTTTAAACCTACATTGGGTGAAGCAGCTGGTGCAGAACAGTTGCTCCGCAGAGCTGGCTCCGTTCCAGTAAGAGTGAAAAGATGTCTACATAGCACAACTGTGAAGTACTTTGGGCTGAAAGGTGCTGCACAAATGTAAATCATTAATAATTAACAATAGCGCTGGTTGCATAGATTTGTATGTTGCCATATTCAGCTAGCAATATGATATAATGAGCATATATGGCATTAATGGGATAAGAGGGAAGGTCCTTTCATGGATCAATAATTGGTTAAAAGATAGGAAACAAAGGGTAGGAATAAGTACTCAGTTTTCAGAATGGAGAGAGGTAAACAGTGGTGTCCCCCAGGGGTCTGTACTGGGCCCACTCCTATTCAACATATTAATAAATGATCTGGAAAAAGGGGTAAACAATGAGGTGCCAAAATTTGCAGATGATACAAAACTACTCAAGATAGTTAAGTCCCAGGCAGACTGTGAAGAGCCACAAAAAGAGCTCCCAAAACTGAGTGACTGGGCAACAAAATGGCAGATGACATTCAATGTTGATAAATGCAAAGTAATGCACATTGAAAAACATAATCCCAACTATATATATAAAACAATGGGATCTAAATTATCTGTTACCACTCAAGAAAGAGATCTTGGAGTCATTGTGAATAGTTCTCTGAAAACATCCACTCAATGTGCAGCAGCAGTCAAAAAAGCGAACAGAATGTTGGGAATCATTAAGAAAGGGCTAGATAATAGGACAGAAAATATCATATTGCCTCTATATAAATCCATGGTACGCCCACACCTTGAATACTGCGTGCAGATGTGGTCGTCCCATCTCAAAAAAGATATATTGGAATAGGAAAAGGTACAGAAAAGGATGACAAAAATGATTAGGGATATGGAATGGTTTCCATATGAGGAGAGATTAATAAAACTGGGACTTTTCTGCTTGGAAAAGAGATGACTAAGGGGCGATATGATAAAGGTCTTTAAAATCATGACTCGTGTGGAGAAAGTAAATAAGGAAGTGTTATTTACTCCTTCTTATAACACAAGAACTAGGGGTCACCAAATGAAATGAATTGGCAGCCGGTTTATAACAAACAAAAGAAGTATTTTTTCACACAATGCACAATCAACCTCTGGAACTCCTTGCCAGAGGATTTTGTGCAGGCCAAGACCATAACAGGGTTAAAAAAAGTACTAGCTAAGTTCATGGAGGATAGTTCCATTAATGGCTATTAGTAGGGATGGTGTCCCTAGCCTCTGTTTGCCAGAAGCTGGGAATGGGTAACAGGATGAATCACTTGATGATTACCTGTTCTGTTCATTCCATCTGGGGCACCTGGCATTGGCCCCCGTCAGAAGACAGGATACTGGGCTAGATGGACCTTTGGTCTGACCTAGTATGGCAGTTCTTATGTTCAGGTGAAGCAAGAACAAGGCTTAAATTTATTAAAGATACTTTTAAACTTCATAACTATACTGTCACATAATCTGCAGAATGAATTTGCCTGAGTACAAGTTCTACACACCACATAGAAGTAAGTCCCATATAAGTCCTCAAAATAGTACTTAATGTGGGTCTTAAATTGGTATTTAAGTAAGTTTCTCACTTCTCTGCTTTCTAAATCCAGCTGTGCGCTTCCCTTTTAGCATCTATAAGGTTCTCTGAGATTCCTGATAGTTGAATAATGACATTGCATAATTTTACAAGAAGGCTGTCCAATGTCATTTGTAAAAATTGCGCTCCAATGTATGCAGAGCGCAAATATATAAATATGATCATAATGTGCTATAATGATAACCTTCAGTAACAGTGTTTGGACCAATTTTTCCTTCATGTACCAAAAGTGCATGTAGTTACACCACCTGTAGTGTAAAAACATGAATGATCAAGCTTGGATGTATGTCTATAGTTCCTGTTTTTTATGTTTGTCAATTTTAATATTATGCTATTTATAAGTTTGAACAATTATTACATTTAACAACTGTGTTATTTAAAATAGAATACTGTGTCTCTCCTTTCTAGCCAAGATAATTGACTTCAGCTGTTTGTGGATGACAGCTGTGCCATTTCGGAGTCAAGGTACGGCTGGTCATGACACTAACCTACTCCTTTTCCGCAAAGACATACTCTTGCTGGCCTGAGGAATAGAGACGAGCCTGCTATGTTAAAATCAATGGGCATTTTTTTCGTTAACTTGAATGCAAGCAGACTCAAGCCCTAAGAGAACAGACTTGATATTGAGTACAGTTTTGTTACAACAAAAAGTAGTTCATCAAATAGATGAATTTTCATGCCATTTAAAATGAACACTTACTTGATTGAAAAAATTACTGATTTAGAATTCAGGGCAAATGGAGGCCCTGGTTCGACCACGTGTAAAATGTAGCTTGCAACTGTCAGCAGGCTAGACTAGACTTGAGACTAAAAGTGTCAAAAATGACAAGGAGCCTATTTCTGTGGAAGAATCAAAATGTAGGCAACATCTGAAAAAGATGTTAACATCTGTATAAGATTGTTGTTTATCCTACAGTAATTCCTAAAGGCCCCAATCAGGATCAGGGCCCTACTGTGCGCCGTACAAATAAATCTTCTGGTCCAATCAAAGATTTTCCATTATCTACATGGTTAACAAATCAGTGCGGAAGAAACATGTTATGAGAGACTGGCAGGAAAGTGGCTTGAGAAAGGCTATCTCCCTGAAATAGCTTTTTTGCAGCTGCTCTTTTGTGAGGACTTAAGAAGAGGAAGAATGGTGGACATTGGAGGAATGCAAGGTTAAGATATGCAATCCACACTAATAAAGTGAGGCTCTCTGTCCCCCACTAATGGCTAGAAAAATCTATAAAGGTTTAGGAGTCTGTTGTTATCTCTAAATTAATAGAGCTGGTCCATTTGCTCAGGTAGTCAGGGCTCATGCTTGTGATCTAGAGGTCTTGGCTTCGATCACTCCAGTCAAACACTGTTACAGATGAATAAAAGAGGTGAGAATCAAAGCACTTTGGGAGAATAAGGGCAGTAAAAGGAAAGTGGGGGAACTAATTCAACATAGGAACACAAGGCTGTGCACTGAAGCAGAATACAGGGGGTTACAAAGCAATGCAATAAAGTCATTGTGAGCCCTGCAAAAAGATGACATATTTTTAAATTTCTCCTTCATTCCCTTTAAATATATTGTGGGGAATAATCCTGAACTGGCAGGGGGAAGACAAAATGGCCGAGTAGCTAATAGGCCTTTACCAGTTTAGTTTCTATGGATACGTCTACACTACCCGTGGGATGGGCGGGTAGTGATCGATCTATCGGGGATCGATTTATCACGTCTAGCGTAGACGTGATATATCAATCCCCGAGCGCACTCCCCATCGACTCCGGAACGCCACCTCCGTGAGAGGCGGAAGTGAGTCGACGGGGGAGTGGCAGCGACCAACTCGCTGCAGTGAGGACGCGAGGTAAGTTGAACTAAGATACGTCAACTTCAGCTACGCTATTTGCGTAGCTGAAGTTGTGTATCTTAGGTCGACCCCCGCCCCCAGTGTAGACCTGGGCTACGATTCTATTACTCTTATTCATCTTTATGTCCTTGATAGTAAAATATCCTTATTTCTGCATATATTTTTCAGTTTATTCCTTGTTTCAGTGAAGTTAAAAAAAGTGTTGCTATTAAAAAGGTGCCAGTAAAATTCATGTGAGATTCTGTTAGCTTTGAGTACTGGGGATAACCCGGAGACACAGGTGGAGCCTTTGGATCAGCTGGAGAGCCAAAAGAAAGACTTAGAGACTGGGCAGATTGCTGGAAAAGCTTGTTAGTGCAGCTGTGAGAAGACAGAACTTGTAAAAGACAAACAGCTGTTGGGGTTGGACAGGAAAGCCTCTGAAAAAGGGTGAGGGAGGAGGAAAAGAAGTTTAATCATGGCTGGGTAGGAGGCCATGGCTGGGTAAGAGGCCAAAGATTCTAATCTTCTGATTTAATATTAAGTGTAGCATTACATTTCTCTGTGAGAGTAGAAAAGGAAAAGTTACAGGCAATGTGTTATGAAGACTGCAGCTTTCACACCTACCTTAATACCAAGATGACCCTTTTCCTCCCCCCAAAAAGGCAGTTTTCCATCATAATCTGAATACATGCTGTGCATAATCCAACAACTGGTGTTACCCTGAAAAATGGATTTTGGGACACTGCTGTAATAACCTGCCTATTGCTACCTTAGCCTGTTCTTCCTGAGGTAAAAGTTTCCAGGGTTGTTAAGGAAAGGACAGTGATATAACCCTCTGATATTAAATAGTATGCTAAACTATACTACACTAAAATTAAAAACTGGCAAGCTTACTTTATAAATCTGTTGGTATCCCTTTAAATACACTGCTGCTGTTTTATAAGTTCTTTGGTATTTTTCTTTAATTGCTGTTGCTGCTCAGCTCCTGGTCACTCAGTTTTGTTCTGCTTTGGTTTTCTTCTCTCTCTCTCTCTCTCTGCAGCAGCTTTTCTGACTTTCCAATAGTTTTTCTTTGGCTCCCCTTGCTGGCTTTCGTCTTCTCCCGATCGTCTGTCTCTCTCTCTTTCTTTCACTGCCTCAGACTAAAAAACTGCCTGCTGGCAGCTGGCCTTTTATACTGTCCTATTGGAACTTCCTTATATACCTTAAGGCTTAAGCAATTACCCCATTCGCAAATGCTAGGTACCAACCATTACCTCAGCATTATGATTGACAGCTCTGACCTTCAAAACAAGTTGTGATCAATATGAGTGGGCTATGAGCAGCTAGCTGTTCAGTTAGCTGACCTCTCTGTCATCCATTATTGCATGTGCTTAATAGCCACCAATTTTGCACATGCACACTGTTGTCATTTACCTCAGAGCTGTGATTTTGTGCGCGCACACACACACACACACACACACACACACCCTCATTGCCAGGGCATCATTTAGAAATTCTGGGCTTTCAACTGAGCATTCTCAGAGTCCACAGCTTTCATTTCAGGGTGGAGTGACTTTTGCTTATTCAGAATAAAGATCAGGCAGACAAAGTGGAAACTGGAGAATTTTTCTAGTAACACTGGAGGAGACCAAGAACACCTCACTAGCCAGTTTCACTTAACTGTCAGGGCCATGTGCAGGGCCGGCTGGCTCCAGGCACCAGCCTACCAAGCATGTGCTTGGGGCAGCACCTATCTTGGGGCGGCAGCTCAGGTTTTTTGGTTTTTTTAAACATACTTCGGCAGCGCTCGGGAGGGGTGGGTTTGTTTCCCTGGGCGCTGGGGGGGTGGTGTGTTGCTGCACTGTTGAGGCGGGGCGGCACGGGCATGCCGCCCTCCCCATGGCGCTCCTCCGGCCGGGGGAGAGCGGGGCCGCGGGCGGGCATGCCGCCCTCCTCGCGGTGCTCCTGCGGCTGGGAGAGGCGCTGGGGTGGGGGGGTTGTTTCTGCGGGTGCTGGGGGGGGGTTGGTTTTTTTGTTTTGGTGGGGCGGCGCTTGGGTTTGTTTTGTTTTTTTGCTTGGGGCGGCAAAAATGTTAGAGCCGGCCCTGGCCATGTGTTCTGGGTGTGAACAGCTTTAAGGGTATTGAAAAGCAGTTTTGCCTCCAATGGAGTGAGCCATTCATGAAAAGCAGAGGGAATCCTTTACAGATCTTGGATAATACATCTGAAGCCAGGTTGGCTCAACTTATTTCTTTGACATTAAGGGTTTGACCGAGAAGTACATGGGTTTCTGTGTTAGCTGCATAGTCTGGTTTAATTGTGTGAGGATGTAGAAATTGGTAGTACATTTCTAAAATTTTGCATATAAAAATTGTCATGAGAAATGTGGGAATTTTTGTCTGTTTACTGGGAAACCAAACCATAATCTTAATCTAAAGAGTGAATTAATGACTCCATATTCACTTTGTCAAGTCTGGGCATGACAGTTTTTCTTACAGCACTATGTGAATTCCTAAATATCTGTTTTGTTTGCACAATATGTGCATATATGTTGTTTTGTGGGCAGAACTAAAGGAATGTCTATACTGCAAAAAAAGACCTGTGACAGTGAGCCTCAGAGCACAGGTCAACTGATTTGGGCTTATGCTGAGGGGCTAAAAATAGCAGTGTGGACGTTCCTGCTCAGGCTTGAGCCTGGGCTCTGGAACCCAGGGAGGGAGGTGGGTCTCAGAGCCTGGGCTCCAACCTGAGTGGGAACGTCTACACTGCTATTTTTAGCCCCTCAGCACGAGCCGGAGTCAGTTGACCCAGGCTCCAAGAGCTCACTGCCTTTTTTGTTTTTTTTGCAGTGTAGACATACTCTTAGAGGCCCACATTTCAAGTTTTTAATCCAAAATATATGCTGTAAAAATGTGATGCTGTGTGATTTTTTTTATACGTGAGTGTGTGTGTTATTTATATAGTATTGGGAAAAGGACTAGGAGAGATGAGCATTAGCAAAATTCAACTGCAGAGAGGTAAGCAGAAATTCCAATCTAATATGTGAACAATTTCTTTATACATTAGAGGCTAAAAATGGTTAGGATATCCCTTTACTCCATGGCAGCTATTTTTCCTTCCAGTGATTTTGTGATTTACTAAGAGGTGCTGGACATTGTGAGCTCAGGCTGGAATTTTCAAAGGATCCTAAGGCAGTGAGGCCCCCAATTCCCATTGATTTTCAGTGGGACTTGGGCATCTAACCCCTATTACACCCCTTGTTAATTCTAGCTTAATTTTTGTGTGCCCAAATGTGAAATTGTACTCAGCGTTACCTAACTAAAGATGCACATAGGTACCTATTTGACTATTATTAGTAGTAATTATTATTATGTAAAATGTTTTGGTATAATGATCAGCAGTTTCCATTTGCATGGATTTGTGTAAATCTTTCTGGTTTTCATGTACACTGTGGTCTATATAAGGATGCAGAAGATGGTAAATAGCCAAGTGTATGTAGCCTTTTAAATTCTGCTGCTCTGCTATGTTAGTGCTACTTTAAGTCCCTCACAGTTTTTACCTGTACTATTTTGGGCTTTCTCCCTGAAAAGGGTGAACTACAGCTCTGGCATCAACCTCATTATGAGCAGACCCCTCACTTGTCTATGACTTTGATACCTCTTCAGAGGCTCAGAGTTTCTTTACAATTTGTGTAAACATCCCAGAAACAGTGTAAGGCCACAATCCTGCAAACACTCACACACCTGCTTAAATTTAGGCACTTGAGTAGAACTCACCGAGACTTCTTGCATGCATAAAGCATGTGCATAAGTGTTTGCAGGACTAGGGTCTAAGATGTACGAACCACAAGAAAACAAGTTTATGACCAACCCCCCCACCCCCAAATTTCCTTTCTAACAAAAAAATATAAAAGGATAAAAACACCAGGAAAGGCATAAAATTAGCATAACTGATACTAAAACAGATCACTTTCCAAAGGTACTGTAAGGCTGGCATAATTTTAATTTCCTATTGAAGATACTTGAAAAACACAACATAGCTTATCTTAATCTTTTCTTACTTTTAGTTATAGCAGGCTTAGTGAAAAAATTACTTACCTACTGACGTAAGAGTGTGTGTGGGTGTGTGTGTGTACGTACATGTCTGGATATGATTATTTTGTATGAGACCTTTTCCTGCATAATATTTATGGTAATAATTATACCATAATCACATGACAAAAGCAAATATATTCTACCTATTTTATTTAAATTGCTTATTATATGAATTTTTAAAATTCTGCACAACAGTCAAAAGATATCAGAGTTGTGCCTATTTAACAGAGAATCAGTTTTGCAATTATCTTGTTTTCATAAAGACCCACTGTATGATTTATTACGTTTCTGGCTTGACTTATAACTTACGCACATAACCAGAACTGCATTGGTGTTGAGCCAGAACTAAAGAGATGAAGAGACAACCTGCTATATTAGTATGTAAGCGAGAGACAAGAAGAATCCCTTCTGTTACTGGGGCTCAGCAAGCAAGCTCACTGGAACCTGGAAAACTATTTCCACAAGCTTGACCTCTGTCTCTTCCACCACCTGGAAAAATGGGAGGAGGAAAGTAGAGCGACAGATAAAGACAGAGTAGCTTTGTTTCTGCTCCTACCATTGCAGTTCCATTGGTGGGCGCAAGAGGGAGTATGCTAGAGGAGACAGGGTGCAGGCATTCTTACCACTGGGTCCCTCCTTCTTGCAATGGCTGCTTTGTCAATTCTGCCCCTTTTTGCTCTCTTGCAACTGCTTTCCCCAGTCTCTCCCCTCCTTTCTAGCTGGTTCTCCCTTCTATCTTCCCTGTTTCTCTATTCCTCCTGCCACCTGCCCTTCATGCCCCGCTGGCAGGGCTGGCTCTGGCTTTTTTGTCGCCCCAGGCAAAAAAAAAAGAAAAGCCGAAGCGGAATGTGCCGCCCTAAGATTGGCCTGAATGCCACCCCTTATAATGTGCCACCCCTTATAATGTGCCGCCCCAAGCATGTGCTTCCTAGGCTGGTGCCTAGAGCCGGCCCTGCCCATTGGGCATGATCTCTCTGTCCCATACAGGCTCTACTCCTGTTAGTAGCTCAGAGGCCCCCTTTCTCACTCTCTGCCAGCTGCCTCGCTTAGCAGCTGCATGGGAGACAGGCTGGAGCCAGCTATTGCTTACTGACAGAGAGGAGAAGCAACCAGGCTGTGCAGGGAAGGGTGGGTGGGGAGCAGCTCAGTTTTGATCAGAACATGTGTTACCTGGGATGTGTTCTGAAAACCCAGGTCTGTCCCTGCCCAATTGGAACTGTTGGCAGCAGTATTTCTTACTCTAGCTGGTAGTGACACCTATAGCTAAAGTTATATGACACTTCCACTTATAAGACCTTGTTTTCAGTTGCTTATATTTTGGCCACACTGTAACTGAATTTTTCCTGCCTGGGTGTCTGCCTCAGGCTGAATGATTTTGAAAAGATCAGCTAAAATGGTTCAGCTGTTTCCAAGAAAGAACCCAGAGGAAAATATATTCTTTTCCCCATGCTTTAAAAAAAATCTTACAACTGTTCGAGAAACTGTAGCACATCCATACTTTGGAGCAGGGTCTTGAAATTTGGGAGTGAGTGCTCTCTGATGTCAGGGATGTGCTTTTTGGTGTCCCTGTGAAAATTCATTCAGATTTGGTCATTGTAAGCCTCAGAAAAATCTGTTTGCTCATGCTCAGTGAAAACTTGTTAGTTAGGGTTGCCAAGTATATGGTTTTCGACCGGAACCCCAAGTCAAAAAGGGATCCTGGTAGCTCCAGTAAGCACCCCCACAGCTCCCATTGGCTGAGAAATGCAGCTCCCATTGGCTGTGGTTCCTGGCCAATGGGAGCTGTGGAGCTGGTGCTAGGGGCTAGGGCAGCACCTGGAGCTTTCCTGATCGCCCCTGCAACTAGGGGCTGGACATGCTGGCTGCTTCCGAGGAGCTACACAGAGCCTGGGTAGGCAGGGTGTCTGCCTTAGCTTCACTGCACCACTGACCAGACTTTTAACAGTCCGGTCAGCTGTGTTGACCAGAGCTGCCAGGGTCCCTTTTTGACTGGGTGTTCTGGTCGAAAACCGGACGCCTGGCAACCCCTAACTCCACGCAGCTCCCAGAAACGGCTGCCAGGTTCCTGCAGGCCCTAAATGCATGGGTGGCCAGGGAGGCTCTGCGTGCTACCCCCGCCCCAAGGGCCGGCTCTGAAGCTCCCATTGGCCAGGAACCACAACTAATGGGAGCTGCGGGGGCGGAACCTGCCGGCGTGAGGGCAGTGAGCAAAGCCTCCCTGGATGCCCATGCATCTAGGGGCTGCAAGAATCTGGCAGCTGCTTCCGGGAGCTGTGGTAAGTGCCACAGGGACTCTGCACCCCGAACTCTCTCCTGCACCCCAACCTCCTGCCCCAGCCTGGAATCCACTCTGCACCCAAACTCTCTCCTGGAGCCTGGACCCTGCTCCCCCGCAAAACACCCTAACCCCCTGTCCCAGCCCAGAGACCGCTTCTGCACCGGAAACCCCTCATCCCTGGCCCCATCCCAGAGCTCGCACCCCTGGCTGGAACCCTCACCCTTCCTTCCTGAACCCCAGCCCCCTGCTCCAGCCTGGTGAAACTGAGTGAGGGTGGGGGAGAGCGTGCAACAGAGGGAGGGGGAAGGAGCAGGGCAGGGGTGTGGCCTCAGGAAAGGAATGGAGCAGGGGTGTTCAGTTTTGTGCAATTAGAAAGTTGGCAACCCTAGGTTACCTAGGAGATCCACTGGTGCTCAAGGGATGCACTCAGGGCTGGCCCACAACATTTTGGCACCTGAGGCGGGGAGCTCAAATGATGCCCCCATGCTCCCTCACTTGGGCCAAAACTTTGAAAGGTCTCAATTCTCCTTCTTCCTGTTCTACTCCTCTCATGGTACTGCTCTGCTACCTACCCCAGTAAAGGAGAACTAACAACTTAAAATGCCTTGTTCAAAAATTTTAAGTAACACTTAACTTTCAAATGCCTGAATAGCAATTGTAACTTTTATTGTCTGAATAGTAAATACTGGCATTTTTATCTGTTTGAATATTCATAGTGGTGCTTTCCGTGCCTTCTTGGTTGCAAAGATTTGAACTGCTTCCTGAAGATCCACAGTCTGAGCCAGCTCATGCTCTATTGAGATGGATGCAAGGCCAACTAGCCTCTCCTGTGTCATTGTGGAGTGTAGATGTGTTTTTATTAACTTCAGCTTGGAGAAGCTGCGTTCTCCACTGGCAACTGTTACAGGAAGTGTTAGAAGTATGCGCAGAGCAACAGAAGCATTTGGAAAGAGGATGGTCATCTTCTTTGTGCACATATATTCCAGAACCTTTGGAGTTGATCTTGCTGAAACGTATCTTGAAAGGGCTTTCAGTTCATCACCTAAATCACTCGCATCAATATCGCTCATGTCATCATGTGTCAACACTGTCTCTAGTGCCCTGCATTGCTGGTGTAGGTCTTCTTCAGGTATAGTGAGGAGTTTTGGAATATCATACAACATCCCAAATATACTGCTGTATTCCTTGAGCTG
Organism: Chelydra serpentina; assembly: GCA_037349315.1. Lineage (NCBI taxonomy): Eukaryota > Metazoa > Chordata > Testudines > Chelydridae > Chelydra > Chelydra serpentina. Next base: position 84,985,434 of record JBAIAC010000002.1, read on the forward strand.
CGTGAAACATTCTTCAACTGACTGTATTGCACAATCTAGCACCTAATTAAAGAATTCAGCTTTGAATTGTTGTTTGTGGTCTCTTATGGAATTATCCCGTGCCTCGTAATCAAAATGTCTTCTTTGGTGACTCTTGTATTCTTGAATGGGTGGGAAAATAGCTTCAGTGTGAAGTTCCTCTGCCAACTTCTGTGCACTCTTCAGAACGTTTTGAAATCCCTTATCTGACTGGTAAGACTGTAGGTATGACTTTGCTTTGTCCAGTTATTCCATTGCTCCAGACATATCAAGGTCAACACCTTGGAGTCTCTTGCTTACAACATTTATTTCAAACAGTATGTCATGCCACAACACTAAGCCACACAGAAATTTGAAGTTATGTATGTTTCTGGTGATTCCATTTCCCTCTGCCACTGTTCTCCCACAAACAGTTCTTGTCATAGCATTATCCTTCATAATGGCAACTATGGCATCATCTATCTTCTCAATTTGGTGTTTGATAGGCTTTATCGTCTCCACTCAATTTTCCCATTGTGTGGCACTCAGTGGTTTCAGTGTCAGAGAGGATGTTCCTAAATGTTGCTTCAAAATTTGCCATCAATGAGTTGATGCAGCGAAAAATACATAGATGCTTTGAATTACATTAAAAAATTCAGCAGCCTCACTAGAAGCTGATGCTGCATCACTGACCATCAAGTTCAATGAATGAGAACTGCATGGGACAAAAAAAGCTGGAGGGCTTAGCTCTCGGATCAGTGTCTGCACTCCTCTGTTCTTTCCTCTCATGTTGGCACCATTATCGTAGCTCTGACCTCTCATGTCAGCTATCGCAATTCCCGTATCTTCTAGCTTTTTAAGAAGCACATTTGTCATACCAGCTCCTGTAGTATCATCAATGTCAATACATTCTAGAAAATGCTCTCTGACAGTCACCATTGCAAGGACATTTTCACTCGGTTCTGTTGTAACTTTAAACACACCATTAAAGTCATTTGTTCCATATGGCTGATGTCAGTTGTACAGTCCAGAATAAAAGAGTAATATCTTGCTGACTTCAGATCTGCCACAATCTTTTGTTTAACTTTTGTTGCCAGTAACTGTATTATCTCATTCTGTGGTGACTCTTCTTAGATGTGTGTACATTTCTTGGGTGGTGACTCTTCTTCAGGGGTCGGCAACCTTTCAGAAGTGGTGTGCCGAGTCTTCATTTATTTACTATAATTTAAGGTTTTGCGTGCCAGTGATACATTTTTAGAAGGTCTCTCTATAAGTCTATAATATAACTAAACTGTTGTTGTATATAAAGTAAATAAAGTTTTTAAGAAGCTTCATTTAAAATTAAATTAAAATGCAGAGCCCCCTGGAACAGTAGCCAGGACCTGGGCAGTGTGAGTGCCACTGAAAATCAGCTCGTGTGCCACCTTCGGCACGCGTGCCATAGGTTGTTTACCCCTGCTCTTCTTAGATGCTCCTGGAGTACAGCATCAAACTCAGCCATCAGCTCCACAATTTTAAGGAAGTTTCCATTGTTTGGCACACACAGCTGATCTGAAGTGCCATGCAGTGCTAGGTTTTGGGTAGCAAGCATTCTCACAATGGCAATGAGCCTTTTCAGAACATTTTGCCAGTAAAGAGACTCTGTTGCAATCTTCTCTTGATGCTGATCATCTATGGTGGCCTTTAATCTTAGTCTCATCTCAAGCTCTTTCCACCTATGGGAATGCTCTCTGGTGATTTGCTGCCTTCTCATGGCATGCCAGATTTCTAGCCAGATTTTTCCAGTGCTTTGTTCCTGTAGACCCCATTGTGGCCGGAACATTAGACTGGAATAGTTTGCAACAAAAACAGTATGCAGCATTCTGGGTTTTTGAGTACATAAGCCATGGTCTCTCCACTTTGTCACTATTGGAGATTTCACGCCAGTAATGTATTAGATGGAAACTTCTATTTTTATTGTCTTTGGAGAACGTGAAGTTTTTCACCTGCTGTGGCCCATGCAGTACAAGCAAGTCCCTCAGACTACTGCTCAAGTGGGTCCACAGTCCTGGATCATCTAGACTTAAGGAACTAAACTCAGCAGTAGCTGTTTCTTGCGGCACATAAGAATGGCCGTACTGGGTCAGACCAAAGGTCCATCCAGTCCAGTATCCTGTCCACCGACAGTGGCCAATGCCAGGTGCCCCAGAGTGAGTGGACCTAACAGGTAATGATCAAGTGATCTCTCTCCTGCCATCCCTCACCCCCCTCTGACAAACAGAGGCTAAGGACACCATTCCTTACCCATCCTGGTTAATAGCCATTAATGGACTTCATCTTCATGAATTTATCCAGTTCTCTTTTAAATCCTGTTATAGTTCTAGCCTTCACAGCCTCCTCAGGCAAGGAGTTTCACAGGTTGACTGTGCGCTGTGTGAAGAAGAACTTCCTTTTATTTGTTTTAAACCTGCTGCCCACTAATTTCATTGGTCTCAAGTATCAGAGAGGTAGCCGTGTTAGTCTGGATCTGTAGAAGCGACAAAGGGTCCTGCCAATTGCATCCGAAGAAGTGAGTATTCACCCACGAAAGCTTATGCTTCAATACCTCTGTTAGTCTATAAGGTGCCACAGGACCCTTTGTCGCTAATTTCATTGGGTGGCCCTTAGTTCTTATATTATGGGAACAAGCAAATAACTTTTCCTTATTCACTTTCTCCACCCACTCATAATTTTATACACCTCTATCATATACCCCCTTAGTCTCCTCTTTTCCAAGCTAAAAAGTCCTAGCCTCTTTAATCTCTCCTCATATGGGATCTGTTCCAAACCCCTAATCATTTTAGTTGCCCTTCTCTGAACCTTTTCTAATGCCAGTATATCCTTTTTGAGATGAGGAGACCACATTTGCAGTATTCAAGATGTGGGCACACCATGGATTTGTATAAGGGCAATAAGATATTCTCCGTCTTATTCTCTATCCCTTTTTTAATGATTCCTAACATCCTGTTTGCTTTTTTGACTGCCACTGCATGGACATCCTCAGAGAACTATCCACGATGACTCCAAGATCATTTTCCTGATCAGTTGTAGCTAAATTAGACCCCATCATATTGTATGTATAGTTGGGGTTATTTTTTCCAATGTGCATTACTTTACATTTATCAACATTAAATTTCATTTGCCATTTTGTTGCACAATAACTTAGTTTTGTGAGATCTTTTTGAAGTTCTTCGCAGTCTGCTTTGGTCTTAACTATCTTGAGCAGTTTAGTATGCCACCTCACTGTTTACCCCTTCTTCCAAATCATTTATGAATAAGAATGAACACTCTTCTCTGATCTACACTTTTCTTCAGGAATGTGCATGGTTACATCCCTTTGAGATGGAGATATGGATGCTCAGTAGCTGCCAGGTCACCTGCACTCTAACCTACTGGAAGATCAGGCATCTCCTCACCACTCACATCCTCACTGGGGCCGGAAGGCTCACTGTGAACATTTGTGTCTATGTATCTCAGGAGAGCTCCTTCCTGCTTAGATAGAAAAAGCTTCCTTTGCTTTCTTTCTTTTTCTGAATGCTGCCCCAGAGGGGCGTTTTCTTCTTTCACTCATGACTGCTGTTCTGTGCCAGCTATAGTGACTCTCAACACTCAATTGAAGGGGACAAATAAGCAGGCTGGTAACAAGGCCTGAGTGAGGGAAGATATCAGCGTCTTCAGGGCCTAACTGGCTCCTACTACTTCAGTTGACTGCCTGTTCTCCTCTAGTGGGTTCAGGGAAGCAGCAGGAAACAGGAAGCTCCCTGAGAAGCTGGTGTTAAACAGTCCAGGCTCCTGGGGGTGCTAGAGAGGTACATAAGAGGCTCCTCCTCCTCTCTCTCCCTGCAGCTCCTGCTGCTTTCTGTTATTCCCTCTCACCTTTTCTCCTGCCCTGCCTGTTATGTCTCTTGTGCCCTCCTTCCTCCAGCACAGCACTCCACCATCTCTGTGCATCTAGAGCAGAGAGATTACATATGCACCAGCAGCAGACACAATTTTCTACACTCTGGGTCCTAGTGGCGCCCGCTCACAGTCTGGCACCTGAGGCGGCCGCCTCAGTTCGCCTCATGGTAAAGCCAGCCCTGCACTGCACTGAATCGGTGTGTCTCCTGATCTCACTAGCAATATCCCTCCCAGCTGCCTCTGCTCACTCTTTGGGCATGCTGGCAGCCTCTGTGCCTTCTGGTGCAGGAGAGGCTCCACATCCACAACTTTCCGCTGCTGGAGGTCCTGCATCAGTGACTATAATGGCAAAAACCAGTTCCATTCTGGGTTAATTCTAGCTTCCAGTATGAACAGTCTGAATTCATAAAGTTTGAATGGGTTCAAAATTACTTGAAAGAAGTTCACTCACCCCAATTAAAATCAAGATTCCATTTGAGGCTAGATTTGCAAAGGGACTTGCAAAGGCATTGCAAAGCTGAGTGTTGTGACCCTTAAAGCCCTGGAAAATCTCAGGCAAAAGTCACCTGAAAATTAACTGAGGTAAAACCAATATTCTTCTGGTCAGTCTTTTTGAACGTGCTCCAGACTCTGGCGTCTTAGTGGGTGACCATCCGGACAATATCGTCGATGATTTCATCTGGCCTTGGCTCTGTTGTTGATAATATGGCTGGCACCGAGAAAGAAGTTGAAGCCTGTACTACAAAATGTTGTAAGTAATGGGGCACTTCAGTGAGAATGTGCTTTGCAAACTGAACACCCTGATAAACAGGGAGATAAAGCGGAGGTTATATGATGCGTCGGTGATCGATAGTCTGACCTAGGGAACTGAAACATGAGCATGCCTACTGGATCAGGCCTCACAGGTGCAGATAGGCAGGGGAACCACTATCGTCCCCTGGTTTGTAGATTATACTGGGGTTTAGGAGTCTAGACACCTGGGGCTTGTCTTCACTACCCGCCGGATCGGCGGGTAGCAATCGATCTATCGGGGATCGATTTTTCGCGTCTCATTAAGATGCGATTAATCGATCCCCGATCGCGCTCCCCGTCGGCTCTGGAAATCCACGTCATCGAGCGGCGCAAGCGGAGTCGACGGGGGAGCTGCAGCGATCGACTCGCCGCCGTCCTCATGGTCAGGTAAGCCGATTACGATACGCCGACTTCAGCTACGTTATTCACGTAGCTGAAGCTGCGTATCGTAGATCGACCCCCTCCCCTAGTGTAGCCCTGGGCCTAGAGTGAGGCAGCAGTCCACATGCCCAGAGGCAGACACTTATATGCCCAGAGAACTTTTACAGCAAAAATTTAGGCATGGAGTGAATTTAGGCATGTACAGGTTAGGTGGCAGCTGAGCGGGGGTTTGGCAAATGCCAGGGGTGCTTACAGTGACTGTTAGGCATCTGAGTCCTTTGTGAATCTGGTCCTTGGCCTCCTCTTTTCCCCAAAATCTATTTGCAATACTACATCTCAAGTCAGCCTCTGAGTACGTTAATCAATGTATCGATGGCATCTTGCACATAACTAAGTACTATTTTATTTTTACAGAAGGCTATTCAGCGCTAGCAGTAACACGTGAACACTCAGCTAATTTGCAGTCTGTCCTGGAAAATGTTAGCTGCATTTGTCCCTTCTAACCACAAGGGCACCACCCAATGACTTATTGTAGATGAAAAACATGCCATTCCATCAGCTCGCTGACGCTACAGTCAAAACCCTGGGAATATGTCCAACCTCCAGGAAGAGACTGTTACCATGTGTGTTCACATACTTGCTTAATCTGTTGGGCAGCCTATTGAGTATACTTGTAATGGCATTTGAGTGCTAGTTGCAGATGCACAAACAAATTTGGAAGAATCCACATGGGATGCACACCTAGTGTTGAAATGAAATATTTGCTACCATTCATGGTCGTGCACAGTGCTGTATACAAAAGGCCATGCCTGGTATACAAAAGGCTGTGCCTGGTAAAATCTTGTTGTTTGACTAACTTGGAAAAACTAGCTACCTAACTTCCTGTCCCCAACCTTCCTGAAGTGTAGTCAGCTTTATACTTTTATTATGTCTCCATTTGATTCATGCACTAGAAACAGTCCTGATGTAATTCTGGGGTTAAAACAGCTGCAGATATTTTGCAAACTCGTATAATTAAGCAATTACTAAAACACTTCTCAGAGCTTTCTCAAAAATGTTTTTTCCCATGCTCAGTCTTCCATTGTTGTGAAATATTTTGTTGCTTAAAAAAATCAAATTAGAACTGGGGATGTAAATATTGTCTTGTGTCCCTATCAGGAAAGCATTTCTGGTTGCTATGGGCGCACTCTGTCAAGTGCTGAATGCCTCCTGAGAGGTGAGGAGTAGTGTGCGTTCACTACCTTACAGGATCAAGCCCGGTATTTGATTAATAAGCTGTACGTTTTTCTGTTTTTAAGTATAGCTGGAAGTAGCTAAAGTTTCCTCAGCAAGGGGAACAAGATCCCTGCTGTCTGAAAGTGAATAGGAAAGTCTCACTTCTATGTTCTCTTCTCCATAGCTGATGGGTTGGGAGAGGAATCTCAAGCGCCGGAGAAGGCTGACACTTAGATGAGCAGTATAAAGGGATCCACCTATCACCTGAGGGCTGGAGAGGAATGTCCTGCTTCACAAGCAAGGATCTGTTCATGTAGGGTGACCAGACAGCAAGTGTGAACAATCAGGACGGGGGTGGGGGGTAATAGGAGCCCATATAAGAAAAAGACCCCAAAATCGGGACTGTCCCTATAAAATCGGGACATCTGGTCACCCTATGTTCATGGAAAGGTAGAGCCTGGTCTTTTAGGTCAGTGAATCTAGTGGGGGTGGAGGGTGCTTGTTGCTGCCTTCTAGGTTAGGGGATCTTGGGAGCGGATAGAAGAGGGCTTATTCCTGACTCCTCAGGCCAGCAGCACATTTTCTAAGCCTGCTGTAGGGTAGTAGCAATCTCTCGCCTGCAGCAAGTGCACCTCTATTTGCTTCTGACATAAAATACGGTAATCTCAGCACAGTGAGATGGCTCTTCCTGAAAGAGGGAGAAAAGAGAGAATTTAAGAGCGGGACCCCAAATAGGTTAAATTTTTTAAAGGGCTTAATTTTAAGAGGCACCAAAATTGGTCTTTAACTCAGTATGACCTCCATATCATTAGAACTGAAGTCATTGAATAAAAGCATGCCAGCTACTCTGTAATGTTTGCTATTTATAGCCAAGTTGTTAAGCTTAGATAGACTTAGGTAATAGGGTTACATTTACCTCATTATGTTAGTTATTAATGGAGATCGTTTTCCAATTCATCTTGGCACTAGATGAGCTCAATTTTTCTTAGGCAGGAGAAGGGATTCCCTTTTCAGTCATTACTAATGATTCTGAGGTGTTAGGGGAATAAAGGAGGGATAGTGGATAGCCCTTGAATCTTTCCTCTGTTTGTATATCTTGAAACATATGTTTCTTTGCATTTCTTAATAATGACAAGTATTGTTGTGTGGAAATGCCACTAAAAAAGAGTTATGGTCATAAAAAAGGGAAATATCAAGATTACATTTGAACCCCTGACCCTGGGCTTTTGGCTACTAATGATAATCCACATCAATGTATGCCTGTGTATTTTTGATGGCCAAAGGGCAGGCTTCTAAACAGAATGCATACCCATTTAGCCAAACGGATCTTCCAATATCTTATAGATCTTCCATCTCTCTACTTCCCAAAGATCAGACTAATTTAAGAAGATCTGAGTCCAAGATTCAGAAATAGGAATGTGTGAAGGAGTGGGGTTTGAATTTTTGCAAGTTCAACAAACTTTTCAAAGGTTTTCTGAACTCACCAGGACGTGTTCACATTTTGTGAATACTTTCTTTCATAAATAGATCTCATGTTACAATCTCACTGTTTAGCCAAAGTGTATGCTAAACAATGTTTTCACATTTGGATCCTCCTAAATTTGCCAGGTTCACAAGTTTAGTAAAGGAAGCTTAAGGAGCGGAAATGGAAAAGAACTAGCTATAGGAACAGGTGAAACTGTGCAAAAGTAAAGGACCATTCCAGACCCTTTCAAAACTTTGCCATTTTTTCAAAAGACTTCTGTAGAATGCTCATTGTCACATGAAAGGCAGACATTAGAAACTTAGGGTGGGGTTTTCAAAAGTGCTTAGAACTGTTTCTATGTTTTGAAAAATGTATGTTTTTCAAGTGAATTGATTCTAGGACAAAATATAATTTTGAATTCAAAATTGTGCATTGTACATTTGTCAGCAAGGGAACTTCTGTTTGAAAAATGACAGTGGTCCTCAGAAATTTTATTGAAAATTTCATCATTTTTAATTAAAATGGGGCATTTTCAAAACATGTGAAAATCTGTATATAGGTTTTCTAACTTTGTACTGATTTTTTTTTTTAACTTTTCAATTAGATGTGCTAAAGTTCTCAGTATTGGTATGTCTACAGTGAAATGTAAGCTCAGCGTTCGAACTCAGGCTCAAACCCAAACCCCACTTCCATCTACGCACAAATCACACTAACCCAGGGCTTGGACCCAGGGTCCCAGGATTCCATAGGGGTGGAGGGTCTGAGACCGAGTCAAGCCAGGATCCAGGGTTCAAGCCTGACTGCTTTGCAGGGAAGATGCAATTCCACCGGACTTGTGCTCTGGGAGCTCGCCAAAAAGTATTCCACAATCCCACAGGCTGACTTTCTTTGTCCTCTGGACAGTCAAGTTTGATGCACAGTCAAGTTTTCCCACACTGCACCATGAGCAAAGGGCTAGAGTGGCCACATTTTGGGAGGGTGCTAGGAAGTCAGGGATATGGATGATTAGACTTGGGCCCGCATAATGTAGTGTAGATGCTGAATCCCCAGGTTGTGGCTCAGTGTTCAACAATTCCTAACCTGGGGCAGAGCCGTAACTAGCTATTTTTGTACACGAGGCAAGAATATAAAATTGCGCGCCCCCCCCTATAATTTCATAGTAGTTACGGTACTCTGCCCCACTCGGACATTTAGAATTCTTCATACTATCCATAGTGCAGGGTCTTATTCAATGGACTGGAATAAAAATTAAAAATACATAAATAAATGTACCACCAACTAATACCTCCCGGGGGGATGGGCTAGGCCGGGGGGGTACTACCAACTAACGCCTCCGGGGGAGATGGGCCGGGCCAGGGGGTACCACCAACTAACGCCTCCCAGGGGGATGGGCCAGGGGGTACCACCAACACGACAGGGCTGGATTAACTTTTTGTGGGCCTGGCGCCAAACATATTTGTGGGCCCCCATTGGGGAAATAGGGCATGTGATAGGGGGCAGTCCACAGAGCAAGGGGCCGGTTGGGGGCAATGAGGCACAGTGCAGTGGGAGTGGTCTTACTCAGCCCAGCACAAGGTCACTGTTTACAAACCCACAACCGCTAGACGCAAACTGGCCTGCCCAGCCCTGCGATGCCAGCGTGCCCCTTCCACACTGCCTCCCTGCTCAGTGCCCTGCCCTTATGCCCAGCGCCCCCTCACCCAGAGACTTCCCCCACAGATCCCTCTGCCCAGCACCTCCTTGCCCAGAGACCTCCCCCACAGATCCCTATGCCCAGCGCCCCCTCGCCCAGTGACCTCCCCCACAGATCACTATGCACAGCGCCCCCTCGCCCAGAGACCTCCCACACAGATCCCTATGCCCAGCGCCCCCTCGCCCAGAGACCTCCCCCACAGATCCCTATGCCCAGCGCCCCCTCGCCCAGAGACCTCCCCCACAGATCCCTATGCCCAATGCCCCCGTACCCACTATGCCCAGCACCCCCTGCCCAGAGACCCCTCCTGCTGACCTCCCACCACAACTGCATGGCACCCTGCACACCATACCCCCTGCCCAGCTCCCCCACCCACAGATCCCCTACTGTCCAGCACCCCCTTCACAGTCCCACCATCACAGCTGTAGAGCGCCACATATTCCTGAGAGAATGCTGCATCAAATTCTGGGCATCATATTTTAAAATTCAGATTTTTTTTTTTTTTACAATAAGTAAATGTGGAAGCTCCACCATGGCAGTGGGGAGCACAGGCCACTGGCTGCATGGAGGTGAGAGATCACCGTGCAGCCTCCCCCGGCCCCCTGGGACAGGGACTTGGCAATGAGGCTGAACCTGACCCTGGCACAGCCCGAGGGCCAGGCCTGCCACAGAAACACCCTGGGGCTCTGCCCCTTTTGTGCCAGGTGCACCAGATGTGGGCAGGGAGGCTCAGCCTGGCAGCAAGATCCAAGTGCAGAGGGGCTTAGTGTGGGGGTATCCAGATGGGGGTAAGACGGTTCTGTGGGGGAGGGGGTAAGAGGGTTCTGTGTGGGGCAGTCTGGGGGCAGGCAGCTCAGTGGGGGATCTGGATGCACAGGGAGGTTCCAGGGGCAGGGGCAATGGGAGTCTGCTCTGCAGGGGGGACCAAGTGAAAGTGGTTGGAGCTCAGCGGGGGGGAGGGGGAGTCTGGGTGCAGGGGAGGTGGGGTTAATTTGGGTGGGGGTGTAGGTGGTTGGGGCTCAGTGGGGAGGGTGTCTGTCTGCAGGAGCTCATCAGGGTGGTACAGACGCAGGGGAGGTGGGGCTTCTCAGGGTGAGGGTTTGATGGGCCTGCTTAACAGGGGAGCCCCAGCTGCTTCCAAGGGGATCCGCAAGCTGGACCCCTCATTTCCCCTATCCCCTTCTCTTCCCCATCCCATGCCCCTTCCCCACCACTCCATCTCCTCCCCATTCCACCCCACCCCCTTCTTTCCCCACTGCCTCTTCCCCTATCCTTTTTTTCTTCCCCATTCCAGCACACAGAAGGGAGCCCAACCAGCACTAGGACCCAGAGGGTGGTGTCCAGCTTAAAGTCCAGAAAGCTTCCTTTTTCAGCCCCGCAGTAGCTCTGTTGCATTCACACACACACAGACTGCTCGTTCTACCCCCTTCCCCCCACTGCCCGGGGGGGAGGTGCTTAGGCGCGGGGGGGGGGTGCATACACCCACACCTCTGCGCAGCTCCAAGGGCTTTGTCAGCGGGGGCCCTGGCCGGGGGGAGAGGGGGCAGCAGCAGCTGGAGACTGGGTGGCAGGGAGCTGCAGGGGATGCAGCAGGGGAAGCCCCGCTGCCGAGAACAAACGTAGGGAGGAGACAGCACCCCTGAAGTATGTGTGCCTGAGGCGAGTGCCTCACTCGCCTCGCCCTCGTTACGGCCCTGACCTGGGGTTACAAATGAATATAGACGCTCCAGCTCTAGGTTAACAAACCCAGGGTCTGCTAACTCAAATTCTACTAATCTTGGGCTTTCGTTGGAGTGTAGACATACCCTATGTGAGCTGACTCAATTTAATCCCGGTGAGGAAGCTGGTAGGCCTGCATTAGTTGGTGAAGTATTATATACTTCGTAGAAATCAAAGCCAGTGCAGAAGGTGCTTGAGTAGTTGTGTGGAAAGGCTGAAGGAAGAGTAGTTAATGAGGGAGCAAGGCTCAAGCAATCATACATTTAAATGATTAAAAGTATATCTTTAAAATGTCTCATTTTTCTAAAGGCTTAATGTGTGGGTAATTAACGCTCCTTTGCAAAGAGCTGGACTTTGAGGGGCTGGAAAGGGGCTGGGCGTTGAGGGGCTGGACAATGAGATGGATAAAAGCATCTATGGGCATTATAACATTTATGGCCTTGGAGAACTAAGAAAATTCTATGTGATTTAAAAAAAAACCCTTTTGTAGGAATAGGAGAAGGATTGGGCTGTGTGTCTCGGCAGTTTAGGGTATGTTTACACTGCAGTATAAGCCCAGGGCTAGTGGGACTTGAGTCAACAGACCCTGGGTTGGAGAACCTGGAGCTGATTGTTAACTCTAGGTTAAGAATTTTCTAACACGGGCTCAAACCTGGAGATCTGGCATCCACACTGCAGCATGAAGACCCGAGTAAAATCAACCATATTCCAGACTCCCTAGGGCCCACCTGAAATGTGACCGCTATCCACCTTTGACCATGGTGCACTGTGGGAAAACGTGACTGTCCATTCTGTACATTACAGGAAGTTTGAACAGCCCACCAACACATCCTGCTGAGCAGTCTTTTTGGTGTGTGTGCACACAGCCACTGGGACTAGCAACATGGAGGAAAGTTCTGTTGAAGAAGTTCTCTTGCTGCACTTCCATTCCTCTGTCAGGAAACAGGCAGAGCTTCCATGAGATGCTGGTGGACATTTCAGCAGAGTTTTTTGATCCACCAAAGGCACCTGCCACAGCTTCTGATGGAGCAGGAGGAGGAGGAAGAGGAGGAATAGTAGGCATGGCAGACTCTAACTGGCCCATGGGATGATGGGATTCTTTTAGTGGATTCCCAGGCCCTGAATTTCAGGGCTGCATTTACACTGCAATGCAATACGGATCGAATGCTGTGTCCTGGATTGATTCAGGCTTGGTTCCTTCTGTCCTGAGGTCCAAGCCCAAGTCTGACAGATTTGTGTGCAGCTGGAAGGCAGTTTTGGGATGAAGCCTGAGTCTGAGCCGGGGCTTACATGACCGTGTAGACATACTCTTAAACGGAAAAGTTAAAACTTCTGCCTGAAGAACATTGAGCCAGATCACTATCTCTTAGCCCAGGGCTACACTAGGGGAGGGGGGTCGATCTACGATACGCAGATTCAGCTACGTGAATAACGTAGCTGAAATCGGCGTATCGTAATCGGCTTACCTGACCATGAAGACGGCGGCGCGTCGATCACTGCAGCTCCCCCGTCGACTCCGCTTGCGCCGGTCGATGACGTGGTTTTACGGCGCCGACGGGGAGCGCGATCGGGGATCGATTAGGCGCGTCTTAACGAGACGCGAAAAATCGATCCCCGATAGATCGATTGCTACCCGCCGATCCGGCGGGTAGTGAAGACAAGCCCTTAGGGAAAAACCATGGGAGGGACTGGAGGTGTAGCAAAATGTCACTAGGTTCCCCACATAGAGCTTCCTGTAAATCAGGGTTTTCATAGAATCATAGGACTGGAAGGAACCTTGAGAAGACATCTAGTCCAGGCCCCTGCACTCATGGCAGGACTAAATATTATCTAGACCATTCCTGACAGGCGTTTGTCTAACCTGCTCTTAAAAATCTTCAATGATAGAGATTCCACAACCTCCCTAGGCAATTTACTCCAGTGCTTAACCACCCTGACAGCTAGAAAGTTTTTCCTAATGTCCAACTGAAACCTCCCTTCTGCAATTTAAGCCCATTGCTTCTTGTCCTATCCTCAGAAGTTAAGAAGAACAATTTTTCTCCCTCCTCCTTGTAACAACATTTTATGTACTTGAAAACTATTATAATGTCCCCTTTCAGTCTTCTCTTTTCCAGACTACACAAACCCAGTTTTTTCAGTCTTCCCTCATAGGTTATGTTTTCTAGACCTTTAATCATTTTTGTTGCTCTTCTCTAGACATTATTCAATTTGTCCACATCTTTCCTGAAATGTGGTGCCCAGAACTGGACACAATACTCCACTTGAGGCCTAATCAGCATGGAGTAGAGCAGAAGAATTACTTCTCGTGTCTTGCTTACAATACTCCTGCTAATATATCCCAGAATCATGTTACCTTTTTTGCAACAGTGTTACACTGTTGACTCATATTTAGCTTGTGGTCCACGATGATCCCCAGATCCCTTTCTGCAATACTCCTTCCTAGTGTAAGCGGGGGAATAGTCTTGCTATTGTGGGGAACTTTCCTGGCTTCTGCACTACCCCGGTGAAATGGGCTAGCGGAAGGATCTGAGTCCTCACTCCCACTTCCTTTACCCAGAGGCCTCCCTGCCCTCGAGGACTCCCCTTGCACTCTCCTGTCTGGCAGAATCCTCGTAACCCCAACAAGGCTGGGCCCAGGATTCCTGGGGGCTTGACCCCCAACCTTGCTGTGGTCACCTAGGTCAGGGGCTAGGGTGTCCCCACTCCGGGGTACTCTCTCTGCACTTCCCTAACCCACAGATCATTGCACACAATTTAAAGCAAATGCAAATTATTTAATCAACAATTAATTTTAAAATGAATAAGGAAAAACGGGAAAGGTTAAGAAAACACATCACCCCGCTCTGTGGCAGGGAACATCCCAACAGTGTCTCTGCAATGTCAGGGCAGTTCAGTCTGTTCCTTTGTAAGTCCCAGGCCTCCTTCTCAGGCCCTGGTTGTGCTGCAGGGATGCTGTGGCTTGGATACTTGTTCTGGCGGTGGCCACACGCTTGCAGGTTCTGGGTGGCAGGACCCTTCTTCCCAGCGTCGCCCCCGCCCTGTCGGGGTTTAGATCCCCCTGCAAGTCTGGCCTGCAGGGCCTCTTGGATGAGGCGTCTCCCTGTGCTGGGCCCACTGCCCAGGGTCCCCCCTCGCTCTCCCCAAGCTGCTCACCACACCCGGCTCCAGACTGCTCCAGCCCCCGCTGTGCCCCAGCTCCAGCTCCTCTGCCTCAGCACGGCTGCTGCTGCTGCTGCTCTGCCTCCAGCTGCCTGGGCTGCTGCCCTGGCCCCTCTGGCTGCTGCAGCTTCTCCCTTCTAGGGCAGGTCTGTCTCTCTGAGCTGTGCTCTGGCTTTGGGGCTGCACCTCTGCTCCCAGGGCAGGTCTGTTTCTCAGGGCTGCTTATCTGGCCCAGCTCAACTCTGGCCTCCGCCCTCTCCTTAGCTCGGCTCCACTCTCTCTGACTCAGGCAGCTCCAGCTCCCACGGAGGACGGGATCCACCCTGACCTCCTGACTCCCTGATTCGCCTGCCCGCCCTGTCAATCAGAGCTGACCTGGAGCATTGGCCTCTCCCCATTGCCCCTGAGGATTGTCAGTCCCATCGACCCTTCCCCTTTTGGTACTGGGAGCTTTGAATGTTAGTAAGGGGATAACAGTCCCCTTACACTAGGTAGTCATTTTCCATTTTGTATGTGTGCAACTGATTGTTCCTTCCTAAACGGAGTACTTTGCATTTGTCCTTATTGAATTTCATCCTATTTACTTCAGACCATTTCTCCAGTTTGTACAGATCATTTTGAATTTTAATCCTATCCTCCAAAGCACTTGCAACCCCTCCCAGCTTGGTATTGTCTGCAAACATTATAGGTGTACTCTCTATGCCAGTATCTAAATCATTGATGAAGATATAGAACAGAACTGGACCTGGAACTGATCCCTGTGGGACCCCACTTGTTATGCTCTTCCAGTATGACTGTGAACCACTAATAACTACTCTCTGGGAACGGTTTTCCAACCAGTTATGCACCCACCTTATGGTAGCTCCATGTAGGTTGCATTTCCCTAGCTTGTGTATGAGAAGGTTAGGTAAGACCATATCAAAAGCTTTACTAAAGTCAGATATACCACGGCTACCACTTCCCCCCTATCTACAAGGCTTGTTAACCTGTCAAAGAAAGTTCTTGACAAATCCATGCTGACTGTTACTTATCACCTTATTATCTTCTAGATGTTTGCAAATTGATTGCTTAATTATTTGCTCCATTATCTTTCTGGATACAGAAGCTAAGCTGACTGGTCTGTAATTCCCCGGGTTGTTCTTATTTCTCTTTTTATAGATTGGCACTATATTTGCCCTTTTTCAGTCTTCTGGACTCTCTCCCGTCTTCCATGACTTTTCAAAGATAATCGCTAATGGCTCAGATATCTCCTCAGTCAGCTCCTTGAGTATTCTAGGACGCATTTCATCAGGCCCTGGTGACTTGAGGACATCCAAATTGATTAAGTCATTTTTAACTTGTTCTATTCCTATTTTAGCCTCTGATCCTACCTTATTATCACAGGCATTCACTATTAGATGTCCAATCACCACCAACCTTTGTGGTGAAAACTGAAACAAAGAAGTCATTAAGCACCTCTGCCATTTCCACATTTTCTGTTAATGGAGGACTTCAGGATTTGCTAGGGATCCTGCAGCATATGGATCCCCAGGTTTCTTGGTGAAGTGATCCACCCCATTCAAGGTATATGGAGGCCTCCTTTATAGCTTCTTCACTGGAGTCCCCTTGTCAGCAAAGCCCTTGCAGGAGCCACTTTGCCATTGGCTAACCCTTCTCTGCTGGTATATTTATGGGCTCAGGAGAGTGCAGGACTAGAGAGTGCAGCCAGATTCCCTGCCTACCCCCTCCCAAACCCAAAACTTTGCAGGGCCCCTTCTGCGTGGAAACCTGGGAGGAAGCATCAGTGGGGCTCTGGGGAAGGGTGATGTCATCATCAAGGTGACATGGGAGATCTGCTCAAAGAGTTCCATCCACATGTGTACCTGGAGGCATAGGCACCAACTCCGTGGGTGCTCCATCCCCGAAGACAGCGCCTATGTCCAGAGCACCCACGGAAAAAAAATAGTGGGTGCTCAGCATCCACCAGCCATAGTGGTTCTTCAGCCCCGGCTACGGATCAGCTGTTTCAGACCGGCCCTGACCCCACTGATCAGCTGGTAGGCAGCTGTGCTTATCAGCTGTTTTCCCAGGCTCCACTGAACAGCTGTTTTGTGGCCCCTGGGCTGTCTGCAGCTGGGACTGACCGTGCCCTGCTTCACCCTCAGTGGGAATAGGGCTGCTCCTCCGGCAGCCTCAGGGAGCTTCTCCAGCCAGGGTTAGGGGTGGGCAAGGGCAGGGGTGCAGGACTCCCTCTGCTCTGCAGAAGCCCTGCCTGATCAGCAATGTGAGACCCTGCTCATCAGGGTCACCACGCCTCCAACCTGTATCTTCTGGGCAGGCTCCCTCTGTGGCTGCAGCTCCCAGCCTGGCTCCAGCTGCAGGCAGCAGGTGAGTCCTGTTCCAGGCAGAGGGCGCCAGGCTGGGGCTGGGGGTGAGTGGGGACTGTTGCAGTGTTGGAAGAGGGGGAGGGAAGTCCATGGGTGCAGTTGGGGGGATTGCAGGGGGGTATTGGCCTCCCAAACAGAGGCAAGGTGTGGTGTGGGGGGGGGGATGCATACAGAGTCACTGCCACTGTCTCCTCCCATTTCTGCGAGTGCCTAGCTGCTCTGCTCTGCCTGGGTAGGTGGGTGTCTGTTCTCAGGGGTGCCATTTAGAGGGGAAAGGGGGGACTGTCCTGGGCCCTCAGGATAGTAAAATTCTGGGGGGGTGGGGAAATTGTCTCTCTCATCCCTCCCTTGCACCCATGCAGCCTTTATCCAAAATACTCATTTGGCTCTGATGTTAAATAGGTGTTAATAAAATCAGACAAAACACAGAGTTTTTTGAAGTGTGATTTAAAATCCTTTCCCCTCTCCATTACTCAGTTTTCAGTCTCTTGATTCTTGTGATGTCATTTCACTAGTTCTCCTGTTATCATAGGCTTTGTCTAGACTAGCATTTGTCCTCCTGTTGTAATTGCCAATTGCTTGTTAAGTGATTGTAAATGCTAATCTAGCACTCTGCAAATGTTTGTATTAGGTCATGGGGGCTCAGCAAACCTCAAAATTTTATGCTCCAAAACAAACATTTGTGGAGAGCCTCAGTTATCAACGTAATTAGCATTTATGATCAATTAGCTCAAATTATAACAGAACCACCAACTCTAGTCTAGACAAAGCCAAAGTATGAGTCCCCTAGGCTAGACAGGACCTGGATTTTTAAAGTGGCAACATAAATGTATTTTCCCTCCTCAAAACAAAAACAAACACACAAACATACAAAAAACCAAAAAAAACCCTAGTCCCCCAGATATTCTTGCCTTCTTTACACATCAGAAGAAAATCAAACAAAGGCACAGTCTCAGTTATTGCCCCTTTACAGATCACCTTTAAAAATGAAATGATCCTTTACATTCCTAATTCCCCAAAATCATGGTAATTGCTGACTTTGTGGGGCTGAAAGACTGGAACTGGGTGTGAAAATGTGTCCCTTTCCACCATTTCATGGGCATATAGAACAGAGTGCTGGGAGCACCACAGAATAGGTTAGGGTAAAAGAACGCTGACTAGGGGAAGAGGCCCTCAAAAAAACCTTGTCTTGAAAATAGCCACAGGATTGGTTTAGTAGTCAAGATTTTGGGGATTGTTTAAGTGAGATACAGTCCCACTAAAAAAAAAAAAGGTAGAATGTATGGTGCAAATTAAGGTAATCTGATCAAGAGGTTCCCAATATATATCCTCCCCTCCCCCCGTATTATGAGCGTCTTTTCATTTTCAAAGTATTCTAAAAACCACATGTATAATGAGATTATCTAGGATATTGGTATGCCACAACCAGAGGCAGATTACCATTTTCAGGGGCTCTTAGCCAGAGCAAGTGGGGACCCCGCCCCAACCTTTCCACCTGTAGTCGCCCTCTGGCCTGTGGCACTCCTGCTGGGGAAATGGGATCGGGGTGTGCAAACCCCCATGCCACTACCCCGCTCTCTGGCAGAAGTGCTGGGTAGGTGGGCGGAGCAGGGCAAGCCTCTGCACCCCGCCCCCGCCTTGGGCAGGAGACCAGGTGGGTGGAGTGGGTTGGGGCGTGGGGGCATCCATTTTTCCAGGGCCTCCTAATTGGCCAGGGTCCCTGGGAACAGGGCCCAGTAGCTAATCCGCCACTGGTCACAACAGGGGCAACGGCGCAAATTTGGAGTAATTTGGTCCAGGCGTTCTCAGATACTGTCCCCCCTCAATACAAAGTAGATTTTAATATTCCAGTTGCTGTAAAACTGACATGCATAATGAGATTACCTTTTACAGTGGTATTCCATGACTGAAATTGAGGTAGAGAGGAACTTCCAGTGAGATGAATGAGTCATTTTACACCACCCAGAGCTGTTGTGTTAGACTATTCATCTCTTTGGAGTGTCCCAGTTCATCTGAGCACACCTCACTGAGGTGAATGGACCATTCCACACATCTACAGTATGCCTGTACTGCAGAGGGCTGTGCAGAGCCCCTTCCTTTACACTAGCTCCCTGAAGTAGATACAAAGTCTGGGGCTCCCTGCTATTTCTCTTGATGCCTCCAGCTGGAAGATGTGCTCCTCACAGCTTCTTAGTTACCATCCTCCTTTCTTCCCATGGCCCTTCTAGCCCTACCAGGGGCATAGTGTGGCTAGGAGGAGGGCAGAGTTGGTACCTAAAGGGGCAGATCATTCCCCTCCCACAGGTGCCCTCTAATCATGCCCCCTCACTAGCACCTCTTCCTCAAGAAACAAGGGAAATTAACTGCCCCAAAACATGGTTAATGCAGGCCTTGTTTACAGTACAGTGCCTTTGCTGGTATAGCTATGCCAGCATAGCTATCCTGGCAGAGCCCCCTAGTGGATACATAGGGTAAACTGACAGGAGTTCTGTCAGCATAGCTACATCATCACCTCACCAAATAACATTAGTTAAGCTGACAGAGAACCATTCTTCTCATAGCATAATTGTGTCTATAGCAGGGTTTTTGCTAACATAGCTATGTCAGCTGGAGGTGTGATTTTTTTCCACACTTCTAGAGGACATATCTATGCTGGCAAAACTTTGTAGTATAGATTAAGGCCTGCAAAGTTAGGTCAACATAAGTCACCTTGCGTCAACCTAGTTGTGCATGTGCCTACACTCAGATTTGTCTCCTGCTGATGTAGGTGCCCCATGATAGTGACACAGTAACACCATCTCCCCGAATGGTGTTGAGCCATTGACGCAGTGCGAGACATTGCAGACTTTGTTGACCCTACCAGTCCTCCAGCAGCTGTCCCACATTGCCAGACACCGACCACTCTGCTCACAATTGTGAATGCCACTTCCCAGGCGCCATGTATACTAGAAGCTAATTCCCCCCTTTAAAATGTCCAGATATGTTTGAAAAGATTATCGAGCTTGGTGAGCCCATCTAGCAGCTCTCCATTGTTGTGCGCAACTGCACAACTGATCATGCCTGCTACAGATGCGCTCCACACAGGTTAGGAAAGCCTTGTTCACCATACCTTAACACCCCACAAGGAACTCCCTTCCATTTGCAATAGATAAAGATACATGCTAAACAACACATTCAACTTCCTATAATGCAAAACCTTAACTTCTGGCCTCAGCAATGCTAACATATTTATGGCTCACGCATGTAAACTGGCCATATATGCGACCATGGGGAATATATGTGACCCACCCCTGCTTAGTACCCTCTTCAGCTCAAGAAGTGTGTTTCAGATTCCTGCTGGCACTGCCAGTCTAACGTGCCTCCCCTGGCTTGTCAAATTAGGTTTACCACAGCACCACTCATTAGACGGCATCCCAGGCTGGTGAACCACCTGTGGTTCATTAGTTTCATACCAATGTAACTCCATTGATTTCATTGGGTTGCTCCTGATTTACACTGCTAAAAGAGAGGAGAGAATCAGGCATAGGCGCTGACCCCGTGAGTGCTCTGGGACTCAAGCACCCATGGAAAAAAATCGTGGGTGGTTTGGCTGGGCTGCTGTTCAACTGTTTGGCAGCTGGCAGGAGACATTCAGGGGAGGGCAGAGAGCAGCAATCGGTGGGTGTGGGGCCTCGGGGGAGAGGGCGGAGTGGGGATAGGAAGAGGTGGAGCAAGGGTGGGGCCTTGTGGGAGGAGGCGGAGCAGGGACAGGAAGAGGCGGAGAGAGGGCAGGGCCTCAGGGGGAAGATTTGGAGTGGGGGTAGGGCCTTGGGTTGGAGTGGTGGTGTAGCGCCCACCAGGAAAAATAAAAGTCAGCACCTATGCCTGGAGGGGCTCGTCTGTCCATAGTTTCCTTCCACCGGTAACTCACACAGGTAAAAGAGAAAGCAAGATCACCAAAACAAGGCTGACATGTGTAATTGGGAAGCATAAGGGGCAGTGGGGATGGTGCCGAAATGTGAGTGGGCTTGACTGAAAGTGTTTATGGCCCTTTAAAAATGTCTAAGTACAGCCTATTAAAGACTTTGCAAAAATAGTTGGTGTAAAAGACTAAGATCTTGTGGGAGTTCTGGCAGGAGAACCAAAGACACTCCAAAACCTCACATCCCCCAAAGTGAAACAAATGGATAAGATGTATGTAGTTTGGTGGCAAAGCAAAGCAGTGATTGTCCAACACAGTTGACACACTTCCCTGCTAAGGACTTCCTCCTGCAAAGGGCCCAGCACTTTTTTTAGAGATGTTGAGCATTCTGATCTCCCACTGTAGTTGAGGATGCACAACATTTAGCAGGATCAGGCCATAAAATAACACCGAAGATAAAAAAGCATAAGGGATGCAGCGCAGACTCACTTCCCAAAACAGAACTGCCTTTGTTCAAAGTACTGTTGTAGATTGTGTTAAATGTCACTGAAGCTGATGAGTGTATCTGCTGCCCTTCATTTAAGATAGTAGAAACAATTAAGCTGCTTTATGAAATAATAGCAGCCAAAACCAAGACACAACTAAGGTCACTCAGGAATTTGAATGATATTGGCACATGTTTTGTTCTGGGCAAGGGTGTGTGTGGGAAAGTAGCAAAGAAGGAGATGCAAATAGACAGAAGGAAGTTCCAGACACAGGCTGGACGAGCATGGTGGGTGGCCCTGAGAGAAGCCTAGAGCGAGGTTTTGGGCTGGGTGCTGGCTGAAAGAGGCTTGGAGCTGTGAGCAAGGAAACTGCTGTTTGATTCCTCCTGTGTTCAGGGAAACATGACTCTGGTACATTCTTTGTAAATAAAATTGCATCAGATTAATACCTGACTCCATCACCAATTTCTCCTCCCAACTTCAACAACCTATAAGATCATGACATTTTGTCTGGTTGCTTGGGTTAAAAGGGGTAAAATTGTATCAAATATACCTACTTGCACAAATCATTACAGCTCTAGGCTAAATTTACTTGTGGCTGTTGTGTGATCACATTTCCTCAGTTTCTCTCGGTGTTTACATTTGTCAGTCTTTTTGGCTGCTATAACTTTGTTCAGCATTTTAACTCCAGGCAAATATATGTATTAGGGCTGTCAAGTGATTAATCACACTGTTAAACAATAATAGAATACTATTTATTTAAATATTTGTGGATGTTTTCTACATTTTCAAATATATTGATTTCAATTGCAACACAGAATACAAAATGCACAGTGCTCACTTTATATTTATTTTTGATTAAAAGTACTTACACTGTAAAAAACAAAAGAAATAGTATTTTTCAATTCACCTCATACAAGTACTGTAGTGCAATCTCTTTATCATGAAAGTTGAACTTACAAATGTAGAATTATGTACAAAAAATAACCGCATTCAAAAATAAAACAATGTAAAGCTTTAGAGCCTGCAAGTCCACTCAGTCCTACTTCTTGTTCAGCCAATCCCTCAGACAAACAAGTTTGTTTACATTTGCAGGAAATAATGCTTCCCGCTTCTTGTTTACTATGTCACCTGAAAATAAGAACAGGAGTTTTCATGGCACTGTTGTAGCCAGCATCGCAAGATATTTATGTGCCAAATGCACTAAACTTTCATATGTCCCTTCATGCTTCAACCACCATTCCAGAGGACATGCGTGCATGCTGATCATAGAATCATAGAATCTCAGGATTGGAAGGGACCTCAGGAGGTCATCTAGTCCAACCCCCTGCTCAAAGCAGGACCAATCCCAACTAAATCATCCCAGCCAGGGCTTTGTCAAGCCTGACCTTAAAAACCTCTAAGGAAGGAGATTCCACCACCTCCCTAGGTAACCCATTCCAGTGCTTCACCACCCTACTAGTGAAAAACTGTTTCCTAATATCCAACCTAAACCTCTCCCTCTGCAACTTGAGACCATTACTCCTTGTTCTGTCATCTTCTACCACTGAGAACAGTCTAGATCCATCCTCTTTGGAACCCCCTTTCAGGTAGTTGAAAGCAGCTATCAAATCCCCCCTCATTCTTCTCTTCTGCAGGCTAAACAATTCCAGTTCCCTCAGCCTCTCCTCATAAGTCATGTGCTCCAGCCCCCTAATCATTTTTGTTGCCCTCCGCTGGACTCTCCAATTTATCCACATCCTTCTTGTAGTGTGGGGCCCAAAACTGGATACAGTACTCCAAATGAGGCCTCACCAGCGCTGAATAGAGGGGAATGATCACGTCCCTCGATCTGCTGGAAATGCCCCTACTTATACAACCCAAAATGCCGTTAGCCTTCTTGGCAACAAGGGCACACTGTTGACTCATATTCAGCTTTTCGTCCACCGTAACCCCTAGGTCCTTTTCTGCAGAACTGCTGCCCAGCCATTCGGTCCCTAGACTGTAGCAGTGCATGGGATTCTTCCGTCCCAAGTGCAGGACTCTGCACTTGTCCTTGTTGAACCGCATCATATTTTTTTTGGCCCAATCCTCTAATTTGTCTAGGTCCCTCTGTATCCTATCCCTACCCTCCAGCATATCAACCACTCCTCCCAGTTTAGTGTCATCTGCAAACTTGCTAAGGGTGCAGTCCACACCATCCTCCAGATCGTTAATGAAGATATTGAACAAAACCGGCCCCAGCACCGACCCTTGGGGCACTCCACTTGATACTGGCTGCCAACTAGACATGGAACCATTGATCACTACCCGTTGAGCCCGGCCATCTAGCCAGTTTTCTATCCACCTTACCGTCCATTCATCCAGCCCATACTTCTTTAACTTGCTGGCAAGAATACTGTGGGAGACTGTATCAAAAGCTTTGCTAAAGTCAAGAAATAGCACATCCACTGCTTTCCCCTCATCCACAGAGCCAGTTATCTCATCATAGAAGGCAATTAGGTTAGTCAGGCATGACTTGCTCTTGGTGAATCCATGCTGATTGTTCCTGATCACTTTCCCCTCCTTTAAGTGGTTCAGAATTGATTCCTTGAGGACCTGTTCCATGATTTTTCCAGGGACTGAGGTGAGACTGACTGGCCTGTAGTTCCCCGCATCTTCCTTCTTCCCTTTTTTAAAGATGGGCACTACATTAGCTTTTTTCCAGTCATCCGGGGCCTCCCCCGATTGCCATGATTTGTCAAAGATAATGGCCAATGGCTCTGCAGTCTCATTGGCCAACTCCTTTAGCACCCTTGGATGCAGTGCATCCGGCCCCATGGACTTGTGCTCGTCCAGCTTTTCTAAATAGTCCCGAACTACTTCTTTCTCCACGGAGGGCTGGTCACCTCCTCCCCATACTGTGATGACAGGTTCTGCTTGATAACAATCTAAAGCAGTGCAGACCGATACATGTTCATTTTCATTATCTGAGTCAAACGCCACCAGCAGAAGGTTGATTTTCTTTGTTGGTGGTTCGGGTTCTGTAGTTTCCTTATTGGAGTGTTGCTCTTTTAAGACTTTTGAAAGCATGCTCCACACCTTGTCCCTTTCAGATTTTGGAGGGCACTTCAGATTCTTAAACCTTGGGTTGAGTGCTGTAGCTATCTTTAGAAATCTCACATTGATACCTTCTTTGCATTTTGTCAAATCTGCAGTGAAAGTGTTCTTAAAATGAACAACATGCGCTGGGTCATCATCCGCGGCTGCTATAACGTGAAATATATGGCAAAATGTGGGTAAAACAGAGCAGGGGACATACAATTCTTCCTCAAGGAGTTCGGTCACACACTTAATTAAAAAATTTTTTTAACGAGCGCCATCAGCATGGAAGCATGTCCTCTGGAATGGTGGCTGAAGCATGAAGGGGCATATGAAAGTTTAGTGCATTTGGCACGTAAATATCTTGCGATACTGGCTTCAACAGTGCCATGAAAACTCCTGTTCTCACTTTCTGGTGACATTGTAAATAAGAAGAGGGCAGCGTTATCTCCTGTAAATGTAAGCAAACTTGTTTGTTTTAGCAATTGGCTGAACAAGAAGTAGAACCGAATGGACTTGTAGGCGCTGAAGTTTTACATTATTTTGTTTTTGAGTGCAGTTATGTAACAAAAAAAATTACATTTGTAAGTTGCACTTTCATGACACAGAGATTGCACTACAGTATTTGTATGAGGTGAACTGAAATATACTATTTATTTTGTTTATCTTTTACAGTGCAAATATTTGTAATCAAGAATAATATACACTTTGATTTCAATTACAACACAGAATACAATATATATATATGAAAATCACAGTGTGATTAAAACTGTGATTAATCGTGATTAATTTTTTTGAGTTAATCGCGTGAGTTAGCTGCGATTAATGCACAGCCCTAATATGTATTTCTGGTAGGTAGCTGCTGTGCATTGGTATTTTCTCTTGCTCCATGCAACTGGCTCTGTAGTTTAAACAAAGATAGCAACAGAAAATTGGCATTTCTCCTTATTTAAATGGGGAGCGGGGCAGAACTATACGTCTTCATGTGCCCTTCACTTGCTGTGTCAAAATTGTACTAGTTTTTGTTACAAAACCTATATTATAGTAGAAATTATGCATAAAATAAAAATATATACTGTACAACAGGCATCTACACAGAGCAGCTAAGTTAGCATTAGAATAGGTGCTCAGTATAGCCAGTGCCTCAAATAATGGCACAAATCTCATACATGTGCTATGTATTTAAGGATGCATTGTCAGCCTTAATATGTTTGTTTCTTGGCTTTTTTCATTTGTGTCCTAACAAATTATTAGTTAAATGGGAAGTTTTACATTCTTTTAAAAATTATAGCTTCTGATCACTTAAAGTTGATGAAAAAAATGGCTAAACTCTGCTGTTGGCCAAGTGCTAAAAAGTAGATTAATGATTCTCTGAATCATGGAAATTATGGACTTTCTGTTTTCACAGCAGGGAAATATCTTCTTTCTCTATCTCTGTCAGCTAGTTGTCATTAGTATAAATATATTTTTATTAGTTCAACAGCTATAGGGACGCATTTCAAAATACAACCTATCACAATTTTGTGTGAACTATCACTTACACCTGCAGACAGATTTTGGGCACATGAGACATATTGGGGCAGATCCTCAACTGGAATAAATCAACATAGCTCTGGCTTTAATGCTGATACACTGATTTACACCAGCTGAGGATTTGTCTCATGTTCCCAATGGTCAGATTCTGCAGCTTCTCTGCACCTGAACTCCCAGTGAATTCAGTGGGAGTTCTTCACACACAGATCTGCCAGGATGGAGGCACCTGATTCATGTAAGTGAATACTGTTTCCAAATACAAATAGAGGATCAAATATCAGCTGTGGCATAGCTCCATTGATGTCAGTACAATTATGTAGATTTATATGTAGTGAGAATCTGGTACAGGGTCTTTTTGGGACACACTGACTGAGTGAAATTGCAGGTGCAAATTTAGAGGCTGGATTGAGGCCTCTTTGAAAATGTGGCTGATTTATAATTCATTTTTGATTTTCATGTCTCTGTTTATTGTCATTGGGTTCTTTGACATCAAAATAGGATAAAACAAAACAGCAATTTAGCACACACTGAAATGGAAAATAAATAGAGACTTCACAAATTTACTTTGTATGCAACTGACAACATCTGGAATAACTTTGTAGCCAAGTGTAACCTCTTAAATATGGCCCCTGATAGTCAAACCTCAATAAGGTTTAATTCTCAAAGGTCCAGGAAGAAATATTAAAAACATCTTTAAAAAGTGTTGCATTTTCTTCATCAACTGAAACTATTTTCCTGTTTACTTTTTATACATATTTAAGACCATTAAACACTCTTGATCTGCTGGATCCCTCATTGGTGTCAATTGGGTAAAAAAAAATAGTGGGCAATTAGTAAATCTGTGCTCTGTACTTTTTGTAGGTGAATTTCTACACAAAATAGATTTATAAGCATGGAAATCCTTGTAAGATTTTGTAACAAAGTTTTAGATGGCTAAAATGTTCCTTGAAGGTAAAAAGAAATGGCTGAATTTTTACCTCTGGTGGTCGGAGAGGTGGGGAGACAGATAATCATGCTCTTTGTCAAAATGATTCGCTTAGTATATAAAATCAACTTTGTTTTCCACACTGTTGCTGGCCCTGCAGAGTTGAATTGAACTTGAAGAGTTTTTGATTCTCCAGTTACCAGGAGGGACCAGGATATGTTGCAGGAGGAAGTTAATAACGTGAAGGACTTCTGAATAGGAGTTAACTTTTGTAATTCTCTGCTTAAACATATGGGATGAAATCCTGTCCTCCAGGAAGTTGGAAGAGGATGGTCTGATTGGTCAATTTAACCTAGAAATTTTGAATTGTGAGCCAGATGCTGTGGGGAAACCTGAGCTACAGAAAGTAAAAAGCAACTCAAAGAAAGACGAAGAAGAGGCAGGCCAAGCCTAAAGTCAAAAAGGAGGCAATGGGCATTCCCAAAGTCAAAAGAAAGAAAGATTGTAGACATGTCCTTCATGTTTCACATGGGAAAAATTTAATTGGTGTCTTCTCTGGAGAAACACTGGTAAATCCATTATGACATTCTTACTAGGGAAAGGCTTGCTAAGAGAGAGAGAGATCTCATTCTGGGCCCTGAAATGACAAGACATGGCTTCATTTAATTCCCTGCAGTAATGTATTTTGTGTCTCCAGAGAAAACAGCCTGAGAATTTCATCCTTGAGAATTTCAACCTAGAGACAATCAACTGCCTCATTCTCAGTTAACTGCAACTGGTGCAGAAAAGTGGGCGCAACTGTCTCATCTTGCACATTGAGGGCTATAAAAGGTAAAGAATAGACTCCAGCATTATTCTCATTTCCTAGGAATCCAGAGTAATTCTAGTGCTATCAGTGGAGTTATACCAGTGTCAACCCAGAATTTACCCCCAGGATTGTGAAACACTCTGTGTAGAATGCGGTGCTCCAGTGAGGTGTGGGGCTGCTCAGCAGCAAAATAACATGTCTGTATAGTCAGCCCTAGACAGAGCGCATTGCAATAGTCTCTCAGGTGATTGCAGTAATCTGAACCTCAAGGATACTGGGAAGTGAGGGGAAAAAGTGTTGCTGACCATGTGCTTACTTCACCCCCTTTAGCAGCAGGCTGTATTGGTGTGCAGGTCGTGTTTAGTGAAAGAGACAATGCAACTCTAGGGCCTCAGAGTCCTGAACAAGGTAGGAGAATAGTCAATACCTTCAGTTACAGCGTCCTCCTTTTCAGTAGCATTTTGAACTGTGGCCATTTGAAGCCACAGTAGTGCTACTTGCTTTCTATTGCTCATTTCACATTTTTTTGCTGTTTCTGGCAGCTGTTTATTGCGTTTGGCTCGCCAATCTTTGACCACCCCACGTCTGTTTGGCCACTAGTGCTTTAACTCATAGCTTCCTCTTGAAGCCTGCAGTGATGCCTGAATTAGGTCTTCTAGACAACCAAACACTATCTTGAACCATGGCTTCTTTGTGGCTGTTATGATGGTATCATCTGGCTGGCGTTTTCACTTTTGTTTGTGGTTAGCAGGGGAACTTTCTTTGAGTTCTGGAATCTTGTTGTCAGAAGGGAGAAGAGAGCCCAGCTTACAAAGAAATACACCTGTTCACCAGAAGCAGGTCCTGCAACACACCCAATGCCCTCTGCTCCCAGTCAGTTCACTGAGACACATCTCAATAGGCACTCAGCATTTTTCCAATGAGAGTGTCAGCTCATTAGCACAGGGACTGCTGTAGTTTTCCCTTAATAAAGAAATAGTCTTTCGTGTAGGTAAGGAAAGGGCAAAATATCCACATTGAACCTCCTTTGTATTTTGTATCCTGCCCTGTGGAAGAACTTGGAGACAGCAGCTTTGGACATTTTTTTTTCTAATGTGTTTCTCCCTTATTTCATTACCAAATAGAACATGCAGGAAAAATATCCACTGTCAATCCTCCCAAGTCTAGCAGAAGCTGCTGCTGTGTCCAAAGTACTGCCAAACCATTTGACTCAACTCTTATCAGAGAGAATTATTTGTGTGGAGAAACTCTGGAGAGCTCAGGCAATCATGACTGATGGCCTTGCTGTTTTTTTTTTCATTTCAGGGTCATTAAAATTCTGCTGCCTAAGAGCAAAGCCATTCTGTTCTTGGAGAGGTATTTAGTTTTGTTTTAGTTCTCAAACACTCTTTTTTGGCCTGAATTTAAATGTATCCATTAACTAAGACTAAATTAAGAAATCTAATAGGTGTGGAAGTACTGTTTATGGGAAAGTCATATGAATACTAATGAGTCCTTTATGACTAGGGTTGGTATGTTGAATGGAAAATGAATTCACTTAGTGGGTCATTTAATATAAAATATTGCCCTAGTTTTTATCCTCTAACTAAAATTTCTATTCGCATTTTAAATACCATCTCCTGAGAGAATTTTTTTCTGTTAGAAAATAACCCACAACTCCTTGTCTTGAATAACAAGGTAATGTGGCTGTATTGACCCTTCTCCTTATGCCTTATTCTTTGAGGTTGTGGAACCTCTTCTGTGAATGGGAACTGAGGGTGCACAACATCTCACACTGTTAGGAATAGGATGCCATTTTCTGTTCTTTATAGTGTAGTGGATTAAGGACCAAATAAGAGAGGGAGAGGCAACACTCTGGAAAAAGAAATCCCCTTTTTATTTCAGCATGTAATTGCAATAACAGAGGTTTTGTTTTGTAAGCAGAAGGCATGCCAAATTGCCTAGGTCCAACACAAATTTCCTTAAGTAATGGTATCACTTACAAATAGCTTTCACAAGACTGTTAGGACTGGAGACATGCAAAAGACTAAAGCCTCCTCTATTGTTTTATTTAAAGATGCATCCACCAGTGGATCCCTAATTCTGGAAATGAGTAAAACAGAGCTATTGGCACCCTGCAGATGCCTGAGGCTACTCCTGCCCCACCCTCCAAATATTTGCTAATCCAGATCATCAGACACCTGTGCTGCGATGTCATTCCTATGAACACAGACTCCTGAATGTAGTGTTTGTGAAGATCCAGTGAACTGGCATTTCCACAACTTCATTGTCATTATAAGAAAAACAGGCTTTGGGTCAGGGCATTTTCAGAAAAAATGCAACATATTAAAAATAGCCCCTCTTAGCAGACACCATCCTCTAGGTCTCCCTATGCATTTTGTGTTGTCTGTTCATTTAGGGCTTGTATACAGTGCCCTGTAGTTCAGACTACAGGTGCATGAAAGCAGTGTGCACCAAAATGCTGCTCTGTAACTGGCCTGTGCGGGGCTGTCCTTAGGATTTATGAGGCCCTATCCAGTATTATTAAACTGGTGCCCCTATGCCCGACAGCAGCCCGGGCTCGCATGCATATTTAGGTAACAGTGGTCTTTTGAAGGATTTGTTTAAAAAACTGTATGTCTGAAGATCCAAGCATGTAAGGCTAAAGATGAATACTCTGTTTTTTGGGGTACCCACAGACTGTCAGCTCGTTATCTCCTAAGTTTACAACTCCCTCCCTCCCCCTCCTCTCTCTTCAAGCAAACGTTTGCTGTCAGCCCTCTAAACAGAGACCCCCTGCCTACCTCTCACTCATTCAAAGCAAACAGTAGCTGTGTTTGGTTTTTTGATAAGCAGCCCCCGAAATGGAGCTCTGTACTCCAGACCCAGAAGTACCATTTCAAAACAAAGGGAGCTTCCGGAGGTCAGTCAGTGCGTACTGCCCGACTACACTGGAGCAGCAGCGTCTCAGCCAATACGCAACTGTTATTCCTCTTGGGGACATGGAGTACCAGCAGCGCTGTAGCCACGGAGATACAGCGTTGCACGTGCCTTGCCAGTGTACACAGGGAGTGATGTACAGTGCTCTGGGAGGCTCTATTGCACTGTAACTCGCAAGTGTAGCCAAGGCCATAGTCCTAGCCTTCACAACCTCCTCAGGCAAGGAATTCTACAGGTTGACTGCATGCTGTGTGAAGAACAATTTCCTTTTATTTGTTTTAAACCTGCTGCCCATTAATTTCATTTGGTGGCCCTTAGTTCTTATATTATGGGAACAAGCAAATAACTTCCTTATTCACTTTCTCCACACCACTCATGATTTTATATACCTCTATCATATTCCCCCCTTTGTCTCCTCTTTTCCAAGCTGAAAAGTCCTAGCCTCTTTAATCTCTCCTCATATGGGACCGGTTCCAAACCCCTAATCATTTTAGTTGCCCTTCTCTGAACCTTTTCTAATGCCAGTATATCTTTTTTGAGATGAGAAGACCACATCTGTACACAGTATTCAAGATGTGAGCGTACCATGGATTTATATAAGGACAATAAGATATTCTCTGTCTTATTCTCTATCACTTTTTTAATGATTCCTAACATCCTGTTTGCTTTTTTGACTGCGTGGTTGTCTTCAGAGAACTATCCACGATGACTCCAAGATCTTTTCCCTAATTAGTTGTAGCTAAATTAGCCCCCTAATATTGTATGTATAGTTGGGATTATTTTTTCCACTGTGCATTACTTTACATTTATAGGATGTTGTGTTGAAAATGGGGCGTCTGAGGCCCAACAAGGGATAAGGCATTAATAAATCTTTTGTTTGCTGTTACAACATTAAACAGTTAAGTGTGGTCTGGGTTTTTTGTCAGGGTTTCTGTGGCTTATTCCCTGTGCAACAAACACCATTTAAAATCTTTTAAACCTTTTTATTAAAGATACAGAAGAAGGCAAGAGTTAAAACATTTGAAATGTAAAGTGTTACATAAGACTTTCAATCTGAAAATAGCTATTACTCCCTTTCCCTTTTAGCTGTAAAGTCTCTGTAGGGAAAAGTCCGTTTGACAGATTTTAGATGGTGTTAAAGATGGTAATAACTGCTTTTTTGGGGGGAAAAGAGAAGAAGTTAGTTGAAATTATCTGAAGCTGCTGTGTTATTAAAACCTGATGCTCTTTCCTTGAAGAGAAAACAAGACAGACACACAAAAGGATACAGAAAAGAATAGTGAAGATAGAAAATGCAGTTTCTGTCTCTGGTGCTGACTTTAGGGGTACAGCACACAGTGTAATCAGCTGCTCTGAGACTTGGCAACCTCATACCAGTGTTCAGCTGTTTAAGGCATTGCTTGTAACTGCCTCACTGGTCATAGGCACGCAAGCAGTGTTGCGAAACTGACAGTCTTGGCCGGTTAAGCCAAACACTTATTAAACAGAAGGCAAAGAGAGAGATAGGAAAGAGGAACTAAGGTGAAGAAAAAGGACACATCAGGGCAGGAATGAGAGTAGGAACCAAAATTTCACATTCTAGGTATTGTCATCTGTGTTTCTCTCTGGTCAGGATGTCTCTCAGGATCAGCCATGGCAGTAAAGCATGCTCCTTTCAATCCACCCATCCCCACACCACTTCCATTCACTGACTCCTAGATAAACAATTTCCAAGAGGGATGGCAGCCTCATATCATTGACATTTGCCAATCAAAACACATTTTGATGATTTGAACTATAACAATTTCTTCTCATTTTTACAATTATTCAGCTTATTGTCATATAAACCCATGACTTCACCAGGAGCCTTGAAGCCCCTTAACACAGATCTTTTAACCTAAAGGAATCCAGTTTGTACCAGTTTATTTGTCTCCAACTTTTGCTAACTTTTATAAACAATTTTATGAAACAGGCTGAGTTGGACTTTTGTAATCTTGAATGACTTAAAGTACAGGTCTCTGCACGACGTGGGTCAGTCATGTAAGGCAGAGGAAGGGGAAGTAGATGACTTGAATAGTAAATTGTCTATCTTGGTCTTGTACAAAGATCAGCAGATGCATCTCAGTTAGTTAGCCCTTCGTAGAACACTAAGACTAGGTCTACACTAACCCCCCCTGTCGTAGCTAAAGTCGAAGTATCTTAGTTCGAACTTACCTGTGGTCCACACGCGGTGCGCAGGCTCCCCCGTCGACTCCGCCTGCTCCGTTCGCAGAGCAGGATTACCGGCGTTGACGGGAGAGCACTTCCTGGTTCGATTTATCGCGTCTAGACAAGACGCGATAAATCGAACCCAGAACATCGATCCCGCGCCTCCGACGCGATGGGTAAGTATAGACGTACCCTTAGTGGAGAGATTATAGATTTAGCACCAGACAAACAATAGAGCCTTTTCTGCAAGTATTAATGGCAATTCTGTTCCCTATACTTGAGACTATATTGTTCCTTCAGTTATTTTTATTCTATAAGTTATCTTAAGAGTTTTATTCCTTGAGGGAGCTACGCTAATAGGCAAGACAGCACTGAACAGAATTAAAGTGAGAACATAGCCAGACTCCCTGACAACTATGAGAGAAGTCTCAAGGTTCATGGCAGCATATGGTGGTTTGTCATTTTAGTTCTCCACATTTTGCTTTTAAAAGGCATACACAAAAGGGGGTGCACAGTGGTTGAACTCTTTGGATAACTCTCCACTGTGTTCCCCAGAGGTGGTAATTTTTAGACACTCCCTGCCCTTGCTGGCTAGATTGCTGTGGTATGGGGTTGGATATTTTGTTTGGAGCTGTTTTCATTCAGATGCCTTAAGTCTCAGCTCTGTATTACAAGTGTGTGCTGTATGTTTGTATTGACTGAAATAATAAAGAATTCTGTGTTTTTGAAAGACAGAAACAGCGCATTCAAGCATGTTATATTTTGGTGAGCCAGCCAGGAGGTGTTTGTGAGCTGCTGGTCTCTGAAGTTGGAAATCAAACCTTCCAGAGAGCAGAACCTAGAAAGCCATAAAGTTATCAGCTGTAATTGGGAGTGCTGCAGGGGACGTACTGAGCATAAGAAACAAAGATGGCTGATGGTGAGCTGGAAAATCTATGCATACAGCTAGAAAGGCAGTTTTAGCAGCTGCTGGCATACCAGCCATTTCTGAGCTGGTATGCCAGTGGTCAGAATGGTTAGATGTCAGGGAGACCCTACTCAGAATTCCACAGGGGGAGTCACATAAAATCAGCATTTCCATCAGTAATTCAGCCCAACATGACATTACACTGTACCAGCAAACAGTGCTGGGATTGCTACAAATGATCCAATCAGTAATTCCACTGCCAGTATCAGGCCTAGGCCCAACCCTAGGACAGGGTCAAAATGAAGAGAGTTGGATGTGACACTGTTCCAAGAGGTAATGACACCACGTCAAATCAGCCGGCTAATAATTCACACCCTTGTAACACTTTAGGCTGGATATCTCTGGTTAACCATGATCACCTTAGTAAGGAGCAGCATGAGGCTGTCCAGTTCATACTCTGAGATAAATCAGGGGATTTTGCAAAGGATGATCAGGCCCTATGCCAGGTAGAGAATTTAAAAATGGAAATAAATCTCCGTGGCTTCCAACCTGCACAGAAGGGTTATCTAGCAGTCTCCCACCCTCTCTACCAGGAGGTAAATGACTATTTGCAAGACTTACTGAACCATAGATGGGTTACTACATCCAGCTCTCCCTACTTTTCACCAATTGTCTGTGTGTGGAAGAAGAATGGTAGTTTACGACTATGTTAGAGAGCTGAATTGAAAGACAGTGCCAGATTGTCTACCCCTTTCCCGTATATAGGGTGTGTTAGATGGCTTGAGTGAGACGTTATGGTTCTTGGTTTTAGACCCGGTCAAGGTCTTCCGTCAAGAGTTCGTGAGCATGGACGAGTCAACCGCTCACTGCCTTTACTACACCCTGCTATTTGTATGAATGGATTTATAATAGGCATATCTCCATATATTATTATTTATCTCCTAGAACTGGAAAGACCTTGAAAGGTCATTGAGTCCAGTCCCCTGCCTTCACTAGCAGGACCAAGTACTGTCCCCTGACAGATTTTTTTGTGTGCCCCAGATCCCTAAATGGCCCCCTTGAGGATTGAACTCACAACCCTGGGTTTAGCAGGCCAATGCTCATACCACTGAGCTATCCCTCCCCCCCTTTATATTCCATTTATTATATTTATATTCCATTTGGGCATATGAATGTGCCTGCTACCTTCCAGACGTGTATGGAAGAATGCCTTGAGGTTTGAGAGATCAGAGTCATGTCCCATATTTGGATGATACCCTGGGCTATAGTAACACTTTTGAGGAATACGTTGAGCATGCTCAGGAAGTTCTCTAGCAATTCTCTAGCTGCTGTGCTTTTGTCTCTTGAAAGGAGCAATGGACCTTATTACTCCTCTGAATGTTCCAGGAGAGGGATGGACATTTCGGAACAAAGTTTTGGGGAAATTCAGGACTCTGTGTGTGTGTGTGTGGGGGGGGATTTACTTAGCTAATAGTAATGAAGGCTGGTGGAGACTGGAATGTGTCTATGGTTTAACAAGAAGGCTGCTGGAGTTGGAGTTGCTGAACCAGGGCTGTTCAACATGCAGATATTCAGTGCATGCTTGTATGGTGGCTTAGATTGTCCAGACAGGGAGCTATAGCAGCAGAGCATTTTAAGGCACTCAGAATTACAGGACAAGTAGTGACACAACTTCTTACTGCTCTGAATTGCACCCCAAAAACGTGACAATCTGTGTTGACCAAGTTCTTGACCTTGCTAGAGACCATTTGGCCCCAGAGGCAGGAGATATTGATCACTATTGTCAATTACTGAAACAGTGGAGACCAACCCAACTTATCAAAACCTTGCTACATCCTATCAGTTCCACAGACCTATTTGAACTAGTCTCAATTGATTTTCTTCATCTTGGGATGATTGGGGGGTGGGGGTAAAGCAGCAGGTTGCATGTATCCTGGTTATTATGGACCACTTTATCAAGTTTGCACAGGCTCATCCCATGAAGAATAAATCCAAAAAACCTGCAGCTGATTATTTTAAATGATGTTGTATTAAAATTTGTATTCCCTAGTTGAATTCATCATGCCCAAGGTGGAGAATTTGAAAAACAGTTGCTGCAAAACTGCTAGATGAGAACAAGCCCATACCATCTCCAAGGAAATGGGCAAGTTGAACAATTTAATAGAACACGACTAGGAATGTTAAAAACTCTCTCCGCAGACCAAAAATCTAACTGGAAAGATAATTGCTTATTAATATACATGTAATGAAACAGGGTTTTCTTCATTTTGCCTTTTGTATGGTACTTGCCAATGTACCCTATATTTGGTCTAATGGGAAATAAGGAATTAGTGGAGAACTGTGGTGATGATGTGCAAAAGTGGAAAGCACAGATGAGCGAAGTTTTTGATTTAGTGAATGAAAACTCCAGAGAACCAGCTGCCAGGAAAAAGAGTTACTATGATTGCACAGCTCACAGTGCGACTTTCTCCCCAGGAGAACAAGTTCAAATTCTTTGGAATTTGTCAGAGCATGGGGGACCTGCAATATGGGAAAAGCAAATCCGTATTGTTATCTAAAAGATAGAGGAATCATCCAGTGTACAAAGTTGTTCCAGGGGGCCACCAGGGAAGAGCAAGTGTATTACTTTGCAGTCTCTTAATGCCTTGTGGTTGCTTGCTTATTGATAATCCAACAAGAAGAAAACCAGCGAATAGTGATGCATTCCCCAGGACTCCGCTGATAATTCAGATGATGACATACAGGTTCAGTTCCTTAATCCTGAAAGTAAGACTAAAACTGTGCCTGTTTAGTGAACAACATCCGGAGGACAGCCAGTCTATATGATGACCACCTCCGTAAATCCAGATGCTGATGCTCATTGTCCCACTATTGCCAATGACTCCCAGACTGCTGGTGATTCTGATGGAAGTGCTGAAGTGTCACATGGACACAGCTCAAAGGAATTAGTGACAGAACAAGAACAGGCAACTCTAACAGTCATTGACCCACCAGGATGAGAAAAGAACAGAGGAGAGTCATATGTGATCAGCTTTGGGACCCCAAGTAACCAGAACCCACAGATGTATTTGGTTAGTCTCTCTAAATTTCTCTCTCTAGTGTATTAGTTACTACAATAGTTATTACCAGTGAATTCAGGTCTGCAGTATATACACCAGGATTAATTGCTTAAGAGATTATGCTATTATTTAAATGGATGATTTGATGTATAGGTATATCTGTCATTACACAATGATTTTATGATGCAAAATCAAACTGATAGCACTAGAGGGCTTGGTCACTAGGTAGTAAAATGGAAGCTGTGCCACCAAGCAAGACTGATCTGTCATGGTGTAGGAATATTATGTAGGTATATTAAAGAAGGTCTATATTAGAAGTGAAAGTGATTCCCCATAATTGGTCCCCAACAATTTAAATCCCATAGCATTACCAAGTAAAAGATCTCTTGGGTTTTTTGTTAACTTGCAAGCTACTGTCTATGTCTGTGTAAAGCTTGTAAGCCGTTGATTGACTCTGTTCTCAAAGAGATACTTTATTGCTATGTGAAACTTGCAAACAATTAATTGACTCTGTACTCAAAGCGATGCATTGTAACAGCAACTGTTCTTAGAAGCAGCACAGAAAGACTCCCACCCTTTGTAATTTTCTTTATCTTGCTTTGTCATGAATGTTAAAGGGCAGGAAGTCTCAAATAAATTAGTAACACCCCGAACGTTATAGAGACAGTAAAGTTAATGTGATTAAGATAAAGAATGTATGTGAATGAATGCTTGGTTTACATGAATGGTCAGGGAGGTGGCAACCTAGGAATTCTGTGTCCATTGGCCGAAGAAGACGTCAAGTGGAAACAACCAGAGGGCAAAACTGGAATCCACCGGACCATCTCAAAGGATGAGAAAACTAATAAGCACCTGACGGCCATTATGGAGCCATCATAACAAACAGCATGATGAAGCAACTCCCATGGACTGGCATAGGAATTTATTCCTATAAGTACAGAACCAAAAGACTAAGAACTTTGAGTCTCTGGTTCTGCTACTACCCTCCAGGAGCATCAGGTGCCCATCTGACAAGGACTCGGCTCCACCCTCATGCCCAAGTTACCTGGCCAGTAACTTGGCATGAGCAACTTCTAGGCTGGTAACTATAACATCTATGCAGAACTTGTGTGAATGATTGTATGAATGGATCTATGAATACACAAGAAATAAGTAGTAATAAGAATAAGTAGTCATAGAACATTGTGTATTTTTATCTTTTATTATATTTACAATAAATGTGGCGTTTTTGCCTTATCCTTCTTACAAGATCCTGTTAGTCTTATTTTTATGGTATAACAATGGGGGAAATGTCAGAATGACTTTTAACGTTGCCAGTGGGGTGTGTAAGGCAAACACAAAAGGGGGTGCACAGTGCCTGAATTTTTTTGGACAGCCCCCCCACTGTGTTCCCCAACAGTGGTGATTTTTAGAGAGTCCCTGCCCCTGCTGGTTGGGTTTCTGTGGCATGGGGGAGGACGTTTTGTTTGGAGCTCTGTTTTCACACAGATTTCTGATCCTGTGCTCTGTGTTACATGTGTGTGCTTTGTGTTTGTGCTGACTGAGATCGTAAAGAATACGGTGTTCTCGAATGACAGAATCCACGTTTTGGAGTGTGTGACACCTTCAGTTTCTGACTCTGTAACTGCCTTTCCCAAACTGAGTTATTATGTGAAGTGGAAGCTTGGATGGAAAGTTTTCCCTTCCCTGCATGGGTGGCGATATATACTAATTCAGATTGTTCTTTAGGGACTACTACACAACTTCTTTTTAATATTGAAAGAGGATTGAAGTGGGATCAAGAGAAAGTAATGGCAAATTAAAGAGCTGCTACTAAACTATACCTCATTTAAACACAGTAGCAAAACCCCTTAGATGAACACATGCTTTTTGTTAGGTAACTGCCATCCACAGTTCTCCATTCAGTGATAATCCAATGGGAACTTTGCCTTAAAATATTCAAGAGGCCAAATACCCACCCAATATAAGTAGCTACAAAATTTGGTCCACTGTTCTTTACATTTATGAAAAAGGTTTTTTCTAAGTAGAGGGACAAATTTTGCTTTTTTACACCACTGCAATTTAAGAGTTACATCTACTGAGTCCAGGAGTTATTTCACTAATAATATTGGCAGTGGGGTATTGCAAAGATTGCATCTGTACTCCCCTGACCTTGTGCTGGCTCTGTGCTTGGCTGGCCTCCTGAAGTAACTTAGAGCAGCCTGTGAGAAGGCTGCTCTAAGTTGCATCAGCTGCCATTGGCTAGAACGGGTTGGGAGATTTTCAGCTAAGTGATTTTTCTGTCAGAAAATGTTGATGAGTTGAAACAAAACTTTTTGCAGGAATGTATCAGTTTTGATTAAACCTTCTCAGGTCATGCGTGGGTCCGTATGTGGAGTGAGTGACTCACTCACTAGAATAGCTAATAGGTCAGTCGTTAGGGCACTGAGGTGGGATGTGGAAGAGCAATGTTCACATCCCTGCTGTACCTGATTCGGTGGAGGGATTTGAAGCTGAGTCCTCCACATCCCAGATGAGTGCTTAAACCTGGCTGTTAAAAGGTTCATCTCTCTCTCCCAGAAATTTCAAAAGATCTGGAGTTGGTTCCAATCTCACACTTTTGCAGAACTGGAAAACAGTTTCCTGTCCAGCTCTATTACTGACCCCTTGAGGTGTAGGAAGTCCCCATAGCGTACCCCATATGTCACTCACGCCCATTGCCCCCCCCATTTTTAAAACACACTTCAGGGAAATATGTAAATCCATTTCTCTGCCCTGTTTTCAATACCATGGTTTTTAAAAATAAAATGCCTGGTCACACTTGTTCTTTTAATCCTCACACCGTTTTTTAAACTAACTGTATTTTTGAGCCTGAATTACTTGATACTATGCCTTTAAAAATAGAAAAAAGTGCTTCAGAGAATTTTCCATATATAAATAATTCCTGAATAATGTGACCCATGAACCTGGCAGACATCTCTTTCTGTCTTGAATGTTTCATCCAGACCCTGAGAAAATGGATCTACCACTCACCAGTGGGAACAGTGTCCAGAACTGGCAAAACTACTAGCACTGTGGTAAAATTTGGAGTATATTATTATTTGATCATATGCAGCTAACTGGAATGATGAAAAGAGGGCTTTTGCCAGCCTAGGAAAAATGCTATTTGATTTTATTTACTACTTCTCCACTATGCAGTGTTCAACAAAAACAGTCTTTAAAAAGTGTCAGAATGTTTTCAAAATGTTATGTGCGTCTACTAGCTTCTGAGCATACAACTTTTAATATTGGCATCTCAAGAACAATTCAATTGCACAATCTCAGAAGCCATTGAAAAATATGACGGTGGGGGGGAACCCTGTTAAATTGTGCAGGCATAAAGAGGCCAAATACAGGCAGATGCCCCCCCCACACAAAAGGAATAAGTAGCTCAAAGCGGGAGGAGTGGGAGGGAGAGAACAGATGTAGAGAGGAGCAATAACGTATTGTCAACAGATTAAAGAGATCAAAGTATGTGTTTTGGCCAGTTTCCATGACATTTTTAAGAGGTTATTTAGTGCTTATAGTTTCTGGAGAGATAAAGGTGATTTGTGTGTTATTTTAAGGCTTGTTCCTGTAGCCGATGTCTTCAAGTGTAAAGGCAATACAAGTTTGTTTGGCTTTTTAAGAGGTGATGCTGGTGTTGCCTGGCATTTAAGGCACAGATGTCTACAGTACTTCATAAAGAGTTGATGCTGGATAGATTTTTATTTGTCAGTGTTTGCTTTGCTTTACATTTACATTTTCAGGGACAAATTCTGCCCTTTCTGCAACTGAGAAGGCTCACTCACAGTGCAATTGTTGTGGTTCTGTGGTGCGCGAAAGGTCTCTAAATGGTATTGGAGTGTTGAATAGTGAAGAGTGGGTTTTAAAGCAATGAGTCTAGACTTTTACTTTTATGATAAACTCTGTTCACTTTTTATTACTTCATCCTCCTCCAGCTCCTCCCAAGTTTGTCAGCATACAACAGATGCGAGAGACAAACTGACACCTATAGGAGGGACTGTTTTCTTTGTTACTTGTTTGTACACTGCCTAGCGCAATGGAATCTTGATCCTGCATTAGTATTTCTAGGATCTACCATAATATAAATAATAAATAAATAAATAAAAGTTCAGCAGATGTCGTTTACAAGCTGAGAAATTCTACTGCAAATTTTTGCGAATTTAAGCATTCAGAAGAGTTCAAAAATCCATCGTGAATAGCTTCTAAAATTAGCAGCCACCCCTCTCAAAAATAGCCCTGACCATAAAATTCCATCCAGGACTATTGAAATGAAATAAAATATGTAGTTTTTCTAGAGCAAGCCATCTAAAATTATGACAACCAAAAATTTAGAAGACTTCTTGAATTGACACCTTATTTTTCTAACATTTTACATAAGAAACATCCTTGCTGATTCACAATAAAGTTCACAAACGTTGACTAGACAACAACATCCATGTGAAATTTCTGGTGGAAAGGATTTTGTTTTGGTGGAAGTGATGGGGTAGAAATCTAGCTAATACTGGAAAGGAAGCTGCAGATTTAATTATGGAGTCACTTGTGACACTTTCTTGGGGCATCCAGAACCATAGATCACCGTGTTACCTTCCTGCCTCAGTGAGAAAGAGATTTGCTGGTGCTAAACTGGGTAACAGCTCACTGTCACCCTAGTCCACTAGTCACCTCAAACAAACTTTTCAGGACTCTGCCAGCCCTTGCTTTGCCTTGCAGGTTAACACCTGGTATACCGCAGTTCCTGAACTTCCCAGAAGCACCCTCCTGTATTATCCAGGCTCTGTCACTGAACACTCTCAAAGAGACCGTGCATACACCAGTTTACTTGGTTCAGCCGGGGTGGAAAACTCTACTTAATATCATAGTCACTGAGATGACATAGTAAAAAGAGAATAAGTTTATTCTTAAAGAACAGAGATTCTCAGATTCAACTGAGTACTGAAGTAAGAATAATAGAAACAGTGAAGTTAAAGATAAAAGTATAACACACTTCTAAGAGACTAATCATAACTTAGACAAAGGTTTTAGCCAGTTAAAAGTTGTTTTTCTCACCTAAAGCAACTGCTCAGTGTCACCATCCCCAGGTTCAGGATCCAACTTTCATGAATGGAAAAAACGTTGGCCATTTTACTCACTCAGTGATGGATAATGAAGGGATTCTTTTTTCTTCTTATAGTCCAACAAACCTTTGAAATGTATCATTTGAAATGAGGACACTGGCATTAGTGCGGCGATCCTCCCATTTTATGTTGAGGATCTTCGGAAGAAAATTAAATATAAGTATGGAGTTGCAGTAGTGACTCCATAATCTTGATGAAGTTTTTATCTGTGAAAGATAAGTTTGATCAAAAATATTTAGGGCATTATTGATCAAGGCCAATTTAGAAGGAAATGAATTCTAGTGCATATAGG
Source organism: Chelydra serpentina (assembly GCA_037349315.1). Classification (NCBI taxonomy): domain Eukaryota; kingdom Metazoa; phylum Chordata; order Testudines; family Chelydridae; genus Chelydra; species Chelydra serpentina. The sequence continues at coordinate 85,027,353 of JBAIAC010000002.1, forward strand.
TTTGACATGCTTCATACAGTTAACATTACTAAGTAAGCAGGAAGCCATATTGTGCATTAGATGAATTTTCCAAGTGGTCTTCAAAAGATAGACTTTTTGTAGAGCACACTGAAGTCTAGAGATGACAAAGGCAAGCTACTCACAACCCCTTTGCTAAGAAAAACTGTGCTGCTATTGTACACGATAGACCAGTGGTTTTTAAACTGCTGGTCGTGACCCAGTACTGGGTCGTGGAATGGAAGGCACTGGGTCATGGCAGCTCTGGTCATCACTGCTGACTGGGCCATTAAAAGTCCTGTCGGTGGCACTGCCCAGCTAAGGCAGGCTAGTCCCTACTTGTTCTAACACATGCTGCCCCCACCCCGAGCACTGGCTCTGCACTCCCATTGGCCAGTTCCCAGCCAATGGGAGCTGTGGGGGCAGTGCCTGCAGGCAAGAGCCTCACAGAGCTGCTTGCGTGCCTCCGCCTAGTAGCTGGACCTGCTACTGGCTACTTCCGGGGCGCAGCGTGGTCCGCAGTGCCAAGACAGGCAGGAAGCCTGCCTTAGCACCCCCGCTGTGCCACTGACCGGGAGCTGCCCCAACCCTCTGTCCTAGCCCTGAGCCCCCAAAGCCCCTTCCTGTACCCCAAACCCCTGATCCCCAGCCCCACACCAGAGCCTGCACCCCCAGCCCAGAGCCATGACCCACTCCCATACTCCAACTCCCTGCCCCAGTCCTGAGCCCCCCTGAACCTGGAGCTTCCTGTACCCCAAACCTCTTATCGCCGGGCCCACCCCTGAGCCTTCACCCCCAGCCCAGAGCTCTGACTCCCTCGCACACCCCAACTCCTTGCCCCAGCCCTGAGCTCCTCCAAACCCAGAGCCTCCTCCTGTACCCCAAATCTCTCATTGCTGGCCCCACCCCAGAGCCTGCACCCCCAGCCAAGAGCCCTGAGCCCCTCCCACACCCCAATCTCCTGTCCCATCCCTGAGCCCCCCAAACCCACAGCCCCCTCCTGCACCCCAAACCCCTCATCCCCAGCTCAGCCCTGAGCCTGCACCCCCAACCCAGAGCCCTGGCCCCCTCCTGCACCCCAACCCCCTGCCCCATCCCTGAGCTCCCACCAACTCAGAGCCCCCTCCTTCACCCCAAACCCGCACCCCCAGCCAAGAACCCTGAGCCCCTCCCACACCCCAATCTCCTGCCCGAGCCCTGAGCCCCCCCAAACCCAGAGCTCCCTCCTTCACCCCAAACCCCTCATCCCCAGCTCAGCCCTGAGCCTGCAACCCCAACCCAGAGCCCTGACCCCCTCCCACACCACAACCCCCTACCCCAGCCCTGAGCCCCCACCAACTCAGAGCCCCCTCCTTCACCCCAAAGCCCTCATCCCCGGCCCCACTCCGCAGCCCTGACTCCCATACCCCAACCCTCTGCCCCAGCCCTGAGCCCCTCCCACAGCCCAAACCCCTCATTTCCAGCTCCGTTGGGTCGTGGACATCAACAGTTTTCTTCAATTGTGTCGCCAGAAAAAAAGTTTGAAAACCACTGTGATAGACCAGAAGCAAAGATCTGCAAAGTGAAAACCCTGTTAACAAAAGAGAGTATGTCCTTTTACTTAAGACAATTAAAATATTCTAATTGCATAGTGACAGAACTTCACACTAAAAGGAAAAACTAAAAAGAATTAGTCTGGATTCCATCATTCTCTGATGTAAAGATTAAATAGTTTAAATTGGAGCTGGTCAGGAATTTTTTTTATCAGTGATTTTTCAAAAGAAAATAGTTTCCACAAAATTGAAATTTTCCACAGGAAAAGTTTGATTTTGCTGAAACATTTTGAGTTTCTGTCAGGGAAAACCAAAACAAAGTTTTTAGTTTTGGGTTGGTTTGACCTAAATTATAATTCTTTTGGTTTGTTGAACTGACCCCCACAACACGATCTTGTGTGGTTTATCATGGGAATCTCATGACTGGAGGTGCATCATGGGAAATGAAGTTCAGTCAGGGAGCCCAGGCCAAAAGGAGCAATGGGGCATCAAGCACTTGAACTACAACTCCCATGAGGCAAGGAGGCACCATAGGGAAATACAGTTTAACTGAACTGAATCAAAATATTTCAGGCAAGTTCAACAAACTGAAATGTTTAAATTTGGGAATATTGAAATGTTTTATAATGCCAAAATGAAATGTTCAGTTGTTTCTGAATTAACACTTTTCAGAACTGTTCATTCAATGAAAAATGTTAATGATTCAACTCCTTGTCCTGATTCAAGGATGAAACCAAATACTGAAATATCAGAATTTCTGGTTCACTTCAACAAGTTGCAGTCTCAGACTTGACGGTCATGAGGCTACATTGAGACAGAATTAAATGCAGAGATGTTGTGGGTTCTATCATTGGAGAGCCTCCAGGTATAGGCCTACTCAAAGTCCCTATAAATAGGAGGTGTTTTTTCCACATCAGTCCCTAGTTAAATTGGTGACTGGCAATGTCATTGTTACTTATCACTGTTCTTAGAATACAGTGCTCTTTCCAGAAGACAGCATTTCTGGGAATGATGTTACAGTGCCAGGAACAATGATTTGCTTATATGGGCAACTTTCCCAGATGTACAGTGCTGTTGGCGATGAAAAGCATGGCAAATCCATGAGAGAAACTGCAAGGTTTTTTAGGGTCTTCTAGGTACTGCTGAAACACAGTCACCATCTTGGATTGATCCTGCCCAACCAAGTGAGTTTTCATTGTTGCTTTCCCCCGCAACGTTAAAAGGATTTGTTTTTGAGTAAAACAGGCTCCTTTAATTTTTAATGTTATCAAGCGAAATATGGAATCCACTGACAAATACTTAAAACATGACTCCTTGGATTGATTTAATTGGTTGCAGCATCTTCAGATGGAGAAAACAAAACCCTCGAGAGATTGACAGACAAGTAAAGAAAATGTTTTCAAACAAGGCCGCATTTTGAGAAAGGCAGGTGGGAGGTCTGTGCATGAAAATCTGTACATTTACACACACCATAACTGCATGTACAAAGTGGGTTTCTGTAAAGGCAGGTGGCTAGTTAGGCCTCTGAAGTCATTTGCATCTGTCAACACTCAATTTGCATGTGTGACTATGGTCATTTATTTATGTCTTCACTTTGTTTTTCTGGCACCAATCCACCACTGTAGACACCTCCCAAAATATGTAGAATACAAATGAAAAACCATAGATCCGCCAACAACTATATCATGAAACCCCACCAAATGATTTTTTATTCTCCATCTACTCCACTTACAATTATGTATGCAATTGCAAATTGATCTCCCATCAGTCTGTCTCAAAGTTTGGCCCTTCAAGTCTGCAAAATGTCTGTCTGTGTAATATTTACATCTTAATATTCATTGATGTACAATTTATGCAATGCCTATATGAAAAGAATAACCTTATCATTCTTGGGAGCAGGAAGCTTTCTCTGACTGACATTTTTAATTTGATGAATATACTGTCAGGAAGAAGAATATATATAAATATATATATATATATATATGTTTACAGTATTTCAGAAAGACAAAAGAGCCATGTCTTTGAATTTTATTCCTAATTTGGAATTTTATTCTGTTTTCTTCAGCAGTTTCTAAGGGCTTGTCTATATGGGGACATTCAGGAAAATTAATCCAAATTAACTAAAGATGTGAATTTAAAGTGTTTTAGTTAAACTGCATTAAACTCCTGTGTGGACACTTGAATTCAGTTTAGCTTTGGAAGTGAATTAAACTAAATTGAATTAAGACCACTTTAATTCTGAATGAGCGTGTCTACATGGGGATTTAATGCAGTTTAACTAATTCGTGTTAAATTCACACTTTTAATTAATTCAGATTAATTTTCCTCAGGGTTTGTCTGCACTTAAAATGCTGCAATGGCACAGTTGCACCGCTGTAGCGCTTCAGTGAAGACAATACCTACATTGACAGGAGAGCTTCTTCTGTCAGTGTAGGTAATCCACCTCCCTAAGAGGTGAAAGCAAGATTGATGGGAAAATTCTCCTGTTGATCTAGTGCTGTTTACACTGGGGATTAGTTTCGGGGGTATTATTTTTCACAGCTCAGAGCAACATAGTTATACTGACTAAATTTCCTAGTATAGACCAGACCCCAGTGTCCCCATGGAGACAAGCCCTAAGACACTAATCACCATTGATTGTGATATATCCAATATAAAGACACCGTAAAAGAATCATGTGGTTCTGAAGAGATCAAACCCCATATAAATTCAGACTTTTTGCCATTATTTACCCCAGAGTAACTCAGTGTCTTCACTTGAGTTACTCTTGATTTAGGCCCTGTTCCAACAAAGAACTTAAACATGTGCTTGGCTTTAAGCATGTGAGTAGTCCCGTGTGAGTCAATGGGGCTACTCACATGCTTTAAGAAAAGCATATGCTTAACTTCTTCTCTGACACCAGGGCTTACACTGTTGTAACTGAGAGGAGAACAGGCCCTAGATTTCTACCTAACTCTTATCTAGACTGTAGGAATTGAAACCCCCCCCCCATGCCTAAATAGTGACCATTAATAATTAATGGATATTCACTTAGAAAATCTCACTCTCTTGAGCTACACAATGGTACCAGGAGAACCATGCCCTTTCATTTGTGGGTTTCCCTGTTTTCTCTTATGTGACAAGTATACTGAAGAAGTCGCATATTTTGGAAGGGATGGACATTTTAAAAGTTTAAGTGGACAATGTAAAATTCTTAAGCATATTTACAAATATGTTTTAAAAATTGTAGCTTCAAAGTTGAAAAGGATTTTGGGGGCATATTTTCAAAGGCACAAATGGCAGTTGGGTGCCTAGCTCCCATTGTACCATCAATGTGAGTTAACCACACAACTGGCAATTGTACCTTTGAAAATCTCCCTCTTTGGTCTTATATTTAAAAATAAAATAGCTCCATCTTTATTGATAGCATCCTCCTCACATTATTAATTCATTTTCTCCACCCCAACTCTTGCCTGCCATTGCAATATTTTTCTTCCTGTTAGCCTCACCGTCAAGGCCACTATATATTTGTGCTGTACTAGTATCTTTCCCCAGAGGTGGTGTCTGTGATTCTCGAGACTACAGAAAGCAGGGGGATCAGATATTTTAAAGTGGGAGTCATTCACATTGCATTGCGTAACATTGTGTTCATTCCATCATTCGGGTCTAATGTCTTTAAAGTCTCATTAGCACATTTTATTATCCAGCATGAGTTACTTTAACTAAGCATGGTAGATTATAGTTACAATTCTTCAACCTTGGGTTTTAAATGACTTTCTCCCCACTTATAAGAGATGCTTTTTGATCAATTTACATATAATTAATAATTTTATTGTAAACATTAGCCAAACCAATGTTAACCACCACCAACAAAAATCAATATCATACCAGTGTTAGGGTGGGGGAGTGAAAATAAAACATAAAACAAAACATAGACTGCATTCAAATGGTAACTTCAAAAGCACTATGAACAAACAGATAAAGAGAGATGGTTGAACAATTTCAAAATATGCAATTTTGATGATATAGTCATAAATATTAAACCCTGCTTTTTTCAAATCAGCTACAGAGCTGGTCAAAACTTTTGGGAATTTGACACTTTCATTCAAATATTGGCACACAGGGATTACATTTTCATGAAAGCTTCATTTGAAGATTACAACCATTTTTCAATGAACTCCATGGCTACGTCCTCTGAAATAGTCTGAAGATCAACAAATTAGTGCTATTGAACCATGGAGGAGAATGAGCTTCAGAATCTAGGGCCTCCCACTGAGAATGTCCTTCTATAATTTTTTTTCTCCAAATGCAAGTTGAATAGATATATATTGATCAAGGTGGGTGGTTGGTATGTTTTAGAAACAAGGTTTTCAACACCAGATCAGACCTGGCTTTTCAGGGAAGGAGAATATTCTCCCGATAATGTACCTAGTCAACTGTGAAATACTGTGCAAAGAGCAATTCCGCCCCCCCCCCCCCGCACGACTTCTGTGCTGATCAGTTTATCCCCTGAACATGAGATCTGATTTCTCTTTATCATATAATATGCATAACTACAAATGATACTGGTCATTAAATAGTTGGGTTTGGTGGTGGCAGTTGCTGGAATATTTATAATTGGAAATGGAGTCTTCAGCGTGAAATCTCAAAAATGTTCAAATTTATTTGAATATTTTCCTGATATGAATGAGTCACACACTGTTCATTATAAATACGTAAACTTTAAAATACATGTGATGTTGCCAGTTACATAAGTTGCATGATTTTACTTGAATGGAGGACTGACTAAACACAGAACAAATCCCAATTTTGTAAAAATTATCTACTACACAAGTAAAAATATTCTGTCAGCAAATATCGACTCAATCATAGTTTGTTCATTTTCTGTAAATTTTGCGTGCAAGAGATTTTTAGCACATGTGCTTGTGTAACAGCAACTCTTTACCTCAAATATTCTTCAGAGGAAAATTTCAAATTATATTTCAATTTTAAATTTTCACCTTGTCCTGTGGTGGTTATAACATAAGTCATGTGTTATAGCTTCTGTTCCTTGACTGGATGATTTATGTAACTAACCAACTAATTATATTAGAATTGAAAATACAATTTGAAAATCATTTCTGGCAAATATTTAAACTTAAAATTCACTTTTTGCAAGTACATGGGCTAGCAATATGCAAACGCATTGAAATGTTCACAAGCCAGGATCATGAGCACAGGCAGATTGAAATTTGCTCATGAATTAGAATGAATATTTGTAGAAAAAAAATCCACTCCTCACTGACCTATAGAAGTTATTAAAGGCTTGTCTCCAAGTTCCAAAGGAACATGGATTCAAAAATGATTTATTAAAACAGAGAATTTTATGTTTATCTTAGCTTTTTTTGTCCTTGAGAATATGCAAGTTTTACAAAACTGTTAATGAAGTTTGAATCTGAGAAATATTCCAGTGTTTGCAAAGGGAAAGTATGGAATTAACTTTTGACCAAATGCTTATTACAGACAGGAAAATCCTATACTGAGAATAGCTTATATCTTTCTAATTAGAATGTATCTCAAGCCTTTCCAGACCTTCATGCTGGCTGATCTAAGAACAATTATGAATTGTCCTCATTGTAGTTTTGTGTTTTATTCTAATATTAGAAAGTTTTACAACATTTGGAAAGGTAAAACTACTGCAGCAAATCAAGACACAGTGTTCTTAAACAAGTCACAGACCACTTTTTAATCTTCCTGGCATGAACATTAGTCCAAGATATCTAAGCCTGAGAAACAGTATGCCAATGTAAACATAGACATATTTTGGCAGTTACTTGACTGGTACTATGCCAGGTATCTTTTTGTGTGCAAAGTCATTTTGGTGTCATTTTGTTTCCTTCATACACTATGCAATAGATGCACACACAAGAAAGGCTATGTTGTTCTTGGTATTTACAGTGTATGTTAGTCACAGTGCAGTGTAAATAGATTATGCTGGCTGGGAATTATGCCATTTTCATAGTACATACTAAAGCAGGTAAAGCAATCATATTTTCAATTAACAAAATAAAAGTGACTAGCAGCATGGATATTTATACAAGCAATCTCTGCTCATTTGTATTCCCCTTTCTGATAATAGCATTGAGCATCATAAGCCGTCCTGCTACTCATGTGAGAATGTGCCTGAAGGACAGTTATTTAGCACCATTGTGGTATCAGAAAAGTACAGCAGTCTCTGATATTTTCAGTCTCTGATATTTATTTTACTTTCTTTCCCCATTTTTTAAAAAGAGAGTTTATCTGAAATAAAGATTAAAGTCACCTTACATCTGTCTTTCCCATTCACCCGCCGTTGAATCTCTTTGGTCTAGAAAATGTGTTGGAAATATTGCAAATAATCACTTCTTTCACATTACGGTGATTGGTGACTTTTTAATTGGTATCTGAGATAAAACAACTTTCTGTTATACAAAGAGTAGGAAATAATTGCTATTTCCAATACTGGTATGGAGTAACTTTGGGAAAACGCTGAAAATAGCTGAAAATATACAACAAAAAAATTAACTGAACTTTTTCAAACCCTAAATAAAGTTCGTCTGATTTAAGTTTGGGGAAACTGGAGCTGTTTCTTATAGCTGAACAGGTTCATTCATCTGAAGTCTCCTTCCCTGCAGCTGGACAGTTGTAGAGGGTGTAACGCTTCGCAAATGTGAAAATAATGGATACAAACAGCTTAAAATATTTCCAGCAACCCACAGATTGTTGAAATACTATATCTGATACCTTTAATAACTACTTCTCTTCTGGATGATTTTTATGTTCATATAAATTTTAGAAATTAAACTTTGCCACTTTTAACTAATTATATCTGTTTCATATTTTGACCGTTCCATATTACAGGTGCTCATATAATGTGAATTACATACAAAACTCGTAATGTGGACCCCATTTGTATTCAGTTACAATCAATACTTGCCCTTTCACAGTTAACCTTATGCTTATATTGGCATGTATGCGCAGAATGGATTGGGTGACTTTAAGGGTTTGGTAGCAGAGCTTTTCACCTCTTGGATTACGTTCCAAATACAGCCTAGGTTGTTAGTGTCTGAAAGTACACATACATTTCAATCAAGATGGGACTTGATATTATTGTTAGGTGGCATTCTTGTCAATAGTCTCAATAAAGGTAAAAGGACAGAATAGAGACAGAATCTGAACTAATCTCTCCATTCTAGAAGCTCATAACACAGTACTGTATAAATGTACCTTTTTAAAACCTCATTTATTTTCAAGAGAGAAATCTAAGGTTTTCCCCACCCAAATGTTTTTGAGGGTAAATGTGCCTTGGGGTTGACAATAAGTGGATCTTATAAATGAACAGAATCACCCATACTTTGGTTGCCAATTCAAACAATGGTAACATTTACCAAAAAATCACCACATCATCATCCAACAGTTAGAAAATGACAAAGGCGGTCTTGGGTACCATTGTGTAGTAACTACTGGTAATAGAGAGGTCTTGATTCTCGGTTGCCTTGCACCTCATGTACTCACTTATTGCTGTGCAAAGTGGGTGTAATATGCTATCACAATAGACCAGTAGGATAGGTCCCTTGCCTTGCACAGGCATAAATGACTACAAGAGGTCCAAGGCATTGGAGAATCAGGCCGTGTGTGTGTGTGTTTTAATGACAGTCCCTGCAATTGGCTCTAAAGGAGACCAAGCATTTGGGGAGGGAGGGACAAAGGCTGATATTGTATGAGTGAGGTAAATTACCATTGCGGTGTTTGATCTGATTTTTATCTTTCTTTTGTTTTCAGGTTTTGGGGAGGCTATTGCTTCTTCATATTTTCCCAATTATTTCAAAGGAAACTAAGGCCCAGGAATAGATGTAAAATAACTAAATATTCTAATATTTTAGTCACAGGGTTCCCCTAATTTTGACTTCTCTGCTCCTGTTGTTACTATACTTCCTTCTGCAGTCAGCATCTTTCCTTAATCAAAGAGGATAGGACATCAAGCTTCCTTTGGAGGCTCCTATCAAGCAGAATTGCTGCAGGCCAGCATGGCAACCCCTGCCCTCCTTAAACTAAATGGTTCTCTTCCACAATGGCCAGACTCAAGAACAGGAAGATAAAATATATGGCATCTTCAATGCTGCATGAAGCCTTCAAAGCAGGATGTGCATAGATTCATCAATTCCAGGGCCAGCAGGAACCATTGTGATCATCTAGCCTGACCTCCTGTTTAACAGTTTATCAATTACACGAAAGAAAACATAAAATCATCGCTGATAAAGTTTGTAAATGGCACAAAATTGGGGCATGGTAAATAATGATGAGGACAGGTCAGTAATGCAGAGTGATCTGGATTGCATGGTAAACTGGGTGCAAATAACTTCCCCAAAATAATTGCTAGAGCATATGTTTTAGAAAAACATCCAATCATGATTTGAACATTGTCAGCAATGAAGAATTCACTATGACCCTTGGCTAATTGTTCCTATGGTTAATTATTCTCACCGTTAAAAATTTATTCCTTATTTCCATTCTGAATTTGTCTAGCTTCAGCTTCCAGACACTGAATCTTGTTATACCTTTCTCTCCTAGAATGAAGAGCCCATTATAAAATACTTGTTCCTGATGTAGATACTTATAGACTGTAATCAAGTCACCCCTTAATCTTCTCTTTGTTAAGCTAAATAGATGGAGCTCTTTGTTAAGCTAAATAGATGGAGCTCTTTGTGTCTATTTCTATAAGGTAGGTTGTCTAATCCTTTAATCATTCGTGTGGCTGTTCTCTGAACCCTCTCCAATTTATGAAAATTCTTCTTGAATTGTGGGCACCAAAACTGGACATAATATTCCAGCAGCGGTTACACCAACGCCAAATATACTGGAGATTCCCCTGTTTATACATCCAAGGAGCGTATTAATGCTTTTGACCAGAGAGTCACACTGGGAGATCATGTCAAACTAACTAGTCACAAGCCCTAAGTCTTCCTCAGAGTCTCTGCTTCCCAGGATAGAGTCCCCCATCCTGTAAGTATGGCCTACATTCTGTGTTCCTAGATATATACATTTACATTTTTCCATAATAAAAAGCATATTGCTTGCTTATGCCCAGTCCAAGAAATCCAGATCGCTCAGAAGAAATGACTTTTCCTTCTCATTATTTATCATTCCCCAATTTTTGTGTCATTTGCAAACTTTATCAATGATGATTTTATGTTTTATGTCATTAATAAAAATGTTAAATAACATAGGACCAAAAACTAATCTCTACAGAACCCCACTGGAAACAGATCCACTTGATGACAATTCCCCATTTATAATAACATTTTGAGACCTATAAATTAGCCAGTTTTTAATCCATTTAATGAGTGCCATGTTAATTTTATATCATTCTACTTATTTAATCAAAATATGTGGTACCCAGTCAAGCACCCTACAGAAGTCTAAGTATATTATGTCAACACTATGACCTTTATCAACCAAATTTGTAATCTCATTTTAAAAAAAAAGTCGTTTGTTTTGACAGGATCCATTTTCCATATGTCTTTGTTGAGCTGTGCTAATTACATCACACTCCTTTAATTCTTTATTAATCAAGTCATGTATAAGCTGCTCAATTATCTTGCCCAGGGTCAATGTCAGATTGATAGGTCTATAATTTGCTGGGTCATCCCATTTACCCTTTTTAAAAAGTAGCTTTCTTTCAGTTTTCTGGAACTTCCCCAGTGCTTTAAGGCTTATTTAAAATCAATATTAATAGCCCAGTAAGCTCCTCATCCATATTCAACCTCATGCTTTGTTATTTTAAAAAAATCTCCATTCTGCATGTGTCCCATAAGAATAGATTCACTTCAGAGTTGAGACGCTGGGGCATTCATTCCTAACATTATCTTCTTATCGGGTGTGTATATGTCCACTAAAAATGTCTTTTTATATGTTTGTTTTGCAGGACAGAAGTGAAATCCGCTCCTTAATGTTTCTTTGATTCTCTCTGTGATATAACGAATAAAAGGCTGCTTCAGCAGGCGGCAGTGTCATGACAGAAGAAAAGAAAAAAAGAGAAAATGAGATTACTCTAAAAAAGTTATGAACCTTCCCCAAGGACTGAAAATTCCGTGTGATGTACTGACAAAATAAAGTGAGGATAGCTACTATAAAAAGAAAAGGACACAGTTTTTCTCAACATGAATAGCCTAATGGTGGGGTAGTCAATTATGTTTTGTCAAGGTCCAAATTTCTTGGTCAAGGTATAGTCAAGGTCCAGACTCCAGAAAAACATTTTTCACACTGCAAGTGCCCCATGTTCAATTAACACATACAATGCTGTGCATGAGTAATATACCCAATTGCTTATATTTTTAGCGCATCACATGAAAAATAAAATCAAACCACTGTATAACCTACCAATAATGATATAATAAATTAGATCTGATACTTTGAGAAAGTACATAGATAAAATGTCAAATAGATGCAAATATTAGTATTAAAACACTTTCAGACAACTGTTGTAAGTTTTGAATTTGTTTTGAGTTTACAAAGAGTATTAACTTTGTTTTTCTCAAATAAAATTATTGTGGGCATATGGGTATATAGATAAACATATTTGAAACTTTCAAGTCTTTTGTGGCTTATTTAATATTAGTATCAGAGTTTGAAAGAAAATAACACTTAGTACACATGAACTCTCTGTCTTGCTTTAGGATTCAAGTCTTTTCAATAACAAATACACATCCACACATGTATTAAGCAAAATAATCATGAATAATTACTGTGAAATACCTGTTAAAACTGTAGTATCATTAACGAAAATGTAATTGTATATGGCAATACAAATTTAAAATAAAATATGCACAAATAATGTATAATTATAATACCATCAGTGAGAAAAGTGACAGGTTCTCTTCTGGACAAAGGCCTTGAAGTTTGGATGAGTTCAGTCAAGGCAAAATGGAGGCAATTGCATAGATGATTATCAGTCAATGGAGTGATTACATGATTTAATGTTGTTCATTGTTGAGAATGTTGACTCTCACATGTATGTCAAGCCAAACATAGTCAAAATGTTAATTGCCACCTTCCTCATGTGTGGATACATAGAGTCCAGCACAAGGGTTGTACTTAATCCGCTTATAAATCAGTAAGATCCAGCTATAGTTTTGCTTTTTCAACATCTGGAAAGGATGCTTTTGCTTGATCACATCAGGTGCCATTTTTTTGTGTCACAAATGGGTTCCTTACAAACAGGAAGATGCCTTTAACACTTTCAAATTCTTGGAACCTCTGCTGGCTGGAAGTTTTGAAGAAGCCTGTCCAGAGATGATGCCATCTGATTCACATCTGCAGTGTTCTGGCAGCTTAGCAACGTTGGGAAATGCAGCGTCTCCCCAGTTTCCAAGCTACTTTTGAAGAGACTCAGTTTGTTTTGAAATGAAGTGACACTGCTGTGGAGATCCATTATGTGCGATTTCACCTCTGTTTTAGCTTTAAGTTGATATAATTTAAGTGACCTGTCAAATCAACAAGGAAGGCCAGATACTCATGCGTGCGGCATCCCTCAAAAATGAGTGTAACTCTTCTGCCTTTTCCCCTGGAACGTTATGTAGAAATCTTTCCACATGATCTCAAATTTCCCACAGCCTTCTTAGTACTTGTCTTCTGCACAGCCAGCGGATGTCATTATGAACCAACAGCTCATCATTATTGGCAGATACCTGTGACAGAAAGCTTTCGAACGTCTGTGTTGCAGTGATGACTTGGACTGAAGGAACTTGACAAGTTTGATCACCGTTGAAATTACATTAACATACTCATCACTAAGCTTTACAGAAAGTGCAGTTTGGTGGATTACACAGTGATAGGAAATCAAATTGGGGTTCAGATCTTGCAGACATTTCACAAGCCCTCAGTGATTATCAATCATGACAGGAGTGCCATCTATTGTAATTGACACAATCTGAGTCACATCAAAGCCTTCATTAGACAAAACAGTTTGAACAGAATGAAACAAATCCTTACCTATTGTGTGAATGTTATGTGGCATAAGGGACAACACATTCTCCACAATTTTCTCTCCATCAAAAAAAAAACGACATACAGCACTAGCTGAACGGTGTCCCTGATATTTATCCACTGCCATGGAAAATTTTCCCATTTTCAGTTTCTCACACAACTGCTTGAAACTGTCTTGTGCCATCATCTCAGCGCGACTAATAGCTGTTGTGTCTGAGAGTGGCAGTTGTCTGAAGGGGTCAACAATGTCTTCTCCGCAAAAAGGGTTTCAGCTGTAATAACCATACACTGATTAATAATGTCCACAGCTGTAAAAGATTTCCTGTGTTTTGCCATTACCCGCACACGCCCCAGTGAAGCTTCAGTTGCCTTTTCCTGAGCACCAGTAGCTTTTGAAATAATATCTGTGCTCTGAAAATATGCATCCTTTAATGAAGTGATCTTGTCTGATCTTAAACGGGAGCCCAGTGGATATTTGTGGTCAAAATCCATGTGCTTCGTTTCATAGTGCCATTTGATGTTCCCACTTTTCACAACAGCCACAGTCTCTGTACAAATTAAACAGAGTGGTTGACCTTCTGGACGTTATGGCAAAATAAAACAGTAAGTGTCAGTCCACACTCTTCTTTAAATGAATGGTTTTTGGTGTCAACTTTCCTTTCTTTGGCTGCCATGTTTAAACAGTGCTGTTAAATGTCAAAAAGTGCCAGAGATGGGACTACCTTGGCTCACCTTTGCTCCTCCTGCAGTTTCTTGGGTTCTTCACCCACCCACTCACAGGCCAGGGACAAGGGATGCAGGGGAAGAGAGGAGAAGTGTGGGAGGCACAAGAGCCCTCCCTTTGTCCCAGGAGCAGAGGGAGGGGAAGAGCGGAGCTGCCCCAAGTCAATGAACTCTTTCTTCTCTTTCCTGACTCCTGTAAGAATGGTGCCTCCCAAGGGGCAGGGGTAGAGAGCACCGCCTGCTTCTTGCAGCAGCCCTGATTGGCAGCAAGGGGAAATGCAGCCCGTCAGAGGAGGTTTTGCCAAGATAGCGAGGGAATATGAACCCTTCAGCACCTTAGGTGGAATTATGGACAGTTTATTTGCTGGCTCTGTGACCCCCTTTGACCAGGGACACGTGCACTTTAAGCACTGTTGCCACCGTTGGGCTAAACTGCAGGTGAGACTGAGTTGCAGTTGTGCCTTCTGGCTGTTTGAGCTTGCTGTGGCCCCCACACTAACTGCCAGGGCCCCTCAGGCTTTCGTGGTCTGTTCACAACCATATGGCGATCTGGATTTGGTCTGTGGTTCGCCTACTGACTACCCCATGGCCTAATGTGAACAGTGTAAGCCAATAAAAACCCAGAACACAGAGGAATTCATATGACAAATACCTTTAGTGAAAAGGTTTAACAGAGTATCATGTTGATACACATAATTGCCAGTTCACCAGAAAAACTTTGAATTTTTCTGCCTCATAAGCTCAGTTTGGGTGTTGAGTTTCAAATGATAGTGAGTAAGTACAGTTGCTTCAAGGGTATAGTTATTGTATTACATAGGCAAAAGCACATGAAATGAAAGTGAAATCTCTTAAAAATGCAAGAATTCTTCTCTGTTCAAAGGTCTATCTGGTTTATGAGTTCGGGGTGGGGAAGAAAGACAGGGATAGTGGATTGAAACCCACCCAACTAATCAATGGATTCCCAGTTTTCCCATGTTCAAGTCTCTGACTTCAATTACGTTTCACTGGGTTTGCTTGCCAAGGTGATTTTCTTGAGCTGTAATCTCTCTTTCCTACCTGCTACAGCAGTTTGACAAGAAGAGAGGGGGAAGGCCTTACTGTTTGTAAATATTATGGAGGAGATTTTCAATGGCAAAAAGGACAGTAAAATGTCGAATCCCCACTGAAAGCCAGAGGGAGCTGGGCACTTAATTACCATTTGTGCCTTTGAAAATCTCCCCTTTTATAAGAGGACCCTTATATTTAGATTGCCCTACACTTTCCATTATAAAAGATTCTTGTGACCTTTTTTGAGATGCTTTAACACGTCCAATGTTTGCAGCAGGCTTTTCAAATTTAGTAGGGAGAAAGCCCTAAAGCTAGAAAAATCTCTTATCTTTGTCTCATTAAATTCTGTTCAGGTTTAGCAGAGTTATGCACGGGAAATCTTTCCCCTCCTGTTGCTTGCCTGGTCAGAAAATGTTTGACATGCTGCCAAAATCATAATAACTGCATATGGACATTCTAATCTATGTTGGGCTCATGCTGCCATAGCTAAAGCAGCAGCAGATGGTGACACTTGCCTGGGAACCCTGTGAAGAGAAAGCTCAGCTGCTGCCAGGTAGCAGTAGTGGACCAATCAGGAGGGGCTTTTGAGTATGAGACTTAGTTGCCTAAGTAATGATGATTTTTAATAGGTTGTTCTAAAGTAAATTGCTAGGCACATCAATGACACTATAAAACAATAGCTCTGTAGATTTTATATATGCAATGTGTATAATATGCTATTCATATGATGCACAACATCATGAGATATAGTTTTGATCCCACTTAATGATAGCTACAGTATGTTATTTGTTGATGTGCACTTCCATAAGGTGCTGTGAAATGAAATGGAGGCTGTAGCTTTAAGTAAAGTTTAGGCATTTGGCTTTTCCTCCCTCCCCTATGGGGCGAGGCGGGGGGGTGAGTAAATGGATTCAGAGAGAGAGAGAGAGAGAGAGAGAGAGAGACAGGAGCTGCATACTTGTAGGAGTAGCAGAACTAGGCACAGAAGTTAAGGTTGAGCTCTGTGTGTTTTGGTCTGAATGTCCTGCAGGGGCTGCTGTATATGGCGAGGGCATGTTAGAGAAATAAATTGTAGGGTACAGCCCAAAGGAATGTGTCATAACGGAATCTTGCCCTATGTTTTGATCTACAGACAGTTGCCATCAGGGCTGTCCCTAGCGGGGTGCGGAGCCTGGGACAAATCAGCCCCAACCATAGGCATGGGAACTAGGGGTGGAGGGGGTGTTGCAGCACCCCCAGGGTGCTGGCTGCTGGCCCCGTGTGCCGGGGGTCCCAGCTGCTGGCCTTGCGTGCCCGGGGTCTTGGCACTGGCCAATTGCATCGGCCCGCGGGGCCCTCCAAAGCGCGGGTACCAGAGCGGTCGCCCTGATTCGCCGTACCCAAGGGACGGCTCTGGTTTCAATTCTGCCTTGTGGCTAAGTGGCCATTGCGTGTGAATTTTCAAGGATATGATCTGTTTTCTTATATTAATGTCTGCGTGTATTTGTGTAACTTTATATGCAAGTCTAATGCTGGCTGAAGTGGTCTATTGACAAAAAATATTTCAATCATCTTTATACAGGATTAAATTTGAAGATGATTTTGATGTGCCTGTTTTGTTCCAGTGCTCATGTGAGGTGGCACTCGATGCATGAGAAGATAGATATAGTCAAGAACATTTATCTTTTACAATTCACCTTTCTTAGGAAGAAACATCAGGGAACATCAGGGAAACGTTAATGTGTGCACATTGGATGAAATACACAGGTACCCCCACCGCTCTGTGTCCACATTTCTGCAGCCATAGCAAGGTAAAAATGCAGTGGAACTACCACAATTCCACTGTGCAGTAGGCCAGTTAAAGCAGAGGCTGTGTATGGAAATATGTCAGCCTCCTGGTCCCTGGAGCTAAACTCTGCAGTGGCCTAATCCTCAGGAGTAATCTGTGTATGTTATGAGAATGTATGGTCTCAGCCAATTCATACTAAAGTCACGGTTTCAGTGGAAGCTCATTCAGGCCTTTTACATTCTTGGACCAGAGTTTGTCAATAGCATTCAAGGGGCTGAAGTGGCTCATGGAGGGCAGTGAACTGATAATAATAGCAGTGATAATGGGCCAATTGGTCTGTAACTGCTCCAGGGTCCATTAGCCTCATGCATTAATAAATAATTAAGCAATTGCTCATTTAAATTTTTATCACATTCAATCACATTAATTTGATGAAATTTCTAAAAAGGTAATCTTACCTCAATATATTTTTTAATAAGTTTGGCCTTTAAATGAGGCACTGGGAACCATAAATACAGAGCTGGTATGATGAATAAGAAACTGGGAACAAGGAATCAACTTCAGCTTCTTCCAACATGAGTGCAGTGGGCCCTAGTTGCTATTACAGTCCAAGGGCTGTACTAGTGAATGTGATGTGATTGTCTTACTCCTGGCATAATTGTCCTGCACAAAGCCTGTTCACTTGGGCTTTTAGCAAGTGTGATTTCTCTCATTAAGAGATTCTATTATAATGTTTCACGTGTCAGAGGGGTTGCCGTGTTAGTCTGGATCTGTAGAAGCGACAAAGGGTCCTGTGGCACCTTATAGACTAACAGAGGTATTGAAGCATAAGCTTTCGTGGGTCAATACCCACTTCTTCGGATGCAAGCAGTGGAAATTATTATAATGTTTGGATTTGTTTCTGTGTATTATACACTACAGGACACATGCATTTAACATCAGTTCTGAGAAGGAATATAAAATTACCTGAGATTTGTCACTGAATCATTAAGGTTCCCATGTTCTGGACAGTATATTTTATGCATTCAATATCCTTTACCTATGAAAAACTTTATTTTTCAATCTTAGTTAGATATTTGTCTCTTGACAGTTACCTATCAAGTAGTTCCATGTAGCAGGTATGGATCCTTGGCATCTAAGAACTGTATATTTTTGGAACGGAGTATTGATTATTATAGCAACTCCAGTGGGCCAGGCACTCAGCAGACAAGTTTGAAGTCAGGGTCCCTGACTTGAAGAGCTTATGATTTAGAGAGACAATGTACAAAACAGAGGAGGGGGACAGGATGCTGTTGTAAGCAGCGGGACTCAAGACTGAAGATGAACAGACGTTTTGTTAGTTCCTTAGTTTTTAAAAGATGTGATATGGTTTGTGTTATGAATTTTATTTGTCTGTTTGGTTAGTATTGGGAGGACTAGCAATGACAGGACATTAGGAAGACGTGCATTTCAAAGAAGCACTTGAAGTGTGGATAGGAAGGGCTTCAAGGCCTATGGGGCTGTGTGTGGAAGAAGGCCTAGAGATGAGAGTGGGAGGAAGGCAGGTTCATGATAGTCTCTTTTAGAGATGGGAAGCTTTAGGCAGCTGGATATACATTCTCTCTCACAACAAGATACACTACAGCTGTGAGATAAACAAATATGGAGCTCAGCACTCACTGAAACAGAGTCTCATAGTTAAAGTCTGCTCTTATTTTCACCATGGCAATCATACTGATGACAGCAGGACTGCCCTGATCTAATTGTGAGCAGAATTTGGCCCTCAAATGGAACAAACATCTGCAGTAATAAGTAGTTTATTTGTATAGCCACCAACCCCCAACCTCTCCAAAGCGCTCGGGGCACTACTCAAGAAAATAATCACAAATAATAAACTAGATAAAAAATAAATTAAAACCTCATAGAACGCATCAAATATCTTGGAAAGAAAGGGGTTTTTCCAAGAACAGCCTCAATTATGTTTGTGGGGCACTGAAGACCAAGTTTTCCTGTGAACAGCTGCATGTTAAAGCCACAATAAAAGAATGGGGAGGGAAGTATGAAGAAGTCAATGCAGGACATTATAGTGTGCACTAGGAGACTGGATTGTGGTGGGAGAGCAAGGAGAAAGGTGTTCATGCAAAAAAAGCCATGAGGAAGTCGCTGATTATTTGAAAGTTTTTGATTTTAGCCAAGATATTTGAATAATCAGCATTTACCCATCTGTTGCATTTAAAATCTGTATACCATATCTAATATAGATATTTAGTTGGCAGAAATCACTGTTGCCAATGGCCAATATGAAAACATTAATCTCTGGGGTTTAATTTTTTCACACTTGCTAAATAGATAAGCTATGTTGAAACTACATCTTCACCTGTTTCTTAACAATATAATGAGAGGGGAGGGCATAAAATAATTATCCATTTTACCTCACTTAGAACCATTCAGAACACTGCTGCACAAAAACCCCTAAAATAAAACCTGACTCATTGTTTGAAGTACGTCATTGCTCTGTGTGTCCTTTGATTGATTTCCCCTTTTCCTCCAGAACAATGTCACTCACCAAAAGGAGCACCATAGCTACAAATATCTACTGTATCCCATTGGAGAATTTGGAATCATATCTTTCTATTGAAACACTGCATTAGTTTCTTACCCTGATAGGTCACAAGATATCAGATCTTAAAATCATAATCTCCTGAGATAATATTTTTTTAGATTTTTCTGTTAGAGACTTAAGTGTCTTAGTACTAATTTTTCTCTCCCTTATTGGAAAAGTCAAATTCATTAACTGGCTACAACCTTCTCCTTGTGTTGTCTCCTCCTTATTCCCAACACGAGATCACAAACCCCAGTACTTACAGTCCCATACAGTTCTGTACAATGGTGATACTGGATCCAGCTCTGGTTTGTCGTCAGGTGATTCCTTCCTCACACAGTGCGCCTCTTGATCTGGACTAGGCTCATCCCCAGTTGGCCGCTTTTCCCCCCTTGGGCTTTGGGCTGGTTCTCGGCTGTTTTGCTATGTGAGGTGCAAAACTGGTTTATAGATTCTACTCAAACTGTGGTTATCAAGAGTTTGCTGTCAAAGTGGGGAGACACCCAAGGGTCTGTCTTGGGGCCAGTATTAGTCAATATTTTTATTAGTGACTTGGATAATTGAGTGGAGAATATGCTTATAAAATTTGTGGATGACCCCAAGCTAGGGAGGTAATTGTTCAACTCTATTGAGAACCAGTGAGACCTCTGCAGGAATATTGTGTCTAGTTCTGGGTGCCACACTGAAGGGAAAATATGGATAAATTGGAGTGAGTCCTGGGAGAGCAACAAAATGATAAAAGGTTAAGAATATCTAACATCTGTGAAGGGTTAAAGAAACTGGGCATGTTCAGTCTTAAGAAAAGAAGACTGAGAGGGGGATCTGATAACAGTCTTCAAATGTGCTAAGGGCTGCTCTAAAGAGGATGGTGATCAATGATTCTCTATGTCCACTGAAGGTAGGACAAGAAGTAACATGCTTAATCTGCAACAAGTAAAATTAAAGTTAGTGGTAGGAAAAACTAACTAAAAGGATGGTTAAGTACTGGAATAGGTTACTAAGGGAGGCTGTGGAATCCCCGTCACTGGAGGTTTTTAAGAAGAAGTTAGACAAACATCTGTCAGGGAATGTCTAGGTATGCTTGGCCCTGATTCAGGGCAGGGGGCTGGACTAGATGACATCTTGAGGTCCCTTCTAGCCCTATATTTCTATGATTCTAGGCTCAGTAGAGCCTTCTTAGAATTTAGCAGCTAAAATTTGCGAAGATTCAGTCCTCACTGACCATGCTCGAGCCTCTTACAGCTCCTAGTTCTGACCAGACTGTATATGCACCATCCAACCAGCATGACTGAGCATACACCATCCCCTCACAGCTTCTATGTGTGGCTGGACTGTATGTGCATAGCTATCCCCACAGTTAGACTGAGCAGTGAATTTCACAGATATTTGCCAACAACAGAGAAATGGTGAAACTCACAGGTCTTGGGTGATATTTTATGGTTTGGAGGGGAATGTCCTCTAGTGATCACAGACCCTTCTGCGTGTTCCCCCAAGGTTGACCCATTCTGCCCCATTCCTTCCACATCCCAGTAGCCTTGCTCAACAAGTCTCAGTTCCACCTCAACTCCTTGCCCCCCTGTCTCACAGTCCAGCCAATCCCATTTCCCCTATTTTGCATCCTTGTTCAATCTCTTTCTCTTCCCCTCCCACCCTGCACTCCCTGTCTTCACTACACACCTTCCAGCTTTTGCAGCAAATGAGGCAGGGGTCCTACAGCAGACAAATGCCTCCTTCATGACATATCCCTGCTTCATCCCCAGAATATGGTCCATCCTGTGCACTGAATTAAGTTCTGGGGGAAAATTGTATGCAATCATGTAATTAAAGACTATATTCCCTTCCAAACCACAGCATCAAATATCCACAACTAATAATTCTGTGCGGTTAGTGTGCAGAAGGGAAGATTGAAAGAATGCAAGAATTGTTATGCTTATAGTTTACAACCTTCACACAACTTTTTCTTTAAATCAAAACCAGAGACACTAGAGCTTAAACAGAAGTTATGGGCTTGACATAGAAGTTACTGGATGAGGATATTTATAGGAGATCAGACTAGGTGATCAGTGTCATGATGTCTGGAGTGAGTCATGACCAAGGGTGCCAACCTCAAGGCAGACTGTCAAAAGCAGGGCAGACACCCCAAACTGGTGATATGTTCTATAATTAGATTTCACCAACCCAATAACAAATGTGAACTCCTAGCTCACTGTGACAGTCTTACCAGGGAGTCACAGACACTCCCCTTGGGCTCTCCAGTCTGTCTTGCCACCCTGGCAAGCTGGACTTAGTTGATGAATGGTCACTTACCCCAAAACCACAAAATATTCAGGTTGCTTCCAGTTCCAAGAGACCACTCACTTACCCCAGATCAATTTGTACCTTAGATCTCACACCAAAGATAACACTTGTAGCCAATCTTGTAATTAACTAAAGGTTTATTAACCAGGAAAAGAAATAAGTTATTTACAGGCGAAAGCAGCAATTTATATGCACAAATGAGTTTGCCTGTGATTCAAAAGGTTTATTCGGGGCTCAATTCAGGCTGACCCTGAGGATCTCTGCTTTTTTGTTTCTTAGCTCCATCCCTTGAGTACAAACACCAAATGATGAAAAATCTTCAGGTCAGCTATTTTTATTTTCCTCCTCCAGCATTCAAATGGATGGGACAAGGCCTTCTGCATGTACTTCTCCATGGGTGGATGGGTCAGTTAACAAAGCTTTTGTCCTCTGATTGCCTACTTAGTTTTTGATAGTCCTCTTGGATAGGCAGGGGGAGCCATTCTTTCTGTTTGAGTTCACATGTTCAAAGTAGGCATTTTTACAATTATAAAACAAACTTATATTTTACCTTGTATCATGGAATACAGACATTACAAGTGAGATTAATACATGCAACAACTCAAACCCTAAATACATTCTTGTAAGACTAATATCTATCTTGAACCAAATGAACATACAGGTGAGCTGGTTTCATTTCCAGCTATGAGTTTGTCAGTTCTTAGCTAACGCCTATGGCCTTGGCCAGAGCTGCACTGGGTTTACCAGAGTCATATAATGGACACTTCTGGCCTTAAAATCTACAAATCTATAAACGTTATTTCCAGGTAATGCTGGAAAGCCGGCACCCCTAAATGGGCAGAGTTAAGGTTGTGATGTGCACTTTGTGGTGTACAGTAATTGAGAGTGATAACTTTAAGGTGTATGCCTGTCAGGGGCGGCTCTAACAATTTTGCCGCCCCAAGCACGGGCAGCAGCCCCGCCCCTGACGCCTGCCTGCATCAGGGGCGTGGCCCCGCTACGTCTGCCTGCATCGGGGTGGGGCCCCGCCCCCGACACAGGCAGTCCCAGTCTGCGGCGGCAAGGGGAGATCGGCGGACCTGCCGGCCCGTTGCCGCCACGGCAGGTGAGAATGGGGCGGCAGTCCAAGTCCCGCAGCGGCAATTTGGTGGCGGGAAGAGCGGACCAGCCGCCAAATTGCCGCCACGGGACTCGGACTGCCGCCCCATTCTCTCCTGCCGCCCCAAGCACCAGCTTGGAAAGCTGTGCCTGTGCATAGAATTGGGGAATGTGCTGTTAGGTGCCTAAGGGAAATGAAAAGTTAAAGCACTTTCAAGTAGAACAGAGAGCCAAATACTGCTCATCCTATCTGCCTAAAATGCCCATTCAAAATCAGTGGGGAAATATGCGTCAGTCAAGTAAGCAGAATAGGGGTCTTAGAACACTCTGCAGTTCAGTTCTTGTTTCTATCACTGTTCAGAATTCATTTCTGTTGTAGCAAAAAGCATTTTACTCTTAAGTATTGGCAGGTATCTGGAAAGGTTATTTTCTGCTGCAGAGGTGTGTAACTGGCGCAAGATATCCTCGATGATAGCTGAATGAATTCTCAGCGATCCATCAGTGCCTCATAACAATAAATAATTTATAACAGAAATAGATTTCAGGAAGTGTGGCCAATATGATGGCACATCCAAGGCAATTTATTCAATGGCGGTCACCTCATTCTTAAACTTTTTACTACTCCCATTAGAGTGTTATGAGCACAGAAATACTTGCACTTAAAATCCCAGCAGATGTAAACTTGAGGCTAGGGATCAATACACCTTGGAATAAAATGCAAAATAGTATTGAAGCCAAAAAAACATTTCCACACAGGGAATCCGGAGGGACATTTTCACCTTGGACATATTGCATAGAGAAATGTCACCAGAAAAATACCTTCCAAAGTGTAATAAAAATGTTAATGAGTTGTACAATGTAGCCACATGAATACTGGTCATTAGCCATGTGTAGGTTGGGAGAAATGGTTTAGCAAGATATTTACATAACAGTTTTATGGAAAAGAGATCCATAGCATGAAAGTCAGTATTAAGGTGATCATCAGCTCCCCTAAAATTGAATCCCCCACAAAAGGTTGACCTCAGACTTCTGCAAACGTAAATTTCTGCAACAACTGACCAGTAAGACTCTGTGATTTCAAAGGTAATGATATGGCTATGGTTGAACACTGACTATTTTATCATTAGATTAAATGGGAGAGGGATATCATACAGTCATCAGTTCATTCCAGAATTTCTTAAGCCTGGCTGGAATTTAGGCAGACCCTGTGTGGCGACACTGTTCAGCCAAGGCTGTGTTCCCTAGTCTACAGTCTGGAGAGCAATGGAATGAAATGGTCTGTGTTGTGTCCAGCATTCTGAATTATGAATTCCCTGTGTGTTAACTATAACTGAATTCCACTAATATGAAGGACACTACGTGTGGTATCAAGCACCACAGATATTGCTTATCTGACAAAAAACACCTTTAACAGAAAAGGTTCAAAAAGGTAACATCCCTTTAATCTGCTCAATATGGCCCTTTTGGAATTCATGTAGGTAAGACAACATGTGAATATCAGTATCAATCAAATTATCTTGAGGGTACTAAAAATAACACACTGGGCAGAAACCACGTTTGAACTGGACTGGACACATGACAGTATATACCGACTCCTCTCCTCTCTCCTTTCAGCCCATCAATGAGGGAGGAATTGCATAACCATGTATAATACCCCAGTTCAAAGACAGATAATATCAATACAATCTAATTCATAATATATCTTCATTAAGCAAACTTTGGACAAGGACTTTGCCTTATTTATTTATAAATAGCTAGGTGCAGCAATAAAACAAACAATAATTACTCCATGGTAGTAAATGCTCCATAGTAAAAATTGAAGCTGGCTTCCTATTAAGTCTGATTTTTGAAACACTGTTCCCCTCAAAAGAAACTAATCTCCTTTAAATTTTATAGTCCATAGCTCAGACTTGAATTTTTCTGGGAAGTTTGGAAAAATCAGAAAAGGAGTTTTAAAGTTGTGGCATTTAAACAGTGTCCCTGCTGTTGACAATTTGAACATTTTCTTACCGTAGTGGTTCATCATATTTCCAAAATAGCTTTGCATACAGACTAATTTGTTTGGTGAGAAGTAGCTTTTTAGCTGGTAGTTGTTGTAGGGTGGGGATGACTGGTTAGCTATGGGAGTAAAGTTACACAACAGCAGCTTATGATGTGGGGGGTGTGGGTTGCTAAATCACGCTTAGGTAGGCAGGGAAGGGGTTAAGTAGGGGCTTAGATTCCAGTGTCTGGATGCAGTATTTATTTTTCTTTTTTTTACCCTTTTCCTGTTACTCCTGCCTATAGGCTGGGCCACACTGCTACAGAAGAGTTTTTACAGCTATACAGAGCAACATTTAAAATTACTTTGAGATGTTTATATGTGTAAGCTGACCTATTGCTGATTTGGGGCTGTGTTGCTTTAGCTGGCCTGAGCCAGAGGTGGACTGGCTGGGAAGTAGGTTGAAGATGGGCGGGGGAGGGGGGAGATATAAGAAAGGGCATAAGTCTGGCAGAGGATGTGACGGGGCTGAGCCATAGGAAAGGGGCTATGGACATTGAGAGGCAGGGAGGAGACGACTGGGTAGCATGGAGCTGTTAATTGGCTTTGGAAGATCTGGCCGCCACCGCTGCCCACTATAGAGTGACTTGACCTCTGATTGTTAAGTCAGTTTGACTCCATGCTGTGCTGGCTGCTTATACAAATATGGTCACCCAACAGAGCTGGTCAGGTTCTTTCAACAAAACATTGTTTTGGTCAGAAAATGCTGATATAGTAAACGGGAAACTTTTCACAAGAAAGGGTCAATTTCAGTGAAACATTGATGTTGCGTGTGTCCACCTGCCTGTCTCAGCTGCTAGGGCACTTCACCAGTGCTGTGGGAGAAGCAGGTTCAAGTCTCTGGTCTGAATCAGGCAGAGCAAGGATTTGAACAGGAGTCTTCTACATCCCCGATGAGTGCCTTAACTGCTTGGCTGTTATGGGGGGAGGGGCTTGTTCAATCTCTCGTTTCATTGAAAAAAATGTCTAAAGATCTCGGCTTTGTCCTGCTATGGAATGGGAAAAGGTTTCAAATCTGAATTTTTCATGGGACAGCAAAAACATTTCCTGACCAGTGATACTGCTAAAATCATAAGTCTAAGGCTGGCCCAGAGGATGAGGTCCACCCTGCTGAATGCGACTTTGTCACAGTGATCCACAGGTGTGATCTAGATGATGGATTAGGCTAACTCAGTATAGATGGGAATAAAAAGTTAAAATTTGGTCAAAGGTACAGCAATCCATAGCCTTGCTGCTTTGCATCAATGATCACCAAGGGCACTTCATACTGCTGTATTGCTTATCTACATTGGCTCTTCATACAACAGCTCTAATCTTTGTCATCTATTGAATTGGCCCCAGCTATTTAGGCGACTGCCTTTCTCTGCAGAGGTGCCGACTTTGTCAATTCCCATGCAGCTGCTTGCCCCGCTTCTCCCGCTCTGCCCCAGGCCCCACCCTCCTTCACCCCTTCTCCGAAGGCCCCTCTTCCTGCCCCTGCTCCATCCCGCCCTGCCTCTTCCTGCCCCTGTTCTGCCTCTCCCCCGAGAATGCCCCACCCTCACTCTGCCCCATCCCCCCTGCAGCTCCCCCTGAACAGCTGATCACAGTGGGTGGGAGGCACTGGGAGGGAGGGGAAGGCGCTGATCAGCAGGGCTGCCAGCGGGCAGGAGGTGCTGGCAGGGAGGAGGAGGAACTGATCAGTGGGGCTGCTGGTGGGTACTGAACACCCAGTATTTTTTTCCCATAGATGCTCCAGCCCCAGAGCACTCACGGAGTCGCCACCCATGTTTCTCTGCATGGCAATGATCTCCCTAAGTAGCTAAGTTTTTCAGGTACTATCAGAATTTCATTCGTTAGGATGTAACTCATGAGAATGGGAGAAAGACTTAGCAGCTGGCCCCAGTATTAAGGAACTCGTTTCTGATGGAGGTGAGAATGACCACAGATCTCACCCCTTTCAGAGAAAGATGTAAAACTTCCTTCTGCAGTTTGACTTCCCTGCAGCCACAGCAATAAAAGGGGAAAGAGGCATTAGGAAAAGAGGGAAGAAATAATAATACAATTACTGGCTGACACAGGGAAGGATGGGGGAATCTAAGCCACTTGTGACCCTTTTTATTGTGGCTGTCAATCATTGTTAGGTGCTTAGATGTTGTAGTGAGGAGTGTTGAATAAATGCTTAGACAGATAGCAGTGTCTACAGTCACTTTAAAGGGAAATCAGAAAGATTTTAGAACTTTAGTGGGAAAAGGGGGAAATGAGAGAGAAAAAATGTCACAAAGAAATCAAAGCAATTTAACAACCAAGAATTCTGAGCATTATGACAAGCATTCTATGACTGAATTCCAATAGCAAATAAGAATTTTTCCAATCTGCCCTACAGCCTTACATTGTTTGAGCTTTTTCAAAAATTCCTTGGTTTTTTTTTTAAAGTCTAACTCCCATCTTGTATAAGCTAGCCAAAGCCGCAAAAATGTACAGAATTCTCCTAATGGTTGGATTGTTTCAGACATTGGCTCTGAAAAGAACCCTTTTCAAGATTTGTGGATTATTACATAATACTCGTATTTATAATTTAGAATCAAATAAATGGCCTTTGACCACATTAGTCTACTAACTGCATACATGGAAAGATCCAATAAAAAATATGCACACAAAACTCCCATGAAGTTGATTTTGTGTGTTTATTTTTGGGTAATTAGGGGTAGCTATGGTGATCTGTTGCCATCCAAATGCAGCTTTTTAAATTACTCAGCCATGACTAGTACTATGCAGTACATTCATTGAATTTGTTTAAGGTGTAATGTTTCTTATATAAATGAAGGGTGCTAGAATTTATTTTGGGATTCTTTTTAACCCACCTGCACACCGTGAGCTCAAATTCCCAAGTAAATTAAACTTGATAATCATTAATTGTGCTGCCTTTAAGACTTGCTGAATATCTTTAAAATTACAGTTCCTTCATACCCTTCTTAGGTGGTAAAAAGTAGAAAAGTGCTGTCACTATGGGCTTTAGTAGTACTGGCACCAGAGGTGGTGTGTGAGGGGGTCACATAGGGTCACGTGTCCCCCTACCCCCGCCCTCCCGATTTCTGCCAGGGTTTATATATCCTGCCCTGAACCTCGCTGCATATCACCAGAACTTTTAAATTGTGCACCCCCCTCCCCTCCACTATCAACACTTATCCATTCTCTGGTTGGCACTATGGGCTTTATTAGTGCTGTTGAGAAGTGAAATGAGTTTGATGGAAACATAGTGAAGAACTAGTAGAACTGGGTGGATCAGAGGAGAACGTCATGAAGAAAAACGACAGAATTAATGGAGCTGATATGGAATAAACCTGGCAGATGAAAGACAACATACCTGGAAAGAGGAGGTAGGAACTTAGACAGTAAGCAGGGGAATAAGTGGAAGAAGAGAGATGACCCTAGGACTTTGGGAACAGAAAATGGGGAAGAGACAAATAGTTTGAAGAGAGAAAGCTAAGAGGCCACTGAATAGAGTTGACAAATCTGTTTTGTGGAAACTTTTGATGTTTCAAAAAATTTTTGTTTCTCATTGGAATGAGGATGAAACATTCTGAACACTTCCACAAGAGAAAATTTGTGAGGAAGTTAGTGTGTTAGAGCAGAGCTTTTCCATTCCTGCTTTCCCTGCATCTGCTACACCCTGAGTCAGTGCCCCATCCATCAGCATATTACAATCCAGAGCCTCAAACCTTTCTGAAGTCTTCATCAAAATTGGCACACCACCGCAAAGGTTTTAGCTTCAACAAAACAGGTTATTTCACTGAAATGTAATTTAGTCAAAAATGTTCTAACTCGCTCTACCAATGAATGGTAAAGCATTAATTCTGGCATGTACAAATCGTATTTTAAGATATATTTAAATATACAGTATGTCTTTTACAATTGCGTAATGTATGTAGGTGTGCATCGAGCTACCTGACTGCATGAATGTGCAGTGTTGCATGAGCAACGGATATTGCCAAATTTGGTCACATTAATTTGAATAATCCAGGTTGCATCTGAAAATCCTCTGTATAATATGGAATGGACTGAAGCTACTAACTCTAATATTGTTCTTGCTGCAGAACTGGTAGAAGGAACTATATTAACATATAGAGGTTAGTTTTTTTGCCTTCACTTCTGTTAGTAATCCCAATAAAAGATAGGGCACTACTGCGAGATGTAGCACCTATTTAGATTACTGATTGTGGATCACAAAATTGCAGTGTGCTGCTGTTTCTTTGTGTGTCTCATAGTATCATAGAATCATAGTATCATAGAATATCAGGGTTGGAAGGGACCTTAGGAGGTCATCTAGTCCAACCCCCTGCTCAAAGCAGGACCAAGCCCCAATTTTTGCCCCAGATTCCTAAATGGCCCCCTCAAGGATTGAACTCACAACCCTGGGTTCTCATATAGAAGAGCTTATCACCTATGGGACTTGCAGCCAGCGGAAACGGTATTTTAAAGGGTCTTATGTCACCTACGATTGCATTGAAACTTTCCTATTTCCTCTCTTGTGCTTATGGCTACTATCAGTAGTCTCGTTGTCTCCATTTTACCAGTCACCAAGGTATTCTTCCTCCACTTGTGTGTACAGCTGTAGCCTCAGCATATTGCCATCCCATATCAGGGTTTTGGATTCAGGTTTCATTAAATACAATTTCTTGTATCTCCGATCACTCTTTTAGAATTTTTTGGAGAGAAAAATCTAGCACTTACCAGCCCTAGTTAAATATAAGAGTAAAAATCCCTTTTCAGTTACACCAGTGACATACCCTTTTGTGCTCACTTTTGCAATTATACCTGGATCTAAATGAAGAGGAGTTCATTGATATTGAAAAGACTAATGTGTTGAAGCCACATTCCATTTTGGTTGAGGTTTATTGAATGACAATATTGTGAGACAGCATTGCTGAAAATTACAGGTCTTTGGTACTTGCATTAATAATATCAGTTCTTAGTATTTGCTGATCAGAGACAGAGGATTTGTCATTCTTACATGCAGACTTCAGAAGCCTACTGAGATGCATGTAGTTTTTGGGCTTCACTAAACTTCCAGGCCACTTACTTGCAGGTCAGTTCAAGAGCGGGGAAAAAGATCTCCTTGGAAGCAGAGCTCTCTAATCTGAAGCAAAATTTTCAAAGAGGATAAATTTTACAGATGAATCATAAATTGATGTAAATATTGTAATCTTATTACAGGGACTATAATTTGTTGAAACAGCTATTAAAAAAAAAGAGTAAATGTCAGGTACTTCAGACAACATTTAAGGCACTGTCCATGAGATTTTTTGGGTGCAGATAGAAGAGGTTTTTAGACCATCACCATAGACTAGGTAATCCCTAAAAATGAATCTGAAAAACAAAGGGATTTAAAATATAGTATGTGTGTACACACACACTCTCTACATTTTAAATGACACACACACACACTCAGTAAAATAACCACATACAAGGCAGGCTTCAGATTTTTTTTTTTTTACAATCAATTTATTTTGGGAGAGGTTGAATTAGCCCATTTTATCTGAACAACTGATTGTATCGGATTTGGAATGGCTATTGTGACTGGCAATGAGATACTAAATTATCTCTATTCCTAATCTGCTAACTGATGGCTGCTCAGTGGCCAATGTGAATGAGTTGGTGGTCACAGTCTAGTTCCTAATTGCAAGTAGGGTGACCAGATAGCAAGTGTAAAAAATCGGGACACTTTTTTGGGGGGGGCAGGGGGGTGGGGGAGGGGAATAATTGCCTATATAAAACAAAGCCTCTAATATTGGGACCTTTGGTCACCCTAAGCCCAGGGCTCCCTAACACAGCTCAGCTGACTCCAGTCCCACTAACCCTGCGCTTAAACTGCAGACTCACCCAAAGTGGCCACTGACTCTCCCACCTGGCTTTATAACCACCCCCATCCCCGCTGCGGGACTCGGGAAATAGTTGGGGGGGCACATGGGAAATGGCACCACATCAAGGCACCACCCGCCCCTGCTCTCTGCCACAGATCCCTCGGTACCCTCCCTGCCTCCAGCCGCTGCAGGCTGCAATCCCTGGCCAAACGCCCTCATTGGGTGACAGCTGCTGGTGGGCAGCGGCTCGGGTGGGGTGGCCGTGTGGGGGCAAGGTGGCGGGGACCAGGGAGCTATTTACCCCGCTGGTGTGCACACCACAGGGAGCTGTCCGCGCAGTGAGTGGGAAGCAGAAGTACGTGGTCTGTGGGGCGGGGCGGTGCCGGGGCCCCCCTCCAGCCACCCGGAGCCAGGCGGTGGTGGCTCCCCCAGTGGCGCTGCGCTGCCGCTTTGGGGCGGGCTTCTGCCCCAGCTCGCAGCCGCGCCGCTCACTGCGCTTCCCGGGATGGTGGGAGCCTGGGATGGTGCTCTCCACTCCGGCGCTCTGCGCCACACATGGGGCCCCGACCCTAAGAGTCAGAGGGAACTGCCGGGGAGCAAGGTGGGGAGTCCCGGCAGTGCTTACCTGGGGCGGCTCCCGGGAAGCATCTGGCAGGTCCCTCTGGCTGCTAGGGTCAGTTTGGGTTGGGTGGGGATAGAGGGCTTTCTGGTGCCTGCAAGCCCCGCCCCCGCAGCTCTGATTCGGCAGGAGGGAGCTGGTGCAGCACGTGGAGACCCCATCCGCCTCTGTGCCTAGGGGCCACCAGCACTGCAGACTCCTGCTGGCGGGCAGGCACCCCGCTGGGAGCTGCCCCAGGAAGCACCGCCACGCCAGCCCCGGGACTTTGGTGGTGATGGTGAACTCGGTCCCCGATATCGGGACAAAGGGCGTCCCGACTGATGTGTGGTCGGGACGCGGGACAAATGTGTTAAAATTGGGACTGTCCCGATAAAATCGGGACATCTGGTCACCCTAATTGCAAGTGTCCACATTCCAAAATTACTTAGATAAGGGAATTGTTGGCCCCTTACTAAAACTTTGTTGAGGTTTTTTGGTTGTTCTTCTCCTTGCGCTTGGAGAAAGGGGAAGGGCTGAAGAGCAGTTATAGATCCTGTGATTGAAATGGCCTCTGGCCAATCAGAGAGCTCCAGACCAGAGCCAATGGGAAGTAGTCAGCACCCACAGTTAGTCTGATTAGGCAGCCAAGCCATTCAGGGACCCCAACTCAGATCCAGGCCTCTGTATGTGCTGGGGGAAGGAGAGACCGAGAGAGTAGCATCAGGGTAGGGTGAGAGCTGTGGCCAGAAGCCAGCGGGAGAGAAGCAGTGTGGGAGGCTGGAGAGGAGCTGCATAAAGGTACAGTGACAAGTAAGGGGAGAGGAAAACTCACCATGAACCAGGTGAAAGATCCAGCAAGAAGGACCTGCAGAGGGGAGTGAACAGCAGCACTGGAGACAGGAGGGGCCTGGAGAATCAGAGACAAATTGCAAAGGGAATGAGAGACAATTACAGAGAATCCCATGGAGGAGCAGGAAGGGGGATGATCTGTGGGAACGCAGTAACACACCTCTCGTACTGCTCTGAGACCAGTGAGCTGTAACTAGTACTGGCCAGGGGGAGTGCCTAGCAGCCTCTGAGCCCAAGGAGAAGGTGTTGAGTCCCGCAGAGTAACTTCAGCAGCTTTTACAGAGGCTTGTTTGGTTCAGTCCTGAGGCCAAGACCTGTGCGAGCTGTGCATTGCCCAGGACAAAAGTCACCCCATCCTCTCAGTAGGAGTCCAAAGCTCTTTCTCTGTCCTTTTCAGTTGACCCTGGACTACAGTGGGGGTGAGCAAAACACTCCCCCGGTGTGTACTCAGCTAGTGCATTCACCCGATTGGGAGGTGGGTCGTCTTCATTCACTAAAGCCTGCTGTGGAACAACATCCAGTGACCTTTCAAACCAGTGTCTGTTGTAGGGAAAGATTTTTGGCTTGCCCAAATATTAAAAAAAGGGGGTCTGGCAACTACTGTGATAATTTGTATGGAACTTCCAGTGAAGCCATAACATGGTGGGCGGGGAATCATCTTCACCACTAGGTCCCTACCAATTTCACCACCGTGAAATAAGCCCTTCCCCATGAAATCTGATCTCCCAGAAATCTGCTAGTTCAGTCAGGCTGGTGAGGGGCCCCGGCCAATTTGAAAAAAACAGAAGCCCCAAGCCCACGACTTCCACCCCACCTCCCCCTGCGGTTCCTGCCTGGGCTCGGGGCTTCTGTGTTTTTCAAATTGGCCGGGGCTCCTGGGCATGGGCCACATGGGTCCATGCATTAATCTGCCACTGGCGATGAGTACCACCTATATGCAGAGGGAGACAGCCATACCAGAGGGAAGGTGAAGATCTCTGCACTGAGGGCTGATCATAGGCCTGCTTCAGCTAATTGTGGTTACCAGCCTATTCAAAGAAGTGGGTGCTTGCTGCTTGTTCAGCTCAGGGCAAGGTGGTGACATTTAATGCCAAATCAGTGGTGCATGTTTTAACTGGATAGTATTTGTAACCTGTGTACCTTCTGGTATTGACAACATCTGTATGTTCAATATTTTTTTGTTTGCATAGGATTTGCTATATTGATGTAGTGATAAAATTGTGTTTAGATTTATGAGGAGTCTTAGTTCACCTCAAATTGTCCTCTCATAAACTTAAAGATTTTATTTTTTAGTCTGAGTAGGTTTACTACATTGTGCTGTCTTTATTCCAACCTGGAGCAACTCAGGGTATGGGTATCCACAAGTGTCCAAGTTTGCATATTTATCTTGTTGTTATCCACAGGTGGGAGTTCCACTGTCAAAACAGACTGAATCTACTCACTGTTCTTACAGTAAAAATGGAATTTTAGTGGGTCCTTATGTAACCAACATTTAGTTGGTTACATATGCATGAGCTCAGAAGCCAGAGAAAGGAATTGAATTGAGACAATGTTCACTTTTCTAGATTTTACATAGTGTCTGGTACTTATTTCCAGCAGCAGACTTCCACTGTAAGGTAGAAGCAAAGTATATACATTTCATAGACTACCAAGTGCAGTACACCAATGTGAAATACCTTAAAAAGCTCTGTGAAATCTTCTCATAGCATGTCCCCAGGAGTGCTTGGTGGGTAGCCAAAGGATCCAGTTTTCAGTTTGCCATATTGTCCAGACATTTTCAGCTTGTGCGAGACATCAGGCTTCTTTTACTATGGGCAGTCCGCTGTTTGTTCCCTTTTCAAAAAGCAGATGTGGACCAGTCAGATCATCATCTCTGCTTCAAGAAGTGAGGAGGCCCACTAAGGATACAAGTTATGCTTGTTATGCTTCATATCACTTTCTTATAGACCAACGTAGAAGCAGGGAGTCTTGGCTTTCTATTTTTAAATTCTTAGTGTGCTGTGAGCTTGAGTTCCCAAACTCAAAGTCCATAATTTTTTCACATGCCAACATCTTGGGACAGACAGGCTCACATTTCAGAATATCATTGGTTTAAGCACCAATGAACACATACTCCATGCTTTTTCCTGGATCCTCCTGTTTGCCCTAGTCAGCGCTGCACTCCTAGCAAAGCCTCTGTGGGCCCCGTTTTTGGTGTGGTGCAATGTCTTTGGCTGACATGGCATGACAGTGTGTTCCTTTTGAGATTGCAGTGTGTCCTTTTCTTGAAATTCATTGTCAAGATTTAGCTGGCCTTTATGTAAAATATCTACACGTTCTCTGTTTTATAACCTTATTTAATTACTCCATTATACAGCAATGTAAAGTCACTTAGGTCATCTCTTCTTTAATAGTTCCAGAGAGAATAAACAGCCATATAAAACTTGAATCTCTGTACCCATTTCTGTTTCTTCATTTATGTAGTTGTATTGCTTCCAACTAAGCAGTTAACAAAACTTTGTAGCCATGGCCATTCAATTTCTGATGACATACTTTGGATTTATTTTGGAAACTTTTTGTAAGTTAAATCTCCATTATAACATAACTTTGTTTAGTATCTGTTACATGCATTAATCTGGTTTCCTTTATTTCACATAAGATATATAATAATAGTTATGGCTACCTTGTTATAATTACCTAGCAACAGAATGTTCTCTGACGCTGTCTTTTGTCATCTCAGGTGGGGTCTGTTTGGACCTTGCACTTACTTTCTACAATTATGAGAACAGGGTTCAATGCTGGTGGTAGCTTTTGTAGCTTCCCAGTCTGTGCCCTTCTGTTGAAGACAGTAAAGAGGGTCTTACAAAAAGGATCCAATAACTTGACAAAAATATGAATCTAAATGTTGAAGACTGAGGTATAAAAATATTTCCCTAAAATTCAATATAGTAGTGAGAATGCCAACAGGTTGCCATGACAAGGGTTCTCCACTAGGTCTCTCGCAATGCAGAGCTTCTGTACTAACCCTCTCTCTCAAGCTTTCCTTGCTTGAGTGCTGTTAGCATTTTCTCACTTTGTAAGAACTCTCTGAAATTCCCTATTTAAATGGAAGCAGAGCAAAGCCCATGCCTCATTATTTTTGTAATAGTCCTGCCGCTATCTGGGTGCATCCCATAAGAAAAACACTAAATGGCCCTTGGGCATCAATTGCAGCCAGATGGCAAACCTTCCTTCAGTGCATATTCCCCAAAATCTTTCTGAATGACTGACGTATAGACATTGTCAGAGTTATACGGAATATCTTAATCGTGTCTTTTCTTTATATACGCTGATTTCCTATGAAAAGGTGTTTTTGTTTAGTTCCTAAATCTCTTCACTGATTGCTTATGTTTTTGTATGTTATATTATTTAGTAATCTGTCTATATTTTAATATCAGAAAATTTTCATTTTAGCAACTATAGAAAGTGAAAGTTTACTGGTATGCAGATAGTTTGACAATTTGTTTCTAAGTGTGAAGACGCATCTTCTGTGAAACAGAAAGAGCTGTGGTTTTCTGTGTCAGATATTTAGGCCTTTATGATCACTGATATCCAGGACATTTACTAGTAGTAACAAAGTCTCTATTTTGTGTCTCATTCTAACACTAGACAATGCTCTGAAAGCCCACATAAAATGAGAAAGAAGGGATGGGGATCAAAGGCATTTTCTTGCTCATTAAAACAAAAGCCAGCATGCTGTAATTAAGGGAGGAGCCACTTAAGGCTTTAAGAATCAACATCCTGAATTGCATCCAGAAGTGAAAAGCAAGTAAGTCAGAGATACTGGGTTCTCCTATAGTTAGACCTCTAAGCAATGAACTGCTGTATTCTTCATCACCAATAGCTTCCATGTGATCTTTAATAGCAACCCAACTTAGAATGCATTTTAGTACAGCAGTTTGAAGGAGACAAGAGCATGGATGACTTTAGCAGTGAATGCAGGTGGAAAAGGGCATCCCTGGTCATTGATACTCACTACAGTCCCAAAGCTATGAATCACATTAGCAAGGCATGAACTACCTTCATCATAGAAACAGAGCTCTCTCTTACTACTTTCCTAAACCAGCCAACATCATCTCTGGGTTAAGCCTTAACTAATACGAGTTCACTTGTGTTCCTATTTCAGCCAGACTTTGGAAAACAGAAAAGGCAGATCTGAAAGACATCTGTCTTGATTGCAATGGGAGTTGAGTCCTGAGCACCTTTGGCCCTAGATACATTATCTGTACCCAGCAGCTTCTTTTTGAAGTTGCAGCTCGGTAACTGGCATTGTTCTTTACAGACTTTGTCACAGAAATTACCATGTGAAAGAAGCCTATAGGTATCTCTATGTGAGATTATTTTGAAATTAAGACAAATGACATTCAGGGAAAAGTAAAATAAGTGGAAATCAAGGGTAGAATTTACTCAGCAAGGAATATGTATTTGTTTATCCATTATTATCAAGGCCTGTACACTGTAAGGGCCTGATTTTCAGAGGAACTGAACACTCACAACTTCAATACCCTGGGGAAAGTAGGCCCTAAATGACTTCAGTGCTCCTGCTGAATCTGATGATATTGACCAAATGATTTCTAGTGGGAGAGCTATCATTCATCTCTTGGCAGACCTGCCTGAGAGAGGCTACTCCATTGGCAAAATAGTTCTATAATCTTTCATTGTGCTGCAAAGCGTGAAGGAAAACTA
Organism: Chelydra serpentina; assembly: GCA_037349315.1. Taxonomy (NCBI): domain Eukaryota; kingdom Metazoa; phylum Chordata; order Testudines; family Chelydridae; genus Chelydra; species Chelydra serpentina. The sequence continues at coordinate 85,064,414 of JBAIAC010000002.1, forward strand.
AGTTAACTGTGTGGAACTGCAGGTAAGTGAAGAAAAAAGGTGACTACATGCTATGCTCCCGCACCACTTGGCAGCCACTGGCAGCTCCTCCGTGAAAATGAAGGGGCACGGTCTGACAGAATGCTGAAAGAATCAGTGAGAAGCAGTCATGTGTGGCAGAGCTGCATGGAAGATTGCTTATGTAGCAAATCATGGCAAACTTTTCAGCATGGATTCCCTTCTTTTGGGTCCCAGACACTAACAAAGATGGTGTATTCACCCAGCCCAGGTATGAGGAGTACATGGGAGTGTGGCACTTGAGCTGGCTGTGTAGAAGAGATGGAGTGTCAGAAACTTTATGTACAGATGTTTGTTCTTTGCCTTGCTACCAAGAAGTAAGATTGCAGTGGAATCCCTCTTCACCCCAAGGTCATGAATCATTTCTTCCGATTTCTGCAATTCCTCCCCTTATGCGCATTCCTGTGCAGTGTGTGAGGATACAATCCAGGGAATTTTGGGGCCAGGTTTTTATAGCCAGAGTGCTGATGTTATATAATAATAGCTGCATTTGCATGCTCAGGTACAATTGTTGCACACAGAAACTGGGTTGACGTGCATGGGCAAATGGACTAACAAGCCATTTACATTCACTTCCTTGCCAATCCAGGTAACTATACGCACACATTTTTAAGTGCCTGTTGTGCATGCAAATAGACTTCTATCTTTGGAAAATTTGGCTGTCCCAAGCAAATGCATTTCCTCCTTGAGTCGCTCCCAAAGAAATGAATGTGTGCTGCTAGTGTGATGGGGCACAGAAGACAATACCAGACAAATAAGTGTGTACCATAACATCATGTCCACTTCCAAGAAAAGCTTGTTGCTGTTTTGATAACATTGCTGACCCTTCGGTTCAAAGTTACAGCTAACAAAAGAAGTTGCACACTGCCCACCAGAATGTCTACTTTGTGTTGGTGGTAAAAGTTATTGTACAAAGCATTGAAAACAAGCTGAATGAAAAGGTGAATGCATTTCCAGAAGAAGTAGAAGACATGAAGTACTAGCAGAACAAAACATCAAACAAGCTCCTGTAATCAAGATGAATAACAAAGACACATCAGATGCTTATAAAATAATCTCCACTGTCAAACCCGCCAAAGCTAAAAGCTTTTTAACTGTTAGAGAGAAAATCTAGCATGCCCTTACTAAGCAGAATGAAATTTTAAGATATAGGACATCCATCAAAGTTGGGAAAGGAGCTATAAAAATGAAAGATTCTCCAAAGCAAAGCCTCTGTTTTTCCATGTTAGTAAGTTCATGATCCACTGTGTACGCACAGTACACCCCACAAGCTTAACTCTAGAGCTGAATGGATGTGCAGACTGAGAAGAGGGGTATGAATTCAAAAAGAGGTGATGCTGGCTCAAAAAAAATCCAGTTAATTTCTCCAAGAAAGAAAAATGGAATTACAGAACTGCAGGGACATACAGGGAGGTCTATACTGGGACCCATGACAGTGGGAGGGACCCAGAGCTTGGGCTCCAGCCCACGCCTGAACACCTACACCACAATTGAACAGCCCCTTAGCCTGAGTCAGCTGACATAGGCTGGCTGTGGGTGTTTAGTTGCAGTGTAAACATACCCACAGACCTCAGGTGCTTCAGAACCACTCTTGGTGCACCAGAGACGTGGCATAGGTGGCTTTCTGCCACTTTCCACCTACCCGATCCAGGTGGCTAATGGGGCTAAACCATTACCCAAAGCAAGTTACAGTAACCTTAAGGTTGCTCTAACTTGTACTACTGAATAATGGCTCCTAAAGTCTTGCTCCACTGGCCAGGATCACCAGGCACATTGCTTTACTTCCAGCCCACCCCAGAACACTCCCCGGGATCAGGGGAGTAACTGGTTTTGGATTCCCATGTGGTGTAAAGGGGACTAAGAAGTAGACCTGACTGCATTAACTATGATTTTCTTAAAATTGCAAAATATTCATGTATTAACTTTAACATTGAATTTAGCATAAGGAAGCTGCAACTGGGTGAGTGCTTAGTGACTCCTCGCCTTAACCTCTTTTAATTTTTCTTGGATCATTTATTACATGTTCAGACAACAAGACTAGATAAGAATGTGATTATAAGGATTCTTTTTCTTTCTGGTCCTGAACGCCAATTGGAAGCTCATGAGCTTGTGTTTTAAGTGGCTTTGGTTTTTCAATTAGTCAACTGACTAGCTGTGCCTGCTCCTCCTAGCTCATGTAGATTTCACAAAACAAGGGGGAGAGACAACGCAATAAAGCTAGATTATGGTCAGCCCTGGGTGAGTGGGGAAAAGAGGGTGCAAGGCAAGTAGCTTTTCCCAGTTTTATCCTTGCACAATGTGGTGGATAGAGGTAATGGGCTGGGAGAAGGAAGGTACAGTGCTCCTGCTAGTGCTAACAGTGGTGCTATGCTCCTCAAAGCCAAACGGAAAAAGGACCATGACCCCAGCACATCTGGCCATAAAGGTACTACTAAACGTGAATAAGGGTGGCAAAATCTGGCCCTAAATAAATATAATTGCCTCACCTATTTGTTCTTTATCCCAAAGGAATATAAATTTCAAAGCTGTTATTAGGACTTAATCTGTGCGTCAAACCCTCTCAGGCACTTTTTGTACCAGCTGCTTCTCGCTCAGTTCCAAACAACAGATATTACAAATAAAATATATTTATTTTGTTTAGGGCTTTCCCACAGACTATTTTTAAATAATAACCTTTGAAGAGCTGTTCTGGCTGCATTTCAAGCGCTCAGAAATAAGGCCAGGAACTTTCTTAAAACAGAGGTCCTTTCTGCTCCATGTGGACATAAAAGATGCAGGCCAAGTTTTGCCACTGTAATTGACTCTGGTTTCCTTGGCCCAGACTCCCCCTCTCCTTCTGTTGTGCAGTTCGTTGTGTAACTATTGGCTATTACTCTGCACTTGGGGGTGGCTACATTTAATGTCTATATGTATATAATTTATGACATCTTTAGGCAATTTAATATTTAATCAATATTAATATTAGTTACAGTAACATTGATTTCATTGACAGAGTATTAAAAACACACAAACACAAGGCTAGATTAGGAATGCAGCCTGTGCGGATACGCAAGAGTGTAGAGGATATAAATCCCACTGCACTGCTGCACAGGATCTACCTGGGTTTGAATCTGATTGTGGGGAAAGAGCAGGGTTGCTCCATATCTGAGACTTGTCCCTGAAAACAAGTGGATGGGCAAGTGGACAGTTACAGTTGGACTGATAGTAAATAGAGACATGGCTTCATCCCATCCTACCACCATGCAACAGCCAGCAGAGCTGTTGGATACAAGGGGGGAAGTATGCTGTACCTGGTAACAGGTTGATACAGTATGCTTGCCCTGTACAAAACAGGAGCTCCAGAGGTGTTGTTACATACAGGGGTGTCTCAGAATCACAGTTCTCAGGGAGGCATAGCTAACATAGGCATGAGAGTGAACTTCCCATCAGGCAGTAAGTATTACATATGTAAAATAGTAATATGCAAATAGACCGCAAGCTTATCTCCGGGCCCAGTCCTACAACCGCTTACTATTGAGCTTACTGGGATGTCCTGTCTCTTTAAATGTTCAGAGGATTTTATGCTCGCCCCCTCTTCCCAAGTTCAAAGTCTCATCTTTTGTGTTAGTTTCAGTTTTGTAGCCAGAACAATAAAGGCACCATAGCAGACATCTCTGTGTCCATCCACTCCCTCTGCATCTGTGTGTCCATCTCCTTATATCTAGCTCTAGAAAAATTACATTTGGCAACAAAGAGTTTATATCTCACTAGTGTCCAACGTTCCCATTGTCTGACCAAGAAGAAGTAAAAGTAAGCATATAATACTGTTGGAAAAAAGGATTACATTCCCCTAGAGGCACAAGGTGACAGACTGCTGTGTGCTCCTGGGACAGCATGAATCAGCTAGCTAGGGCTGGGGAAGTAGGCAAACAAAGATAGAATAAAGGACTAGGCCTGGAGCTTGTGCAAAAGAAGAGAAGTGAAGGGAAGTAAGCCTCCATCTTTGTTGACCACGTGCAAGCAGGCAGAGGGAGGAACTGCCTTAGCCTGCACTATATAGCCAACAGAGGGAGTCCAAGTACAGCCAAAGGCATGTGTAAGCACACAGCCAGCAAAGGGTGAATAAGTGCAGATAGTGAAGTGTTGTGTTGTTTTTAAAAGATGGAAAAAAGTATTTCCTTGTGGAACAGAAGGTGTCCAGGAGGAGTGAATTGCAGCAGGAGAATATAGAAATGGCACCTTTTGTAGGTAATGTTGGTGAGTTTGATGAAAACTGCAAATCATAGGTGGCATACTTTGAACATTTTGAGCAATTTGTAACCTGAAACCCCATTCCAGATGGACAATGAGTTTCAACCTTACTAACAGTGATGGGTCCAAAGGCATATGGACTAATGTGTGACCTATTGTCTCCAGCTGTGCCTAGAATTGCCATGTATGCTACAATTATTTCAGCAATGCAGGAACATTTTGCTCCTACCCCATTGATGATAGCAGAAAAATATTGGATTAATCAGTGAAATATTGGGTTACATTAGGAAAGGGGAGAGTTAATAGCACATTTTGTTGCTGCTTTAAGGAAGTTGTCACAGCGTTGTCAGTTTGGACAAACAGTAAGACATGTCCTGTGTGACCAATTAGTCTCTGGATTATACAATGATCAGGCCCGGAAGAAGTTCTTGACTATTGGTGGTTACGTTTAGCAAGGCTGTTGAAGTAGCAGTTGTAATGGAGACTACGGAGAAGGATTCTCTGGGATTTAGTGTGAACTGAAAAGGTCATCTCCTGAATCGGTGAGACAGAAGACCACAGAAATGTAAGGAATTTCCATGTGGCCATTGTGTGCAAACTGTGCATTCTGAGAAGGATTGCTGGGCATGTCAAGTTATTTGTAGAAAGTGCCAGAAGAAAGGACACATTGCTGTGACCAGTTGCACAGTTCAGCCACCAACAACATACATCCAAGAAGACCCATACATCCAAGAAGACACCTATGAAGACTGAAACGAAGAAAGGGTTGAATTAATAATATGGAAAAAGACAAGAGCTCTAGCAATGCTGACCAAGACTAGCACTACACATGTTATTAGAAGCTGGAGTCAGAGATGGCATCTGGGTTATACCAAAGAAAAGTTGGTCCTAAAAGTTCATTAGATGGAAAAATCAGTCATTTTACCCTTGTCTATGATAGAAGGAAAGTATCCACCATTAGTTGGCAGAGCTTGGCTTGAGAAGCTCAAGGTGAATTGGACCGCAATCAAGACAATCATGAAAGTGCATATAAATCTTTGAGAAATACTGGACAGACACTCAAAGTTTTTGAAAAACAGCTTGAACAAATGTGCAACATATCGGAAATCTCACTGTTAAGTCTGACAGCCAGCCAAAATATTGCAAGCCTAGAGTTGTGCCTTATGCACTGAAGGCTCCGGTAGGAGCTGATTTGGATCATTTAGTGCACGAAGCCTTGTCACCAGTTTCACACAGTGAGTGGGCTACACCCATTGTACCAAGAAGGATGGCTTAGTCCGAATTTGTGGAGATTTCAAAATGACGCTCAGTCCAGTTTTATGTGTAGATCAGTATCCACTACCTTGTATTGAAGATTTGTTTGCTACTCTTACTGGTGGACAGTGTTTCAGTAAATTGATTTTGCTCAGTGCATACATACAAATGGAGATTGATCTGGCATCTCACAAATATCTCACAATCAACACACAAAAAGGCTTGTTTTGTCATAACAGGTTGCCTTTCGGTATCACATCAGCATGTGCTCTGTTCCAGAAATCCAGGGGTGAGATTCAGAAGGGACTGAACAAAGGTCAGTGCTGTTTGGATGACATCCTTGTTACAGGAAATTTGGATGTTGTCTTGAAATTTTTGGAAGACCATGGATTGAGAGTCTGTCGAGACAAATCTGAGTTTGTTAAACCTTAAATTGAATTCTTTGGTTATGTTATTGATGCCACGAGCTTAAGGAAATCATCAGAGAAAGAGAAGGTGGTTCTTCAAGCTCCACGGCCAGAAAATGTGTCACAGTTACATTTGTTCTTAGGACTGCTTAACTACTGTGGTAAATTTCTGCCTAATCAGGTGACAGTAGTGGCACCCTTTTTACATGAACTGTTATAAACAAAGAAAACATGAACATGGCCTAAAGAGTGTGAGGGTGTGTTCAAGAAAGCAAAGAAACTTGACATCAGTCAAAGTTCTTACACATTTTGATGTTCTGCTGCCATTGGAACTGGCTTGTGATACTTCACCATATGCAATGGTTGTAGTACTTTCTCACATTTTTCATAATGGAACTGAGAAATCAACTGCTTTTGCATCATGAATTTGGAAGTTTCATACCTATCTGTATGGTAGGCATTTTACCTTGCTGATAGATCATCACCTGTTACTTTCCATTTTTGGACTGAAACATGGAGTTCCTCATTAGCTGCTGTTCAGATGCAACAATGAGCATTGCTACTTTCATCTGATTCCTATACTGTTCCGTTCCACAAAGGGACTCAGCATGGCAATACTGATGGTCTGTCATGTCTGCCATGCCCAAGTTCTCATCAACCCAAAGAAACTTCAGACAAAGTGTTCAATCTCAATTTGATGGATAGGTTGGCCATCACTAGCACAGACATCAACAAAGAAACCACTAAGAATGATGTGCTTTCTCTTGCAAAGGGGATGATACTAAAAGGTTCAATGTTGGATCAAAAGTGTCCCCAGTTTACACAACTCTTGTGACATTAATATGAATTATCTGAGAATCATGGTTGCATCTTATGGGGAATGTAAGTGATCATTCCAAAATCACTTCAATCAATTTGGAAGCTTTCCACAAAGGTCATTTTGGCATTGTATGGATGAAGACCATAGCTTGGAGTCACGTCTGGTAGCCAGGGATTGACAAAAACATTGAGAGGAAGGTGATGTGCTGTACTACGTCTTAGTAAATTCAGCATGATCTTGGCCCAGATTGTCTATGCCCTTGGCTGTGGTCTCAGACTTTTTGGATATGTATTCATGTATTCATGTGGATTTTGCTGGACTCTTTTGCTGAACAATGGCTCTCAACCTTTCCAGACTACTGTACCCCTTTCAGAAGTCTGATTTGTCTTACATACCCCAAGTTTCACCTCACTTAAAAACTACTTGCGTACAAAATCAGACATAAAAATACAAAAGTGTCACAGCACACAAATTGCCTACTTTCTCATTTTTACCATATAATTATAAAGTAAATCAATTGTACTTACATTTCAGTGTATAGTATATAGAGTAGTATAAACAAGTCATTGTCTGTATGAAATTTTAGTTTGCACTGACTTTGCTAGTGCTTTTTATGTAGCCTGTTATAAAACTAGGCTCTATCAGTCTAAAGGTGTGGAGAAGTCACCCCTAGAATGAAAGGTAATGAGGATAACCATGTCTTTGCCCCTTGGGTGTTCCTCTATGGACAAGCAGTTTTAAAGTCCTTGACAAAGGTTGCCTGGAAAAGGTATTGAATCAGTGCCTCTCCCAGCCAGGCTGTCCCTTCCTTTCTTGGTCAGATCTGCTTGCTTTTGAGGCTGCTTCAGCAGAGATTGGTTGAATGGAGGTTGCTGCCAGGAGTCTGGAATCTGGTTTTGTTATCTTGTATATTGAAACACCAGTGGTGAAATGGTCCTTCAGACTCTAAAACTTCAAATGCACCACAAGGGAGTGAAATTGCTTTTTATTAAGCTGGAAGTGTTGGTAAACAGACATACGGAGGCATGTTGCATACAGTATGTGCAAAATAATGAAAGCAATGAAAAGGAAAGACTTGCAAAAGTATAAATGGAGAAATGGCCTTAGTGTTTGCAAGCTGTTAAACAACATTGTTCACTGGCTGCCCAGCATATTTTTGAATATTTGGCTTATCTCCTGTTTGTATTAGTTTCTTTCTGAAAGAAATTGGCTCTCAGTTTGCTATATCACAAAAGCCAAGCTTTAGCTGAGCATTACATCAGCCTGTTTCCAAGCCCTTGGGAGATGGCCAGTCTGTGTGGACATATTAAACAGCAGAGCCAAAGGATGAGGGAGATAATGTCGACTGAGAAACTTGGTCATTTCAAATTTCAGTCATTTCATTTTGAATGTTTTTTTCTCGTTATTGTTAACACCATTGTGTGGGTGCCATGTCTGAAGAGCAGGAATTTAAGAAAGTGTTGTTAGAATGAGCCATGATTTTTGTACTTTTGTGGTTTGTTTGCAATATTCTCTATTGTCTCTGTGTGGCTAGGTATTTATATGGCCCCCATAACTGAATATCTTCAGAAACATAAATTGATTTATCTTTATAGCTCCTTCATGGGTTGGGGGGAGGATGGCATCCCCATTTTACAGATGGGGCACTGAGCTGAAAAGAGATTAACTGATTTATTCAGGTTATTTAGGGGGTAATTTAAAAGCATTACAAGGACAAGGCAATACATATGGGGAAGGTTTATCTATGCAAATTCCAGCAGGTTTGGCTGTTTGGAAAAATGAGTTTAATTTTGAACTAGGAGGAAAGGGAACAAATTAACAAGTTTTCTGGGGCACATTTGTGTTATTGTTGTCTTGACTTCTGGGTATTGTACAGTCTTCTGGCTTCCTCTCTTTATGGTTTTAACTTACACTTTTCCTCAAATTAGTAAAGGGAGAGATAACAATGTAACCGTCAGCCCCTCTGTGCTCAGCCCACAGACTCTTTCTCTCCAGAAAGATGCTTCTATAGCATCCTTCTCCAGAAGCTCTCAGTGTACATCTCTCTCCCTGCCCCGTCAGGCCCCTTCTGAGCGATCTGGCTCCCTTTTACGCTTCACCCCAGCTGGGGCATACTCTACAGCTGCAGCTGGATGGGGTTGCCTGGGCCCAGAATTTGTCCTTAACCCCTTCAATTCCAGTGCAGGGTTTATACACTCCGTCACAAGCACAACAAAGTCCAGCCAGAGATCTGGTTTCACTATACTACATTGCAAGATATTAACCAGCCAGTTAATCCATTTCACTGCATTACATCAGACATTTCTGTTTGTATGTCTTTGAAATCTCATCCTTACAACCCATTGTAAGCATACCGGGGTCTGTCGGCATTACACACACACGGCTGGGCAGTCCAGTGGACTAGCAGGCATGGCACAGAAGATGTATAAAGTAAAATGGATAGTCCTTTAACAACACTGGGAATGGTGGAAAGGAGGAAGGGATTTATTTTATTTTCCTGAAGAGAGGGGTTCAGCTTTTAAAAGTCTGTGAAAGGTTGCCCTATTCCATCACTAAAGAAAATATCTAATATCTAAGAGCTCAGTAGTGATACATTTACTCTCAATGATTAGTACCTTTCTCTGCAGGTGGTTCTCCATGGGATTGCACATGGAGTAAGACACTATTTCTGAGTAAGGATATCAGAAACTAGCCATCAGACCTGAGTATTAATTGTAATTAAAGAATTTGCTGGTGTTTACTATTATTTTGTTTATTAGTATTGTAGTAGTGGCTAGAGGCCTCAATAGAAATTAGAGGCCTCATTGTGCTATGCACTAGACAAACATAACAAAGGATTCTCCTTGCCCCAAAAGCCCTCAACCTAGGATTCAGACAAGATGTGGCAATTGGGTAAACAGACATGTGGGTGAGTGCATGGTGGGGGGCGGGGAAGTGGGAAGCACAAAAATGGACCAGTAAAGACAGGACTGTTTGTGTAAATTAATGATCTAAGTGTTAAATTAGTATTACGGTAAAGGTTGGTGCTGTGTGTTTGACAAATTACTTATGCATATATAATTCTATCTTAACTTTTCTTCCTAAAATTTCAAGAAAATCCTGAGAATCTAATAGGGATTAAAGGCCAGAGTCTATTTCATTCTGAATTAGTTGCAATGACAGGTTTGTTTTACAGCTTCTTTTAGGGTTTTGTTGATAAATGTCTTGGGGATCTTAAAAAGTTTTCAACTCCCTTTGCCCTTTTGCTAAGGCCTTGTCTACACTACAGAGTTATGTTGGCATAAGGCACCTTACATCAATCTTATAATGTCTGTGTCTACACTACCAGATCCATTCCACCGACATAAGTCACCTGCTATGTCGACTTAATTACTCCACCTCCGCAAGAATCACAGCGCTTACATCGATGTTGTTGGGTTGACAAAGCGGCAGTGTAGACAGTGCGTTGGCTACATCGTTTTTACTGGCCTCCAGGAGGTGTCACACAATGCTCCACTGTGACTGCTCTGGTGAATGTTTTCAACTCCACTGCTCAGCAGCTAGGTACACAGGAAATAGCCTTTCCCCTATTACTTTTGAATTCCCATTTCCTGTTTGTTCAGCATGGAGAGCTCACCAGCCCAGCTAATCAGGGTGACTCATCGTCCCAAATGTGCTCCAGCCTAGAGTACACAGGAAGTGGTGGATCTTATTAGTCGATGGGGAGCAGAGTCTGTGCAGGCAGAACTCTGATCCAGCTATAGAAGTGTAGACATTAATGAAAAGATCACATGGGGTATGGGGGATGCAGCAATGCTGCATGAAAATCAAAGAACTTCGGCAAGCATACCAGAAGACAAGGGAGGCAAACAGTCATTATGATTCTGTAACACAAACATGCTGTTTCTACAATGAACAGCATGCGATTCTCAGCGGTGACCCTACAACGACCCGACAGAGTAGCGTCTATACTTCTGAGGAGTCGGAGTCCCAGGCCACCACAGGCAACCCTGAGGAGGAGTTATTGGATGTGGATTAGGAAGAGGAGAGTGGGAGACAGGTGAGCAAGGGATCTATTCTCACAGATAGCAGCGAGCTGTTTGAAACCCCTTAGCAGTGCAGCCAGTTGCAGAACATCATCATGGCCGAGCATGATGTCAGGGAAGGCACCTCTGGTGAACATGAAATTCAAATTAATATTTTGGGGGCACATGTTCTTATAGTCTGTTTAATTTAATGAAGTACGGTGGCTATCTGCTTCCCAGTGGCCACATCAGCCAGGCAGGGGGTGTCCCATGGAAAAGACTGTTTATGTGCAGTGGGATGGCCCAGGAATCCTCCACAGAGATCTCCAGGAAAGTTTAATGGAGGTACTCTGCAATCCATCACAGAAGGTTTCTGGGGATGGATGCCTTATATCTTCCACCGCAGTAGCACACTTTCCCTCGCCATTCCAGGGCCATTCTGCTGGTGTCATAGTACACAGCGTAGCAGCATAAGGACCCAGTCTGTAGCCAGGAGCTTGTGGCCTCTGTTACCCTCAGGAGAGTGATATCAACTAGGGTCACATTGGGGAAACAGTGGCAGTTTTCATTTTGATTGTTCAGACTGCAAACAGTAGTGCATGTGATCCTACCCCCATTGTGCTTTTCTGCTCCTTCAGAGTTTCCCAGACATGCTGGTGGTTTGGGAGACAGGGATCAGTGTTCAGCTGAGAAGCTATAAACCTCGGGCCATGGCTACGGGAGGCCTGGCCTCGAGATCAGTGGTCTGGCATCCTCGCCCCATTCCTGTGTGGGGAGGCCCAGAAGGCCTACGATGATCTGCCTGAAGAGGCTGCATCAGAATACCCCCAGCTGAAAGCAGAGATCCTGGCCAGATCTGGGGTAACAACCGCAGTGCGGGCCCAGCGGTATCATGAGTGGAGGTACCAGGAAGACAAAACCCCGCGATCCCAATTGTATGACCTCATCCATCTCGCACGAAAGTGGTTGCAAACTGAGTCCCGGAGTCTAGAAGAGATACTAGAGGTTCTGGTCATCGACCGATACATGAGGGGACTACCGCCAGACCTTTGCGCATGGGTAAGCCAGAACGAACCCTCCACCTATGATGAGATTGTGGCAATGGTAGAGAGGCGAAGGACGGCAAGGGAACTGACCCGACCAGTTAAGGAAGCGGAACCCAGGGTTAAACTAGCAGCACCAAGCCCCAGATTTCGAGTGACTGGGCCACCAGGAGGGCCCAGGTGGAAAAAGAGAGGGGCTGAAGGCCCACCAGAGGCCATAAAGAGTCGGCGCACTGAGGGGGAAGAAGATTATGATGTTAGACTTCCCAAACCAAGAGACCGGGGACCTAGGGTCCCATATAGATGTTATGCATGTGGTGAGTGGGGACACATAGCAGCACAGTGTCCTAGCACCGAGGAGCCTATGCAATGTAACTTGGGGGATTGGGAGGTCCCATGCTCCCTTATCCACCTTGCGGGCGTCGCATTAGCCCTGCATAACTACACTAGACCGGTGAAAATAAATGGAGTAGAGACTATAGCGCTTGTGACTCCGGGAGTGCAATCACCCTAATATCGGGTAAGCTGGTAAAAAGTAGCCAGCTGCTACAAGCCAAACGCGTAGCAGTGATGTGTGTGCATGGGGTCGTAAGCCATTACCCCACCATCCAGGTGGAGATAGAGGTTCAGGGGAACCCCATTGAGGTGACAGTGGGTGTAGTTCCTAAACTCCCGTATCCTGTAGTCATTGGGAGGGACTATCCAGGGTTTGATAATTTACTCCCCCCGGAGAGGTTGGCGGGAGGTGGGGACCCTGAGGGCAGCGACTTGTCACCGGGGGAATGTCAACGCCTGATGTTCGCTGAGATTTCTCAGGATCTCAGTCCCCCAAAAGACCCGGAAGACAAAAAGGGAGGGGAAGGCTGCAAAAGCTTTGGGAACCCGGATCCTGACCCAGGGCCAGAAGATCGCCCTAGTAGGCAGACAGACATGAGCAGCCAGAGAAACTACCACCATGGAAGGTGAGCTGGAGGCTGGCCCCAGCCATGATGGAAGTGAGCCGTTGGAAGCAACAGAGGCTGGCCCCTGGGAGCTCGGGCAGGTTAGTCCCGGGAGAGAGACTTTTGGGTGGGACCAGGCAGAGGACCCTAGATATGATAACGCCAGGAAAGAGGTGGCTGAGATAGATGGAGTACCTGTGGATGGGAAGGTCCGGGGTCCAGGACCTTACTTTATAGTGAAGAAAGGTCTCCTGTACCGTGTGGTGCAAATGCAGGAGCAAGAGATACATCAACTTCTGGTGCCACGAAAACATCAAAACATCAAAACATCTTCTGGCCAGGAGTACATGAAGATGTCCGACGATACTGCACCTCTTGTCCAGAGTGTCAGTTACATAGTCCGCGCCCGCACTTCCACGCTCCTTTGATACCTCTTCCAATAATAGAGGTTCCTTTTGAACGCATAGCCATGGATCTGATAGGGCCCCTTGAGAAGACAGCTCGCAGCCACCAACATGTGCTTGTTGTGGACTATGTACTGGACTATGCAACCCAGTACCCAGAAGCCGTTCCCCTATGCAACACAGCTTCCAAAACCATAGCTAAGGAGTTAGTACAGATCTTTTCCCGAGTTGGGTTACCCAAGGAGATATTGACTGATCAAGGGACACCTTTCGTGTCCAAGTTGATGAAAGATCTCTGTTCATTACTCCATGTACAAGCCCTACAGACCTCTGTATACCACCCACAAACAGATGGCCTTGTGGAAAGGTTCAATAGGACCCTCAAGGCCATGATCAGGAAAGTGGTGAGCCGGGATGGGAAAGATTGGGATACCCTATTACCTTACCTCATGTTCACCATCCGGGCGGTTCCGCAAGCCTCCACAGGTTTCTCTCCGTTCGCACTATTATACGGGCGCCACCCCCGGGGCATATTGGATATAGCAAGAGAAGCGTGGGAAGAGGAGCCAAATCCAGGAAGGAACATAGTTGAGCATGTACTACAGATGAGGGATCGGATAGCCCGAGTTAAACCTATTGTACGAGAACACTTGGAGAAAGCACAGGAGACCTAACGAACCCATTATAACCACCAAGCAAAGCTTCGACAGTTCCAACCAGGGGATCAAGTGATAGTCCTGGTGCCCACAGCAGAAAGTAAGCTGTTGGCCCAGTGGCAGGGACCCTACGAAGTGATCGAAGCCATGGGAGAGCTGAACTATAAGGTGCGGCAGCCAGGCTGCAGGAAACCAGAGCAAATCTACCACATCAATCTTCTAAAACCTTGGCACGATCGAGAGGCATGCTTAGTCACCCAGGAGACCCTTCCCCAGGAGGATAACTTACACGAGCAAGTAAGGATATCACCTGACTTGACGCCGATCCAAAAGATTGAGGCAACTCACATGATTAATCGCAACCGAGATGTGTTCTCTACAAAACCGGGGCGGACGACTGAGACCTATCACCATATCCGCACTATCCCCGGAGCCAAGATAACATTGAGGCCCTACCGAATCCCAGCAGCCAAAAGAGAAGAAATCAAGGCCGAAGTGAAGAAAATGTTAGAATTAGGGGTGATTGAAGAATCTTACAGTCAGTGGTTCAGTCCAATCGTTCTAGTGCCTAAACCTGACAGTACCACGAGATTCTGTAATGACTTTCGCCGACTGAATGAAGTATCCCAGTTCGATGCATACCCCATACCACGCATCGATAAACTGGTGGACCGACTGGGTAGTGCTCGATTCTTGACTACACTGGATCTGACAAAAGGATACTGGCAGATTCCCCTGACCAAAGAAGCCAAAGAAAAGACAGCGTTCTCCACTCCGGATGGGCTATTCCAGTACACCGTCCTCCCTTTTGGGCTACATGGGGCCCCGGCCACATTCCAACACCTCATGGATAAGCTGCTGCACCCCCATACTAGTTATGCAGCCGCATACCTAGATGATGTCGTCATCCATACGCCAGACTGGGGAACCCACTTGGACGGCCCTTTGTAATGACCCTGTACTCATAGCCCCGGACTTTAACAAGGAATTTATTTTACAAACAGACGCTTCCGAGGTGGGGTTGGGGGCGGTTCTGTCACAAATGGTGGGAGAAGAGGAACACCCGATCCTCTACCTAAGCAGAAAGCTTCTCCCAAGAGAACAGAAATACGCAGTAGTTGAGAGAGAATGCCTTGCTGTCAAATGGGCTATGGAGACCCTACGTTATTACCTCTTGGGCCGGCGATTTACTCTTGTGACGGACCATGCACCCCTCCAGTGGATGCAACGGAATAGGGAAAAGAATGCAAGGGTCACCAGGTGGTTCTTATCCCTCCAACCGTTCCAGTTCCGCATACGGTACAGGGCTGGATGCCACCATGGCAATGCTGATGGTCTGTCAAGAGCACACTGCCTGGTGTCCCAAGTTGCCCAACTCTATGGTGTTGAGCAGAGCAGGGGGATATGTGACGGGGCAAGGCCAGAGGGCTATAAGAAAGTGGTAAGGAACCAGTATGTTAGCTCCAGGCTAAACAAATCCCTGATACCTTATGGCAGTTGCTCCAGGTTAATCAAGACACCTGGGGCCAATTAAGAACTTTCCAGAAGGCAGGGAGGTTAATTGAGACACCTGCAGCCAATCAGGGGCTGGCTGAAACTAGTTAAAAGCCTCCCAGTGAGTCAGTGAGGGGCGCATGTCAGGAGCTGTGGAAGGAGGTTGTGTGTGAGGAGCTGGGAGCAAGAGGCACTAGGAGCTGAGAGTAAGAGGGTGTACCGCTGGAAGATCCTGTGGTGAGGATAAAGAAGGTGTTGGGAGGAGTCCATGGGGAAGCAGCCTAGGGAGTTGTAGCTGTCGTGCAGTTGTTTCAGGAGGCACTCTAAACAGCTGCAATCCACAGGGCCCTGGGCTGGAACCCGGAGTAGAGGGCGGGCCCGGGTTCCCCCCAAAACTCCCAACTCCTGATCAGACACAGGAGGCGTTAACTTGGACTGTGGATTCTACTAGAGGGGAAGATCTCTGAGGCAAGCAGAATCCACCAATAAGCGCAGGACCCACCGAGGTAGAGGAGGAACTTTGTCACAGTATGTATTCAAATTCATACTTGTAGCTTATCCATTTTTATGAACTTGTTCTTTGTCAGCTATGAATCTTTAAAATCTTCATGAAACAATGCAGAAAAGAATAGTGATGGTAGCCAGAAAAATGGAGGACTCTCAAGATCCAGCGGTAAAATAGTTAATTTTTTATTTCCCTTTATCATGACTCCAAATGGGCACTGTTATTCTGTCATGAACACCTGTAGCACTGTTCATTAAATGTTTTGAAAAAGAGCCCACTATTCTCAGATTGTTGGATTGTAGCTTTTCTTTAGTCTCTGTACCATGGATTCAGCCTTAGACAACAGTATCAATACAGAAGAGCCTCTGCCTTAAAGGATGGTGTTTGTGCACATACAGTGCTAAACTTTCTCACCAATGTCCATATTGCATATACTGAAGTACATAAGGTGTATCCTTTCTGTCTAAGCCAGGAAAATCTTGGCAAAATAACTTACCAAATTTCATTTCAGAAGGTTCTAATGTGCTGGAATTCTCCATATTTTATACTTGAGTGGCTTCTGCAATATCAAAGTGCTGTATATTTCTTCATAGGGAAGCATAAAGTGATATGCTGGCCTCATCTTCACAAGTTAAACTAATGACAATCCACATTAAGATTGTTCATGTGCTCTCCCAAGATATAATTCTAAGGCATGTGCTTCTCACTGATGGTGCCTCAGTTTAATGCAAATACATGAATATTTCTGCACATTTTACAATCTGTTGCTTTTTGTTAAAGGCATTTGGCAGGTATGTCAGTGTCTGAAATATTATAATGGGAACAAATGTACCAGGGGCATTTTCCAGATATAAGGCCAAATTGTCATTGATTTCAATTAAGGATCTCGATTAATCGCAGTTAACTCATACAATTAACTCCAAAAAATTAATCGTGATTAATCGCACTGTTAAACAATAGAATACCAATTAAAATGTATTATATATTTTTGGATGTTTTTCTACATTTTCAAATATATTGATTTCTATTACAACACAGAATACAAAGAGTACAGTGCTCTCTTTATATTATTTTTATTACAAATATTTGCACTGTAAAAATGATAAACAAAACAAATAGTATTTTTCAATTCACCTCATAAGTACTGTAGTGTAATCTCTTTATTGTGAAAGTATAACTTACAAATGTAGATTTTTTTCATTACAGAACTACAGAACCCGAACCACCAAAAGAAAAAATCAACCTTCTGCTGGTGGCATCCAACTCAGATGATGAAAATGAACATGCATTAGTCTACTCCACTTTGGATCATTATCGAGCAAAACTCATCACCAGCATGAATGCATGTCCTCTGGAATGGTGGTTGAAGCATGAAGGGACATAGGAATCTTTAGTGCATCTGGCACATAAATATCTTGCGATGCCATCTACAACAGTGCAATGTGAACGCCTATTCTGACTTTCAGGTGACATTGTAAACAAGAAGCGAGCAGCATTATCTCCTGCAAATTGTAACCAAACTTGTTTGTCTGTGTGATTGAATCAACAAGAAGTAGGACTAAGTGGACTTGTAGGGTCTAAAGTTTTATATTGTTTTATTTTTGAATGCAGTTATTTTTTGTACATAATTCTACATAATTTGTAAGTTCAATTTTCATGATAAAGGGATTGCACTACAGTACTTGTATTAGGTGAATTGAAAAATGCTATTTCTTTTGTTTTTTACAGTGCAAATATCTGTAATAAAAATAAATATAAAGTGAGCACTGTACACTTTGTATTCTGTGTTGTAATTGAAATCAATATATTTGAAAATGTAGAAAATATCCAAAAATATTTAAATAAATGGTATTCTATTCTTGTTTAACAGTGCGATTAATCGTAATTAATTTTTTTAATTACACGATTAATCATTATTAATTTTTTTACTTGCTTGACAGCCCTAATTTCAATGCAATGTGCATACAACCAAGGGTTGAATTTGGCTATCATTATAGAGAAAGGGAGGTAAAACTATGAACTGCATCTCTAATGAATGTTCTATTTCTGTCTAATAAATTATGCTCAGTTTATATGAGGGTCAGGTAGCAAAGGTGATAACCTGATATATTTGTGTAAATTCAGTCTTTTCTGACAATAGCATATTGTCCATTGTCTGTCTTTTGGCCAGAGCTATACTTTTTAAACTGGTAAGTAGTAATGATAGTCTGTTTCAGTTTTATGACACAGATGTGTAGTGCTGTCAGGACATTCCCTCATTTCAATTTGGTTCATGCTTCTAATATCTCAATAACATCCCTTTTTTTTTGGCATTACTCCTGTAATCTCGCAGAGCATGTATCCAAGCTGTGAAATCAGTTACATACTGGCTTTATTAGCTTGCCAGCATTGTGGAGTTCCTTATCATGAAGATTTGCTAGGGTTTTTATATACATGTTTTTAACCTCTGGATGCACTCAGCTCACAACCTCCAAACTGTGATAACTGCCTTACCTTGTATTTGCACTTTGGAACCCATAGTAGGTTATAGCATTACATTTTCTTTGGCACTAACATTACTGGAGTGCTTTAAACAGATTAATTTCCCAGATGAACTTTCACAGGAAGTGAAATTTTTAAGGGTCATATAAATAGGGTTGAATATTGTCTTCACATATTGGAAAACGCTGATGTAAAGCATATTATTTGTTGGATGTATGCTTTTGGATACAATAGGCAGTATAAAGGAAAGAAATAAAGAAAATTGCATCGAGATATTCGATAAAGCCCTAATGAAAACAGGCTAGAAATGAACAGTATATATCTTTGGACATCTTTGTCCAAAGACACTTTCTGATTGACAAATTAGGTTATTTTGGTGATCACCATTAGAAATGAGTCAAAACTGGAACCTTTGATTAGAAAGACACCCCCCACCCCCAACCTCCTAAGCTTGGGTGGTTTGTATAAAATGGAATTTGGATTCCAACAAATCCTGGTTTTGCTTTTGCTTTTGCTTTTATGAACTAAAGCTCTTTTGTATGAACACTCCTGAACTTTGGAAGTTCAGATAAAATGGAACCTGGATCCAAACCAACCTGCTTTTGGACTTCGTTTAGCAAAACCAAAACATTATCTCCTCAATCCAGCTATGGTCCCCTTGGTCCAAACTCAGTTGTTGTGCAGCCCAATGAAATAAATGGCTCAGAGATTAATTTGGATCCTTAATATGGCTTAATTAATTTGACTCCTTAATGTTTAAAACCCTTGTAAGACATAATCAACCATTTCACCAGATAGACTTTTTTTATATTAAGTGCAATGTACATTTATTTAAGTAAGCTATTCAAAATACTGCAAGAGAAAGTGAATACTTTTCTCTCCATCTTTTTAAGTGATATTCCAGTGTACAGCTACAGGCATTAGGCATGTGAAAAGCTAAAGTCAGTATGATTTTCCTTGCTAATCATCATTACCACTTACTAAGCAACTTGGGCATCTATGATGTTTTACTCTCAAAGTGCCAGATTATGATACCCTATCTCAGGTTCGTCCACAATTGGTCCCATTAACTTAAAATACAACATGAGTGAAGGTAGAGGAATCTGGGTAGAAATGTTGAGAGTGCTTCAGTAAGGGTATGTCTACATTTCTATGTAAGCCTGGGCTGACTCAGTCTTGAGTCCAAAGGCCCCTTCTGTCTAAACACAAACCTCTTTGATTTGGGCTCAGATCCAGTCCTAAGACCCTGTGAGAGTAGAGGGTTTGAGCCCGAGTCAAACCGGGATCCAGGATCCATGTGCTATCTCTTTGCAGAGTAGATGCAGCTCCCCCAGACTTGGGTCCTGGGAGTCTGCCAAAAGTATCTCAGAGTCCTATGGGCCACCTTCCTTTGTTCTCTCTCTCCCAATAATTGCCAATCAACTCCAGGGAAACAGAAGCAACCACCCTTGGAATACGGCAGCTCAATGAGTCAGTGTTTAATTCTTCCATTTTATTCTGACTGCCAACCTGCAAACACATCTTCAGAGAAGCTTCTGCGTTTGTAAAAGACACCAAGCAGAAGAAGTCCTTTGCAAAGTGCACTGCTTCGTGGTCACAGGAGTGCAGCTAGATTTTGGTTAATCTCAGGTGCGAGGCCAGCAAAACAGTAGATTTTAGTAAAAGCAACAGGAATGACCAAATAGCAAAGAGCTTGGCAGTGTTGGAAATTTTCTGGACCGGTGACCAGTGCAAGGGGTGGATTAAGTGATTCAAGACTGAGTACTGGACAACCAGAACTGCATTTCAGGCAACTCACTGTCACCATGCCCGTTTTATAACGAGTTTGACTGGGTGCCAAGTACTGTGCCAAGCACGGAGCCAAGAGCAGTGCACAATGACCCGGTCAGCTGGGATGGCCACCTCCTGACCCTGGAATCCAGCGTGGGAAAATGATGGGAGTCAGCAGCAGGTGCTGCATGTGGCCAGCAAAGTGATTCTGCTGCTGACATTGGTCCCAGATGTGACTTTGCTGCAAGAGCAGCTGCCACACATCTTGGGACCATGCTTGGAGGAGCTTTTTGATGCCCACCCGAGGAAAGGAACCAGCAGCAGAAATGGAAGAGATATTAGGGTATGGCTTCATATGCCAAGGCAAAAGAGGGTCCCTGGGGTTCACCAGCATAACATCAGGGGCAGTAACTTTGTTTATGACAATGTCATTTTGTGGGAATAGTGTCTCAGCCTGTCCATGAACGTAGACCCACAGTCAGTGAAAAACCCTGGTATCGTGAATTTTTCTAGTGCAGGCAACATTGACATGCATAAATTGGCATTTGTGGCCCACGAGGGACTGCATAACATACACTGGAGTGTTGGGGCAAGCTGCTCACCGAGCTCCAGAAATGTAGCTCTCTTCATGTGAAAGTTCTAGATCCACTGCTGATCATTCCAAGTCTGCAAGATGATGTGGTTCCTCCAGTCTGTGCTTGTTGTCCTGCTCCAGAAGCGCTGATCTATGTAGGGGACATCAGCAGCTATACTGAGTGTCAAGAGCAGCCTCAGCCAGTTCAAGTTTGCACTGTCTCTATGCTCCTCCTCCTGCTTTGTCATTAGCTCTGTCAAGTGCCTTCAATGGGTCAGAATGTGCTGCTGAAATGTCCACCAGCTTCTCAAGGAAGCACTGTCTGTTTCCTAAAGCAGGAGTGAAAGTGCAACCAAAAGAAGTTCTTAAAATGGCACCTCTTCCGTGTTGCTGGCTCTGGTTGTTGGGAGCATGCAGACCAAAATGATGGCTTGGCAGGATGTGTTGGTGGGCTGTTAAAACTTCCTGCAATGTGTGAGGTGCACAGTCAAGTTTTCTCACACTGCTCCACGCATAGGTGCTGACAATTAGCGGGTGCTTAGCACCCACCAGCAGCCAGCTCCCCTCCTCCCCCCAGTGTCTCCTGCCCCCTGGTGGCCCTGCCGATCAACTCGTTCCCCTCCCTCCCAGCACCTCCTGCCTGCCGTGATCAGCTGTTCCACCTTGTGGTGCAGGAGTCGCTGGGAGGGAGGGGGAGGAGCGGGGATGGGGCATGCTCGGGGGTGGAAGTGGGAGGGAAGAGGCAGGGCAGGAGCAGAGAAGGGGCAGGAAGAGGTGGGTGGGGGTCGGGCTTTGGGGGAATGGGTGAAGTGGGGGTTTAGCACCCCTGGGCAAAGGAAAAAGCCAGCGCCTGTGGCACCAAAAACAAAGGACTAGAGTGGCCACATTTTGGGAGGGTGCTAGGGAGTCTGGGATATGGTTGGTTGGACTCTGTTTTGTGTACTGCAGTGTGGATGTGGGTTCAGGCTCTGGTAAAAAAATTCTTAATCTGGGTTGGCAGTCAGTGGAGAAGGTCAAGTCCTGGTTTCTCAACCCAGGGTCCATTGACTTGAGTCCCATTAACCCTGGGCTTACACTGCAGTGTAGACACAACTTAAATCTACACCATCTTCCTCTCTGATGAACCCTAGTGCCAAAGTATTCCAGATTTACTTCCACGTTTAATCAGGGCAGATGATGTGGATGTGATGCTGGGTTGGGGGAGTGGTCACTGGTTGGGAAAGGGCCAAACATCTTATTTTTCACAGAGCTCCAAAAAACATAAAGCCAATCCTATTTCTGGGGGTGCCTTAATGGTCAATTAATGCAAATTCCAGGTACCCGAGCTGAAAGAACATGGCAACTGATAACACCCACAAGGTGTTTTGTAATGAACCACTAAAGCATGCTCTCTTAATACTATGTTAAAATAGTGCGTGATGGTTTTAAACAACTTTGGTGCAGTGCAAAAGCTCTTTAGGGCTCAACAGGCAAACCCAATAGCAGTGGGTCACTATTCACCTCACTTCTTCAATGGGGAAAGACCCCATTGTCAGTGTAGTAGGGAATGTGGCAGCAGAGAAAGCCAACCAACTGGGAACACTTGGAAAGAATGATTCCAAATCCCCAGAATCTTGGCCAGCCTTTCAAGATCCTTCTCTAACCTGCTTTTCCACTGCTTGCATCCGAAGAAGTGGGTATTGACCCACGAAAGCTTATGCTTCAATACCTCTGTTAGTCTATAAGGTGCCACAGGACCCTTTGTCGCTTCTACAGATCCAGACTAACACGGCTACCCCTCTGATTCTCTAACCTGCAGTTTCTGCAAAAAAGGGTAGCTGAGCTGTATTAGTAAATCATCCAGACAAATCTGGTGTGTGAACAGTACTCTGCAGGACTGTTTTTAAAAACTTTTGGGATAGACAATTGGTTTAGATAAAATAGAAGCTGATCTAAATTTCCCCCCAAAGGAAGGCAGGGTTGGGCTGGGAGGAGTACAAGATAGCTAAGACTTCATCCAGAAAAGGCTGAGGCCATGGTGGCTACCTGGGGAAACAGTTTTTTTTTAAGATTGTAAGATCTTTGGGGCAGAGATTTGTCATATATGTTTACGCAGTGCCTAGCACAATGGGACCCAACATGGTTGTGGCCTTTAGGTGATATCATAGTATAAATGTTAAATAATAGTAATAATATGAAAAATGTCAGAGATGATATCAGCTCCCACAACAGAGAGCTGTGCCTGTCTTTGTCACTCGGGTTTGCGAGACAAAAATTCTATTAAATTCACAACTGCTTTTGGAGATCCAGATAGAAACTGTGGCTGAGAAGACTTTTTTTTATCATCTCTTCATGGGTAGGAGGTTGTAACCTTCTCTTTTATAGGCAGAGATCCATGCTTGGGGCATTTCTAAACTGGATGCTGCAGTATCTTAAACTACCTGGAAAATATCAGCTGAGCAGAATGCAGCTGTGGGGATTCTGTGCTTTTCACTAGCTTCCCGTTTATTTTAGGATGCAGTATATGGTGTTTATTTTATCCCATACACCACTACATGCTTTGGGTCCTTAGTACTTCAGAGACTACCTTTCTCCCTTTGTGATACTGTACCATGGCAGATGAGATCAGCTGAAGCATTCAAGCAAGTAGCCCCCAGGTTTAAATAGGAGTGGAGTGGGGGCATGGGGCTTTCAGTGAAGAGTTCTTGACTCTGTAACTTGCTTCCTCTGTTGGTACTGCAGCACCAAACTGTATTAATCTGTAGGTCCTGCTACAAGGTTCTTCTTCCTGGTATTTTCTGAGCAAATGAGCTGAGTAGGTAGTGTTAGGTGGTGTGCTAGCCTTGGAAGGGGTTTATATTTAAATGTTGTACGTGCACCCAGAGCGCTGTGTGAGCTTATTTAAATACTCAAAAGAAATTAAAAACAACAAACCCAGTGTATTCAATTCACCTGTATCCCATATCTGTGATTATTGGTCATGTGAAAAGTCAGATGGCCAAATCCTGGTTTGTTACTTAGTTAAACTATCTCGCTATTTCTAAAACGCCCACTGAACTCAATGGGAGTTTGCCTGTGTAAAGCTGGAGTAAAAACTTGACGAAGATCTCAGAATTTGATATATACTTTTGGTAAAGCTTATATTTTATGTACAAGAAACATCTGAATACATATTTGAGGATAAATAATCCATATAACCCAAAACCTTTCCAAAATTAATACAAAATATACAAATGTTAAGGGGAATATATAGCTCTAGTTGAGATTTTTGGTTCAACTCGTCAAACCTATTTGCAATCCACTCTTATTGTGGTACACTACACTTATTTTGGCCGCGTGTCTTATGAAATAATAAAAATGGTGATGTCTTGAAAGCAGAAACTATTACTATAAGGTGAGAAAGTCAAAACTGTTTTCTAAACTTATGTTGCCTTTTGGGCTTGGTTTTATATTATAATTGGCTATCCAAATGCTGTAATTAAAACCTTACTTCAGATTTCATGGAAGCACAATGGGCTGGATTGGAAATGAAAAAAGCAAACTCCAAAAAGTTGTACTGGATCAATTTAAATGAGAAGTATAACTAAATAAGCTCTTGTGTTTTCATATGGAAATGTGAGGAAACTTTAGAGGCTTAAAACTTCTTTCTAACCCCAAATACAAGTTTTTAAAACAAAAATCCCCTTCATAAAGAAACATCTAGCTGATTAAAATTATGTTCACGCTTCAGAAAACTTTTATATCATACCTCAATATAAATCATTTTTGCAGTTCATGTATTTTTCATGTTTTCCCATACCCCTCTTTTGGTAATTATCAAATCACTCTTGAAACTCTTCCAGCCAGACTTACACTAAGGCCCTTTCACACCACTCTGGCAGTGTAAAGGGGCCTCAAATTGGACATAAAATGTAAGGTCCCTTTACTCTGACAATGTGGTATAAAGGGGCCTTACACTAAATGAGAATCTGGCTCTTGTCTTTTGATTTTGAAATCTGAAATGGTAATATAAGATAATGAAGCCTTGATTTCTTTACCAGCTAGACATGTTTCAGACAGTAATTTGCTCCTAAAAGAACAGGAGTACATGTGGCACCTTAGAGACTAACAAATTTATTTCAGCATAAGCTTTCATGGGCTACAGTTCCACTTCATCGGATGCATAGAATGGAACATAATAAGCAGATATTTATACATTCAGAGAAACATGAAAAAGTGGAAGTACCTATACCAACTGTAACAGGCTAATTAATTAAGAGGAACTATTATCAGCAGGGGAAAAAAACTTTTGAAGTGATAATCAAGATGGCCCATTTCGGACAGTTGACACAAAGGTGTGAGTGTGGATAGTTAAGTAGGGGAAATAGATTCAATTAACGTAATGACCGAGCCACTCCCAGTCTCTGTTCAAACCTAAGTTAATGGTATCTAGTTTGCATATTAATTCAAGTTCAGCAACTTCTCGTTGGAGTCTGTTTTTGAAGCTTTTCTGTTGCAAAATTGCCACCTTTAAGTCTGTCACTGAGTGATTAGAGAGGTTGAAGTGTTCTCCTATTGGTTTTTGAATGTTATGATTCTTAATGTCAGATTTGTGTCCGGTTATTCTTTTGTGTAGAAACTGTCCGGTTTGGCCAATGTACACGGCAGAGGGGCATTGTGACCTAAACTCAGTTTAAGTGTTCCTTAACATCTTGTTTTCTGTGCCGAAAACACACCGATAAACAGTCAGCCATGATTCAGGTTCTCAGTTTCAAGGATGGTTACACTCTATTGGATTGCATACTGGTATTAAATTTCTTATGTGTCAGAGATGCAATCCTGTAATTTTAGATAATTTTGTCCACAGCTATGTACTTTGTTTAGTCTCTTACCCTGGGTAAAGTGAGTGCAAACCATTCTGATTTAATAGCATTTTCCACCTCCTTTGTGCTGGTGTAAAGGACTGCATAAGATGCAAAGCAATGGAGAATCAAGTCCCTAGAGTTTAGAATTAGAACATTATCACTTTGCAAGTGCATAGAGTAACAGGGTTCCCCATAGTATCCATAGATGAGATCTTTATTGTATACAAGAATCCCATAGTCACCAAACAGAACATTTCCATGTCTTCACTTGGTAGTGTCATCGGAAAACTGAGGGTGCATCTACATTGCTGCTAGGAGTGTGCCTTCCAGTGCAGATAAACAGATGCCCGCTTGCTCTGCTTGAGCTAGCATGCTAGCAGCATGCGCAGCAACATAGGCAACCACCGAGTGCGGACTGGCCCGTAGCCAGGCAGCTAGCCTGAGCTGATGCCCATGTCATAACATCCACACGGCTATTTTTAGTGTGCTAGCTGGGGCAGAGTTAGCATAAGTCTGTCAACTCAGGCGGGGAGGCATGATCCCAGCTGCCGTGAAGACATACGCTAGATGAGCAAGCACTTCATTCATGCAGCTTCTGTGAGGATGGTTATGGAAAATGCGTGAACAGTAACAGTGAATAGGTTTAAGGGAGGATTGCAAATCCACCTACTCTTAAACCTCAGTCTGCCACTAGTTTAGTCCACCACTCCCCTTAAACTTCACCCACAACACTAGCTTTTATACCCTCTTTGGTCTCCTTTCCCAAGATGGCTCTTTGGGAAAAGAGCCACCTTTGGGGCAATGACGCCTAGGAGTGGCAAGGTGGCTTTCATTGTATGTTCTGTCCTTTAATCAATGTAAAATGCTACATGGGGGTCATGCAATTGCTTTAATGTACAGATGGATTCTTCAGTATGAAGTTTGAAGTATAAACTAATTTGGGGTGAAATTCACTCCACTTGACTGACACCTGTGTATCAGACTGTGGGTGAGAGGGGTGCAAGGAGAATGGGGACGTGAAATTAACCCCATCCAACCCAAAGCCAGAGGTGCCAGGTTGCTCTGCAGCCCCCGCAGTGGTTACCATTTTAGTAGATGGCCTGGAATATCAGCTGCAGCCTATCTGTTCCAGTTGCACAGGAATTCAGTGCCATTCCCCTGGCCTGAACCCTGGTCCACCTCAAAAATGGCCTTCTGCACCAACCCTGCATAGGTCGGCTTGAAGGCTAGTTCCACAGCATGTGAAGATCACAGGGACTTTTGAGAAGCTGTTAAGATGACTGTCCCCCACACAGTCCCTATGCAAAAAATAAGATATGCAGATTTGAGCAGCCCTCTATACCAGGGGTAAATTTTTCACTTAGTAAATGGGTT